>CP098289.1:4800000-6189720 GCA_023658535.1 Epichloe glyceriae | reverse complement strand
GGGTGGTCCCCTTGCCAGCAATCCAGCCAAGGCTGGATTGAATCGATGGGCCAGCTTACCACCTCCGGCACTGGCTCGGCCCTGGGCGGAGAGCCTTGCCGGCGCGCTGGTTTCCTTATGAAAACTTGGCGGTGCTCGTGGTTCGGCCTCGGCCTTCGCCGCCTGGGGTTCCGTTGATGCGCGCCCCAACTTCTCTGTACTCAAGCTTTCGGCAACAGGCGGAGGCTGAGCTGTGTTGGGCGATCTAGGTGAAAAGGCCGACCCGCTCGGCACTCTCTTAGGTCCTGGAGTCGGCTTGGATGAATCGGCTTTCTTGAAAGACGCGCCGGCAGGAGTTTCCGAAAGACTATTTTTTCTTGACCGCGGTGCCTACTGATTTGCTCAGTTCTGCTCTTTTGGCCAATCCCTCAGGTACTGGCTTTTCCGACGCATTGCTTGGCGTCCTCGTTACCCCTCGGCCTTCCGCTTGGGCAGCCTTGAAATCTGCCTTCTTCTTTAGAATAGCGTCTCTGAATTCGTCTTTTCTCTCACTCCTCTTCGGGCCATCTGTGGTATTGAGACTCGCCTTGCCACGGAGAATGTTGTCCTTCAATTCATCTGCAGCAACAAAATTCTGCGTCTTAGTCCTACGCAAATTGCCGAAAACATTTTTTAAACTCTGGCTCATTGGATTTGGGAGCTTCCTTTTCGACAGGGCGTTGCCTCAAGTTTGATCTGAAGTCCTTGGTCGGCGGGGTTTGCGGTTTCAGCTCGACTGGAGGTGGGCTCATGGTGGGTGCAAGATTATTTGTATTCTCGCCAGCTGTCGATTGTTCGACTTTATCTTGGACCTTGTCCGACGGCAATTCAGGTTCGTTTTTGGGAAGTTCTGGGTCTGATTGCTTCTGAGAAATGCTGGGCTTTGAGCCATGACCATATGCAGGTCGATTTGCATTTGGGGGGCGGTGAGTAAATGCCACCGAGGCCGGTAGGGTTAGATTTAGCCACATTGCCCAGAGCCGACTGTCTCATGAGCCCCCCCCCCAATACTAACTTGATGCTTGTGTGAGATGGATGTCGGACGATTAGACTCCAGAGCAGCCTTTTCCCTCCATGTGGGTTGTGTCGGTGATGGGGACGGTTTGGGCGACTCTGGCCGATTCAATGCACTCTCAAGCCAACTTGACTTAGTCGGACTCCAGCGTCTGGGATCCATGGTTTTTGACGGGCTTGTCGGAATGCTAGCAACCTCCTCGTCTCGCTCGTTATCGTGGCTCGTACTTCCCATGGAGCCTTGGCTTGATGATTTAGAAACATCCCCAAGCTCTGGTGGTTTGTCCGCATGTCGTGACGTAGGTCCGCTTGAGGTCGGGGTTGTAGAACTTCCTCGAGTCGTGTTCTGTGGTCGGGTGCCCATGTGTACGGACGACCTATCGTAGGTTCCCCGTGCCGCAGCGACAGCATCAGCCCGCGTCAGACCTGGAGGGCTGGTAACACTCCATCGCTTGACGCTCTCACTGCGCTTCATCATTGCGCTCTGAACGAAACCTCCCAATCCTTTCGTGGGCGACGGTGACCGAGTGGGTGATGCCCTGCCGGACACAGTAGAGGATTCGTAAGTCTGTTGTGCGTGTTCAGATGCGCCGTCGAACGTTGGCGGCTTGAATGTGAAGGAGAGGCAAGCTTCGAGTGGTGCTCCTCTTCCAAGTCAAGTTTTGGCCGAGAATCATTCTTCAAACCAGCATTCGCAACAGACATGCCCGGCAACTGGGCTACGACGGATGGCATGTCTAATCGGTCCTCGTCCTCAACCTGATTGCGCCGGAAAGCCGCTGACCCTTGTCCCCGATCAGCCGTCTGTCGAAACCAGGATGGATCTTTGGACCCCAGAGATTTGGCGATCTGGCCTTTGGAGAAACTTTCCTCGGTGGCGGATGCTGGACCGTGCGTATCTGCTAGAGACCTCTGGGTCGCATTTTGGGCCGCAACCATGCTCAGCGGCCGGGCACCACCTTGGGAAACGGGCCGTATCTGCCACGAGAGCGTAGGTGTTGTCCGGCTCGGAGGCGTCGATTTTTCGGGTTGAACAGTTTGTGTTTCGACAGACACCTCTTTCTCTCTAGTGGACAAGCTATGAGCTGACATTGAATCGTCAGGATCGATGGATGGAGAGGCAGACTGCTCACGAACGTGGGAAGTCCTGCCGGGCGAGCCGAATCGAGTAGCATCAAGAACCTGTACGCTCTGGTGATTCGGACGCGGTGATGGCGTTTTTTATAGGTGATGACTTCTGGGGAGAAATGGATCTGGCGCGTTCTACGACAGAGTTTCGGTGTTAGTTCTGGATAGACAGGCTCCCAGCGCTTGTCGACTGGACGACTCTGGGTGTCGATTTGCCAAGCAGCTGACAGCAACAGCATGTGCTCTTTCGGCAGCTGGCAGACGACTTTTACGTTTGCCTTTCAGACAGTAAAGACGGTCCAAGTTCCCGGCACCTGGCCCCCTTTCCCCTTTCCCCAAACACAGTCAAGAAGACGCACGGTGATGGACTAAGCAACTTGCCTTCTCTTCGAGCTTGGCGCTCTCTTTTAGCCGCGAGAAACTCCTCCCTCTCGCGAGCGCGAGCCTCATCATCTTCAATCTGCTGGCCCCGCAGGCGTTCGACCTGCTCGAGGAATTGGGAGACTTCGTCGGACATGACTCGTCTTTGTGGCTTCGTGTGTCAATGCATGCAGATAGCAACTAGGATCAACAGTTCATGTTGTGAATAATCTGCGAGCAAAGTGCGGAACCAAAGGGACCAGAGAAAAAGGGAAGAGTAACGACCACGGCAAAGAAAGAGGAAAAAGTCGCCTTCTTGTGTTTCTCCTGGAATTCACGAGAATGTCTGATGTTCACTTTTCGGGGACCTGTTTGGAGGGAGGGGGGTGAACGGACCAAACAAGGGCAGTTCTAGTCCATACGTGATATTTATTGTATTACTGGTGCCCACAGATGACGGAAAGCGGATACAAGACGGGGGCCCCATTAAAAAACATGAGAGAGCAACCTTGCATCACGAACTCTTGCTATTCTAAATCCCTTTTATTGATCAACCATGATTCTACTTGCATGGATATATGCATTATAAGCTTAAGCTTGTGTTTCAATTTGATATGTTTTGCAGCCTCATATCATCTGTCCCTGTTTATCCAGAGCAGTATAGATAGTCAGCAGTACTGTGTCATCTGAAAGCGAATCACGTTTGAGAAAAGACTAGTCAGCCTAATAATTGCACCTCTTGGATTCGTTCATCGTAGAATAAATGCCACAAATGCGATGTTGAGATTGAGGTTTGATGTCGTCGATTGTGCCAGTTTTGCCACTTCTCCCGTCCTGTGAGCAGGTTCACGAATGCTCGTGACTCAAATATTGCACAGAGGAGGCGAGCCGTGAACGAACGCCTGAGCCTTCCGGAACGCCATATATGAAGAAGAAGAAGATGGAGGTATGAAAAGGTTCCTCGAACCGAGCCTGATGGTATTCAATCGATCCCACACTTGAGCTTTTCGGGCCTGAACCTCTTCGCATCCCGCTCACATCCAAAGTGCATGACTGGTCAGTGGCCACGCGCCTGCCTTCGTTGTGGGCAGTAGAGGGACCTTTATGAAGGTTAGAGAAACAGGATGCTGGCTTTGTAAAACGTCCATGCACTGTGCGACTTTCCCAAATTTGCATTATGATAATTGAACGGCAGGCTCGTTTGTTAGCCATGGTGTGCGGTGGAATCTTGTCGGCTGGCCATCCTGCGTTGGTGAGAGACACAGGCTCTTGTGAACATCTCCTTCTCTCCAAAAAAACGTCACTATAAATCCAGCCGTCGAGTGCAACGTTTGCATGCAGTAATCTTCTTTTCATCCTCGTCATGCGTCAATCAATAGAGAAACAGCCTCTTTTTCGCATCTGCCACTACCCAGGCCAAACCTTCTTGTAGATTCTTCCCCGTCATGGCACTGCATCGCAGAACATGCCATTGGTGCGAGCGAATTTCGTCCAAACGTAAAGCCTGGAAAACAAGAATCAGGCCCCTCATTCCAACATGGAAGTTTCACTCCAGAGCCACTTGAAGTCTTACCGTCCGTATTTCTTGTTCATCCATGCAACCCTCCACATCGGTCTTGTTGGAGAAGATGAGCAAACTTGCTCCAGACAGGCGCTTCAGTTTCGTCAGTAACGCCTTATGCACATAGACTGGGAGGAAGAAAAATAAATGCCACCGATGAGCTGTAACACACCTCCTCAAGTAGTAGTCCATGTAGTTCCTCCCTGCAATCTTCGGCTCTGAGACGATCCGTAGCATCAACCACCCATATCAAAGCGTCCGTCTTCTCAAAGTAATTGCGCCAATATGATCGCAGCGTTTTTTGACCACCGACGTCCCCTGCTCTTGTCAGTAATTGCTTAATCCCCAATTCTTATTGAGTGGACTTCTCTCCTCGCAGATGACTCACAGATATTTAACTTGTATCTAAAATAAATAAGTAAGCAGTGACCCCGGTGCCAGAGCGCCGGTGCAAGACTCACCCGTCGTAATCGATAGTCTTGATGATGAACCCCAGTGTTGGGCTGACTGTGTTGACGTCCTCACCCATGATCTTTTTTCACAATAGTGGTCTTTCCGGCATTATCAAGACCTCTTGAATATCTCAATTAGCTAAACGAGACTTTTCCGGGCTCAGACACGAAGCATTACTCAAGCAGGGACGACGCACAACATTAATATTCTCATCTCTTTATCCTTGAGTCGGGCTTTTCGCAGAATAGACAACATGACGACTGAAGTGCAGTATCGGGAGTCACAAGCCTCTTTGGAAACGTTGAGCAGAAACCCGAGTTTCTCTGTGGAAAAAGAAAACGTGTAATTTTGCTGTGCTGCCCAAGCTATCGTACTTGGAGCTCAATGTCAAAAGTCGGGTATGAAGTGCGACGTATTCTTCGACCACACGTGATTGGCTCTGTTTAGCACCAAGGTGGTGCCTCACCGACACTGTGAGCCCGCCCGTCAGCTCTGAAATCAACGGCGCCCTTCCTTACTAATTTGAGTTTGCATCCCCAGTCCGCTACCAGACCGTCTCAATCACAAGTTGCCAGGTATACACGACTTGTCTCAACCGCAACTTCAACGATGTCCGTTCGAGCTAGTCTAGTCTTGAATGAAAAGTCTGATATCAGTCACCTCAACAAGACTTGTGGGTGCAGAGCGTTTGCAATGACATTAAACAAACAGCTGAGACTGGACCGGAAGAGGAAGCTAGAGCCGAAAGCTCCCGAAAGCTCCCGAAAGCTCACATTGGCTACCTTGCAGCAAATAAGTCGTCAAACAATTTCCGAGTTTGGATTTGTTCGATTACGTCTCTTGCGACTGTCACCCTTTTTGAAGCCAAAAGGGTTGCCTTCCTGCAACAATGAGAAGTTCTTTCACGCTCAGGGATACTTGAGCAATAAATAACCCTAGCTACCAGATAGATTCCTGACAGGATGCCGTTACACTATCATTCCTTCATGCATGTAGAAGTTCAACCGCATAATACCTGGACTTCCCTAATGAGAGGATGAGTGCGTCATTCTTTCACTAACTCCTAAAGTTTGGTCTTCGTCGGCTCTAATTGATTGTCGAATCTTGGGGATAACATATTTCTTCAGATGAGCACTCATTCAGTAGGCCTATTCTTCATCCTCAAACTATGTATTTCTAAGGCCTTTCCTTTTTTCTTCTTCGATGTCATTCATGTCAACTCAACTGTTCAGTCTTGTCCATTCGTCTCATCATAGCCGACCGGTTCTCAAATGCACATCAGCTTTTCCTTCTTTCGCAACCTTGATCGTATCAGCAACAACCATTTCATAATCTTTGTACAACATGAGATCATTCAGACAATAGCCCTCTCAAACGTTGTTCCAATTTTCGTCATTCCAAACCATAGCCGCACTATACCACGGAATGAATGGCCTCATCCGGTATCAGATTTTCGTTTTGTCTTTGTGACAAGAATTGCTCAATAAGACAAGAATTGCTCAATAAGTCATTTCATGATTTCTTGCGACCAGCACCTTGACTCAACTGCTCGTCTTTCGCATCGAACTAATATCTGCCGACAATCTTTGCAGTTGGTGTGATAATACGCGTCCAAGTCACCATGTCTTGCCAATGCATGTGTCGCTGGTCATCCTCTGCGACCAAGCCGTCTCTGAAGCGACCGACTTCTTTAAAGTCAAATTTCTTCAAAAAATGGGTCCTTGGTTCATCAGTTCTTTCCTTGTCGTGTGATTCAATCACTTCCACATGAAGATGCGTGTACTGTCGTACATTGCGACTGGCGGGAAATTCATAAACGCCTTGAAATTTGTCCTTGTTGAGCTTCCAATCATGGTCGACTACGCTTGTGTAGAATGAAGATATGGATACTAAAATGCGGTCTAAGAGGGCCGAACCGTACAACTTGTGTCGATGAGCTGGATGTACTATCAAAGTCAGACGCCCTGAGTATCGCGCCAGGGGACAAGGACGACCATCCAGGCTAAGCCGAGAATTTGTGACGAAGGCAAAGCCAACTACGGGCAGACTGGGTCTTGGCTGTTCTGCCATATACCGAGCAAACTTGTCGTAAACTTTTTTCGGAATGCTTCGGCCACTTCGATCGATCTAGGAAGTCTTCCTCAGCCGGCGTAACAACGATGAACGGACGGCTGTCAGCACAGCATTCGTCCCAAATATGGGCCACGCCCTCGGCAGTTATCTCAAAGCTCTCGTCGATCTCTGATCTTAATGTGTATCTGTTTTCCTTATTGATTATTTCTGCAATAGCGGGGTAATCTGACTGGATCGCAGGGCGCACCATGCATTTTGCGTCTGGCCAGTCTATTTCGGATTCGATCGAGCGCCAAGAACCAGGAGGCCAAATACCAGGAGTTCCATTATTGAGAGCCATTTGCAAGGTCTTGGCGATGTTTTCGCGGCTTCTGAGCTCTTTCTTTATGTGAAGTTCAGCCGTCATATTGATTTGTCGCCAAACAATGTCATTATAGTCTCTGCAAGGTCCTTGTCTCGTACATTGGACAGTTTCAGGCTGAATAATTGTCGGAAGGAACTTGCCCTCATCAGGATCTATGTCACAACGACTATTGACTGGATCCTCAAGGTCGTCGTGAGGAATCAACAAGGACGGCGACGTCAGGTATTTGATAAGCCAAGCCTCCACAGGGTTATGATCGCAATTTGATGTATGTCCCTCGCAATTCTCATGAACATCTTCCCGAGTTGCCGCATCTTGATTCACAGAATCAGCTTGGTGCGGAACATCTGGATTAGACTTGACATTTTGGTCTGCGTGTTCGGAAGGACAGATACTGCTTATACTCCAGCCCTCATCGTTAAGGCCAGTTTTTTGTTTCAAGGCCAGGGGAGAAGGCATCGCCGCTTGAATTACATGCAGTGGTGCCGGCAGCGGCCTGTCGAGTGTGTGTCTTGCAGACCTTTCAATTTCAGAGATTGAACCATGGATGCCTTCTTGAATACTACCATCAGGTTGTGACCCTAAAAGGTTGATTCATCGTTTCTAGTTCTTTGAGCGTCTGGTTCATGGCCATCTGGTTGTTGGGCACTGGCATCATTCCGGTCGAGCGATTTGGGAAGATTTTCTCCCACTTCGATAACTGCAGCTGTCGATTCGGAAGATGGCGATGAGCTTCCCGAAAAAATGATGCTATTTTTTGGTAGGAGGTGAGCCATTAATCCACAACTTCATTTGTTCGCAGATCTTGGAAAGATTCTCGTGGTTTTTGAGAGGCGTCGCTGACGAGATTTTTGCCATCGGCGAAGCCATATTCAGATCGCAGATCAGTGGCCTTGTTACCGAGTAGACCTTCCAACAAAACAGGATATGAAGGTGTAATCACGTTGGTTTTCGGAAATCGATAGTCTTACAGCTCGTTGAGGGAAATCTTGCTCCCGTTGGATCTTGTCAAAGCCGTTGGATCGCGAAATGATGTCTGAAAACAAGAGAAGAGTGAAGGACAGTGAAACCAAGATTCCACCTGCTATCCATCCATAAGATTCTGGGGCTTTCTAAAAGGAGAAGGAAGAAAAATCTGCGCAGCTGTTGCGCACCTGCTGAAACCGTCAACGGCTGGCAAAGGCAACAGCTGGCAAAGGCCCATCCGAATCCATTGCGTTCAGCTTGCCAGTTTGCACTGTAACAATCAAGGTTATAATATTTCGCCGTATATTCTTTCAGAGAAGGGAATCCATGTCTTGCAAGAGTTTCAATGGTTTGAGATGGCTGAACAACTCGATTGCGAGACTGGCAGGCTGCATAAACGCAATCGATTCTCAATGCACAAGTCTGTCAACAGCTCAGTGTGACAGGGCATGCGAGTCCCCAGTGTTCAATATGAAATTTGCTCGTAGACTGTTCATAGGTGGACGGTGAGACACTTGCTCCGTACAGAAATTTGTCGCTCCGGACAACACCACATTCATAGGCAACGGTCGCAACGCGCTAGCATATGGCATGTATAGTGACTAATAACCAGCCAATCTCCTATCGGCCGCGTGGCCTAATGGCTAAGGCGCTAGATTTCGGTCATCTAAACCACTGATCTCTCTAGAGATTCCAGGTTCGACTCCTGGCGTGGTCGTGTATTTTTTGGCCTCAAGACTATCTATGCATGCATTCAATCCGCATTCAATACCTGTACACATGCTTTTCTTTCCTGCGTGGAATGAATCAAGAGGGAGGTCTTTTTTTGCATTGTTTTCGATGTTCTTTATGCGCTGACAACAAGTCACCACCATTTGTAATGCCCAACCGCCTAACTTCAATTGCTCAAAGACAACAAATCTGTCACGTAAAATATCAATTTACATGAGATCACGTCTCCGAAGAACAAACAGGGTTGATGTGCCCTGTTTCACCTCAGCTATCATCTGCATCTCCTATGTTGGGAAGCGACTATTTCGAAAAAGTGTCGCCTATACATTATCTTACAGGCTATGTATGATCTGCTAGTCTCAGTAACCCAATCTATCGGGCCATTAGCTTATTTATTGCTTTTTTTGCAACACATCTGAGTCGTTCTTATTGGCTCTAGACAATCGAGAATTGATACCAATGACAAGAGCCAGTCGAGGCCTTGCCTGGCAACCTGGCTGGGAAAATAAGCAGCAAGACTCGATATCAAGTTGTCGCATCTAATCTCTTGATTCAGTTGCGAGCACAAGATCGTGTGCGACATTGCAGTCTTGTTGTCGCTTCCAGCCGAGATCTTCATCAATCATCGATCAGCTTGGATGGCCTTCGCCCACATAGAACATTCTATTTTGTGACACTGTTCCAAGAGCCCTGAAACCAACCTACGGCCCTGGCCCTGTTTTTTCTTTTGAAGCGATGCACAAACAGGTAAGAGACGCTGGTATGTTGTCACACTTCGGCTCAAGACCCTCGCCGCTCCGTTTTGTTTGCAGACAGCCTGGCTGCGTTGAGATTACCACCATAGCTTGATTTACTATAGTCCGGAAATGTATAAAATCGAGGGTATTTGCCTTTACGAATCCGTTTCTTACATGGCTCGCACCAAAGCACACACCTTCAACAGAAAAACCGTTGAACAACTTTGACAGCCCATACACATCATGATGAACGGAATATCACTTCTTCCAGTCAAATTGCTTATTGCACTGGCGCTTCATGGCGTCATGGCTGAGGACTTGAAGACAGGATCTGTGTTGTCCACACGAAACACTCTTGTGCTGGGGAAGATATGCAAGTCCCTGCGACACGATTGTGGTTTAGACCGCTTGCCGTCAGATGTTGAGGTGTGACCCCTAAGGCATTCTTCAAATAGGCTTTCATGCTAACAACTTCCCCAGAAACTGTGCTCGCGCGATTGCGAAACGGCAATTGATGACAGAGACCTGAAGGATGACTTGTGTGATCGCTTCAAAAGGTATTATCCCGCGCTGTTTTCATGGAAAAAATATTCCTTTGAAGCTCCCCGGTCTAACATCAAGCAGTACATTGAGAGTCTCGGCGAATGTGCCAACAGCCCTTTTATTGTGGTTGAAATGCAATGCAAAGACAAATGCAGCGGGTGCTCTTCTGACGATGACTGCGGCAAGAATCAGGTTTGCAACGATCATGTCTGCAAAGCGACTGTCACTTGTCAACACAACCGCGAGTGCAACGGTCAAGTGTGCAAAAACAATAACTGCGGAGCTTGCACAGCCAATGCAGACTGTGACAGCAACAATCTTGAGTGCGTCAAGGGGCTGTGCGTTCCAACCACGACGCCTCCTCCAGAATGCACCAAGAACTCGGACTGCAAGGCCACCCAGATATGCAAGGACGAAAAGTGCGGCCCTTGCGCGACTGATTCCGATTGCGGCGTCGAACAGCTCTGTGGGAATGGGGTATGTATGCCAAAACCACCTTCTTGCGGGCAACCTGGCTTTGAATGGGCACAATGGCGAGGGCCATCATCCTGGAGCACCGTCAAGTCGCCGCCATTCGCAGAATATGACCCTATCACGTTCAAGAGCCAGAAGCCGGAGCACGATGGACGAACCAACAGCTTGCTGATCAACAATCCCAATAACCTCTACGGTCAGCCCCTGGGCACGAACTTGGCTTCTGTCATCCACCAGGGATTTCTCTTGGCGCCCGAGACAGGCAACTACACCTTTGTATTCGGGCAAGCCGATGACATCGCTCTGGTATGGCTGGGACAAAACGCTTTCAGTGGCTGGACCCGGGCCAATGCAGACATTGAGCGAACTTATATCCCCCCCCCCGCCAGGTGATGAAACTCACACGACGAGGCACCTTGAGCAGGGGACCTACTACCCCGTGCGAGTCGCCTGGGGTGACAAGGAGGCAACGTTGCCATGTCTGTGAAGATCATCGCTCCAAATGGCACCGAGTTGACGGGCCAAGATGGTGGCTATTTCAGAACCGAAGCTTGCGATGGTTCTTACGAGAAGTTCCCAGCTTATGGTCCAGCTTAGACTGTTGAGGCGGGGAACCAAGGCATTTCATGGTTTGATTTGAATATGCGGCAGTAGAATTGGATCCAAAGTTTTTTGTGTTTTGTTATTCCGGTCATTCGATCTATTGAAAGCAGTAGTTACCTCATCCAAGGATGAACAAGTCTCAACTCACGTGAGCATGGTGATTGATTGCTGCAGATCTGCTGCCCCAACAAGCTGGGCTGACTCGACCCCGTGAATGTTGGTTGTTCCACTAATCCGTTTTGAGGGGCCGCCAATGTGCGCGCAAGTTTGTACATGTGGAAGCTCCAATGCAATCCATCCAGACTTGGTTCCTCATAATACCTTCTGTCGCCGTCCTCAATCCCTCCGAAGCTGCACTTGCATCGGCGCTAAAACTCCAATATCTGTCCTATTAGAACTTTATTCTACACGCATTATATATTCAGCATGGCTCGCAAGTTTTTTGTCGGCGGCAACTTCAAGATGTAAGTAAGGGTAGCTATCTTCTTGAGCCGATCCCAAGCTGCGATTGCCCCTCCATGCCCCGCGCGAGAACTTCCGGGACGAAGCTGTCAAAAAAGCGCGGCCCGACGACCTT
Organism: Epichloe glyceriae; assembly: GCA_023658535.1. Lineage (NCBI taxonomy): Eukaryota > Fungi > Ascomycota > Sordariomycetes > Hypocreales > Clavicipitaceae > Epichloe > Epichloe glyceriae. Next base: position 6,178,117 of record CP098289.1, on the reverse strand, counting down.
CCATGGCATCGGCAGATCATTGTGGTTTTACAGCAGAATGCAATGACTGACGACACATATCAGGAACGGGTCTGTCTCGTCCATCAAGGAGATTGTCAACAACCTGAACAACGCCGTTCTTGATGCCGAAGTCGGTTCGTACCGTTCCTACGTCCACACTCCCATCCGTCTCCCGGAACCCGCCCATTGAGCAATACCGCGTCTGACTTGATACTATTAGAGGTCGTCGTCTCTCCTCCTGCCCTGTATCTCCAGCTCGTCCGTGACAACCTCCGCTCCGGCATCGAGGTTGCTGCTCAGAACGTCTTCGACAAGCCCAACGGTGCCTTCACTGGCGAAATTTCTGTCTCCCAGCTCAAGGACAGCAACATCAACTGGGTTATTCTTGGTCACTCTGAGCGCCGTACCATTCTCAAGGAGTCTGACGAAATCATCGCCTCCAAGACCAAGTATGCCACTGAGAATGGCGTCAGCGTCATCTGGTGCTGTGGCGAGAGCCTCGAGGAGCGTGAGGCTGGCAAGACGGTCGATGTCGTGACCAAGCAGCTTGAAGCACTCAAGGCCCAGATCAGCGACTGGTCCAAGATTGTCATCGCTTACGAGCCCATCTGGGCTATCGGAACTGGCAAGGTTGCCACCACCGAGCAGGCTCAAGAGGTGCACAAGGCCATTCGTAACTGGCTCAAGAGTGTCAGTGACAAGGTTGCCGACGAGACCCGGATCCTGTATGGAGGCAGTGTCAACGAGAAGAACTGCGCAGAGCTTAGCAAACAGCCCGATATCGATGGTTTCTTGGTTGGTGGCGCTTCTCTCAAGCCCGCTTGTAAGTCTTCTCCATGTTTGCATTATTCGCCGAAACGATCATGCATCTGCTGACATGACATATTCGACAGTCGTCGACATCATCAACTGCAAGAAACAGTGACTACGCCAAGAGTCAAAACTCTAATTCATGAATCTTGCGAGTGTGACATGAAAATAGAATGTTTCAAAATCTTAAAGGCATTGGATACCCTCTTGCTATAATTTGTGTGCTTTGATTCATGTGATTTTCTTGTAAAAAATTTTATAGGTTATCCTTCTGCCTTTGCACCCTCCGTGACCAAATGTGGCCTTCATCCTAGATATCCCAGCCGCTATGCTGAAAACAATATATGCACATCTTAAGATACAATAATAACACGTACACGATAACTTGGTCATTTTGTTGTCATTATGGAAATCCAGGCCTGTGGTTCGAAAACAAAAAGAGCAAAGAAGAATTCTATACAATCATTCCTTTTCCGTGGTACGGAGACCAAATACCTCTGATACTGGGATTGGTGCTCGTAACCGCCTTGTTCGTTCTCTTCAGCTTCTCACCGCTGGCATCGCGTAATAGCTCGACTTTTTGTAGAATCTCATATGGTGACAAATTTCGCACACAGATTGGTTTAGTTCGTCCGTTGATGTAATGGCCGATGATGACCGGATGTTTGCCCGGTCTGGGTGAGACGGCGAATTCGACTTGAGGGTTTGCCGCGGCAAACTTCGGGAGCAAAGACTTGATGAAGCCGCTGGAAATTGCTATCAGCCATACAGTTTCAACAGTTAAAATCCCGAAAGAATACAAAGGGACTTACTTCATCCCTTTAGAACTGCCAGCCCAATCGCAATAGTGAAAGTCCATCTTCTTGCACTGAAGAATGAATGCACCCAGTCCATTCTGTTCAACTGTCAGCATTCCTCCTTATTGAATAATAATGTATCAAGTCGCTCGCACTACGTACCTTGCCGGTTGCGACGGTGCGCAATGCTTTGACTGTCATCTTGCCCTCGTAGCACCCAATATCTTCGCGATATCCAACGACGTATCCGAGGGGAGATGTCGCGGAGAACGGAGCCACTCGAAAATCCAAGCTCACATTTGGGGATGACCAAATCCGGCTTAGCGCCAAACCGGGCCAGCACCGGCAAAACCCCAAGTCCGCTAGGCATCTTGTGTCCCCGAAACGGGCACCTCATAATTTCCAGCATTTCTCATGAAAGTCAGGTGCGGCGCGTGTGGCATTTCATCATTTACACAACGGCGTTCGGCACAAGATAATTATTTGGCCACAAGCCGGCGAATGGTTTTTATCATCGGATTGAAAGCCTGCTTCGCCCTTCACCATGACTGACAAACTCCCGCCGAACTTGTTGGCCCTTTCGCGCCGCGACCTCCCTTGCGATGGGTCGAACCTCCGGACTATGCGCCTGAGAACCGCAAAACGGCTACTGTTGATGGCGTTGCATCGTTTCTTCCCGAGTTGCAAAAGTACAAAGAGACGGATGTGTATCATCCAACTGAGAGTTGGCTCGAGGCGAGAGATAGGAAAAAGCGGGAGAAGAAAGAGGCTGTTCAGGAGCTGCTGACAATGGCCCCCCCCCCAAACTCTGTATGTACAAGATGTTTGCTGGAGTCGGTTTGACGAAGCGCTAACAGCATCAGATAACCCCAACGATGATCCTAACATCCGTGGCGATGCGTTCAAAACCTTGATCGTTGCGCGACTGAGCTATGACGCTGATGAACGGGATCTGGAGAGGGAGTTTGGTCGATTTGGTCCCATCGAACGCGTTCGTAACCTAAACTTCACAACATATCATGGATTCAGTGGCTGACTCTGATGTAGATTCGCATCATTACCGATACACACACGCACGAGAGGCCCAATAAGAAGAAGAAGCCTCATCGAGGGTATGCATTTGTGGTGTTTGAGAGAGAGAAAGACATGAGAGGTAAATATATCCCACGTATCCCCTTGACGACTCCAAATCGAGCACGGCTTTTCCCGGATGTAAATCTATGAGATGTGGCCCTCAGGCTTGCCTGTCTCTTTGGTAACGCATCGTGAGACTCAATACGGGCCCTCAGGCTTGCCCGGTCTCAACACCTCATTCTTTTCTTCCCCGTTCCTCAGACCTGCTTCCCTACAAACTGGTGCAGTTTTTCTCTTAATGGTAAGAGTTGCTGACGCCTGCGCCACGATGGCGCGACTACTATGTAGCTGCTCTGGACTCTTGTGATGGCATTCGCATCAAAGACAGACGAGTGAAAGTAGATGTCGAAAGGGGACGAACTGTTAAAGGATGGAAGCCTCGTAGGTTAGGTGGAGGCCTCGGCGGCCGCGGCTACACCAAATCAATGCCCTCACGACCCGGTGGCCCTGGTGGATTCAGCGGACCTGGCGGTGGTGGCGGGTTCCGTGGAGGTTTCAAGGGTTTCGACGGAGGTCGAGGCCGTGGCGGGTTCCGTGGTGGTTTTGGCAGCCGTGGTGGTGGCGGCGGCTTCAGAGGAAGTGACTCCGGTCCTCGAGGAGATAGAAACGGCTTCGGCGGAGCACCCAGCGGAGCACCATCTGGTCCCGGAGGGATCGCCGAAACGGCGATCGCGGCTTTTCCGGTGGATTTGACTCTAGAGGAGGACGAGGCTCTGATGACAGACCTGGTGGTGGCTACCGTGACGGTGGTCGGCAAGGTGATCGTGACGGCGGTCGTCGTACAGGCGGCAACATGGAACCTATCGGACGCCGGGATGGTGGGTATCGCGAAAGAGATCGTGACCGTGACCGTGACCGTGATCGGGATCGCAATAGGGAAAAAGACAGAGGAGGACGGGACTTCGACAGACCTCATGATGACGATAGCCGAAAGCGTGGATATGAAGGTGGTTATGAGGATCCCAGAAAGCTGCGACGATACTAAATCTCATTCCTTTCAACGCCAGGTCACGAGTTGGGTATGCCAGCGAGAATATCTCAACCATCTTGAGGGCCATCAGGACAAGATGTCGAGATGTGTGGCCATCCGCAAGCGCAGGGGCTTCAGACATTGGACTCACTTTCATGGTTCGTTTCAGATGCCGTCATCATCGCCTGATGTGTATACTTCTTCCCCTTCGTCCGCGTGCAAGGTGATGGGCCCGGCTTACGTATAGCAAAGCCGCCATTTGACGGGAAAGGTAAATTTCGGACTTTGTTTTTTTTCTATGTTTGTATTGGTAGGTTAGAGAAACAGAAATCAGTGTGTAGCACCTGGGGAGGTGGCTACATATGTTATACTATCGAGGTAAGGTCAGAGGTAAGGCACATTTGTGACTACTGACCAATGTTGCTAAAAGAGCCAAGGATGAATCCAGATGCTTGTGCGTAAAAGTCACACTTAACATGGTCGTATGTATATCAGGGAGAGGATCCAGGACAGCGATGACATTTAAGAAAACAAGCAGCAATAATGAGTGGCAGGATTTCAACAATTATGTATGAAATGATTCAATGGGGTCACCTGGGGTCTCTTTATAAATAGTAAAAAAAAGGATGCATCAACCCGCCCATAACCGTAAACCATAAAACGCCTAGATCCGTGTTAAAAAATCGATGCAGTTTTCAAAGTCGCCAGAGGGATCAACATGTCAGACCCAAACAATCAATCCAGACGTCAAATAGCAGCAAATCTCTGCCTTTCCACCCATCTGCTAGTCATTGATTCCAGTGTTGGTCCATTTATTTCCATGCATTTAAACACTTTTACTTCGTTAGTTTTCATCAACACCCTCCATGGCAGTTGTCTCGACCTCTTTGACATCTCCGCTTGCTGAGCTCCAGTAGCTGTTGGGAAAGTGATTAGCGTATTTTCAAAACATTTCAGTCTTGTCAGGCATGAGTCATGTGAAAGGCAGGAAAGCGGGGGACTGAAAGTGAAAACCTACGCCAGAAGCTTGACCTTGAACTCGGATACACACACTCCGAATAGCTTCAGCAAGCGAGTCTGTCTCGAATCCAGCACATCGCCCTCCTTGCAAACCAGGTATCCCTCTCCCTCGCCACTCTCTTCACCGAGCACTACTTTGCCCTTGACCATTCGTGTGGGGACGTTCAACTTTCGCAGTTCCGGCTCAATTGAATGCGCGAGAGGCACATCGTACTCCACTGGGACCTCTCCCGCCGTGGCGTACACCACACCCGGGGATTGTGAAGTCCCTGGGCGAGGCGACGCCCGCGCGGGCAAAGTCCACGGGGGGCAAAGTTGGCAAAGTAGTCGAGGATAGACTGGACGGGTCTATTGGTGAGGAGGAGGCCCACTGTGCCGCTGAGGTACTGCGTCAGATCCTCGATGCCAGGTGCAATGGCTTCCGAGGGGTTTTGACCCAGTGCTTTGGCCATGAGCTTGGTCTTGCCGAAGAAGATCCTGCTGTCGTTGAGCTCGTGGCGCACATCTTTCAACGCGCTGTTCCGCATGTTGTCTACGCTGAAGACGAAGCAGTGCTGGTATTCGGGGACGGTATCGCGAATATTCTGGAACAGCCTGTCCTTTTGTTCGCGTGTCTTCTTGGAGACTTGGGTGAGGTGGAAGGTCTTGGCTCGTCGTGACTTGGGCATGGTGGCGGCGGGTTGAGAGATCGACTGTTGATCTTTGGGGATTGAAGGTTTTGCCGTGGGTGGTCAGAAAAGAGAGGAGATTGAACCGCGAACCATGCACTCTCGTGTCTTGATCAAGCTGCGGTAGATTCGAAGATAGAGGCTGTACTGCTCAAGGCGGTGGGTGGGAATGGGCGGAAAAAAAATAAGCTGCTTGCCATATCGATAAGATGGGCCTGATGGAAAAAAATCTGGAAAAAAACCAAGAAGTGGCTTGGTTCTTCTTCACACCCCGCAGTCGCAGTGCCATTGTGGCTGCCAGTTCCAGGACCCTTGAAAAGTCTCTCATCGACGTCCATCCGGTCATTTGATGCTCGAGACGTTTCGTACCGCTCTCCCCTCTCATAGCTAGGTATAGCTAGCATCTCTTGTGTATGAAGATTAATTTATGAAGTCTAATACATGAATAATAACTATTGAAGATAATAAACAGAATTATTCTTAGTGAACCCTTCTTAACAAAGCCTACCTACCCTACACGCGCTTAAGGCAATTTGCCTAATTTTTTTTCCTTCTGTCTGCGATTGCGCCACGTACCGAGTATTCCCTGCGGTAATAATGGCACTGGTTTATCAGAGCTCTTGACCCGAAGTGCTGCCACCAAAAGATGTATAACCTCAAAATACTCAATGTGCCCCAGATGTGAGTTGGTCAGGGAATGCAAACTGTTCTTTCGTCCCAGGTCGTTATTGCGACAAAATCCCTTCCTGCCGGGCTGGCCCCGTATTTGCCTTCCGGCCATCGCAAAGGCAGAGAAGAAGGCAAAGGAGCTACTCTTGATTTCGGACCTTTGACGCACGGACCAACGGGCACTTGACGATGACCACCACCTTTGTGTTTTTTTTCCCTTGCTCCCTTCCACTCCTCTGCAAGACTCAACGTAGTTTCTCAATCATATCTTCACCTCGTCCACCCCCTTTTCTCCCCTCTCCTCCATCCGTTGCAGCACCAGCTTCGACTGGCTTTTGTTTCTTCGCACATTTTAATCCTTCCCTTCTATTTCTAACCGCGGCTGTACCAGCTTCCTCGGCTCTTCCCACCTACCTTGCCCATTGGCCGCCTTGATCATCAGGTGTCAATTTCTCCTAGCCATTGTCACTTTCACGATTCATTGTCATTGGACACCATCATCGCGAATCGACTGCACAGGCATCAAAGTCGCAGACTCACCCCTTGAAACCTCACTTCGTACCGACGACCACGCGATCGACTTCACTGCCCTGCCGTCCTACCTCCCTCCCACCTTCCATCTAGGACATAGCAACCATGTCCACGAACGGTAACTTCGCCCAGCAGGAGCAGTACAAGAACGGCGAACAGGCTACTTCTGGAGGTGCCGACCCCAGTGCCACGAACAGTAATCTCTCCAAAGACGAAGTCGGTTGGTACTTTGTCGAGCAATACTACACAACCCTGAGCAAATCGCCAGAGAAGCTTCATGTAAATGGCCATTCAACATCAGGTATGAACTTTACGAAGCTAGGCTAACTTGTGCGATTTCACACAGCTTTTCTATGGCAAGCGCTCTCAATTTGTCTACGGTCGGGAGGCGGAAGTGGCCAATGTATCCGTTGGACGTCAGGTAAGAATTGCCATTTGTTTCTAAAATTTGACAGCATCATCAAGCTAAGAGTGTGGTCCTGTTCAACAGCCAATTCAAGAGCGCATCAAGGCTCTTGAATTTGAAGACTGCAAAGTTCGAGTCTCCAACGTCGACTCCCAGGCATCGTTTGATAACATTGTAATTCAAGTCATCGGTGAAACCTCCAACAAGGGTGCTGAGCCCAAGAAATTTGTTCAGACCTTTGTTCTCGCACAGCAACCCTCGGGATACTTTGTTCTCAACGATATCCTGCGATACATCAGCGAGGAGGAAGAGGACGAGGCTACCGAACTAACCGATACTTCAGCCGACTTGCAGGAGCCTGCCCCTACTGTCGCAGAGCCCGAGCCTATCAAGGAAGATGCCGTTGACGAGCCCAAGCTCGACGCAGATGCCGTTGACGAGAAGCTCAACGAGACTGCTACTGCTCAGGTTGAGACCCCCGTGAACGGTGGTGATGCCGCTGAAACCCCAAAGGCCGCCGAGGCCAAGATTGAGCCCGTTGTGGAGGCTGCTCCTCAGGAAGGCGTCAAGGAGACTGCGACTGAAACCGAGAAGCCCAAGGAACTCGGCCCAACTCCTGTTGCTAAGCCCAAGCAGGAGGAGGCTCCTGCTCCTGCTCCCTGCTCCCGCGCCTATCATGCCTCCCAAGCCCATGACTTGGGCTAGCCGTGCTGCTGCTGCCGCTGCTGCCGCTGGACCTCGACCCGTGGTTCCCCTTCCCAAGACTGTCACTCCCCAGCGCAAAGCCAGAACCGAGCTCCTGCCCCAGCCGCCCCAGCCGCCCCAGCCGCTTCTCCTGCTGCCACCGCTGCCACCGCTGCTCTCGCTCAACCGGCCGCCGCTACCACCGCTCCTGCCTCTGAGGCAGTTGCCAAAGAGTTATCTGGATGGCAGACCGCCGGCGCTGATTCCAAGCGCCAGAATCGACCCCAGTCTATCTCTGCTAACGTCACTGAGAAGGAAGGCACGCTCGGATATGTGAAATTCGTCAGCGACAAGGTCCAGGACGCTGATTTGCGCGGGGCTCTGGCCGCACACGGCGAGCTGGCCTACTTTGATATTAACCGACAGAAGGTACGTCATACTTGAAGATCCAATTCTGACAAGAAGTAAACATGGCTGACTTGGAAATGATAGAACTGTGCTTTCGTCGAGTACAAGACTGTCGAGGGTTATCAAGCTGCTGTCGCTGCCAACCCTCATGTTGTTAATGGCGTTGAAATTGTCGTGGAACCTCGACGACCCAAGTCTAGTGCCTACGGAGGAAATAACTACAACACTGGCCGGGGTAACGCCTCGGGAGGACGTGGCCGCGGAGGCTTCGAAGGCAACCGCAACGCTCAGGGTAACCAGCGTGGCAACTTCTCGGGCCAGAACCGTGGCCGTGGCGGTGCTGCTCGTGGCCGTGGCGGCTCCCAGGCGAACAATGCTTAGATAATGCACAAAGCGAAGTTGTTAAGGCTCAGGTTTGCCATCGGAGACCAGGAGTCTGGTGCGGAACGGCTATGGGACACAATCATTGATATCAGCCGGCACGGTCAGAGAGTGCACAATGGCGACAAGTCGCACTATCCAGGCGGAGTCAAAAGTGCTTGGACATTATCCAGCGCTTCTGCCTTTAAAATCTAAGATATATGAGCAACGGGGATGGACAGAGAGGGGTTTTATTTTTGTTTCCGAGTTGGAACTGGCGCCATGTTTGGGGTGGAACCAGCACTGGCGCAAATGGTTGGACCTCGCACCACGATTGTCTTTTGTCTTTTTTTTTCGGGTTTTCTTCTTTCACATTCTTCCTACTGTTTTTCCTCGACTGCATCTCGCTGCCCAATATGCATTATCTGGTAGCATGGTATTGGTGGGAGACATGACGAACTAAGAAAAGGTGAGAGATGAAGATGACTAAGAAGAAGAAGAAGAAGAAGAAGAAGAAGAAGAAGAAGAAAATGCTTATGAGATATTGTACGGCTGTAGATAGAGAAGGATAATCTTTTTACAGCTGGCACTAAAAGTTACTCATGTACGAAGGGGTATCGGATGAGGGAAGAAGGAGATGAGGGAGGGGGAAGAAGTGAAAGAGAGAGCAAAGAGAGATCGGACCTACGAATAAAAAAGGGAAAACCAGTGTATGTCTTCGAGACTGATCTGTTGGGCAAACGGACTCGGGAGAGGAAGATGTTTGCGCATGTGTATGTTGTCCCTAGCTGGGGAAAGACGAAAGGGACAGGAAACGAGGGACGCGTTTGTTTTGCCTTGATTTTTCACTTGGTCACGATGCCGGATGTGGAAGTAGAACGATGACGAACTGGACAAAGGTTCTTGTTCCTTGTTTTTTGAAAGTGGGAGTGATTCCGGAATAGCATAGCGCCTGGATGCAGTAAATCGCTGTACCTCTGTATAATGGAATATTTATCACGAGGACCGTTTATACCCTGCGTCATTTCCCCGAGTGTGTATGTCCTTGTAGAATTGATGACTAAATTGATGTGTGCTTGCAGGACTTGCAGTCTCGAACATGACGAAGCGAGTGCATGTAGCAGGCACGCAAAGCAAAACGGAGCAGGGTTTGCCGAGATGGGACTTTCCGAGGAACAGAGGGGCTCTTTTTTTTATATATATATTTTTTTGGCGAGCAGACCGGACGATGCTGGTGTGCTTCGGTATAGGAACGGCCGAGCCAGAATATCACTGGCTGTGGTGCAGTGCAGTTCCTGTTTTCGCAGTTGTTCCGATGATGAATGGCAGGATCGATCCCATAAAGTACGAGCCGACGAGCGGGTACTCGGTAGGTACGATCCCATATGGGATATTGTCATTGCGACTGGATGGCAACGGGGAATACTAGTCGTGAGCTATATTTGCTTCTTTGCTTCTTTGCTTCTTTGCTTCTGGGCTTGTTTCTGGAAGGAGTGGAGCCATCTTGGCTGCGTTTTCTCCCGTTGCCAACGAGGAAGGACTTGGTCCATTTCTATTCAAAAAGATGCCGTGGGCAAGTGGCGACAAACGGATTTCGACGTTGGCCGCGACGGCCTGTTCCGTCGGCTCACCGAGGCTTCTACTTCTCCCCGATCCAGGACTGGTCAGTCAGTCTCGTGCCGTAAAAGTTTGTTGTACTCCCCTCAGAGCCGAAAGAAAAAGGTTGGCCGACATGTAGATCAAAAGTTCCGGGGCGTGGACCCATCACTCCGCACCATTCATTGTCATTGGACCGTTGCCCTCTTCATGCCAATAAGCAAGTCCTTTTGCTGTCGTTTCTCTCTGGTCATGGTCATGCACGTTCGGGGACTTCTGCACTGGTTTGTTTGTCTGCGGTTCATGAGGACTTGAAGGAGCGCGCCTTTTGCCGCCCTCAGGTTTGATGACTTTCGGCGTGGCCTTTTGGACTCGTTGCTGCTGCTGCGTCCGCAATCCCGTCTATTGCTGCTCGGGCTGCTCGGGCTGCTCGGGCTGCTCGGGCTGCCCCACCGCCTTCTCACTCGATTTCCTCGTCGTGGTATCCAGTCGTCGTCAAAACGTCAAATCACGACTTGAAACAAGCACCTGCATCACCCTCGGCCGAGTCCACGTAACAGAAGTGGTTTCTTCATCATGACTACACGGGTCCTCAGAGCTGCATTCTCCCACACCCTCCCCTGGAAACGTACGTTATTAGCCAGTTGCCCGCGAAATCCTCGGGTTCCCTTTCGCTACATACTCGTCACTCCCAGGTCCACCTCGTCCACCTCGTCCACCTCGCCCGCCTCACCTCGGGCCTCTAAACCTCGATACAACTTCTACCAATGCTGTGCGTCCCCACGAAGGTTGTTATTTTAGGGTCCGTCAACACTAGCAAAAGAGCTGCCGTACTGCAACCACGTCCCCCCCCCCGATCCTGGTCCCCGATCCACCCCCCCCCCAAGTCGCCTGGCTCTCCTCGCTGTCCGACGCTTTGTCTCTGGAGTTCATGGTTTCTCGATGACTTCCTCTCCATCTTCAACCCTTGGGTCGCCATGATCAAGCTTTCGTCCTGGCCCCGTCTACGGAGACTCGCGTGAGAAGAAAAGTCACCAGGCTGTTGCACACGCCCCGACACGAGTAGCGTCATCTTCTTTCTGTCCCCACCGGCCGGCACCACCAGCCTTGCCGTTCCGTTTCTCGTTGTGACCAAGTCCGGTACATATAAGCCGACCGTCGCCCATGGATCGTCGCAAGGCTTCAGTCGGTGACGATGAACAACCGACTGCGCCGCCTACGCCGCCTACGCCGCCTCTCCGGCGGCGTTATTCCATGGAAGAGGACTTGTACTACAACCACTCAATGGCCGCTCCGCAACGCCGCCTCTCGCAGCCGCCGGCTTATGAGCCACGTCCAAACGACTCGGATGAGGGCGAGGACTTTGATCATGGTCGGCCAGCAACAGGACAATTGCACGTTTTTGACCCCACTGAAGAAGTCCAGAGGTCCATACTCGAATCACTCCCCAGTTACCAAAACTCTGTACATCTCGAAGGAGTCTTCTCCAAGAAACACGAAATTGAAAACACAACCAAACGAGCCGAGGACCGGCATTGGCACACCGTCTTCGTCTCGCTCAATGGCACAGCTCTTAACGTGCATACCGTGAAGAAAGACTGGGGCTGGGGTCGAAGCAGAGATGGTCCTACGATATGCCCCGATAACCCCCCTTGGGTCAAGAAATCGAAATTGGAAAAGAGTTATAGTCTCTTGCATGCCGATGCTGGCATCGCGGCGGATTACACAAAGTTGGTTCTTACCTTGTCTTTCCTTCTAACTCCCAAATGCCGCCTAGCCTTTCAAGCCTCTACGCTATCAGAGTAGCTAATATGCTGTGAAGACGACGATACGTGATTCGCATCAGGGCGGAAACTGACCAATTTCTACTCTCCTGCATCGAGCTGACTACCTTCGTCAAGTGGCTTGAATGTCTCTTCGCCGCCATTGACGTTGCCGCACCCATCGACGACCGGGACTTTCCCGTGATATGTCCATTCCTCGTATCCAACGAATCCGATGGTTTCAGGGCCAATCTCCCGCTCTACCTGGCTATGCTGCCGCCGAACAATGTAGGAACGAAGAAGCGTCTGCCATCAGCCCAGGGGACGAAGACACACCAGAAGCTAGTAGTGCCGATAGCTCACAATCGACAAGAGCAGCCGTTCCACCAACTCAACGCCCACTGCAAGAAACTGCCGCTGTTCCTCCTCCAAGAGCACAACCCATCACCCGCCGCCTTAGCACATCATCCTACTCTAACCCTTCAATCGACCCGCATACGGGAAAATGGTTCCCAGAACATCAGTGGTCAAATGCCCACGACCTCTTGTACGCCAAACTATGCTATAGCAACTTGCTCTTCAGAAGCCCCAGGAAATCCAATTACATCATCAGCAAAGGGAAGCAGTGGTTTGTGGACTGGGCAACCGGCAAAATGGTTCGAGTTTTGCCACCTCCATATGGTGAAATTGATTTCTTTGGACCATGGCAGGTCATTCATACCGAAAACCCCAGAATCTAAAGTCGGCTACATGGCGGTTACCACGAACTTCGTTGATTGATGCTCCACCCAATTGGGGCGTACGGAGCATGATTTGGATCTTGGGACCGAAACAATACGATAGAAGACTGGTGACGAATATGTTGATGATTACGATGGTATGAGTTTTGCCAGTTTGATGAGAACATGAATAGATCCAGATCGGGACGAAGTTGCTGGTGGACGTGGAATCGGTCAGAGAAGGAGCTCTTGGCGAAGGTATGCCAAGCCAACTTTCCCTCATCATCAACGCATGGGTCACGGGTATCACCTCATTGGGCGGAGTTTTGTATATATTGCTCAAACTTGTACTCCTTCTAGGCCACTTTGCCATTTTCGAGCCGTGCTCGATAGCAAACTGTCTTGGGGCGGAGCCCAGATGATGTGTTGGGCATTTGTTCACACATATTTTGTACATAGTGACAACAGCCTACTCGTGTCGATGACATGACGGGTTGACCTGAAATCAGATGATATTGCCAAGTTGTTTTCGTGTTGTCGACGAGTTGAAAAAGTACTGAAATTCAAAAAGAGTAGATGGGTATCGAAACAATCCCAACGCCAAGCCAAGAGCAACAGCTCACTCAACACGGCGCTCTGCAAAGTACCATGAAGCATGCCGTCGCCGCTCGTACAAATGAGTTTGTTCCGCCGAGGAAAAGAAAATCAACAACCAACGCTCCCTGCAGGGCCCTCCTACCCATCAATGTCATGCAGCCGAGCTCTCAGATCAGCATCAACCGTCCTCGCCTCGGCCGCCAACTCGTCCACCACGCCGCCCAGCACGGCATTTGCGCCACGCACGTCCTCGACGGCCTCGTCCAGCAGGCCGAGCAGGTCCTCCATCTCCCGGCGCTGCCGCCGAATGTGATCTGCCAACAGAGCATTCTGCGCCTGCGTGGTCTGCAGGCGCGCATTCAGCAGGGCCTTGTGCGAAGCGAGGTGTGGCGAGAGATGGGCATCGAGTATGTCCTCGGGGGGCAGGAGATGTGGTCTAGACCACGAGTTAGTTAGCTTGGCTGTCGATTCCATGTCATCGTGTCCACAGAGAGGGAATTCGGGGTTGAAGTCGAGAGAATTCGGGGGGGGAATGGATCACACAACTCACGGCGTAGGAGGATCCCCACGACGGTTCTTCTTCCTCTGCTCCTCGGCCGCCGCGACAACCTCCTCCAGGCTGTTCAGGCCGGCTACGACGCCCCGCGCCTCGAGTATGGCCCGGAACTCCTTGTCGCTCTTCTCGCGCAGCTTCTGCACCATCTGGGACTGGACCTGGCCGAGGATGGGGCCCGCGCGACGACTGATTGTCGGGAAGCAGGGGGCTATGTTGTCGTAGGAGAGCCTGTCGAGGGTGCGGGTGAGGGAGGCGGCGTAGACTTGGTGGAGGCGTTGGGCGCGGGGGGCCGGGCTGGGGTTGTGGTCGTGGTCGTGGTTGTGGTTCGGACATTTGAATTTGATGTTGTGTTCCGGAGGGTTGGTTGGTGGGCAGAGAGGTTGTTGTTGGGGGGAGAATCTCTGGGAAACGTGAACGCGGGGAACGAACGCGCGCTGACACACGTGATGTGGGGAGTGAGTGGGAGTGCAAGTCCAACAAGTTGGTGATGAGTGGTCGCTGATGACAGGTTTCGATGGTTGAAGATCCCTCCCCAGACAAAATTCAATAGTAGCAAGGAACAGCATTGGGGGTCTCACAGCATATTCAATCGCAGGGCATCGAGTTCTTCAGACCACGCGTTCTCTCTCATTCTCATGCCCGGCTCTACCTACACATGAACAAAGAAAAAGACGCTCTGTCGTCAAGACAAACTCCCATCAGCCGTGCCTTCCCACCAGATCTATCTTAATTAAAAAAAAAGGGGGATATTTACCGTTGGTAGCCATCCCCATCCGTCTATCAACACGGAAATGCCACATCACACTCAGCTGGCAGACAAGATGACGGCCGCATCCGCCGGCGCGCTATTGTCACTCCTCCCGCCATCTCTCCGCAACCTCTCGCGCTCCTTCTTCCGCCTCTCCGCGTCCTTCTTCTTCTGTTGCGCCAAGTACGTCGTGTACCGAATCATGCTGAGCGTGAGAATGGCCAGGAACAATAGTCCCACGACTGAGCGTCGAATCAGGACCCATCGCACCCCTTCTATCGCGGATTTGCTGTCGCTGCTGAGCAGGATGCTCATCTTGTAGTTGATTTGCTGAATCTGCCGGCTGTCAGAGCCATGATTCATTCCTTCCTCCCTCCTTGATAGATACGTCATGAATGGTGTCAACCCAGCTTACCGCACTTTCCACAGTCTTTTGCTCCTCCCGGACCGTCATGTTTCTATCGTTGAACAGGCCACGCACGCCATCATTCAGAGTCAACAGCTCCTGGTTGAGGGTCTGTGTCAAAATGTCCACCTCGTGCTGTAGATGTGTTCGCTGCTGTCTCATTTGCTCTTCCTGCAGGCGACGATTGTTCTTGACCTCGGTGGCCAGCTCCGAACATGCCGCGTGGAAGAGATATGTTTCCTGCAACGCCATGTTAATCGAGAACAAGCTGACTTGGCTCCATCGTTACTCGGCCAAGGGAGGGCATGGTGAGAGCATACATTTTCAACGTCGCTTTTGCTGACCAGACTCTTCTGGGCCACTTCCAAGTTGCCCCCGAGAATCTTCCGAATCGCCTTCATAGAGGAGATGGCTTGGTCTCGTGTGTAACCCCCCTCCTCCAACTGTTTGACCATGGAGTAGCTGTCAAAGTGGTGCACATACGGGGGCGGTCTCATGTGAGGGTGTTGGACCTTGTCGGGAGATGGCATGTGCAGAACGGCATCGAGGGAAGGGGTGGGCGGGAGTTCCTCATAATGGGGGGTTTGCTCTGCTGCGGCTCCGGCTCCGGCGTCTTGTTGGCCTCGGCGACTCTGGTCGTTTTGACAGTGTCAGCTGTTGTTCCCTCGGCCGCTGGGGCGGAAGCGGATGATGCCGTCGCCGTCGTCGTCGTCGTCTGTGCCTGTGCCGTTTGCTCTAGCTCAGGACTGCCTGCTTTCTCTGGAGGAGAAGCCTGTTTCTCTCGAGTTGGCGCTGCTTGGCCATCGCTTTGCGCCTGCTGCGCCGAAACGAGGTCCTGCTCCGTCGTCAACGAGTCTGGTGAGTCTGGTCGTGATTCCGTCGACTGATTTTGTGACTGCCCATCATCGTCTGCCAGCGATTTGGTCCATGTCGGCTCCACAGCTTTGCCGTGCCTGGGCGCAAACGAGCTCTTGGATTGCGTCGTCGCCACCCATCTCGCCGCCATTGTACCGTGGGTGACGGAGGTTCGAGTCGCCCGCAACAGATGAGGGTACAGAAAAGTCAGTCGACCGGTAGACATGGTTCGGTGTGGCCCGCCGGCCGGTCCAGGCGTTCGAGAAATGTAGAGGGTTCCACAGTGTTCAGTAGGGGCTCCTCTTCAATGCCGTGCGAGCGAGAAGAAATAAAGGGCAGCTGAATGTGGCCGAGGACGGCATCGTTGGAGACAAGTGGCATGCGCCGTGTGCCACGTCGTCGTACATGACAAAGACAAATTAAGGGTAGCGTCGGGTGCCATGTCACAGGCGAGCCGGCCAGCCAGGGGCAAGTGCTCAAGTGGGGAACGCATTCATCGGTATTCATCGGTATTCATCGGTACTGCATGTCATTATTTCCTTACAAAGTCTACGGCGTGTTTTAGAATACAGTCCCAGAACAATAAAAAATCAGAATCAGAATTCCCCTTTTAGCCATGTCCGACTCTCGCAAAGCCCGTTCCGACCCCCCCCCCGGCTGCCATTGCCGCTGCCGTTGCCCCTGCGTCCACATGTTGTGCCATTCGCCTCATGGCCAGGAAAGTCCGCCCCAAAATAGATGAACAAATGAGGAGGGGAACAAAGAAAAGGAAATGAGTGGCGGTGCCGTTTCATGAAATTAAAAAACAAGGCCAATAATCCAACGTGAACAAACCGAGATAAAAACCCCTCACACAGATGAGAGGGGAACGAAAAAGAACACTTCAAACTTGAATTCCACAAGTAGTAGCCCTTGGACCGTTTTTTGTGCTTTGCTGCCAATATTATTCCGAGAAAAAAGAAGGCACCGAGTGTGACGTGAGGACACCCTGCCGACCTGATTCGCCCGTGGTGGAGATTCAAGAAGGACCAGAGTGTACCTTGTATTCAAACCAGAACGAGTCCCCGTCAAGGAGATGTCTCTATTCTGTGCGTGCCCAATATTAGAAGAATGTATCGAGGATGCCGTATATGTGTGTAGAGAATGGTATTGTGGAAATGGTCATTATCTATGCATGACAACACGAGGGGTCGTATATGGCTGCGGCAACATGTAGTCGCCCATGTTTTGTGATTGTGACCGTATGTTGGTTTGTCGGTTACACAGACACACAAAAAAAAGAGAACCAAGGTTTGCGGTACACCGACCCCAGTCTGCACTGGTCATCTTCGCTCTATTGCCCGTCGATACCTCGGGAAGAAACGTTCTATGCCTCCTCCTCACGCAATTGAGGGTCGACACCATTGGATAGAGACTTGCTGCCATCCTCGGTGGGGATACCGATGGTACTGACGTGAGTGCTGCGTGGGCTGCTACTCTGCGGGCTGCTCGTCTCATTCGTAAGTGCTGGCGTGTCGGCAGTCGAGTTAGCATCCGCCTGGCTGATGGAGCCTTCATTCTTGGTGGAGGGACTACCCGATGAGAGTCCGAGGAGCTTCTCGAGAGCTGTAAGCTGTCGGGAGGATCCATTCTTCTTCATCGCAAAGAACTGAGGCTTGATCTCTTCCACAAGCAATTCTCTCTCGCTGCCCCGAAGCTGTCCCAGGAGTTTTTCTGTGAATGCGATGTTAGTACAATAGGTCATTGTCAAAACCCCAACCAACTTTCTAGCAGGGGTTGGGAATATCATCAGTCAGCCACTTACGGATGACATAATTGCCATACTGGTCGCGCATCATCTGCTGAAGAGGGCTAGTGCCGTCGCTGCCCACATTCGTAAGTTGTTCGCGGACACTGGTGCGCTGTTCGGCAGATCCGTATTCGATACATTTTTCAACAACGTTGGAGGCGAACTTGTGCTTGGATAAAGTGAGCAGCTGTGCCATAACGAGGTCGATCATTCTGGCTCGATCGGCTGGCTTTCCGTTTTGAATGACATGCTGAGCCACGTAATTGCCATACTGGTCCGTGAGCAGTATCTGGGCGGATGCGTGCAGCTCAGTCATGATTTCCGTCTTGTCCACTTCAGTTCCATGTTCCAGCATGCGCTGGACGACTCGGCATCCATATGTGTGAGAGGCAAGCCCGGTGACTTGACCACGTACGGCGTCCATGATGAAGCCTATGTATTGTCTGGGTACCAGTTCAATAATCTTCTGGACAACGTGGTTGCCATTCTGGTCTCGAATGACGCGCAAAATCTCGGGTTCCAGTTCCTTGGTCAGTTCGGCTTGTTGCTCAACCAAAACGTGCTCAAGAGCCTAATGAAACAGAACTCGTCAATATCGATTTTCCCCTGAATTTACGTTGAGGGGGGTGCCTCAAGGAAACGGAATGGGGGGGGTTTTTTTTTGGGGGGGGATGGGCAAAGAAAATGGCGGTGGAAAAAATACCTTTTGTACCACACGGCATGCATAGACTTGAACAGACAAGTCTACGACTTTGCCCTCATCTTCTCGGCCAACACCTTCTTCTGAACCTGATTGCCATGCTCGAAAAAATTTCTGCACCACATAGTTGCCAAACACGTCCTTCATCAACTGAATAGCGTTGGGTTCGATCTCGCGAAACACCTGATCTTTCTCGTCGCTATTTGCCGTCTCCAGTTTCTGCTGGATGAACCTGGATCCGTGTTGATCCCCACTGAATTCCACGACGTAGTCGTATATATCCTTGAGTTCGTATCGCTTGGCCGACTTGTTGCTGAGGCGAAACTCCTCCAATATCACGCTGCGAACACCTTTGCCTGGATCCTGATCTCGCGAGGGACGGGTAGGAGGCAAGCTAGTAGCTGCCAGGGCGTATGGTGAATGAACGGGCGCCAAGTTGTAAGCCGCAGGAACCATGTTGTTGCGGAAAGCCTGGTGGCCCTGACCATACATGCTGAGGAAGTTCTGGGCTTGGGCATACTGAGAGGGCAGGTTGGGGTAAGCGTATTGGTTGGCGTAGAAAGATGGGTCGTAGATTCCTGGAAACTGGGGAGCAGTGCTTCGTCGCTCCAAGTCGTTGATTCTGGGATCTCGGGATGGAGGTCGGACAGACCATGTGTCGGGAGTGGCATTGTAGTTGCGTGGGCTGCTTCCGCTTTGCAGGCGGTAGTCCGGAGCGGGAGAGACTCTGTCGATGGATGCCCGCTTCATGACATGATACTGCGCGGGCAACGAATCCGTATTCAATTCCAGGGGACCTACATGCCTCGAGCCCGTGGCATCAGACATCCAGGGCTGTGATCCCGGGTTGAACTGGAAGGGCTGGGGTGCGGGGTTGTTGAAGACAGCGGCACCGTTGCCTGTATTGTCCAAGGCTACCCGACGGCTGAACTGGAGCGACATGTCTTCGTCAATCTGCTTGTTGAGGTCAAATGCCCGCTGATTGGCACTCTGGGTGGAATAGGAAGGGGCATGGTTGCCTACCATGGCCCTTTGCGAGTGGATCGAATTGCTCGGGGTGTGTCCAAGGTAGAGATCCTGATAGGCAGGTGAACCTTGAGACTGTCGCGAGGGAGGCAGGCTGGAGTCGCGAGCTTGGGGATAGGCGCCGAGCGAGTCCATGTATGAAGGCTCGGTTCCTTGGCGCTTCTTCTGAGACGTAAAGGCTGAACCATACATGGACACTTCATCTTGAAAAGGGTTGCTGCCGCCGAAGCTGCCCTTTTTCATGCCAATGGCAGTAGGCGGTGCATGCTCGTAATATGCGCTGCCACTCGGGACAGTAGCGTCGCGGATTCGGTTTGGAGACGTGCTGACGGATCGTGTAGGGTGTTGCTCGTTCTTCCAGGGGTTGGGGACCAGACGTCGGCCTCGGAGTTGGCAGCAAGGGCACTTGAGCCGGAGGGACTGCCTTCGGAATCTGGAGCGGCAACGGATGAGTTACGGTGACAAGATGGGAGGAGCGAGCAGAAGAAAATGGCGGCGAGTTCCCGAGGCGTGCCACGTGAATAATGGATAACGCACCTTTGTTGCCAGCCGAACGCTCTCTAGCGTTGGATAGAGATGATGTCCAAATATTCCTATTAGGATACAGGTTGGAGCCAGGGAAGCCTGATCCCATTGACTGCTGGGATTTGTCGTTGGATCCGGGGGGCATATTGAGGGTTGGAAAGCCCTCGAGCGCGTCTGATGAGAACGAGAGGAAGAGGTCAGCTATGAATATAAGAACGAGTGGTGATGAAGCGAAGACGAGACTAGGCCGACGGCAAAAAGCAGACCCAATAAGCAAGATCGAGCAAGAAGGGTTGGTGCGGGTGCGGGTGCGTGTGCGTGTGCGTGGAGAGAGACAGAGACCACCACATGGAGGGAAGGCTCGGGCTGTCTGGCTGCCTGGATGGACATGTTGTGGCCAGGATTGGGCGGCCTGGTAGGTAGGGTGGGTGGTGGGGTAGGACTGCAGGGAGGGAAGGGACCCCGGCGTCTGGCACTTGAGACAGACACACGAGCCCCTCTGACGTCCTCTGACGTCGAGGCCCACGGCAGTCCTGACTGGGTGCTAAGACGCATGGTCCGGCAACAAGGGCACAGAAGGGGGGATCTTGGAGAGGAACAGATAATCGAAAAAAGGACAAGTGAACTTACCACAGTCGTCATGATATTGCTTGGGGGCGTTGACCGGTGATGTCGTTCGTTATTGTTCGTCTTTTTTTCTTGCTTCTTGTTGACGAGGAGCGAGGAGCCTGCACGGGAGGAATGCGCAAGGCGCTTTTGTAGTGTTCTGAGAAATTCGATTGCGCCCACAAGGTTTGGTGGCGGCAAAGGGTCTACAACGCAGTAACAGGGAGGAACCTAAACCCAGGAAAAAAAACCCAAGAGATCAAACTGTGTGACTCGTCGCGTCGAAGGTGCTGATGCAGAATGGACCAGGATTTGGTGGCGTTTGCGACAACGCAAGGTAAAACTTATTTCTGGCGATGTTGGCTTGGGAGATGCAGGAGACACCATGTGAGAGTCTGTGTTCTAGAAGAATGCACAATACAGACAACCCGTCAGCATTCAATGCTCACCAACGATGGAGAATCATGCAGCTTGGGCGTGCCGCCAATGCGGCGTCACAAGAGCCGAGTGGAAAGAACTGGGATGTTGTGGAGAAAGGCGGAAAACCGGGGCAAACAAAAGCTCTCTCTGGGCGATAGGGCTGATTGATGGATGTGGCGCCTCTCGCTCTTGCCTCCCAAGCAATGTGCGCAGCAGAAATGGAAAGAGGATAAAAATTTGGCAGAACCGTGTCGGACATGACTCACAACTGAATACTGTTCTCTCCTCCGATGGTTGAGATGATGGATGGACAGTTTCGCGACGATATGAGATCCAGGCCGAATAAAAAGTGCAGTATCGAATTGAGGGCTCTTTCCTGCCGTGCGGATTGATGCTTGAACGCAGGTCGGTATCAGGGCTTCTTCGGTGAGCAAAATGATGAAGGCTTCTTTCCTGTATCGATGACTGGTGTATTCATGTGCCAGAGAAGCGGATCAATGCCTTCGGAGTTGAAATTCGGCGAGTAGGTACGCGGTGTTGGCTGCTGCAGGATTTCTGTCATGTACAAGGTCTGCTATCCACCGGGCACAAATAGTACAGTATAAACCAAACACGAACTTGGGCCGAAAATATACGTGGCCACAGCCTAAACAAGAGGCATTCAAGTTGGTGTATGAAGCAGACAGTATAGACAAGTCGATGTGGACGGCAAAGAGGATGATGGAAGTAATAAGAAGAGCCCAGCAACAACCAAGAGGCGGCGCGCCACCCGATATAGATGTAGGCCAGCTTGGGAGACGGGGGGGGACGGGAGAGGGGAGAGGGGAGAGGGAAGACGGGGGACGGGAGGGGCGGATCCAATACAAGGCGATCCCAAGGGACCCAAATACGACTATCGACTGGTGAAAATGAGACGGGAATGTATGCAGAAAGCGCTGTCGAAAGAAAGTGGCCCTCAAGGCCCAGGGATGATCTGGTGAGGAATGAACGGCGAGACAGGTTGTCGATGAAGGGAGGCCAGACGACGTATGTATTGGTACCGGGTGGAGAATCAGCCCGTGGGCGAGCCCAGGAGTCCAGGACAGACGCAAGCGAAGGAGGTTGGTGGGATAATAGAAGAATCAAAAAAGGGAAGCGAGAATAACGAGACGAGAAAACTCCATGAAGAAAAAGCGGAGGCCAAGATGAGTGATTCGTGCGATTCGTGCACGGAATTGAACATGGAAGAAGAGTCCGAGACGCAGGGCTCAGGACTCAATGGTTGTTTGTTGTAGCGACTGCGAGGGAACCTGCAAGTTAGCTGGCAGATTTCTGGCGTCTTAGGGAGGAGGCCAGATGGAACCTCAGGTTTCTTCGCTACGGCTGCATCACCGGATGCATGTGTGCGTCCGGCTACTTCGTCTACTGGTCCTGCGTTTCCGTTCTGCAAGGTCGCACGATGAAAATGGGAGGGGACGAGGAAGCTGGGAGAAGACAAATATATTGCCATGGTAATATTAGCACGGGAGCCAAGGGCATGGTGGGGGGTCCCAGGCATTCGATAGCGACATGACATGGCCAACAAGGGCGACATTGCCAATTGGCTGGACGGATTGACGGATTGACGGATGGGACTCAGCAAGGATGCCGCCTCCAACAAACGCAGCAAACTCGTTCCCCCCCCCCAAAGCTGGATGTGCCGAGATAATGTCGTCATGGACCAGTCCAGTTGGCTCTGGCTGCGCGAATCATGAAACCAGTCTTGGGTAACTCCATACAAAGACGGACGGGTTGATGATGAATGTGCAATCCGTGCAGATTGCGTGCGCTCTCGTATGAGCGCAACACAATGGTCGTCTATGGTCGGACGGCATGGTGGTGCCAGAGAGTGATACCGAGTACCGATACTGTTCCATCTCAGATGCCAGTCGCCTCGTGCAAAGTTGATGCATTTGCCTCGTTCGGCAAGGCAGAACTAAAATAAATAATAGCGACAATCAGATCTCATCCACCACGCCCACGCCCACGCCCACGCCCACGCCCACGCCCACGCCCACGCCCACGCCCACGCCCACGCCCACGCCCGCGCCCGCGCCCACGACGCACATGGTGATAACGAAACGGCAATGAAGCATGAGGCATGAAGCAGGAGGTCACGGCGGATGCGAATGCGAACGCGAGTGCGTGTGCTGTGCATTGCGTGCGTGCGTGCGCGTGCTTGTGTGGGTGGGTGCCCGTTCGGCATTGCAACCTTGGGTCTCGGTTCAAGAGTATCTTTTGGTGCCGGAAGTCGCTCACTAAATATGATGTTACGAGAGGACAACATGGGGGGCATGTACGTAAATACATGGAAATATATGAACATCTCAAATTTCTGACTTGGCGAAATCCTTGTTGGTACATACTACGTACATACAGACAGGCGCGGGGCCTTGTCGGCGCCAAAGAGGATATTATGCCTCGTCATGACTGAAGAACTGCAAGCAAACAAAAAGCATGCGAGCTCGGAGTTCCAGCTCGGAGTTCCAGCTCAAGCCGGACGCAAAATGACAAGGTTGGCACTGCAGTGACTGCACACACCTGCATGTCGGCGGCATATTGCTCTTTTGGTGGGAGAGCCTCACGTCGCTCGCCCGTCATATGATTTTTTGATCTTGGCTACATCGGAGAACTAGAACCAATATGGACATGGATGGCTCTTTTCTTCTGGTCATCAGGTACGTGGTCGAGATGGTTGCCGCCAACTTGGAACGCTTCAAAATAGCTGTCCGGTCTAATACCAGATCCCCTCGTCATCCGATATGCCGCCTCGGCACTCCCTTCGTTCCCAGCCCGTAATCCCGATCTATCTGTCTGAGCCAGAAACTCGACAGACGAGGAAGTGCTTGAGAAGCATTTTGAAGTCATCAGCCGGACTGTGTGATCGCCGTCCTCACATTTACAACAAACAAGCAAGACTTCCATGGAGATGGTTCGGTTCTCTTCGACTCGCGGGTGGATTGACTACATACATGTCCTACGACTTGCGCTTTACTTCCTGGCAATCGAGAATAAAAACATCATCTGGCTCACAACCAACTTGACGTCGCAGATAAGGCATATCATGTGCAAAATCCGTCACGTTCGTGTGACCTGAACAATACGTCGGAAAAGAATCGTGTGGTTTTGATGACTGGCCTAACCTAGAACGACCAGGCCCAAGTTCATGCATTGTCCACCAGTACCCAACTGGTGTCGTCTTCGAACCCAGTCCCCGAATGTTTTCTTCTCATTTGTGTTGTATTACTTGGACGGAACGACCCTTCGTTTGCTGCTTTACACCAGGTGTATACACTGTGTTTGTTCGGCCCGAACGACTTTTGCTTTTGAAACCGAAACGAGACCGGTGAAGCAGAAGCCGAGGGCCAGGACGAAGCAGTTGCATGTCACCGTCAGAGCAAACCTCGGGAGGTTGGCACGTCAAGAAAACACACGAGGTTGCATCACCGCGTGCACACAGAATCCGCGTCATCCTGATGTTATGATCGAAAGCACTCCATCCGTGTATTAGAGGAATGACCTGCCAAGTTTAGTATTGGACATGTAGGAGAAGCATATCGCGATGCTCGAGTCAGGGTAGTAGGGTGTAGGGGCATCATTCGCAAACCGCTTGCACAGAAAAAATTGCGTAGCATGGAACTGAGACCATCCGGCAGGTGAGACCAAAATACGATCAGCGCCACAATCGGCGCCACAATCGGCGCCACAATCGGCGCCACAATCGGCGCCACAATCGGCGCCACAATCGAGAAAATGAGATTTCCGACTTGACGACAGCAATAATCATAGATGCATCTGCTTTTGCATCCTGTGGGTTACGTTGCTTGGTCGCGCTGTAACGGTAGGATTGGATGAACGAACGAAGCGTGTCGCAGGTTGGTTCGGGGCTCCCCAGTTCGACGCCTCCCAAGTCCCCCGACGGGCCGAGAAGATGAAGAAAGCACGACGACGACGACGATGGGGTTGAGAGAAACAGACCATTCCCCGCGCCCACCTGACGAACAGGACAAACAGATGAACAGTGTGCCACGATGTCGGTGCCCAGGACGCATTTGTCGTCGTGGTCCAAACTTTGGTTGGCGTCTCTCGCCGCGCCACCGCTCACGTCGCACCGGCGCTTCCAAACAAAAAAAAGAAAAAAAACCCCCGCCTTTGTATTCTATTCACCCTGGTCTGCCTCCTCTTCGCGAAGAGGAGTAAAATACTTGGTACTATCACGGCAATCCATGCGTTGCTGTTTTCTCTGCACACTGCGCAAAGTTTCGTCGTGTCCCCGCCGCGCTCACGTTCATCACGTTTATTAGCAAAGCAAGAACCGGACAACAAGGGAGCAACCAATGTTGCGAGCTGGTTGTATTAGATGAATGCCCCCGCTTCCCAATGGTGAATTGTGGATGGTTTCCAAGGCCCAAGCACAGCAACAGCACACAGCAACAGCACACAGCAACAGCACACAGCAAACCAAAGCCAAGCACAAGAAAGCGATAGGCGCTCAGATAGTCCGTCCGTAAACGCCGACAAGATGGATTAGTCTTATGCCATTGGCCAGGAGCTCGAAACGCTGATGCCTGGACCAATGACATGCGCGCCGCCCCTGCAGCAAGCCCCGATTTTAGGCGTTGGCCTCATTTCCCGTTTGTGTTTGTGCCTGTGTGGGTGGGGTGGGGGAGACTGGAGACTGGGTCTCTGTTTATTACGGCCACGACGGCCACGACGGCCACGACGGCCACGACGGCCACGACGGCCACGACGGCCACGACGGACACCGGAGGATTGATTCCCTTGTTGGGCACGGACCATCCATCCATATTGCCATATTGCCATATTGCCATATTGCCATATTGACAGTAGTTTCGTCGCTGCGGCCCTGCGGCCCTGCTCGTGGCCTGGCCTATCAAAGTCTCTCTCTCTCATCAGCTCATCAGTCTCCTTTTCGCTTCAGCTTTTGCATCGTCCTTTTCTTCCCTCCCTCCCCTCCCCCTCGCCCTTCTCCTCGAACCCTCATACTCAAGGACGAGGCCGTGGTATGCGCCTTTCGTCTTCGTCGACACTCATTACTTCTTGACCTTCTTTTTTCGAGGAACTTTTCTCTTGCCCGACAAGTTCATTTTGGATCCTCTCAGCTTCATTCCTTTAGCTGAAGATCCGTCCAGTCCTTGAACAGTCTTTGAACAGTCCTTGAACCCTTGCAAATTCAACTGTATTCCAGCTAGCCTGTCTGCATCATCACGAAACTTGATCGCATTTGTCAATCATTGAGCTGTCACTCCGCCCCCCCCCCGAACGAACAGAACGATTTCCCGAGTAGTCCCTCCTCGACGGACCGCCGCCAGCGCCCCTTTGCTACGTACGGACTGGACATATTGGCCGCGACGAGCGACGATAATCGACCAATTGTAGTTTTGTGTGTCTGAATTCCTGTCGGGCAGAAGACCAAGTCGACGTAAGTTGTTGATTTTCCTCATCTCTTACCTTTCCTCTAGATCGGGTTGGTTGTTTCAATTGTCAAGAAAACGTGTTTATTGTTTTGTTGCTGTTGTTGTGTCACTTTCCTGTCTGCGACACACGCTGGTATGGAGGTGGTGGGCACGTGTTGGTTCTGGCGAGGTTGGAAAGACGGGCAGGCCCAGCACGCGCCAACACCACCACCACCACCTCCACCACAACCACCCACCATCCATTCTCGCGCCACCTGTCTGTCCATCACGGCTGCATACTTTGAGCAGTTTCATCATTGCCCTCTTGTGCGGCCGAGTACGCAATGCACTATGCGCGATGCCAACCCCCCTTTGGAAATGAGCTTTGTGTTCGGAATGCATTTTCTCAATACATCCCGGACCCTGACCCTGACCTTTCAATGTTAATGTTAATAATGTTAATGTTAATGTTCCTCGATCTCGATTCCTCAATTCCTCTGGGAACGATGATCTTTTCGCGTCATCCACGCACTGACGGTTAAACCACTGCGATTAGATTCTTGCTTCATTTCATAGTAGTCGTGTCCTTCCTGGCAACGTATCGGTTCTCGCCATGCCTCCCAATTTCCTCAAGCGGGAGACCCTGAGCCTCTTCAACAGCAAAGACAGCTCCATCACGGCTCGCAGCGCGATGCCTCCTCCCATGGACAAGTTAGCAGCAGCAGAGCCCTGGAGGCTGCATCTCGTCGGCAGCAATCGGCTCGCCATCTCTCGCCGCGGGGAAGATGGTTCCGACAACATGCTCAACATGATGATTATCCTTCTTGGACTCGTCTTCTTCTCTCTCGTTCTCGCTTCGCTTCTCTTCCTCTACTTCCGCCGACGACGCCTACAGCGCCTACAGCGCCTCCGCATGGGCGACTTGCCCACGAACGACGATGCTAAGCAGGTCCAGAATCAGAATCCCCGTGGCCTGACCATTGAGACGACTCACAATGGCCGTTCGAGCATCTACTACATTGGCCGCGACGGCCAGCCCATGCTCCAGAACCCCGATTCGCCACCTCACTCACCGGACAATGTACCGCAAATCCACATTACCTTCCCCGACGAGCACGACGAGCACGGCGGCACCAAGAGTGGTCGCGTCTTGATCGTTCGGGTTGGTGACAATGCCACCGTTGGCTTGGAACCTATGCAGGAGGAGCAACTGCCAGCATACGAGAAAGAAGTCAAAGGCCAATTCCAGTCCATTGACATGGACCAGATTGGCGGCTTGAAGGAGAAGGACAGGACAATCCTCCAATAATATAACGAGCGACATCATGTCTTTTTTGCGTCCTATCGTTACCCACCAACTTTTTCTCAGCCCTTCATTGACAACGAGCTTTAACCTTTTTACTTTTTTTTCTTCTCAGTCTTGTTGATTCCATTTATTCGTCTTTACGATGCGAGAACATGCCGATCGACCCGGGACAAATTCCACCATTCCGCCAACAAACGATTACCACCAGAGGCATGCTGCCAGATGCGCCGTTCGACCAATATTCATCATGCGTGCGGAAGTGCAATTGGTGAACTGGCAAACCATATTTTCTTTGCGCTGAATCTTTCTGTCGCACGTAGGATGCTTGATAAAGATTTTCTGGTACTCTTTCCCCTTGATTAGTAGCCAGCTCATTTTTATTGTTCGCTCCCTCCTGCACCGTTGGCACTACTTTTTACTCCTCTGTCTCCGTCTCTTACCCAAGGGTAGAGTTACGATCTTTACGCACATGATTTTCAAAGCAAGAAATAAGCACAATCGACGAGACACATCCAGCGAAACTTTGGATACACTTGACTAGATGGGACTTTTAATTCCAGCTACCTCGGGTCTCGACGAATGCGATGAACAATGGATATCAACTATGCTTTTTTTTCGGGCATGATGCCGCTACACCAAAACAAGTAGCAATCTAATCAGAAGAAAAAATAGGACGGAAGGAGGCAAGATTGATGGTCCAGCATGTGAGCCCTCAAGGAATAGGAAGATGCGCACAAGTACATGGCAGCACAAGCACACGGTTGGTGCTGCAACGCCAAAAGAGGAGGCAGTAATCCCCATCTATTTCGCCTTTATTTTTGCGGGAACATGCCTCTTCTGCCGTGGTATAGTTGTATATTCGATAGTGTATAATTATACAGAGTACAATCGTACCTTTGAAATTTCCCGCCGTGAATTTTTTTTCTCCATCCATCCATCACATCATAATGCAGACGCAGTGCTTGTCCTTTTCATCATCAAACAACACGCTTGCGTACACGTGCCGTCTTCTCAATTTGACGAAACACCACACCCACCGCGTGTGTACTACACACGTGCACGTCCACCCCATTCACGTTGTGTTTAGTGACACCACGGCGAATGAACACGTTGATGAGATCGACATTCCAATTCACAGCCATACTTGGCCGCGACGCCGCCCCCCCCCCACCCGGCTGTCTCGGCATGTCTCAGATTGCAGGTTGCTCGACGGACTGGATCACTTGGGGCGTGGTCCCTCCCTGTCTGATGTATCTATTGATGGTAAGATGTTCTTGTTCCTTATTCTGGATAAACTGTCCACCAAGTGTTGCTTTAAAAGAGTCGCGACGTTGACCTTGGGATGATTCCTGCAAGTACACTGGCTGACATCTGCCCATGTACCTGAGAGATTTCTGCGCTTGTCTTACGCAGCGACTGCTAAAACTGACCAGGACCAATGGCATGACGGCGCACCAAGAAACAGTGCCCATGACTTCGCTCAAATTGTATACTCATGCAAATACGCTGTCCAAATTTCTCCCATATATACGCCATGATTACCTTGCCCTCTCCGTCTTTCTTCTTCAAAAGGCATATATCGTGCAACATATCATCCCCTGATCGACGTTCGTTGCCAAACGCCAGGATAAATATCGTCATCTCTCTCTCTGTTTCGGGGCCGATCTGTGACCACACTTGGCTAACATGACTTGCACATATCCAGACACCAGACGACGAGTCTAAACTGGGTGGTATTGATGCAAGTTGGACGAATGTGCATGTCATAGCTCCCTCTTCTCTACCATCACTCAGTACCCGCCAGAAGGATGTGAGTAGTCGCCCTGTGCATGTTGTCGATTCATATAATGCTCTGCATAAGCATCACCGCCAAAAATGCTTTGCTGCGCCATGAGAAATCCAGCACTAGGTTGCGGGATCGGTTGCTGAAACATGGGAGGCCCTGCCAGCGGGCTGCTGCCATCGCCGTCCAAAACAGGTTGGACGGGGTGTGTAGCAGGCAAGACGGCATCCAAATCGCCCATGGGCATCATGGAATTGTCGGTATCGTACATGAGCGGCACCTGTGTCACATTGTCGGCCTTGCTCCTAGCTTGCGCAAGAAACGAGGGTATCCCAGGGCATTCCCTCCAGTCTGAGCCGCAGGGAAAGCGGCCTGCGTGGCAAAGATATTTGGCCCGGGTGGTGATGGATGCACTCGCATCCACTGCGTTGAGTCACTTGGATTTTGCGAGGACACGCGTGATACCTCGTCCTCGTCGAATTTCCCTGTGGCGATGCTTTCGAGAATGATGTCAGGTCCAGGTAGGCGACCAGAACCACCAGACTTGGATGAGAACATGGTCTCGGCGGCTCTCTGGTCGGCTACTTTGCGAGTCATATCGAATTCTTCGACCAGCGCAGCATTATGTTCATACTACAAAGGCAAAATTTCAGTATGGAAAGATGCCGCAAGCTCTGTTCGATGGCTTACTTACCGCTTGCTGAGCGACGTTCAAGATGCTGCACCATGGTCTAGTCACTCGTTGAACCGAGTCAATGAGAAAGCGAATGTGAGCTTCGTCCACCTCCACAGCTCGCCACAACGGCGCCGTTGTTACATCATTAATGTCGCGGTATAGCTTATATTGCAAAGCTATCAGAAGAACACGTACGCAATGTGTTGCCATTTGAAAGGTCGAATAGTCGCCTGCTAGTTCAAGCTTTCCAGTATCTTGCATCTGGTCAACCTCGGTCTGAATGGCGTCGCAAAACCGTCCCAAAGACATGGCGTGAGCTACAGCCTGCTTTTGAGATCGAGCTATGAACTCTCTGGGGAGTCTGCGTAAAATGTCTGCCGATATCTTGTCTCTTTGTCCCGGCAACGAAAAGCGGTACAAATCGATGTGGCTGATGGCCAAATGTGTATGGAGGAACACATATCCGGCGCGCTCGGGTGACGCCATATACTTGGTGACTGTTTGGTCACTGAGAAGAACCTCGGGTGGTAACGACATGTGAAATCGTGTAAGCTCATTCTGCAGTCCGTTGATGTCGGCCATAATTCTCGAAGCGTCGAGTTGCGATTGAAATGACGATGACCCTATACCGCAGAGTCGCTTTGTGGTTCTATAGCAAGCAAATTTTAGTATTCTGCTTCAAGTACCACGTACCTGGACTGATGAGGGACGGGAGTTAAGAGATTATTCAGTTAAACTAACACTTGTATGCGATGCCGCAAGTCAATCAAACGAAGTTGGTACGCGTGGATATTGATCGTACTGGGATGACCTCCAGGTTTATCGTATAGTCTTTCTGCATTGATGGCTCTGTTTTCTCGGTACGCTGCCTCGGAACAAGGCAGTGCAATTTTCATATTTTCAGCACGACAAGAAATATACTCGTCATACCCGCCAGCAAGCATGCGGTCCAGATAAAAAAGCTGCCATGCTATACGGCGTAAAGATTCCTGCTGAGAAAATGACTGATTTCGCGGGAGTACATCCCAGTTGACGCGTAGTCCCAGCATGAGCCTTGAAGCGACGCCGAAGGACTGCCAAACCTTGGCAAACTCGCCACGAATGAGATTAAACGTGATGCTGAGCGAGAATAGAACGAGAAGATCGTCAGAAAACCTATAAATGTTGTGGAACAGATACATTTCGACATATGCACTGCATTTGACCCCAAATTCACCGCCTGAGTCGCTTGGGCTGATGAAGACGGAGGTGATGCCGCACACGGCGGCTGCCACAACTGGGTCAAACAAACCCTCTTGAATCTCCCTATAAGTGGTTCCGGGGTGTAGAAAGCCTTGACAGGGCAGCCAATACATGTTGTCCATATATGCGTCCACGTGCCTCAACAGAATGTTACGCCTTACTAACATATCCCTGATTTAAGAAGATTGTCAGTCTCGTTGTAACTATTCATGCACCCATGGAGGGGGAAAAAAAAAGAAAAAAAATTGGCCCCTAACAGAGTTGCTCCTTGCAGAGTTGGGTGAAGGAGAGCTTACTCGGAAGACAGATTGGACCCGTCTGTTATCAAGAGGACATGGCTGTGACCACTGCTACCAATACTTGATGTTGGGCTGGCACTGGCAGCTACATCTGGATGGTAAACCGAGTTCGCTGGGGTTGTGTCCGATGTAGTACTGACAAAGCTCGTGGTGATGCTATTGCCGCTCCCATTGTTGCCACTAGTTTTGCTGCCATCACTGTTTGTTGCATTTTTGAACCGAACATTGGTAAACCTGCGCTTCGCAGGCGTGTACTCACACGCGAGCCCGCCAACTTCACACCTTTTGCAGCGGGGCAGATCGCCTGAGCATTTTGTTTTGTGAGAATGACATTGACTGCAAGCCCTTTGAGCTCTCTTTCTCAAGGTGCCAGCCTCGGTATGGCTATGTGATGCTGTGGTGCGCGAAACTACAGGGAAAGGATTCAAAGTCAACACCCTGCGAGTCAAGTTGGTACGTAAGATGGAAACACAAGGTGTCCAGGTAGGTGGTCACGAGTGCGGCAATAGCGAGGAGGAAATCCGCCTACTTACTCGCTGCTTCCTCCTCTTCCTCTGTAGCTGTGAAGCTACACGTCAATTCTAGCCTGGCGCAATTGGTGCATGGCCCATCCCCGGATTGCCAGAGCATTTAACCTGCGCCGGCCACATCCATTAGTATCTGTTCTGCGCCAGTGTATGGAGCCAACGTAAGATGAGAGTCGTAAGAGAGGCGAGGCATGCAAAAGAGGGCACAGAATGCAAGTAGATCGATCATGCACGGACCCCTGGAAAAGAAAAAAGTGACGTTGAATAAGAAACATTCGAAATCAGGAGCCATTGTACCTTTCGCAGTCGGCAAGTGCGGCAACAGTCGGCCAAAACGGAAGCCGTACGTCGTCGTTTTGTTGGAGGCGATGGTGCTTGAGCGGTGGCAGCGGGAGAGGGCGTGGACGAGCCACTGGCGGGAGCAGCTGTTGAAGCAGACTCGGTCGCGAGAGCTGCCCGTCCGTCAGCGTCGAGGACGGGGCGCGGATCCATGTACGGCTTCGGTATCGCGCGCTCGACAATGGAAGCGCACCAAGATATACATGTGGAAGAATAGAGTAGAGTAGAGGGGAAGGGGAGAAGAGAAGAAGACTCGAGGGTCTCGATAGCGGGATGAGGTAGCGGACGGAGTTGGGGACGGAACCGACCTGGTTTGTGATTTAGCGCCTCGACGGCGGAGCGAACTTGACTTGACAGAGCTGGAAAATGGTACCACGAGATTGATGACAACGAGGGATGAGAAACCAGACACGACTCGGTTCTGGGCCTGACGTGTCTTTCTTGGAGCATGACCGTTGACAGACGTCACGTCACGTCTGGTTTGGTAGACCAACAAGTGTGGACCAACTCGAGAACGAATCCATCATTCTGGTCATGTCCTTGCATACTTGGACGTAGGGAGGGAGGAAAGGAAGGTGCCCAGTGCCCAGTTGCCCAGCGCCCAGTGCCGAGTGCCTGCCAGGTGCCCGCCAGGTGCCCGCCAGTTCTTGGTGCGACGGACAGGAAGCCGGACCGAAGCGAAGGGGGCTGGTTGACATGGGTCTGGTAAACTTTGGCAAACACGTCTGGCCGTATGCTGTCGGGTGGACTTGACCGAGTATTGATTGCTTCTGCGGATTATGTATCTACTGTTGCACTATTTCTTCTCCCTTTTGAAAAGTTCGCTTGCCGCCCCAGCTTTGGCCCTCTTGGTTCGTATCTTACGAGACGTCCGTGTCTGGGTCAAGTAGCTTGTTTCGGCAGGGGGGTCCGGCTGTCGCCCGAGGGTGCCCACTGCCGAACCTGGACGAAGTGGGCAAAGGGGTGCGCGCCTTGTGCTTGAGTCGGTCGGATTGCTGAAGATCCGCTCGTTCGACGGAAAACACGGCTGTTGGGAGACCGGATAAGAGCTTTTCCTCGGACCTGCCGTGGCAACCTTGCTCCCCTCCAGACGTTTGGTGCGCTACGGCCACGTAATGAGCGCAACAAGAACGTTCGGCAATCGGCCAACCAGGGTGCCTGCCAGGAGGTACCGATGGGGAAGGGCGGCCCCGCCATCGGTACAACTGGGCCTGTCGCGAGTCCCTGATTGCAGACACCCCGCCATGACGGGCTCGAGATGAGCCCGACAGCCGGAAATCTCGTGCACCTGCCCTGCTCGCAAGATGTGGACATGGCAGGCAGGCAGGCATTGCTCCCTCATCCTCCCTCTTTCCACGACACGATATTATGACACGACCACGTTCCTCCTCGACCACATCCACATCCAGTCGGATCATGTGTGTGGTGTCGATGAGCGAAAAGCGAGAGGACATATGAGAAGGGAAGCGAAGGCAGAGCACACGCGCTATTCGACTCCACGTCGACATTGTCTCGCCGGCCAAAAAATCTGTCCGAACTGAACAGGCTCACTGCGAAGCATGTGGTGGGTGCCTTGTTGAATAAAACGACTGGGAACTTCCCGATGAGCCATGCCATGAGTCTGGTGCATCTTGTAGGTCTCTCCTCTCCCCTCTCTGTTTTGCTCTGTTCTTTCTGCTTACGCACCAAGTCCCATCCTTGCCACATTAGTGCTGAACCGATCCACCACATCAGCACGCTGATTTCGCAAGAGGATGGGCCGCGCGTAGCATGCTTGCAAGCGCTCCGTGCGTCTCTTCGCCGCTCTCATCTTGCAGAAGGAGGAACGCAGGATAGCAGGAGCATAAATACACTTGTCCAAGTTGGTGATGCGCCGAAATGAAAGAGGCGGTGTAGGGGGGGGATGCTCCAAGTGGGAGTTCTTGGCGTGAACCCCTCGTGCGAATTCATGCAGCAGGGACGTTGGTCGCTGGTCACCACTGCGTGAGTGTAGGTTCCTGCAAGAGTTCAATCTGTGAAGCAGCTGTGTGCGCGAATGCACAATGAATGTCTAGATGACCAGATTGGTCGGTGATTAGGATAGATTCGTCTTGGAAGCGTTGTTCCATTCAATTCCTTTGGTTCCGTTGTTTTCTTGAAAAAGGAAGGCATGTCAATAGGTCAGTATATAGTCTCGTCTGTTGTTGTCCTCATGATAGACGGGAGGATTAGTCAAATGTGTCTCAGACGTCTTTGCTGCTGACTTGAGATGGGGATGAAGAGAACAGGCAGAGAGGGAGGGGTAGAGATGATGCAAGATGCAAGTCGGAGCCAGTCAAAGGCGAACAAACTCGCTTTTGGATTATATGCAACTCCAACGGCATCATGGCGTGACTTGTGGGTAGTTTATCCAAAGCGCAGAAGCCCGGGCAAGGGGTTTCTATCTTCTCTGCTGCGCTTGGAATAAACATCAGGTCGACTGAGGCAGTTGTGCACATTCCGCACTCGGTTCCGTCGGACCACCACCGTCATCATCATCAAGTGTGGGCCAAACGCACGTAATTAAAAAATGAGACTCAATTACATTAAAACTAGTTCTTGTAAAAAATAGAAGAACAAAATTCGAAGCCAATCTAAAACTTTTTTGATGATCCGTCCCGTCCGTCCCGTTAGTCATATCATATCATAGCCCGTTTCCCTCATCAAAACAACAATTCAACTGTACTTTTTTTTGTTCCATTTTCCAGCCTGAAACCCCAAAGAAAGACAAGGATGGAGAAATGAAATTACCCATTACTAATTTTTGGTGTCCCGCAAAAATAGCAACAGCGTGCTGCTATCAATTGTCCTTAGATGCCGGTCGGAGCAGGAGCCCTGACGAAGATGGTCTCGGCGTTTCGAGGACACATCACCGTTGGGCACACGCAGTCGTTTTCGTCGCGAACCTCGCAGACCATCTTGTTGATGCCAATGTTGCAGCAGCAGCAGGGGAACTGACGAACGGGCAGAGCCGTCATCTCGGCACCCTTGGCGGCACCCTTGGCGGCACCCTTGGCCTTGGTGATGAACTTCTTAGGGAGCTCGCTCAAGACAGGAGTGGTCTTGTTGCCAGCCTTGTGTCCCACGGGCGTGCCGTCCTCGTTGTCACTGGTGTCCCTCTTCTCGGGTGCCTTGGCGGCCGGGGTTGGCTGAGCAGCCATGATGGTCATTCTTCCTGTCTCCTTGACCGGGGGGCATGATGGCCATGCGACCGGTTTCTTTCGTGGCAGTCGTCTTTCCGGCCTCTTGAACTGGCAGGATAGTCATCCTCTGGTTGTCGTAGTTGAACGGCAGGATGCTCATTGGGCCTTCGTCATTGACGGGAAGGATGGACATGATACCCTCTTCTTTCGCAGGCAAGATAGACATGATGCCCTCCTCATCCTCAAAAGGCAAGATAGTCATGACACCCTCATCCTTGGCAGGCAGGATAGACATAATACCCTCATCCTTAGGCAAGATGGTCATTCGTCCCTCTTCCTCGAAAGGCAAGATAGACATAACACCCTCATCCTCAAAAGGCAAGATGGTCATTCCCCCCTCCTGAGCCGTCAAAATCGACATTCTCCCCCCATCAACAGTGCGAGTAGGCTTCCCATCGTCCCAAACAGTCTTCGCACCCGCAGGGCAAGCCACTTCCGCGCAAACACAGTTCTTCTTCGAGATCGACCTCGTGCAGCTAATCACGCTCCTCCGAACGTCGCAGCAGCAGCAAGCATCCGCAGGCGAACCAGGAGCCGGCTGGGCCAAAGCCATGCCGGCAAGGCAAACAATGCCAGCAGCAAGGCATGTGAAGCGCATGTTGACTGATTGGCTGCGAGGCGGAAGCGAAGCGAAGTCCGTGTTTGCTGCTCAGGTAAGAGAAGGACGATGATCGGCGCCTGTGCGATGGGCGATGGGCGATGGGCGATGGTGTGTGATCTTCAAAAGATGGTAGTCGAGTGTAGAAGGTACCTTCTTTGTTCGGGCTTTGCTCGTCGATCCCAGTGGCGAGACGTGCGGACAAATGAGGTCTTTCTGTTTCAAAAAGTTTGTGTAGTCGTAGTTTTAGTTGTAGTTTGTGTGTCAGTGAGGATGAGGATGAGGAGAATCAAAGACTGGAAGAAAACCAAGGGAGATTCACGGCCCCTTTTATCCCAAGAGCTGGTTTGTAGCTGCTCTGGTGAGGTTGACATCGCCACCACGTTCCTTCCCACCCATTTACGGCATTTCGGCTTCTAGACCACCCGTTGGAACACTGAAAAGGGCGAGAAAGAATGGACCCCCCCCACCCTTCGTACAGCTCACGCACAATGCCGTCGCTGCCCATACCGACATGGGTGATGAGCAAGTTCTAGTCTCTCACGACGACCGACCCTACCCTCGGGCACGACAACACGAATGGGACGCTTCCCGACATGCAGCATCGGCTCAGCGCAACTCCAAAAGTCCTGCATCATGTCCCATCTTCCCTAGACGCGTAGGGAAGGGCGAAGGGGAAGGGAAAATTCTTCTCACGGGCCTCGCCACAGCAGTGTAGTAGTATTCTGAATCTATTTCTCAAGAAGTCCACGGATTATGTAATCATGTGTGGCCCCCTCCCAGCTGTGCTGCTATAGGCAGGGGGTCCTTAATAAATGAGTTAAACAGGCAGAACTCTCCGCAATGCGCATCATGTTGTGCTGTGGAAGTGAAGAAAGAACAAGGGGGGCGTTTGTGCATGCAAATGCATTCCGTCGTCTGATGTTCTCGAGTCCTCCTCGACTTCTCGGCCGTGATAGTCGTTCGATGCATACACATGGCTTGTCCGTCATATAGTTCGCTTGTGCGATTGATTCCATGTCTCGGTATCGCACATCGTTGCCGTTTCGGCAGGCGTGCATACGTCAAGATGCAATGCAGTACGATTGTTTTCATCGCCAAGCCCCTCGGTCTAGCCCAAACGAACAACAGCCGTGGAAAGCCGTGCCGTGTCTGAAACCCGTCGTATGCAACCCCATGAACTGCAAGAGAGGGTGAAAAATCTTCTCTTCCATTGCCCTTCTGCTTTTTGAGTCTCCTTCCGAATGTCGAACTTTTGTAGTGAGGCTCTCTCTCTCTCGGCTCTCCTCTGTCCAGCTGCAGGCGGTCTCACACGGCTTCAATCCCACCACGTAAACGACAAGAGATTTGACACGAGGTTGCGACTGTCCGTCTCTGTACGATTTGTTGTTCAATTTCATTTGCTTGTCGTCGTCTCATTGTTGCCTCATACCGGCGTCACCGTATCGTATCGTCTTGTGGTCAGTCACGACGGGTAAATGACAAATCGTCCCATACATATAGTTGGCACTTACGAGAGAAATATCATCATGACAATCTCGGCATTGTTGGCATTGTTTGAACATGTTTCACACAAATCCTTTCAGGACAACTGAGCATGCATTCATCCATGATTCTATGTATATACAACTGTTCAATTTCATGCATATCTCACACTAGTTTCCTGCGCCAAGTCATCAATAGAAATCCCTCCCGCGCCGAATAATCATCACCCCAGATTACCTCGGTCAAACGTGTATCATGTGAAAAAAAAACCTTGACAGGCCACGCAAAGGATTCGGGAATGTACATTACTATGCAACAGTGTTGTTTTGTGCCTTGAGCCGTCTGCAGCATTCTCACAAAGTTGCCCCTCCGCCGCACAACTTTGCACACCCAAACCAGCAATTACGCAATGCGCTTCCAACTCAGGACCCGGGAACGGGCAGACGGGGGGTAGAGGAGGACCCGCCTTCCCGGAGGCCGATGGGTTGTCTAGGTGGGCTCTTCATATCCACATCCATGGCATCGCCGTCTCTTCGGGAAGCCTCGGCTTCGTCATCTTCAGCAAAATCTTTGCGCTCAAGACGCCCACGGACGTACTCACGCAGTGTCTCAATGACGCGCATATTTTCCAACCAGCGATCATACTGCTCCTCACGCTCCTTGGTTGCCTCGCTCGTGTCCGACTCGGAAGACGGTGATCCGATGGAGGGGCTGATTCACAAGCCTTGGGGGTACTTCGTCCGCTGGTCTCCTCAACAGGGCGAATGGGGGGATGGTGCGAGCCTTCTGCAGCATACCGCCAGAGTATCGGCGGCGCTCGCTGCTGTCAAAACTAGGGCCAAGAGTTGCTGTGGTGGACTGACCGAAGCCGTGGTTCACGGCAGGGAGACTTGTGGGCAGGTTGGGATACATGACGGATGAGGTGGTGGTACTGTGGCGTGACTGTGGCGAGAGCCCAGACGAGGCGGATGGACTGGGCGAGTGTCCAGAAGTGTAAGACATGGAGCTCGATGGCGGCGTGACAGCGGGAGTGCCGGTGGAGGAAATGGTCGTCAAGGGCGAGTGAATACTGGCGGCGGAGACTGAGTGGTAACCATCACCATGCAAAGACAGGCCAGTTGGGGAACCGCGCTGAAGGACGGTGGGTGACTGGCTGTGTCGGAAACCACCGAATCCATTGTTGTTGTGGTGGGCGTGAACACCGGCCGTAGCGTGGCTGGAATTCTCGTAAATCGTGTCTTGCATCTGGCCCAGAAGATTGTCGAGATGGACGAGATCCTTTTGTGTGCGGGCGTTGGGCATTGGCAGGTAGTACTGCTGAGCGAGCGGGTTCTGCGTCGGTGCTGGGCCGCCATGGACCATCGCGGGTGCATGCTGCTGAGGCATGTACTGCTCCGTGGCAGCCATGGGGCCGTTGGGGATGGACAGTGAGCCGTGAAGGGGCAGCAGAGAGCGTCCAATCTGGGCGTAAGAAGATGGATCGACCTGACGACGCTTGGCGCTGCCGAAGAAGTCGTCAACCATGTCGAAAGCGCGCTTACGGTCATAGCCACCGGCTGCGGCAGCGCTGTAGCCGATGTTTTCGGCTCGCGGTGTGGTCATGGGAGGCTGATTGAAATAGAGACCGTAGCCAGTGGAGGGCTGGGGGGGGCATAATATCCGTGGTTCTGATGCGAGAAGCCGCCGTTGCGCATTTGACCATTGTGATCATAGTAACTAGGTCCTGCAGATGCAATGAGTCAGCACTCGCTCAAGGACGGTAGGGCACCCTTGGAAGGGGTTGTCAAAGACAAGATGGGATAGAACACTTACCCTTGGAGCTTTGGGTCCTATAGCTGAGGCCCTGGTGATCCTGACCGGGACGAGACAGGACCGAGTCATCTGCATGAGTCTAGAAAGACCGCCAGTAAGCTTCGTGCTTGGGGACATGAAAAACCATGTAGTGTAGAAATTGCGTGAGCTTACCTTGACGTGCTTCTTCAGGTCTTGAGGCCTCTTGAAGCTTTTGCCGCACATGTCACATTTGTGAGGCTTCAGGGGCACATGAACCCTGATATGCGAGGTGATGTGATCTCTCTTGACAGTAGTGGTGCGGCAGGAATTCCATTGGCAAGTGAGACTGAGGTTGTTGGTACTCTTGCGACCAACATGACGTTCACAAATGTGTTCCTGGAACCAAATGTTAGTAAGAAACGTTGTAGAGCTGCATGCGGCCAACTCTGGTCTCGGTTTGATCTTGTTTGGTCAAACGAAGTATTCAAGCCTCCACCTCCGTTTTCCTCCCATGACGAAACCGCATCAGCATCAGCCCGGTTTACAAGTACGCACATAAAGAGTCTCGGGGTTGGCGAATCTCTGGTTGCAATGGTTCCAGCGGCAGGTCAAGTTGTCATCGGCAGAACTGTGCTGAGAGATGTTCGAAGTCGAGCTCGAGGGAGCAGGCGTGTTGGATTTGGAGTCGCTGCCGCTGCTCGAGGCCGATGAGACCTGGGCAGCGTCCAGAACGTGAGACGACGCCATGACGGAGTATCAGTAGAGCCGACGCCGCCTGGAAGGAGAAGGGATTGTCGACAGGTCGACAGGCCTGTGGCTTGCGAGCGGAGAGGAGGAGGGACGGGCGCAGACTGTAGTAGGTAGGTGCGTCGCGTTTTGTCGGGCGGTGGTTTGCTGACACAATCACGGATGGTTTCGGGCGCAAGGTGACGAGTGCAGAAAGTCCTCTTTGAGAAAGGGAAACACGATATTGGAGAAGTGTTGCGTCTTTCAGGAATGATATATAGGAACAATAGTTTGAGGGGGAACAAGGCCGCACATTGAAGAATTCTGGGGTGCTGGCTCCTTTACAACTCTCACAAGAAGTAGAGGGCGAGCGGAAAATTCTTGGCGTTTCTTGGCAATTTCATCGGGGTATCCGAGATGCAGGTGTACTCCGTCTACCGGCCAGAAAAACCACGAGCAGCTAGTAGTGGCTAACTGAGTGACGCCAAGGATGTGGGCGGAGTCCCTTTCGCCAAGACTCGCCAAGGCTTGGCAGAGTCTGGGCACTTGGTCCACAACTGCGTGCGTCAAGACAAAGACTCGAAGAAGCCACCCACTTTGATCAGGCGGATCCCAGCAGACACGCACAACAATTTCCAACATTGTTGACCGTGTGGTACTGTATCACGACGTGCACCTTTGGCTTGCGCTTGCTTCTCCGGTCCAGATATTACAAGCACTTGTGGTTCCCCGCGCAGGACGATCGTGAGGGCTGGGTCAGGGCCAGTGCGGGGGAAGAAAGAGTCATTGCGACGGCGTCGACACATGATCAGTGAATGCAAGTCTTCACACAGCACAGCAGCACAGAGCAAGCGAGGACTGGACACGCGGAAGCGGCACTGATGGGCAATACACTCATTCACAGCGTTCGTCATGGACATTTCGCGCATCGCCAGGACAACGAGGATATTGAGGATATTGAGGAATAGTCCAGACCCCAAAGAAGGCATTGATCGTGCGGCCCAGGCCAGGCTAGCAACCTAATCATGGCTTCTCCAGGCTGTTACTTTGCTGCGTCTCACATTTTTTTTGTGTCTCGCGCGGCTCATAATGTCGACGCACATTATCGTTTTGTGGCTCGGATGGCGGACAACTTGGCGACAGATTGCTCCCCGGGGAGGATGGTAGGGTTCCCATGTTTGGATGTTGATGTGTATGGAGTGCATGCTCAGCGTTTGTGCTGTGCAACGCGCAGCATGCCAGCTAATAACGAATGACGATGATGGTGCGCGCCAGGACCAAGCCGAGGACCAAGCCGAGGACCAAGCCGAACTCGGATGCTTCGTCTGGGTCGATTGAGCCCAACTGCTGGGTCTCGGAGGAAAGACGGAAAGCAAGCTGACACCAGTCACACCACATGGCAGTGGCCGGCAGTGTCCGGCAGTGTCCGGCAGTGGCCGGGCTGGACTCCGCAAAAGGGATTCGCATTTGCTTCCCCCTGCTCTGTGATCCCGACAGATGACGCCGAGAGGCCTTGGCCTCTGGGGCCGAACGCGGCCGGTGGGCTGCGAAAGCTTGGGCAGATGTTCTGATCCCAAGTCTCCTCGTCGCGCATCTGCGATAATAATGAATACTGAATACTCTGTGGGCTCATGGAATAAGCAGCAGCCACAGCTAGTCGTGGGCGGCAAAAAAAATGGCCAACCGGCATGGATCCAATGGCCGAGTTGGAGTTGACTTGCTGTTGTTGCCTGCCTCGCTCTCGCCGAACGCTGTCTGGTTCGGTTATTGATGGCGCGCCCAGACGCCAAGCGTTGCCAAGCGTTGCCAAGATTTCGGCGAATGGCATGAGCAAGGGCATCTAAATCTAGCAGAGAAACCGGGCTTGGCGAGGTATTATCAGGTATATGTACAGTCTAATCCCTTTTGTTTGTTTTCACAGGAGGGACAAGATAGTTTTCCTCATGTTATTCTAGGCCATTTGTGTGCCTTAGGCCACTGTGTATTAATTAATGCCTTGGGCCATTCTAGGCAGCAGCCTGCAGGGGACACGACTTTTGACGCGGACCTCCGTACGGACTACATACATACTGTAGATCTTTGGTAACTTTCAGAAAGTAGGCTCCTTGTGTATATAGGCAAGTACCCGCAGCACATACATGTAGCCTAATGAGCTAAGCTTCTCTATGCATAGTAATCCGTACGTGACATCTCCAAGGCGGACAAGCCAAGGCCTCGTGGACGGGGGGGGCGACCCCTCTCTCTCTGTCACTCTGTCATGGAATGGTGAAAAGCATTGCGGACTTTTCATCTTCGGGGAGGAATGGGGAAGTGGTGGGGAAAGAAAGGATGATGAAAGGCCTTTTTGCTTGTGTGCGTGTCTGCGGACTTGATCAACGACCCCGCGACCACAAATGACAAAGCCACCCCCCCCCCATCCCCCCCCCCATCGCTGACATTTCTCGCTAGTTACACTTTTCACTCCACGTGTTAGGAAATGACTTCATTGCCCCCCCCCCTTTATGGTGGGATGGGTTCTGTTTTCCGCAAGTACATACGCTCAAGTAAAATTCATGTTTAACCCATTCAAGGCCACGTTGCAAAGCGGACCTTATCTCTGTTCTCGTTTGCAATAACCCGAGCATCATCTAATCCACATTAATCTCCATGTTCATAGCACGACACAACTACAGATGATACCCACAAAGTTGAGAGGCACTCAGGACTTTCACTTCACTCTCATATCGCAAAATCCTACCCTATAGCTGAGACAGTCCCAATCGTGCCGAGCCCTCATCAAGGGCTTCTTGAAAGACACGCCACCCGTGATGCCAAAGCCAGTGTTTGAGAGGGCCAGATTTTCAACTTCAATTAGAGGCGAAAGCGCCCGTACGTCCAAGAACTTTCGGAAGCTATCCGTCATCCAGCCATCCCTAAAAAACTTATTCTGGTTCTTAAAGGTATCCTTCCCCGAACTGGTTGACTCCAGGTGAAGCCACCATTTCCCATCCTCCTTTCATGTCATAACCATGCCCTACCCTCCAAT
Organism: Epichloe glyceriae; assembly: GCA_023658535.1. Taxonomy (NCBI): domain Eukaryota; kingdom Fungi; phylum Ascomycota; class Sordariomycetes; order Hypocreales; family Clavicipitaceae; genus Epichloe; species Epichloe glyceriae. Next base: position 6,134,919 of record CP098289.1, on the reverse strand, counting down.
GTCCAGCCCTTTTCCAGCCAAGTGCAGGTGGAAAGTCGCCAACGTAGTCCTCCTCTCCATTACCCGCCAATCCATGCATGTAGATAGATACGCGGTAATGCTGCCTGTAAATCCCGCCCCCCCCCCAATCTTCCTGGTCTTGAACCCCAACCCAAATTAATGTAGCGGAGAAGAGTTCGGAAATGAAATAAAAGATAAAGATAACGGCCCCATGGGCAAAAGCATACTTCAGCAGTGTGCGGGCCCTTATATCAACAGAGGGTAGTGACCGACGAATTAAATTAAGACCTCGAAGGCATTGTTGAAAGTTTTATTTGATAGAGCTCAGTGAGGTCAGGCCTGGAGGTTGAATTGTGTTTGAATGAGCAAGATGTAGCGGTGTAGAGGAGCATAACGTTGAGCTTGGCTCGTGTCTGCGTCACAGCTCCCCTGCGACCAGAGAATGCCAAGTATTTGAGAATCGTGATTGACTCTGGCTTCTTGTCGCAATATCAGCAAGCAAGCTGCTTTCTGGGACACCTGATCAACCGAAGTAATTCTAGCAATCAGACGCGTTTTGCTTACTATGATGGACACAGAAGAGGCCAGAGGAAATGCCAACGGGTGAGTAGCCCCGCCAAGCAGAAAAGAGATTATATAAAAAGCCGTGTCATCGTCAGAGAAAGAAGAGAGTCATGCAGAGGACGCCGCCTCGGTTGTTGTATATGACTCGGATTCTTGTTCATCAGTCCGCCCGCGAACTGGTCATCTGTGAACCAATTCATTACGGGCACAGCCCGAGCAAGCAAAAATGGGCTGTGGGATTGAAGTTGAAATTGAATCGAAAGCCCACGCCGCACCTTGGAAGGAAAAAAAAACGCCCCTGAAATGCAAAAGTGATATTACACAGAGCCAAGTCTGAGAAGAGCCTCGACGGCCTCGCGCTCCTGAGCATCCGATGCGCCAGCTAGCATCGAGAGGTCAAGATTTGTTGGTTGAGGTGGTCGCGCCATCCCCGAACTGGCGGAGACAGTTCGCAAGGCACCGACTGGGGGGAATTGGGAGAACGAAGAGCACCGGCGGAACTGGCCGTTGCCATGGTGGGATACGATTCTGCTCGAAGCGCGGCAGCACCCATGGCGGCCCAATCCTCGTCATCCGTCACATCCTCCGGGTCGTCGTTCATGACAACGTCGTCATCTGGCGCCTCGGAGCAAGAGGCCGACGCTGATCCGTCCATGGACATTCTGTCGGCCTCGGTTTCCATCAACATGTGCATGTCGTTTTCATCATGAGAGAACTGGAACGCATCCTCAGCCAGTGTGCCTCTCGCTCCTCTGGCGCCTGACTTGGAAATGGGGATCGCGGAGCCAAACGAAGACGGCGGGGTGCCTTGACGGTCACGGCTCGCCATGCCTCGTCGCTTCGCATCCCACCGTCCCCATCCCACCTTTTCAAATTCCACCTCTCCATCTACTCCTCCTGCTCCTCCTCCTCCTCGACGCTCTAATGCACCTACGACAAGTCTCCGCGCCTTGGTCGGGGAATACCCGAAAAGCCTGGCACTGACGTCGTCAGATAGCCCATGATGTGTCTTATTGCTAAAGGACCGTGATTCAGCAGGATCTCGGGCAAGTGGTACTTGGCCAGCATTATACCAGTGATGGCGCCCGCGGATTCGAGGGCATTTGGAGAAAGTGACCGCCCGTGGCTGCTGGAATTATCCTGCAGGTCCAAGTCCGAGTCGATGGGCTCGAGCTTGGCCTTTGCAGTTGCGCCTTTAAGCCATGAGCTGGTAAGGCCGGTGATATAGAGTTGGGAGGAGTAGGGAGGGTATGAGATCGTGCCACAGTCGTCGCGTCACTCCAAGCCGCTACAACAGTCAAGTTGTCTCGGATCAAGGAGGACTGGGGGATATCACGAGCAGCTGATGCCAGGGAAGCCATATTATCGACGTGTGTCTGCGGTTTCGAATTTAGAACGTGTCTGCAGGTGAGGACCAGAAGGGAAGTCAGCAAGTGATCTTGTCTACACAGAATATGATGAGACGAAAATCAAGTACGAGAGAGAGGACATGGTGGTTGGCGGGTTGAGTCACCTGTCCTGGGTGCGCAAAGTGCGTGCAGCAACAAGGAGCGACGTTGGGGCCAACGCAACGGGCAGGGCCGGGCAGAGCAGGGCAGAGCAGGGCAGGGCAGCTGGCTGGGGCTGGGGCTGGGGCTGGGGCTGGGTACGTACCTGACGTATGCAAGCCGTGGGAAGGAAGAGGCGGCTTATGTGTCTGTCTATTTGGCTGAACGAAGCAATAGGGGCAGAGCTGGCAGAGCTGGCGTGATAGATCACCTGGGACTGTGACAGTGGACTCTCGATAGAATCGTGCAAGTCGGGATCTGGTCTTTGTTGATGCTTTGAAGAGGAAGAAAGGGAGGGAAGGGGCGACGCGAAGAGGATGGATGGATGGATATTAATGCGCATGCTCTGAGCTGAGCAAGTCGGCTTCGGCTTGCAAGCCTGCGAAATGCGAGCCTGCCATCCTGGATCCAAGTGCTTAGTCTTTCGAAGGGACGAGGTACAATCGTCTGGGTACCGAGTACCTTTCCAGTCGTGATGGCGGGGGGGGCGATATGGCGCCGATGCGAGTACTTAGTTACCTCATCGACAAGTACTCTATATTTAGCCAGAGTAAGCTGGGGGGCGTGATACAGCAAAGGCAGGCAGGCTGGCAGGCTGTTGTCGCAGTCGCGAGAAAACGGAGTGGCCAACGGAGTGACCAGCGCACAGGTTACTGCGCGCACACCCTTCATCATCCGGGCTGGCCGTTTCTGTGCGACACAACTTTCCATGGCTGATACGGACTACGCGGTAATTGGGATGGGTGAGGCGTGCATTCGGCGCAACTTGAGAGGGGAGAGGGGAGAGGGGGTGCATGCAGTGGCTCGACAGCGGAAGCGTGACGCGGCTCATTGGGCATCTTGTGACCTGCGTCTGAATAAGCCCATCCATGTATGTGTGTATTGCCCTGCCCAACTCCTTCCGCGCTTCTTTCTGGAGTGTGAATAAACTTCACCCGATCCCTCGCATCAGCCGTGCTCGCAAAGCCCCCCTTGACAAGGTCAACACTAATTAACAGTGATCCACGTCCGGGACCTACAGTGGGTGTGCGGGTGTACCGTAGGTTTTGACCAATATCACCACCAGAATTTCGCTTCTCCCAGCAATGTCCGTTTCGGTGAACTTGCGGCCGATCTTGGCTGGGCTGGGCGCGCTGCTCCCCGCGTCGCTGCCCTCCACTTGTCTAATAAGTGAAGTGCGCTCTGTACTTGCTCCGTAGAAGGTATCCATTATGGCGGGAATTGCGCCTCGTAGCCGCTTCTGTACATACGTATGTATGTACAATAGAGACGTCATCGAAGTGGTCGACCAGGAACGCGCAGGATCGGACAGCATGAGCCAGCATTATGCGGAGCGGCTCGAAGCATGCTATTTTCCCTTCCATTCAATATCGCCCACAGGGCGGAAGATTTCTTGGTTTAATTTAACCCTTTCTCAAGTGTCTTCAACCCCTTACAAGTGTACTGTCGCTGCTGGGGCTTGTTAACTTGCTTTTTGTGAAAGGGGCTCAGCTCAGGGAGTTCTGGTCATAGAAAAAAGATACAGCAATAAATCGACATGACTCGCCATTGGGGGGGGATTGTAAAATCGTACGGAGTAGTTCTACGGAGTAAAACAAACCATATTATCTTTTCCGATATTATTACGCGTTTTTGCATCGTTATGCATGCGAGAAGAGTATGTACAATGAGTCAACAACGTGCCAACTAAGCATAGCTCCGTTATTAGGCATATATTATATGCTTTGGCTACTCCACCCATGTTTCAAGGCAACGTCTTTACCCAAACACGTTGTTCAGAGCAATTATTTTGGCATGCTTGATTATTGGCGACGGCGGGTGCGAAGGCGGACCGAGTATGAGTAATAAGTAGTGGTCGCAAGATTTACCTTGGCAACAGTCGTATTTTGTCCCAGGCAATGTGTTCCTTGACAACCTTGACAAAGCAATTAGCTTGAATACCGCTTCAGATTCCATGGCACCAAGCTGAGCGTCTGTTCCCGCACCAAAGACTTGTGGAAGCTCCGCAGAAGCCCTGCCCTCACGCCTGGCATCCAGCTTCGAATAACGAGGTGAAGTTTCTAGCGCATCCAGTGGCAACGTAAAATGTAACGCACAAGCTTGGCGACTCTGACCTGCCATTTTCAAATGATTACAGTCGTGCAGTGCCAACCAAATTGGCCACAACAGCCATCCTGATAGGGAACGGTGTGTTACATGTGTTGAGCGATGGCAAGTAGTCTTGTCTCCTCTTGCCGAAGGACCTTGATTCTTCCATGTACTGTTTGCTTGTATCACACAACAGTTAAACTTCCGCAAACATGGTGCCCCTGTAAATTTTTTTGGCAACGTCTAGCTGTGCCTTGTATTATTGTCGCCCGTACAAAGTTGCCTTGAAGCGGGGCTTGCATCTACATGGATCCCTTTGGTGAGAGAGCCTGATGTGATTCTATGCTCGACGTTTGAGCATACGGTGCTTGATTTGGTGTCAGGTGCCGAGATATTTTTTCGTGCCCGGTTGAGCCAGCAATGGTGGCCGAAGAGGAGTCGTTCGTATTGCAATCATAAATTTTCACGATAGAGCCGTGAATTACGTTGGGCCATTGGCCGGATGCCTCGATTAGTTCAGTCTCCAAATCGAAACAAGCGGGCTGATTATGAATTGACTTGAAGATGATTGACAAGATCAACGATGGGGTTGGGCAAGCACAAATTCGCGACAAGCCTGATGATTTATTAGTGTTTCGTTGGGTAAATGAATCTCTATTGCGTGACTTACTGCTCGAAGAACGTCTAGCCTCTCCTGTGTTTGCATGAAGACCCGTCGATACTGGTTGATGCTCTCACGTAACACTACCTCTCTTGTCGTTTGGCCTTCGCAGATGGCCCTCATCTTGAGCTCCATCTCCTTTCGCAAGAATGGTTTGCTTAGACTGATATCGAAATCCATACGATCATAACCCAAGATCAAGGCCACACCGAGTTGTGTTGGAACAAACACTCGAATGCCACCTCGCCGTCCTCCTGATGTGCCGGAATCCCGACGTCCTCTACCCCCACGACCTCTCCCTCTCCCCTACCGCCTCTGGTGGGTTGAGTCTCGGTATGAGCATCATCGACGTCACCAGCAGTTTGGCCGCCCCTGTCGATAGTGGCAACATACTCTCTATCCTGGATTTTTTGAATGTGCTCCGCCATGGTAGCGTCTGTTCCAATGCCATTGGCGTCCATGAGAGCGATCAAATCTGCCTCCGTGAGATAGTCTGGCGGTGTGGTCTTGCCCTCCGTCATTAAGGCCTCAGTGGGCTGGAAGGTCTCGCCTCTGGTGAACTTGGGCAGCTCAGCTGTGTTGTCCCATTTTTTCATAGACAAAAAACGTCAAGATAGTTTCGTTCCAACACGATGACGCCGTGGGCACTAAAAGCTTCACTACCGTATTGCAAGTCGATATTGGTTGCCATTCCGACTGCGTCTTCTGAGCAACAAGCCAGGAAGCGGCGCACAACGTACTCATAGAGACGGCCTTCATCGAAATTCAAAACGCTGGGTGCGGCATAAGTAATGGGGTGGATAGGCGGGTGCGCTTTGTCGTCATGTCTTCCCTCTCTCGGCTGACTGAATGCGCCATTTACCAAGCTTTGAGCAAATTGTCCCCATCTTTGGTCCGGCGTCTGCTTTTGAATAAGAGCCTTTAGGTTCATGCCCTTATCGAAACGATCCGTTTCTGTGCGAGGATATGAAACGAAACCTTTATTATACAGACCTTCAGCAATGGTCATTGCTTGTTGTCCACTCATTCTCAGCAGACGTGTAGCGGCTTTCTGAAGCTCGACGGTAGTCAGAGGTAGCGGCTTGAATTTTCGAGTAGGCTTTTCCTGAACATTGGTTATCTTGGCAGTTTTTGCTGCCAGGCATCTTTCGTAGATAATGATGGTAGTCATGCGATCGAAGAGTCTATTTCTGGCCCAGGAAAAGTTGACCTTTTTCCCGTCACGGTTATGTAAAAGCTTTATGTTCCAGAACGGTTCTGGTACAAAATTCTTGACACGAAAGTATCGATCAACGACGAAGCCCAGCGTTGGAAATTGGCAAGATCCTTTGAATTGGTGTGGTCAGCATAATTGTAACAAGGGGTCGAGTCGTTGATGCAGACTGACCGTAGCTCAATGTCAGATTTTCCATAGGACCGCCTAGGGTCGTAAACTGTTGGTCATGAAACGCGTGAAGGCATAGCCTATGCGAAGATCAAGCTCAATTCTTGTTGAAACGGCATCGACTTGCTTCTCATCCAAGTTGACAAGCCTTCGTGCAGCGGACAGCACATGGCTACGGAGGAGCATCAGTTTGTGTTGGACTCTCAAGTTCCCTTGAGCGTTGTCGCGCACTCACGCTCTTTCCACATTACTAAATCTAGCTCGCTTAACCTGTATACTGGAGTTCCCCTTGCGGGCGGCGTCGACGATTTCTTGGCCGATATGTTCGCCTTCACGATCACAATCGGTCCATATGATCAAAACTCGTGCATGCTTGGCTTGATCCGCCAGATTCTTGGCCATAGACTTTTGTCCTGAACAATTGTCTGTTAGCGAGGACGGTCTAGTCATGACTGAATGAAAGCCTTATATATCATTTACATCGTGAATGCTGGTGACAATGGGGGGCGTTGAACAAACTGTCCGGCGGCGGATAACTCCAATTCTTGTACTCGCTTGTGAACTCAATGTGGGTGAGATGCCCAGCGACGCAAGTCATAGTCACGGCGCATTGTCCCAGAGATTGTCCGAAATCAAAATCGAACGAGTAATTTTTAATGTACTGGTTACGCGTGTTGTGCTTTAAAAACCCGGTCAGCAATACGAGTCTTGCAAGAATACATGAATGCTGCACTTACAGTCTGCACACTACCACCAGATAAATGGCCAGCAACAGCCTTGGATATTGAAGGCTTTTCAGCCACGCACAAGACTCTCATCTGGCCTTTTTGCTCAATTCCTCAACGTAGATTATGACTCGAAAAGCAAAGTGTTGCGAGGCCTTCCGTCATTGATTTCTGAAACTTGCGCATGAGAATTGGCAAGCGCGCTGTCCATGAATTTGGGTGACGCGTTCCGACTTCAAGCACGCAGATTCACTAATCCCCGGTTATCAACACGAAGTCATTCTTTGTAGGAGGATAGCGTATCACGACTGGTGAGCCATGAAGACGTCTGGCCTGCTAGCCCTAGTATGCCTTGTCTGGTCGAGAGTCACTGATTTCAGGAACACGAGAAAAGCTGATATGTGTTTTCTTGCCAAGGAATCAGACGTTGACATTTGCATCAAACTGGTGGGACCAACTGCCAGGCCCCACCATATGTGGGGCTGTGAGCGCCATGCGACCAATCGCATCGAGTGCATTAATTCGGTCGCCCCACATCTCTCATGATAACCCGACGAAGACCCAGAGGAAGCGACAATCGAGGAAAGAAGCGAAAGAAAAAACAACAAGCCAAATTGATATTAAATAACGATCAGGACACTTGCTAGCTGTCATCCTCCAAGGCCGCTAACTCTGCACTTGTAACCGGAAATTCCTGCATGTTCGGAATCAAATGATCCTCCAAGAAGAATGCACCTTCGTCGCCATGAAATACATACTGTACCGCTGGACGTCCTTCCCTATTTCTAAAAAACACAGCTTTCTTCAACCTCATCATAACTCCTCATCCTTCTATAGCAAGGATCTGGCTTCGTTGCAATAGTTCCAATAATCAGAGTTGTTCCAGACATAATTCTTCTAATATCCCTTGGACCCGCTTGTCTATTTCGGCTATAATAGATTATTTGCTCCCAAGTTTTATCATTTCCACTCGGGTCCCAGTGCATTATAAGAAGTTGTTCCTCTGGGAGAGACTCAATAGCGGAATTAGGGACATTGAACTGTAGTAATACAGCCATGCCATCCTGATCGCGACGTTTTGCCCATTGGGCGTACTTTATGGCGACATCTCGATCAAGAGTAAAGTAGCCTCCCATTTCACGCCATAAAAAAGTCAGTTGGAGGGGGGACATTAATTCGTAAACCTTCGAAGAGTCTCCACTCTGGCGAAAATTCGTCAACCGGGTTTGAGAGATGCCCCGAAAGAGGGTCGTATACCCAGGTTGCGTCCGGGCAGCTCTTAGGGCAAATTCTGATGTGGAGGTATGTATAGAGTTTCCTGCTCGTTCCCGGATAGTTTCAGATATCGATCGCTGTCCAGAAGTTCCAGTTGAACGCTGTAATCCACCAGGTCTAGAACGTGCACGCTGTATTGCCATCTCTCGTTCATAGGATGCAGCCTGTATTTCTTGAAGCCCAAGATAGCGTATCTCAATAGTATCCCGGAGCCAGTAAAGGCATGACTTTGTGAGACGAACAGATGTAAAGCGCGGGTCCATCATAGCTATCTGTAGTTCAGAATTAATGCCACAGCGATCCATAAAATGAAACCACTCTTCATTATTCTCAGAACAGTTATCGCGATAATCGGCAGCTTCTAATTGAAGAAGAATAAGTTTGATGAAGGTCATCGGCCCCGCTGGATCATCGTAATTATCGTAATCGATTTCATCGATTTCTCGTGGATGGGGCCAGTTTTCCCATATATTCCAGATAGAATTTGCTTTTTCTGTAGTAAACCCAAGATATAGTAGGGTTGGTTGAGAAATAAGTGTATTAGGAATCGTAGAAAAGCAGGAATTAGAGGAAGTAGCTGAGATAGGTGAAAGGGGAAGATTTGCGTTCTCTTCATCGCTTGATCGGTTTAGGCGGCGCTTGTGTAGTCTGATTGTGCCATCCGAGCGTGGTGGTGTAGCCATGCCAGTTTCCACAAGGACCTGAAGATCCTCTGCTGCGAGAATGGACATTTTGCTATTTGGGTTAGTTAGAGACAGAGAGAGAGCTTTTGAGAAGTTTGAAGTAACGGGAAAGTTGGATCGTGTCACAAAGAGACGAAAGTGGGATGCTAAAGGAGAGCGAAGAGGGAGAATAAAAGCTGTACTCCGTAAAGTAGTTAAAAAAAAGGCAACAAGGTTTAGAAATGGAAGTGAGTTTGAAGTCTGATCAGAGCGATCCACACGCGCGCTATGAGTCACCCATTGTTGCCCAGGCAGCATATGTACTTACAGAAAAGGAAAATATCTCGATGGTCACGATGATAAGAGACACAGACTTGACGATGTGATGATTGAAGAAAAAAAAGAAAAAAAATTCCTGCGGTGGCGAACGAAAAATCAGATGATGTGGTGGGTTAGAAGGGGGAAAAAGAACAAGTCTTGTAGCTTGGCCAGATCAACGCTGGGGCTGACGTGGCTGACAGTCACAACAGCTGCGAAAGTGTGGACAACTGTGAAATGATGCAAGCGATGAAAAGAGAAGATGATGATTGACTAGCTAGGAAATCTATCAGAAGGAAAGGGAAGCTATATATAAGCTTCAGGATCCATCAACGAAGAGCAAAGATGAACAGAGAACCTGATCAATGAAAGGTTTGATCAACAAACATGCCTGAGATGTGAGGCTGCGATGTCCAACCACAACTGCCGCCATAGAATATCACAGTGGCAAAGCAGCAGATACGCGGCCCCCCTTTTTCTCGCGGCCTCTCTTCTAGCTAGATTCCTCTCCTTCTCACTTGAATTGATCATGACCTTTATCTATCGTTTAATTCGTTGATTCGAGCCTCTCGCGCGTTGCACTAGTGCAACGTCCCTTGGTGAAACCAACACTGATTAGTGGTTTGGCATAAACCACAGACAGCTAGGCTCACGAAGAAGAGACATCTCTGTTATCTACGTTTCCTCCTCATCGAACGACTCTGCAAAGAGGCTATTGACTATGAGACTTGGAAAGCAGAAGTGCTAAAGGAAGAGAATAGATTATTTAGTCGACTTTTTAGGCTTCCAGAAGGATTGATACTTCTATTATTGAACGTCGCAAGACTATTGATAGAAGGACTATCTTTAAGGTTAAACTTTGTACATCACGAGCTTCTAAAAGGATTAACACGCCTATTATCAAACGCTGCAAGACTATTGATTGAAGGATTGATCTTTGAGGTTAAACCTTTTGTATATCATAAGCGAAAACCAACTGAACCACTAAGTCTATCGCCGCAAGGCATTTATCTTGAACCCGAAGTTAACCAAACTTTGCCTAAGCTAGCTGAATTCTTCCTCTTCACTCTTTACACTTCCCTCTCTGCTCCTTTACTCCTTCCCTTCCTTCCTTTCCTTCTTCCCTTTGTTCCACACATAATAGCCATAATACTAAGACTAGAAAATACCCTCTAAGGAGAGTCTGCCTGAATGGCTGCAACCACACGCCGCGGAGCTTAGCTTTAACTAGGAAGAGCAGAGTAAGCCTAATCCTACCGCTCAAGATTGTGAACTAAATAACCACATTATATGGTTTATGAATCATGGTAAGCATACTGGATAGAAGGGCGAAAGTCTTTAGGGGTACTTCTAAGAGGACTTCAAAGGTTTAGTCAAGGGAAACGTTTAAGAGGGCTTTAAGGGCTCTTATCCGCGATCTTCAAAACCACTTATGAGAGAACTGTTGGTTACGCAGGGTCGTAATGTGTGAGCTCCGAGAATAGTATCGTTGTTGATTATCTATTCTAAGCTAGCGAAGAAAGAGGGAAAAGAGAGGTCAAAAAGTGAGGGCACTCTCGTGAGGTGAAAACGGGCAGCTGTGCGTGTGGGTCACGTGGTGCAAGCCCTGCCCTATCACAGGTCCTGACTGTGGATCGGAAAGTGAGGTCGCGCGCGCACGCGAGGGCGGGCGCGGGCCGACCTTCTTCCGGCCACAATTGCGGCTGCTAAGCGCGATTAATATTATGCTTGTTCTAACACTAGGAACTCTCTCTTTTAACATAATTGTTAATGCATAATATTAATAGTAGAAGAGAAAAGAAAAGAAAGGGGATAAGGTAGAGCGGGCAGCGGATGAATGTAGAAGGGATTAACTTAATAAAAAACCTCATATAGGTGTGTGGTAAAAGGAAACAAGGAAAAACAACACTCTATTATTAACAATCCTTCCAAAGGCTAAGTGGGCCTCTAACCGCAGCCTTTTAATTCTTACATTATAAATAACATCCACGCGCTAATCCTTGCCCCCCCCCCTCCCCCGCCCCGTCCACTGTCACAGTCTTCGCTTCCCTGTGCTTAGTGTACATAACATAGGGGCTGTGACGGTTCCTTTGTAATAGCTACTAGGGGCCCCAATAGGTCTCTGGCAGCCCTCACTAGGTTAGGGGTAATAATTAGAGTAGCTCTTATAACCTGACCTAATAAGGGCTGTAGTTCTAGGCATAAGATACCTAATAAGGGCCGCAGTTCCTCCTCCTTCTTCCTTAGGGGATTTTCGCCTCCCCTATAGTATTAGGGCCAGTTCCTAATACTATTACCCGTGGTAACCCTCTTCCACGCGGGTTACCTACCCTTCCATCTAGATTATTATCCGGTTACTAGAGATAAACTACTCTAGCGCCTTGTTTAGCAATGCCTTTATGAAGGCATTAGCCAGGTTATTAGCTCTGTTAATCCACCAGATCTCATAGAGTTTACGGCGTTTATATAACTGCCACAGGGCTATAATATCAATTATCAGGCGCTTTTCCTTAGTGGTACCAAGCTTAATAAGGCATTTATACAGGAGTATAAATCTATATATACTATAACCAGGGTTATAGGTATGTTCAATCGGTCTGTGATTAATCTAAGGGTCGTTGTAATCGCGTGGGCCATATCAACGCCGGCCACTATGCCGTAGACCTCAGAGGCAAGCACACTTTGTGTAACTCTTTTGCTCTTGGTTAAGCTGAAGTGCATGATATTGCCTTTAATTATGAACTCGCTGTCCTTATAGTCTTTATTAGCTATAATTAGAACATAGCTAAGTTATAAAGTAAGGTCCTAATTATTTGCAAAGGACCTATCTATAAAGGCATATAGCTTCGCTTTAGTAAGGTTAATCGGAACAAATATCAGGCCTCTCTCCAGGTTATCTATCTGCTATTAGATCTAGTGGTTAAGGGCTTTAACGTTCTTAATCATCGGTTCCTAGTGTTATACGGCAATAGATAGATTGTAGCAAGCTTCTAGTTAGCAGATCAAGGCGATGTAAGCGCCCTAAGCTTGTTATTTAACGTACTTTTGCTTTGCGTTTATTAGCGGGATTACGTTAAGCTTGCTACTTTACCCTTTTATTAGAGGGAAATAGCTACGTTAGCCGCTATTATGATAATACCTCCGTTAAAGGTAAGGGGTTATTCTCTATCAAGAATTGCTTCGGCTTTGCCGCAAAGGCCGCAGCAGTTAGTTGCTTTTCTTCCTTTTAGAGAACTCCTTATCTAATAGCCCTAATGTGTCATTAGTCTGCATGCCTATGTATACAAACTCGATGCTTTCCTTCTTCGTCACTAGCAGGCATGGATTATATGTAAAGGTCTCTATCTAGAGCTTCTCTCTGTAATGCCTGTGGTATATGACCTACTAATACATTCCAGCCTCCGCGATGCTGTAGAGAGGCTTGATTACCCTTATGATTATTTTATTAGGGTGTTAGTTATAGATCTGGATTAGGAGCCTGGCAAGGATTATCCTGTTTAATAGGGTTTGTGATTAAATATAAGCTTACGTAATATCGCGAATCCATAAGATAAGGTCTTTCTTTATTAGCGAGGAGCTATTATAAGAATAAGGCGTTGACTAGCCCGTTGGATCGTCGGGGCTTATATTAGGATATCTTGTTTTACCTTATTGCCAAAGCCTTAGATAATAAGCCGTGATTTCTTGTATAGCTGGCCTGTCTTCCCTTTCACCTCGTTAACAATGCGGGAGTTAAAGATCCTTACACTGCCATGCTCTTTCTTATTAAAGGTTATAAATTCGAACATGCCTTAGTTAATTAAGGCATTAATTTTAGCCTTAGTGGAGAGCTTAAAGGGCTCTCCTAGGGTTATAATAATGCCTTCCTTACGCAATTAGATTGCGAGGTTAAGGTTAGCTTCCTCCTTCGCTAATACAAACACATTAGTCTTATTAATAATTACTAGGGGTTCTTATAAGGTCTGCCCGGCCTTCTCTTTAGCGGGATCTCTAGGACCTTACCTGCTAGTTTATCTTAAGCCTCTTGCCCTTCTTCCTTAGGCAGCTATTCTTAAGGTATTAGGACTTCTCTATTAGGATCTGCGTAATAGGGCCTAATAGAGGTTAACTAGAAGGTTTTCAGGCCTCGCAGGAGATTAAGCATATAGGTCTCTCTATTAATAGAGAGGAGGTTATATAGGCCTTACTAACCATTGCCTTTACGCCACACTTAGACTAGTGATCTAAGTAGGAGGTTAAGGGTCTTTGCTATATCTAGGCTATTCCTTGTGGCAAGGGCTTTGTTAACTTTCCAGATGGCGTGTAAGCGTTTAATCTCCTTTATTGCCTTCTATATAGTAATAACGCGTTGTAAGATATCTGGTAATAGAGGGGATTCGCTAGTTATACGTAGGTATACACTAAAGACAAGGAGAGTAGGAATAAGGCTATTTAGTCCTGTAGTGTTATTAAGGGCTTTTATAGCTATCTATAAGGCAACTATCTTAGGGGTTATTAGGCATTCCTGCCGGATAATATTATAGGCCCTTTAGAGCGGCTTATAATATTATTTAACCTTTCTAATGCTATAGTGTGCCTTAATAGGAACCTCCTTAACGGAGATTAACATTAATGCCGCAAATTAACGGAACTCCTCACCGCGGAAGTTCGTGCTAGCATTAGTGATAATCTAATCTAGAGGCCCTTAGTATGCATTAATCTAGCACACCCTAAGAGCTTCCTATGTTAATTTAGCTAAGATATCTTTAAGGAATCTTGCTGCATTAAAAGCTATAGCTATGTTAATAGTATAAAGGGTTAGGCAGTTGCTGTTAAGGTATATAATATTTACTATTACTTTAAAGTTAAAGGTATATTTATCCTTAAGGGTAAACTTAAAGCAATAGGGGCTATCCGCGTTTATTTAATATTAGTGGCAAACCCTTATCACTGCTTTAATAGCATTGATCTCGATCTCGTGCCCTAAGTTACACAGGAGGTTATGAAGCCGGCGAACCAATAGATAACCAAATCGGCGATGCAAGCGCCGCAATTCGACTTCGGTTAGGTGATTCTATGCTATTAACGCCTTATTCTGCATTAACAGCATCCACGCATGCCCCTATTTACGTACTAGGGGACTTTAATGCTTCCTTACTATAAGATGTTCTTAGTGGTAATAAAATTAATCTTTAGTTAGCCTATATTATTAAGGCATAGCAAGAAAGGGGTGTTTATAGGTATCACGTGGAACGTGATCTTACTAAAGGGAGTGGGCATATTGGCTGTTCTAAGTGAGATAATTAGCGTGCCTCCTCTAAACCTAATAACCGCTTCCCCAGCTCTCGCTTTATCAAGTTAGATCCTTAGTATTATTCGTTGTAATATAATGAATTACAAACGGCCTGCCGTTAAATACTAGGCTGCCCCAGTATCTGGCATAATACCTTAGAAGACTTTAGATAAGTAGTGGTCTTTAAGCAGGAATATATAAGGAGGTTTATTAGCTATCCTTATATTAAAAGGGCTCTTTCCGCTTAATCTATGTATCGTTGCCTAGTTAGTAAGAATCTTAACTATTCTTTGGCCATTAAGCGTTACGCTATAGGTAAAGAAGCTTGTGGGCACTAATCTATCCTTCCCTTTGGTTTTATTATTAAATCCGAGGCTTGCTATGTATTAAGCAACCTTATTATCTTCGGAGGGTTAAGAAAGAGAGTCTAGACTAGGGCTTCCTTTATACTATATAAGGAATAAGTTATATAAAGCTTATAAGGATAAAGAGGAGTTAACCATATAGTGGTTCTTAAACCGCTAGTATGCCTTCTTCTATTTCTCCTTAGAGTGCTTTATTAACTAATATCCCTCTTTACTATATATATAGCACTTCCTTAAACAGGGGGGTCCTTATATTCCTTTATGCCTTTAGGGAGGGTATTATAACTCTTTGCCTTTGCCATTATACCTCCTATTAGTCTAGAATTAGTCTAGGGTTTTAGCATTAGTAGGGAATTAATATTAGCTACTAGATTCTTCTATAATAAGACAAATAGTTATCCATACCTATTCACAGAACTATTAGAGGCTATTAGGAGGGTTAGTAATACAGCTCCTACACTCTAGGATTCCATTACAGGCATTTATAATCTAGTTCTAGAGGGCTTGTTTAGATTAACTCACATTAGGTATAGCCTATTACAAGATAGAGAGCTTTTCCATGAGTTTATTAAAGCATTCTATCTTTAATTTATCTTAGTTCTTGCTAATAATCTTCCAGAGTGTGGTTTAGTGCTACTTAAGAAAATATCTCTGTCTTATATCCTTAGTCTTAAACCTCTTTTTTATCTGTGTAACTAGAGTTAGTAGGTCTTAAGGGTTCTCTGGTTTTAAGAGGTAATCTAAGTAGAATTAGAGGGCTTTCCTTTAAGCATAACCTTAAATGCGTAGTCTAATTACTCTTATTTAATATCTAATATCTTACACTTTCTCTTAAAGGTTTATAGCTTTAACTTAAAGATATTATAGTTATTAGCACTATATTGCTGTTCTAATATGTATATCTTTATAAGATTAATAATCTGTTTCACTGTAGGCCATAAGGGTGCGAGTAGATTATTAATAGAAGCCACTCTCTGTTAGGTAGGAGGGAGTGTAGTCTATAGTTATTAAGCTACTACATAGGTTTAAGGCTGTGGGGAGGTATATATTAACAGGTACCTCCTATAGGGAAGTTATACCCGTTATTATGTAATTGCCTTAATGGGGTGACGCTTAGTAGGCTTTAATAAAGAGAATAAGAGGTCTTTAATCTATAACGCTCTTAAATATCTTCTTTATTAAGAAGATTATTTAAGAAGTTATTATTATTCTAAAGTTTCCTTTAGAATTCTATGTACCTCTTTCTTACATCTTTAACTTCCTCTTAGGACTAAAAAACAAAATTCATTTCAGTTAAGGACTTCTTAAAGGTTAATTAGCACCTTTATTAATTAGCTAATTGTTATATATACCCCGTTATTTATAAGATAATCCTATAGGTGCTTTGCCACTAGGATTAGTGTTTTAAGGAATATCTCTTCTCTCTATTAGTTAAAGTCCTAAGTAAACTCTATAAATAGTGTTCTTCCTGTCACCTTTCTTACTTTATAATCTATAACTCTAGTAAGGAGATAGGCTATGAGTTCCTTAGGTGTGTTGCTTTTCTTAATATTAAACTCTTTAACCTTATAGAATAACTCTTCTATAATGTATTTATATAAGGTTTAGGGAATATATAAAAGGGAAAGGATATTTGCTCTATCTCCCTAATACCTTTTAGCAGCTTCTATAAAGTCTTCTCTTACTTAAGAGCCTTCTTAGCTTATAGGGGCTTGTATTTGTTCTTTTATATTAACTATTATAATGTATAGGCTTTAGAGGGGAAAGAAATAGGGAAAAGTGTGTGTTTTTTAGGTAGGGGAGGATAGTAATAACTTCTGCTATTATAGGGAGGTTTTTATAAAGGATCACGAGGCTTAGCAGTTAACTTCTTATATAATAGAACGCACTAAGGAGAAGAACAATAGGATAGACCTAGCTGCTAGAGTTAAACTCTTCTTTAAGGTTTAGGCTTCTATTTATTATTAGCTACTCTTACTAAAGAACAAAAGGGACTAAGATAAACTTCTTCCTTAGCACAATCACGGATCTTATAATAATTAGGTTGCTCTTACTAAAAAATAAAAGGGGCCTAACCATACTACTTCTAAGAAAGCCTCTTCTATATAGACCTTGCTAATCTGCAGTATTCGCGTGCGTTTAAAAGTGGTTACCTATGAAGTTAACCACTGATCAGTGTTGGTTACGTAGGGTTATAATGTGTGAGCTCTGAGAATAGTATTATTATTAATTATCTATTCTAAGCTAGCGAAGAAAGAGGGAAAAGAGAGGTCAAAAAGTGAGGGCACTCTCGTGAGGTGAAAACGGGCAGCTGTGCGTGTGGGTCACGTGGTGTAAGCCCTGCCCTATCACAGGTCCTGACTGTGGATCGGAAAGTGGGGTCGCGCGCGCACGCGAGGGCGGGCGCGGGCCGACCTTCTTCCGGCCACAATTGCGGCTGCCAAGCGCGATTGATATCATGCTTGTTCCAACAAGAACGGTGTTTACGTTGCTTAAGGCAGAGGCAATAAGACTGCTTGTGCGTTAGAAAAGGTCCTCTGCGAAGAAGAAAAGGCATCGTGGCCTAGAGAGGAATTTCTCTATAAAAAGCTAACAGCAAAGGCAACGAATTTAATCATCGCTAAGTTAACCAAAGATTTAATCGCTGCCAAGGACGTACGAGCGGCAAGAGACCTGCGAGGCCAGATGCTAGGCCAGATGAGAAGCCGACCGGATCAATTGATGCGACCGATGCCAATCGGGCCAATCAAAGCTGTTGATTCCTATCAAGGGATCCACTTGTTTTCACTTTCGCTCTCTTCAATTTTATCGCGTTTTTGGGCTCCTTTGCTGACTCCTTTGCCGACGAAGAAAAAGAGAAAAATTACCAGTGTCGCTTCCTCTGGGTCTTCGTCGGGTTATCATGAAAAATGTGGGGCGACCGAATTACGCACGCAGCACCACATGTGGCGAGGCCACGTAAGCAACCCCGCACGAGGCCCCCCTTTCTCTCGCGGCCTCTCTTCTAGCTAGATTCTTCTCCTTCTCACTTTGAATTGATCATGACCTTTATCTATCGTTGAATTCGTTGATTCGAACCTCTCGCGCGTTGCACTAGTGCATCGTTTTTGGTGAAACCAACATCGATCCATCCCCCAAATTCCACATTAGCACCATGTTGCACAAGTCGTCGTCGATCTGCTAGCAGTCGTGGGTGGAGCTTCGAATGGCACCCACGCATCCATCGGAAGGAGAGGAGAGAGGCAGAAAAGGTGTAATGTCGGGTGGTAGGTATTAAGGGTTGGTTCATGTCCAACCTGCCCGATTTGGTCGAATTACATGATGGTCGTCCGGCC
Source organism: Epichloe glyceriae (assembly GCA_023658535.1). Taxonomy (NCBI): domain Eukaryota; kingdom Fungi; phylum Ascomycota; class Sordariomycetes; order Hypocreales; family Clavicipitaceae; genus Epichloe; species Epichloe glyceriae. The sequence goes on along the minus strand of CP098289.1, from coordinate 6,116,723 downwards.
CAAGCTACAAGATGGTGACAGCATCGCCATTTTCACGGAGAGCGGACTCTGGGACGGTTCCGAGAATGCCCTCAAAGCCGCGCGCCATTGTCAGTAGGACGTCGCTTGATGGGCTGTTGTTGCCCCTGCACAAACTACACGGGTCGGGTCCTGGTGGCTGTCATCGACGATTCAGCGGCATGGGAGATATGGGAGGCATGGGAGGACCATCCCTAAGCTGCAGTGGCATGTGGATATCATCACTCAGAGTCAGCATTCAGTAGCAATGACAGAAACAGGCCCGGACGTCCGAGCCGATATGAAGTTCTTTTGGACAAGCCGGTTGCATGGTCGGCTGCATGGGTCGACGCCAGGAACAGCTTCGATGGCTGCGCGGGTGGTCCCCACGCACGCAGGGTAGTATATCAGACTGCGAACCCATCCATGCTCCTCAACAACTCCTCATGTAGACGTGCTGTGAAGCAACTTGTTCCTCCTCCCCCCATCGAACGGGGGAGCTTGTTGGGAGCCAAAACCTTGATACCCGTTTTTCTGGCCGGGCGGGCAAAAGTATAAGTGTGAGTCAAAGGTCCATCTATCCTGTAAGCCGTAACGGCATTTGCAACTTTCCCCTTGTTTGCTCGGTGCTTTCCGAGTGCCAGCCATCAAGGTAAGATTCGGCTGGACCGGATGTCTGAAGCAACAATGCATTCAGCCAGCCAAATGTGATGCTCAACTGGCTGGAGAAAGCATGGTTGCTCCTGTTCAACGAGGGAAATCCACTTGCATCAGTGTTGCGCAATGTGGCGTCAGAATGGAGTCTTGCGAGGAGGTACATACTGCGTAGTAGTTCCTTCCTGAGTGGATTGGCATCAGGTCGGGGAAAGGAGAAGACGCTTGCTTATTACTCCGTGCAATGCGGCAAACGCAAATGCCAAAAAATACCAAATATACCAAAGATAAAGATGATTGAAAAAAATTGAATTCCCCCCTCCCCACAACCTCGCAAGCCAAGCCTTGGGTAAAGGTTCAGAAACAAAACGGAGGAGACACGGACGGCGAACTCAACCGTAAATTGCGGAGCTTTACGAAACATAAACTTCCGTTACTTCCATGTTTGGGCCATGGGGAAACCTTTGCTTCTCTTCCCCTGCGGAACACGCCATAATATTCGCGACTTACATTATTCGACGATCAAGGTGGAAACTTGCTCTCGTTGCTCGGCCCTGCTCGGATGGGCATCGGATGGCCAATATCCACCTGTCTCTGTACCTGGCATTGACACGAATCCTTCTCATGTAACTGTGTGTCTGGGGCCATACCGAGTCTGTTATGACTTATGACCGGGCCAAGTTGAGTTGTAAATCCGCCCACCCCCCAGACTCCAGACCCGTGCAGACCTCCAGGCCCCCTTCCCTCCCTGCGGCATTGGACACCCACCCAACTTCAAGGTTTCCAACATCGATGAACAAGGATGGTCCCGCCTTGTCGTTCTTGACTCTTCTTCTTGTCTCTTCCCCTCAGTAAGTTCTTGAAACGAATACTCCGTACGGACTACGCATTGAGCCTTTTCCCCGGTTCGCACCACGCAAACCCACCCACTATTCCTCTCTAATGTTATTATTATTATTATTTATTTATTTATTTTATCTTTTGCCCTCCCTCAAACCAGGCCGCTCTTGCTTCCCTCTGCAAGGGGTTTGCTTTTCTCAGCGATCATCCTCCCCCCCCGCATCGTGCATCTAGCACGGCAGAAATGCAGAAATGAGAGAAGTAGCACGACGCCAAAGAGTCTCCAGCTTTGTCGCCATCACGTTGCCAAATCACACTTTCTTGCACGGACTCGATGGCGGTGTCGTCGTGTCTCGTGTCGCAACCAAGTGGGCTTTTGTGTACAACCACTGACTGTCCCATGCCACTGAACGCCGTTTATTTCAGAGGCTCCAAGGCTCCACGCCCACGCTGTTACGGGGTGAGTAGTGAGTAGTGAGTAGTGAGTACCTTGAGAGATTGATCATTGAGGCCGGGCCCCCTCGCCCCTCGTCCCTTGCCCCCCCCCCGCCGCCCTATTAGCCCTCGCCCTCGCCCCTCCAGCCGCCGCTGCCCGCCAGTCGCTGCTGCCTCTCCGTTCTCCGCTCTCGGCTGTTGGTGACCCAAACAGAATCACGACAACCTGCCTGGTGCGGGCCACTAATAGCCAAGCCACGTACGGAGGGAGTACTTTTGTGTCTGTCCATCATCTTGTCCTTTATAAGCTAAGAAGAATCAAACGCCAGGGAGGCAGGGAGGATTAAGACCCTTTCTTCCCCTTCTTTATAAGACCTCACGCAACCACTGCCCTGTTGTCTTTGTTGTCTTTGTTGCTCTCATCTTGACCCAGCAACCATCAGTCACTCGCTCGGACCAGCCTGCCATTACTGTGTATTCCGCCAGCATCCACCCCAACTCCCGGCATCATCATCATCATCATCATCATCATCATCACCAGCCGCAGCAGCAGCAGCAGCAGCAGCAGCAGCAGCACGTACGCGGTTGTTTTGGCTAGCGTAGCACAGCGCAACGCAACTTGCCCCGCGCCGAGTCGAACACAACGGGACGATTTACTTGAACTGGCTTATCTTGCATCCTGCTCGAGGGCTATCTTCATTTCTTATCAGCTATCGCGATTAGACGATCCGCCTGCATCCGCCTGTAACCCGCCATCCTGCACGTGCACAGTATTGGTTCTCACGTCGCCGTCGGTCGGAATAACAAATCGTCGCCCACCCACGAGCGTCTACGCCGCACATTTGCCCCCCGTAAATTCAACCACAGTCTTGTTGTTGTTGTTGTTGTTGTAAAGGGCCCTTTGTTTTGTGCAGCCATCCAACTCGCCAGGCTTCGCTCGCTTGAAACAGGCCTTCTTGAGCATATATCGACCAATCAGCCCGTCGACGAGACGGCAACGGTTCAACCTCGCCAACAATGCATCACCACCGAAGAAAGTCTGGCCACGGCCACAACAACACATCAATGACGGACGTTCGGAAATCGGCCACTTCCACCGAGCCATCTTCGAAACAACACAAGAGACCCGGTATGAGTAGACGACACACGCCTTCTAGCACCCAAAAAATCGAGTCGCAGCCACCGTGAGCGGGAGCGGGAGCGGGAGCAGGGAGTACTACGATACTTGGCAGGACGAGCGAGAAAGCTTTCCTCAATTCTGGTACCTTGTTCCCCATGTTGTCTCGTCAGGCCTGTCGGACATGCTTTGCTGACTGGGTTTTTCTTCTTTCCGACAGTATGACTTGCGAGAAGCAATTCGTGCCCCATGACGAAAAGCATCTTTACTGTTCAGAGACGTACGTGTAAACCCGCTACTCCACACTATATAAGCTCATCCATGTTGTGGATCAATCATCAATCATCCACCCCTCCACCATCCCCATCCTGGTCTTGGTCTTGCTCGTCCTCATTCAAGGCTTCTCAACTCACATGCTGCATTTCTCCATTTCAGATGTCGACGCGTTGATCAGAACCCCACGTGGCACCCATCACAGATGAGGACACATTCCGTCGGTGGAAATCACTCCTACTACAACTCTGGACATGCGGAGCCAAGGGACATCATTCCTCGAGCTTCGCCCTCACGGCCCAACTCGATGCACTTTAGCCAGTCGCCTCCGGCTTCACCGGGCACCATGTCCACTGCTCATCATTCAGATGCACTTTCCGCACTTCGATCACTCACCATGGGACCGCCGAGTCCGCCATCTCCCACCGGAAGCAACGGTGGCGGCCTCTGGCCCTTCAGCAGAAGCGTTGCGACTAGCCCTTCAGGATCCTATCGACGCCCCTCGGGACCACATCTATCATCCACCTACGACACGGGCTACCACTACAGCTCAGGGCCTTACACACACGACGCGGGCTCAAGCGGGCTGGACCGGCCACTGCCAACCCGCCACCCTGGAGCCTACTCACGACCCAAGAGTATTGAACTTTTGACTCCAGTGCTGGGACGGTAACGACTTGAACTTGCTGTCGAATGGCGGCTCGCCAAGCTGCCCTCGTCTGGGACCACGACATCGCGGTGGGCCTCATCAAGGTCCCGCAGCCCCGCAGCCCCGCAGCCCCGTCTACAAATACGGAGTAGTTGGTCGGATTTCTTGGCATATCAACAAGAAGCATCGCAACCAGAGTGGGCAAACGGATGCACTGTATACAATCCAACGACTTGATGCATTGACGACACGAATAAAGCAGCTCGCTCATTGTTCTATTATACAGCTGTGGACTGGGGAAATCCATCCAGGTACTGACTGTTCTTTTCCAATGCGCCAGTGGGGAATTAAAAAAGGGAAAAAAGTACAAAGCATGTTTGGACGATTGAATTTTTCTTTTGTTGGCAGGCATAATGGAGACATCTGAAAGGGGCATCGGTTGTGTTTGCGAGCACAGCATAGCATAGCATAGCATGGCATGGCATAATGCAGGGAGTACTTGACAATACTACTCCGTACCTGCCACACACATGTACATAAAGTGGCGGCTGGCGAGGTCGAGGTCGAGGTCGAGGTCACGAGGACCTTGAGCGCCGGCCTCCCTTGTGACCCCAGGTTTCGTATTTCGTCATTTGGAGCATCTGTAGAAGCATGGTGACTGAATTCGTAGTTTCTGATCTTGGCCGACATGCCAGGCCAACGTGAAGCTCAAGCGATCGGGGTAAGGAGGCCGGTACCGGTCCCAGTCCCGGTCCCAGTCCACTTGGTTCCTCTTCGTCCTCTTCCTCTTCCTCTCTCTTCCTCTGCCTCTTGCTGCTCTTCACAACTTGCAACTGCATCTTGCGGCCCCCCACGTCGCGCGACAAGCGACAATGCCAGCCCAACCCCTACCCAGCATTCATGCAGAGTGGTCCCCGGCAGGCCCAGCAGGGGGGCGTGATTGGTCAAGATGGAGCAGGAAACAGCAGTGCAGGCGGGAACCGCGAAGGAAGCGTACGTGCAAAAGATTCAATACTGCCGTGCCGCGATGCATCCCGCACGCGGATCGCTTACATGGGGATAGCATAGGATAGTCACTTTGGGCTTTTCCAGGAGAACCTCGGCCATGTGGGCCATGGCTCGTGACCGAAGAACTTTGCAATCCGAGCTGACGCGACGCAGCTAGCTTGCTTCGTGCAGGCCCTTGACTGACTTCGGTGAACAGAGAAGTGTCTTCTTCCAGGCACGTCATGTGCGGGGAACACGGCATTTGACAAGACGTCGATTCGCTTCGATTCGTGTTCAGAACCGAGACTCTGCCAACATGATTCATGAATTATCCCCACGACGCAAAAACCCCAGCGCCAGGACATGGGCCGTTGCTGAATCCCAAACGACCGGGAACCCATAATAGGAAGCGTCACTTTGAAATATTACTGCTCCCTCCCATGCCCGACGCCCGATGCCCGATGCCCGATGCCCGATGCCTCGAACTTTGCTCATGGACACGATGAAAAAAAGGGAAACCACGCTACGGAATAACATTTCCCAGCCCCTCTAAATGCCGCGCTTCCCAAGATATTGATCCTTTCGGACCACAATTCTTTTCTTCTTGCGTCCTTGTCTCTCCCTCTCTGTCCTGCCGTCTTCACACTGCTGCCGTCCTCCGCGCATGGAAGCACTTGACTGACTGACATGAGAGTCCAACAAGATGAGTAAGGATAATTTTCGATTGTACAATTGCTTTCCCACCGTCACCACCTTTTAAAAAAAAAGAAACCCCCCCCAATAAAATGCTTTGCTTCTACCGCTCGGCCGGCCTTGAACTCGCCATTTCTCCGTAGCGACCTCTGTGCTTCGTTGTGTCATATGCTTGCAGGACGCGCGTTTGGCTCTCGTCGGCCTGCGAAAAAGCATAGCCACGTTGCTTGCGCATTCGTTGCACTTGCCGGACTTTCCGGATCGCTTTCTGGAATTGCTCCATTCTACATGTCCAAAACGCGTTAGTGACCATCTTGCCCACATACATACATACATGCAGACTTTGCTTGCTCTGCTTCTCGTCGGGCTTCTCGGCAGACTTGGCAAAACTGCTCGCTCTTCTTTTGGGACGTACCTTGGTCTATAATCTTGGATATTGTACTTTTGTATTTCTTGGATGTGATGGTAGGTCTGGGGGGCGGTACATGCGCTTGGCATATTTCCATGCCACATCGCGTATCAGACACATGACGGCCAGGGCAACCGTCTGGAGCCAAAAGACGGGACTGCTGTACAGTCTCGCGACGACGCCGTGGTACTCCATGGAGAAATGGACCTTGGGTGCCGCTGTGCCGTAGGCAGCGATGAAGACGTACCAGATGGCCATGCTGCCGGGAATGGCCAGCACGTGGTACTTGGTCCAGTTGTTCGTCACCAGAGCTGCCTTGCCCAAAACAGTGAGCAGGACGGCGCCATACAGTGCAGTCCCCCAGACCCAGTGGCCTGCGACCTCGCCGTCCCCTGGATGAGATCCCCGTGCCAGATGAGAGCCGCGAATGTGTAGAGGATGAGGGAGTGATAAAACGCATTGGCTATCCACTGGGCAAACGTCTTCAGCTTGAAGAAGTAGTTGCTTTGGCCCATGGTGTACAGCTGTGGGTACCGGTCGAGGAGGCGCGCAGAGATGAACTGGTCGAGAATTCCCAGGACCAGAGGCGGAAGGACTGTGTAAAAGACGTTGTAGAATGACAGCGTCCAGGACTCGTAAATGACTTGCCCCGAGAAGACGTTTTGAAAGGTAAACTACAAGCCAGTCAGCAAGTCGCGCTCAACGCCCTCACATGATTTTGATTGACACGAGCGAGGCGTTGAGATTTCGGAAGACTCACCCAAAATTGCGTCAAGTACAGGGTGATGTTCTTGTAAAACGAAAACAAGATCGTCTTGCTCACACGCTGATAACTCCACGCGCCATGAACCAGAAGCAGCTTGCGCAAGTATCTGAACTGGGCAATGGCAACATCAGCGCTCCGTGCAGCTTGAAGACCTTCCATGCCGCTGATACCGACACCGATGTGAGCGGCCTGGATCATGGACACGTCGTTGGCTCCGTCGCCGATGGCGAGGAGAATGGATTGTTTCTGATACTTCTTGACCAGCTTGACGACCAGGGCCTTCTGCAGCGGCGACACTCGGCAGCAAATCACTGCCCTGCACATGACGGCCAAGTCCAGGAACAGCTTCTCAAGGTCCTTCTCCAGTGCATAAGTCAATGATTTACCATCGATGACCAGCGCCAACGTTTCCGTCTCGATGGTGCCGTCCCCTGGGTTCGGATCGCATCCAGCTTCTTCTGGATATTGTCTCGCGTGGCAGCGGGTGATTCCTCGTTCACGATCAACAGCATCATGTCTTCACTCAGAAGCTTGCAGCTCATACCAATGTTGATGGCCGTCTCCTGACGATCTCCTGTGAGGACCCAGACCTTGATGTTGGCCTGTTGCAGAGTGTGGATGGTCTCAGGAACACCGTCCTGGAGACGATCCTCAATGGCAGTGGCACCGAGAAGAAAAAAGTCGTGCTCGATAATCTCGGCGGCCCTGTCCAGTTCCTCTGCTCGGGTTCCGCCCACAATTGTCGCTGCCGTATCATGGATCTTATACCACTCGGCGAATTCCCGCTCCGGTATCTCGCGCATGGCCAAGCACAGCGTACGCAGACCTTCGGACGCGTACTCCTCCAAGTGTCGCAGAGTGGCCTCGACGTGAGGGTTCTGGTCGTTCAGGCGTTCCAAGATGACCGTGTCGGCACCTTTACAGTAGATTCGCAACTTGCCGTCGGGGCAGCGGTAGATTGCCGACATTCGCTTGCGGGTGGAGTTGAATTCGCAAACGGCCAGTAGTTCGTATTCGAGCTGCTGGCCGCCGGCCTGGATGATGACCGACCTGGGCTTTCGTGCTGTAAAACGATATCCGAGATCCAGCGCGCCCTGCACCAAGGCACCCTCGTCGGGAGATGCTGCCTGGTATTTGACATGTCCCTTTTCGTCCATTTCAGGGATGACAGTGTGGCAAGTGGCCAACAGAGCGAGGAAGTGATCGATGGCCATGGCGGATTCGTGCCCCTCCGCCAAGTTGGATCGCAGCCTGTTGAAGTTGTGGATGCCTCGCTCGTCATCGGGTCCGGCGGCGCGGCGATCTTCGGGGACATCGTCGGCGTACTGGAGCCCTGCGATTGTGCACTGCTTGAACTCCATCTGGTTGCATGTAAGCGTGCCAGTCTTGTCGGAGAAGACAAACTCGACCATGCCCAGTTCTTCGACCAAACTGGAAGTGCGACATGTTGCGGGAGTATCTGCCTTGTCATAGTACATATCCAGGTCATCGTTGATGAGGATTCCATGCCAATATTTGACAAGTTCCACAGTGACGAACAGTGAAATCGGAACAAGTGAGGAGAAGAGCACCCAGTATGTAACCATGTCCCTGACGAAGGTCCTGGCGACTTGTCTGGCACTGTCAATCTTGTCAAGGTACAGATAGTCGAAAGAATCTCCATGTGCACTGCGCATAATAAGGTCCCCGACAGTACAGATGACACTGAGGGCCAGGAGCATTCCAACGAGCACCAAAACCAGCCAGTTGAGCTTCTTCTCGACCTTGGTCCGCTTGATAGGGGTTGCCGTAGCATTTCGCATGAGCTTCGTCTCGTGTCCGGTGAAGACGACTACGCCGTGGATCCATGGCGTGTTTCTCAAAGTGGCGCCTCGGAGGAGGAGTTGTTCGGGGTTGAGCGCCAGTTCCTTTTCGCCTCCGCCAGCTTGCATCGTCAACGTTGCCTCGTAGGTGTACAGGCTGCTGTTGGGCTGTTCTGACTTGATACGTCCACCGAGTCTGCTTAATTCGCTCGAAGAGACCATGGAGGAGGTCTCCGGTAGGGCCTGCTTGATCTTCAAGTTTGTCTCGCCATCAAGATTCGCCGTCTCAATGTAGCAGAGACCTTCGGGCTCAGAGCTGGCAACGAGGACGAGATCTGCGGGGAATGGCTCTTCCGATTCCACGCGAATAATGTCTCCCACGGCCACGTTGATCCATTTGGTTTCGGTGAAGCTCGAGCCGCGCAAAACCCGTGCCTTGGATGTGTTGAGTGCGTTGTCGGCCTGTTTTCTCCGATAATCTTCCACTAATTCCTTACCCGCTGAGATGAGAAGCACAATCAGCAGAGGCGCAATGGTCGTATATCGATTCGTCGGCGAGAGACCGGGAATCTGTTGTAAGCCAGCCGTGAACAAGAAGAAGATGTTGGCAAATTTGGAGAATTGCTCAAGGAGGAACTTGGGAAGAAACGTGGCAATATTGTATTTGGCCGTCGAGATGTGGTTGTCGACGTACTTGTTCGCTGCGTTGGCGGGTGGGTTGTTGAGGTGGATGATTCGAGGTCCTAGGGTTGAGGGGTCTGGTCTATTGCGGCCAAAGCCAAAGCCAAATTTGAAGTTGCCCATGTCGAAGCCTTTGCTCTTTTGTCCCTGCTGAGCATCGGCTCCGGCGGCGGCAACACGACGCTCTTGGCCGTGTTCTGTCAAGGGCAAGTCCATTTCCGAGTATCCTTGGCCCATGCCGAGTCTATTCTTGACTTTTCCTACAAAGCCTCCACCCATGCTCAGCACACTGTTTCGATTCCTGGCATTGTTTCGACTGGACGCAGATGGGCCGTCAGCTGCACCTCCATGCTGGTAATATGAAGCACCGTCGGCGGGATAGTCGTCAAAGTCGTCGGCATAACGCTGGTAATTGCCCAGCTCTGATGTCTGGCTGTATTGCCTGTTCATGTACGGTCCGCTCGCGCCCTGGCTCGAGAGAGCCAGCCCAGCGCCGCCAGAGCGAGCTGCGGATGGACTTGATTCGCCGACAAAATCATCGTATGAAACGGACGGTCGGCCTTGTGGTTCTTGATCGTGGCTGTAGCGTCGCATCAAATCGTCATCGTTCAAGGCTGATCTTTGGCCGCCGCCGTAAATAGGCTGGTCATTGTCCAGATCCAGCAAGACGTCGTCACGATTCCCTGAGGGGCCGGTGTGGTGACCTCCTGTCAGTCTCCCAGCCATGCTGGAGGATGAGCAAGGCTCAAACAATCGGGATGGGGGCTGATGATGCGGCGCATGCAGAGTCGAGTTGTCGTGGCTAAAATCGGAGAAATCGGAGAAGCGAGGAAGGGTTCAAGGTAACTCAATCGCCGGCGAGGCACCAGGTGTAGATTCCTTTGAGGTACAGTCGGGGAGACTGAGCGGGAGACGTCTTGATCTGACGAATGTACGGAAGGAGAAGCGAGGTGTTGGTGTGACGATGCAGATGCGGCTGCGGCTGCGCAGCAAATTGAGCGAGGGCGTTGTCTGTCTGGCTGGTGGTGTCTGGCCTGCCTGGACGGGAGGAGAAAATGGACCGAAGGTACAAGAGTGCACGTGGCTGGGTGAGGGCTTGGCCAAGTACCAGCTCGATTTTAGAAGACTTGGAGTTTGCTGGCCCCCCCCCCTGCCCCTGCACAGCCTCCACCCCAACGTCTGCCAGGGGCCCTTCCTTTCCTTACAGCATCGATGGCGTTCAGTCATTCATTCATTGCCTTGCAGTTTGGCTGCACTTCGCGTTGGGTGCTCCCAGTCAGTCTGCTTTCACTGCCGGCCATCCGCTGGAGTGCTGGGCCCCTATTCTTGTGGGTGAGCATTGATTGATGGGCCCTCACTGACCAGGCTAAGCCAACTTGCAAAAGCATGAAACGGTCGATCCACTTGCATCCCAATGACGAGAGAAGCCAATGAATAACACTCCGTACATGATTGATTGGCGGCAAACCCACCTTCAACCACCAACCAGTCTCTCATCCGAGTCCCTCCGCGTTTCACCATCAAACCATCATCGCATCTCTGCAGCGCTTCGCCTCCACTCTGCCTCTCTGCCTCTCTGCCTCTTGCTCACCCAAGGCACACGCCACGCTCAACCATGGTGTGCGGAAAGTGTCAGAAACTGTCCAAGACGACCCTGGCAACACCAGATGTCAAAAAGAGGAGCGAGATGTACCATGGGTCTCCTGCTGGATCCTCAACCAAGGCATCTGGGTCGAAAGCCGCCACGCTCGGGCAGAGCGGCGTGGTCAAAGTAAGTCGCCGGGTCGTCCTCCATCTTCTACAACAAAGCTCTTGACATGAGAGTAGGAATGGTCAGCGCTGACCGACCAACTTACAGAGCAAACTCTTGTCCAAGTCGGCCAAGAACCCGTATGCCCAGTATTCAAGGTATCTTCACATCTCGCATCCCCCCCCCCTCTGGTGCCCAGAGAAGTCTTGTTGCTAAAAGCAAGACAACACGCTGGCAGTGCATGTGCAAAGTGCAAGACCAAAGTATCCCAAGGCCACTCACTGTGTCAGACGTGCGCGTACAAGAACGATTGTAAGTCTGCAGGTTCCCATGGAATGCTGTACGCAATTAATAATACTGTGAAACTTAGCATGCGCAATGTGTGGCAAACCGAATAGAGAGACCAAGGCGAATGCTGCTCCTTCCGTCACCGGGCAGAAGTTCACGTTGAAGTGAGACAGACACACTGAGCGTTCCCACGCACATACACACACATACACGACATGTAGGATAATAGTCCGTACTCATGATATCAATGTGTTCAAAAATGGCCGCATCACGTACCCCCCCCCCTTGTTTTCCCAACTGTTCACAAAGCAGCCTTGATGGCCCCATTCAACACCTTGCTCAGCCATTCCGCAATGCCCTTGTTCACCTGCTCACTCGCCTCGACCAACGCCCAATGCGTGGCCTCGACCTCCCCGCGGGTCAGATCTCGGAAGTGCTTCTCCATGCCCACCGACATGGCCGGGGGGCAGCGCGGCATCCTTGGTGGCCGCGATGAACAAGGCAGGCGCCTCAACCTGCCTGAAGTTCCTGGCCAGCTCCAGCTCCTCCTCGTGGTTGATCTCGCGCGTGCGGTACCAGTTCAGGGGCCCGCGCATCGGCGGCTCCGGCTGCCGCATGTACTGCCGGGCATAGTGGTCGGCCTCCTCCCTGGAAAGCAGCGGCGAGGGTCCCAGCAGCGGCAGGTTGTCGAACTGGACGCCGTCCCAGGTGGTGAAGGCGCGCTCGCCGTTGGGCCCTGCCCCGCCAAACATGCCGTTCAGGAACTGCCAGACGTGCTGCTCCGAGCGCAGCCTCTCCTCGACGTCGGGCCCCGCGAGCTGGAGCTGGTAGCGAAAGTTGACGAGCCTGCCGGCGGCCACGTGGTCCTTCAGCGAGGCCCAGCTGGTGGCCGGGGCCTGGAACGGCGTGCACACGCTGAATACGGCCTTGATCAGCTCGGGATGCCACAGGGCGACGCGCCAGGCGACGGCGCCGCCCCAGTCGTGTCCGCCGAGGATGATCTGCCCTTCTCCCCACAAACTTGGTCGCCAGCGCCTTGATGTCGTCGGATATGCTCTTGAAGGACCACTGGTGCAGGTCGTCGGGTCGCGACGTGCCAGCGTACCCGAGCATGCTGGGTGCCACGACCCGGAACCCAAGCGACATGAGATGGGGAATCTGGCAGCGCCATCCAAAGTTCAGGTCGGGAAAGCCATGGAGGAGGAAGACCGTGTCGATGGGCTGGCTGTTCTGCGGTGCGCCAATCATGTAAGAGTATGTTTTGCCGCGAATCTGCGCCGTTTCCTCACGGACTCGTGCGTCGTGCGGCACGAGCTTGCTTGTGTCCATTGTGGAAAAGAGAGCCTCTTGTTTTTTATCGTTTGGCAGACTGGTAGGGATCAGAGGTGACGGTTCCGAGTTTGTTTGTTATATACATACATGTATGCAAGTGGCGGCAACGGTACGGAGTAATTGGTACAACAACAATGCCGATTGTGCGAAACGGAAATCCGTCCATGATATTCCCGGGGCTAGCTCGACGGAACATGCCACCATCTGGGATAGCTTTGGGCCTCGCACATTTCGTCATGTGTCCGCTTTCCCCGTCCACAATGCAACCCATTGGCAAATGCCTTGCTTGTCTTGTCCGACGGGGCGGGGCAGCCGAACGCACCGAGGTTGGGCGTCGTTGACCAGGCTTACTAACTTATTTGCTCACTCACACCTGCAGTGCAGCACGGAGTACGGAGTACGGAGTACCGCAATCCCGTTGCTGCTGGCCATCATCCATGCTCTCACCTCAACACAGCTTCGAGTCGGTCGGTCCTGAAATAAAAACATATGGTTACAAGAGCCACGCTTTTACAATCTCCCCATTAACCCCATAACAAAGCCTGACTCTCAATCTAGTAAATCACCATGTCCTCATCGGCGTCAACCAGAACATATCCCGACTCGTCGTGCGGATCGTGTTGCGCCGCCGTTTTCGGCATGTCAACATGCCCCTTTCCCGCAGCAGCATCGTCCTTTTCAAGCTCCTCCGGCTCCTCTGGTTGTGTTGTGATCTTTTTGCCTTCTCCCTCATCCGTTTTGTCTTGACAACGATCTGAGTCCTCCCGCGAACCGTATCGACTTGCATGACGCTGCTTCAAGGCCCTGAAATCATCCTCTTCCTTCGCTATCGTAATCTTCGCTGCACGAATCTGATCGTCGATGATGTCTTCCTGATCAGCAGTCCGCTTCCAGGGCAAGTAGTACTATTGCACGTTAATTTGGGGGGCTGCTCCATGAAAGTCGCCAAGTATTTTGATTTTCCTCACAATGGTAGGCTCGGCCTTGGTCTTCAGGAATTCCGCCAGAGCAAGTATTTTAGAATGTCTATGCCGCATCTGCATCCAAAACACCATTAGTACTGACAGCGCTCATATCCGCAGCCGAAAAGGTGCTTCATCACCAAGAGAAACAGAGGAAAACCCACAACTTGCTCTTGGAACTCAACCTGCTCGACTAGCCGCGCCTCTCGTATCTTCAAGAGCTTCTCCGCTCGTCTCTGGTCATCTTCGTCCCTTTGCTTCTGCAGTCTCTCCTGCTGCCGTCGTTCTATTTCCTGGCGCCGCTTGTGCTGCGAATTCGTGTTTGTTTGACTAAGTGTGCTCAGTAAGCCGCCGAATAACCGTTTCCCTCGCTTCTTCTCCTCTTGTGACGCGGAATCTCTTCGATCTTGAGATGATACATCATGACTAGATGGTCTGCGAGGAGGCCGACTTTCTCGTCGGGGCAGTTCTGATGGCGATGCCGATGGTTGCTCGCGTGCGTCTTCTCCTAGTCGTTGTCGCTTGGTGCTCTTGCCATCGTCGTTGTAGTCGACGTCGACCGGAGACGCCTTCCTCTTGAGCGTTGTTTCGTCGTTTGGAGGAGTAGGAGCATGCCCATCTCGCTTTGGCGACCCATCCACGGTCTGGAGGCCGCTGAAGAGTTGGCATGTGAAGTTAGTGGTTGAACGTGCAATGGGACTGCCGGGAGCAAAACGCGGGAAGCACCAGACTTACGCCTTTTCTGTGGCCATGATGCAGATGACTCCAACCGGCAAATTTATCGCATGACTGTACCCGGTGCACAGAGTCCCCTCGCAGCTGTCCTTATCCTCGAGCTGTGCGCGCGCATAACAACATGGGGATGTTCATTTGGGAATCAAGTTGTCCCGTCGACACGAGGTGTGGGAACGCGCGGGTTTGACATCAAATTTGAAAGAGCCCGCAGCCTACGTACTATGTATGTACCATGTACAGCAAGCAGGAGCGGGCCTAAACCCCTTGTGGCCTACAGTTGTCTGGCCTGGTCTGGCCTGGCCGCACCGAGGTCTCCGGGCCCAGGGCCAGTCGCCGTCCACAGCCAGCAAGGCTGAGAAAGCTGGAGAAACTTCCATCTCGTTTCTCGCTGCCCTTTGCCAAAGCAAACCCTCTTCTTCCAACCCTCCGCAACCGCCTCTGGGGAGCTGCGTCATTCCCTCTGGCGCTTTTTTTTCCCACAATGTCTCGCCATCATCCGTAAGTCCCAAGCCCAAGACCACTACACTCGTCTTATCAAACATGCCAGCCCAGCCTTGCTAACAACGCCCGTTCCCACCCAGCGACCTCGTAATGTGTCGGAAGCAATCCGGCATCGCCATCGGTCGTCTCTGCGACAAATGCGACGGCAAGTGCCCCGTTTGCGACTCCTACGTGCGCCCCACGACTCTCGTGCGCATCTGCGACGAATGCAGCTTCGGCAATTACCAGAACAAGTGCGTCGTCTGCGGCGGCGAAGGCATCTCCGACGCCTTCTACTGCTTCGAGTGTACGCGGCTGGAGAAGGATCGTGACGGGTGTCCCAAGATCATAAATCTGGGTAGCTCCAGAACAGATGTACGCTCCGCTTGCAGTTGT
This sequence comes from Epichloe glyceriae, assembly GCA_023658535.1. Classification (NCBI taxonomy): domain Eukaryota; kingdom Fungi; phylum Ascomycota; class Sordariomycetes; order Hypocreales; family Clavicipitaceae; genus Epichloe; species Epichloe glyceriae. Next base: position 6,101,477 of record CP098289.1, on the reverse strand, counting down.
TTCTTACTTCCTCATTTTGACTTTATGCTGACCCGTTTTCCTTGGAATAGTTATTCTATCAAAAGAAAACGAATCGGTCGGCAAATTACTAGCCTTGGAGTGGCCCGGGTGTGGGCAGTTTTACTTTAAAAAAAACCGCTTTTCCTTCTTCAAAAGCTCCCGGAGAAATGCATGCTCAGCGGCAGACGGTTCCGAGGCACGGGGCGTGATTCTTGATTTCATTTTCGTGGTGTTCTGGCGTCATGGCGTCCTGCGAGAGGAGACAGAAGCTACAAGGGGTTACATCTTACGTAGATTGCGTGTGCTTGGTCAGGACACGTACTTTGTGGGATATCTCACCGAACGCGCGTGGCTGCTTTGCAAGCTGACTGAAACGGACCTGTTTCGACAAGTGACAAGGCCGGCTCGATGACTGTGGATGGCCCAATTTTTTAGCTCTTTGCTATTTTTTAAAGAATAAAAGACTGCTCTGAAAGCAAGAACAAGTAGTGGCGGAATAAGCAGGAAAGCCCGTAGGCAGAATCACCGCGAATTTGACTGAGTGTCCAAGACAGGCATTTGCATATCATGTACAATAGCTACCAAGGTACTTGTTTAAGTGGTAAATCTCATGATTAAATGCCCCTCTCCCCCCAATGTTGAGTGTCGGTTAGTACAAAAGAAAATGAATTCCCAATCAGTCCCTCAGAACGCCCCGTAATGCTGCAAAGGTAAAGCGCGTAATGTACAAGTCTGGGCCGAACAACTTGCTCAGATATAGCTGACCTTGGTACCCATCCCCGCAGTGGCCAGTACCTTGTTCCATGAGGCACCCATAGTCCGTTGAATGCGTTGACGAAGGCCTCTGTGGCCAAGCATGACGAGAAATCCGACCAAAAAGGCCAGAAATCGCATGAGCAAGGCTGGATTGCTGTTGAGAGAGGCAGCAAGCTCCTGGATGGCGTTCTGCAGCCGGCCCATGATCATGCTGGCTCGAGCAGTGAATGTAGCAGGCGAGATTGTCTTGCCCTTGCTTCGTGATGACACGGACGACTTGTTCGGCCGGCGAGCTGTGCTGCTGCTTGCGGACGGGGCTTCGACGCCGTAGTCACCCGCAGCACCAGCTTCTTGCTGCCTCGCCCGCTCGTCCTCCAGTCTCTTTCGTTCTCTCGCCTCGTTTTCTGCCTCTTGCCGCCTGGCTTCTTCGACCTCACGACGCAGCTCGTCCTCTTGTCTCTGGCGCTCTTCGTGTTCTAATCGCTCCTGCTCCTGTTGCTCCTCCTGCAAGCTCTGCAGTGCCTGAAGAAAAGCCTCCTGCGTTCTTCGTCCAAAACAGAGCTCACACTGATAAACTCACGGGCATGGTCCCACTCGTTGTTCCGTAGTAGAACGTGAAGTGTGTACAGCTCGAGAATCTTGACCCGGGCGTTGAGGTCGCGAGGCGTATTCGCACCATTGGTCCCGGGAGCCGGTGACCTGTATCGCGAGCTTGTGCGCGACCCGGGTGCCGGCGACCCGTCGAACTTGCCCGCCAGATCGAGGTTGGGGGGTGGTGGTGGTAGTAGTAGTAGTAGTAGTAGTAGTAGTAGTCGCTAAGTAGGTCTCCAAGCGTCTTTGGTTCAGTATCTGATCTCGAGCATGCGCAAGAAGAAGAGTAGCTCTGGAAAATGACCAGGGTTGGGTCAGCATCTCATTGTTGACTTGTGTGCAAGTTTTGCCTCACGAGGAGGGAATGCGATGAGACAGGAGGGTTCGCTTACAAGTTGATGACGACGTCTGGATCAACGTCGCCTTCCACGTTGTGGTAACCGTTATGGACGACTTCCTCCCAAACCTGTCCGTCGCGCACCTTTGTGCACAACGTCCTCCATTCCGCATTACCGAACGCGTCCTTGCCCTCTTCAGGGTTCATCTCTAGTATGGCATTGAGAATGGTCAAGTATAGGCTCCACACCTTGATCCGGGTGGTTCTCGAAGCAGAAGCAACTGGTGCAGGTTCTCCATCATCCGATGAACCAGGTGAGAAGATGAGCGGCGTCAGGGTGGTGAGTGCCTCGGGCAAGCGACGCGTCAAGAACAAGGTTGAGGCTTGTCGATATGTCTTGGATATCTGAGACGTCTGCCGCGACGCGGAAGTGGAGGAGCGCAGGAGGCAACCGATGAAGAGAGAATGTTGTGGGTGTACGAGTCCGAGGTGGAGGCAGTCATGGCGGGACTACCAGCTGGCAAATGCGATCTATTGACTGACGACGGCATGATGGCGGGAAAGTAATCAGCGACTTGGTGGGTTTTATCGTCTTCGGCATGTATGGATGGCGGCTGTTTATAAGATGACCAAGTTGTCGGTCGTCGGATTGACGCCGGCCAAAGCTGCAAGGATGGCCGAGCTATGAATAGGCAGGCGATGGAATGCCGCTCGGCGATCCTCCTTTTGTGTGACTGTATTCGACGACGACGACGGCGGCGGTGGGAAAGAAGCCGACGACGGTTTGAGTTGGTGCAGAAGCTGACGCAGGAGAACGAGACAAGCGTGTGTGATTGATTGCAGGTTGAAGAATTGCTGCGCCGCGGTATCTTGCACCACCGACCGCACAGGGTCAAACAGGAAAACAAAGGGAAGAGGAGCAGAGTCGCGGCCTGCGTGCCAGAGGAGGCCACAAAGATGAGGATTGATCAAATGGCGGACATGACATGTGGTTCCGGCCGCCGTCGACGGAGCATGCCAGTTGCGAAGTACCGATTGTGGTGGAAATGCTGAAAAGTGGACTTCTGAGTATTAAGCCGAGGCTCTACGGACTCCTCCTCTACGTGCAAGATGAGCAAAGTGGGCGTTGCAACCTCGGCGCTGGCGGTGTGGCGGGCGAGTCTGTACTGTGTTAGTGCGGCACCTGCTGCGACACCACATGCTCCCTTCTTTGGAGGTATCATCTATCTTGATCGAGCATGGAATCAGTCAACCCCAAGTTCTACGTGTATTATTATATATCATGTCCATTATATAGGACTGGGCAAAGCAAAAAATACACTTTCAACCCAAGCAAGCCCTCCCAGTACCCTTTCCCGTGGTATCGTATATAGTTGAATCTCCTGCTCATCCAAACAAAAGCTCACAAGGTAGCATCATCAATGCCGTGACTCCCAACCCCGAAAATGGCAACGCATCCGACCTTCCTCACGACCTGAAATGTCTTGACGATCTTCTCCCCGAAGCGTCGGCGCAACCCTCATCCCTCAACACGATGATGCTGTCCTCCCTCTCAAGTATCGAGGTGCTGGACCCTATGAGCTGTTCCTCGCGCAGCCAGCCCGCCTCCACGGCAAAGCAAACAATGTCCCCCGCAGACCCAAAACAAGGGGTGCCGTCATCAGCCTCTGGGCTCAAGTGTGTCCACATGTCTGCCGTGCAGTCTTGGAAGCGAGCCAGATCCACCGCGTCGCCTTCGAAATGGTCTAGCAAATACTCGTAGAGATATGCCAGCCACAATACGTTTGTGTAAGGAGCATACGCCTCCCAGCAAAGTGGCCCATCTACTCCCTCGGCGTAGGGAGTTTTGTGTGCCTCTGGTGGCAGGCACTGGCGGTCTGCTCGGAGCAGAAATGAGCGCATCTGGCGGTAGACTTTGCACTGCGGCGCGTGTGTGCTCGTGAACAGGCTCAGGTCTCGTTCCAAGTCGTACGCAATGGGCTCCGCAAAGTCAATCGACAGATCCTCTGCTCGCGACAGGCCGTAGTCCAGAATGGTGATGTCGAGACCGGAATAGCCAAAATGACCTCCTGGTTCGGATTTTCTTTCAGTGGGAGGCCTAGCCTGCCTTATGCAGATGTTTCCTTCGTGCAAATCACGATGCTGCCTTGAGTCAGAAGCTCGTCCTTGTAGCCACCAGGGTTTGCTCTCAAGTAACGTACCTCAAACATGGCAATTTCTTCCGCTCTAGCCAGTGCTATTGCTTCCAGGAAGAAGATGTCCCATAACTGACTCTCGCTCTTCAGTTGCCAGTCCTCCAACGCAACACCTGCGTCCCCCAACTCAACAACAAGAAACTTGGTATCATCCAAATATCGGCTCGGCGAAGGATAGAACTGTGCTCGCCCGGGGTCTTTCCTCTTCATCCGTCTCTGGAAGACCTGATGCGTCTCCAATAACGCCCTTGAGGTCTTTCCTTGGACGAGATATCTCTCCTTGTAGACCACAAATCCAGGAACATCCGCCAGCCACTCCGATATCTGCAGCTCGCCATTGATGTCTTCCTCGGAATGTGGTTCTTCATCCACCAACTTCGACCGCACCTGGGCTTTTGTCTGGGGTTTTATGGGCGAAGGCAGTCGAATAACCTTAATCACACTGGTTCCTCGCTCGTTTGTGACGCGATAAACCTCCGCATACGAGGCTTCGGCAATCTTTTCTATGCCATCTCCGGGGGGCACACATCATCCCAGGACAAGATTCGTAGTGATGTGCCTCCGAATGAACTTTCAAAGATTCCTCCTCCCCGCTCTCTTTCAATGGACTGCCACGGAGGACAATATTTTGATCTGTCTCGATGGGTGCATTCGATTGTTTGTTGACGACCTCTTCGGAGGTATTTGAAGAATCTGGTGTTTCATCTTCATCCACAACCTGAACACGGATGATGCTTTTTCGTGGTGATCGTCGCAGCGGTTTGGGTTCATCCTCTATCTGAGCTTTTGACAGCTTCTCTGTGATGCAGTCGACAGCGTGGTCCATCTCGGCACCCAGTGGTTTTCGGACCGGACTCTGAGGCAACTCGGCGAACAAGCGCTCGGCCTTGGTCCGCGTCGACCTTTTCCCATACTTGATCGTCGATTTCGTTCGGGTCATGTTGTTTTGCGTCGCATACTGCTTTCGTTGTTGGAGATGCTTCCGCCAAGTTCAAGCGACGGGGTGACGCTGGGTATACCGGGTGCGGTTGGCCAGGCAACCAGCATCCATCTCGTTCATGCAAGTCGGACTGGACCCCTACTTGTCCCAGACGTTGGCGTGGTATTAAGTGCTTGAAGCACAGTACAGATTAGTAAGAGCACTTTGGAGCTTATTAACAGCTATCTAACGGATAGCAGACGCCTCACTTGCAAATGCTGACGAGACGAGGAGGGACTGGCCGGACGGACCCACCTCAAGAGCTTTCTCCGCAGAAAATGCAGAAAATCCACGTTGGCTCAAGAGAGCTCGCACTCGGCACCTCGGCACCTCGCACTCCCCAACCCTCGCCTCCATCGTCCAAATACCTCGTCAGCAGCCATGGCGGACCTCCTCAAGAATTTATTCGGAGGCGCCGATCGTGAGAGGGGCTCTGCAACCCCCAAGGTCGATTCAGGTGAGTCAGTCGCATTTGCTGCTGGTCCACGCCGACGCACAATCAGAGCTTTGTGCTAACTTGCATGATTCCAAAAGACTTTGCCGACTTCGCCGGAGCTCCTGATCCCGTGGCCGAGCCCGTCCCCCACGCTGCGACGCTCGGAAGCACTGGGCCAGGTGTCGCTGCCACGGCCAGACCCTACACGAAGTGGTACAATGTGCACGAGCGCCACTCTCTGTCCGAGTTCAAGGCCGAGGGCGTCATCCTCGCCATGGCAGCCTTCATCTTCCTGTTCCATATCCTCGGTGCGCGCGCCAATCGCTCCAAGGCCAAGGCATGGATTCGGGCCAACGCCCCCGTTCTGCAGAAGGAGTTTGCCCTGGTCGGCTTCGGCGGCGTGCCCACCCTGGACAGCAAGGACATCAAGCCCGAGTCTCTGATCAAGGAGAAGTCGCTGTTCGAATTCGCGACCTACGCCTCTGGGCGGCAGAACGTCGCTTTCTTGGACGTCAAGCTCACCATGACGAAGAGGTTCAACCCCATTCTCGGGCTTGTGGAGACGGCAGCCTCATTCTTCTCCGACATGTTTGCCCCGCCCAAGGATGCTGTCGAGGCTTTCCTTTACCCCTTTGATGGCAAGGAGAACTTGACTCTGCCCGCATTGCCTGGTGCCGAGGAAGCTCGCGCCAAGGACACCAAGAGCATGTACGACGGATTCGTCTGGGCGCTCGTCCACAAGGACAGCATGAGACGTCTCCGCGAGAAACGATACGATGTGACCCTTGCGGCCACCAAGGAGAACTCCAAGCTGCCGCCGTGGCTGGTCATCATGAGCGAGAGCGCCGAGGTCACCGACACCCTGCTTACTTCGGAGCTCATTGACGCTGTCAAGGCAGCCGGCGATGACTTCGAGTACCTTGTCGTATCCGACCAGCCCATCGAGAAGCCGGCCAAGCTCGATGACACCACTCCCCGCAAGCGCATCTTCCTCAAGCACCGTTTCCCGTCTGGGGACAACTACGGCGACTTGGTTCCCCTTTTCCAATACTTCCTCCGCCTCCCCGACTTCCTCGTCCAGAACGCCCGCTTCCGCCCCGAGGTCCTGAAAAGGTCCGCGCCACTCGCGAGGCCATGATCGCCCAGATCAAGAAGACGGCCGAGGAGGAGAAGAGCGAAGATCGTTTGTGGGAGAAGGAGAAGGCCAAGAAGGCCAAGCGTGATGCCGACCTCAAGGGCCTGGATGCCAAGGCTCAGAAGAAGTATCTCGAGAAGGAGAAGGAGAAGGAGCTCCGAAGAAGCCAGAAGAAGATGACCATGCGAGGTTGATTGAACCGAGCTAAGCCAAGGCAGGCAACGCCGGTGGCATTCAAAATGCATGGCGACGGGCCAGATAGACCCCGACGAGAAGTTGCCGCGCCATGTGCGAGGCGCAATGCCAAGGAACACGGACTGACTGTACGAGCAACTTGTAACTTGTACTTCAATGTGATATAATAAAAGCCCCCCCCCCAACTGCATCAGTACAAAGATGCATTCTCCCCCTCTCACCTCGACTGCTCCAGCAAATCCTCCACCCTCTTCACCTTATCCTCCGCCGTCTGCTTCTTGTCCGTCCTGAACCAGTCAGACAAGTCAGGCCAGAGTCACATGTCAAGCAATTCACAACCACAAACGTACCTGGTTCCCACCCTCAGACTCGACTGGACCCTGACCACGCCCTTGCGATGCACAATGGCATGGGCCTTGCCAATCACTGTCATGACGTCCGTCCAGGTACCTTCTGTATACAATTCAGTAACATTTCCGCTTTTCCAAAAAAAAATTTGCCCAGTCACTCTAGCTCCGTCGTGTAAGCGACATACCAACAGTGGTCCCCGCAGAATGAAGTGTATATTTCAATCCGCTCGCCGAAAGCACGCGCTGGACCTCGGCAATCTCCTCTGCCACGGAGACATTGCTGGTTCCTACCTAGTAGGGCATTCATTAGTCCTTTTCTAGTTCCGAAATGTGTCAAAGGCTACGTGTTGGATGGTGGGCGGATTAAGGGGAGGGTTCGAACAGGAATGAGGCAGAAGTCTGCGTAGCATGTTTCTGGGGTGGGAATGGCGTGGTAATCCATCTTTTGGTGATTGATCAGGACTGGATGAGAATGAATGAGCGGTTACTTGGCGGTGTTGCAGAATCTTAGGTCGGGGTCGTGAGTGGAGGCTCCACTTGCTGCGACGGAATGTCGCTGACTGAGTGGTCTTATTAAGTTATGCGTGTTTGAAACTGCAACTGCGGGCGACATGGGTTTTTTTTCGTTCCCTACGTCCGTACAGAAGTCACCTATCTAATATACCAGTCTAGTGTCTAATTTCCACTGGAAAGAAAAAAAATGATACACATGGACCAAAAAATGGACCGGCAAATCCAATTCTCTTCAACGCCTCGCTTGCAGAAATAAATACTACCAAAAAATGCCTTTGAACAGATACACAGTCTGCAACTGGGTCGACGACTTTTTTAAAAAAACCCGCATCTTTCTATACCAACAGCAGGGCAGCAGAAACGAATGCCGCCAGCGCTCCATATCCCAACTTGCGCTCGTGAACAATCAAACTGCCCAGTGACTGATCGCCACTTTTCACGGTGGCCCGGCCCGTGGCGTCGCTAATGCCATTCATGGTGTCCAGCGCAGCAAAGACATCGCCCCTGTTCCAGAAATCGACGAGAACAAAGTTGGGCGCCTTGTTCCACTCGCTCTTGCATTCCTGCAGATGCTTGCCCAAGTTCCCCGCCGTGGAAGTCGCAGCGCTGTTGACAGTGTCGATGCTGGATACATCGGGGATCTGGACGCCGGTCAAAACGCTCTGATACTTGAAGTGGTTGACGAGGCTCATGAACCCGTTGGAAAGAGCGCTCGAGGCGGATTTCGCGCGAGATGGTCGATCAAGAGTGCAATTGAAGCCGTTGATATTGGAGACTTCAAAGGGCGTCTCGAAGACGTGTTCGAACTCGGGCAGGAGATGGGGCGTCGAGGACGAGTACTGCATGTTCGTGATGAATGTGACGACGCGGGTATTGGCACTGATCATGGACTGCAGCGTCGGCCAGGTGGAGGAGATGGTGTCCGAGGCTGGCTTGTACGCAATTTTGGACAGCCCGGAGCTCTCCAAGGCGGACGCGAAGTCGGAAGCGGGCGCTTTGGCCGAGTTGACGAGCAAGATGGTCACGACCTCGTTGGGGTTCTCGACCATCCACGCATTGATCTTGGAGAGCCATGACTCGAGGGCTCCGGCATCAAGCAGACTGCACGACGAATGGCACAGCTCCAGCGTGGTGTTTGGCTTGTGGACCTGGGCTTGGAAGAGACGCAGTCCGGAGTCGAGAGCGAGAGTCGCATTCTGAAACTGGTTTCCGGAAAAAGAGCTGCCTGTGCTCTGGTCTCTCAAGAAGGCACTGTTGTGGGCGCCCATGTGCGTGACGGCATTGTACTGGCGTCCACAGAGGGTAGGCGAGTTGTTGCATGCTTTGCCGCCGGTCGAGTCTGTCGATGATGTGGATGGAGTTGCGGCGGATGATGAGCTTGTCTGCGCTTGTGGGAGAGCGTGGGCAGAGGAGGCGGCTACCAACGCCGCGAGGACGAATCTGGGCAATGAGAGCATGATGATGTCTTTTTTCTTTTCGGTGGGGGATACAAATAAAAGTTTCTTGTTCTTGTGGTTTGTTCGAATTGGACGTGACTTCGATATCGGAAAGCGCTGGATAGAGAGGATGACGATGCCACTAGAAACGTGGAATAGAATGAGATGGGAGCGATTGCGATGGAAATGAGAAATATGGGAAATATGAAATAGGCTCTACGGATAAGAGCTTGGAAAAACGAGAGAGAATGAAAATGAACATAGTTAGTAACAGACGGGGTTTCACACGACAAAAAGCTGCATCACCATCAATCACTAGCTAGCAGGTGGAAACGCCTGAAGCGTGTCTTGGCCGTGCTGCGCCTCAACGTCAGCAGTGTGGAGAAGAAGGCTGGCTGCTCCTTCCACGACCAACAACGAACACCTGCCAAACACCTGCCAAACACCTGCCAAACACCTGCTGGTGCGAGATGAAACCCCTTGCAGACGAGATGACGGATCGAGGAGGCCCCTGGGCAAGCCTGGGCGGAGAATACTTCTGCTCGTGTGGTGATGGCGCCGTGATGCCCAGTGCCCACTCTGCTCAGAACATGAACTTTTTCCTGGCCGACACTTCACTTGCCGCCATCATGTTTGTTTGTTGACTACCCACCGCGTCTGAGAGAAGACCACTTTCTCCTATTTCTCGCACACTGGGAGGCTGGAAACCTGTGTTTCGTGTGCCTCTCCGTCTATGATGATCGACCTGGCGCTTGCCAAAAAAAATAAAAAAGGGGGTATCCGTACCTCGCAGCCAGACGATATGTAGAGACCACTTTTCACTGTCATCTGGCTCCGAGGGAATGACTCGGAACCAAAGCCTGCCAACCTGCTTTCCCGTCGTCTGAACCCCGCATGTGCCTGTACTTCGTACACATTGTGTTTTGGCAACAAGCCAGCCCAAGTTCATGACACTTACTTTGCACCGCCAACCTCCAAAACCCTCGATCAAGCCCGACGACGAAAATGTAGATTCTGAGCCTACTCTCAGTCATTGCCGTCTGTGGGCTGGACACCCTTTAAGAGAAGACTATATAGTCTGCGAATATGGTCCAGGGACTCTGGTGTGGAAACAAAGTTGGGTGTACCCCTAGGCTGGTGGCACTGCTTGCGGGAATTGCCTTGTGTCCTTGGTTGTCTGCCTGAGAAGAGCTGAAATGGAACTTGCATATTTGCATATATATCACCGATTATGACCATGATATGGGTTGACAAAGTCAACCATGTTGCTTCACACGTTTCGCTTTCCGCTTTTGATTTCCGAAAATCTATTTGGATGCCTGTGAGATTGTTCGGGTATCATTTTTATAGAGACATCTCATTACAGTCGATCCCGAATTCCAAATTCCTTGTTCGTCGAGTCCCTACTGGGGTCTCCCACTGGCTCCTCTGCCTCTGCCTCCGCTTTCGCCGCAGCCTCCAACTCCCTTAGCTGCCTCTGGCCGTCCTCCGTCGTGGCATCAATGATTTGCTCTTCGAGGCTAAGAATATTCGCCTACATAGTCAAAGTTAGCAGGCCAACTTCTCCACAACCCCCCATGGCTGGGCTGCCTTGCAGTGTCCTTCAGTCAATATACGTACCTCACCAAACAGGGCGACCAACTCCTCCGCCTCATCCACCTTCATCTTCCCGAGGACCTTGTTCACAGCGTCCAGGTCGCCCGACTCCAGAGCCTTCTTCATGTCCGGCTTGAAGCCGTCAAAGATCTCTCGCGCCTTCTGTTCATCCTCATCTTGGCTGTCCGCGGCGGGCACCTTGATCTGGATCACGGTTCCTGGCTCAACGGCATGCAGCTGGATCTGCTCGACGCCTTCTTCGCCATTCTCAGAATCCTTGGCACGCTCTGCAAGAATCTCTCTTGATCGGTTCTTGATCCGCATGTAGGTGTCTTGGACATCCTTGAAGAAGACCTCTTGAGCTTGGTGGCCTTTGGTCGTGATTCGTTTGAAGAAGAGGCCTACACCATCTTTGCCCAACGCCCGACAGTATTGCAGCAGCAGGGCCTGGTGGACGCATTGTCGAGAATAATCGTCATTGCGCTCCAGGGCGGCGTCAAAGGCAAGCACCAAAAGGCCATCGGTCTCCCTTTCCGTTAGGATTTGTGGGTTCTGCGAAATGAATTTCAGACTGCCTGCATAGTCTCTGGATGGGATCTTGGCAAACTGCTTGGCTGCTGGTGATGCTTCGGTTTCCTCGCCATCATCGACAGTTGCCTTTGAACTTGACGATTGTGGTGCTGATGGATTGAAGGTCGGATTCAACAGCTCGACCTCGGTAGAGGCGCCCTTGTTGGCAGACGCTTTTGCTTTCGACACGTGTGAGCTATTGAACCCGGTGTGGATGTCACTACTGGTAATCTTCTTCCTTCTTCTTTCAAAAGCTTCTCAAGCTTCGAATTGGTTTCCTTTTGGATCTGTGTGATCTTCTTCGCATGCTCTTCAAACTCCTCAATAAAGGCCTGAAAACGATCCTTGGGGTCCTTCTTGTCCAGGGCCTTGTTGATCTCATCGATCAAGGCCGCGACCATCTGCGTGTAGGTAGTTGGTGATGGGTGATCGCTTTGTAGCCCTTCCGGTCGTGGTGGAACCTTGTCTGCATCCGGACCCGGATTTGTTTCGATGAGAACTTTGAGAGCGATGCTGGGTGCGTCTTGTGCCCCAGCATCGTTTGCCTCCGAGGCATGGGATTGAAGGGATGTTACCATGGCCGAGATGCGCTTGAGCAAGCCATCGTGTATGGTATTCTCGAACTTGTAGGCTTCGATCTGGAGCTTCCGCTGCTGGCGTTCCTGGTGTATCTGGCTCTGCTTGGCGCGGATGAAGGATCGCTTGTCGACATTGGGATGCACTTCAATATCAGAGTCATCGCTCAGCTCCAGCGCGTCCTGTCATGCAGACCGATTGTTAGTCAACGCCATGGCCGCATATCAGCAACGTGATGGGTTGGACCTTGCACGACGTACCCATTTGCTATAGTCAACAGGCATTATGAAGCTGTGCTGCTGCGTGTTCGTTAGTTCTCTCCGAGGTCTTGCAGTGGGAGAAGGCAAAACCAACCAACCACACACTGTGCAAAATTGTATCTGTCTCAGCTGCTACTGCGGGACAAGTCGAGTCAGTGCAGGAAGATTCTGGCGGGGCAGATTCTGGCGGGGCAGAGGTCGTGTTGTCTGCCCCGCCCCTGCTGGACCCCGCTGTCCGTCGGATCCCACCCTCATCAGACAGAGTGAGGCATTCATAACATCAACATCGTTTCACACACATCAGTCACACAAGTCCAGCTGGGTCGGTGGAAACGATATTCGAAGGTCCTAAGTTATTATCATCATGGCCCACTTGGAATTGTTGTACAGATGCGCCGTTGCCGATACCCTTTTCTATCGTACACGTCGAAAATCATACGCTAATAGGCATGCGCCCGACAAGTCCAGATGATGCTCCAAACCCCCGTGTATGTATATATATATATACCATTTCCAATACTCCGTTTCCCAAAATTCCGGAATAGACGTGGTAGCAGCCGGAAGCAAATTAGTAGCAAAAGAAACAAATAAAAGTCCCACCAAGGACCCCAGACACCTTAACCTGTTTTGGAGCATTTGGTTTCCCTAGATGTTCCAATCATGACATGGTCTTCATGAAGTCATCCAGGTCAAAGCTCTCCTCATATTGCTTGTTGTCCCACAGCTCACCCAAGTCGTCTAGCCACGCTTTCTTGCCTGGCTGACGAAGATCACCCGTCTCAACATCCACCATGTCTTCCTCTCGTCCCTCCAGCTCGTTTTGCGGCCTTTCAGTTATCAGACTTGGTTCAGAGTCGCCGAGGTTGAATAAGTCAAGAATTTGATCCGTGTCCATCGTTGCCAGACCAGCGTTCTGCTGGTTGACGACGGTGGATGCCACGTCAATCTTAAATCGCTGGAGACTCAAAATCTTTTCTTCGAGTGTTCCGCGGGTAATGAGACGGTATACATTGACAACCTTCTTTTGTCCGATTCTGTGCGCGCGGTCCATGGCCTGCAAATCTTTCTGTGGGTTCCAGTCGTGTTCGACAAAGATGACTGTATCAGCTCCTGTGAGATTGAGTCCAAGACCACCCACGCTGGTTGTCAAAAGCAACACATCGTAAGATGGATCGCTGTTGAACTTGTTGACGATATCTTGTCTCTTGTTGGCCTCTACTGATCCGTCTAGTCGTAGATGTGAAACTGAGGGAAGCAGCTCTTTCAGAACCTTATTTTGGACCATGTCAAGCATCTCCTTCATCTGGCAGAAAATGAGCGCTCTGTGCGGCTTGATCGGCTGGTACAGCGGGTCATTCACGTCTCCATCGTCACCCCCCGATTCCACAGTCTACCAAAAGATCTCTCAACGCTGTGAGCTTGGGTGCGTGGACAGCGTCTTCGATCGTTGTGCCTTGCTTGTGTAGTATTTTCTGTGTGTCGGCGTAAAGGGGGCTTCCGGGTTTCATCACCATTGCCGGGGAATTGCAAAGCTTCCGCATGTACTGTAGAGCTTGAAATATGTGCTGCTTGGCGTCCTTGTCGTCACGTCCTGCTTCGGCCTGCAACTTTTGACCTTGTTTCTTGGTAAAGTCATCGAACAGCTTCTTTTGCAAATCACTGAGATCGCAGTAGTAGTTCTGCAGAATCTTGGGCGGCAGATCGTTCAACACCTCTTCCTTCAGACGACGTAGCAAGAATGGCAGCACCTGCTTGTGCAGCGCCTCAATGGCCAGTGCTCCGGCTTCTTGCTCTTTGACGATGCCTTGCTGAAGCGACTGGCAGCGATTGGTTTGGCGAAGCGATCCAAAAACACTTTCTCAGCCCCGAGGAATCCAGGCATGAGGAAGTCGAACAGAGACCATAACTCAAGCACATTGTTTTGGATGGGTGTCCCAGTGAGGATAAGTCGATGATTGCTCGCCAGTCTCTTGACGGCCTGAGTGATCTTGGCCTTGGGGTTCTTGATCAAATGGCCTTCGTCTAGGACAATATAGTTCCAACTATGATTGTTAAGGACATCGGTGTCATTTCTGCACACGTCGTATGATGTCACTACAATATCCGTCTCGCCAAGTTTGCTTCCCAATGCTCTTCGTTCAGCTGGAGGTCCAACGTAGGCTGTAACAGTAAGGAATGGCGCATAGCTCTTTATCTCTTGCTGCCAATGTCCAGAGAGTGTGGGTGGGCAGACGATAAGAGATGGCATTCTCTTGACTTCTGCAGCGCCTGTTTTGGCGAACTCTTCCTGTCGCTGATGATGGTCGCTGGCGACAATACAAATTGTCTGCAGTGTCTTTCCCAAGCCCATGTCGTCGCAGAGAATACCATGCAGATGGTACTTATTGAGAAAGTTAAGCCAGTTGACACCTTCTTGTTGATATGATCGGAGTTCAGCCTTGATGGCTACGGGTATCTTGAATTGTTCAACCTTCTTCGGATCCAGAAGCTGCGCAATAAAGGTTCGCTCCCGATCACGTCCCTTGAGGAGTTCCTCTGACAGACCCGGGGGTCAGGGATACCTGCTTCCAGAGGTACAAGCTTGACTAAAGTGGCGAAGGTGGTTGTTGCAATGAGTCGAATCTCATTATCAGAGTCGCTCATCCGTCCTAGAACGGGGACAATAAGGAAGATGACGTATGGCAAAATGGCATCGCCCATCACAGCAATCAAGTGGTAAATTGCCTCAGTCACACCTTGACGGAATTTCAAATCCAGCGGATTACTGATGGAAGGAAGAACCTTCTCGACTAGGGCTGTCATGCCCTCCACTGTGATGACACTACAGATAGTCGCCAAGCATTTCGCCGCCATGTAGCGGAATACAGACAAGTCCGAATGCAAAGCCTTGATTATTAGGGGCAGCAAACTCATGACGAAGGGGTGAAGGGCAACGTCGAGTGTTGGCATCATCATTCGAATAACAGACATGGCGTCCACAATTTCTTGGCCAAATGTAAGCTCTGCATCCTTTGCCTCAGATGGCAAATCGCCAGAGAAAGCCTTGGCCAAGGGGTCTTCCATAAACACGCGCAAGCTGGGAACCGTCTCGAGAAGTTGAGGTCCATACGCCTTGGACAATATCTCGAGAGCCTCTTTGGCGCCACGTCGGGTAATGCGGGCTGCTTTGGCCTCCTTTGCCCACTTGGCAGCGTCTGCATGATCGACCCTGTCCTCCTCTTTCTGCAAAGAGAGTACACAAGATGTTTTGGATGCATGGACAGGGAACTCGGGAGTCTCGGCGACTTCGACACAGGAGAATTTGACAAGGTTGGCGACGACTTTATCTGCAGGTCCCTTACGACCCTTCTCGGCGAAGAGCTGAACAAGCTGAGCAATAGTTGCAGAAGATCTGTGTTGGAGGAGTTGGCTTTCTTCTGTTTTGACTGATTCCATAATGCCCTTGATCAATGGGCTAGGTTTCTTAGGCAACAGCTTCATTGCGACCAATGCACATGCAGCACCGGCCTTGATTCTCATGTCACGGGCGTCCTTGAAGGCGGTGGCTTCCTCGATAACTGTTGCTGCGACAGCCCGTGCTTCTTCCAACTGCTGACTGGCAATCAAGCGTTGTCCTGGGGGCATTAATTTCCTGAGTTTCTCATAATCTTCATTGACACACTTCTCCGCAGTTGCAATGGAGAAGGCACTCAGGCCAGCTTCTGGCTCGCCTTGCACAATCACTGGCAGGATTGGCAGCTTGCTGTGAGAAACTTTGCCGTGGTCCCGGAAGAGATGAATGAGTTGTTGGCATTGAGTTCTGGCGCGGTGCACAAAGTTGACCAGATCTCTGTACGATGATGGTCGATCTAGGTCCAAGATACGCTGCAGGTGGTCGGTGTAGCGTGATGGTTCATGAGATGTCTGACAGTTTTTGGCGAATTCGTCGATGACCATGCACGCTGCGAGCTGCGTGGATGAGAATGCAGATGTCAAGCCGGGAACAAGCAAGGCGTCATAGTCATCAAGACTCGTGGGAGGAACCAGAGACATGATTTTCCCCATTGCAGTCGAAGCAGAGACTCGAGACCGTATCAGCACATCCATGCCTACCAAATCGACGTCACCTTGCATCATGTGGCCATCAACATCGTGTGTCATGCCCGTCAAGACTGGCTCATCCGCCTTTGCAGACTTTCGACGGCGCTTCGTTGCTCTGTCCGCTCCTTCTGGCGTTGACATTCGCCGACCTGGTGGTGGTGCCATTCCCTGCGCCGAGTACGTGCCCCTGAAGGCTTTTGGAACAAGGTAGCGTTCACGGGAATGGGATTGCGCGAGATGCCAATGGGGTGGAGGGTAAGTTGCATGAGAGGGTCAATGTGAGGCGCAAACTCATCGGCAAGGACCGAGGGATTCTTAGCGAGTCTGGCAACCAGTGCATTCCAGAGCTCTAATGATGTGCTGAGCGTCTCCTGGTCTCTCTCAACCAGGATATTTTGAAAAAATAAGTCTCAGAATTCTGCCATTCAACCACCCATGAGATGCGTCATCGCCCAAATTAGCAAATGTCAGCAAAGCTTTCAACACGGCCAGGCGAACCGATGTGATAGTATGACGCAAGAAGGGGTACAGTCGTGGCACCAGCAGAGTGAACGACCTTTCTTCATCTTGCGCTGCAGAAGTCTTCATCGCTTCAAGGACTTCGGGAAGCCGCATAAAGTAGCGAGAAGATCCATGATGCGGCCAGTACTGGCACTAAGATCGTCGCCCAAATTTGACAAGCTCTCCCAAACAATATTGGTGAGGCCATCCAATTGATTCGGTCGCATCGTGACGAACTCCTTAGCCATGGGAATCAGAGTAGCAGCACTGACGGAGCGAACATCGTCGTCCACATCGCCCAATCCCTTCATGACTGCTCTGATGATACCGTCGATCATGTCACCATCCAGTAAGAGGAGGTCTTTTCTCACGGCGACGACATATCGAAGGCCAACCATGCCACCGTGGCAAACGGCCCACACAGGGCGCTCGAGCTCTAGGTCTTCTTGCATGACCATGCGATACAGAATACGATAGATGTCGTGAACAGAGGCGGAGGGGATATGCTTTAGTGCTGAGCCAAGAGTTTGACCAATCGTCTCCCGGATGGGAGCAACGGATGTGTCTGAACTGTAATCAGTAAACCGATCTAGCATCAAGACGCAGCAAAGGCGACAGGCAAGATCATCCAGCCATTTGCGATTATGGCTGTCGTTCTCCTCTTTGGACTTTCCATGAATCCGACCAGCACCAGCACCATGGACTCTCACGACATCTCGCAGTCCCATGGCAGCTCCGTGGCGAGTTTCCCACGAAGAGTCGAAGAGATCAACTTTGAGAAAGTCACACAAACGTTCGTATGGCCACTCAGCTCCCTCCATCGTATCCTCCACCTCGAGTTCAGACTTGATTGGGATGACAGATCCCTTGAATTCGCTGACAACCTTGGTATCCTCGTTGACATCGGCAGGGCGTTCCAAATTAAAGTAGTCGTTCATTCTGCCGTTCTTCTTGGACTCTTCCTCGGCTGCGGGGTTTCGTCACCGCCAAAACCTTCTGATCCAGCAGTTGTCGAGCGGCGTAGGGACAGGTCGCCAAATCCTCCTATGCCTTGTGAGGCCTTCATGGCCTCCCTCTTTCGTTTCCGCTTCAACACATTCAGTTGTCTCGAGCTAAGTTGAGAGTCTTCGCCCCCCTGACGGTGAGACACGCTGCCACTTCTGGCTTGCCCGTTGCCGTTTGTGCCTTCGATTGATGTCATAGGCACAGCCTGGCCATCCGCAATAATTGGCATTTCTTCGTCTTCGAACTTCCGTCCAAGCAGCCCCAGTCTGCCAAGAAGTGTCTTTTTTCTGGTGTATCAAACGCGCTTGCGGGTCCAATGCAGCCAAGTTGTATTCAATTCCTCCTCCACGAAGCAATTCTCGACCATACCTCAAAATTGATTCGACATTGAGCGACTCAAATTTTATCAAATCCTCTTCGTCAAGAAGGAGTCCCTGTCAGGGTCCTCTTTCTTGATGTGGCCATTTTCGCCGGGACTTTCTCCCTTTTTGGGCTCTGACGAGCCATCCTCTTCATTCGGATCATAAAGAGGTGCATTTTCGACAATTTTGCCAATGGCCTTGGCCGCAGTACTGCGAGTTTCCCAGTCCTTGTGTCTGAGATAGGGGACAACACGAGACAAGAGATTGAAAAGCTCGTCTGGATGTTGCTTTTGCCAGTCGGCAAGTTGATTGACGGCGGTCTCTCGAATGAGTCGAGTGCTTCCCTGTTTCGAGAATCGTCACCAACCGATCCAGCCTAGACGCCATTGTGGTCTAAAGACAATGTGGATGCGATATGATTTTCTGATCATACCATTGATGACTAATAAATAAGGCGTCCCTTTTCGAGGTGCAGTTACTGGACGATTGGCCAATGCACTGCACCCCGGGAGGTGATGTGTGGACTGATGTCTTCCGGTACGACAACTGCAATCCGATGATGATTGAGCCTCGCAGGAGTCAACGAGGGACGCCTTCAGCCTTTGCGTATCGATGAGAAGAAAGAGGTTACCTCAAGTGACGGCCCAGCGATCCAGAGGAACGAAGCCACATGAGTCTTACCGCAAGGTCTGGTAATATATAAATTTTCGGCGAAGATGATTGGGCTGCTAGTGTACGTATATCATAGACGTGAGAAGCCGCCCTTGAAGTTTATAGTGTGGGTAAGTTGATGATGCCTACACCAGCTGCAAGCAGATGTCCACTCAAAAGCTACCAGCTGTAGGTGGCAGACAGCTTCTAGATGTGGCTGCGGGTTGTGGCTGGAGCTGATGCTGTGGCGCTCCCCCTGTGCGACTGCGTGCGCGTGCGCGTGCGCGTGAGCCCAAGTAATTTATTAGGTGCGTGACCAGTGGTTGTGTCTGTCTGGTGCGTGGGTGCGTGTTTTGTGCGGCGGCGCACTGCGATGCGATGCGAGTGCGTCGGTCGCGGCTGGTGCCTCTCAGCTGGGGACGGGACGGGAGAAATCGAGTGGAGGGCAGGCCCGGTCTTTGTATAATGTGTGTCCTGTATTTTTTATACACGCGCCGCCCAGCCTGCCAACCAACGGTTTCTGTCGCTGCTTTTCGCTTAATTTCCTCTTAGTCCGACTAGCCCCGTTCTGTGGCTGGGGCTCCGCTCTGGTCTCTCTCTGGTCTCTCTCTGGTCTCTCTCTGGTCTGGTCTCCATGGTCCTTGCGCATGAGCTGCCACGAAAAATGCTGTTGGCGACAAAGTCCATTGCGTCGAATTCGCGTCTTCTTTTTCTCTCTTCCCATTTTTTGCCCCTGTCAATGAGAATGCTGCTCACTCCGTAATAGCAGTGAACATCGGATCGAATTGGCATGCCGCCGTCTTCCGTGCACTAGACATTATTCGAAACTTGTCTTGTATTGTGCATATGCATGCACCCCTGCAGGCAGATAGATAAGATGTCTGGCAATCCGTACGGAGTATTACATAGTGTACGGATAGAATGGATTGTTCGCCTCTTGCTGCCAGTTCATGCTTTTTAAGTGATTGGTTGTCCCTTCCATTTCCATGACCGGTTCCATGGCCGGCAATGGGTGTGGCCTAGCGGGCGACGGATAATCTTTTTCGTTGCACTGATGTCTGATTGATGGCAACTCTCCCAATTCGCCAAAGCCTGTGACCCCTGGGAACAAGACACTCCTAAATTTTGGCATGTTACTTTGCGAGGAGCCTGCGGACAGCACCAGGCATACATTGTACGGACTAAGTAGTGGCTGCGTCTTCGGAACATTCGGTTCGCTCGAGGTGGGCCCCTTTCGGTCTTGTTTTTTTCCACCACGGCAATGGCTCATGGATGCCTGACTCACGAGAGGCCATGGCTGCTCTTCTCTGGACGATGAGATGACCAGAAGCCATTTACACGCCTACTTCCTCCACTCTCTTCAAGTGCTGTATCTAGGCAAGGCATGCATGCATTGGCTGTCTCCGATGCCTCGTGTCAGCCGTGTCAGAACACGACACTCCGCGGCTCAAGGTTGTGCGACTTCCAGAAACACCTGTGCGTCAAGAACCCGACCATAGCGAGTACCAATCTGCAAGAAACGACGCCCAACGGGAGTCAAATACGATTCTGCTCATTTTGTACACGATGTATCAACTGGCATGGGTTTGTCGCCGCCGCTTCCTCGTGATACGGCAATGACGCCTTGGCTAGGTACACTATTCCTCATGACGAGCAGCAAGTCCTATCATTGCAGCAACCTGCGACCATCCAGTTCATCAAGAAGCGAACGTAGCTATTCTTGGACTGCCGGTAGATACTCCCAGTCGTCTGGGAACGAATACGCCTCGAAACATGTCGTAACCGCATCTTCGGTTTCGAAGAGAGCAAAATGATTTATTGCCTGCCAACTACCGCCTTGGACCATTTGAAACCTACGCTTCTCAACCCAACTCATGCGTTGTTCCCATGGTCGACCGCCGCAGTCATGGGCCACGTGATTCATTCCTTCGCCGCGAGGGTCGAGGAACTCATTGATTATACTTGGTCCGCGATAGTGGCTGAATAGTTTCATAAATGAGATTCCCAACCTCTGCGAAGCACACCCTGAGAGTGGTTTCGACCGTTTTGCCTCGAAAGGTCTGGTTGGTCGTGTTCTAGGGCGATAACGTGTAACTCTTTCAGAGTCCTTTGCCGAGTTGAAGAAAGCCAACCATCGTGCGCTTGTGGTCGCGCGTCACGATATAGACTTCAACAACGAAGCCCAGAAAATTCACTTGTCCGCGCGTAGGAGCATCTTCTGCATCTAGGTTGGAACTCATCTTGGTAGGGCTGCTGAACAGCGGTCAAAGTCGCGCGTTGTCTTGGCGAAGATTTGAGAGCCAGGTGCATCACGTCCGAGACATCACCTTCCGCGATAGGTTTATATGTCAGTCACCTACTGTCTTGCCTCGGGATTCCGTGTTAGTAATTGCGGGAGATGCCCTCGGCGGGTTCTTTGACATGACTTGATGTAGCTGAAGTGTCTGAAGGTAGCGGTCATCATGCGATCCTCGGACGTAGTGATGCTCATTGCAGCGCTTGCGCACCAGTTGTGCAGTGTGGCCAGGGCAAGTGCCTTGAAAATAGCAGAAGATGAAGCCAGTGGGCAAGATAGAGAACAGCCACAGCTTCGCACTGGTACATGTTCACGTTTTCCTTTTCGATGTACCAACTATTCGGCAACTTCATCATCTTTCCACCAAGCCTTGTTTGCTCCTACTTGTAGGCTTGACCTCGTCCTATTACGGAGAGAGGGCTAGCCAGAGAACTTCAGGAACAGCAAGTTCAAGTCTCGTTGGAAATTCCTCATTTGGCGACGTAGCTACCAGGTAACTGAGTGTTCGCGTCGTCTCTTGTCACTTGTTCATCGCTCGTAGCTCTTCACCACCCCGTCTTTTTTGCCGTGCCAAGTCGTTGCCCGGTTATTTCTCATGAGCCCAGAAGTGCGACGATGACACAAAGCATCAGACAGCCTAGTGCAACGATCAATTAACGCCAAAGCCCAGAACATGGAACGATTAGCCTCGAGTATTTGTGTCTTTGGTAAGCTACAGCCTGACGAACGAGGGTAATTCCAAAAGCGTTAGTTCAATCATGCCCGATAAACTCATATGTGTGATAAGCAATACACCATTTAAGGCTAATATCCCTAAATCGGTCGCATAACTTGGTAGATAAGCGACTGGTAGAAAGTCTGCGAATCCATGGAGGATGGCAAAAATTTTGTGAACAGCCAAAAAGCTACATAGCACCCTATTTTCATTATCTCTTTACTCTTGTAAACTTTGCACGACTACAAGCCCCACGTGGGGTAGCTACTACTAGCTATTAGCAAACTATGAGTAAAGTAAAGTATGTACCAGGAACCCAGCCGTGCTCCGAAGTAGGTGCCTGTACCACCTATACCTGTTAGGCCATCGCCTACGTGAAATCAGCATCTACCAGCTTGACTAGCCTCGCTTGCCTTTCCTTCGAGCGATTAGCCAGCCAACATGGTCCATTTACAAGACATCACGCTCCTTCATTTTAACGACGTGGTATGTACAAATCCCCAACTACTGATACCTAAATGCCGTCTGTGCAAATTCTGAAACCATTTTCGCACTCCTGCTGCAGTATCATATTGCCGACGCCGACCATGTTGCACGCTTCGCCTCTATCATGGCCGACCCCAGCCTTGTCACCAGTGACGTCTCTGTCCCAGGGCATCAGCTGCGGCTTTTCAGCGGCGATGCATTCTCTCCCTCATTAGAAGCATCCGTTCTCCATGGTGGACACATGCCAGAGGTTCTTAACGCCATGAAAATCGACGTTGCCTGTTATGGAAACCACGACTTTGACTTTGGCGAGAGTCGCCTCAACGACTTGTCTGATATGACGTCGTTCCCGTGGACGTTGACGAATGTGCTTCGTGACCAATCTCAATCACACAGTGGACAGAAAAGCAAGCTATTAGCCCGGGCACACGAATATGTTGTTCGAGAAGTCGCCGGACTCAGGATAGGCTTCTTTGGCTTGGCCGGGACGTAAGTTGCCCCTGCTTTTCTTCATTCGTGGATACATAATTATGAATTCCTTCACCTTTGGGGAGATTTTTTTTTCCTTTTCCTACTTATGAATTCCCTTTGTTAGTGATTGGCCATCAAATTGCCAGCATTTACCGAGCTGCGACATAAAAGATCCTGCTGCCTTTGCAAATCGCACAGCGCGACAACTGCGAGAGCGGGAAAGGTGTGATCTTGTAATCGCATTGACACACATGCGTCTAGCAGAGGACATGGCTGTTTCGAAAAAATACTCAAACTGGCAGCGGAAGAATAGATCTGTTGCTAGGTGGTCATGATCATGACATTGTTCAACGAGCTTTCACTGACTCGGATACCAACCCCAACGTTGCTCGAGAGGGCTCCCATCCTGGTGATGGCGCTGTATTATCTGCCTTGGGCGACGTGCATATTGTGAAAAGCGGCACTGATTGGAAAGGATTGTCAATAATGCGGCTAAGGGTGGCCAAATATCCTGATGGGACTTCATCAATATTGTATACAAAGCGTAAGTGTTGGGGTGTTCTGCCTCCCCGCACCTCCCTCTATTTGCTGTTTCTTTTATCGATCCAATTTTTTGGAAGATTTTCCTAATTCTTCATGTGTTTCCTACCCTACTCACTTTGTGTCTCTCCAACCCGTTGTGAAGGACGACTAGGCTGACAATTGATGCATCCATCACGTAGTCACCCAGGTCCCAGACATCAAAAGTCTGCCAAACTACGCGAAAATACCGCCATGTCCCAGGACCTCGCAAGTCATCGCAGGCGTTCAAGCCAAGGTCGCCAAGATGGTGGCAAAGCCCCTGGTCATGACCGATGCGCCGCTCGAAGGCAGGACCGCCGTTATTCGAAGCAGAGAAGCCAATCTCGGCAATATGCTTGCCGACATAGTCCGGTCCTTTTATAACACGGATATCGCATTCGTTAACAGTGGAGCGATCCGATGTGACAGGATCATCAATCCTGGACCGGATGAACCCATGCTAATCCGAGACATGATTGACATCAGCCCCTTTGACAATGCCTTTGTGGTAAAACGTGTCAGTGGCCGCGTCCTGGCTGAGGCGCTCGAAAACTCAGTTTCCAATGCGCACACAGATGGGCGTTTTCTGCAAACATCAGGTCTAGGCATGACAGTTGACTGGACCTGCAGTGAGGGAAAGCGAGTCAGCGATATTGTTTACATGCCGAGAAACAGCCCGCCAAGGTTTGTGGCACCCGAAACCACCTACACGGTTGCCATGGTGGACTTTATAGCATCAGGCTTTGATGGTTATTCCTGCTTCCGCGCTGCAGAGAGCCTTGTGGATGCAGAGGGCGCCATGACGGACACAAATCTCCTGCTACAGGTATTTGAGTTTACAGGCGAAGGAGACAAAGACGATGGAGGATCTCCGATCGTGGACGAGAACACGGAAGGGATAAGAAGAGCACAGAAGGAAATCATATTCAGACGGCATCCGGTGAGTGGATTACCCGTTGTCTCGCCACGGGTGGAGGGCCGCATAAAAGTTATCAGCAGGCCGAATTTGTAGGTTTGTGCACGTTCCGATTGTAGAAATAGAAGCCGAGATGGACTCGATTATAGACAAAACAGACTAGACAGTAGTCGCAATGAATAGACGAGATTGGTACCTGGTACCAGAATGGTTTTCAATTGCTTGGCATATTAATTGTTGTTACATCTGCTTGTCAAAGACTACTTGGATAATTTTTTTACAACTCTATTCTCTTTCTGTTTTTTTTTGTTTCTATCGGACAGAGGGTCTTGGCAGGAGTAGACTTTTTTAGATGGGTTTTTTCTCCTTCACTTCGTTGAAGGTCAGAGGCAACAAATCCGTACCACTCTCCACCAGCCCGTTCCTGGCCATGACCTAAGTTACAATGGGCTTTGTACCTATGAATAGGGATTATAGAGAATCTCTGCGAATACCCGGTCTTCGGTACGTGGAGATCCAAAAATTGTGAAGCAAACATGTTGCTCTCGAGCAGCACAAGCTTCTTGGCTGCCTCTTTGCCGAGCCCCACTCGAAGCTGTCGGTGTCATCAACACCTCTGATCAATGTCATCGCCCGGAGTCAGCTGACTCAACGGTGAAGAGGAATCGAATCGAATCGAATGCTACTGTACGTCTCACCGAGACGCAAGATGGCCTCATGCGCGCTTCGAATTCCTGGCGTGCCATCTCAGGTCAAACTCAGCAAATGAGCCGGCATATTAGTATTAATACAGTAGTAGGTAGACGTTGGGCAAGGCAAAGACCTCTTGGCAGGCTGGCATCTGAACGAAGCAAACAATTCACTAGACAAACAATTTGGTAAACTTTTTTTTTATTTTTTTTTATTTTTTGTTATTTTTTTTTATTTTTTTTTGAAACCATGGCTACATTCCAGGAAGTGAAGCATGATTACGACACCCAAGCCCAGGGCTACAATGACATAACACATCTGCCCTGCAACATCCTCGAGACGCAACTGCTCGAGGCGGCCCTCGGCGACTGCACCGGCCTCCACGTGCTCGACTTTGGCGGCGGTTCCGGTCTGCACGCTCGCCAGGCTGTTGACGCGGGCGCCGCGTCCGTCGACATCATAGACTTGTCCACCGAGATGCTCCGCGTGGCCGAGGCCGAGGAGGAGAAGCTCGGCCGCACAGGCAGGGTGCGATGCTTCGAAGCCGATGTCACCAGGCCCCTCGACCACCTTGACCTGCGTCCTCGATACGACGTCGTCATGTCAAACTTCTGCTTCGACCATGCCACGACGCGCCCGGAGCTCGAGGCCATGTGGCGCAACGCAATCTCCTACCTGAAGCCCGGCGGCCGCTTCGTGGGCGCCCGCGTCGGCAACATGAAGAGCAAGGCTGCCACGGAGGGCAAGTACGGCGTCACGTACAAGGATTTCCGGGACGTCCCCGGCGGTGTCCGCTACCGCTACCGCATCGACGTCAAGGAGCCGGTGGAGTTCGAGGCCTGTTCGCTGGCGCTGAGCTACGAGGGTGGCACCGAGATGTACAGGCAATTTGGTCTCGTCGACTACGAGGAGGTGCCGCTGACGAGCGCAAAGACTATCCGCGATGATCCTGCGTTCTGGAAGACGTTTTTGGACGATCCTAGTATGGCTGTTGTCAAAGCTACCAAGGCTGTTGCTGTGAACTAGATGCGACCTTGTCTGTAGGAGGCTAAAATAGGGTGGGTGTTGATACGCTCTTCAATCAACTTCAACTTGTCGCGGTCGCAAAGAAAGACCCGTGTAGCAAAATATCGGTTTGAACCAGGATTGAGTAAATTCTTATCAAGGATGAGTGGAGAGAGATTGAGCGAAAAGCCACTAGTCTATACACATTCTTGTTTCCCTCACAACCTAGCCTGAATCACCCCGGTGACACCCCCCTCGAAGCCCGACGAGACATGTCCCGGGCAGCAGCCAAGAACGTCTCGACATAGTGCTCCACGATAACCTTGTCCCGCTCAGTAGCCCACATGGGCAACTTGATGGCGCGCTCGTAGAACTGCTGCGCATTGGGGAACTCGGACGTGGGCTGTGCCTCGCACCACGGCTTGTCGCCGAATCGGGGACGGCCTCGTGAGAATGTGTGAAGAGCGGCAGGTCATTGAGTAGGCCGGTCGACTTGGGGATGTCGACCCCGTTGAGCCCGCGGACGATTTCGAGCTCATGAACCAAGTTGTCGCGCGTGAGACCGGCCGGAGCTTTGGAGGGTCGAATTGCATGACGAAGGCGTACCAGGCGTGCCTGTCATGTTGGCTGTCTCTTACGACGGGCATTTTCAGATAGGGGATAGGGCGTAGTTTGTCGGCAATGTACGACGCATATCGCTGTCTATATGCGTCGTGTGTCGGGAGAAGATCCAGTTGCTGATCTGCCAGGGCGATTGCCAATGGATGTGCTCGCATGTTGAGTCCAAGACCGGTTACTGATATATATATATATATAAACAAGGGTCAGCCATTTTCACTCTTTGCCTTGGCCATCTCCACATCACATTGTGAGATGATGGCATAAAGAGAAAATCATCCACTTTCGATCGAACATGACGTGATACTTACACCAGAACTTTCGCAACGGGTGGTCTCGAGGAACCTCCTGCTTGGCACGCTTGTTAAAGTGTCCGTGGAGAAGAGCGCGGGAATAGTAGTCGGTCGAGTTGGTGGCGAGGACACCGGCCTGCCCGCCCATGATATTCTTCTTGGCTTGCAAGGACCAAGCAGCCATGTCACCCCATGAGCCGACAATCCTGCCATGCACAACAGCACCATGCGCATGCGAACAGTCCTCAAGGACCTTGATACCTGTCCTTTGAGCATTGTCAACCACCTCGCGCATCCGACAAGGCAGCCCCCACATGTGTGTGACAATGACGGCCTTGGTCTTGGAGGTAGCCCTCTTGAGGATCTCCTCGGGATCAATGTTGCCGTCCGGCAGGCTGTCGCAGAAGACGGGAACCGCGCCGTACTGCATCAACGGTGAAGCCGTTGCAAAGAACGTATACACGGGGCAGAGAACCTCGTCGCCGGGCCGCAGATCCAGAGCCTCAAACATGTGCAGGATGGCAATTGTTCCGGAGCTGCACACCACGGCGTGCTTGAGCCCGTGCATCTTCAGCCACTTGTCCTCAAAGGTCTCGTAGATATCGGACCGGTTGTAGATGGAAAGCGAGGAATGCATCTGTCGTACGACTGCGTCCTCTGATTCCGCGGTGAGCAGCGGCCATACGTGATGCGTGCCATCAAGAGAAGCTCGAGCGCGTGATTTGGCGGCCCCCGTGTTCCCATTCGCGGCAACCATCTCCGTCGAGTTGGGGTCGTGATAAGCCCGTCGGATGGCTTCCATGACCATGACGGTATCCCCGAGGTTGGCGAGAGAAGCAGCGAAGTCTGGTTCCGCGCGGGCGACCCAGGCGGAGAACTTGTGCAGCATTGAACGAACAACGTATTTCTTCGCAGAGGCATCATGAAAACGGAACGTCTCGCTTCCGTTGCCGTCCCGGAGCCTCACTTCTCTGCCCTCAAGGGCAAAGGTGCCGTTGGTGCCGGTGATGATTAGGCTTTCCTCGCTTCTGTGTGCCACGCGCGAAAGGTGGACGTGGCCAATGTTGTGTCTCGCGGACTCCCGAAATTCATGATGATGTTCGAGACGTCGTCTCCCCGTATTCCTGCTCTACCCTGACGCCCTTGGCGTTCTGGGCTGTGACAGAGGTCGGTCGGCCAAACAGGGAAACAATCATGTCCAGCATGTGACAGCCTAGATCTTCCTGTCCAAAACAAGGCATGTCAGTGCAAGGATGCGATCAAAGACTGCGGGACAGGACATGTCGTTGAAAAAAGAGTCGCAGCAGCTCTTACCGTAACGCCGACATCGCTCTTCGCCCTCCACGTGGCATCCAGAGCGGCAATACTCGCCGTCAGTGTGGCCGTGAATGAAACGACCTGGCCAACCTGCGTCATCAGGTCCCGGATGGCCAGGTACCGCGGCTCAAATCGTTTCTGAAAAGTGACGCCAATCTTGACAGGCAGCGCCAGAAGCTGTTGGTACTCTTCCGGTGATTCGGCAACTGGCTTCTCTTTGAGAATCGGGACTCCCTTCTGCGCAAGCGCCTGGCAGCATTCGAGATGGTACCGGTGGGGGACACAGACGATGGAGAAGTCAAGCCTCTCCTTGTTTCTCCTCAACAAGTCGTCAAGACCGGTATATAAGTTGATTTGGGGATGTTTTTGGGCGAATTTCCTGCGGGTTTCCTCGTTGGTGTCGCAGCAGGCTACTACGGTCCATGCTCTGGGGTTCTCGATGATGGAGAGGAAGTGAGTGTTGTAACCGCGGTGGCCGATGCCAATAATGGCAACCTGGAGCGGCTGCTTCTTGAGTTTGCTGTCCATGGATTCTCTCTTCTTTCTTGCTTGGACGGGGGGCTGGTTCAGTATCCGATGCCGTCTACTGGTGTACGGACGGGGGTCGTGACAACTGGAACAGCAAAACCACCCCTATGCACCGAAGAGGCAAACTATTTGGGACCTACAAGAATATAGAGGCGATGAAGAGGCCAGTCATGGAAGACACGCGATATAGATGTCATCTGATGCTTCAACTGCGGTACAGTCACCCATAGGCTGGATGTGCCACCGGGTCTCACACAAATGCCCAATCCCCCCTTGTACCCGAGGTATCGAGGATATGCAAATCTGACATCTGACAGTCATAGTCATGTTGGCGGCGTTGTCATCAGTGATTCAACGGGCCCACCAAGTTCTTTTCAAAGGGCCCTATGGCTGACTCAACTCGGAGGGAATGCATTTCTTGGGACAGCCATTTTTTGGCATGGCTGATGTGGTCGGCCGGAGGTCTCATGTACCGGACTTGACAGCTCTGCACATACCCAGATTGTGGCATCTTCAACGGTGGGCTTTTTGTCTCGTGGTGTTTTGACAAAAAATACAGCCTACTCAATATACATGGGAAATTTCCTCATTCAAGCACGGTTACGATTCGATCTGCTGAACGGCCCCGCCAACGAAAAGCCCAGAAGGAATATTTCATCATACATTCGTTATTTCTACCTGGTTGCGCAGGGTTTGACACAAGAAAGTACTCCAATGTTAATCTGGTGTGGAAGTACCTGCATCCGGCTCTTCCATCACCGTTGCTTCGAAATCAGCTCCTCCTGAGCGCGCATGTCCGAACTGTGCAAAACTTGCTCCATCGTGATATCTATTCCCGCATCTCGGTAATATTTGGCGAGACCATACGCGGCAACGAGATTTCCCCATACCTCATAGAAGGGTGTCCTCTCAGACCAGCACACCACAATGCTCTCTGGGTTGCATGCCAGTATGTCTGTCCAGGCAGACTCCACGAGCTTTTGGTATCCCCAAGCGGCCTTTCTCCAGATCTCGTGACACCATTAGTTGGCGGAGGTGGTTCAGACGTAGCTGCCCCGGAATCAGTGGGAACAGGGATAGCCGCAGGCGACGCTGGGAGCGACATCGGAATCGCTGGGAGGTTTGTTACGTCCAGGGGTTGAAGCTCGACCGACTCGTCGATTCTATGGTGAAACTCCCGGATGTGGTACACCAAACGATCCAGCATCTTCTGTGCCAACGAATCGGGGATCGCCGCTTTGCAAAAGTCGAGAGCAATGAAGGTCTTCTCCGGACCAGCAGGCGTGCTGTAAATTGTGATGTCGTGGCGGTCCGCTGGAGGACGGATTTCGCCAACCTCAAAGCTGTGAGTCTCATCCAGGCCAAAGCTTGCGATCTCTTCGCCAAGATTCTCGTACTCGACGAGTGTGCTCAGGCGCTCCCATGGGCTCCAGTCTGTACACTCTTCCACGATTCGCTTGAAGCGAAAGCTCTCGAAACTCACCGCCTCAAAATACTGCCCCTGCACTTGTTGCAGTAGTTGTCGTCGCGTGGTATTGTCTTCGAGACGCACGCGGACTGGAATGTTGTCTATGCAGGGCCCTGTTACGTGCTCTACGCCAGGATACATGGCGTTGCGACCCCAGATAACGGAGCCAAACACAATGTCTTTACCCCCCAGACATTTCTGCCAGCACGAGAGACCAGCCAGCTTTGATAGTAGTACCGATGGTGATTTCGGAGTCAGAACGAGCGGTGCCGGTGTCAATGATGGTTTCCACCTGGCCATCAAGCACGTGTTTCCACGGAATACTTGTGTGCCGGAAGGCCGATGTCATGGAGGAGCCGGCAAGGGTTTTGTGCCAGAAAACCTTGGCTGCTCCCTCATTGTGAGTTGCTGCGAAATGTGTGTATCCTGGGAAAGAAGCTGTGGGGAGAAGGTTTTGGCCAGTGAATGCAAGACCGAGCTCCTTGCAGAGTCTTATCTGGCTGACTCCATCGTACTGCAGATGAGATGCACGCAGAATAAGGGTTTTGGTCGCTCCATCCTGACCCCGGATCAGCCAGCATTTCAGCAGTGACCGAGAAATATCCACGGGGCGAGGAGTATCTGCCTCTATTATTGTAGCTGCGGTCTTCGTGGCGTCCCTGGAATACAGGCAATGCACGACGTCCATGGGCAGTCGGTTCATGACGACTTGAAGACCCTCTTGCCGTAGGCTAGGTAGACTGTCCGCAAGATATCATGATGCATGACCAACCGCTCCATGGCTTGCTGCAAGCGGACGGCATCAACGCCAGTGCCAGAAACGTTGAATGTGAGGTAATTTGTCCCACCGCGCGTTTTGAGTGAAGACCACGCAAGATTCTCGATTTGATAGTCAGTGGCCAGAGCAACGTCTTGTATGTCCTCGACTTGTACGCCCAGTCGTCGTGCAATCACGTTAGACACAAAGTCGTCTCCGAGCTCCTTTGGAAGCGTTGAGCAAGCTCGGTACGCCAAGGGTTGTCCTGGTTGAGCTAAACCGTGCGTGCTTCTCTTCATGCCTTCCAAAAGGGACGCCAGTTGTGCCAGCCGAGGGTTGTTGAGAACCTCTGCGACGGTGAGCGGGAAGCCCTCGCGGCCAGCTGTGACGGCGAATTTCATGGCAAGAATGGAGTTTCCCCAGCCAGAAAAAAGCTGTCGTCTCGGCCAATGTTTTCGACTGGAACCCCGAGCAGTTCCGACCAGAGCGACGCAACTTTGACTTCCAAGTCGGTCTGCGGCGCAATCTTGGTTTGGGCGAGAGAAGAAGAAGAAGAAGAAGATGATGATGATGATGACGATGATGATGATGATGATGAATAAGCCAGTAGTTCCGGCTCCGTCAAGGACTCACAAGCAATCTTTAGCGCCCGTCTGTTTGCCTTGCCCGACGCATTCGTCGGCATGTACTCCAGGGGCAAGTAAAGAGATGGGACAAAGTGCGTTGGTAAGTGGTTCGCCAGACGAGCCTCCATATCGGCTGCCTTGGCTCTGGACTGATCCGATGCAGGCTTGAGCGGCATCTTGTCCACGATGGTTGCAGATTCGTTGCTTTCATTGATGAACGCCACGAGTATTCTTTGTGTTGGGCGGTAGGAAGGCGCAATCATGTCCACGACTGAGCCTGCATGAGAGGCGCTCAGATTCTGATTGATGTGGTACTCAATTTCGCCGAGCTCGATTCTATGGCCTCTTATCTTGACTTGCGTGTCCCGACGTCCCACAAACTCTATGCTGCCATCGGACGTGTAGCGAGCCAAATCACCCGAGTAGTAAATTCGTTGATGCCTCTCTTCGGCTCGCAACCACGGGACATAGTTCCTAAAAGAGTCTGCGTTGCGTGAGTCGTCCTTTAGATATCCTCTTGCGACCGTAGGTCCTTGGAGAGCAAGTTCGCCCACTGTTCCTATCGGAGCAAGTCGCTCGCGGTTATCAACTCGAACAATCCAGGTATTGACTGCTTTTATAGCTCGACCCAGGTGCGATGGATCCCGGTTCCCCTTGACCACGAATGAGCGGTTGATTCCACAGAGTTTTCAGAAGGCCCATAGACATTGATGAGCTCTACTTTGTCTGCCCACGAATCTATGATGTCGGAAGTAGCCGCCTCGCCCCACGTACAAAGCACATTGAGAGAGGGACTTCTTCTGGCTTGAGTGTTCGGGTCAGGGTTGGAGTCAAGCCCATCCAGTTTACCTGGAAGTCTCTTATGGCGCCTGCCAAGTCGTTCAAACGGCGCTGTTCAGAGGCAATGCAGACGCAGCCACCTGCGAGAAGTGGCGTTATGACCTCGGCAAGAATGGCGTCAAAACTATGGCTGGCGAACTGCAAAACTCGGGAGTTTTCATTGACGTGACAAGATTCATGATGAGATACAGCGCTCGCCATGTAAGTGCGGTGCTCCAACATAATACCCTTGGGTGTACCAGTACTACCGGACGTGAACTGGATATATGCGACATCATCTGGTTTGACCTTGGACGAAGTGAATCTCTCGGCTGCCCCTGGGCTCCGATGATGCATCCAGGGGAGATGAGCGTCGTTGACAACAACTTTGGTCATGGCACTATCCCCTAGTGAGAACCGCAGCGAGTCTTCTAGGTCTTGCCCGACAAGCAGGATCCTCACGCCAGTGATGCCCAGGATATAAAGCGATCTTTCTTCCGGATAGTCGTGGTTCAGTGCGACAGCAGAGGCGCCAGACTTGAGAATTCCCAGCAAAGCAACGATTGTCCATTTGGACTTGTGAAAGAGAAATGCAACAGTGGATCCTACATCAGCTCCGAGCTCACAGAGCTTCCACGCGACGCGGGACGAGAGGACATCGAGCTCACGGTATGTGAAATCGCCATCCCAGGCGCAGACAGCAGGACTATCAGGACGCTCTTCTGCTCGTTTGCGGATCTCGTCATGGAGACAGGTTTGATATGAACCCAAGTCTCTGTCATTCCAGCGTGCAATCTCCACGGCGTCAGAAGGCGGGAGCAAGTCAAGGTCGCACAGCCGCTCATCTGGACTTTTCACGAGGGCTGCCATGGCTTGAGAAATCAAGTCAGCGAGCCTCTTTGCCCATATCGTTGCTTCCTTGTAGGCCGGACAGGTAATGTTGATGGTTTGCTCGGACAAGTTAACCTCGACTATGACGTGTGCTGCACTTGTTCCAGTTGCCTACGCAGTCCAAGAGGAGTATTTAGCGAGAAAATTCACTCGGCAGAAGGAAAAAAGAAGGTCTTCCACGCGACTCACATGAGAAGCTTCAATACTCGCAGACTTGCTGTCTGGTCTAGTCTCAGTGCCTGCCCATTCGAGACCGGGTGATTGGCCGTGAATGACCAGTATCACGTCGAAGAGACCTGCAGAGTCAATCAGGTCAAGCAGGCTCCTGGAGGAGCACACAGCTGTCAAATCCATCTCCTGAAGCTCTTGCAGTAATCGAGCGACGGTTTGATCTGGGTCCAAATGACAGCGCAGCACGCTTTGCACGCCGCCCGCTCCAACACCTACACATGCCTCTCCCACGCCAGCATAGGCGCCAACGGCGATGCAGCAGGCTAACTTGACTACCGTCGACTCTGTTGCACGCTGGGATTGGCAGAAACTTGACAAGGACACTTTGTCCACGGAAAACCGGGTTGTGGCGGCTTGACCTAGAGCTGAACCATTCTCCTTCTTGTTGAGGACACGGCAAGCATCCCAGGTTGCCCATGGGGGCTGCTGCTCATTCGACACAGATCCCATTGCGATGTATATTGAAGGCTCCTTGTCCGGTATTCTTTCGGAGCTGCGTTCATGGTACATGCCACATACAATCAGTTAGACCTGGGCCGGGCTTAGCATAAATGGGTTGTTGGAGCAATTAGGATCAGCTTAGTCGCCGAGGCACACTCATAATCTACGTCGAAGTATTCAGCTTCACCATCACTTTCGGCTCTCGTGCAGCACGAGAGCCAATGGGCTAATTGTGACCCAAGATCCGGAGCCAGACCGTAATAGATATTCATCGAACCAATCGGCCGTTGTCTGTGGGTGCCAAGTTGGCGTCATTGGGCCAGCTACATGCTTTATCGGCACAGTCATCAATCAACTCTTGCTGACGGGACGAGACGGGACGAGACGTCACACTCCTGGTTCCCCGTCACTGAGCCACCAAATACTCTCTCCTTGGCGTCCCTGCTCGGCATCGCGGAGCTGGCCAGGTTGATGCTTACGGCCATGACTACTCTCGCCCGGCCAGCAGCTTGCAAGATGGGCGCCCCAGCCAGTCGACCAAAGGTCGGACATTGACAGCATGTGGCCGTCGTCTAGTCATATGGCCAAGTTGTGAAGTCTCTCTGCTCGGCTTGGATTACCGTGAACTCGTGATGACCCTCGTCGCCGACAAAATGAGCAGCAGCCCTGGTGGCCTGGATATTGCCAATGGTGCTGCTCGTCAAACCAGCGCCAGCCACGACGCCAAAGCGCAGACAAAGAAAAGCAATAACAGTAAAGATGCTCAGCGGGAAACAAAGGATATTCTGGAGCAGCAGATACACTTCCAAGACTACAAAGCATCTTTCCTGGATCTGTACGAGTCGGCGACCGTCTTTGATCTCGTCTTAATCGGGGTTAGCACCGTGGCTGCCATCATTGCCGGCGCCTTGCATCCCACCGCACCGGTGAGTAGCTGAGAAAGTGCTTCGTCTTCTATCTCTTCTTTTTGCTCTTCAACTCAATGAATTATTTTCCATGCTCGTCCCGTTCCCGTTGCACGCACTTACTTTTCCACCCTCGAGTACAGATTGTAAACGCATATCTGGTAGAGTTTCTCGCCAGGGCTCGGACCGAGGGCGATGCCGTCGCTGCACCCCTTCAGCAGTTCACGCTCTACTATGTCTACATTTTCTCCTGTCTCTTGCTACCTGGACGATTGCGAACAGCGGATTCTCATACTCGGCGAGTCGCGTCACTCGCAGCATCAGGTCACGATATCTGGCCGCTGTCCTCAGACAGAACATTGCCATCTTCGACGCTGGGGGCACTGAAGACATATTGGCAAACCTGACCACCAATGCCGACTTGATCCAGAATGCCCTGTCGTCCAAACTTGCCATCACAATCGCAGCATTCGGCAACCTGGCCGGCACGGTCGCCGTCTGCTATGCCCTTGACTCAGTGCTGGCTCGTATCCTCTCGTGGTCATTCGTTGTCGGTACTCTCGTGCTGATATGGACTGGGAAGGCTACAGCGCGGTACAGTGTACGATCAATTGAGCATAGCTCGGCTGGGGCTGCCGTGGTGGAGGAGGCGTTCGGGGCCATCAAGACCACGGCCGCCCTCGGCTTGCAGAAGCAAGTCTACAATGCCTACATGAGATGTGTCGGGAGTTCATCCAAAGATGGCTTCCTGCTAAAGATGCTCACCTCTTGCATGGTCAGCCTTTGTGCCTCTTCAGGGTATATCAATGTGGCCCTGGGCTTCTGGCAAGGCTCAATGAGACTTGCCAACGGGGTTACGCCCTTCCGAAACATTGTTGCCGTTGCCATCGTGCTCAAGTCGGCAGCATTCGTCGTCTTCAATGTCGGATCCAATCTGAAGCCCTTCACATGACTGTCGCAGTCATGGGTCGCATTCATCGAATCATGCGGCGCAGGTCTCCCATTGATGTCTCTTCAACTCAGGGTCGATCCTCTGAGAACGTGGAGGGAACCATTGCCTTCAAGCATGTCAGCCACGTATATCCGCACCGGCAGAATGTTACTGTTCTTGACGACGTGAACATCACGTTTCCAGCCGGGAAGACAGTAGCCTTGGTGGGACCGTCGGGCTCTGGGAAGAGCTCCATTGCAAGTTTGATCATGCAGTTCTATAGACCCGTGGCAGGGACCATCACCATCGACGGTACGGATATTTCTGCTTTTAACCTGAAGTCCCTCCGCCGAAAGCTTCGCCTCGTCAGTCAAGAGCCATTCTTGTTCAACACGACCATCTTTCGAAACATCGAGTATGGGCTCCTCGGAGACGAGGCGAAATGCCCACTGTCCCTGGAGCAAAAGACAAAGTTGGTGCACGAAGCAGCCAAGGCGGCGCGAATCCACGACTTCATTGTGAATAATTTGCCACAGGGATATGATACGCTGGCGGGTCAACGGGGTTCCAAGTTGTCTGGCGGTCAGATTCAGAGGATAGCAATCGCAAGGGCCATCGCAGGAAGGCCTCGTGTTCTGATTCTTGACGAGGCGACTTCGGCGCTTGACAGCGAAACAGAGTCCAAAGTACTCGTCTCGTTGAAAGAAGAGTGCCAGAACTGCACCGTGGTCGTCATTGCGCATCGGCTGTCCACTATTCGCGACGCCGATAAAATCGTCGTGGTGCAAGCGGGGCGACTTGTCGAGGAGGGCAAGCATGATGACCTCATTCATGCCGGGTCGATCTATTCCAGTCTTTGGAATGCCCAGCAGGCCGCTGATACCAGCGCCGTTGGTCTTGTTGCAGATTCAGACAGCCCCGGGGATTTGTCTTCACGCCGAGAAGGCGGTCATGGGAATCATCATGGGAATCATCATGGGAATCATCATGGGAATCATCATGGGATGGAAGACTTGACGCTGCAGGGTGGGCGGGAACCCGACGCGAAGCAGGATAAAGCACCATCACTCGTTGCTCTTCTCAAGCTGGCCTGGCAGCTCAATCGGCAGGATCGTTGGCTCGCTTTTCTGGGCTTGGCATGTTCGCTCGTCGCTGGACTCGAGGAGCCCATGTCCGCCATCCTGTTTGGCAAAACCGTCACGGCCCTGTCGCAGCCGCCATCGGGCTCGACAACAGTCTCGATGGTGTCGACGGTGACGGAGTATGCCGGCCTATTCTGTGCCCTTGCTTTCGCGTCGTTGGTCCTTCTCGGGGCCGAGGGCATCATTTTCGCCTGGTGTTCCGAACGGATGCTTCACCGCGCTCGGGGCATGGCACTTCAACAACTACTGAGAATGGACATGTCCTTTTTCGATCGGCCCGGCAATTCGGCGGGCTCTTTGTCACGCTTTCTGTCCGATTCGATTCAGGACCTAGCTGGCATCAGCGGGTCGGCACTCAGCGTCATTCTCCTATGCTCCTCCACGGCCCTGTGCGGCATCACTACTGCCATGGTGTTTGGCTGGAAACTCGCAACCCTGTGCCTACTTCTCTATCCAGCCCTAGCTGCTTCTGGCTACTTTGGTGAGTGGCTGGTGGGCGAGTTCGAGGGCCATTCGTCGTCTTTCAGCGACGAAGCCGTGGAACTGGCCGGCGAGTCTTTGCAGGGCATCCGCACCGTGGCAGCATTGTCCAGAGAGGACGCACTTCTGGCCGAATTCGATGCCTCGCTCCATGCGTCAAGGTCTCGTTCGCTCCAGGCCTACGTACAAACCTCATTCCTCTATGCCATGGCCCAGGCGGTATACTATGCCGGAATGGCCTTGACTTTCTGGTACGGAAGCAAGCTCATTATCCGACACGAGTACTCACTCGACCAATTCATTGTTGTGCAGTCATCCATGCTCATGGGTGCTTATTCAGCCGGGCTTGTGTTCTCATGGACACCAAGCATCGGCAAAGCGAAACATGCGGCAGCCAGGCTGCAAATGCTCATGTCGGAAACGTCATCGGAAACAGAGATTCAACTTCAGCCTTCAGTGACCGCGAAAGGAGACGACTTTTCAAGAGACAAGGCAAAAGTTTCTGTTGTCGACTCGATGAACGACTGCATCGACTTTGACTCGGTGACATTTGCCTATCCTGCGCGCCCGAATACGCAGGTGCTGAGAAACATGACCCTCAGCATCCCTGGTGGTGCGAATGTGGCTTTTGTGGGACAGACAGGATCTGGCAAAAGCACCATTGTCTCGCTTATACAACGGTTCTACAATCCTACAGATGGCCAGATCAGGATCGGTGGAATCGCCATCTCTTCTTTCCCGATATCTGATTATCGCCGTTGCATCGGATATGTCAGCCAGGAACCTATTCTCTCCAGCGGTTCCATCCGGACAAATCTCCTGGCTGGACTCGTAGACAATGACGAAGCCAATAGCATACCTTCTGATTCAGTCTTGGCAGAAGTATGTCAGCAAGCCAATATTTATGACCTGATCCAAAGTTCACCGTACGTGTTGCATCTGCAGATCCCCGGGGTACAACACTCCATTTCTGGCAAGATGTTGCTTTTGATTTTCCTCGCTGACCTGCTGTCTATCAGGGACGGCTTTGACACCAGTATCGGAACTCGTGGAATGCAGCTGAGCGTTGGCCAAAAGCAACGTCTAGCCATGGCCAGAGCATTGTTGCGACGCCCTCGTATTCTCTTATTGGACGAGGCCACATCATCGCTGGATTCTCTATCAGAATCATCTATCCAAGCGGTTCTGGAGAGGAGCAGCGAGGGCCGGACCACGATAAGCATCACGCACAGGCTTCGGACCGTGACCAAGGCAGACCGGATCTACTTCCTGAACAAGGGCCGCATTGTCGAAGAGGGCAGCCATTCAGAGCTAATGGGGCGTAGAGGAGAATACTATAGCATGTATATTGCGGGCAATACTGGTGACCAAGGTCTAGATGCCGTGGCTGGAATTTCATAAAAGAGACTCGAGTTGACCCCCCAAAGTGAAGAGCGTGTCTAATGAGGTTTCTCAGTTCAATCAATTTTTTCCCTTTCATTCTTTTATATCCGAGGTAGCTGTCAACAGGACCTCAAGCGCTTCTAGATTACCCAAAAACGCCGCAATCTCCATGGGCATCATGCCGGTTTTATCCGCAATATTTGGGTCAGCGCCGTGCTCCAAGAGCAGATGCAGCATTTCTGCATCATTCTTCTCTGCCGTATCATGAAGTACTGTCCTGCCTTTCTCATCCCGTGCGTTGACATCCGCACCATGCTTGATCAATAGCCGTACTACCGCAGCTTGACGATTGACCACGGCAACGACCATGGCGCCTCGCTTCCCGTCGCGGCGGCCAATGAGCCGAGGTGCGTCGGGAGTACCAAGCCCAAGGGTTCGCGTGCCCTTTCCCATGTCCATGCTTTTTTCTGATCTCGAGTCTAGGGCTTGCGCTGACTACAGACGGTCGTCTCTGCGTGGCCGGAGCGCTGTTTGAGTCATCATTCGTCACGGCTCGTGTTGGCGTTGACAGAGAACACGGCGCTCCAGCGCTCATGTAAGCTGCGAACAGTGACTCGGCAGTCTCATTGTCACAGGTTTCGGGTCCGGATCCAGATGCAGATCCAGATTCTGAATTAGACATGTATGCTGGCAAGCCCTTGTTCAAGGCTGTGGGAGTCTCCCCGGCGAGAAAGGCACTGGGGATTACTTATCGCACCATCGGATGCAGTTCTTGTGCTGTTGTTCCAATTGACGCACATCTCCCGCATGAAAGCATCATCGTCCAGGTTCGGAAAGACAGCCTGTGATGCGGCTGATGACGGCGTGCCCGAGGCCCCTTCATCCCAGCTCAAGTGAACCGAGGGCTCGTAGGCCGCTGTGCTGGCGCCATCTCCCGAGCCACAGGTTGCATCTGGAGTCAGCAACGCGTTTGTATCTCTGGGTCTGACCCGAGCCGAGTCATTTGCTGCGGCGGACAGAGCAGACTCCCGGAGAGCCTCGAGCTCGGAATTTCTGGCTTGCAGCTCTTCTATTTGAGCCTTCAAGTTATCCCCTAGGAAGTAAAATGTGTGAGCCAAGGGTCGATTCTTGATTCACCGCCAGAACGATGCAGATTGATTTGACTATACACCGAAGGTCAAGCGTTGATGTTCCCCTGCTCCTATGCGCAGATGTGGCAAGAATGAGAAACATGGGACAGGAAGAGAAAAAATAAAGGTCGAAAGTACAAATCAAGAAAAGATATAAAGGAAGAAGAAGGAGGAAGGAAAACGAACCAGGGAGCGAGATAGACTTACGCCTCTTTCTCTGTGCATCTCTATTCTGCTGCCGCCGTCGTTCAACAGCCGCATCAGCATTGGATGACATTTTCCAGGTTCAAGCCAAGACGTGCTAGCTTTCGGGTGGTAGTCCTAGGTTCCGGCGCCAACACGGTTGGTTCCTTGGACCTTGGCAACTCACAAGCACGGTTACGCTCTGCAAGCATGAAACCGTGACCCTACGGGACAGCCTACTAGATGAATGAAATTGTTGGATGATGTGAGAGAGAGGAGTCCACTGCCTGCAAGACCTCGCCAAGTCATTTTTGTTTCCTGCCGAGTCTCCTGCCAAGTCTCCTGCCGAGGGGCAAAACGGCAAAACGCACGCTGCTAAGCCGCGCGGGTTGAGGCGATGCGATGGCCAGCCCCCAAACGGTGGCC
The DNA here is from genome assembly GCA_023658535.1 of Epichloe glyceriae. Lineage (NCBI taxonomy): Eukaryota > Fungi > Ascomycota > Sordariomycetes > Hypocreales > Clavicipitaceae > Epichloe > Epichloe glyceriae. The sequence continues at coordinate 6,061,244 of CP098289.1, read as the reverse complement.
AAGGGGACTGATGACGGTATCTTTGGCCATCAGAAAAGTCTTTATTTAGCTTCGGCACGGGGACCCGACATCCGTCTCGGAGGAGAAGGATTCAGAGGGCAGCTTGTCTAATGCTTGGCGCCTCTGTCGACGCACTTTTACATCGAGCCAAGTCGTTGCCCACGTCTCTTGGGTTGGGATAGTGCTGAGTGGCGCAGGGGCCCGTAAGCATAGTATTGTCAATGTTGGGGTCAATATTGTTAATGGAAAAAACCGTTTGATATAAACGTAAATATCCAACCGTAGTTTTCAAATGTCTAACCTAACCTAGCTAAAACCGGAAGGGTCCCTGCACACCCACTTCTTGGTGCAGAAGTACCTCTGATGTTTCTTATCGTATCGCGAAGGAGGCTTCCTTACTGGTTCGGCGACTTCGAGTGTGGCCGTTTGACGAGACAATATAGCCCTCCTTGGATTGATGCTGTTGCAGAGCCTTGAGGGCTTCTTTATATAACATAAACTCGCGGCTATAGAGAGGCTAATCTATGATGAATAATTTGATGAAAAAACGAGGCCTTTCGCGCACATAAGGGCCCTTGTGCCAATGGATGTGTTGAGGATATTCACAGCCTCACATCGCAGCCTCAGGCATCAGCCTCGTCATTTAACGATGTAGCCTCCCGCATCGCGTTTGTTATCGCGATGCAGCCTCCCGGATCGCGTTTGTAGCCTCCCAGATCGCGTTTGCTATTACGATTCATTAGATTAGTAGATTCGAAGCTTATAAGCTTCTCTTTCTCTGCTAGATTCCGAATTCCTAGATAGCAATTCTGCATCCTCTTCTCTTCTTATCGCTCTTTGCCACATTCCCTCTATAGGTTATAAGCCTGGCGCTTATAACCGCGCCCTTTCTTCATTTTTTCTTTTTTATCTAACTGTTGTAATCTTATGTATAATTATATATGTTTTCCCGATAACTAGTTAAAGTAAAATTACTTAACTAGTGGGGTAGCACAAAGACCTTTTCCCTTACCTAAAACTAATAACAGTAACGTCATATAAGTCGAGATTAAATTAATCATAAAAATCGTCTTACGCGTACCACATAACTTAAAAAAAAACCTATATATTAGGGAATTAAATGCATAACCTTTGTTATATTATTTCCTAGTCTGTAGTTATAGTAACCTTTCACGACATTGTGAATTTCAAAATACCACAAATTCTGTAATACATATAAAAAGTTAATCCCTTCTAGGCAGATCTTAGTGGACGGCAGGCTAGGATAAGACATTCCTTACAGAACCGCCTTAGGTACCTAAAACTAACAATCTAGATCTATAGCTATTTAGGTAAAGTAAGTATTATAGGTATAACAATATAAGGTAAAGCAGGTAAAGTAGGTATAATAGTTACCCTCTAACTAGGCTAAGGTAAAACTTTAAGGGAGCGCCTAAGAACGCTTATTACTCTTAACTTTATAACTCTATGCGTTAGTGGCTATATAGTGATTTAATTAATTAAGAGCTACTACCACAACTCCTGCTTAACTAAACTAATATTAATTAGTATTAAGTGAGTATAGTAATAGGAGTACACAAATTCTAATATATAACCTTACCTTTCTTTTATTATAAGTAATAACCCTAGGGTACTGGCACTATTCTAGCCACCTAACCTAATTTAACTGAACTTAATGATGTTATAAAGGTATAGTACACTAGGACAGCAGTTATTATACCTCTTAAGGGAGCAGAGAACTTTAAGGAATAGGAAATCTTAATCCAAATGCAAGTTTGCATTATGCAACTTACACAGCATTTAACTAGCGTAATTGCTTAGTTATAGGAGACTAATAAGTACTATACTATCCTTTTATCTATTATTTAGCAGAGCCTCTCCTTATAAATCTAAAAGAATTTAACGTATATAGGATAGACTAACACAATGCTAGTCACTAAAATGATATAACTAATTAAAAGTGATTGTGGCTTTGAGGCCGATTTGGCTATTATTAAGCTACTTTAATAGTTCTCTAAATTAAGAAGAGCTGATTTCTTAATAACCTAAGCTTGGCTAGACTACTACCAGAACCTTTGGAACCGAATCTGTAAGATTAAAAAAATCCCTAACATTATTTAGGTATTATAGACGATTAAAGCCATTAAAGGTTTAATGCCTAAGATTTATAACGCATAGAAAATCAAGGGATTCTCCAAGGCTGAGTTAAAGAAAGAGGACATGCTCACGTACCTAACGTATAAAGCTAACAAACCACAGAAAGACTAAAAGGTTAACTTTAACACTTAACAAAAGAATAACAAGGATAATTCTAACACGAAAGGCAAGGCGCCAAAGAATAAGACATCTAAGACTGTAAAGCTTAACTATAGTTATTCTATTCCTCTAGGATGGATAATTTATACAAATAATAATTACTAGAAGCTTTATCCGGAGAAGAAGCCTAATTTAATAAAGAAGAAAGGCACTTTAACCATAACTAAAACAACTACTTCCCTAATATTATGTCTGTAGGGAGCAATCTCGCTTTAATGGCAATTAATAGGGACTATTTGTTCTAAACTCTTGCGAATCGTCTTACTAAAGAAGATTGTATTCTTAACATAGGTTGTAACACACATACATTTAATTTAACCAAATGGTTCACCTATCTAAACACTAATGTTAATGCTAAGCTAATAATAGCTAGTAACGGCGAAGAACTATATATTAAGGGTATTAGCAACGTTAAAATCCCTATTAGATAAGGATATCTAGAACTTCTAAACGCTTAATACGCACTAAAGGCTGAAGTTAATATGATTTCACTAGGACTTCTTAAGCAAGGCGAAGTTATTATAGATGGTTTTAAGGACTAATTGATCTCATTACCTTCAGGTAAGGTGATTGGCGACTATAGCTGGAAATCGAATGTTTCCACACTGAATCTTTAAGATGAAGAACCTTAATTTAACTTTACGGCCTTATTAAGTAAATCTGTCACTAGACAAGTCAAATTCAGACTTTTATATAAGAGACTTAGCCATGTAAGGAAGGAACAAATCCTACTTATATATAAAGAAGCAGGAATCTTAGTTAATCCTGCCTCTATAGCTAATTTTCACTGCTTAGCATACCTTCTATTAAAGGCCCCCTAGATAATTTATTAGGAGGAATCTAATAATATAACAAACTTTCTCTCGCGTGTGTTCTAGGACTACATTAAACACAAACCTGAAGGCTTTAGAGGGAAGAAGCACACCTTACACGCTATTAATGTCTATACACGCTTTTATTAGGTGATTCTAACTGTTAATAGGTCTAGTGCAGTTAAAGCAGTATAGGCTTAGAAGACTGCTATTAAAAAACATAAGCGGTGGATTTACTATTAAATGCTTCTATATAGATAACGTAACTAAATTCCTTGGAGAGAAGTTCAAGACCTTCTATTAGAAAGAAGGCATTATTTATCGGACTAGCGCTCCTTACGTTCCAGCCTATTAGGGCATAATAGAACGCGCTGGCCGAACCCTCATAGAGACGGCAAGAGCCTTGATAATTAAAGCGGAATTACTAGAACTCCTCTAGCTATACGCGATAAAGCACGTAGCTAAAATCACTAACTTATTGCCTACACACGGCAATAAGAACAATTAATTACCTTAACAGGCTTTGTTTAATGTCTTAGGCCTTAATAACACCGCGTCAATCCAATATTTGCGCATGTGGGGATGTATTATATATATACGAATTCCTAATAAACGCCATGTTTAATCCTAGAAGATGGCACTAAGGGCTAAGAAAGGTTAACTTGTGGGCATAGATGGCCCTAAATGTTATCTCTACAAGGTCTGGATCCCTAAAGAACAGAGAATTATTTAAGCATAGGATGTTCGATTTAATAAGACTAACTTGCGTATATCTCTTAATAACAACGAAGTTATTTATATTACAGACCTTATTAACCCTTCCTTTACTAAAGAGGGTCGCTAAATTATTAATATTCTAACTATTAGTTAGGAGAAACCTTATCCTTAGGAGGAGGTAACTCTAGTTAAGAAAGTGGTACGCTTTACGGAAAGTCTATTAGGGATCTTAGAAATAGATGAAAATTACCACTCTTTTAAGGAGGAAGATAATCCTCCTCTCCTAGACAAACCTAGGAGCTATCTCCTAATGCCCTCTAAGAGTCCTTTGCGATAAGAGGATCTTATAAGATAAATCTAGCGCTAACCTAAGGCCTTCTTAGATAAGGAAGCTAAAGACAACTGGGAAGTTCGCCGATAACTTAAATCCAAATCTGTAATGCTAAGACAATCCCTTCGATCTAATACACGTTAAGATTACCTTAATATTCATACCTTAGGCAAGAAGAAAGCTCTTCCTAAGGGCTCCTGTTAATTAAACTTAGCAATTTGTTATTACGATGACAACTTATATAATAATAAAGTAAAAGAAATTTATAGATTATACGCCTTCTTAATGATAGAAGTAGCTAATATAGCTGACACGAAGATTAATATCCTATCTAACTAGTATAAGGCGAAGGCTATAAACAACTATTACACGTTTTAGAGACCTACGGAGAAGAAGGAACTCCTTAAGATCCACAAAAAGAACTGCTAGGATCTTGTTTTCCTAAAAAAGATGCGAAGGTCTTTAATAGGCAGTGGGTGTATATAGTAAAGCATCTAATTAATTAAGAACCCTATGCGAAAGTAAGGTGGGTTACAAGAGGGGACTAAAATCCGGAAGTTTTTTAATAATAAAGACCTCTATGTAGCGGTCGCACACTTGGTTTCGCTATGAGTGTTTTATACACTTGTCGCAGTCTTTAACTACAAATGGTAATAATGTGATATTGTTAATGCCTTCCTTAATGCTAAGGCTTAAGGAGATATTTACGTTAAATAACCACATAGCTATACTAATAGGACTAGTAGGGTTTGTAAACTTAAAAGAGCTCTCTACAGTTTACTTATTTCTCCTCTTTAGTGGCTAGAAGATATTACTAAGGAACTTAAAAAGCAGGGCTTTTATTAATTAATAAGCAAGCTCTGCATCTTTTAACGTAATAATATTATACTTCTTCTGTACGTGGATGACATAATTATCGCAGGAAAGACCCTAGTGACTATTAAAGATGTTATTAAATAACTAGAAAAGCACTATAAATTAAAGTGACTAGGCGAGGTTAAACTATTCCTTAGTATCGAATTCGTACGCAATCGTGCTAACTGAACCATCCTTCTTCATTAAAAGCTCTACGTATAGAGTATTATGAAGAAATTTAATATTAAGAACATTAACGCTTTAAACGTTCCCTAGCTTCTAAAGACCGTAATCCTATTAGACTAGAAAGAGCTTAATACAGTCTTTAATCTCTCTGACTAGATAAAACATATAGGAAGCTTTAATTAGCTCTCTGTATTTATAAGACCTAACATTACGTTTATAACAAATTAACTATACGGTGCGAATTCAGCACTAAAGCAGGTTTATATAAATCTTCAGAAACATCTTTAGAGATACCTTTATAGCTCAGAAGATTTAGGGATTATTCTAGGAGGATCAGACCTTTTAGACCCTAAATTAATTCTTTAGGTGAAGGGATTTAGCAATACCTCACTTGCCAATAACTTAGATACAAGACGTTTAACTGCAGGCCACGTCATGATACTAGCTAGAGGTTTAATCCTTTGGCAATTAAAGAAACAAACTCTTGTGGCACTTAGTTTAACTAAAGCAGAATTCATTAACCTCACGCTAACTAGGCTATCTATGCTTTAGGTAGCAAATCTGCTTAAGGACTTTGGAATTAAGTAATTATAACCGTTGTTGTTATTTACTGACAGCTAGAACGTAAAGGCTAATGTACTTAATAAGAAGCACAAAGGCTAAACCCATTATATTAATTTGCGGTATAGATAGATTATGCAAAAGGCACGCAAAGGGAATTTTGACTTTAACAGATTAGGACAGACTAAATAATAGCTAATGGCTTCATAAAGGGCCTAGAACGCGTCAAACACGCCAATTTTGTACGCCTTCTTCGTATAATAAAGGCTGGAGACTTTAAGAAGGGTTATGTTTTAGAAGAAGCCTTAAAGGCCTGATTTATGTGATTATTTTCTTGTTGTAGCTAGATATGCTGCTGGGGGGCGGTGTTAAGGATATTCACAGCCTCACATCGCAGCCTCAGGCATTAGCCTCGTCATTTGACGATGTAGCCTCCCGCATCGCGTTTGTTATCGCGATACAGCCTCCTAGATCGCGTTTGTAGCCTCCCGGATCGCGTTTGCTATTACGATTCATTGGATCAGTAGATTCGAAGCTTATAAGCTTCTCTTTCTCTGCTAGATTCCGAATTCCTAGATAGCAATTCTGCATCCTCTTCTCTTCTCATCGCTCTTTGCCACATTCCCTCCATAGGATGCACTTGAAGCGCTTCCTGGCTTGAAAAGAAACGTCAGAGGTACTTCTACGCTAAAAAGTGGGTGTGCAGGGATCCTTCCGGTTTTGGCTAGGTCAGGTTGGAAATTTGAAAACTACGGTTGGATATTCAAGTGCCCCAAACGCTTGGCTCTGTCTAGCTCCTTTTGGCTCCTTCAAAAAAGTCCAGCGACCATTGGGAAATCTAGACTACATAGGGGAGGTGAACAATGCCCTTCTTGTGCCCTTTCGCACGTTACGAAGGCGAGCATTGTAGAATTTGAAACACATTGGCTTGCATGAATCGGTGTTGCCATCAGTATAGCAAATACAAATTTCAATTTACCAACTACATTGACTGAACCTCGATCGGATCAGATCCCCGTTGCTCTTATGAAGGGCTTCCGCGCGACCTGGCGATAAGTACCATCTTTCTAGAATGCAGGCGTGATGTATCTCGCCTTGTACGACATATTTACAGTCTTCATCCTGTGTGACGGGATGTGCAACAGCATTTCTATTCTGTTATTTTCTGTAATATTCAGTCTTCCCCACCGTTGCTGAGCAAGTCGCTGCCGTGAACTGTTTCCAAAGCGCTTATCTTGACTGTTGACATGTCCCAGATGCCCTAAAGCGCACGGTCAATGTGTCTCTTCTTCCTGAACAGTCTAACTCCTCATGTCCTAGTCATGCCGTGTATGCTCGTCATGTCGAACTTACCTGCTTGTAATACGGGGTGACTTCCAGCAGCTTCAAGACCTCCTGCTCGGACTCGCCCACGCATGCAAGACAGTTTCCCTGCACCCCAAGAGTACTTTTGTCGAGTATCTCGCCGAGGAGGTGGAAACGCGTGGGCACGTCTGTCTTGTCGGCAAGGACGCTCCGATCAGCCCCTGTCTTGTCCCAGACGTTGACGAAGCTGTGGCAACGTCAGAGCCGCTTTCTTTGTCCAATATGCAAATCATGAATTCAAAAGTGAAATTGTCTCTAGGCTTAATCAAGAGGAGGACTGATGAGGATATGCATCAGCAAGCTAGCCGCTGACAGCTTTATTTTTTCCAGCCTCCGAACCATCCTACCAGGAATTGTCTTTGATTGCCGGAAAACCCGCGATCTTGGCCCTGCGAGAGAAAGAAAAGAAAAAAGGCTAAAATCCTGGCACCCCTATGCTGACTCACACACTCTTATGCCCTGCTCGAGAGAGGACAAGCGATGGCGTATCCATCATTCCAATCTGGCGCATATGCAGGAGACACAAAAGAAGTTGCGCCATAGACATGCATAGACATGGGCCGATGATGATTATCAATCATGCTGCGCTGCCACCGAAGGAGTATGCGGCGTCGTTGCCGGTCCCGCTGCGCGCCGCTTTTCAGGCCAGGAATATCAGCTTAGATGGACGAGAATTATTAATTCAAAGTTGTGAGAGAACAGTGGCAATGTAAAGAATCTGTTCTATTTCCTTCGTTGCCAAGAAGAACCTGAGGGGAACAGATCAAGTCCCCTCCTGGCGAGTTACACCCTGCCAACACGCATACTATCATACGTGTACGTTGTAACATGATGTGATGTATAATATGTAATGTATTCATTCTGCATTCGTTCTTCCCTCAGTTAGCTAATCACATTGGGGTCTGCACATAGCCACTCTCCAGACAGAGACATGAGACTGCATCATCCATTGTCGACGTTCCTGGCCTTGGGGCCACTCGGAAGCGTCGCATCAGACAAGACCAATAACAACACTCTCCTGTTCTCTTGGGAAACTCAAAGACTCGAGCATCGTCAAACATCTCCGTCGAAACATGCTCAGCTTTTTTGCATTTGACAAACCAGGACCGACATTTCGTCCTGGTCAATGCAAACCTGGCCCTGGAAGCGCCGGCTGGCCAGTCCCGGACGTCTGGGATGCCTTTGATGAGCAGTTGAATGGGGCGCTCGTTCGCACGGTACCTATGGCGGCTTCGTGTTACCATAACTGGGGCGTGTTTGATGCAGAGAAGTGTAAGAACATCTCGAGTCGTTGGACAGATCCTCATCTGCAGTAAGTCTTGCCTTGGGGCTGTGGTGAAACCCGACCATTTCCGCCCTCACTTCTACACCGCTCTTGACCTATTCCCTCCACACCATGAACAAAGGGAAGCATTATGAAAAGGCGGGAAAGGACACATGAAGACGAGAAAAAACGTCGTCCAGCACTGACATCCTTGCGCAAACAGTCATGGTGATCCCACGTCGGTCATGTGGCCGCTCTGGCAGGGACGCTCATGTCTTCCCACCAACGACGCAGAAGGCGCGAGCTGTACATTGGGCGCATATCCAGCTTACGCAGTCAATGCCACGACCGTTGCGCAGATCCAGCTGGCCGTCAATTTTGCACGCAATCAAGGGCTCCGCCTCGTTGTCAAGAACACAGGCCACGATTACCAGGGCCGGTCCTCCGGAGCCGGAGCACTCAGCATCTGGACGCACAATATGCAGGACATCAGCTTCGTTCCGAACTTTGCCTTGGGGATTTCGGGGAAATGTCTTGCATATCGGCGCCGGCGTTGAGACGGTGGCCATTTCGAAAATGGCGGAGCAACACAATTCTTCGGTCGTCGCCGGCATGTGTGCAGTGAGTACTTTTTTTTCCCCGTAATCGTAGCAACACAAGCAAAACGAAGTGACAGAATTGGCCCACTTACTTCGTTATTGGACAGACTGTCGGCTATGCTGGAGGGTATTTTGCTGGCGGAGGGCACTCACCTCTCTCGGGATTGTTTGGAACGGCGGCAGATCATGTCCTGGCCATCAATGTCGTCACGGCAGATGGGAGATTCGTTACATCTACGCCGCGAAGCCATGAGGATCTCTTCTGGGCTTTGAGAGGAGGCGGCGGAAGCACATTTGGGGTGACAACATCTGGTTCGTACAATCTTCAAAGACTCTGAGTTATGGAGTATCTGTCAAATGAAACACTCAATTCCACGATTGTTCTTGAAAACATCATGGCTCCATCTTGGCCATATTCCCCGCTAATGAAAATGCTTTGATAAGTGGTTACTCGGCTTCTCCCCAAGGTTCAGGCAACGACCTTGCAAATGTCATTCCAGACGTCCGCCAATGTCAGCGCGGAGACGTTCTGGGACGGAACTCGAGCATATTTCCAAAACTTGGACCGCATGACGCAAGCCGGACTATATGCCTATACAAACCTGAGGCGCGACTCGCCAATGTACGACAATGCTTCCTACAGCCTGGCCGCTGAGCCTTTGGTGAGATTGTCCCAACTGTTTCGAATGCCATTACACATCCTTCTGTCATGAGCACAATTTACTTTCTCCTTCTCTCGTTCCATCTCGTTGTACTTGTCATGGTGAACAAGCAAGTCCCTGTGCCAAAATTCGCAAGCCTACGTCTTGCGCAGGCGCCCACTCAACAACACCGGTTGACGTACAATATTCGAGGAATGAGCTCTAACCCGTACGTTTCCCCAGGTGGCACCAAACATGTCCATTTCGGCGCTTGAAAAGATCATGAAGCCTGTATTCGCCCGCCTCAGTGAGCTGGGGATTCCTTACAGGACGGAAGCCAAACACTTTCCCTCGTATCACGCAGCCTGGGAAGATGCCTGGCCGCCATCGCAAGGCCGTGTCGCTTCGCCCAACAGCGTCGACGGCAGCTGGCTCTTCCCGCGCCAGTCTTTCAGCGAGCCTACAAGCTTCAATGGCTCGTTCCAGGCCATCAAGCGCGTCGTCGACAACGGGTACGACATCACAGCCTTTGGCGTGTCACCGCGGAATCCATACCGCATAGACAATTCCGTGAACCCTGCTCTGCGCGCAAGCACACTCTTCGCAACGACGAGCATTATACTTTCTGATAAGCCCTCCCGGACCAGCTCCGGTCTGCCCAGAAGACGCTGATGGCGGATATCCTGGCATCGTGGAGGGCTGCAGCACCCGTAGGGCTCCCGTAGGGGAGTCGGGGGGTTCGTACGCCAACGAGGGCAATGTCAAGGATCCGGACTGGCAGCGCACTTTCTACGGCAAGCAGTATGAGAAGCTGCTCCAGATCAGGCGTCGCCGTGATCCCAGCGAATTATTCTACGTTCCTGCGGGAGTGGGCAGCGAGCATTGGGAGGTCAGGACCGGGACACAGGGGATACATTCGCAGAACGGGCCGTTGTGTCGGACTGCTTAAGTTCACTATTTGAACAGAGCATCGCATTTACAGGGTACGCAAGGCATTAGACTTCGTGTCAGAAGGTAGGGGTCATAAGATGTGCATAAAAGTGTTCAATTCAATCAATCAGAGGTGCAGACGGCACCTGACTTTTGTACCTGAAAGGTACACAGTGCGCTATGATACTATCTAACTAAATCCGGTACTTCTAATACATTATATCCACCGATGTCTCAAGGAGGGTCTGACTATTAACCTGCGACGTTACAGCGTTGTCAGAGCCTTCACCCTAACACACCCCCCTAGCTAATAGTTAAAAGTAAAGCTATAGATTATATATGTTATATAGGATTTTAGTAGATTTCTAGTGTTATTAGATAGCTTAGAATTATTTATAGTCTGATTTTTTAGCAGAAGTCTTAATGCTTCTATCCTATAAGAGGCTTTGTAAATCCATTAGCAAGTATCTTAGAGGTCTTTATCTAATTAATCTTAATATTACTGAGGGCACATTGCTCTCAAATCCACATTTAATTTATATTAAGGTGCTTAAGACTAGTCTAGAGTCAGCCTTCCTTGTGTTCTATGATGCAAATCGTTTGCTTATTATCGCACTAGATAATTAAGAGAGGCAGCGCGTGTACGTTAATATCACGAAGTAGGCGCCCTAGTGATATACGCTCTTTTACACCGTAATTTAAGGCAAAGAGCTCTGCTTCTATGCTTAAAGTTATCATGTAATATTGCTTACCTAACTTCTAATTAATTATAGCACTATATATAATAAAGACATAGCCTTACGTTAATTTCCTTGTATTAGGGTTATTACTAAGAGAAGTATTAGTGCTTAAAAAGAGCGTGTTAAAGCTGTTATCCCTAGAATATCAGATATAAAGCTTTTTCGTGCACTAGGCATATCTAATAATGCCTTTAGCAAGCTTAATGTGCTTAGGTGAAGGGTTTATTAAGAATACAGCAAGCCTTAAGGCTACAAAAGCAACGTCAGGTCTTCTAATAATGCAGATATAGACTAATAATCCTATAATAGCTTAGAAGAGGTTAATTTCTTCTTTAGTGGCTTAACCATTATTCGGATAAATAGTAGCTATACAAAGAGGGGCTATTAAGCTCTTTAAATTATCCTCTATAATGTTAGGAAGGAATTTCTGCGTGATCTTGCGGATATATGATTCTTAGGATAACTATATCTCCTTTATGGCTTGATTTTAAATGATCTTAATCCCTAGAAACCACTTTAATTCGCCTTAATCCTTAATATCTAGGTGGTTTATTAATTAATTATGTAAAGCTTTAAATTCGTCTTTGAATTCGCCTGGATACATCACTACAATGTTATCTACGTAGAAGAATAGGATGATTTTTCCTTTTATAAAGATATAAGGGTTTTCTTTCCCTTAGGTAAAGCCTATCTTTAGCAGGAATTACATTAGATATAGGAACTATTATCTTAGTGCTTCTCTAAGACTGTATAAAGCTTGTGTTATCTTCTAAAGATAACCTTCTGCCTTTAAGCCTTCTAGTGGCTTATAGAAGACAGGATCTTTAAGCTTTACGTAAGGGAAGGCATTCTAAACGTCGTATTATTAGGTATTAAAATCATTCGCGTAGCAAACAGCGAGTAGCATACGCAAGGATCGCGAAGTGAGCGTAGCAGCGTAATTATTAAGATTGTTTTTTCAGTTGTTAATTCCCTTATACTACTATTCGTGCTTTAAACTCTATAACTATGCCTTTTTTATTAGTTTTATACTTAAAAACCTAACTAAGATTAATAATCTTCTTATCAGAGTTAAGATTAAATACTTCCTTTAGGATATCTTCCTAGTAATTTAAGGATAAAAGCTTGTTAACCTCTTTTATAATTACTTCCTTCTAGCGGTTGCGATATATTAAAGCTATTGCTTAACGGTAATAGGCAGGTTCTAGAGGTATATCCTTAATTCTAAGACTATACTAGGCACCTTATAATACCACAGCAAAGGCTAAATAGGATTAACTCGCCTTCCTAGATTCCTTTTCAATGCCTTTTCCTAGTAATAATATTATTCAGGTCTATACTATTATCTTAAGAGTGTGGAGCCTTAGAATATAGATGCTCCTAGTCCTTACCGCCTTTAGTAGTAATTTCACTAGCATTAGTAGTAAACTCTACGTGTTCTATTATTACCTTGTGCACAAAGCTATTAAACTCTTAAAAGAGCGCATTATCTCCTTATAATAAAAGCTTGGCGTTCTCTATAAAAGCGAAGTGCTTATAAGAGGAGTTAGGAGGGGTTAGAAGAGTGCTAGATTAACTCCTTCTTACTAAGAGGGTTAAAAGGTGTTTCTTCTCTAACCTAAACATTTTCATTTGTTATGTTTATTAGCATTAAAGGAAGATTATTATCTTTAAGCTCCATTCTAATAAGAGCTTAACTAACCTCCTTATTAATGTCTTTGGCCTTAAGCTTAGTAAGTAAGTTAATTATTAGTACCTTCTCTTTCTAAGCTTCTTTAATCTCTTCTTTAGGTTTAAAGAAGGCGTTCTTATTAAAACAAACATAAGCTAATACAATTACCTTTTAATTCCTTAACATTAGAACCTAGATAATATATTATAACTTGCCCTTATATCTAATAAGATACCTAATATAAGCCTTCTACTCAAGCTATGAAATTAAGTTATTTAATTTGACGTGTTCTAGAGCTTTTGTGGTTATTAGGAATGCCTTACAACTATAGGCTTGTAAATGTGATATTATCGGCTTCTGGTTTTCCACTATTTGCGAGTAGGCAGGTACGGTTTTCCTAGCCTAATTCCACCAAAGCTTGTACAGTATAACCTAATTTCTGTGATATTTAAAAGGCGTCCGGTTAAGGAGATACATAGCAGTGTTAAAGACTTTATTATTAAGCTTATAAGGGAGCTATGCCTCTAAACTTAAGGTTCTTACCTTCTGCTTTACCACCCCCCTAAATCTCTCTGCCTTGCTATTCTAGCTAGGGGTTAAGGGAGCTAAATTATAAACTAGAATACCTAAAAAGGCCATTTTATCTCTTATTTCTCCTATAAAGAGGGCTTTTTTAATGTTGCTATATAAAAAGCGCAGTTAAATCCTAAATTATATACTTAGGAAGCTTATTATTATGCGAAAGCAATTACAAATCCTATCCTTTAATTTAAATAAGTAAAAGAAGCGCATTAAGGTCATGAGGCATATAAACACACACTAATACCTATCCCTATTCTAGCATTCGGAGTTATAGTAATCTAGATTAACTAATACTCCGTAACCTAGTCCTTAAGGAAGTCCTTTAGGTGCTGCTTTTAATCTCTAGCGTTTTGCTTTGCCTATTGCATATATCTCACACTGCGTAAGGCTAGGACTAGTCATTCTAACGCCTAGCGTTGTATTTATAAGCTATGCAAATGCCTCTATTCCTAGATAACCACATCTTCAGTGCCAAAGGTCTGCATCTCCCTTCCTAGGAGGTTATGGTGCTTTAGAAGCCGCGTAAGCCTCCTTTAAGTCCTTAGAGAGCTTTAATAACACAAAGAGATCGTTAACCTTGTGGAGTTTTATAATTAGATAATCGCTCTATATTAATATATTCTTCTTTTAATCCTAAAAGACACTAGTGTTTATTAGGATCTTTACTAAGATAAGATTAATATTAAATCCTAGAATATATAGAGTATCTACTAGTACTATAGTCCTTGTAGCTTATGTAATAGGGTCTATTACTGTAATTTAAGCAGTTCCTTAACCTAAAGCAGCGTAGATAGTTCTGCCTGCTCTAACTTCTGTGTTAACATTCTTATTAAAGCTAGATTACTAGAACTAGCGGATATTATTAAAGATATAGGCATTTGCGCTAGAATCATAAATAACTATGTTATTTTTTCGTATCCGTAGCGCTTAGCGCACTTAAAGAGTTAGCTATGATCTCCTTATTAATTTAGGGTGCTTAGATCTAATAGATATTAACATATTTACTAACTTTTCTCCTAGAGTGGTGGTAATTATATTATTTATTAGATTCTATAATAGGATAACTATATTACTATTCTTCTTTTCTAGTTTCTAATTTATTGCCTTTAATTTCTCTATTAGGTAATCCTTTAAATACTTCTTAATACTCTCCCTTAAAGCCTTCCTAACTAACTAATCCTTTAGAGCAGCCTCTAGCTTATAAAGAGTCTTAAATAAATTATAGTGTTCCTACTACTTTAAAGTATTATTAATGGTGTAATTTAAGCAACTAGGGCATTTTAATTGTTTTGATTTGCTCTTACCACCTGATTTCTCTAATAAAAGCGTATTAGCAGACTTTGCTATGCTCTGTGGAGCTTCGTAATCGCGTTTAAACTTAGCTATAGCCTTTAGAAAGTCCTACTCTTCTCCTTTATTTAAGAGATTATTCCACTTCTTCTAGAATAATTTAAATTTGCTTTAAAGAGGCATAATAAACTTATAGAGCATTATCTCCTTAGTCTATTAAGTCTTAAGGTCTAGGCAATTCCTCTATAAAACCTCACTTATTAAAGCCTACTTGTACTAGTTACAAGTTCCCTTAGCTTATAAGTGGTTATTAAGGTAAGTCTCCGCAAGAATTAGCATCTTCTTTATATTTAGTTAATACTAATCTCTAAGAAGCTTTAGTATTCTTTAAGAATAAAGCTAAACTAACTCTTTCTCTTTAACCTTAGTGTTAAAATCTAAGGAGTCTTAAATATTCTTTAAAATCATCTTATAGATAAATTCCTAATCTTTAGTAATTGTTTTAATAGGGTATTATACTTTATAAGATTAAATTATAATTCTTTATATTAGAAGTTAAATCAGTCTTTCACATCTTTATAGGCGATTTTCCAGTCTTTAATAGCATTAGGGTTTTCTAGCGAGACCTCTAGTCTTAGACCCCTCTGCAGGTATACAGGTATTGTAAGCTCTTAGAGTAATTTAACCTTATTTAGGTTAATATACTCCTATACGCCGTACGATTCCGCGCAATTTTTTAATCTGCGCGTACTATTTAATCCAGTCCTTCTCTGATAATAACACTATATTTGGAGTTTCTTCAGACATTATAAAGGGAACAGATACTAGTGTTTAAGGGTAGCTAAAGGGTTTTATCTAAAGATAAAGGCAAGCGTTAATTATATTAAATAAATGATTAATATAGTTAATCAGAGCGTATAATCTTAGATAACAAAAAGGCAGTAGAATCCTCCTAAGCTTATAACTGTTAGAAGGTAGGGGTCATAAGATGTGCATAAAAGTGTTTAATTTAATTAATTAGAGGTGCAGACAGCACCCGACTTTTGTACCTGAAAGGTACACAGTGCGCTATGATACTATCTAACTAAATCCGGTACTTCTGATACATCGTATCCACCGATGTCTCAAGGAGGGTCTGACCATCGACCTGCGACGTTACAGCGTTGTCAGAGCCTTCACCCTGACACTTCGTCTTCAGACTCGTATCTGCACTAATACCGGCCTGAATTGTCACCCAAGGGTGTGATCCACGAGCCGGGGCAAATTTTGCACCGACTTTGCATGGTACGAGTTATATGTGGATTCATATAGGGCGGCTACTGTTGGACCGCGAAGCTAGGGTTCAATGTGATCGCGTCTATTGAGTTGTCCAACCCTGTAAGAGGGTGCGGACTACGGCTTAAATACCTAAGTACCTGTACCATCGGTGGGGTACTAGTACAACAATAAAACACACTATGAAACTACGGAGGTCTTGGAAAATGACTAGCTAGGGGTGGACTCTTGTCTTAGCTAGTTAAGTAGCGAGACTATTGTGCGGCAGGGATTAATTATGCCCTTATGGGTGCAACACACCCCCTAGGGGACCTTGTTTAAGGTTCCCTATGATAAATCTAAATCAATGAAATTAGTTAAATTAATGCTGCGATATTTAAATTAATTCTATAGTGTAGAAATACAGTTAATTGGTTGTAATCTCGTCCAAATCAAGGTTATTATGTAATGCTTATTCTTTAGGTTCTTCACTAAGCATACTAGAGGGCAGTTATATAAGCCCTAATGCCTTATAGAAGCTTATAAAAGCATTCCCTATAAGAGGCTTTATAAGGCTATTAGTGATTATCTCTTTAGTGGTAATCTAGGTAATATTAAAGGTTCCTTTTGTAACCTCTTAATGGAGCTAGTGGTGATGAATATCTACGTGCTAAAGCTTTGTAATAAGCTTAATAAACTCTTCCTTAAGGAGGCGAATTGTCTACATGTTATCACATTTGATCTTAATTATATTATTGCCTAGGCATAGCCTAATCTCTTAATATAATTATCTGAAGGCTATAAGCTCTTTGCTACAGTGTAAAAGCGCTAGGAGCTTTGCTTTAGTTAATAATATTGTCACGGTAGCTTGCCTTCCTGCCTTAAAGAGCATAGGTCCTCTGAAGAGCTTTATAACGTAGCCTTATAAGCTTTTTTGTGTTATAGGATTATTAGCGAAGGAGGCATTGCTGTATGCCTCTAATTTGGGGTTATTACCGCTATATTCAATCGCTAGGTCTGCCTACGCACACCTATACTTAAGGGCTCTTTCTGCTACTTCTATGTGCTATAGCCCTAGGTTTTGTAGGTATTATAAGAGTTATAAAGCTGTGAAAGCAATATCAGGTCTTAAGACTATTATTAGATACAGCAGGGTTCTGATTAAGGATTAATACCTCTTAAGATCTTAAGCGCTAACCTCTCCCTTAAAAGGTTCTAGTAGTGTAGTAGTTATTAAGGCTATAGGCCTTTGTTAAGGGATTTTAACGTTGAATTTGGTGGTAGCTTTATCCTAATAGGACTTCTAATTAAGCCATACCTTCTTATTAGCACGATCTCTGATGATTTTAACGCCTAGGAACTAACGGAGCTCTCAAGGTCCTTAACGTTATACTTTACAAAAAGTCTTGCTCTGAATTTATTATATAAATGTGATTTCCCTTTAGCAAATAAGGTAATAAGGTTATCTACGTAGAAGAAGATAATTAACCTGTCCTTAATAAACATATAAATGTCTTTAAAGATCTGTATAAAGCCTTCACTAATTAGCTAGCTAATTAGCTCTTTTATTCACAAGAGGGCGCTCTCCGCAGCCTGTAAACTGCTCTAAGGAGCTTTAGATAGGCTTATTTATCTTTATAGCCTAGAGGTATCTTATAGTAGACCTCTTTATTAAGGTCTAAATTCAGGAATGCTATAATAAAGTCATACTAGTGTGCTTCTAGGTTAAAGTAGCATATAATAGCTATAAGTAGCCTAAAGGTATTAGCAGCTAGGGTTACTGCTTAAGTTAATAGATAACTCTTTAGTTAATAATTCCTAAGAACACAGAGACAAGCTTTATATTGCTAGAGGTAGCCTTACTTATCTAATTTATAAGCAAAGACCTAAGTAAGGCCTAGAGGCTTTATATATAAAGGAACTTTATCTCTAGATACCTTTATGGCTACCTTTCTGTTAATAATCTTATTATATTCTTTATCTTGTGCTTTTTGGAATTCCTTTTCCTTTAGATAGCTAGCTAAGTTATTATAATAAGCTAGAGGAGGGGAAGCCTTAATATATAAGGCTTTTCTTCGCTCTTAGGTCCTAGATTAAAGGCTATAGCAAATGCTTTAAGATTATCGTGATTTTGTGTATTTATTAACATATTATAACCATTGCTACTGTTAGGAGGGTTAAGTAAATTATTAATACTTAACGGTGTGTGATCCGATAAACCTAGAAATTGTTTAGGTAAATTCGGAGGAGTTAGCAGATTTGTTTCTTAACTCTCTTTTTCCTTTTCCTTATAATCTAATTAATTGTAACTATTAAGAGTTTTATCCTGTTAAAGCTAATTAAGTGGTTATTGTGGTAACAGTAAGTACGCTATCTGTAGAAGCCCTATATTAGAGCTTTTATCCTCATTATTATTAACTAGCTCTTTAAGGAAGCGTTTTTTAACCTCTTTTACACTTAGTAATAGGCCTCTTTCTTAAGCATAGAAGATTAACTTATTAAAGGTAACATAACTTAACAAGAACTAGCAGCTCCTCTTTATTATTAGCACCCAAATCAGGTATTACGTAAAGGAAACGTATCCAGCTAGGTATCTAATATAAGCTCTCTGTGCGAGCTTTAGACTTGCCTTATAAAGCCTACTTCATGTCATTACGTATGCTTTATAACTAAAGGCTTGTAGGTGAGTTATAGAGGCTTCTAGATTCTCTAGTAAGTGGCTTTATTAAAGCTTGTTTTCTCTTAACCACCTATTTAACGCTTATTAAGGCGATTACTAGTTAAGTAGCTTTTAAGGCGTATGGTTTAAGATGTGAATAGCTGCTTTAGCAGCTACAGGCTAGAGGTCTTCTAGGAAGCCTAATTGTGTTATAAGAGTTATTATAACCCTCATTATCACCCCCCTAGACCGTTTAGCGTGCCTGTTTTAATGTGGGTGAGCTAGGCTGGACTTCCTAATGATAATGCCTTTATTTACGACCTCTTCTTCTTGCTTTTTAGTCTAGAAAGCAGTCTCACCGTCAGTTATTACAACCGCAATATAGATACCATACACCCTTGCGTACATAGCTTCTAACTGATTAAAGCAGAGTGCGATATCCGTTTTTAATGGGATTATGAAGATGTGGCATAATCCTATAGCTCTATAGGTAAAGAGAGCGATATATTAGTCTTTATTATACCCTAATAATTAAGTAAAGAGGTTAAAAGAAACCACCTAAAGCGGTCCTAAAGGTAATAACCCTGTCTGTGGGACTCGCGATATCTGCCTCTACGCCTTAGCTGTTTAGCAGACCTTATATTTACCTGCGCTCCTTTCCTTTAAAGGAATTTAAAGCTTCTTAAGCACTTAATCTATCACATCCTCGCCCAGATATACTAATCTAGTATGCCACAGGTCCGCAAGCGTTACTATTACAGCCTTTAGGTCTCTTAAATCTCCTTTAATAGCAAAAGTCTCTAATAGGCTTAAGCCCTCTATACACAGCTATATACTAATAATCCGAGTTTAAAATATCTCCTAATTACCTCTTGCTAGGTCTATTACCCTTCTAGTAAGGTTATCCTACCTTATTCCCTTCTGCGTAAGCAGCTAAAAAGATATAAGGTTTACGAAGAACAATAGTTAGTACTAGGCCTTTAATAAGGTAAGGGTCTGGCCATCTGTTAAGACAATCTAAGCTGTGCTAACGCCGTGAGCCTTAGTGACACTGTAACTGGCTTAAATTCTAGGTTATTAGCTGTAATCAAGGTCTATAAACTAGCGTTTATCATTAAAAATGTGGATTAAAGTGCCGCTATTAAGTATAACTCGCGATTTGCCCTAGGCGAGGAAAGCCTCTAAAGACTCTAACTCTTCTATAGCTGAAAACGCAGTATTAGCTCCTTTAGGTTCCTTTGCGCTATTATCCTTAGGTTCCTTTGCGCTATTATCCTTTAACCACGCGTTATATGCCTTCTTTACATCATTAGGCTAACGATTTATCACTTCTTTCGCTTTCTTTAATAGCTTCTTATTAACTTTCCAGTCCTTCGTTAAGCAAAGTGCCCTATAGACCTTCTATAAGTCTTTTAACTTCTTTACTTTATACTTCTTGCAGTATATATAGTCTTTCTTTACTAACTTCTTTACTTTATCCTTTGTTTCGCCGTTAAGAGTTAGCTTAGCTCTAAAGGCATTATTAGTCTTTACCTGTGATCTCCTTAAGCTTTAATTAGGTGCCAGATTTTACTTATAATGCTATAGAAATCTAGGACCTTTCCCTTACTCTCTACTATATAAATTAATAAGTTAACTTAAGCTAAGATAGCAGGGAATTATGCCCTAATAGCATTATTAATTATTTCCATAGGTGAGTTACCTTTAGCAATAGGATAGTCTACTTAAAAGCATCTCTTATAGCTAATTAAAGCATTTGTAAGCTATTTATTAATGTTTACCTTTGCAAGGTTCTGTTTAATAGTCTTATTAAAGTTAACTTTAGTATAATACTTAATAGTCCTGCTTAAAGGCATTACATTCCTTATAAGCTCCTTAATCTTATTATAAAGAGATACGTATCTTAAGGTTATCTGCTTATACTTAGGACTAAGCGTTGTTGTAAACTAAGTGTAATACTCTTATAAGGCCTTTATAAGGCTCTGGAATTAGCTGTTAAATACCTGATAATAACTACTAAGGACCGCGAACTAAGCGCTGTCTTTAGCATTATTAGGTTATTAAGGGTACTAAAAATAACTCTCTCTAGCCATATTATAGCCTTTAGGAGAGCTTTCCTAGGGTTACTACGCGCTACTAACTGCTAATCTGCTGCTCTGCAAGCGCGTTTAAACTCCTAAGATATCTATTATAGATATTTAACTCTATATAGCCTTTGCTGCCCTTCTCTTCGCTAAAGTCCCATTTCCTATAAGGATTAGAGGCTTAGGAGGGCAATCTAGCTGTATAGTTAAGTTAGGATTAATAAAGACCTAGATTCTGTCTTTAATAGCTCTTGCCTTAACTATCTTATACTATAGGTCCTAATAGTAGGGCTCCTGCAGCTTAATCGCTAGCTTATTGCCTTTAGAAGACTCCTTAGATATTATAAGGATACCTGTAGTGTTTTTGTGTTACTATTATTAAACTAATAGATATTAATATTAATCCTAGCGTGCTAGGGTCGCCCTGATTACAATGTTAATGAATTAGGCCTCTCTTTTGCCGTGTTTGTACTAATTGTTTAAAGATTAAATAATAGGTTAATTTAAAGAGAAGAGTACTGATTTAGAAGAAGATAAGGTATAATTATCATAAACACCACGTAATTACTACTATATTAGACCGCAAAGCTAGGGTTTAATATAATCGCGTCTATTAAGTTGTCCGACCCTATAAGAGGGTGCGGACTACGGCTTAAATACCTAAGTACCTATACCATTAGTGGGGTACTAGTACAATGATAAAACACACTATGAAACTACGGAGGTCTTGGAAAATGACTAGCTAGGGGTGGTATTGAAAATGGGAAGGGAATGTACTGGAGGGATAGGAAGACCTCCCTAGTAATTCCTAGATAGCTAGCGCAATAGAGGGCGCTGCGACCTATAGATAACTAAACCACGATAGATAATTCACTTTGAGAGCCAAGATAGTTGAATATAGTTAATTTCTAGCTAACGGACGGTCTGCGAGCAATGAGAGGATTTTACTGAGTCCCCTCATAGACCTACCAACCACATCGGCAGAACTAGGTCGCTAATAGGGTCTCGCGAGCTACTTTTTTATTTTCCGTATAATTCATTTGTATGGGAAAAGTAAAAATCAACTCACGGCCATACAAACTAGACGCCCGTGTGGCCTAACTAAGCACTTTAATAAATAACCCTATTTATAAAATATACCATAAAATCCAGAATAAATCAAGGATTCGAATAGTATACGTCAGCCTTTTATACAACTACTAGTTCCCTAGTTACAGTCGATTTCAGCTTCCCTATAGGGTAACCTAGTCGGCTTAGTCATACAAGCCTGTGGGTTAGTTGTGTGCAAGAACGCAGGTCATAGCCAAAGCTGCAAGCAACGCTGCAAGCAACGCCTTGTAACCAACGTTGCAACAACGCAACCAGGCAACTAGTGGGCCTATAAAATAGTGCTAAAAATAGCATTATTTTAACAGGTGGACTCTTGTCTCAGCTAGTTGAGTAGCGAGACTATCGTGCGGCAGGGATCAATTATGCCCTTATGGGTGCAACAGCTACTTTGTACCGTTATGGCCCACTTCTATGGTTTTTTTTCACCGCCTTTGCACGAGGGAGCTGTCGTAACAGCAGCTTGTTGAAGCTATTCACAGTAATCTCATGATGCTATTGGCGATGCTTTTACTAAATTATTAGTGTGCTCACAGAGGCGCTGATAACATAGCCTATTATATAACAAACAGGGCTCCTTGCAGTATCCCTACCCTTTAGTAACACCACCACAAAATCGACATCGCAAGCTAAAGGTCATCATCAGCGAAGGCTATCATCCGCGTCTTTACCCGTAAGGCCATCATAGCTCACAACAAGCACAAAGCAAAGTGCAAAGTTTTTTATGCCGAAAGAATGGCGAATTTCGCTTTATTCTCAGCATCTAATCCTTCTACAGACATTTGCGCGGCCCTGGTGAAAAGATTATTGAAATGTAGGGAGCCAGTTGCCAGCTGGCAATAGCTGTACGAGTGCGAGCTCTACATGTATGGTTAGGGACTTAATCGGGCCATTCCTCGGAGTAACCGGGACCCACTGTATGTAATTCAGACAAACTTCTATAAATTTCTATGGAACTCGGCTGATGAAAATGGCCAGCGCGTCCGGTCATGTGCATTTTGCACTCGCTCGTGCATCACACCCCGAGTCATCACCATGTCACTCCCATTCACACCAGCCCAAAATGAACTTCATTTGCTAGTGCCGGGAGGAGGCGGCGCCCCACCGGAACAAAAGCCAACGAGCTGCCATACCAGGCGGCACTATTAATTATCAAGCTCATCTGTGTGTGTCAGCAGGAGTCAGCATTTTTTACAAAGCTGAGTCCTCTGGCCGGACACCCGCATCCACCAGGTGTGTGTCAGCATTTCCGTCGGCATTTCCGTCAGCAATTCCGTCGGCAATTCCGTCGGCAATTCCGCGAGGCCACATTCCAGTCTTCTGCCAACTACCCTGTAGCTGGCTCCGTGGGGCAAACACAACATGGAGTCACTCATCAGCGCCCAGCTCTCCTTCCACGCAAGTAAACCGCATCAAATAAGGAGGCTGCGGAAGAGTTCGACCTTCTGAAATCCTCATTGCATACCAAGGCGTTTCGATTTGACTTGCCTGTGTCACCAATTAGTATGCTGTGGTGTTGTTTATCGACACTTAGCAACAACTGTACGTAGTTTCATTGAGCTGCCATCAATGCCAATTCACCAGAATCGGTCCTTGTCGCCTTATCAGACAGGCAAAAGAGCCTTAGCCGTGCCAATAGCCTCGCTTACAGGGCGAGGACAATGTTCTGCGTTTGTACCTCCATTACATTGGACTGACATAACCTGACCACAGTCTCGGGATATTCTGGAATTTGTACAATGATCTGCCACATCTACAGCATTTGCAACATTTACAGAGTTTGCCCACTTTTGTTTGCCACGTACAGTCCATGATAAGCACCCTTCTTGGCCATCAATTGAGCGTGTGTTCCCGCTTCGACAATTTTGCCGTCACCCATGACATAAATTTTGTCCGCCTTCACAATTGTACTCAGCCGATGCGCAATCGTGATTGTTGTCCTACCCTCTTTAGCCAGCTCAAGCGCCTGTTGAATACTGGCTTCTGATTGCGAATCCAGCGCAGACGTCGCCTCGTCGAGCAACAGAACCTTAGGTCGCCGAAGCAGGGCCCGGGCGAGCACCACACGCTGCTTTTGCCCGACACTGAGCTGACTGCCTCTACTGCCAACTTCGGTGTCGTAGCCATCCCTATCGAATAGAGTTTGTCAGCGATTTGTAGGCAATGATGAACAAGGAGGCAGAGGGTATAATGATATGGTTTTTTGTTTGTTTGTGACCAAAAGACAAGATAATGGAAATTTGAGTACTCACGGAAGGCTGGTAATGAACTCATGAATGTTGGCTGAGCGACACGCATTCTCGATTTCCTCACGAGTGGGTGGTGTTTGGCCCTCTTCGTCTAAACCAATCGTCAAGTTCATCTTAACGGTGCCGTTGAACAGGTTAGGCTCTTGGCTGACTAAACCAATGCATTTTCGATATTCGGACAAGCGGAGCGACGTAACAGGTTTGGAGTCCACAAGTATCCTCCCACTGGTTGGGTCATAAAACCGCTCAATCAGCGAGACGATGGTGCTCTTGCCGGAACCTGTGGTGCCAACAAAGGCGACATTGGCGCCTACTGGAATGTTAAAGCTGACATTGTCCAACGCCAGGTAGTCCGGGCGGGAAGGGTATGAATAGCTAACCGAGTCAAACGTGATATCGCCGCGCATAGAGGTAATTCCCTCTCCGGACGGAGACGAGGGGTCGATTGCAGATTTTAACGCTAGCAGTCGTTGTAGTGAGGCAGCAGCCTGTTTAGCCTTTCCGATGTTAGGGGTCCAGGAGAAGACAACGCCAGCCGAGTAGGCACTCAGGAGCATGGTTGACTGGATAGCGATGGCTTGGAACAAAGTGTACTCGCCGTCAAGGATCAGCCGCCCGCTATACCAGAAGCTCAGCGCCATGCAGGCATAGTAGGCTGACTGGGTCAGTGCATACATGAAGGAAGCTTGCAAGTTTGCGAGTAAAGCTTCCTTCTTAGTCTCGCCGAGTATTTCCTCGAATTCAGCTAATGCGGTCCGCTCCTTGGTTAGCGCCGCGATAGTTTGTATACCATTCAGCGTCTCGCCAGCAAACTCCGAGGCCTTATTAGCAAATAGTTCGTTCTTCTTCTCGAAGTTGCTAATAAGAGTAACTCCAAAATAACCCCACTAATCATCAAAGGTATTACGGCAAAGCACACGAGTGCCAGTTTCCAACCAAGGACGAGCGCAATGACTACTCCTGATGTAAGCGTGGAAATGCAGATGAGAATAACGCCTAAGGCGCTGCCACTCAGGCCAGTTAAGTCACTTATAGAATTTGATAAGAAGCCAGATAACGCGGCGGCTGAATTTTCTTTCTCATCAAAAAATGAAACATCCATGCGAAGGTACTGGCTAAGCGCTAGAGAGCGAACTCGATTGGTAAGGTTCTCAGAACTGAACGAGAAGGCGATTCCCTGAGCCGCGCAACTTATCAACATAACGAATGCAAGGGTGAAGAACATCCACGAATAAAACGCAGCATCCGAGCGTATCTTTTCACCTTGATCCAACGGCAGCGAGATGGCTGTAATGGCTTTACCAAAGAGCACGGCGGAGACGGGCTCTTCTCCTCCCGCAACAATGCAACAGATAAGTCCAATGATGAGCCAATGCATTTCTCCTTTATTGAGCTTGAAGATGAAGACAATCATTGAGAAGAGCGAGGATGAAATTGAAGGCTGAGTTCCCGGAGCATCATCCGCAGACGAGACTGCATTTTGTGGAGCCCCATCCTTTGCGTAATAGTCTTTGGTGACTTCCTCGTTTGAGCTTCGAGCCTCGCTGGTGCTCCTCTCCAGTTTATCTCCAGTTTCTATGTGATCATCTTGATCCACATTCTGGGCCTGAACCAAATCATAATAATTAGCTCGGGCAGCGATTAACTGGTCGTGTTTACCACTCTCCACGACCTCTCCTGCATTCAGAACGACGATATTGTCTGCGCTTCGGATGGTAGATAGGCGATGCGCGATGACGATGGTGGTCCTCTGATTGTCATCTTGTGTCATGGTGGAGAGTAACCTAGCTTCTGTCTCGCTGTCTAGTGCGGAGGTTGCCTCGTCTAAAATAAGGATGCGGGGGTTGCCTACGAGGGCTCGTGCGATGGCGATTCGTTGTAACTGACCTCCTGAGAGTCTTGATCCACGTGTGCCAACAGTCGTGTCATATCCTTCTGGCAGTTTGCTAATAAAGTCGCTTGCCTGGGCCATCTCGGCCGCTTTATACACAGCCTTCTTTCGCTCGTCTGCAGAAACAGTCTCCCATCGTGGCCGTGTGAATCCGCATTCGATATTCTTATATACCGACTTATTAAACATGAACGATTCTTGCTTAACGACGGAAATTTGTTGGCGTAGCCAGCGAAGTTGATAGTCAGACAGGTCCCTACCATCTAGAAGAATGCGGCCGGCTAGCGGGTTGTAAAAGCGTAGCAATAAATTAGAGATAGAGCTCTTGCCTGAACCAGAGTGCCCTACAATCGCCGTGGTTTGTCCCATAGGGAAAGCGATACTAACGTCTTTTAACGTGACAACATTAGGCCGGCATGGGTAGATGTGCTTTACATTACGCAGCTCTAAAGTGGAATCAAACTTGTCAGGAGTATAGCCTTTGTCGGAGAATGAGTCAATCAAAGACTCTCGTTGAATTAGTCGCGAAAGGCGGCGAACGCCAGCTACCGCTGCGGCGAATGCTTCCATGTTCGACCCAACACCTAAAACGCAGAAAGCAGCAGCTTTAGTGACCATAGAAATAGCAATAACAGAGGTGAAAGACGTGTCTCCATCCGTAAGTCGTCTAGAGCCCTGCCAGAATGCCAGGGCAACGTTGAAATAGCCACTCGCCACGCAAATAGAAATAAGGGTTGAATTGAGCGAGGCAAGGACAAAGCCATGCTTAGCGGCCTTAGTGAGGAAGTTCATGTACTTATTATGCACATGCGACTGTATTCCGAGTGCCGTTGTGGTCTTGATAGAGCCTAATGCTTCCTCGATAACCGCGGATCCGGCAGATGATACGTTAATGCTGCGAGTGCTATACCGAACCGTTAATTTGCCACCTAAGTAAAGAACGACATAGCCAAGCGCCAGAGACCAGATTAATTCAAACATCAGAATCCAGTCAAGGGCAAAGCAGACAACAATAGTGGCAATGAGCGTGCCAAGGGCACTGATTGTCTGTGAGAGCTTGGAGGAGATGGCACTCTGTATAGCCTTTGCATCGTCAGTGAGATGGGAGAGGATGTCGGCCGAGCCTGTACCATCGAACAGAGCCATATTCTGCTTCAGCACGGCGGCAAAGTAACGTGTCTTAATTCTGTGCGTAATTCTGGCGCCGGCAAAGTTAAAGCCAGCGGTCGAGACAAACCAGGTGACCAAAGCAGCGATGAGGATATAAACGTAATAGACGACATACTCGTCCAGCAGAGGCTTTATGCTGTAGCCCTGGGATTCTGCCTTGGAGAAGGCTAGGATGATTCGCGAACTGATCATCTTTGATGCAGATTAAACGGGTCAGTATTTTCATTTTCCTCTGTAGCATCCCTTCGAGAAGGCACATGAAGCAGATCAATAGCGTCTTACCGGGGTGACTGGAACCAGAGCACCAGCGATCACCGCGCAAACAGCGCAGACAGCAACAATGGCCAGGTCAGTCCATGCCGCGTAGTTGTAGATGCCGAGAAAGGACAGCTTCACGTCTTCCACGTGCATGTGCGACGCCAACACGGCCTGCTCGCTGGCACCCGACTCAGATGCCGGGTTGCCATTGTCAGTCTTTTCCGCAGTTGTAGGCGAGGTTACTGCGGCAGCATCGACACCAGCAGCTGCCGTGGCAGACTGGCCTTTCTCCGGGTCGATGGCCATGACGGCGAATGGTGCTGCCGCCTAGCAGTGAGTCTCGCGAAGCGTGTATTTAGATGAAATGTCTGCCGAAACACGGAAACGGAGAGGAGATTGGAGACAGAATGCGGTGATGTTGGGGAAGAACAAGGTAGGTGTGAGGCAAAGACAACAGCACCATCCCATCAGTCAATTGTGATATTGAAATGATGGGCAAATCAGCGGCGCCGCGATATAGAACAATGGGCGGGAAGACCTAGGTAGGTAGGTAATTAACGATGTCAAGTACAAACAAGTAAATACTGAAGTAAATACTGTACCAACTCGCACCGTTCAATGACGCAACAACAAAAAATGCACAGTTGAATGGGAACAGATCTTGAAGTGTCTGGCCAATAAAGCGGCGCGGTTCAGGCTCATTGGATGAACCAAACACCGGAATGCAGAACTCGGCAGGAGGCAACAACTCGGCGAGCCTGATCAGGCATGGTATGGTGTTGTGTGTCCAACGGCAGGGGCGGTGGGCCTTGGTCAACTCTGTCAGCTGAGTGTACGGGGATGGACGCGGATGGACGCGGATGAGTACGGCCCGCCACGGTACCCGTCTACCAGGCCAGACAGATGCGCACCACACTACCACGATAGGCACGCCAGACACCAGACTGTACACTGTGGCGTGTGTGCTACGGAGCCTCTGGTGTTAGAATTGTATCTCCTTGAGGACCGTAAGACTACACTTGCGAACTAATCCACTTATTTCACCTAATAAAAATTATCGCTTTCGCACGGCGAGAGAGGGAGTAGAAGAAGGCATGAAGATCTGGGACTAGAAGTGTTAGGAGCATGGAGGCAGAGAGGGCGTAGAGGCAGTGAGGTTAGGGATAGGTGGATTACAGTGGGGTCTGAAGCAATACCAAAAATGATGGGGTTATGTTGATCAAGGCTTATGGGCTAGTAAAATGAACAGAGTGAAGGTATAATTAAGGTGTCACTGCTATTAAGCTAAATGCTAGGGGTATGTGCTTAAAGGTTTTAATCTCTAGCCTCTCACATTCTATATATATAGCCCTCGCTAAATATCCCTTCTAGCGTGTATATAACTAGCTTATGGCTAAGTTATTATAACCTGCCACTAAGCCTTATTATATATAATGCTATTACCTCTGTTAGAATCGCATTGCTGCGAATTCGTTGCGGACGAATTTGTCACCACAGTCGAATTGCGCGATTGGATGCACAGGGTCTTATCGCCCCACTGTGCACTGAATTGCGATTGGATGCACGGGGTCTTATCGCCCCACTGTGCACTAGAACACAACTAGCGCACGGGGTCTTATTGCCTTACCTAGACTAGTAACGCAATTAGCTGCATAGGACTATTGCCTCACTTCGCCCTAGATAGCGTGTTTAACCTATAACACTATATATACGGAGGTACCCCTAGGATTAAGGTATATCTATAGCCTTAATCCCCCTATAGCTAGACCTAGAAGATAAGCAAAATTAAACCCTTTTACATTAAGTAACTAGTGCACTAGTGACCTATGGTTATAGGACCCAAATCCCCTTAGTTAACTTAATACTAATTAGTAGTTACTTAACTAAGAAGGATTTAGCATAACTAACCACAGAGTAGTAAGAGAACACTAAGAAGAGATATATAATTGCCTTTATAAGAAGATATACTATAGGGAGAAGATAATGCCTCTATAATATTAGGCTTTTAAAGGATTAAATTACTAGCCTTTGTCTAATTAAGGGCTAGCACTATAAGAATTTAACCCCGCTAACTATCTTAGAATCTTAGCTAATAAGCTAGCTAAATCCCCTCCTCCTTCTCTTTTCCCCCTCCTCTCTTTTATTATAACTTCTTAGATAGAAGACCCTTAAAACCCTTACTCTTATCTAATAAGAGAAGAGCTTCTAGAGCGGATATAATAATGCTAGAAGAACCTATTAATAGACTAGGACTTAATAAGCAATAACATTAACCTAGAGACTATAACTACCACTAATCTTAATAATAAGATTACTTATATAATCCTTTACTATTGTTATAGACTTGAGCTTAAGGCTCAAGTCCTTCTTAGGTACGGAAGGGACGCGGAGGGTGCGCGGGAAAGGTGTAAAGAGTGTGCGGGAAGGACACGTATTATATGCAAATATGCTTAGGACTTAGGGCTACTAGCGCGCTATGCGCACAGACTACGCACAAAGGGATATATAGCTAAGCGCTATATAATCTCTTATCTAGTTCTTTCCTTTCTCTCTAAGAATAATAATTACACTTTAAACGCTTATTTGTAGCTATCTTAAGGCTAGTTTATAATATTTATTATTCTTTACTATAAATACTAATAAGATAGTGGTATTATAAGAAGTTATTAAGAGGTAGGTAGCGTAAATCACTAACCTTACTAATAGGTAAAATATAGCTATTGAAAATGGAAGGGAATCTAGCTAGAGGGATAGGAAGACCTCTCTAATAGATTCTAACGCGGCGGCTTCTAGATTTACTATAATACG
Source organism: Epichloe glyceriae (assembly GCA_023658535.1). Taxonomy (NCBI): domain Eukaryota; kingdom Fungi; phylum Ascomycota; class Sordariomycetes; order Hypocreales; family Clavicipitaceae; genus Epichloe; species Epichloe glyceriae. The sequence continues at coordinate 6,030,903 of CP098289.1, read as the reverse complement.
ACAATTCTTTAAGATATAGAGCTTTAATAGTTAAATGTAGTTGATTTCTAGCAATACGGACGATTTAATAAGCAATGATAGGATTTTACTAAGTCCCCTTATAGACCTACTAACTATATTGGCAGAACTAGGTCACTAATAGGGTCTTGTAAGCTACTTTTTATTTTCCGCATAATTCATTTGTATAGGAAAAGTAAAAATCGACTTATAGCTATACAAACTAAACGCCTATGTGGCCTAACTAAGCACTTTAATAAACAACCCTATTAATAAAATATACTATAAAATCCAGAATAAATCAAGGTTTAAATAGTATACGTCAGCCTTTTATACAACTACTAGTTCCCTAGTTACAGTCGATTTCAGCTTCCCTATAGGGTAACCTAGTTGGCTTAGTCATACAAGCCTGTGGGTTAGTTGTGTGCAAGAACGCAGGTCACAGCTAAAGCTGTAGGCAACGCTACAAGCAACGCCTTGTAACTAACGTTGCAATAACGCAACTAGGCAACTAGTGGGCCTATAAAATAGTGCTATAAATAGCATTATTTTAACAAGTTTGTATGGCCGTGAGTCGATTTTTTACTTTTCCTATTCAAATGAATTATGCGGAAAATAAAAAGTAGCTTGCGAGACCCTATTAGTGACCTAGTTCTGCCAATATGGTTAGTAGGTCTATAAGGGGACTTAGTAAAATCCTCTCATTGCTTGTCAGATCGTCCGTATTGCTAGAAATTAACTACATTTAACTATTAAAGCTTTATATCTTGAAGAATTATTGTATTATAGTAAATCTAGAAGCCGCCGCGTTAGAATCTATTAGAGAGGTCTTCCTATCCCTCTTGCTAGATTCCCTTCCATTTTCAATACTTTGGATCCGCGATATTACCCAAGCCTACGTGCAGTTAACAACGAGGCTTAATAGGTGAATTATCGCGCAACTTCCTAATCAGATTAAACACTTGTATCCACAAGGAACAGTAATGGAAGTTATTAAGCCCCTTTACAAAATCGCGGAAGCAGGAACACACTAGTGGTTAACGTACTTCCGTTATTATTATAATAACCTTAGTATAGTTACTTTAATATATAACCTATGCCTATTGATTTCAGATAATAAGGACTGCTTTAGAATTATTAGAATGTAGACTAATAATACCTTAAGGCTTAGCAATAATACCTTCTTTAAGCGTAAAGAATCTAAGCTAAAGAAAGCTAACTTTACTGCTAAACTAAAGTAAAGGCTTACTATAGAAGCACCCCTAATCTTTAATAGCTATATGCTAACGGAATCTAATAATAGCTTGCTAAACCTCTGTTAGAAAGGCTAAAGTAAGAAGATTTAGCCTATTAATATAGCTACGGATTTAAAGCACTAATAGTACGTTAAATAACGCGCCTGTGGAGCATACATTGCCACAATCTATTAGCCTAAAGCATTATATAACCTCTCTATTGCTGCTTAATAACACAATATTATAATTAATAATATTAAATCACTAAATAAAAGGCTTTAGTAGCAAATAGAACATTAAGACCACGGCCTCTGCTACGTGCTAATTAATCTCTTATCCGCTAAGCTATATATCTTTATTAACGGTTCTTTTACGAATAATAAGGACTTAAGCTTGTAACTAGGATACGTGATTATCCTAGGTAATGAAAGCAAAAAATAAGAACGCTAAATTTATAATAAGAGGTAATATTATTACATATAGCTTTACAAAAAGCAAAAGGTGTCAAGGCTTATAGGCCGGTCGCATGAACAGAGTGAAGGTATGATTAAGGTGTTACTGCTATTAAGCTGAAAGGTAAGGGTGTGTACTTAAAGGTTTTAATCTCTGGCCTCCCACATTCTATATGTGCGGCCCTCGCTAAATACCCCTCTAGTGTGCACGTGACTAGCTCGCGGCTAGGTTAGTGTGACCTGCCACTAGACCCTATTGTACATAATGCCATTACCTCTATTACCTCCACGACCCTAATATAGTTCCCCCTCTTTATATAATTATCCTTAATTATAATAAGCTACTCTGTCGCAGTGTCCTCACTATATAAACTTCCTTATATAGGTTTATTATAACTCTTTGCAGCTTAACGCGCTATAAGGAAACTATAATAATAATATTAATATAGGTTACGGATTTTTCTTTACACTACTTATTAGTTCTAGGTAGTAATTTAATTACAGCTAGGGTATAGCCTTATAACTACTCTTATCCTTATTATTACTAATTCTATAGAAGTAAACACCCTATGTTAAATTTTGTAATTAGACTAAAAGAACAGGGTATTAGACACTATTTATCTAAATAGGTTTATTTGTAAATCCTAATAAGGTAGTAGCAAATTCGCTATATGCGCGTAGCTAGCCTGTATTCTTAATAGTAGTAGCTATAACGCTAAATTTTCTAATTTATAGATTACTTATATAGCGTGTGTAAATTACTTAAGGGGTCTATGGTTAATATAAGAGAGGCTAAATTCCCCCTTTACCTCACTGCCTTTCCTCCTTATCCCTCTTAATAATTTATAAGTTACCCTTACTAGCCTAATAGTAGTATTTCTACTGCTATTACTTAGTAGTTACTAACCTCTCTTAGGGTTATAGTATCCCCGCGTCTTATTATAATATCCCCTGCGCCTTATTTTCCTTATCTTTAACTTTATTAGTCTTAATATTATTAGTTTCCCTTACCTTATTTCTTCTTACTTACCTATTACTAACTTATTACTAGCATATAATATCTGCTGTTCGTGCTATAACTCTAGCTATCTTTACTCCTATCCTAGAGAAATCTCCTTATAAGAGAGTGTCTTAGGCCTCTAAGACTTCTAGGTATATTTGTTACTTACTTATAGTGTATTTACTACTAACTTATAATTAGTAGTATTAAAATTCTATATCTCTGCTATAGCTAGTAAGCTACTATTTAGTAAATAGCTTCTAAGGATAATAATAGTAAGCCCTAATATATTATTAATAGGAAGCCTATTTCTAATAAATATTATTATTCTCCTAGTATAACTAAGCTACTTACTTACTACTTCTTATTACTAACTTAACTAGGGAATTCTTTAAAATACGCTTATTACACAAAAAATAATAAGTCTTGTGTTAGAGTATGTTCCTCTCCCTATAAATACTACTTATAGATAACTAATATACTACTAGTATCTTACCTAAATTATAAAGCTTTATTAAAAGCTTTTTAAGATTATAAAGGTTATCCCTAAGGGCAGTCCTTACTATATTTATCTAGTAAGGGCTTCCTTATTCTTAGTAACTTAGCTATAGCTAACTTATTACTAGGCTCTTATAAAAGCTAAGCGCAAATTATATAATGCTCTATTAGCTATAAAAAACGCTAATAAATGCGGTCACGTCCGCTGCGCTTAATTAACCGCTAAGGCCGCCTATAAGGCAGACACTAACAAGCGCGCTATTATGTTATAGCTCTTTAATACTACTAACCTTAAGGTCTAGATTAATATTATAAATAGCTTATACTTTATTACCTAGTATGCTCCTATAGTATTATCTTTAGAGTCCTAAGTGTAGCTTCTAATTCACTAACTAGCTACTAGTTTACTAAGTCTATCTCTAATATTCTTACTTATATTAGCCCCTCTAAGCTCCCTAAAGAGCTCTATACCTTTATATATAAAGATAAAGAGGAGTTTTCTAATAAGGACACTCCTATAGCTATAGCAGTTAAGAATATAGATAAAAAATGCGGCTACTAATGTAACTATAGAGTAATAGATACTAGGTAGCTGTAGGGTAAAGTGCTAAAAAATATAACTTATTATTAAATTTTATTGTGTGCTAAATTACTAAAGTAATTATCTCTCTATAACCTAGCTACTTAATTGCCGCTTATAGTTATTAATAATATCCTTTATAATAAAATCTCTTTTTAGTACCTAGGAATTCTCTAAGCTATTATAGCCTTTCTATTTTACTAGGTATTTTTGCCGTTAGCTATTATATTAATGCGAAATAATTCTCTTAACTTTAAACTCCTATTTATTATCTTTAACATTATCTTATAATAAGGATATATTTATAAAGTTAGTTAAGTTCCCCTTTAAAAGGTTTAAGGCTTATAATATTAAACACATTATGTAGTTATGTGCTAGCTAGTAGTTATAATTAATAGGCTAAGCCATGGTTACTAACTACCTTTTTAATCTTATAAGGTCCTAAATACTTTATAGTAAGCTTTTAGCTTAGGTGTCTTAGGTTAATATTTTTTATTAATAGTAGTATATAGTCTCTAACCTTAAACTCTATTAGCATTCTCTTTTAATTATAGTATTTCTTTTACTATACTTAAGTATTACTTAGTAGCTACTTAATCTCTAAGTGCTTTTATCTTAGTTCTAAGACTTTATTCTCTGCCTAGTTATTTACTAATAAGGCTATTAGGACTGCTTAGTGTAGTTCTCTTAGGTTATACTTATATAGCGCCTTTACTAGCATTAGGCTATAACTACTATGCTTACTTATGTTATAGGCAAACTATGCTATTAGCAAATATTTAACCTAATTATCCTATTTAGCGTATATATAGGCTCTTAAATAATGCTCTAAAACCTAGTTTAGTTACTCTATCTAGCTATTTATTTAGGGGTAAAACACAGTGCTTAATCACTACTTTATTATAATTAGGTAGTAGAATGTTCTTTAAAATCCACTTATAAACATTAAACCTTAGTCTATTATAATGCCTTCTAAAGCGCTGTAGTCTTTAAAAAACGTTTTCTAAGAAGACTATAGCTAACCTATTACTAGTTAGATATATAAACACTAGTATATAAATACTATACTTTAAAAACCTATTTATAATAACTAATATTGCGTTATATACTTAGTTTTTCTAATCTTTTACTAGTAGTAGCCCTATAATAAAGTCTATTAATAGCTCTTAAAAGGGATAATTAGGTACTAGTAGCGTAGCTAACTTGCTATAAGGCTTATATAACCTTAGCTCTAAAACTTAATAGCTAATGTAAGTCTGTATATATAACTTAATGTCTTTCTTTATTAAAGGCTAGTAATATTAGTTTATAATCTAGTGGAGTGTCCTACTAACCCCTTAATAACCTACTATAGGATTATTATAGGTTAGTAGTAAGACTTCTTTTACATCCCCTATAGCATATAAACTCTATTATTATATATTAATAGTCTAGAGAGCACTATAGACTATATCTATAACTTACTAGCTAATAGCTTAGAGGGCCTAATTATCTATAGTCCTAATAACGCGCTAGAGTTACTACTTATTAGCAATGACTTCTACTACGTAATAAAGGCATCCCCTTACTACGCTTTAGATAGTAAGACTAGGATTAGGGGTTTTAACTCTATATTCTTATCCTAGGTGGTTAAGTTTAACTTAGTAAAGGTTTTTCTAACCGCTAAGATTCTTACTATAATACTCCTATAAGCTTGTAGCTCTCTAGTAGCGCTATGCATAACTCTTTTAACTAGGCTAGTAATATTAGTAGTACTATTACTATATCTATATAACTAGATAGCGGTAAGGTGCGGGACCCTATATCTAATAATATTAGTAGTACTATTATAGCTAGTGATATTAGCAGTACTATTACTAATTGTAAGGGCTTAGGCTTTGCCTAAGCATTAGTTGTAGCATGCACAATAAGAGGGCTAACGGCGGATGACATGGAGATGAGTAGGGGCCTGAGCTAAGACAGCAAGGGTAGGGATTAAGGCTAAATGTAGGATAGCAGGGGATGAAGATAAGGCTAAATATAAGATAGTAGGGAACGGAGGTAAGATAATAAGGGGATTGGAAGAGACGGAGATAAGATAATAAGGGGATAGGAAGAAGCGGTATAAAGATAATAAGGGGATAGGAAGAGAACAGATAAAATAGCTTAGAATAGTTAAGGAGTATAAGGGGCATAGGAAGGGATAGGTTTCCTACCTTCCTTTCTTCCCTCCTTAAGTTTCTTAATATTATATTAATACCTAATAGTAGTTACCTTAGGGCTAGTTTATAATATTTAAGAAACTTCCTTTAGTCTATAAAGACTACTAAAACAAATAATAATAGATTACATAATAGACCTAGGAGATAACCTTTAACTAGACAAACAAACTAGCTAGGGGACTATAACTCCCTATTAGATGCCACTTTACTACTAGGGGCTTATAATACCTAATTTAAAACACTTTAGCTAATACTAGAATAGTAGGCTAGGGTAATTAAGTCCTTATAACAAAACGTGCAAGCAAATCCAACGCCTACACCGCAAGTTACTATCTCATTAAACGCGGCTACATAACTAACAGCTCCTAATATAGACCCTCCTATGTAACTTACAGCTCCTAACCTAATGCTAATAGCACTATAGGTTTAACAAAAACCGATCCAAATAGGCAACCTATATAATAGTAACAAAATCATATTCACTGCTTAGAAGTTCCTTATAGAATATAAACTTAAGGTAAACGTAGACTTTATTAGAGATAATAAGAACTAATAGGTATTTATTTACTAATAACTTTTACCTAAGGTCTAGGCCTATATTATAATATACTTTAAGGTAGGTAAGCTAAACGCTTATAGGCTAAAAGCCTTTCTTAACTACTTAGAGACCTTATATGCAGACTTATATAGGTAGGAAATAGCCCTAATAGAACTTAACTAAATAGAGCAAGGATTAGGAGAATTATTTACTATATTCTTTATTTACTTTAAATAGAAGCTCTCCCTAGTAGGAGGGGCCTAATAGGTAAGTAAAGTTAAGTTAGCTAAACTACAACGCATACTTAATAAGCGCATAAGAGAGATTATAGTTAGTAGAGGAGTTAGCAGAATAGACTACTACCTAGCAGTTACCGTTTACTATAGTATTGCGGTTAATATTAAGTCTCTTACTATAGAGGATAAGTACTAAAACTAACGCGGACTATAGCTAGTCTAACACACACCCTAATTAACTAACCACAACAGTAACACGCTAATAATAGGGGTATAGGCTATAGTAATATAGGTAGGGAAACAAAAGAAATCAGACAAAAGGAAAAGGCCTAGAAGGATATTAAACTATAGAGGGCTAAATAGGTATTAGAAGCGGAAATAACTAAACGCTATTAGGAGAGGTGCTGCCTATATTATAGCATTAAGGGCTATTACATTCTAGGATACCCCTCCTCCCGCCTTAGTAACCACAGGTTAATATTAACACACACAGGGTGGATAAGAAAAGCGTAGATAAGGAAATTATCCCTAATAACACGGAAAACAAGTAGCCCCTAAGCAGAGTCTTACATAGGGGTAGGGGGGCTAGCTAGTACTTATAGTTATAGATAAGTATAATTAGTGTATAAGTATAGAGGAGGACATAGAACATTATATAAATTAACCACTATTCCTAGTTCCTATACTCTTTAATATATACTCTTACCTTAATATTTAGATTAACTATAAATGCGATTACTATAGTGCCATTAGTAAACTAGTAGTAAGATAGTTAGGCCTTAAGCTTATATAACTACTAATATAGAGATAAGTCCGTACTACAGTGGAAATAGAAAAGCAGGGAAACGCACAAAGGAGGAGACCTCCTTAATCACCTATATAGTACACACTAGGATTAACATTAATAGGTAGGAGTTATTAGTATACCTATATATTATTCTAGGCCTTACCTAGGATGTAATCTTTGGGATGCTATGGTTAGAATAACAAGATATAGTGATTTACGCGGCAAAATAACAACTAGTAATAGGGGCTGTAGAGGGTCTTTATATTTTGTCAAGCGGAAAACAACACCCCAAAAGACACGATGCTGGCCCACGGTCGCAAGTAGCTCTGGAGCCTACATATAACAGAGGGGTTAATTGTCTTGACAATATCGATCACAATAACGGCTAGAGACTTCTCGTCATGTAGAGACGCTCTAGATCAAATAGTCTATCGGATCGGAAGTGCTATCTTAATTAAATAAGGGAAATAATCTCAGTTTATCTTATTATAATCTCAGGTATCTTTTTAAAAAAACTTAAGGGGTTAATTTAAGAATCTTGTTATATGTGGTGTGGTCTAAAAAGAATCTAGCTATAGATAGTCTCTTTATAGATTAAATGCTCCCCTTACTTAGATAACTAATATTATTATTCCCTGTTGTGTTATCTATCTTAATAACCCTTAGCGCTTATTATTGTGTTATTGTGATCGCGTGTTTCTAGGCGCGCATCTTATAGCACATAATACCTCCCTAGGTGTGCACTAGTTGTCCTTAACTAGGTATGCACACCGATAACTAAAGTGCCCTATAAGTGCGGTTAGCGATTAATACCTTTTATTAAGGGAAGGTATTATTTAATCTAGTACACTTAGGTCTAATCTAATTAACCTTATACAACAAGTCTTCCTAAAGTAAAAGGGAAGCATTAAAGTAAAAGAAGGAAACGGAATTAGTAATAATAATAAGAGTAAAATAAAAAAAAAGAAGAAAGAGAAAGCTTAAATAGGGAGAGAAAAGAGAGGAAAGGAAAAAAAATAACACCTCCTTAGCTAAAGACCTAAATTTCTTATCTCCTAAGAGAGCTTTAGTGTTTTTAGTGTTTAAGGACGTGTAGTAAGTAATGTTAGCGAGGAGTACGGACTATAGGTCGCTTAGCTTCTCGCTAAGTTACTCTCTTTTATAATTCTTATGCTAATTAATTAATCCTTAAGCGTGCTTTTCTTCTTACTAGTAAGCTTTAATAATCTTAGCCTACGTTCCGCGGGGCACTAAACTAGGTAGCACCACAGATGTGTACGTAAATAACGTTAGTAGTTATATAATGGTTTTCCTTTATACTACTCTTTGTGCCCTAAGGAATAGAAGGAGATTAATTATTATAGCTTAACCTATATCTCTAAGAGGGTGTTAAATTGTTCTTTCTTCTGCTTATTTAAGTAAGGTCTTATAGTTATATACTTGCTCTTACCTAATAACTCTATGGATTCTTAGTAATCTTAGCTAATCCCTAATGTCTATCTAAAAAAGCTTCTTTATTACTATTTGTTATAATTAAAGAGCTTTCCCTGTGGTAGTAAGTATTTAATCCTCCTTACTGCGTTAGAGTGCTTTAAGTTTCGTGGCTAAGGATAGTGGCATTAATTCGTGTCTAGTAATAGATAATAATATAGATAAAGACGCTTGTGATGTTTAATGACTTTTCTTTCCACTTAATCTCCATTCTTCTACATTAATTAAAGGTGGATTATCTTAGGCTTCCTACTATGTTTATCTTTCTTGTTCTTATAGCATTTCTTGTATACTAATATTAAAGACCTTAGGGTTATTAGTAAAAACACAGGCTATAAGCTACTAAAAATCCTAAACGCGAAGATTATTATTTCGTGCTATGTTAGTATACTATTTAATTAGGCGATTCTTATTAGTAATCCGAAGTTTCTAGGATATAACTACTATGCTAATAGGCAGCCCTCCACCAACCGTCTAGGTCACAAAGCGTGGCATTAAGCATTTTATTGTATTTTGCACTAGATATTAAAGATCGAAATCTTTCTAGTACGCTAATTCCCTTAGTGACTGATCTCCTATTACAAGCTTATTTGTAGCTATATCTTATAGAACCCTTATAGTTCTCTTAAGTGCTTTAACATAGCTGTATTTCGGATCTAGGATGTTATTAGATATTATCTAATCCTTGAGATACAACTTAAACCGTTAACTAATAATAGAATCCCCTACCAAAAGTATGTAATTATTTGAGCTTAATATTATACTTATTCAGTGTGTTCTAGTCCTCCGCGATTAGATTAAGTGCTTAGTGACTAACCTGGCAGCGAATCATTTAGAGAAGGAACCCTAGGCATACATACCTGCATTCCTAGTTTCCTTTCTGCTCTATTACTAGGACTATAATCGCCTTAAAATCATAGGGGTAGTTTATAAGTTATATAATCTATCCCTATCCACCTATAAAGTCTGTAAAACAAGTTATTCTTCCTTTATTTATACTATTAAAATAGTATAAGCGTCCCTGCTTTCTATTAAATATAAAAGCAGTCTAGTGGTTTGTAAAGAAGGTAAATCCTGTAATAAGGCGTTGGTTACTTATATCTAAGTAAAGGTTAATAGGGTTATATTTAAAACCGTACTTAATATTAATAAGCTAATAGGCAGTATAAAGTTTTCTAGCCTTTAGACTAATTGATTGTTGTAGTGTCTTTATATTAAAGTCTTCTATGTTATTAACCTTAAATATTTGCGGAAGCACTACTACTATCACTTTAAGGCCACGCTCTATAATCTTCCCTATTGCTATTAGCTTAAACTAATTAAGCTAATCCTTGCTTAGTGTTTTGCAAGCCTTTTCGTAGGAATTCGTGAACATCTATTAGATAACTATGCTATTGCTTAGTTATCTATCCTAGTCTGATTAGTGTTACTAGATCAAAATTATCACTGTTTTAATAGACTTCGAATCTTAATAAGGGCTGTGGCTAGTCTCTTCGCGGATAGAATAGAGGTGGCTGCTATTTATAGAGATTAGCTAGATTGATCTTGATAGTGTCTTCCTCTCCTTCTCTAAAAAAGGAGTTTTTCAGTCCTATATATTAAAACGTGAACATGATATATGGTGAGGCATCTACTATAAGGGAAGTAGGCAATAGTGTTACTATTAACTTTAGTGTAATCTTCTTTGTTTGCAACAGGCTCCTTGTACTACTCTATCTTTCTAGTTAAGATTAAAAGGGTGCTTATTGATTTTGGTTTAATATAGCTAGAGAAGGGGGGAATAAAAAAAAAGGGTAAGGGATAGTAAGGTTAAAGGTTTTAAGGAAGATGTGTGCTAGTGTAAGAAGTAGGTTAGATTAAATGGTTCCTGTGATTTAGACTTTGGTATTGTAAGTCACTTATGGGCAGCCGTCCGCTTGTCAGTTGTTAACGCCTGTTATAGGCATTATCTTGTGGCTTAAGGCTTTTAACCCTCTTCCTTTCCTCCTTTTATATTCCTAGCCCTGCTATTCCTTACTTTATTTCCTAATTAATTAATTATAGCTAAGTCTCTTAAAACACCTTATCAAAAACTTCCTAATGTTACCACTATTGTAAGGGTGAGTATCCCTAAAGGCAAGCTCTTAGTAATAAAGACTGTGGACTAGTCTAACTACGCTAAGTTTTTCCTGTCTTTCTTTAGTAAAGACTATGTTAGTTTATGTAAATTATTTAATCTTATACTTAAGTTATTACTAACGGCTTCTATTTTATAGTATAAGTTCCTTTTTGCCTTCTAGGTTTAAAGCGGGATTAATATTAGCAATAGTAGCATTCCATTATATATAGAGATTTCTCTTTGTCCTTCTAAAAATCCCTTAAAGGAGCACCTCCTATCTAATTAAGACTATAAAGGGGACTAAATTACTAAAGGAATTCGTGCGGAGCTATGCTAAATTAGATAGTATCTTAGCCCTTGCTATTAAAAAACAATCGTTATTCTCTGGTTCTTATTCCTACTAAGATAGCTTACCCTAATGGGTACTTATTACATGCCCTGTTATAACGTCCTAAACGCTATTAAGCTTTACTAGTGTCTATATTTAGCAGATCAAATAGTATATTCTATACCCACTGCTTGAACTTATATATATAGCACGTTACCTTCTTTAATAAGCACATATATTTTCCTTTCTATAGATATGTCTTGCTTTCTGGGGTTAGTGACAGCGCATGTAGCAACTGCATTTAGAATAGGTCTTGTGCGGTAAGCTATGAATAGCGCTTTGCTTCTAGGTATTACACTAGGTCTTCCTAAGAGCAAGCTCTTGCTCCTTTCTTAGGAAAAGAGTGGTCTATTAAGGCAGTAGAGACTTTTCTGTTTAACTTAAACACTATTAACCTTAAAAAACTCTCCTTGCTTAGCGATTAATATGCCTCCTCCTTTTCTAAACTGTTTATAAATACTAGGGGGGGGCAGAAAGGAAAATAAACTAGGTTTGCTATATAAAATTTAAGAAAAAAAACATAGGAAGGAGAAAAAAAAACATAATAGGTAGCTTTATAGCTATAAGATTCATGCCTTAATTACTTAATCTTTAGTATATAAATAAAAAACTTGCTAGACTTCTAAAAGAGGGAAAAGAGATAAAAGAAAATAAAGTAAATAATCTTTAATCTATACACACATTAGTGCGTCTAAGGGTATGCTTTATACTCCTGTTTTTACTTAGCTGTTAAGAGGGGTAGTTATACCTTAATCCCACAATATAGACTTCTTCGAGGTAGGAGTTTAACTTCTTCCTTAAGGTCTAAGCTTGCTCCTTTATTATTAACTATTTAATCTAATATGTTGTGTTAAGCTACTAACAGTATAATTATCAAGACTTCTTAGTTATAATTACTAACTTCTTCTCTTACCTAGCTTTAATATAGAGCGTGTAGCTATCTATTAGTAGTTAAAGTCCACTAACCTTTTAAATCCAGGACAAACTTCTTAATATAGTCCCCTAAGATTATCTTTATAAGGTAGACTCTATCCAGTGTCTACAAATAGTAAGCCCTAGAGATTAGCGCTTACTTATGAATTTAGAAAGGCCTATTCTATCTTATTGTAAGCTTCTTTATTATAGATATGTTAACGTTCCTTCTAATATTATACACTAGTACAAGGTCTCCTAGTTTTAATTAATCTTTCCTTAGAGAGGCGGCCTAATTCTTATTAGTTTATTTTACGAGATATTTCCTAAAGTTAAACACCTTCTTCCTCGCTTTTCTAACATCCTCTGCCTTTCTTTTAAGTATTTGCACTTAAGCTTTAAACAGGTCCTAGCTAGTAGTAACCGTATCCTAGTTAATTAGTCTCTAAGTTAGGAATTTAACTTCTAGTGGCAAAATTAGTTCCTATCTATAGATTAAGTAAAAAGCGGACTTCCTATATAATTTGCGAATAGTAGTGTGGTCTATAAGAAGAGCTTTATTAAGGTGCTTTACCTATTAGCTATTTAATCCTCCTAATTTTACTAAAGCGGATGCAAGAGACTAGTGTCTAGCTTTAATAGGGAGTTTGCCTTTAGGTTATACCTAGACGTTTAGATGCCTGTAATTCTAATATTTACAAGTGCTTCTTTAAGATTTCCTTGTATTTTAAGGCCTTTATTATAGACTACGAATTAGAAAAGACTAAACCTACTAATTAAGGACAAGAGAAATTTCCTAATCGCTGCCATAGTTACGTTCCTAACTAGCGTAGCCTCCACCTAACCTATTAGATTATATCTTACCTCTAAGAGATACTTATACCCGTGATTAATTAGAAGGTGCTAGGTGTTAATGTAAATCTTACTTATTAGGTTCCCTAGCGCGACTAGCACTGACAGTTCTTAAGGTTGCTAAGGTGCAAACTTCTAACATATCTCATAGTAAGTCAGCATCTTCTAAGTTATGTTCTAAAGTCCCTTCCACTAATACCGCTGCTTTATTACTTAGAAAACCACCTTAATACCTTTATAACTAAGTTCCTTATAAATTGCTTTAACTATTACGCGTTATTACTTAGGTATATTAATAACTAACGCTAGCCCCTTTATAATTCCTGTTAGTCTTTTCTAAAGGTATTTGTTCTCTAGAAAGAACTTTTTAGCTTTATTTTGTAGTTTCCTATAGTCTCCTACACTAAGATTAATTAGTCTTTAGAGTGTAAATAAGAAATCGATTACTTAGCGCGTTTCTACTAAGTAATTTTTCTTACTATTCTCTTTAATCTTAACGCTGTTTAGGTGTAGGTTAATAAAGTCTTTAATGTCCCCTTAACCTCCTAATCTAATTAATTAGACAGTCTAGGACCCTTTCTAGACAAAGTATCCGTGATTTGGTTTTTCTTGCTAGGAATATATTATATAGAAAAGTTAAAGAGTAGTATATAGCTAATCCATCGCATGACTAGGGCTCTGGGCATATTATTAACAGCGCTATTAAGCTAGTGTATAAGGACTTGTAAATCCGTCTCTAGTGTGAAAGAAACTCCGTAGAGATAAATTCGTAGCCTTTGTAACGTATAGATAACTGCCTGGTATTCTCGCTTAGTTATATTGTACTTAGTCTTAGCAATAGTCTAGGTGCCGCTCTTATATTAAATAGGATAGCGTTTGCTGTTAACTATTTAGAGTAATACTACCCCCTATCTAAGCAGACTCGCGTTTACTATAAGGATAATTTCTCTAAAACCTAGTCTAAGATTAAGTAAAATAAGAACTAGGGCCATAGTTATTGCCTTTTTTAAAACGTCTATGGCTTCTTATTAGTCTAGCCCCTATACCTATTCTATTATTTTCCTTAGTAAAATCACTAGTGGTTTTGCCTTCTATGCGTAGTGTTTTACCTAAATATAGTAAACTCCTATTAATCTAACAAAAGAGCGTACCTTAAATAGATCCCGGCAAATTAACTATTCTAGGATCTTTGTTATCTTCGCCTTAGTTAGTTTCCGTCTATTCATTTCACATATAAACCCCACGATTTCTGCTGACTTCTAGTAGAACTTTGATTTAGCTGCTAAGGCTATGTAGCCGGAGAGTTCGATGTTAACCAAGACTTTGTCAATGTTAATTAAATATTCTATCATATATCTGCGCACTCTAGGCATAATTTCCTCCCTATCATATGTCATGGTTAGGCCTTTAACTGCAATGTTATCCAGGAAAGGTGTGTAAATTTTAGGGATTAAGTTAAATAGGATTTGCCTAATAATTCTAATAAATTAAGCTACTAAATTAGTAGCTCCTTATAGTAGGTGGCAAAGTCGCAAAAGCCTAATTATAGTAGAGATTGTGGTTATATCCCTACTCCTTTCTGCTAGTTCCACTTAGTTATATCCTAATAGCAGATTAACAATAGATAAAATCTTATATATTATAAAGCTCTCACTAAATACCTCCGCTCCTTAGGGAATTAGCGCGTTACGTATTATCACTTTATTATATTTAGTAGCCAATAGGATTAGGCAAATCCCTCTATCTTTCTTTATAATAAGAAAGTAAGGATTCCTATAAGAACCATAGCTTTCCTCTAGATGTCCATACTTTAACTTCTTCTTTAATAGATTAACTAGTCTTCCTTATAACCTAAGAGGTATTAGGATAGAACTAGCTTACCACGCCTTATACTTAATAACCCTTATGACTTATAGTGGTGCGACTAGTAGGTTAACTTTTCCACATTCTAATAAGTCCTACGCTAGCGCTGCTTCTTAGTTATAAAGGATTTCTTTAAAAACATTAACTTCTTCTTATATTAAGTGTTCTCATACCCCTTTAACCATCTAATCTAATCGTTCCTAGGTTATTCTAAAACCTTAGGGGTTTTCGCTAAATCGCCTAGTGATATACTCGTTGTACTTCCTAGATATATCTAAACGCGATTTTGCTTCTTCCTATTTCTTTGTTTTCCATTTTAGGTCTCCTTCTAGGGTTAACCTATTAGAAGGTACATCATTACGTGAATAAATCTTATTAGCTTTGCGTTTGTACATCGTGTTTATTATAAGATTAGGTGGTTTCGGTTATTATAGGGGTTAGAAATCCTTTGCAACCGCTTTAAGTTATTAGGTATGGTTTACTATCGCATCCTTAACTACTTCTTAAAGGATATCTATTCCCTCTCTAGTTATAATAGGGATTAGTTACTTATCCTTATCTAGTTCCACTTCTAAACCTTTACAAACCATTTAATCCTCCTCTTCCTTAACTTTAGGATAGCTAAATAAGATAACATTAATCGCAGTTTGCCAGGCTGGTTGCTTATTAGTGTATTACTATTGGATACTTCCCTGTAACTCTTAAGATAATAATAATATCCCTAAAGCAACACTAGGCGAAGAGCTTACCACTTCTTAAATAATTAAATTGCATTTATAATAACCTAAAGAACGGCATCCCTAGAATTAAGCTTATATTAACTAAATCCGGACTAACATAGAAGTTAGTGGGTATCTAAACGTTCCCTAGATAGAGCTTTATTTAAACCTCCTAATTATCTTAATCCTATGCAATAAGAATAATGTGGTGTTTATCGTATCCGTGGGGTAGATTCTTAGGCCTAAGCGCCTAGCTGTGCTTTCTATAATTATATTCCCTTGCGAACCTATGTTAATAAGCCCTAGAAGAAGCTCCCTTTAGGGTTATCTAGATAGACTTATAAGTACGGCAAGTCCTACAATTAATTAACCGTGGCCCGCGGCTCCATGATCGCATTAAGCATAAAACTCGCTCTGGATAGATAAATCTAACCCTGCTAAGTTTTTTCCTGTTAACCTTATACCCCTAGCCTTTCCTAGATCCATTCCTATAAGGCAGCGTTAATTTCTAGTGGCGGAGTTAGGGCTATCTTTAGCGGTTTCTTCTTAGCTTCTACCTTATTCTATTTATCTTCCTAAAGGGTCTCCTTTATTATTTAGATAATGGAATTGATCTAGCTCCTAGGATTAATTAGTCTTAAGCTTGTTTTTACTCTAAATATCTTTAAAGGAGGTACAGGCCCTAGTGTGTCTCTGTTATAATAACGGATATCCTCCACACCCTTCGCTTACAAGAGGCATTCATTGCTAACTGCCTCTACTAGTGTTAGTATAATGTGGCAGACGTCCTAAAAAGGCACCCTAAGTTTCTTCTAAAAGACCTCATTATATAGCTAATCTAGGATCCTTTAACTAACCTTACCTAGCGGATCTTTCTTTCCCTTTGCTAAGGTATCTTTGCCTTTCTTAGGCTACTCTTAACTTAGATAATCCTGTTTATTATCTTCTAAGATTTCCTTGACGCACGCGCGTTTTATTACTCTTTCCTAAGGGCTATGATCTTCGTGACGTAAGCGTCTATCTCTTCTTCCTCTACGCTTAACTTCTTAAACTTAATAGCTATTGAAAATGGAAGGGAATCTAGCTAAAGGGATAGGAAGACCTCTCTAATAGATTCTGACGCGGCGGCTTCTAGATTCACTATAATACGACGATTC
Source organism: Epichloe glyceriae (assembly GCA_023658535.1). NCBI lineage: Eukaryota > Fungi > Ascomycota > Sordariomycetes > Hypocreales > Clavicipitaceae > Epichloe > Epichloe glyceriae. The sequence continues at coordinate 6,013,899 of CP098289.1, read as the reverse complement.
TTCAAGATATAGAGCTTTGATAGTTGAATGTAGTTGATTTCTAGCAATACGGGCGATCTGACGAGCAATGAGAGGATTCTACTGAGTCCCCTCATTGCTCGTCAGATCGCCCGTATTGCTAGAAATCAACTACATTCAACTATCAAAGCTCTATATCTTGAAGAATCGTCGTATTATAGTGAATCTAGAAGCCGCCGCGTTAGAATCTATTAGAGAGGTCTTCCTATCCCTCTAGCTAGATTCCCTTCCATTTTCAATAGGTTATAAGCCCGGAAGGCCTATAGAATTACTACATTACTGCGTTATTCTACTGCGATTACTGCTTGATTTTGGGTACTAGTTACTCTCTACTATACCTGTGGGCTCTTAGATTACGAAGGAAACCGCTAGTTGAAGCTTTTCATCCCCTAGCACCCCGCATCGCAACACCAGACCCTTGGTGTTAAATTCATTTATAGCCACACCTGCAACCACTACATTGCAACCGTAACTATCTAGTTACAACCACAACCTCTTTTTTAGTGATTCTATTCACTATCGCAACCGTCATATTTAATATTATCTATAACAGTAGATACGCTGCATCCTTTAAATCATCGGACATCTAGTATATCTATACTAGGCTTTTTTAACCTATTACACTACGTTGCACGCACTATACATTACGTTACGTTGCGTTGTGGCTTCTGTAATACCTATTATCCGCGATCCTATCTTTAGTGTTAAGAAAATTTTCGCAGAGGATCTTCTCTAGCCTTTTTCTGCCCGCGCATACCGCAGACCCACTTTTAGACCTTAAGGGGCACCCTTTCAAACAGCCCCGCCACGTATTTTACGTGCGCAAGCAGATTGCATCACAACCAATTTCTAGCGCGTTATTTGCAACAGGAACAAATTTGGAGATTTTGCACAGGAATTTTTTGAAGATAGCACCATCTAATTATAAGGGAAAGGGACCTGCTATAGGCCCTTCTAGCCCCCCCCCCAAGGGACCCTGATAGGATGGATATAGAAGGTTAACCAGCTGTTCAGGCCAGCGCTTTACAATTGCAAAGCCAAATTAAACAACAAGGCAAGACTTTAACAGATTTTATCAAACATAGCGAGTCAAAACGGCTAAAAAACCGAGGCTAGCATCAATGATCTATTAGATAAATTAACGCAAACCATAACTGCTATTCAAGGTCTTTAGGATTTTACTAGACTAAGGGAAGAAAATACTAAGGTCCTAGTAGAAGACCTGCCTGCTACTGTTTCTACGAGTTTACCTTCTAGTAACTTATAAGCTGCCTTTAACACAGGTGCTATTAAGGAGCTAAATAAGAAGGTTCACTCTATTCTAGAGGGAGCTAAGCTAAAAGGCCCTGAAAATTATGACCAGTGGAAGCAAGCCCTGAGCATTCAATTTAGAGCCCTAGGATTACCTGAATTCATAGATAATCCAAGCCTAGCAGGCCATCTAGCTGACTGTGATTAAGCTATTCTTTTAATGATATTAAGAGATAGCTGTCAATCTAGACCTTAGGCAGCTATATATTAGCAAAAATCCCCTAAAGAAGCCTATAAAGTCCTTATTAGGCATTATTCGCAGAGTGCTAAAATCCAGCGAGGTACGCTATACGCTAGCTACCACTCCCTAAATTTTTCAAATTATAAGGGATCTTTAGAGGCTTTTAATGCTGATTTTAATAATTTACTAGCTAGACTACAACTCTGTAGTGTAGAGATCGCACCTATTGATTAAGTAAATCATTATATCAATGCATTAAAGCAGACCTTCCCTAGTTAGGCTAAGAGATAAAGATTTACTATCAGAGCTTCTAGGGCACAGGGACTGCCTATAAATACCTTAAATTTACAGTTCCTTATGGCAGATTTATTAGAAGAACAGAGGGATAAAACCTCCCCTATAGCTAAAGCTCTTAGTTATAAGGCTTCTAATAATAAGGGAAATTCTAAGGACTAGGAGAAGAAATCCTCTAATCCTAACACTAAGAAGGACTTTACAAATGCCACTAAAGAGCAGGATAAGAAGGATTCAAACCCTTCTAAAGCCTCTAAGAAGAAAAAAGCAGAAGAAGAAGAGTAGCAATGGGGATAAAGGAAAAGAAGCTGCTTTTGCGTTAGGCTATAGCCTAGCCACGGGATACGTTAAAGAACTAGATTCTAGCGAGTCTAGTAGCGAGGATAGCAGTGATTCTGAATCTGATTCGGATACTTCTAGTACCACTACTACTAGTAACACTACTACCAAGCCTACTTTTAGCTACTCTAATGATGTGGTTAAAAACTCCCTTTTATATGATACAGGTTCTTCTTGTCACATTTGTAATAATAGGGCTTTCTTTAGGGACTTTAAGCCTCTTAAGAAAGGTCAAACCGGCCCTATAATTACAGCAGGAGGACCTATCTATCCTAAAGGAAGAGGCACCGCTATTTTTTAACGTTCTGGTCAAGAAAAATCCACTAGAATATAGGCCTTTAGCTCTGCTAGATGCCTTATATTTCCCAGGCATAGATACTAACCTAGTTAGCGGGTTATCCCACTATGTAAAGGGAGGTTATCTAGCTAAAGACCAGCTTTTCCTAGCCGATAAAAGCCCCTATGGGTTATTAGAACCTGCTAAACACGGCTTCTTTTTGCAGATTAAGGGGCAAGCCACTCCTAAGATTTGCAAGCATTTAACCCACCTCTCCTTTATGGGCTCTCAATTTTGCAACTAACAAAGAGCCTATAAGACCGAATTAGGGTTTTCCTACCCTATAGAGGTTCAAATTCCGCAGCCAGCATTTAATCCCGAGGAATATCAACGAATCGAAGAATTAGACTCTGAAGAAGACGAAGATTCAGCCCTATATCCCACTGAAGCTCCTCCTAGTCAGGCACCTTCTATAGGGGGTTTAGAAGGTCCATACCCTAATGACTTAGGTGACGATAGTGGCCGTCTATTGCCCCCCAGAGGCCTGTGATTCTCAAGAGGCCTGGCAATAGAGGGAGCTAAGGGATAATAGCCCTGAAAAGCTAGATTCTAGTTACAAGAAGTTACTAGATTTAGCCCTTCTTTGGCACATTCGATTAGGCCACATCAGCCTCCCTTTACTAAAGAAGTCTTCGAAATTAGCTAAAGGGATCCCTGATTTTTCCGCAATTAAAGAAAAGGATTTCAACTGCATAGCCTGTATGCAATCAAAGGCTGTTAGAAGACCTACTAAAAGACCTATTCAGGACCCCCCTAGAGTTTTAGACATTCTAGAGGGAGATACGGTTAAAATCGAACCTATACCGTATAATAAGAAGGCCCTAGTCCTTATCCTTATTGATCGAAAATCCCAGTATAAATGGTGTTTTCCATTAGCTAATAAAGAAGGCCAGACCCTTTATATAGCTATTAAGGGCTTCTTTAAGGCCCTAAAAAACCGATATAACGCGTATCCTAGGCACCTTCACTTTGACGGAGGCACTGAGATTAACAACGAACTTCAGTTATGGTTATCTTCTAAAGGAATTTGTTTTAGCACCTCTTGCCCTTATATTTATGAACAGAATGGGCTAGTTAAGAGGGCTATTAGGGTTATCCTAGACCGGCTTAGGGCTACACTTCAGTGGTCTAAGCTGCCCTTATATCTATGGTCTTACATCCTTCCAGCCATAGTGGACTTAGTTAACATCACCGCGAATACAACTAAGCCCCTAACCCTAAGCAGCTATATCTAGCTAACTTAGAGCCTGAGACCTCTTATAAGCCTGATTTTTCGAAAATTAGGGCTATAGGGTCTTATTATGAGGTTCTAATACCTCTGGAGCAGAGATTAAAGCTTTAGAAGCTAGCCCCTAGGACTATCCCTGGCCGGCTACTTGCTACTCTAGGTTCTAGCGTTTATCTTGTTTATATACCCTCTAAAAGGTTAGTTGTCAAGACTAGCTTTGTTAAAATTATAGAGGATATAAGCTCTGTAGGGTCCCCTAAGCCTTTAGGGAGCTATCCTTTAGAGGGAGAAGCCAATATCTCACGAGATAATCTAGAGGTTCAGGATAGCTATCCAAAGCCTCTAGCGCCCGCAGCGCCGGTAACGCCCCCAGCGCTACCCCTAGAAAGCCTAAGCTCTAGCGCCCCTAATAAGGGTGCTATTAAAAAACCGTTTTCAGATTCAGATTCTTTAACTGATCCTAATTCTATGGATATCAATGATTTCAATATATCTTCTTTCGTTAAGGAGATATGCTTCAAGGCACAAGAAAAGGCTAAATCGTCGTCTTCTAATAACAATTCCAACACCCCTAAGACATGGAAACAAGCTTTAAACAGCAAGGATAGTCAGAAATGGATAAATGCAACTTTTAACAAATTTAAGCAGCTTCTAGCTGCTAGAACCTTCAAATTTATAGGGATAGACCAAATTCCTAAGGGCCGGAGGGTTCTAAAGAATAGGCTTGTTTATAAGCTTAAAAGGATAAAGAAAATAATCCTTTAAAACACAAGGCCCGACTCGTTGCTAAAGGCTTTATGCAGATAGAAGGTCAAGATTACATCGAAACCTATGCTGCAACTAGCATTCCCCCTAGTTGGCGGATATTACTAGCCCTAGCGGCTTGTAATGACTGGGAAGTTAAACAGGTCGATTTTATAGGGGCCTTTCTAAATAGCTCGCTAAAAGAAGCTATTTATATGCAAATCCCTAATAGATTTGCCGATTTTGCCAAAGCCGCTACGCCTAAAATAACTAAACTACTCAAAAAATACGGTTATAAACCCTCTTAAAAGCAAGTTATTTTCCTACAAAAGGCTTTATATAGATTAAAACAAAGCTCTAGAGAGTGGCAGCAGGCTTTAAAGGACCTTCTTTGGAAATTAGGCTTCCACCCCTAATATCTGACCCAGCCGTCTTCTTCAACCCAACTACATCTACATATATAGCGACATATGTGGATGACTGTCTTCTTATAGGTCCGGATCTAGCTTATATCAATAGGCTAAAGAAGCTATTACATAAAGCTTATCCTATAGAAGATCGTGGGCCAGCTGAATTTTTCCTAGGCGTTTAAATCACTAGAAATCGAAAGAAAGGGACCTTAACTATCCACCAGTCCCAGTACATTTCTGAAGCCTTAGAAAGATTCAATATGAAAGATGCTAGGCCTGTTAAAATTCCACTCCAACCCGGAATTATAAAATAAGTAGCCAATCACTTAACCAAGCCTCTTTCCCCCCTAATCACAAGCTATATCAGAGTATTATAGGAACTATTATATACTTAATGCTCCTTACAAGACCTAATATTGCCTTTCCGGTTCAGTGGCTTTCCACAGCACTATCTAAGCCATATATAGAGCATTTAAATGCCTCTAAACATTTGCTTAGATATCTTCTAGGCTCTATAAGTTATTCTATAACTTATAGAAGGTCTAAATCTGCTACTAAAGCCTCTGCAACCCTTATTGGCTTTTGTGATAGCGACTTCGCGGGTGATAAGTCCTCAAAATCAACCTATGCTTATCTCTATAAGCTAGCTAAAGGACCTATTAGCTGGAAATCAAAGAAAGCAACCACAATAGCTTTATCTACATTAGAGGCTGAATTAGATGCTCTATGTGAAGCTATTAGGGAGCTAGAGTGGCTTTACGGTCTCTTTAATGAGATAAAGCTGCCTATAGCACCTCCAGTTCCGATTTTTTAGTGATAACTAAGGCGCTATTACTACCGCTAATAACCCTGCTCTTTATAGCAGAACAAAGCATACCCTGCTAAAATTCAACTATACCAGAGAAAAGGTACAGAAGGGTATAGCTAAGGTTATTTACATTAATACTAAGGAGATGCTTGCAGATGGTTTAACTAAGCCTCTGCCTAATGATAAATTTCAACAATTTATCCAACTATTAGGCCTTACAAATACAAAGGCCTAGCTTTAAAAAGAAAATCAACTAAAAAGTCGAAAAATCAAAATCAACAAAAACACTGGAATTCCGTTAAAAAGTTATTGATTTAAGTTGAAAAGTTATTGATTTAAGTTTAAAAAGTTATTGGATTTATTATTGAATTTATAGTTAACTTAGATATCTATTAAAGAGCTAAGTTTAGGTATTGAATTAGTTACCTCATACTTTTCTAGAGGGAGTGTTAAAATAATGCTATTTATAGCACTATTTTATAGGCCCACTAGTTGCCTAGTTGCGTTGTTGCAACGTTGGTTGCAAGGCGTTGCTTGTAGCGTTACTTGCAGCTTTGGCTATGACCTGCGTTCCTGCACATAACCAACCCACAGGCTTGTATGACTAAGCCGACTAGGTTACCCTATAGGGAAGCTGAAATCGACTGTAACTAGGGAACTAGTAGTCGTATAAAAGGCTGACGTATACTATTCGAATCCTTGATTTATTCTGGATTTTATGGTATATTTTATTAATAGGGTTGTTTATTAAAGTGCTTAGTTAGGCCACACGGGCGTCTAGTTTGTATGGCCGTGAGTCGATTTTTTACTTTTCCTATACAAATGAATTATGCGGAAAATAAAAAGTAGCTCGCGAGACCCTATTGGCGACCCAGTTCTGCCGATATGGTCAGTAGGTCTATGAGGGGACTCAGTAGAATCCTCTCATTACTCGTCAGATCGCCCGTATTGCTAGAAATCAACTACATTCAACTATCAAAGCTCTATATCTTGAAGAATCGTCGTATTATAGTGAATCTAGAAGCCGCCGCGTCAGAATCTATTAGAGAGGTCTTCCTATCCCTCTAGCTAGATTCCCCTTCCATTTTCAATAATAGCTAAAACTACTCCTAAAGGCTTCTTTAGGATTATGGTTACCTTAACTTCCCTTTCTAGGCGGTATTTGGCGGGATTAAACCAACTTTCTATTTAATTAAATATATCCTGCTCTTCTAGTGCTATATCCTAATTCTTTCCTCCATAAGGTCTATGTTCCTTAATCTAAGGTATTATATAGGTAATTCTACTATCCGGGAAGTATTTGACCTAAAACATGGCTAGCCTTTATGCGTAGCTGCTAATTTAAAGGAATTTTAAGAGCAGGATAGGTAGTATTATCTAACGCTTTATGCTATCTCTAATTACTAGGATATAGACAGCTAGGTCATAGATAGCGAACTTTGATATCTTATTAAATGCTAGGGTGTTATACTTCGTAGCTATGTGAGATTTAGTATTACAATAATAACATTGGTTTGTCTATTAGTTCCTTCTAGTTATCGCATTAATATTAAAGATACGCTCATTATCCTAATTAAATAATCTAATGCTATTTAGCTAGTAATTGCGTTATTGCGGGTTTATGTTATACTTCTGCTTAAGCTGCTTCGCAATGTCAATCTCCTTACCTGCCTAAGCTACAACCATGATTTTTAACTTAGCTAATTGCTTCGTTAAATTATCTATTTAATCTTAGTACTTAGCTAGTCTAGGAGCTATGTCCTTCTTTATTTTATTATTAGGGGTATTAGCTTCCTATTATACTTAGAGGACTTAGCTACCGCTAAGCGGTTCCTCTAGTTAGCCTAATAACCACTAAGCGCGCCTTAATTAAATAGTCTCTGGTTTCTTAGGTTAGGTTTAGTATTATCTAGGTAATACCCTCCTAAGTCAGCGATCTTAGGGTCCTTATTCTTAAGCTCTAGTTACGTTTAAATATACGCGTTAAGTGCTATCTAAAGGGGTTTATACTACATAACTAGAACTTGCTTACACATATACCCTTTTTCAATCTATAAAGCTTAAGATTAAATGGTCTAGGAGGGCCTTATAAATGTAATTTGACTAAGTTATAGTTATCCTCTATCCTGTTAAGTCTGCGTTAGATATTAAAGCTTAATGCTTCTATAACTAGTAATAGGTTTCTTCCACTAACTTTAGCTATATTAGATTAAGGTCCTCTAGCTAACCTTAGGCACTCTCTATATAGTCCTAACTTATAGCGTTAAACTAAAGGAGCATTTCCTCCTTTAATTCTACCTAAGTGCGCGACGCCATTAACATCTTAACCACTTATTAAATCTGGGGGTTAACATCACGCTTAAGTATCTTATACTAATCTTTCTTAGGAATATATATTGCTTTTATTTTAGCCTTAAAGTCCTTAATAAAATTAGCTATATTTTTCCCCTATGAACTGCTAAATATTATACCTGTTTTACATTATAATAAGAGATAATTAGTAAGCTATTGTTTCCCTAAGGATTTTTATAAAGGTCTTTGCGTTAAGCCCTTTAAGGGGTCTAAAGGCTTTTTCCTTAATATTAGGGTCCTTCCTAATAGCTTATTAGGGCAGGGAATGTGTTAGCGTTAAAACCATTTTAGGATTAGATAGTTCCTTGTTTGTAATTAGGGTACTTAGCAAAGGCAAATCCTGTAGTTCTTTTAGTTAGCTTAGCTGCTTAGTAAACCCTGCTTTGCTTAGCTAGCGGGAATAAGATAAGGTAAAACGATTAGATATAGATTTAGATAATAGTGCTTTTAATTAATCTTGTAAGAGAGTAATTGTTTAACTAAAAGCCTTAATTCCAGAGAGGACTTTATAAAAAAAAGCTTCCTACAAGGCGATATCTATAGTTGCAAATAACCTATAAGCAAAGACTGTTAATATGATCACATAGCTCCTTATAATTAACCACAAGATCCTAATACATAGCTAAATTATTATAAAATAAACTATAGGTCCTAAGATTAAATAGTTTATAACGCTAAGCAGCGGTTTTTAAATTATATCTTCGTGTTCGGCGAGTTTTAGCAAGGGTGCAATAGCTTAGCTAGTGTTCGCAAAGTATTCTCCTAAGCTAGTTAGCTTCCTTTCTAATATCTGCTTGTAATATAATCTCCTTTCCTTATCCTAGCTTAGTTCCTCTAGATTAGCCGTCCTCTAACTTATGCCTTAGCTTCTTTAGGGTCTAGGGCTAGATTTCTAATTTATATTATATTATAGGGAAAAACGAAATAAAGGGGTCTTTACGTAAATTGATTTAGTGTTAGCTAGGAATTATAGCTAAAAGTGCGCTTCTAATTAATCTTAGTCCGTAGTAGATTAAATAGAAAATAAAAGTCCTAGGGGTTTAAGACTGCGTTTCTCCACTAGTTTTATTAAGCGGAAAACAACACCCTAAAAGACATAATGCTAGCCCATAGTTGCAAGTAGCTCTAGAGCTTACACATAATAGAGGGGTTAATTATCTTAACGATATTAATCACAATAATGGCTAGAGACTTCTTATTATATAAAGACGCTCTAGATTAAATAGTCTATTAGATCGGAAGTGCTGTCTTAATTAAATAAGGGAAATAATCTTAGTTTATCTTATTATAATCTTAGGTATCTTTTTAAAAAAACTTAAGGGGTTAATTCAAGAATCTCATTATACGTGGTGTAGTCTAAAAAGAATCTAGCTATAGACAGTCTCTTTATAGATTAAATACTCCCCTTACTCAGATAACTAATATCATTGTTCCCTGTTATATTATCCATCTCAATAACCCTTAGCGCTTATCATCGTGTCATCATGATCGCGTGTTTCTAGGCGCGTATCTTATAGCACACAATATATTAGAAGCCTTAGAGCGTGGTATAGATAAGCCTGTTTAAGAAATTATTAGAGCCTTATATGCTGTAGAAGCACGCAAAGCCTAATAATAGAAAAACACTATAACTCGCTTTATTACCACAAGTTTAAGGGAGATAATAACAGTGTTACAGCTTATAGCACTAAAACAATAACTAAACAAACCTAACATATTAACACTACTAGAGGAGTTAACGGACTTTACAAACCTTTTTAACAAAACTAAAGCAAACAGATTACCCCCTTATAGGGGATCCCTTAACCACCACATCCAGCTACGCAAGAACCCAGACGGTTCTAAACCTACACTACTATAGGGACTGTTATATAATATACTAAGGGACTAACTTCTAGAGATTAGACATTAAATTACAGACTTTATAGATAAAGGATAGATCCATGCTAGCTTCTTATTAGCCACAGCCCTAGTTCTCCTTATTAAGAAATTAAACAGTAGTTAGCGTTTTTTATGTGGATTACCGCGCGCTTAATAAGATAATGGTATAAGACTAATACCCCCTCCCTCTAATTAAGGAAACCCTATAATCCCTCTCTAAGGCGTAATAGTTCATAAAGGTAGATGTCTGCGTAGCGTTCTATAAACTATAGATAGCAAAGGGTAAGGAGCACTTAATAGCATTCCGGACTAGATTTGGACTATTTAAATAGTTAGTCTGCCTATTTAGACTAGTAGGCACACTAGCAACCTTCTAATACTATATTAACAAATCCTTAGAGAACGCGTTAGGGGATTTTGTCACGGTATATCTAGACGATATCTTAGTCTATTTAGGGGGGTTAAGGAAGGACCACATAGCTAAGGTCTGACTAATACTTGGCTGCTTAAGGGCAGTAGGATTGTACCTAGACCTTAGTAAGTCCGTATTTGCTGTAAAGGAAGTCTAGTACTTAGGCTACATTATTATAGCAGGATATTTAGTCTGTCCTAACCTAGTAAAGGTTATAGTAATTAGGAATAGCTAGCGCCTATAAAGCTATATAAGGTCTAAAGCTTCCTAGGGTTTGCGAATTTTTACTAAGACTTTATTAAGGACTTCTCTAAGATAGTAGCACCGCTTATATAACTTATAAAGAGGAATGTCCCTTTCTAATAGGGGCCTAAAGAGAATAAGGCCTTTAAGAAATTAAAAGGGGCTTTCATTAAGTACCTAGTTCTAGTATAATAGGACCTAGATTAACTTATAGTAGTTAAGGCAGATTATTTAGGCCTAGCCCTTAGAGGTTATATGTTATAGGAAGGACCTAACCATATTATATACCTAGTTATATATTACTCCGCGAGCTTGTCAGCCTTATAAAGGAATTACACTATTTATAACAAGGAGCTCCTAGCTATTATCTCTTGCCTTAAGGCATGGTTAGCAAAGCTACAAGGCGTTTCATAACCGTTTATAATTTACATAGATTATAAGAACCTGGAATACTTTACCACTCCTTATCTAATAATAGAATAGCAGGCTTAGTGGGCAGATACGCTTGCCCTATTTAATTTTTACTTATATTATAGACCTAGTATATAGGCTTAATAACTAGACACACTTTTATAAAGGGAGTAGGATAAGAAGGGTGTAGGAGCAAGGACAGGACAGATACTATAACCGGTTACTATTATATAACTCTCTTAATTACTTATAGACTTATAGGAGAACCCTAATCAGGATTCTCTTATTTTAAACGCGACTCCACTACTAGTTAAAGAGGTCCTCTTTGCTATAGAATACCTTTAGTTATTATAGGACTAAGCCATTATAGCAGACCCTACATACTATATTTAACTAAAAGCTATTTAAAAAGGGGCATAAAAATTTCCTCTAGAAGTAATAATAAGAGAATAGGTAGCGGATTACTTACTTAGTGCTTATAGGGCGCTCTAATTTAGGGGTTGTACTTAGGTGCTAGTATAGGAACCTCTTATAATAACTCTTATTTAGTAATATTATGATTTGCTAGTTATAGGACACCCTAGCTAGAACACTACATTTTAGATTTTATAGTAACAGTTTTACTAGGATAAGATATCACAGGATATCACTAGATTCGTTTAGAATTACTATTATTTTAGAGGTTATAAGAGTTATTAATAACGTTAAGGCTTGCTAAAACCACTACTAATCCCTAATAGGTTTTAGTCATAGATCTTAATGGATTTTATAATAGAATTACTAGCATTATCCTTAGAGAGACCTTATTACCTAATAGTCATTATAGACAGGCTTTTAAAATTCATCTAGCTAGAGGCAATAACTTCTATTAGTGCTAAGGAATATATAAAACGATTTAAGATAGTTTAGTGAAGGTTTAAAGGGTTCCCTAGTTTATTATTATAGACCGCGGCTTAGACTAGTTAGGAAGTTTTAGATAACGCTATACTTACTAGTTAGAATAGATTAATTACTCTCCACGTCATATCACCCACAGACTAATAGCGGCATGGAATAAGCAAACCAGGAGGTGTAAGTAATACTACAGGTAGTAATCTCCTTCTCTTAATTTAACTAGCCTAAACACTTAGCTACTTACTAGCTTATAATAAATAATAGGACCTCTTCTATTATAGGGGTAAGCCTAAACAAGTTATTATATAGATATAACCTAGAACCTATTTAATCCTAGCTAGACCTTTTAGCATTTACTATAATACCTAAGGGAAGGGCTATGTAGTTTTTAGAACACTTATAGGAGGGGACTCTTCTAGCCTAGGCCGCGATAGCCTATATATAGTAATAATAACAGGACGTAATAGTAGCTTTATAATACCTAGTAAAACGCTTTTAAGTAGGCAATAAAGTGTGGCTTTCTCTTAAGAATATTAAGATAAACCGCCCCTTAAGGAAACTTAACTAGGTTTTAGTAAAGTATATAGTAGTGGAGGTACCTATACTACTAATAGTCTGACTAGACGTACTAAGGGGCATCTATCTAGTATTCCACATAGACCTTATTAAATAAGCAGTAATAGACCCTCTCCTAAGTTAGAAACTATAGGACTCCTAACTAGCTCTAGAGTAAGTACTATTAGAGAATAATAATAAGCTTATTAAGGAGTATTACGTAGAACAGATCCTAGTGGCTTAAAATGCACTAGGTAGAGGCAATAGATATAATATCCTAGTTAAATAAGCGGGGTACTTATAGCTAATATAGGAACCGCTAGAGAATATAGTGAAGACATAGGCACTTAATAAGTTTAAAAGGAATAGGAGATATACATTATAATAATAGACTAAATTAATTATAATAAACTTGTTTACTAGCGGAGACTACACATTAGACCTAGGGCGCACATAGGGCGCCTCCTATAAATAATTAAAAGCCTTTATTAAACTCATTAGGGATATTGCCCTAACCTCTCTACCCTTACCTACGTTATTATAAGAATCTATATTATTATACTTATAGTACGGATTAGGGTAGGATAGCCCTAACTATTATCTAGGAGGGATGCAAGACATTCCTAATAGAAGGCAATGCTGCTAGCCTCTATTATTACCCAGACTCTAGAGAGTGCAAGTGGATGGTTAGTTAGGGGATAGGAAGTGACTAATAGGCAGAGAAGTGCTACCTCTATAGCGGCCACTAGTTATAATAGGAGTGCGAACAACCCCTATAATATAAGGGTAATAAGGGGCGGAGGTTCTAGTACTAGGGATAGGATAGGAGGGTCGCTAGCATTAGCGGGAAGGGGACTTGTCTCTAACCCTAATAAGCTAAGAGCGATTATAGGTGGTCTTATAACATTAAGGAGAGAGCGCTTTAATTATAGTGGCTAAATAACCGCAAAACTCCTTATATAAGGCAGAGATACTATTTATAAGCTATTAATTCTACTAGAACAGGCTTCTAGTAACCTATTAGAGAGCACTCCTATCTAGTGGCTAGCTAAGGGGCTGCTACCTATAAATAGTATAATATTAAAGCTTAGCGGATTTATAGTAGGAGCGTTAGGGGAAGGGGGGGGCCTAAGGGCTAAACGCACTAGGGCTAGATTAAATTACGCTTAGTTTAAGAGCGCGTTCTAATAGCCTATAAGGGCATAGAAGTCCTAGGACAGGACAGGCATTTTGCGCTTAGTTATTGCGCTCTTCGCGACGCCTTGCGTTATAATATAGTTACCTATAGTAATAGCGGCTTCTAAGTCTTTAAGGGCATAACAGAGCCTTAGATTAGTGGACAGGAACCATGTTAACTAGACATAGGTTATATAGTTATACTAATAAGGAGGGTATAAGCCTCTGCTTTTAGGAGGATAATATTCTAGAATGCCTATGGTTAGGGAACGCTTAATATAAGGGCTATAAGGACAAAAAACTAACGCAGGAGTAGTATAGTTATTATTATTAAAATCCCTCTCTATAAGATACTTGCTAATAGTATAGGCTAGAGGCGTGGTGGGGATAGTAGGAGAAAGGTAAGAATAAGATATCTAGGAGGTAAGATAAATAAGGATAGAAGGCAGGAGCTTAAAGTAATAGACAGGAACGTGTAAAGAAGTTTATAAGGTCTAAGGGAGAATGGTTATTATAAGAAGGAGGGGTAGTATAAAGGGTAAGAAAGTGGGATATTTATACAGGAAGCGTAACTGTGTTAGAGGGATTATAGATAAGTAGGGGAGGGGTTAAGGTTACTATAATAATAAAGGAGGGGCTAGGAACACACATTACGTACTTAGCCTAATAATAAAAAGTAAATATAATAGGTGGAGACAGTCTCTATAACTTAGTAAGGAGGGGTACGCGTCACACGCCACCTAATAACAATAATAAATAATAAAGACACTAACTATAAAAAGGGCATAACAGGACAGGGAATAAATAGTAAAAGTTAGTAGGTAAGAACACGGGGTTTATTTCTACTATATAGGTTTATAATAGGTGAGCAGGGACGTATGTAAGGGCTTAGGCTTTGCCTAAGTATTAGTTATAGTATACATAATAAGAGGGCTAATAGCAGATGACACAGAGATGAGTAGGGGCCTAAGCTAAGATAGTAAGGGTAGGGATTAAGGCTAAATATAGGATAGTAAGGGATAAAGATAAGGCTAAATATAAGATAGTAGGGAACGGAGGTAAGATAATAAGGGGATTAGAAGAGATAGAGACAAGATAATAAGGGGATAGGAAGAAGCGGTGTGAAGATAATAAGGGGATAGGAAAAGGACAGATAGGATAGCTTAGGATAGTTAAGGAGTATAAGGGGCACAGGAAGGGATAGGTTTCCTACCTTCCTTTCTTCCCTCCTCAAGTTTCTCAATATTATATTAACGCCTAATAGCAGTTGCCTTAGGGCCAGTCCATAACACTAAGTCCTTATAGCTCTTTACCCGCTTAAATATTAATAAGGGGTAATTTCCTATAACTAGTAATATTAGCAGTACTATTACTAGGTCCTTACTCCCTATTACTAATAGGTAGCGATCTTAGACGTGGGGTATTAGCAGTACTACTACCGCTCTCCCACTACTTATTAATTATAAACCTAACACGCCGCGGTTTTGCTAGACTTATGATATTAGCAGTATTATTATAGTGTCCCCATGGCTTAACGGCTACGAACTTAGTAAGGAAGGTCAGCAACTAAGAGGTCAATGCCTTAGCTTTCCTTTCCTTACTAACATAATCCGATCTCCTTAACAGAGCATTAGCAGGATTTAGCTTACCTACCCTATGTTCAATAATGAAATTAAACGGGCATAGCTCATCCAACGCAGTGACTAACGGTCTGTTACCCTAATAGGATAAGAGAGATTAACTTATCAAGGCTTATAGGCCGGTCGCATAAACAGAGTGAAGGTATAATTAAGGTGTCACTGCTATTAAGCTAAAAGGTAGGGGTGTGTGCTTAAAGGTTTTAATCTCTAGCCTCTTACATTCCATATATGCGGCCCTCGCTAAATACCCCCTCCAGTGTGCACGTGACTAGCTCGCGGCTAGGTCGGTGCGACCCGCCACTAGACCCTATTGTACATGATGCCATTGCCTCCATTGCCTCCACAACCCTGACAAAGGGTTATAAGAAGCGCCCTAGTATTAGAGTTATATAGTATAGTATAAGGCGTTAACGTAACCTACGCTGTGAACACCACGCTTAACATTGTGATAAAGTAGCTAAAGTTACTATAGGTACTAATTATAGTTTGCATAGACTCTTTTTCGCTATATAAATGCCTTATTAAGCTTGGAATAATAAAGGAGAAGTAACTCATAATTAATATTATAGCATTATAATAATTATATAAACGGCGCAAGATCTATAAGATCCGCTAGATTAATAGAAAAGATAATATCACTAATGTAATAACAAAAGCCTTATTAAACAAGAGCCTCGAGACCTTTATTAACAATAATTAGGTTAGTATACGTGTGGAAGGTTAGGTAAAGAGACTAGTAAATTAATAATGCCCTTATTTCCCCCTAACATTAACGGGCTAGAATAGATTAAACCTAGACTAATTATAGCTATGGATTCCTACTAAAGGATTCACTTATTAACACTTCCCTTTAATTCAAATTTTATTGCGTTTTTAAGCTTTTTAGCTAAAAGAGAAAAAGAGAGATTACTAGAGCTTCCTATAGCTTATATTTAGCCCTTATAGCTAATGTTCGGATTAAACCAAAAGTAGGTCCACCGAATTAATGCACGCGATACGATTGGCTACATTAACAACCAGCCCCACTTAGCTACGTAAGCAACCTTATAACCTCTCTCTCTTTTTCCTACCTCTATTATTACCTCTGTTTTCCTATCTTTAATAATAGACTTGTATATTTAACGAATTAGAGTAGCGAAACCTGCTTAGTTACCCCTTTATTATAATATTTCCTTTAATTAATTTACTACGTTTTTAAGCCCCTTATGCCTATAATAAAAAGAGAAAAATTACTAGTGTTAGAATTGCTACGAATTCGTTACAGACGAATTCGTCACCACAGTCAAATTACGATTAGATGCACAGGGTCTCACCGCCCCACTGTGCACTAAATTGCGATTAGATACACGGGGTCTTATCGCCCCACTGTGTACTAGAACACGACTAGCGTATAAGGTCTTATTGCCTTACCTAGACTAGTAACGTAATTAGCCACATAGGACTATTGCCCTACTTTGCCTCTAATAGCGTGTTTAACCTATAACACCACGTATACTAAGGCACCCCTAGGATTAAGGTATATCTATAGCCTTAATCCCCCTATAGCTAGATCTAGAAGATAAGCAAAATTAAACCCTTTACATTAAGTAACTAGTGCACTAGTGACCTATAGTCATAGGACCTGAATCCCCTTGGTTAACTTAACAATAACCTTTTTATTTAACTAGAATATTATAATTTAATCCCTAGCCTAGCGTATTCTTAGCTATAAGAATCTCCTTTACCTAGTACTCTATAAGATTATTATTTATATCTATTATTATTAGCTCTAGTAGCGGTCTTTTATTAGCTAGCTTTTAACTTAGTAATAAGTCCTTTACTACCTATTATAGACTTAAGCTTAAGGCTTAGGTCCTTCTTAGGTACAAAAGGGACGCGGAGAGCGCGCAAGAAAGGTGTAAAGAGTGTGCGGGAAAGACACGTGTTATGTGCAAGTATGCTTAGGACTTAGGGCTACTACGCGCTATACGCACAGACTACGCATAGAGGGATATATAGCTAAGTATTATATAATCTCTTATCTAGTTCTTTTCTTTCTCTCTAAGAATAATAATTATACTTTAAACGCTTATTTATAGCTACTCTAAGGCTAGTTTATAATATTTATTATTCTTTACTATAAATACTAATAAGATAGTAGTATTATAAGAAGTTATTAAAAGGTAAGTAGTATAAATTACTAACCTTACTATTAGGTAAAATATAGCCCTTATATATAATCCTATTAAGTAAAAGCTATTACTAATAGGCTTACTATTTAATAGTAATAAAGTATTATTCTTAGTATAAAAAGGCCTTATAAGTTATAAATTACTAATAGATTAGGAGTTTATTAGTAATATATAAGACTAATAGTACTTTATTTACTAAAATCTCTTACTTAAAGTATAAGCCTAAGTTACTCCTTACTTTAAAAAGAGATACTTAGTTTATTTTAACTTAGAGCACTTCCTTAAATACTTAGGGAAATATTTAATAACCCTTATTAATAGAAGATAGCTATTACTAAACTTAATTAGCTAAGGTAATAATAATATAAGCGCTTTAGTAACTTTTATATTTAGTTTAAGTAAAAGTTAGCGCTTATAAGTAAGTTAGATTAGGTAAATATAGTAAAGTTATTTAAACTATATACTATACTTAATAAGTAAATAAGAGATTATAGTATTAGCTAAGATATTCCCTAGGCTAACTACCTAGTAATAGTAGCTTACTTTTAAAGTATTATATTAAATATTAAATCCTACTAACTAAAGAAAAGTATTAGTTATATAAGTAGTCCTAACCTATAGCCCTTATAAAGAGGTCTTACCTATAGGATAAGGATATACCTATAATCAATATCTAATTAGTAAGTATAATAAGGACCTAAAAAGTTTTTAGTAAGGCTTTAGGCTAATGCTTATAACTAAGTATAAGTAATAAAGGAGGTATAAAGTAAGTAAAGTAAGTCTCTTAGAAAGTACTAGACACTTACTATAAGGAGGGTAAGTGCTTATAATATAGTTCTAATAAGTATTAGGTTATAAAATACCCCTTATACTATGCCCTTTACCTAAAGGAAATACTATTAGTTAATATATATAATATAAAAGATATTAACCTTAAGGACTTAAGTAATAAGTTAGGAAAAGAGAAGCCCCTTTATTAAGTTATTTAAATAAGGAAGAGAATTAGAAGCTTAGAGAGGCTTTATAGTATATAGTTATTATTAAAGATAACTTTAAATAAATCTAGAGTAATATAAATATATTACCTTTCTTAGTCCTTATATTAATAAATAAGATAACCTTTTTAGATATATAAGTTAATATAGGATATAACTACTATACTACTATTAGTAAACACTTAGTCTAGAAGCTATAACTAAAATATATCCCTTACTAACTAAGAGAATAGTTTACACTATAGTTAGTGTGAAAAGAGAGGAAGGGAGGATTATAAGAAAAGCTTATTAATAATATATTATTTGTTTTTAGATAGATATAGATAGATAGGAGACGCTAATTATAGTTGTTAAAATAATGCTATTTTTAGCACTATTTTATAGGCCCACTAGTTGCCTAGTTGCGTTGTTGCGCGGCGTTGCTGCGCGCTACGTTGCGTAGTTGTGCAACGCATCTTGCGTTGCCACCTAAGCAAAGCTACGGCATGTATGACTAAGCCAACTAGGTTACCCTATAGGGAAGCCAAAATTAACTGTAACTAGGGAACTAGTAGTTATATAAAAGGCTAACGTATACTATTCAAATCCTTGAATTTTTCTGGATTTAATAGTATATTGTATATAAAGGGTTGCTTATTAAAGTGCTTAGTTAGGCCACATGGGCGTCTAGTTTGTATGGCCATGAGTCGATTTTTTACTTTTCCTATATAAATGAATTATATGGAAAATAAAAAGTAGCTCACAAGACCTTATTAGCAACCTAGTTCTGCTAATATAGTTAGTAAGTCTATAAGGGGACTTAGTAGAATTCTCTTATTACTTGCAGACCGTCCGTTAGCTAGAAATCAACTATATTTAACTATCTTAGCTCTTAAAGTGAATTATCTATTGTGGTTTAGTTATCTATAGGTTGCAGCGCCCTCTATTACGCTAGCTATCTAGGAATTACTAGGGAGGTCTTCCTATCCCTCTAGTACATTCCCCTTCCTATTTTTAATAGGTTATAAGCCTAGAAGGTCTATAGATTAACTTTATTACACTGCATTATTTACTGCAATTGCTAGATTTTTGGCTATTAGTTATAGTTTTACTACACTATGGGCTCTTAAGATTACGAAGGAAAACCGCTAGAATTTAAAGCTTTTTATTGCCTAGCACCCCGCATCGTAACACTAGACCTTTGGTGTTAAAATTCACTTGCCACACCTATAATATAATTTATTGCAACCATTACCTGTGATTTTATTTATAACCGCAACCGTCATTAATATTATTTACGCTGTAAATACGCTGCACTTCCCTTAAAATCACTTCGGACTTTTAGTATATCCTATACTAAGCTTTTTAACCTATTATATTACGCTACACTGCATTACACTACGCTATATTCTATAATACTTATTATTCCTATCTGTAGCTCTTAGTGTTATGAAAATTTTCTCCCTAAGAATTTTCACTAGCCTGTTTTTGCCTGCGTATACCTTTGACCCACTTTTCTAGCTAGAGGGCTCCCTTTTAAACAGCCCTGCCACGCATTTTACGTGCGCAAGCAGATTGCATTACAACTAATTTTCTAGCATATATTATTTATAATAGGAAGAAAGTTAGAGATTATACATAGGGGTTTTTAAAGATAGCGCTACCTAATTTTAAGGGAAAGGGACCTAGGGCAGGACCTTCTAACCCTAACCCTAACCCTAACCCTAGTAACCCTAGGGACCTAAGTCAGATAGATATAGAAGGTTAACCTATAGCTACCTAAGCCAGCCCTTTGCAACTAGAAATACAGAGGCAAATTAAGCAATAAGGCAAGACCTTAACTAAATTTATTTAGTATAGTAAGAATAATTATATTAAAAAATAAGGCTAGTATTAATAATCTTTTAAGTAAATTAACACAAACTATGTCTACTATACAAGGTCTTTAGACCTTTTCTAGGCCTAAGGAAGAAAATACTAAGGTACCTAGAGAAGATCTAGCTACTAAAGTTTCACCTATGCCTATACTATCTTCTACTAGTAACCTTTAAGCTACTTTTAATAGAAGTGCTATAAAGGAACTAAATAAGAAAGTACACTCTATTCCTAAGGGAGCTAAGCTAAAAGGCCTTAAAAACTATGATTAGTGGAAGTAAGCCCTGAACATATAATTTAGAGCCCTAGGATTACCTGAATTCTTAGATAATCTAAGCATAGCTAGTTAGCTAGCTAACCCTAACTAGGCTATTCTTTTAATAATATTAAGAGATAGCTATTAGTTAGGGCTACAAGCAGCTATCTGCTAGTAGATGTCTCCTAAAGAAGCCTATAAAGTCCTTATTAAGCAGTATTTATAGAGTGCTAAAATCTAGCGTGGTACGCTATACTCTAGCTACTATTCCCTAAATTTTTCAAATTATAAGAGATCTTTAGA
Organism: Epichloe glyceriae; assembly: GCA_023658535.1. Lineage (NCBI taxonomy): Eukaryota > Fungi > Ascomycota > Sordariomycetes > Hypocreales > Clavicipitaceae > Epichloe > Epichloe glyceriae. The sequence continues at coordinate 5,993,086 of CP098289.1, read as the reverse complement.
GGCTTTTAATGCTGATTTTAATAATTTACTAGCTAGACTACAGCTTTGCAGTGTAGTGATTGCACTAATTGATTAAGTAAATCATTATATTAATGCATTAAAGCAGACCTTTCCTAGTTAGGCTAAGAGATAAAGATTTACTATTAGAGCTTCTAGGGCATAAGGACTGCCTATAAATACCTTAAATTTATAGTTCCTTATAGCGGACTTATTAGAAAAGCAAAGAGATAAATCTTCCCCTATAGCTAAGGCTCTTAGCTATAAGGCTTCTAATAATAAGGGAAATTCTAAGGACTAGGAAAAGAACACATCTAATCCTACCCCTAAGAAAGACCTAACGCTAAGAAAGAGTAGGATAAGAAGGATTTAAACCCTTCTAAGGCCTCTAGGAAGAAGCAGAAGAAGAAGAGTAGTACTAGGGCTAAAGAGAAAGGAAAGGAAGCTGCGTTTACTTTAGGCTACAGCCTAGTAATAGGATACGTTAAAGAATTAGATTCTAACGAATCTAGCAGCGATAATAGTAGTGATTCTGAATCTGATTCGGATACCTCTAGTGTTACTACTACTAGTAACACTACTACTAAGCCCGCTTTTAATTACTCTAATAATGTAATTAAAAATTCCCTTCTATATAATACTAGTTCCTCTTGTCATATTTGTAATAATAGGGCTTTCTTTAGGGATTTCAAACCCCTAAAGAAAGGCGAATGCGGCCCTATAATTACAGCTAGAAGACCTATCTATCCTAAAGGGAAGGGTACCGCTGTATTTAACGTGCTGGTAAAGAAAAATCCACTAGAATATAGGTCTTTAGCTTTGCTAGATGCCCTATATTTCCCAGGTATAGATACAAACCTAGTTAGTGGTTTAACCCACTATCTCTCTAGGGGTTATCTTCTAAAAGATCAGCTTTTCCTAGCTAATAAAAGTCCCTATAGGTTATTAGAACCTACTAAACACGGCTTCTTTTTGTAAGTTAAAGGACAACTAACCCCTGTAATTTGCAAGCATTAAACCCACCTCTCCTTTATAGGCTCCTAGATTTATCAACATCCAACCCATATGACTTATATGGGGTTTTCCTACCCTATAGAGGTGCAAATTTCACAGCAGCCTACCCTGGATCTAACAGAATATTAGCGAATTGAAGAAATCGACATTAAAGACAACGATAATATCGACAATTTAGCCCTACATCCTACCGGAGCTCCTAGTTAGGCATCTTCTATTATAGGGGATTTAGAAGGTCCATATCCTAATGCGTTAGATAACGATAGTGGCCGTCTAGAATCCCCTAAGGCCTGTGATCCTTAAGAAGCCTAGCATAATAGGGAGCAAAGGGATAGTAGCTCTGAAAAGCTAGATTCTAGTTATAAGAAATTACTAGATTTAGCCCTTCTTTGGCACATTTGACTCGGCCATATAGGGCTCCCTTGCTAAAGAAATCATCAAAATTAGCTAAAGGGATCCCTGATTTTTCCGCCATCAAAGACAAGGATTTTAACTGCTTAGCCTATACGCAAACTAAGGCTATTAGAAGACCTAGCAAAAGACCTATTTAGGACCCCCCTAGAGTTCTAGATATTCTAGAGGAGATACGGTAAAAATTGAACCTATACCTTATAATAAGAAGGCCCTAGTCCTTTTCCTTATTGATCGAAAATCACGGTATAAATGGTGCCTCTTATTAGCTAATAAAGAAGGTTAGACCCTTTATAATGCTATTAAGGGCTTTTTTAAGGAATTAAAAAATCAATATAATTTGTATCCTAGGCATCTTTATTTTAACGGAGGCACTGAAATCAACAACGACCTCTAATAATAGCTGACTTCTAAGGGAATTTGCTTTAGCACCTCCTGCCCTTATATTCACGAACAGAATAGGCTAGTTAAGCGAGCTATTAGGGTTATCCTTAATTAACTTAGAGCTACCCTATAGTGGTCTAAATTGCCCCTGTATCTCTAGTCTTACATCCTTCTAGCTATAGTAGACTTAGTTAATATCACCGCGAATACGACTAAGCCCCTAACCCCTAAGCAGCTATATCTAGCTGACTTAGAGCCTATAACTACCTATAAGCCTGACTTCTTGAAAATTAGGGCTATAGTGTCTTGTTATAAGGTTCTAATACCTCTAGAGCAGAGATCTAAGCTACAAAAGCTAGCCCCTAGGACTATCCCTAGCCGGTTACTAGCTACTCTAGGTTCTAATGTCTATCTTATTTATATACCCTCTAAAAGGTTAGTTATTAAGACTAGCTTTGTAAAAATAATAGAGGATATAAGCTCTGTAAGGATCCCTAAATCTTTAGGGAGTTATCCTTTAGAGAGAGAAATTAATAACTTTCTTTGTGATAGTTATCCCTTGTAAGATAATCTAGAAATTCAGGATAATCCAAAGCCTAAAAATCTAGTCCCCTAGAGAGCAGCCTTATAAAAGCCCCTTAAAAGGCACCTATAGGTAATCTATTAGCTAATCCAGATGCTATAGATGTTAACGATTTTAATATAACTTCTTTTATTAAGGAGTTATGCTTTCAGGCTTAGGAAAAGGCTAAATTAACTAATAATAGTGATTCAGATACCCCTAAGACCTAGAAACAAGCATTAAAAAGTAAGGATAGTCGAAAATGGATAGATATGACTTTTAACAAATTTAAGCAGCTTTTAACTACTAGAACCTTTAAATTTATAGGGATAGACTAAGTTCCTAAGGGCTAAAGGATCCTAAAAAACAGACTTGTCTACAAAGTCAAAAGGGATAAAGAAAATAATCCCCTAAAATACAAGGCCTGCCTCGTTGCTAAAGGCTTTATGCAGATAGAAGGTCAAGATTATCTCAAGACCTATGCTGCCACAAGCATCCCTCCTAGTTAGCGAATATTATTAGCTCTAGCAGCTTTTAATGACTAGGAAGTCGAATAAGTTAATTTTATAGGGGCATTCTTAAATAGTTGACTAAAGGAAGCTATTTTCATGCAAATCCCAGACGGATTTACTGAATTTGCCAAAGCCACGCCTAAAATAGCTAGATTACCTAAGAAATATAGCTATAAACCCGCTTAAAAGTAAGTTATTTTTCTTTAAAAAGCTTTATATAGATTAAAATAAAGCTCTAGAGAGTGGCAGCAGGCCCTAAAGGACTTTCTTTGCAAGCACGGATTTCACCCCTTAATTTCAGACCTAGCTGTCTTTTATAACCTAACTACATCCATATATATAGTAACTTATGTGGATAACTACCTTCTAATAGGACCTGACCTCAAATATATTAATAGATTGAAGAAGCTTTTGCTTTTGCATAAAGCTTACCCTATAGAAGACCGTGAACTAGCCGAATTTTTCCTAGGCGTTTAAATCACTAGAAATCGAAAGAAAGGGACCCTAACTATTCACTAGTCCTAGTACATTTCTAAAGCCCTAGAAAGGTTTAACCTAAAAGATGCTTAGCCCGTTTAAATTCCTCTTCAACCTGGAATTATTAAACAAGCAGCAACTCACCTAACAAAATCTCTCTCACCCCCTGATTATAAGCTATATCAGTGCATTATAGGGACTATTATATACTTAATGCTTCTAACAAGACCTAATATTGCTTTTCTAGTCCAGTGGCTTTCTACAGCGCTATCTAAGCCATTTATAGAGCACTTAAATGCTGCTAAACACCTGCTTAGGTACCTATCTAGCACTATAGGTTATTCTATAACCTATAGAAGGTCTAGATCTGTTACTGTTAGAATCGCATCGCTGCGAATTCGTTGCGGACGAATTCGTCACCACGGTCAAATTGCGATTGGATGCACAGGGTCTCATCGCCCCACTGTGCACTAAATTGCGATTGGATACACGGGGTCTTATCGCCCCACTATGCACTAGAACGCAACTAGCGCACGGGGTCTTATCGCCCCACCTAGACTAGTAACGCGATTAATTACATAGGACTATTACCTCACTTTGCCCTAGATAGTGTGTTTAACTTATAACACTATGTATACGGAGGCACCCCTAGGATTAAGGTATATCTATAGCCTTAATCCCCCCTATAGCTAGACCTAAAAGACAAGTAAAATTAAACCCTTTACATTAAGTAACTAGTGCACTAGTGACCTGTGGTTATAGGACCTAAATCCCCTTAGTTAACTTAACACTAATTAGTGGTTACTTAACTAAGAAGGATTTAGCATGACTAACCACAGAGTAGTAAGAGAAAACTAAGAAAAGACATACGATTACCTCTGTAAGAAGACGTGCTATAGGGAGAAGATAATGCCTCTGTAGTATTAGGCTTCTAAAGGATTAAATTACTAGCCTTTGTTTAATTAGGGGCTAGCGCTATAAGGATTTAACCCCGCTAACTATCTCGGAATCTTAGCTAATAAGCTAGCTGAATCCCCTCCTCCTCCTCTTTTTCCCCCCCCTCCTCTTTTTCCCCCCCCTCCTCTTTTTCCCCCCCCCCTCCTCTTTTATTATAACTTCTTAGATAGAAGACCCTTAAAACCCTCACTCTTATCTAATAAGAGAAGAGCTTCTAGAGCGGATATAATAATGCTAGAAGAACCTGTTAACAGACTAGGACTTAATAAGCAATAATATTAACCTAGAGACTATAACCACTACTAATCTTAATAATAAGATTACTTATATAATCCTTTACTACAAAGAGTAAGTATATGAAGATTAGGAATAATAGGAGAATTACTAATTTAACTTTAGTAATTAAAATAAAGACCTCTTTAATAGAGCCTATAAAGGCCTAACTAAAGCGCTATAAGACCTCCTCTACAAACACAGTGTATATATAGGGAGATCTAGTAGAAGGATTACTAAAGCACTTAAAAGAGTACTCTAAGAAGAAGTATAATCTAAATGGCCTCTAGAAGAGATTAATAAGCAAGTCACTATAAACAGATTCTATTTAAACCTTTACCTAAATGCGAAGCTAATACTAATAATAAAGAACCCACGCTTCTTATTACAAGCACCTAACATTACGCCGGAGCTATTGTTAATAGCATTAAGCCTGCTAATTACAGATGCCTAGCCCTCTTAACTTACTGTTCTTATTATCCCTTAAGCCTAACTAGAAACATACCTCTTACTACCCCATATAACACCTTAAGCCTAAGAACACTATAATAACATAAGGAAAGTACTTAATCTTACAAAGATCTATAAAGAGGCTAATAAATACAGTGGGAAGATGTTTAACTTTATTAAACTAAAGGTGGTGATATTATAAGACTAATGCTATTAGCTTAACTTTACGGAAACCGCGCTTATAAAAGCATTCCCTGTGATACTAATAGGTAATATAAAGAAATTCTATCTTACAAACATTGCTATAAAGCTATTAGTAGGCTTTATATTTATTGAAAATAGGAAGGGGAATGTACTAGAGGATAGGAAGACCTCCTAGTAATTCCTAGATAGCTAGCGCAATAGAGGGCGCTGCGACCTATAGATAACTAAACCACGATAGATAATTCACTTTAAGAGCTAAGATAGTTAAATATAGTTGATTTCTAGCTAACGGACGGTCTGCGAGCAATGAGAGGATTTTACTAAGTCCCCTCATAGACTTACTAACCATATCGGCAGAACTAGGTTGCTAATAGGGTCTCGCGAGCTACTTTTTATTTTCCGTATAATTCATTTGTATAGGAAAAGTAAAAAATCAACTCACAGCTATACAAACTAAACGCCCATGTGGCCTAACTAAGCACTTTAATAAACAACCCTATTTATAAAATATACTATAAAATCCAGAATAAATCAAGGATTTAAATAGTATACGTTAGCCTTTATACGACTACTAGTTCCCTAGTTACAGTCGATTTCAGCTTCCCTATAGGGTAACCTAGTCGGCTTAGTCATACAAGCCTGTGGGTTAGTTGTGTGCAGGAACGCAGGTCACAGCCAAAGCTGCAAGCAACGCTGCAAGCAACGCCTTGTAACTAACGTTACAACAACGCAACTAGGCAACTAGTGGGCCTATAAAATAGTGCTAAAAATAGCATTATTTTAACAATATTTAATTAAATAGTTAAGCTTATTAGACAGCACTTTAAAACAGCGATAAATAAGCAATTCTACTGCTAAGAGTGAAATAGCATTATGCTACGTGGCACTATTGCTAAATATCCTAATAAAACAAAGATAAAGTGCCTTAACACTATGGTTTAAAGCCTTTAAGATATTTATAATAGACTCTTTAACCCTCTTGCTAATAATACAGAACTTGTTAAATAAACCCTTTAAGCTATTAGAGGTGTACTAGAATGTAGCCTCGTAGAATTTGCAGTTAATAACACATTTAAAGACCTTATAGGCAATCTTCACAAGTCAATTAGCATTGCTAAAGCCTAAAAAGAAGTTAGCTAATAATAGTTCTGTTAAAATAATGCTATTTTTAGCACTATTTTATAGGCCCACTAGTTGCCTGGTTGCGTTGTTGCAACGTTGGTTACAAGGCGTTGCTTGCAGCGTTGCTTGCAGCTTTGGCTGTGACCTGCGTTCTTGCACACAACTGACCCACAGGCTTGTATGACTAAGCCGACTAGGTTACCCTATAGGGAAGCTGAAATCGACTGTAACTAGGGAACTAGTAGTTGTATAAAAGGCTGACGTATACTATTCGAATCCTTGATTTATTCTGGATTTTATGGTATATTTTATAAATAGGGTTATTTATTAAAGTGCTTAGTTAGGCCACACGGGCGTCTAGTTTGTATGGCCGTGAGTCGATTTTTTACTTTTCCTATATAAATGAATTATACGGAAAATAAAAAGTAGCTTGCGAGACCCTATTGGCGACCTGGTTCTGCCGATATGGTTGGTAGGTCTATGAGGGGACTTAGTAGAATCCTCTCATTGCTCGCAGACCGTCCGTTAGCTAGAAATCAACTATATTCAACTATCTTAGCTCTCAAAGTGAATTATCTATTGTGGTTTAGTTATCTATAGGTCGCAGCGCCCTCTATTGCGCTAGCTATCTAGGAATTACTAGGGAGGTCTTCCTATCCCTCTAGTACATTCCCCTTCCCATTTTCAATAAGTTCTATACTAATAACTACACTAATAAGGACTTCTTCACAGATCGTTAATATAGGCGCTCTAGAGGCCCTAATCGCAATTAAGGCCACGATTAAGGCCGCTAATAACGGCTACAATGCTTTATATATAGAAAAGACAGCTACTAGTTCTTAAATCACAGTAATAAGGATTAATAAGAAGCAAGGCAATAATAGTAGAAAAACAAAAGGCATAGGAACCCTCCTTCTAATAATAAATACAAAGCTTTCCTCTAAGCCTATGAAGGCAATAATAGCGCTGTAAAAGAGGGTGATAAAAGCTCTAATAACGAAGATGCCTAGGATATAGCTAAAGCCTTTATTAAAGAATCTAGTAAGATTAAAAGTAAGCTAATAGTTATGTAATTCTTTATAAGTGCTATGAAGCTAGTGAACAGAGGTAATATCTTCTAAAACCTTAGAAAAGAAGCCCTCTAGCATACTCTCCGCAAGGAGGATTTGTTTAGGCCCTAGTTAACCGCCTATATATTAGAGAAACACTACTCTGATAAGGTATTTAAAGGCATTATTCCTAATACTAGGGCGGCAGGCTTCTTAACAGCTAGTATTAACTAGGCTAAAGCCCTAGTGAAGAGGATGCCCTTATTAATAATAGAACCTATTAAAAGGTAACAAACTATTAAATTTGGCGCTGGATTAGTAATATTAGTAGGAATCTTAAAGGTTCTTACGGTCTTTAGCCTTATCACGTTTTATATAATTAATATAAGCACACTGTTCTTATATAGCATTAATGATATAGATAATATAAGGGTTAAGATTAATAACCTTAAGAACGTGCTAATTTAAGGTAATTAAAGGGTGCTAATTATTAGGAAATAGGGATATCTATGGTGGACTCTAGAAGCCACAGAAGTAACCGCTTACTTTCTCTTAGAAAAGCAAATTTATTAGCTTTATTAACGATTTAGACATCCTTCCGTATAACAGCTATTAAAGGTTTTATATCGCGTAGGTGAGGATATAAACAATAAGGTTATTAAGAAAATCACGAAGGTCTGCTATTACTATTAACTTAATAGGAAGTTGCTAGGGCGATTCTAATTTACATTAAAAGACAATTGTAACTTTAACTACAAGATAATTATTAATATAATACACCTTAATAGAAAGCCTATGCTTTATATTATTAATATAGTAACCTTATTCTAAGCGGCTTACTTCCTTAAACCTTAGAAGTAAAAGGCATATAATATTTAAAACGCGCTAAAAGAGTGCTAGATTAATACCTATCTAGGTCCTCTAGACTAGATAGTTTATAATGCTGAAAAGAATTTTGCCTTAAATGAATTCTATAACTATACGCGTGTTATAGTAATTAGCGTTAATAAAGTGCTTGTAGAAGCGCACTAGAGTATTAGAAAGGTTAAACAATATTACGGACCGCTAAGAGGAGCATATAATATTATTAGCAAAGAGCTAGGTAATAATATAAGCGTGATAATAGATTAAAAGCTTTAGATAGCTATTAAAGCCATTAATGATATAGTAGGGCTAGATAGCCTTATGCCCACGCTCCTTGTATTTAGTTTATACCTACGACTAGCTAATAATTTACCACTAAGCCTCTCTATTATATAATAAGCTACAATCTTACAGAAAGTAACTAATAAAGCCTAATAATACCTAGCGAGAAGGTAGGTTAGAGATGCCCTTACTGCCTGTAATAGTCTAAACACAATGCTTACACATTTACTGCCTCTGTAATTAGATATATGTATATAGCGTGAGAAAGAAGGCTAGCAGAGCCTGTATAAGCTAATTACTACTAATAGTAAAAGCTGCACTCTTTAAATACTATATAGACCTGCTAGATTTCGATTAACTATTATTAAACTATATTTACGTAATAATAACAATCCCTAATAGGAAAAACTAGAATATAAAGCCGCTTCTAATACATCTGATAATGATTTTAACCTAGAAGAAGAGCATATTATAAGATAAAGAGGAAGACCTCTAAAGCTAAAAACTATAACTAACACAAATCTAATACCTAAGAGAGGTTATAGAAGGCCTAGAAAGAACCCTCTCTAGCCACCTAAAGAGCTAATTTAGAGTAAAACCTTCCTTATAGCAAAGGAAAAGGCCGATTTTAACCTAGCTATACAACTCTATAAAGAAGGGAAGATAATCACTCTAGGTGACTCGTTTAAATGCTCTGATTAAGATAAAATTAGCGCTTTATAAGCTTACGAAGTCTTCAGATTCGTTAGATTTGACCTAAATCTACACAGTGGCTAGTGAATCTTTAAATCCTACATAGTTTAAGAAGTTAAAGGAAAGGGAATAGAAACACTATATAAGAAATCATAGCTAGTTATTTAAGGCCACAGTGATCACGATAAATTTGATATCCTAACCTAATCTCTGACTATCTAATGGGCTAGTTAATGATTGATTATAGCCCTAGCCCCTTCCCTCCGTAAGAAAGGCATTAGCCTTTAGATCTGTAATATTATACAAGCCTACGTGCAGTTAATAACGAAGCTTAACAGGTGTATTATTACATAACTTCCTAATCAGATTAAACACTTATATTCACAAGGAATAGTAATAGAAGTTATTAAGCCCCTTTACGGAATTACAGAAGCAGGAACACACTAGTGGTTAACGTACTTCTGTTATTATTATAATAACCTTAGTATAGTCACTTTAATAAATAACCTGTGCCTATTGATTTTAGATGACAAGGACTGCTTTAGAATCGTTAGAATGCAGACTAATAATACCTTAGGGCTTAGTAATAATGCCTTCTTTAAGCGTAAAGAATCTAAGCTAAAGAAAGCTAACTTTACCACTAAACTAAAGTAAAGGCTTACTACAGAAACACCGCTAATCTTTAATAGCTATATGCTAACTAAATCTAATAATAACTCGCTAAACCTCTATTAGAAAGGCTAAAGTAAGAAGATTTAGCCTATTAATATAGCTTGTTATAAACTAGCCTTAGGGCAGCTGCAAACAAGCGTTTAAAGTGCGATTATTATTCTTAGAGAGGAAGGAAAGAACTAGACAAGAGGTTACATAGCGCCTAGCTATATATCCCTCTATGCGTAGTCTATGCGTATAGCGTGCGCAGTAGCCCTAAGTCCTAAGCATATTTGCACACAATATATATCCTTCCCACACACTCTTCACACCCTTCCTACGCCCCCTTTACGTCCCTTCTATACTTAAGAAGGACTTAAGCCTTAAGCTTAAGTCTATAATATACCCCCTTCTTACCCCCCCCCCTTTTCTTACTCCTTAGGAAAAAAAATTTTTATACTCCCCCTTACTTCTTATTCTCCCTTTACTTTCCTATATATATTCTAGTAGTCTTACTTCTCTAAGAGTAAATTAAACTATACCTATTTTTACACCTATTTTAAACTATTACTTTTTTATATATCCCCTTATTTTACCTTAAACCTATCTAGTGCCTTAGTATTTTATATATTCTCTAGGGGTTCTTATATTAGCTATATATAACCTTTTTATTTAACTAGAATATTATAATTTAATCCCTAGCCTAGCGTATTCTTAGCTATAAGAATCTTCTTTACCTAGTACTCTATAAGATTATTATCTATATCTATTATTATTAGCTCTAGTAATAGTCTTTTATTAGCTAGCTTTTAACTTAGTAATAAGTCCTTTACTACCCTCTAGACTAAATCTATATAAAAGACTAGGTATAGTTCTCTAGGAATATCTAGCTTTATAGTTAATAGTATTAGTACCTCTAGTACCTTATACTTAGCTATTACCTAGTCTAGCTTCTTATATAGGTAATTTATTTTAATATTCTTAAGACTTAGCTATATATAGTCTCTAACCTAAAAAGCATTTTATAAGTCTCTAACTACTATTTATATTTTCCTATTATTATTACTAGATAAAAGCTATAGCTACTTATATTAGGTCTATGCTCTTTCTTAAATACTATAGGAATACTTATGCTTACCCTTTTACTAAAGTCTTTAAAGCTTCTATAAATAGTAGTGCCTAGATTATAAGTATATTAAAGCTATAAAAAGCTATATTTACACTTACTCCTATTACTAAGGAATTCCTATTATTTCATACTAGTTAATAGGCTAGTAAGTAATTTACCCACTTAAATTACAAAAAGGATAATATTACTTATAACACTGCCTAAACCTCCTAGTTAGCTCTCTCTATACCTCTATCTATTTATAGGTAGTATAAGGTTAATAGTAATTACTTTATGCTAACCTTCTTATAAAGCGCTATCTAAAAGTTACTTAACTAATTTAACCTATAATCTATAATAATCTAGGTAAGGAACCTATAAAACCACTACTAATAGTGCTTAAACCATTTTACACACGCCTTAGCCTCTATTAATATTATAGCCTTAAGTTACATAAATTTAAAGAGCCTATCTGTAATAACTATTAGGAACTATAGGTTAGCCTAGTCTCTAGCAGGGAGCTCTATTATAAAGTTAATAGAGATCTATAACTAATATTTATCTAGTGGGGAATTAGCTTTAGTAACCCCTTATTATAGACTTGAGCTTAAGGCTTAGGTCCTTCTTAGGTACGGAAGGGACGCGGAGGGCGCGCGGGAAGGGTGCAGAGAGTGTGCGGGAAAGACATGTGTTATGTGTAAATATACTTAGGACTTAGGGCTACTACGTGCGCTATGCGCATAGACTACGTATAAAGAGATATATAGCTAAGCGCTATATAACCTCTTATCTAGTTCTTTCCTTTCTCTCTAAGAATAATAATTACACTTTAAATACTTATTTATAGCTACCTTAAGGCTAGTTTATAATATTTATTATTCTTTACTATAGAAGCTAATAAGATAGTAGTATTATAAGAAGTTATTAAGAGGTAAGTAGCCTAAATTACTAACCTTACTAATAGGTAAAATATAGCCCTTATGTTAAGTTGACCAAGGGGATTCGGGTCCTATAACCACAGGTCACTAGTGCACTAGTTACTTAATGTAAAAGGGGTTCAATTCTGCTTGTCTTCTAGATCTAGCTATAGGGGGATTGAGGCTATAGATATACCTTAATCCTAGGGATACTTCCGCATGCGTGGTGTTATAGGTCAAACACGCTGTCTAGGGCAAAGTGAGGTAATAGTCCTATGCAGCTAATCGCGTTACTAGTCTAGGTAGGGCAATAAGACCCCGTGCGCCAGTTGCGTTCTAGTGCATAGTGGGGCGATAAGACCCCGTGCATCTAATCGCAATTTAGTGCACAGTGAGGCGATAAGACCCTGTGCATCTAATCGCAATTCAATGCAAAGTGGTGACAAATTCGTCTGCAACGAATTCGCAGCAATTCTAACACTAGTAATTTTTCTCTTTTTATTGTGGGCGTAAGAGGCTTAAAAGCGCAGTAAAATCAATTAAAGGAAATATTATAATAAAGGGGTGACTAAGCAGGTTTCGCTGCTTTGATTAGTTAGTTAGTGTTAAAATAATGCTATTTTTAGCACTATTTTATAGGCCCACTAGTTGCCTAGTTGCGTTGTTGCGCGGCGTTGCTGCGCGCTACGTTGCGTGGTTGTGCAACGCATCTTGCGTTGCCACCTAAGCAAAGCTACGGCATGTATGACTAAGCCAACTAGGTTACCCTATAGGGAAGCCAAAATTGACTGTAACTAGGGAACTAGTAGTTATATAAAAGGCTGACGTATACTATTCAAATCCTTGAATTTTTCTGGATTTAATGGTATATTGTATATAAAGGGTTGCTTATTAAAGTGCTTAGTTGGGCCACATGGGCGTCTAGTTTGTATGGCCGTGAGTCGATTTTTTACTTTTCCCATACAAATGAATTATGCGGAAAATAAAAAGTAGCTCACGAGACCCTATTGGCGACCTAGTTCTGCCGATATGGTCGGTAGGTCTATGAGGGGACTCAGTAAAATCCTCTCATTGCTCGCAGACCGTCCGTTAGCTAGAAATCAACTATATTCAACTATCTTGGCTCTCAAAGTGAATTATCTATCGTGGTTTAGTTATCTATAGGTCGCAGCGCCCTCTATTGCGCTAGCTATCTAGGAATTACTAGGGAGGTCTTCCTATCCCTCCAGTACATTCCCCTTCCCATTTTCAATAGGTTATGAGCCCGGAAGGCCTATAGATTAACTTTATTACACTGCATTATTCACTGCGATTGCTAGATTTTTGGCTATTAGTTGTGGTTTTACTACACTGTGGGCTCTTAAGATTACAAAGGAAAACCGCTAGAATTTGAAGCTTTTCATCGCCTAGCACCCCGCATCGCAACACTAGACCTTTGGTGTTGAAATTCACTCGCCGCACCTGCAATATAATTTATTGCAACCATCACCTGTGATTTTATTCACAACCGCGACCGTCATTGATATTATCTACGCTGTAGATACGCTGCACTTCCCTCAAAATCACTTCGGACTTTTTAGTATATCCTATACTAAGCTTTTTGACCTATTATATTACGATACATTGCATTGCACTGCGTTGCGCTGCGCTGTACGTTCTATATTACCTATTATTCCTATCTGTGGCTCTTGGTGTTATAAAAATTTTCTCCCTGAGAATTTTCACCGGCCCGTTTTTGCCCGCGCATACCTTTGACCCACTTTTCTAGCCGGAGGGGCTCCTTTCAAACAGCCCCTGCCACGCATTTTACGTGCGCAAGCAGATTGCATTACAACCAATTTTCTAGCACACGTTATTTGCAACAGGAAGAGAGTCAGAGATTATACACAGGGGTTTTTGAAGATGGCGCCACCTAATTTCAAGGGAAAGGGACCTGGGGCAGGACCTTCCAATCCTAACCCTAACCCTAACCCTAGTAACCCTGGGGACCCAAGTCGGATGGATATAGAAGGTCAACCTATGGCTGCCCAAGCCAGCCCTTTGCAACTAGAAATGCAGAGGCAAATTGAGCAACAAGGCAAGACCTTAACTGAATTTATTCAGCATAGTGAGGATAATCGTATTAAAAAACGAGGCTAGCATTAATGATCTTTTAAGTAAATTAACGCAAACCATGTCTGCTATACAAGGTCTTCAGACCTTTTCTAGGCCTAAGGAAGAAAATACTGAGGTACCTAGAGAAGATCTGGCTGCTAAATCTTCACCTGCGCCTGTACTATCTTCTACTAGTAACCTTCAAGCTGCTTTCAATGGAAGCGCTATAAAGGAACTAAATAAGAAAGTACACTCTATTCCTAAGGGAGCTAAGCTAAAAGGCCCTGAAAACTATGATCAGTGGAAGCAAGCCCTGAACATACAATTTAGAGCCCTAGGATTACCTGAATTCTTAGATAATCCAAGCATAGCTAGTCAGCTAGCTGACCCTGACCAGGCTATTCTTTTAATGATATTAAGAGATAGCTGTCAGTCAGGGCCACAAGCAGCTATCTGCTGGCAGACGTCCCCGAAGAAGCCTATAAAGTCCTTATTAGGCAGTATTCGCAGAGTGCTGAAATCCAGCGTGGTACGCTATACTCTAGCTACCATTCCCTAAATTTTTCAAATTATAAGGGATCTTTAGAGGCTTTTAATGCTGATTTTAATAATTTACTAGCTAGACTGCAGCTTTGCAGTGTAGTGATCGCACCAATTGATCAAGTAAATCATTATATTAATGCATTAAAGCAGACCTTTCCTAGTTGGGCTGAGAGACAAAGATTCACTATCAGAGCTTCTAGGGCACAAGGACTGCCTGTAAATACCTTAAATTTACAGTTCCTCATGGCGGACTTATTAGAAGAGCAAAGAGATAAATCTTCCCCTATAGCTAAGGCTCTTAGCTATAAGGCTTCTAATAATAACAAGGGAAATTCTAAGGACCAGGAAAAGAACACATCTAATCCTACCCCTAAGAAGGACCCTAACGCTAAGAAAGAGCAGGATAAGAAGGATTCAAACCCTTCTAAGGCCTCTAGGAAGAAGCAGAAGAAGAAGAGTGGCACTAGGGCTAATGAGAAAGGAAAGGAAGCCGCGTTTGCTTTAGGCTACAGCCTAGCAACAGGATACGTTGAAGAATTAGATTCTAACGAATCTAGCAGCGATGATAGTAGTGATTCTGAATCTGATTCGGATACCTCTAGTGTCACTACCACTAGTAACACTACTACCAAGCCCGCTTTTAATTACTCTAATAATGTAATTAAAAAATTCCCTTCTGTATGATACTGGTTCCTCTTGTCACATTTGTAATAATAGGGCTTTCTTCAGGGATTTCAAACCCCTAAAGAAAGGCAAATGCGGCCCTATAATTACAGCTGGAGGACCTATCTATCCTAAAGGGAAGGGTACTGCTGTATTTAACGTGCTGGTAAAGAAAAATCCACCAGAATATAGGTCTTTAGCTTTACTAGATGCCCTATATTTCCCAGGCATAGATACGAACCTAGTTAGTGGTTTAACCCACTATCTCTCCGGGGGTTATCTTCTGAAAGATCAGCTTTTCCTAGCTAATAAAAGTCCCTGTGGGTTATTAGAACCTACTAAACACGGCTTCTTTTTGCAAGTTAAAGGACAACCAACCCCTATAATTTGCAAGCATCAAACCCACCTCTCCTTTATGGGCTCCCGGATTCATCAACATCCAACCCATACGACTTATATGGGGTTTTCCTACCCTATAGAGGTGCAAATTCCACAGCAGCCTACCCTGGATCCAACGGAATATCAGCGAATTGAAGAAATCGACTCTGAAGACGACAATATCGACAATTCAGCCCTACATCCCACCGGAGCTCCTAGTCAGGCATCTTCTGTTGTAGGGGATTTAGAAGGTCCATATCCTAATGCGTTGGATGACGATAGTGGCCGTCTAGAATCCCCTGAGGCCTGTGATCCTCAAGAAGCCTGGCACGATAGGGAGCAAAGGGATAGTAGCTCTGAAAAGCTAGATTCTAGTTACAAGAAGTTACTAGATTTAGCCCTTCTTTGGCATATTCGATTAGGCCACATCGGCCTCCCCTTGCTAAAGAAATCATCGAAATTAGCTAAAGGGATCCCTGATTTTTCCGCCATCAAAGACAAGGATTTCAACTGCTTAGCCTGTACGCAAACTAAGGCTATTAGAAGACCCAGCAAAAGACCTATTCAGGACCCCCCTAGAGTTCTAGATATTCTAGAGGGAGATACGGTAGAAATTGAACCTATACCTCACAATAAGAAGGCTCTAGTCCTTTTCCTTATTGATCGAAAATCACGGTATAAATGGTGCCTCTCATTAGCTAATAAAGAAGGTCAGACCCTTTATAATGCTATTAAGGGCTTTTTAAGGAATTAAAAAATCAATATAATTCGTATCCTAGGCATCTTCATTTTGACGGAGGCACTGAAATCAACAACGACCTCCAACAATGGCTGACTTCTAAGGGAATTTGCTTTAGCACCTCCTGCCCTTATATTCACGAACAGAATGGGCTAGTTGAGCGAGCTATTAGGGTTATCCTCGATCGACTTAGAGCTACCCTACAGTGGTCCAAATTGCCCCTGTATCTCTGGTCTTACATCCTTCCAGCCATAGTGGACTTAGTTAACATCACCGCGAATACGACTAAGCCCCTAACCCCTAAGCAGCTATATCTAGCTGACTTAGAGCCTAAGACCACCTATAAGCCTGACTTCTCGAAAATTAGGGCTATAGGGTCTTATTATGAGGTTCTAATACCTCCGGAGCAGAGATCTAAGCTGCAAAAGCTAGCCCCTAGGACCATCCCTGGCCGGTTACTAGCTACTCTAGGTTCTAACGTCTATCTTGTTTATATACCCTCTAAAAGGTCAGTCGTCAAGACTAGCTTTGTAAAAATCATAGAGGATATAGGCTCTGTAAGGATCCCTAAATCTTCAGGGAGTTATCCTTTAGAGGGAGGAATCGATGACTTTCTTCGTGATAGTTATCCCTCGCAAGATAATCTAGAAATTCAGGATAATCCAAAGCCTGAAAATCTAGTCCCCTAGAGAGCCGCAGCCCTATAAAAGCCCCTCAAAAGGCACCTATAGGTAATCCATTAGCTGATCCAGACGCTATGGATGTTGACGATTTCAATATAACTTCTTTTGTTAAGGAGTTATGCTTTAAGGCTCAGGAAAAGGCTAAATCAACTAACAACAGTGATTCGGACACCCCCAAGACCTGGAAACAAGCATTAAAAAGCAAGGATAGTCGAAAATGGATAGATGCGACTTTTAACGAATTTAAGCAGCTTTTAACTGCTGGAACCTTCAAATTTATAGGGATAGACCAAGTTCCTAAGGGCCGAAGGATCCTAAAAAACAGACTTGTCTATAAAGTCAAAAGGGATAAAGAAAATAATCCCCTAAAATACAAGGCCCGCCTCGTTGCTAAAGGCTTTATGCAGATAGAAGGTCAAGATTATCTCGAGACCTATGCTGCCACAAGCATCCCTCCTAGTTGGCGAATATTATTAGCTCTAGCAGCTTCTAATGACTGGGAAGTCGAACAAGTCGATTTTGTAGGGGCATTCTTAAATAGTCTACTAAAGGAAGCTATTTATATGCAAATCCCAGACGGATTTACCGAATTTGCCGAAGCCACGCCTGAAATAGCTAAATTACTTAAGAAATATGGCTATAAACCCGCTCAAAAGCAAGTTATTTTCCTTCAAAAAGCTTTATATGGATTAAAACAAAGCTCTAGAGAGTGGCAGCAGGCCCTAAAAGACCTTCTTCGCAAGCACGGATTTCACCCCTTAATTTCAGACCCAGCCGTTTTTTATAACCCAACTACATCCACATATATAGCGACTTATGTGGATGACTGCCTTCTAATAGGACCCGACCTCAAATATATCAATAGATTGAAGAAGCTTTTGCATAAAGCTTACCCTATAGAAGACCGTGGACCAGCCGAATTTTTCCTAGGCGTTCAAATCACTAGAAATCGAAAGAAAGGGACCCTAACTATTCATCAGTCCCAGTACATTTCTGAAGCCCTAGAAAGGTTCGACCTGAAAGATGCTAAGCCTGTTCAAATTCCTCTTCAACCCGGAATTATTAAACAAGCAGCAACCCACCTAACAAAATCTCTCTCACCCCCCGATCACAAGCTATATCAGTGCATTATAGGGACTATTATGTACTTAATGCTTCTAACAAGACCTGATATTGCTTTTCCGGTCCAGTGGCTTTCTACAGCGCTATCTAAGCCGTTTATAGAGCACTTAAATGCTGCTAAACACCTGCTTAGGTACCTATCTGGCACTATGGGTTATTCTATAACCTATAGAAGGTCTAGATCTGTTACAAACTCCAAAGCCTCTACGACCCTTATTGGATTCTGCGATAGCGACTACGCTGGTGATAGGATCTCTTCAAAATCAACCTATGCTTATTTATTTAAGCTAGCCGAAGGACCTATTAGCTGGAAATCGAAGAAAGCAACTACAATAGCTTTATCCACATTAGAAGCTGAATCTGACGCTTTATGTGAGGCTATTAGGGAGCTAGAATGGTTAAATGGCTTATTTACGGAAATTAAGCTGCCTCTAGCCCCTCCAGTCCCGATTTTTTAGCGATAACCAAGGTGCTATTACGACTGCTAATAACCCTGCTCTTCATAGCAGAACAAAGCATACCCTGCTAAAATTCAACTATACCAGAGAAAAGGTACAGAAGGGTATAGCTAAGGTCATCTACATCAACACTAAAGAGATGCCTGCAGATGGCTTGACTAAGCCTCTGCCCTATGATAAATTTCAACAATTTATTAAATTACTAGGTCTTACGAAGTCCTAGCTAGCTTTATAAAATCAACAAAAAGTCGAAAAATAATAAATCAACAAAATATTGGAATTCTAGTTGAAAAGTTATTGGATTTATAGTTAAAAGTTATTGATTTGTTGGAATTTATAGTTGACTTAGATATCTATTAAAGAGCTAAGTCATTAGGCATTGAATTAGTTATGTCACACTTTTCTAGAGGGAGTGTTAAAATAATGCTATTTTTAGCACTATTTTATAGGCCCACTAGTTGCCTAGTTGCGTTGTTGCGCGGCGTTGCTGCGCGCTACGTTGCGTGGTTGTGCAACGCATCTTGCGTTGCCACCTAAGCAAAGCTACGGCATGTATGACTAAGCCAACTAGGTTACCCTATAGGGAAGCCAAAATTGACTGTAACTAGGGAACTAGTAGTTATATAAAAGGCTGACGTATACTATTCAAATCCTTGAATTTTTCTGGATTTAATGGTATATTGTATATAAAGGGTTGCTTATTAAAGTGCTTAGTTGGGCCACATGGGCGTCTAGTTTGTATGGCCGTGAGTCGATTTTTTACTTTTCCCATACAAATGAATTATGCGGAAAATAAAAAGTAGCTCACGAGACCCTATTGGCGACCTAGTTCTGCCGATATGGTCGGTAGGTCTATAAGGGGACTCAGTAGAATCCTCTCATTGCTCGCAGACCGTCCGTTAGCTAGAAATCAACTATATTCAACTATCTTGGCTCTCAAAGTGAATTATCTATCGTGGTTTAGTTATCTATAGGTCGCAGCGCCCTCTATTGCGCTAGCTATCTAGGAATTACTAGGAGGTCTTCCTATCCCTCCAGTACATTCCCCTTCCCATTTTCAATAGTTAGATATGTAGGCCTGTTATTAAAGACAGGAAAACAGAGGTAATAACAGAAGTAGGAAAAAGAGAGGTTGTAAGGTTACTTACGTAGCTAAGTGAGGCTAGTCGTTAATGCGGCCAATCGTATCGCGTGCATCAATTCAGTGGACCCACTTTTAGTCTGATCCGAGCATTAGCTGTAGGAAGCTCTAGCAATCTCTCTTTTTCTCTTTTGGCTAAAAAAGCTCAAAAACGCAATAAAAATCGAATTAAAGGGAAGTGTTAATAAGTAAATTCTTCAGTGAAAATCCACGGCTGTGATTAGTCCGGGTTCAATCTATTCTAGACCGTTAATATTAGGGGGAAATAAGGGTATTATTAATTTACTAGTCTCTTTACCTAACCTTCCACACGTATATTAACCTAGTTGTTATTAATAAAGGTCTTAAGGCTCTTATTTAATAAGGCTTTTGTTATTGCATTAGTAATATTGTCTCTTCTATTAATCCAGCGGATCTCGTGGATCTCGCGCCGTTTGTATAATTGTCGCAATGCCATGATATCAATCATAAGTCGCTTCTCCTTCGTTATTCTAAGCTTAATAAGGCATTTATAAAGCGAAAACAAGTCTATATAGACCACAATTAGCACCTATGGCAACTTCAGCTGCTTTATTATAATATTAAGCGTGGTGTTCATAGCGTAGGTCACGTTAACGCCTTGTACCATGCTGTATAGCTCTAATACTAGGGCGCTTCTTGTAACCCTTTTGCTTTTTGTAAATGTTGAGTTAACTAAGGGGGATTCGGGTCCTATGACCACAGGTCACTAGTGCACTAGTTACTCAATGTAAAAGGTTTAATTCTGCTTATCTTCTAGATCTAGCTATAGGGGGATTGAGGCTATAGATATACCTTAATCCTAGGGATGCCTCCGTATGCGTAGTATTATGGGTTAAACACGCTGTCTGGGGCGAAGTGGGGCGATAGTCCTATGCGGCCAATCGCGTTACTAGTCTAGGTGGGGCAATAAGACCCCGTGTGCCAGTTGCGTTCTAGTGCACAGTGGGGCGATAAGACCCCGTGCATCCAATCGCAATTCAGTGCACAGTGGGGCGATAAGACCCCTGTGCATCTAATTGTAATTTAATGCAAAGTGGTGACGAATTTGTCCGTAACGAATTCGTAGCGATTCTAACACTAGCAATTTTTCTCTTTTTATTGTAGGCGTAAGAGGCTTAAAAGCGCAGTAAAATCAATTAAAGGAAATGTTATAATAAAGGGGTAACTAAGCAGGTTTTGCTACTTTAATTAGTTAGTTAGATATGCAGGCCTGTTATTAAAGATAGGAAAACAAAGGTAATAACAGAAGTAGGAAAAAGAGAGGTTATAAGGTTGCTTACGTAGCCAAGTGGGGCTGGTTGTTAATGCGGCCAATCGTATCGCGTGCATCAATTCGGTGGACCCACTTTTGGTCTGATCCGAACATTAGCCGTAGGAAGCTCTAGCAATCTCTTTTTTCTCTTTTGGCTAAAAAGCTTAAAAACGCAATAAAAATCGAATTAAAGGGAAGTGTTAATAAGTGGATCCCTCAGTGGAAATCCACGGCTGTGATTAGTCCGGGTTTAATCTATTCTAGACTGTTAATGTTAGGGGGGAAATGAGGGTATTGTTAATTTACTAGTCTCTTCACCTAACCTTTCACACGTATATTAACCTAGTTGTTGTCAATGAAGGTCTTAAGACTCTTATTTAATAAGGCTTTTGTCATTGCATTAGCGATATTGTCTCTTCCATTAATCTAGCGGATCTTGTGGATCTCGCGCTGTTCGTATAATTGTCGCATTGCTATGATATCAATTATAAGTCGCTTCTCCTTTATTATTCTAAGCTTAATAAGGCATTTATAAAGCAAAAACAAGTCTGTATAAACCATAATTAGCACCTATGGTAACTTCAGCTACTTTATCACAATGTTAAGCATAGTGTTTATAGCGTAGGTCACGTTAACGCCTTATACTATGCTGTACAGCTCTAATACTAGGGCGCTTCTTATAACCCTTTTGCTTTTTGTAGAGCTGTATATAATAATATTACCTTATATTGTAAATTTAGCGCTCTCGTTATTGCTTTTATTGCCTAGGACAATCACGTATCCTAGTTACAAGCTTAAGTCCTTATTATTTATAAAAGAACCGTTAACAAAGACATATAGCTTAGCGGATAAGAGATTAATTAGTACGTAGCAGAGGCCGCGGTCTTAATATTCTATTTGCTAGTAAAGCCTTTTATTTAGTTATTTAATATCATTAATCGTGATATTATATTATTAGGCAGTGACAGAGAGGTTATATAATGCTTTAGGCTAATAGATTATAGCAATATACGCTTTACAGGCGCGTTATTTAACGTACTGTTAATGCTTTAAATCCGTAGCTATATTAACAGGCTAAATCTTCTTACTTTAGCCTTTCTAATAGAGGTTTAGTAAGTTATTATCAGATTTAGTTAGCATATAGCTATTAAAGATTAGCAGTGTTCCTGTGGTAAGCCTTTGCTTTAGCTTAGCAGTGAAGTTAGCTTTCTTTAGCTTAGATTCTTTACGCTTAAAGAAGGTATTATTACTAAGCCCTAAGGTATTATTAGTTTGTATTCTAATAATTCTAAAGCAGTCCTTATTATCTGAAATTAATAGGCACAGGTTATATATTAAAGTGACTATACTAAGGTTATTATAATGATAATAGAAGTACGTTAACCACTAGTGTGTTCCTGCTTCTGCAATTCCGTAAAGGGGCTTAATAACTTCTATTACTATTCCTTGTGAATATAAGTGTTTAATCTAATTAGGAAGTTACGCAATAATACACCTATTAAGCTTTATTATTAACTATACGTAGGCTTATGTAATATCGCGAATCCAAAGGCTAATGCCTTTCTTATAGAGGAAGGGGCTAGGGCTATAATTAATCGTTAACTAGCCTATTAGATAGTCAGAGATTGGGTTAGGATATCAAATTTATTATAATTACTGTGGCCTTAGATAACTAGCCGTGATTTCTTGTATAGTGTTTCTGTTCCCTTTCCTTTAACCTCTTAAACCATATGGGATTTAAAAATTCGCTAGCCACTATATAGGTTTGGGTTAAATCTAATAAATTTAAAGACTTTGCAAGCTTATAAAGCGCTAATTTTATCTTAATCAAAGCGTTTAAACGGGTTACCTAGAGTGATTATCTTCCTTTCTTTACAAAGTTATATAGCTAGGTCAAAATCAGCCTTTTCCTTTGCTATAAGGAAGGTTTTACTCTAAATTAGCTCTTTAGGTAGCTAGAGAGAGTTCTTTCTAGGCCTTCCACGACCTCTCTTAGGTATTAGATTCGTATTAGTTATAGTTTTTGGCTTTAGAGGTTGCCCTCTTTGTCTTATAGTATGCTCTTCTTCTTCTAGGTTAGAATTATTATTAGATTTATTAGAAGCGGCTTTAGATTCTAGTTCTTCTTATTAGGGATTGTTATTATTATATAGATATAGCTTAATAATAGTTAATCGAAATCTAGCAAGTCCGTATAGCATTTAAAGAGTGTAGCTTTTACTGTTAGTAGTAATTAGCTTATATAAGCCTTACTAGCCTTCTTTCTCACGCTACACACACACATCTAACTACAGAGGCAGTGAATATGTAAGCATTATGTTTAGACTGTTACGGGTAGTGAGGGCATCTCTAACCTGCCTTCTCGCTAGGTATTATTAGGCTTTGTTAGTTGCTTTCTGTAGGATTGTAGCTCGTTATATAATAGAGAGGCTTAGTGGAGAATTATTAGCTAGTCGCGGGTATAAACCGAACACAAGGAGCGTGGGTATAAGGCTATCTAGCCCTGCTAAATTATTAATAGCCTTAATAGCTATTTAAAGCTTTTAATCTATTGTTACGCTTATGTTATTACCTAGCTCTTTACTAATAATATTATACGCTCTTCTTAGCGGTCTGTGGTATTGTTTAACTTTTCTAATGCTCTAGTGCGCTTCTACAAGCACTTCGTTAATGCTAATTACTATAACGCGCGTATAGTTACGGAATTCGTTTAAGGTAAAATTCTTTTTAGCATTATAAACTATCTAGTCTAGAGGACCTAGATAGGTATTAATCTAGCACTCTTTTAGCGCGTTTTAGATGTTATATACCTTCTACTTCTAAGGTTTAAGGAAGCAAGCCGCTTAGAACAAGGTTACCGCGTTAACAATATAAAGCATAGGCTTTCTATTAAGGTACATTATATTAATAATTATCTCGTAGTTAAAGTTATAATTATCTTTTAACGTAAATTAGAATTACCCTAGTAACTTCCTATTAAGTTAATAGTAGTGGCAGACCTTTGTAATCTTCTTAATAACCTTGTTGTTCACATCCTTGCCTACGTGATATAAGACCTTTAATAACCGTTATACAGAAGGATGTCTAAATCGTTAATAAAGCTAACGAATTTGCTTTTCTAAGAGAAAGTAGGCGGTTACTTCTGTGGCTTCTAGAGTCCACTATAGATGTCCTTATTTCCTAATTATTAGCACCCTTTAATCGCCTTAAATCAGCACGTTCTTAAGGTTATTAATCTTAACCCTTATATTATCTATATTATTAATGCTATATAAGAACAATATGCTTGTATTAATAATATAAAACGTGATAGGGCTAAAGACTATAAAAACCTTTAAGATTCCTACTAATATTACTAATCTAGCGCTAAATTTAACGGTTTGTTACCTCTTAATAGGCTCTATTATTAAAGAGGGCATCCTCTTTACTAGGGCCTTAGCCTAGTTAATACTAGCTGTTAAGAAGCCTGCCGCCCTAGTATTAGGAATAATACCTCTAAATACCTTATTAGAGTAGCGTTTCTCTAATATATAAGCGGTTAACTAGGGTCTAAACGGATCCTCCTTGCAGAGAGCATGCTAGAGGGCTTCTTTTCTAAGGTTTTAGAAGATATTACCTCTGTTTACTAGCTTTATAGCACTTGTAAAGAATTGCGTAACTATTAGCTTGCTTTTAATCTCACCGGATTCTTTAATAAAGGCTTTAGCTACATCCTAGGTATCTTCGTTGTTAGAGCTTTTCGTTATCCTCTTTTGCAGCGCTATTATTGCCTTTGTAGGCTTAGAGGAAAGCTCTATATTTACTATTAGAAGGAGGGTTCCTATGCCTCTTATTCTTCTACTATCATTGCCTTGCTTCTTAACAATCCTTATCGCTATAATTAGAGGACTAGCAGCTGTCTTTTCCATATATAAAGCATTGTAGTCGTTGTCAGCGGCCTTAATCGCGACCTTAATCGCGACCTTGATCGCGATTAGGGCCTCTAGAGCGCCTATATTAACGATCTGTGAAGAAGTCCTTATTAGTGCGGTTGTTGGTATAGAACTATTATTAGCTAACTTCTTTTTAGGCTTTAGCAATGCTAATTAACTTGCGAAGGTTACCTATAAGGTCCTTAAATGTGTTGTTAACTACGAATTCTGCAAGGCTACATTCTAGTATGCCTCTAATAGCTTAGAGGGTCTGTTTAACGAGTTCTGTATTGTTAGTAAGAGGGTTAAAGAGTCTATTATAGATATCTTAAAGGCTTTAAACCATAGTGTTAAGGCACTCTATCTTCGTCTTATTAGGATATTTAGTAATAGTGCTACATAGCGTAATGCTATTCCACTCTTAGTGGTAGAATTACTCATTTATGGCCGTTTTAAAGTGCTGTCTAATAAGCTTAACTATTTAATTAAATATAAAGCTTACGGATAGCTTTGTAGTGATGTTTATAAGATAGAATTTCTTTGCGTTACCTATTAGTATTATAGGGAATGCTTTTATAAGCGTGGTTTCTGTAAAGTTAAGCTAATAGCATTAGTCTTGTAATATCACTACCTTTAGTTTAATAAAGTTAAATATCTTCCTACTATATTTATTAGCCTCTTTATAGATCTTTATAAGATTAAGTACCTTCCTTATATTATTATATTATTCCTAGGCTTAAGGTGTTATAAGGGGTGGTAAGAGGTATGTTCCTAGTTAGGCTTAAGGGATAATAGAAATAGCAGGTTAAGAGGGCTAGGCATTTGTAATTAGCGGACTTGATATTACTAACGATGGTTCTGGCGTAATGTTAGGTGCTTATAGCGAGGAGCGTGGATTCTTTATTATTAGTATTGGCTTTGCATTTAGGTAGAGGTTTAAATGGAATCTGCCTGTAGCGACTTGCTTATTAATCTCTTCTAGAGGCTATTCGGATTGTACTTCTTCTTAGAGTACTTTTTTAAGTGCTTTAGTAATCCTTCCACTAGATCTCCCTATATATATACTATATTCGCGAAGGAGGTCTTATAGCGCTTTAGTTAGGCCTTTATAGGCTCTGTTAAAGAGGTCTTTGTTCTAATTACTAAAGTCAAATTAGTAATTCTCCTATTATTCCTAATCTTTATATGCTTACTCTTTGTAGTAAAGGATTATATAAGCAATCTTATTATTAAGATTAGTAGTGGTTACAGTCTCTAGGTTAATGTTATTGCTTATTAAGTCCTAGTCTATTAACAGGTTCTTCTAGTATTGTTATATCCGCTCTAGAAGCTCTTCTCTTTATTAGATAAGAGTGAGGGTTTTAAGGGTCTTCTATCTAAGAAGTTATAATAAAAGAGAGGAGGAGAAAGAGGAGGAGGAGGGGATTTAGCTAGCTTATTGGCTAAGATTCTAAGATAGTCAGCGGGGTTAAATCCTTATAGCGCTAGCCCCTAATCAGACAAAGGCTAGTAATTTAATCCTTTAGAAGCCTAATACCACAGAGGCGTTATCTTCTCCCTATAGCACGTCTTCTTACAAAGGCAATCGTACGTCTCTTCTTAGTGTTCTCTTGCTGCTCTATGGTTAGTCATGCTAAATCCTTCTTAGTTAAGTAACTACTAATTAGTGTTAAGTTAACTAAGGGGATTCAGGGTCCTATGACCACAGGTTACTAGTGCACTAGTTACTTAATATAAAAGGTTTAATTCTACTTATCTTCTAGATCTAGCTATAGGGGGGATTAAGGCTATAAATATACCTTAATCCTAGGGATGCCTCCGCATGCGTGGTGTTATAGGTCAAACACGCTATCTAGGGCAAAGTAGGGCAATAGTCCTATGCGGCTAATCGCGTTGCTAGTCTAGGTGGGGCGATAAGACCCCGTGCGCTAGTTGCGTTCTAGTGTATAGTGGGGCGATAAGACCCCGTGCATCCAATTGCAATTCAGTGCACAGTGAGGCGATGAGACCCTGTGCATCCAATCGCAATTCGATGCAAAGTGGTGACGAATTTGTCCGCAACGAATTCGCAGCGATTCCAACAGTAAAGCTATATGTAATAATGTTACCTTGTATTGTAAATTTAGCGCTCTTATTATTACTTTTATTACCTAGGACAATCACGTATCCTAGTTATAAGCTTAAGTCCTTATTATTCGCGAAAGAACCGTTAACAAAGACATACAGCTTAGCGGACAAGAGATTAATTAGTACGTAGCAGAGGCCGTGGTCTTAATGTTCTATTTGCTAGTAAAGCCTTTTGTTCAGTCGTTTAATATTGTTAATCGTAATATCGTGTTATTAGGCAGCAATAAAGAGGTCATATAATGCTTTAGGCTAATAGATTATAGCAATGTACGCTCCACAGGCGCATTATTTAACATACTATTAATGCTTTAAATCTGTAGCTATATTAATAGGCTAAATCTTCTTACTTTAGCCTTTCTAACAGAGGTTTAGCGAGTTATTATTAGATTTGGTTAGCACATAGCTATTAAAGATTAGCGGTATTCCCATAGTAAGCCTTTGCTTTGGCTTAGCGGTGAAGTTAGCTTTCTTTAGCTTAGATTCTTTACGCTTAAAGAAGGTATTATTACTAAGCCCTAAGGTATTATTAGTTTGTATTCTAATAATTCTAAAGCAGTCCTTGTCATCTAAAATCAATAGGCACAGGTCGTATGTTAAAGTGACTATACTAAGGTTGTTATAATAATAATGGAAGTACGTTAACCACTAGTGTGTTCCTACTTCCGTAATTCCGTAAAGGGGCTTAATAACTTCTATCACTGTTCCTTATGAATATAAGTGTTTAATCTGATTAGGAAGTTATATAATAATATACCTATTAAGCTTTGTTATTAACTATACGTAGGCTTATGTAATATTACGGATCTAAAGGCTAATACCTTTCTTACAGAGGGAAGGGGCTAGGGCTATAATTAATCATTAGCTAGCCTATTAGATAGTCAGAGATTAGGTTAGGATATTAAATTTATCGTGATCACTGTGGCCTTGGATGACTAGCTATGATTTCTTATATAGTGTTTCCGTTCCCTTTCCTTTAACCTCTTAAACCATATAGGATTTAAAAATCCACTAGCCACTGTGTAGGTTTAGGTTAAATCTAATAAATTTAAAGACTTTATAAGCTTATAAAGCGCTGATTTTATCTTAATCAGAGCGTTTAAACGGGTTACCTAGAGTGGTTATCTTCCCTTCTTTATAAAGTTACATAGCTAGGTCAAAATCAGCCTTTTCCTTTGCTATAAGAAAGGTTTTACTTTAAATTAGCTCTTTAGGTGGCTAGAGAGGGTTCTTTCTAGGCCTTCCACAACCTCTCTTAGGTATTAGATTTGTGTTAGTCGTGGTTTTTAGCTTTAGAGGTTGCTCTCTTTGTCTCGTAGTATGCTCTTCTTCTTCTAAGTTAAAATTATTATTAGATTTATTAGAAGCAGCTTCGGATTCTAGTTCTTCTTATTAGGGATTATTATTATTACGTAGATATAGCTTAATAATAGTTAATCGAAAATCTAGTAGGTCTATACGGCATTTAAAGAGTGTAGCTTTTCACCGTTAGTAGCAATTAGCTTATATAAGCCCTACTAGCCTTCTTTCTTATACTACATACGTATATCTAACTATAGAGGCAGTGAATGTGTAAGCGTTATGTTTAGACTATTATAGGCAGCGAGGGTATCTCTAACCTGCCTTCTCGCTAGGTATTATTAGGCTTTATTAGTTACTTTTTATAGGATTATAGCTCGTTATGTAATAGAGAGGCTTAGTGGTGAATCATTAGCTAGTCGCGGGTATAAACCGAACATAAGGAGCATAGGCATAAGGCTATCTGGCCCTGCTAAATCATTAACGGCCTTAATAGCTATTTAAAGCTTTTAATCTATTATTACGCTTATGTTATTACCTAGCTCTTTACTAATAATATTATATGCTTTTCTTAGCGGTCTGTGGTATTGTTTAACCTTTCTAATGCTCTAGTGCGCTTCCACAGGCACTTCGTTAACGCTAATTACTATAACGCGCGTATAGTTATAGAATTTAGTTAAGGCAAAATTCTTTCTAGCATTATAAACTATCTAGTCTAGAGGACCTAGATAGGTATTAATCTAGCACTCTTTTAGCGCGTTCTAGATATTATATGCCTTTTACTTCTAAGGTTTAAGGAAGTAAGCCGCTTAGAATAAGGTTACTACATTAACAATATAAAGCATAGGCTTTCTATTAAGGTATATTATATTAATAATTATCTTATAGTTAAAGTTATAATTGTTTTTTAACGTGAATTAGAATTGCCCTAGTGACTTCCTATTAAGTTAATAGTAGTGGCAGACCTTTGTAATCTTCTTAATAACCTTGTTGTTCACATCCTCGCCTACGCAATGTAAGACCTTTAATAACCGTTATACAGAAGGATGTTTAAATTGTTAATAAAGCTAACGAATTTGCTTTTCTAAGAGAAAGTAAGCGGTTGCTTCCGTAGCTTCTAGAGTCTACTATAGATGTCCTTATTTCCTAATAATTAGCACCCTTCAATCGCCTTGAATTAGCACGTTCTTAAGGTTATTAATCTTAACCCTTATGTTATCCATGTTATTAATGCTATATAAAAACGGTGTGCTTATATTAATAATATAAAATGTGATAGGGCTAAAGACTATAGGAACCTTTAAGATTCTTACTAATATTACTAATCTAGTGCTAAATTTAACGGTTTATTACCTCTTAATAGGTTCTATTATTAAAGAGGGCATCCTCTTTACTAGGGCCTTAGCCTAGTTAATACTAGCTGTTAAGAAGCCTGCTGCCCTAGTATTAGGAATAATACCTTTAAATACCTTATTAGAGTAGCGTTCCTCTAATATATAGGCGGTTAACTAGGGTCTAAACGGATTCTCCTTGTGGAGAGCATGCTAGAGGGCTTCTTTTCTAAGGTTTTAGAAGATATTACCTCTGTTTACTAGCTTTATAGCACTTATGAAAAATTACGTAACTGTTAGCTTGCTTTTAATCTCACTGGATTCTTTAACAAAGGCTTTAGCTATATCCTAGGTATCTTTATTATTAGAGCTTTTGTTATCCTCTTTTATAGCGCTATTATTGCCTTTGTAAGCTTAGAGGAAAGCTTTGTATTTGCTATTAGAAGGAGGGTTCTTATGCCTTTTGTTCTTCTACTATTATTACCTTGCTTCTTAACGATCCTTATCGCTATAATTAGAGGACTAGTAGCTGTCTTTTCCACATATGAAGCATTGTAGCCGTTGTCGGCGGCCTTGGTCGCGGCCTTGATTGCGATTAGGGCCTCTGGAGTGCCTATATTAATGATCTGTAAAGAAGTCCTTGTTAGTGCGGTTGTTAGTATAGAACTATTATTAGCTGACTTCTTTTTGGGCTTTAGCGATGCTAATTAACTTATAAAGGTTACCTATAAGGTCCTTAAATATATTATTAACTACGAATTCTATAAGGCTATATTCTAGTACACCTCTAACAGCTTAGAGGGTCTGTTTAATAAGTTCTATATTATTAGCAAGAGGGTTAAAGAGTCTGTTATAGATATCTTAAAGGCTTTAAACCATGGTGTTAAGGCACTCTATCTTTGTCTTATTAGGATGTTTAGCGATAGTGCTACGTAGCGTAATGCTATTCCACTCTTAGCAGTAGAATTGCTTATTTATAGCTGTTTTAAAGTGCTGTCTAATAAGCTTAACCATTTAATTAAATGTGAAGCCTACTAATAGCTTTATAGCAATGTTTATAAGATAGAATTTCTTTGTATTACCTATTAGTATTATAGGGAATGCTTTTATAAGCGTAGTTTCTGTGAAGTTAAGCTAATAGCATTAGTCTTATAATATCACTACCTTTAGTCTAATAAAGTTAAATATCTTCCTACTATATTTATTGGCTTCTTTATAGATCTTTATAAGATTAAGTACCTTCCTTATATCATTATAGTGTTCCTAGGCTTAAGGTGTTATAAGGGGTGGTGAGAGGTATGTTCCTAGTTAGGCTTAAGGGATAATAGGAATAGCAGGTTAAGAGGGCTAGGTATCTGTAATTAGCGGGCTTAATGTTATTGGTAATAGTTCTAGCGCAATATTAGGTGCTTACGGTAAGGAGCGTGGATTCTTTATTATTAGTATTAGCTTTGCATTTAGGTAGAGGTTTAAATAAAACCTGCCTATAGCGATTTGCTTGTTAATCTCTTCTAGAGGCTATTTAGATTGTACTTCTTCTTAGAGTACTCTTTTAAGTGCTTTAGTAATCCTTTTACTAGATCTCCCTATGTATACACTGTGTTTGTAAAGGAGGTCTTATAGCGCTCTAGTTAGGCCTTTATAGGCTCTGTTAAAGAGGTCTTTGTTCTAATTACTAAAGTCAAATTAGTAATTCTCCTATTATTCCTAATCTTTATATACTTACTCTTTGTAGTAAAGGATTATATAAGTAATCTTATTATTAAGATTAGTGGTAGTTGCGGTCTCTAGGTTAATGTTATCGCTTATTGAGTCCTAGTCTGTTAATAGGTTCTTCTAGCATTGTTATATCCGCTCTAGAAGCTTTTCTCTTATTAGATAAGATTAAGGGTTTTGAGGGTCTTCTATCTAAGAAGTTATGATAAAAGAGAGGAGGAGGAGGGGATTTAGCTAGCTTGTTGGCTAAGATTCTGAGATAGTTAGCGGGGTTAAATCCTTATAGCGCTAGCCCCTAATTAGACAAAGGCTAGTAATTCAATCCTTTAAAAGCCTAATACCGCAGAGGCATTATCTTCTCCCTATAGCACATCTTCTTGTAAAGGCAATTATACGTCTCTTCTTAGTATTCTCTTACTACTCTATAGTTAGTTATACTAAATCCTTCTTAGTCAAGTAACCACTAATTAGTGTTAAGTTAACCAAGGGGATTCAGGTCCTATAATCACAGGTCACTAGTGCACTAGTTACTTAATGTAAAAGGGGTTTAATTCTGCTTATCTTCTAGATCTAGCTATAGGGGGATTAAGGCTATAGATATACCTTAATCCTAGGGATACTTCCGTATACGTAGTGTTATAGGTTAAACACGCTGTCTAGGGCAAAGTAAGGCAATAGTCCTGTGCGGCTAATCGCGTTACTAGTCTAGGTAAGGCAATAAGACCCCGTGCGCCAGTTGCGTTCTAGTGCACAGTAAGGCAATAAGACCCCGTGCATCTAATCGCAATTTAGTGCACAGTGGGGCGATGAGACCCCTGTGCATCCAATCGCAATTCGATGCAAAGTGGTGACGAATTCGTCCGCAACGAATTCGCAGCGATTCCAACACCTTATATAAAATCCTATTAAATAAAAGCTATTACTAATAGTATTGAAAATGGAAGGGGAATCTAGCTAGAGGGATAGGAAGACCTCTCTAATAGATTCTGACGCGGCGGCTTCTAGATTCACTATAATACGACGATTCTTCAAGATATAGAGCTTTGATAGTTAAATGTAGTTGATTTCTAGCAATACGGACAATCTAACAAGCAATAAGAGGATTCTACTAAGTCCCCTCATAGACCTACTAACCATATCGGCAGAACTAGGTCGCTAATAGGGTCTCGCAAGCTACTTTTTATTTTCCGCATAATTCATTTGTATAGGAAAAGTAAAAAATCGACTTACGGCCATATAAACTAGACGCCCGTGTGGCCTAACTAAGCACTTTAATAAATAACCCTATTAATAAAATATACCATAAAATCCAGAATAAATTAAGGATTCGAATAGTATACGTTAGCCTTTTATACGACTACTAGTTCCCTAGTTACAGTTGATTTCAGCTTCCCTATAGGGTAACCTAGTCGGCTTAGTTATACAAGCCTGTGGGTTAGTTATGTGCAGGAACGCAAGTCACAGCCAAAGCTGCAAGCAACGCTGCAAGCAACGCCTTGTAACCAACGTTGCAACAACGCAACTAGGCAACTAGTGGGCCTATAAAATAGTGCTATAAATAGCATTATTTTAACAAAACTAGACGCCCATATGGCCTAACTAAGCACTTTAATAAACAACCCTATTAATAAAATATACTATAAAATCCAGAATAAATCAAGGATTCAAATAGTATACGTCAGCCTTTTATACGACTACTAGTTCTCTAGTTACAGTCGATTTCAGCTTCCCTATAGGGTAACATAGTCGGCTTAGTCATACAAGCCTGTGGGTTAGTTGTGTGCAGGAACGCAGGTCACAGCCAAAGTTGCAAGCAACGCTGCAAGCAACGCCTTGTAACCAACGTTGCAACAACGCAACTAGGCAACTAGTGGGCCTATAAAATAGTGCTATAAATAGCATTATTTTAACAGGTTTATACTATCTTACCTAGTTAATACCTAAGACTAGCTTCTTACTACTATTAGTAATATAGTAGTAAATTTAGTATATCTTTATGTATCCTATACTATCCTTTACTAATACTACCTATTATAAAATTCCTTAATATAGTATAATATTACTAAATACACTTTTAAGCGTATTATTACTTAGTTATATATTTGCCTAGTTAAGCTTTGTTAGTATATTTAAATAGATTAAAGAATATGTAATACTAGGGTTAAATAAGGTTAGTGTTACTATCTAGTAGTAATCTTACTATAACTTAGCTTTTATATATATTTATAAATCTAATTATTTATCCTTATAAAGCTATGTTATATTAAGAGCGTCTCCCTAGGGTTATATAGATTTAATTAGGGCCTTATTTAGGTTTATATAACCCCTTACTTAGTCACTACTATCTTAATATATAGTGGTAGTATAGCTGCTTTTGCTATAAATACTATAATCTAGCTTAGGGCACTTAGGTGTAATATGCCCTAGTTTCTTACACTTAAAATAGGTAATAGATAAGTTCCTTATACTTATATAACGCCCTTCCTATAACTTACCTTTTAGAGAAGTTAAATAATTTCTCTTCTTCTAGTAGTTACTCCCTTAGTTACCCTTATAGTTAGTCCCCCTTTTTCTCTCTTATTACTACCTCTGCCTTTTTTCCTTAGCCTATAAGGTAGTTCTAGCTTACTAAGTACTCCTAGTAAAATACTTACTTCTTTATTATACTATTTAAAGACTATATAAACTAAGTAATTTATAAAGGTTTAGGTATAGGCTTAGGTAGTTTTACTTTTACCTTACCCTAAGTCTTTATAAATAACTAGAATATTTAGTCTTTGCCTTACTTAAGGTTTATGTTAGAACAAATATCATATCAATTCCTTCGCAGCCGCGGATATGGCCGGCGGGAGGTTGGCTTGCGCGTGTGCGCGCGACCCCCTATCCGGCCACGTGGTAGGGCAGGGCCTATGGCCACGTGACCCACACGCGGCAGCCCCCTTTTTATTCTTATGAGAGTGCCCCCTCTTTTAACCTCTCTTTTCCCTCTTTCTTTGCTAGCCTAGAATAGATAAGTAAATGCAACGCATACTATCTATTCTCTGTCTCCGTCCCTATGTAAGATAGGAGTCCTAATATCAGGAACCCTGTGTGAAACCTTAGCACTAATTAGTAGTTAACTGTTAGGGTCGTGGAGGCAATGGAGGCAATGGAGGCAATGGAGGCAATGGAGGCAATGGAGGCAATGGCATCATGTACAATAGGGTCTAGTGGTGGGTCGCACTAACCTAGCCGCGAGCTAGTCACGTGCACACTAGAGGGGGTATTTAGCGAGGGCCGCATATATAGAATGTAAGAGGCTAGAGATTAAAACCTTTAAGCACACACCCTTACCTTTTAGCTTAATAGTAGTAATACCTTAATTATACCTTTACTTTATTTATATAACTAGCCTATAAGCCTTAATAAGTTAATCTCTCTTATCCTATTAGGGTAATAGACTATTAGTAAGTTAAGAATATTAGCACTAAGAAGAATAAATACCTAATCTATAGCTACTAATAATCCTAGAGTAAACACACTATATAAAGATATACTTATAGATTAAAACCTAGGTATAGAGTAAGAGTTTTCTTATTTAACTACCCTTATAAATTCCTAAGAATTAGAAGTAATATTTAAGGATAAAGAAGCTATACTTAACTATAGCCTTATATAAGTAAAGATATAGCTATAAATTACCTAGAAAAAGTATAAACTAGAGTAACTATAGAAAAATTTATAAGATATAAATACCCTTTCTTAATTAAATAATACTAACTTAGGCTTTACCCCTACCCCTTAAACCCCTATACCCTAGCTAGTACTAACCACACTAGGAATATATAAATATAGCTTAGTAAAGATATAGCTAAAGGCTCTTATATATAAGGGGAATACTTATAAAAACCTATAGATATTCCTAGTAGATTTAAATATAGTCTTTATAATAGATTAAAATATATTTATAAATAATATAACTATAGTTATATATACTAGTAGTTACTTAGTAAATAAGGTAAAGTAATAGTAAATGCGTTTTATTACTATAAATAGTTATATAAACTATAAAAGCTACACTTAGATAGAGTTTATTTAGTAGTTAAAAAATAAGAGAAATAGATAAAAATAGTTACTACTTAAAAGTAATAGGGATATTACTAAACCTTAAGTAAGGTAAAGACTAAATATTCTAGTTATTTATAAAGACCTAGGGTAAGGTAAAAGTAAAACTACCTAAGCCTATACTTAAACCTCTATAAATTACTTAGTTTATATAGTCCTTAAATAGTATAATAAAGAAGTAGGTATTTAGCTAGAAGTACTTAGTAAGCTAGAACTACCTTATAGGCTAAGGAAAAAAGGTAGAGGTAATAATAAGAGAGGAAAAGAGAACTAACTATAAGGGTAACTAAGAGAGTAATTACTAGAAGAAAAGAAATTATTTAACTTCTTTAGAAGGTAAGTTATAGGAAGAGCACTATATAGGTATAAGGAACTTATCTATTACTTATTTTAAGTATAAGAAGCTAGAGTATATTACACCTAAGTGCCCTAAGCTAGATTATAGTATTTATAGTAAGAGTAGTTACACTACTACTATATATTAAGATAGTAGTGACTAAGTAAGGGGTTATATAAACCTAAATAAGGCCCTAATTAAATCTATATAACCCTAGGGAGACACTCTTAATATAATATAGCTTTATAAGGATAGATAATTAGATTTACAAATATATATAAAAGCTAAGTTATAGTAAGATTACCACTAGATAGTAACACTAACCTTATTTAACCCTAGTGCCATATATTCTTTAATCTATCTAAATATGCTAACGAAGCTTAACTAGGTAAATGTATAACTAAGTAATAATACACTTAAAAGTGTATTTAGTAATATTATGCTATATTAAGGAATTTTATAATAGGTAGTAATAGTAAAGGATAGCATAGGATATGTAAAGATATACTAAATTTACTACTATATTACTAATAGTAGTAAGAAGCTAGTCTTAGGTATTAACTAGGTAAGATAGTATAAACCTATAATAATATTATAGATAGACAGACTCTAGAGATACCTAATAATAAAGGAGCATATCTTATTAGTAGTAGGGTTATAGAATAGATAGCACGTGGTAAAATACTTAGTAGTTATAGTAATGCTTCCCTTATAGTTAATTAAGCTAGTTAAGCGCGTGGCCTTTGTTAAGTATAGGGCACTTAATAGGAAAGATAATAAGGTAGCTAAGGTAGCTAATAGAAGGGATAACCTAGATAACGCGGTGAATAAGGAGGAGGTAAGTAGTTACTTTACACTAATAGACTTAGCTAGCGTTTTTAATTAAGCAAAACTTCTAGAGGTTTACTAGGAGTTTAAGGATATATTCTTAAATCTAGAGGCAAGCACCCTCCCTAGGCTAGGTAGTTAGACTTACACTATTAATGTGAGGCCCGCCCACAACACATGGGCACACCCCGCATGCACACTATGCCACAGGGCTAGGCCCACGTGACACTAGCAAGTCCCTAGCTATAAAGCAGTAACTCGCACCCACAACACACTTAGACCTAGTAAGCTTTAGTTAATATACCAAGTGCCCCTATACGTTCTTGCCTAGCTATCCCCTATTCTTATAATTCTAAAGCTTTAACCCTAATTACCTAAGAACGTAATAGGGGAGAACCTAATAAACCCCTAGTATAGCACTAGAGGTAACGCACAAAACCACAAATAAAGATAGTACCCTAACTTTTAAAATAGTTAGTACCTAAGCTAAATTAGGAGAACCTTTAATTAATTCCTAATAAGCTATAATAACTAAATAAATCACTTAACTTAAAGAACTAAAGAAACTATAGGATAAAGAGAAAGAACTTATCTAGCTACTCTAACTAAATGTAATAGAAAAGCCCGCGAAAAGGCAGCGAAGATCTAGCACCTCTTTAAGCAGTAGCTATAGCAAGGTTAAAGTACGTAATATTATAGAACTAATATACCTTACTAACCCTTAAAAAACACAAAATATAGTTAAATAACCTAAACTATGCATTTATAGGAGCAAAACACAAGTTCTAATATAACTACTAAAAAATCCTCCTTACACTTAACTATATATATAGGGACTATAGGGTAAGATAGGACTAATACCTTAACGAATAGTTAGCTAGTAACTAAGAAGAACTTAAAGATAATTAGGAGGCATTCTAATCTTAGACACTAACACTACTAAAGGACTTAGCTAACTATAACGCGTAAATCGCTATAATGCTTAAGAACGCAAAGTAACGCAAAGGCTAGAGCCCTATTAAGTTTAGTATTTATATAGATTTGCTAGAGAAATATTTAGAAAGAGCCTTAGAGAAGTCCTATACCCTTATATTCTTTATAAAACTACTCCCTAACTTATAGGACTACCTTAACCTACATACCTCTATTATTAGCAAAACCTAAGAAGAGGTTATATAACTATTGAAAATGGAAGGGAGTCTAGCTAGAGGGATAGGAAGACCTCTCTAATAGATTCTGACGCGGCGGCTTCTAGATTCACTATAATACGACGATTCTTCAAGATATAGAGCTTTAATAGTTGAATGTAGTTGATTTCTAGCAATACGGACGATCTAACGAGCAATGAGAGGATTTTACTAAGTCCCCTCATAGACCTACTAACCATATCGGCAGAACTAGGTTGCTAATAGGGTCTCGCGAGCTACTTTTTATTTTCCGTATAATTCATTTGTATAGGACAAGTAAAAAATCGACTCATGGCTATACAAACTAGACGCCTGTGTGGCCTAACTAAGCACTTTAATAAACAACCCTATTAATAAAATATACTATAAAATCCAGAATAAATCAAGGATTTGAATAGTATACGTCAGCCTTTTATACGACTACTAGTTCCCTAGTTACAGTTGATTTTAGCTTCCCTATAGGGTAGCCTAGTCGGCTTAGTCATACAAGCCTGTGGGTTGGTTGTGTGCAAGAACGCAGGTCACAGCCAAAGCTGCAGGCAACGCTGCAAGTAACGCCTTGCAACTAACGTTGCAACAACGCAACTAGGCAACTAGTGGGCCTATAAAATAGTGCTATAAATAGCATTATTTTAACAGGTTGGTTGTGTGCAGGAACGCAGGTCACAGCCAAAGCTGCAAGCAACGCTGCAAGCAACGCCTTGTAACCAACGTTGCAACAACGCAACTAGGCAACTAGTGGGTCTATAAAATAGTGCTATAAATAGCATTATTTTAACAATAACTTGCTTAATAATTTTAGGAATTAATACTAAAGAATAAGCAAAAGTCTAACCACCTATAAGAGAGGTATTCCTATAAGGCTCCCTAATACTAAAGGCATGATTTACTATGTAGTAACTAACTGTATGCTAACTAAGATAAGAAAGAGGAAGAAAAGACTCTTACTATACCCCTAAATAATAAGGAAGTTAGATAGGGCCTGATATATTATAACTACGGGATTGTAGGTTATATAGCGGCTTAATGCTATAAGCTAAAGAAAGAGCACTAAAAGGGTTAGGAAAATGCCCTAAGGTAGAAGTAAATGCCCTTACTTTTACCTTATAAGCTCAAGTACTAATAGGGTGTTATTTTTACATACTAGTTACTATTTATAGGTATAAAGATATAGCAATAGCAGCTAATCTAGATAGTTACGCTAAGGTTAACATTATTAGCGTGGAATTTGTAAAGACCTATAGGTTATAATAAGTAGAGATTATATCTCCTACCCTTAAGGCAATAGGGGCTCTTATAGTTCCTTAATATAGCGTGTACTAGGTACCCCTTATAATTATAGACTTAAGGGAGAATAGAAAGACCTTAGGCTCCTATACATTACTATTAATAAGGACTTAAGAGTGGAGGGAAGCCCTGTATTAATTAGGATATATACACTTACAGAGGAATAAGTGTACCTTTGTTTACACTTATAAGAGTAGTGGTTTAAGAAAAAGAAGAAGGCCTTTTTACTACTAACTCCCTATAAATTTACTAAGGTAATATGGAATAAGACTATTATATACGCTATTACAGGAGTTATAAAGGACAAATTCATTGCATTAGAAAATAATAAGGAGGTAAAAGCGTATAAAACCGTTAAAGATATCCCTAAGGATTTATAGGAATTTAGAGATATCTTTATATCTAATAAGGCAGGAACATTACTATTAAAGAAATTAACTAACCACGCAATTAATCTAGTACTAGGGGCTACACCCCCTTATAGGCCTATTTACTCTCTCTCTAAAGCGAATTAAAAGAGCTCTAAGAATATATTAATAATAACCTAGTAAAAGGCTGTATAAGACTTTCTAAGAGTCCTATAGGCGTGCCTATCTTATTTATACTAAAGAAGGATAGAACACTCTAACTATATATAAACTATTAGGGACTTAATAAAGTAATATAGAAGAATTACTACGCTCTCCCCTGATTTTAGAGATCCTAGACTAATGCTAAGGGGCTAAATACTTCTTAAAGATTAATATTAAGGATATATACTATTAAATTTGTATTAAAGGGGGTAATAAGTAAAAGACTACCTTTTGTATATGTTATAGCTACTACAAATACCTTATTATACCTTTTAGATTAACTAACGCGCTCACTACCTTTTAAAGTTATATTTATAAGGCACTTTATAGGCTAATAAACACTATTTATATAGTATATCTAGATAATATCCTTATCTTCTCTAAGATATAAGAAGAGTATACTACATATATTAAGGAGGTATTAAAGTGTATAAGAACTATAAAACTATACGCAAAACCCTTAAAATACTTGTTTTACTAGGACTTAGTTAAATTCCTAGGATTTATCCTCTTAGTTAACGGAATCTTAATAAATATAAGCTAGGTATAAACTATTTAAGATTAGAAAGAACTAATAAGCTTTAAGGATATTTAATCCTTCCTTAGATTCTATAACTTTTACTAACGTTTTATTTACAAATACTCTAGGATTATAGCATTATTATACGCGCTAATAAAAGGTAGTTAAAATGGCATCTAGACTAGGAAGTTTATATTTAGAGTAAAGGAAAGGGCAGTATTTAACTAGCTAAAAGACGCCTTTTAATAAGCCTCTTTACTCTATTATTATAACCTAAGTTAACTAGTACGCATTAAGATTAATGCCTTAGTCTTTATAATAGTAGGAATCTTATCCTAGCAAGATAATAAGGGTTATTAGTACCTAGTGGCCTTTTAGTTAAGGAAGTTCATAGATATAGAGTAAAATTACAGCATAGCTAACTAAGAGCTATTCGCTATTATAAAGTTATTTAAACACTAGTAATACTATATTAAAGGGGTAATAACCCTAGTAGAGGTCCTGTTAGATTATTATAACCTATAGACCTTTATAAACTAACTAAAGCTTAACGGAAGGCAAGCTAGATAGTGTATATTCCTATACTTATTTTACTTTATAATAAGACATAGACTAGGGAAAAGCAACCCCATAGATGCACCGTTAAGAAGGTCTGATTATAAGGGCTTTGTCAAGCGGAAAACAACACCCTAAAAGACACGATGCTAGCCCACGGTCGCAAGTAGCTCTAGAGCCTACACATAACAGAGGGGTCAATCGTCTTGACGATATTAATCACAATAACGGCTAGAGACTTCTCGTTGTGTAGAGACGCTCTAGATCAAATAGTCTATTGGATCGGAAGTGCTGTCTTAATTAAATAAGGGAAATAATCTTAGTTTATCTTATTATAATCTTAGGTATCTTTTTAATAAAACTTAAGGGGTTAATTTAAGAATCTTGTAGTGCGTGGTGTAGTGTGAAAAGAATCTAGCTATAGACAGTCTCTTTATAGATTAAATGCTCACCTTACTTAGATAACTAATATTATTATTCTCTATTATATTATCTATCTTAATAACCCTTAGTGCTTGTCATTGTGATTGCGTGTTTCTAGGCGCGTATCTTATGGCACATAACACCTCCCTAGGTGTGCACTGGTTGTCCTTAACTAGGCGTGCACACTGATAACTAAAGTGCCTTATAAGTGCGGTCAGCGATTAATACCTTTTATTAAGGGAAGGTATTATTTAATCTAGTACACTTAGGTCTAATCTAATTAACCTTATATAGTAGGTCTTCCTAAAGTAAAAGGGAAGCATTAAAGTAAAAGAAGGGAAATAGAATTAGTAATAATAATAAGAGTAAAATAAAAAAAAGAAGAAAGAGAAAGCTTAAATAGGGAAAGAAAAGAGAGGAAAGAAAAAAAATAATACCTCCCTAGCTAAAGACCTAAATTTCTTATCTCCTAAGAGAGCTTTGGCGTTTTTGGTGTTTAAGGACGTGTAGTAGGTGAAGTTAGCGAGGGAGTATAGACTATAGGTCGCTTAGCTTCTCGCTAAGTTACTCTCTTTTATAATTCTTATGCTAATTAATTAATCCTTAAGCGTGCTTTTCTTCTTACTAGCAAGCTTTAATAATCTTAGCCTATATTCCGCGGGGCACTAAACTAGGTAGCACTACAGACGCGTATATAGATAATATTAGTAGTTATACAATGGTTTTCCTTTGCGCTACTCTTTATGCCCTAAGGAATAGAAGGAGATTAATTATTATAGCTTAACCTATGTCTCTAAGAGGGTGTTAAATTATTCTTTCTTTTACTTATCTAAGCAGGGTCTTATAGTTATATGCTTGCTCCTACCTAATAACTCTATAGATTCTTAGTAATCTTAGCTAATCCCTAATGTCTATCTAAAAAAGCTTATTTATTGCTATTTATTATAATTAAGGAGCTTTCCCTATAGCAGCAGGTATTTAATCCTCCTTACTATATTAGAGCGCTTTAAGTTTTACGGCTAAGGATAGTAGCATTAATTTATGTCTAGTAATAGATAATAATATAGATAAAGACGCTTGTGACGTTTAATGACTTTTCTTTCTACTTAATCTCTGTTCTTCTATATTAATTAGAGGTAAATTGTCTTAGGCTTCCTACTATATTTATCTTTCTTATTCTTATAGTATTTCTTATATGCTAATATTAAAGACCTTAGGGTTATTAGTAAAAACATAGGCTATAGGCTACTAAAAGTCCTAAACGCGGAGATTGTCATTTTATGCCGTGTTAGTGTACTATTTAATTAGGTAATTCTTATTAGTAATCCAAAGTTTCTAGGACATGACTGCTATGCTAATAGGCAGCCCTCCACTAACTGTCTAGGTCATAAAGCGTGGCATTAAGCATTTCATTGTGTTTTGCACTAGATATCGAAAAATCGAAATCTTTCTAGTATGCCAATTCCCTTAGTAACTAATCTCCTATTATAAGCTTGTTTATAGCTATGTCTTGTAGAACCCTTATGGTTCTCTTAAGTGCTTTAATATAGCTATATTTCGGATCTAGGATATTGTCAGATATTATCTAATCCTTAAGATACAACTTAAACCATTAACTAATAATAAAATCCCCACCGAAAAGTATGCAATTATTTAAGCTTAATATTATACTTATTTAGTGTGTTCTAGTCCTCCGCGATTAGATTAAGTGCTTAGTAACTAACCTAGCAGCGAATTATTTAGAGAAGGAACCCTAGGTATATATACCTACATTCCTAGTTTCCTTTCTACTCTATTATTAGGACTGCAATTGCCTTAAAATTATAGGGGTAGTTTATAAGTTACATAATCTGTCCCTATTCACCTATAAAGTTTGCAAAACAAGTTATTCTTCCTTTATTTATACTATTAAAATAGTATAAGCGTCCTTGCTTTCTATTAAATATAAAAGCAGTCTAGTGGTTTGTAAAGAAGGTAAATCCTATAATAAGGCGTTAGTTACTTATATCTAAGTAAAGGTTAATAGGGTTATATTTAAAACCGTACTTAATATTAATAGGCTAATAGGCAGTATAAAGTCTTCTAGCCTTTAGACTAATTAATTATTATAGTGTCTCTATATTAAAGTCTTCTATATTATTAACCTTAAATATTTACGGAAGCACTACTACTATTACTTTAAGGCCGCGCTCTATAATCTTCCCTATTACTATTAGCTTAAACTAATTAAGCTAATCCTTACTTAGTGTTTTACAAGCCTTTTATAGGAATTCGTGAACATCTATTAGATAACTGCGCTATTGCTTAGTTATCCATCCTAGTCCGATTAGTATTACTAGATTAAAATTGTCACTGTTTTAATAGACTTCGAATCTTAATAAGGGCTGTGGCTAGTCTCTTCGCGGATAGAATAGAGGTGGCTACTATCCATAGAGATTAGCTAGATTAATCTTAATAGTGTCTTCCTCTCCTTCTCTAAAAAAGGAGTTTTTAGTCCTATATATTAAAACGTGAACATGATATATAGTGAGGCATTTACTATAAGGGAAGTAAGCGATAGTGTTGCCATTAACTTTAGTGTAATCTTCTTTGTTCACAATAGGCTCCTTATACTACTCTATCTTTCTAGTTAAGATTAAAAGGGTACTTATTAATTTTAGTTTAATATAGCTAGAGGAGGGGGGAATAAAAAAAAAGGGTAAGGGATAGTAAGGTTAAAGGTTTTAAGGAAGATATATGCTAGTGTAAGAAGTAGGTTAGATTAAATGGTTCCTGTGATTTAGACTTTGGTATTATAAGTCACTCATAGGCAGCCGTTGTCAAGGCTTATAGGCCGGTCGCATGAACAGAGTGAAGGTATGATTAAGGTGTCACTACTATTAAGCTGAAAGGTAGGGGTGTGTGCTTAAAGGTTTCAATCTCTGGCCTCCCACATTCCATGTGTGCGGCCCTCGCTAAATACCCCCTCTAGTGTGCACGTGCCTAGCTCGCAGCTAGGTCAGTGTGACCCGCCACTAGACCCTATTGTATATAATACTATTGCCTCTATTGCCTCCACGACCCTAATATGGTTCCCCCTCTTTATATAATTATCCTTAATTATAATAAGCTACTTTATTATAGTGTCCTTACTATATAAACTTCCTTACATAGGTTTATTATAACTCTT
This sequence comes from Epichloe glyceriae, assembly GCA_023658535.1. Lineage (NCBI taxonomy): Eukaryota > Fungi > Ascomycota > Sordariomycetes > Hypocreales > Clavicipitaceae > Epichloe > Epichloe glyceriae. The sequence goes on along the minus strand of CP098289.1, from coordinate 5,948,702 downwards.
CGTAGCTTAACACACTGCGAGGGAAACCATAATAATAATATTAATATAGGTCGCGGATTCTTCTTTACACTGCTTGTTAGTTCTAGGTAGTAATTTAATCGCAGCTAGGGTGTGGCCTTGTGACTGCTCTTATCCTTATTATTACTAATTCTATAGAAGTGAACACCCTATGTTAAATTTTGTAATTAGACTAAAAGAATAGGGTATTAGACACTATTTATCTAAATAGGTTTATTTGTAAATCCTAATAAGGTGGTGGCGAATTTGCTGTGTGCGTGTAGCTAGCCTATATTCTTAATAGTAGTAGCTATAACGCTGAATTTTCTAATTTGCGAATTACTTATGTGGTGCGCGTAGATTACTTAAGGGGTCTATGGTTAATATAAGAGAGGCTAAATTTCCCCCTTTGCCTCACTGCCTTTCCTCCTTATCCCTCTTAATAATTTGTAAGTTACCCCTACTAGCCTAATAGTAGTATTTCCGCTACTATTGCTTAGTAATTACTAACCTCTCTTAGGGTTATAGCATCCCCGTATCTTATTATAATATCCCCCACGCCTTATTTTCCTTATCTTTAACTTTATTAGTCTTAATATTATTAGTTTCCCTTACCTTATTTCTTCTTACTTACCTATTACTAACTTATTACTAGCATGTAATATTTACTATTCATGCTATAACTCTAGCTATCTCTGCTCCTATCCTAGAGAAATCTCCTTATAAGAGGGTGTCTTAGGCCTCTAAGACTTCTAGGTATATTTATTACTTACTTATAGTGTGTTTACTACTAACTTATAATTAGTAGTATTAAAATTCCGTGTCTCTGCTATAGCTAGTAAGCTACTATTTAGTAAATAGCTCCTAAGGATAATAACAGTAAGCCTTAATATATTATTAATAGGAAGCCTATCCCTAATAAATATTATTATTCTCCTAGTATAACTAAGCTACTTACTTACTACTTCCTATTACTAACTTAACTAGGAATTCTTTAAAATACGCTTATTACGCGAAAAATAATTGTTAAAATAATGCTATTTTTAGCACTATTTTATAGGCCCACTAGTTGCCTAGTTGCGTTGTTGCGCGGCGTTGCTGCGCGCTACGTTGCGTGGTTGTGCAACGCATCTTGCGTTGCCACCTAAGCAAAGCTACGGCATGTATGACTAAGCCAACTAGGTTACCCTATAGGGAAGCCAAAATTGACTGTAACTAGGGAACTAGTAGTTATATAAAAGGCTGACGTATACTATTCAAATCCTTGAATTTTTCTGGATTTAATGGTATATTGTATATAAAGGGTTGCTTATTAAAGTGCTTAGTTGGGCCACATGGGCGTCTAGTTTGTATGGCCGTGAGTCGATTTTTTACTTTTCCCATACAAATGAATTATGCGGAAAATAAAAAGTAGCTCACGAGACCCTATTGGCGACCTAGTTCTGCCGATATGGTCGGTAGGTCTATGAGGGGACTTAGTAGAATCCTCTCATTGCTCGCAGACCGTCCGTTAGCTAGAAATCAACTATATTCAACTATCTTGGCTCTCAAAGTGAATTATCTATCGTGGTTTAGTTATCTATAGGTCGCAGCGCCCTCTATTGCGCTAGCTATCTAGGAATTACTAGGGAGGTCTTCCTATCCCTCCAGTACATTCCCCTTCCCATTTTCAATAATAATAAGTCTTATATTAGAGTATATTCCTCTCCTTATAGACACTACTTATAGATAACTAATATATTACTAGTATCTTGCCTAAATTATAAAGCTTTATTAAAAGCTTTTTAAGATTATAAAGGTTATCCCTAAGGGTAGTCCTTACTATATTTATCTAGTAAGGGCTTCCTTATTCTTAGTAACTTAGCTATAGCTAACTTATTACTAGGCTCTTGTAAAAGTTAAGCGCAAATTATATAATACTTTATTAGCTATAAAAAACGCTAATAAACGCGGTTACGTCCGCCACGCTTAATTAACCACTAAGGCTGCCTATAAGGCAGATACTAATAAGCGCGCTATTATATTATAGCTCTTTAATACTACTAACCTTAAGGTCTAGATTAATATTATAAATAGCTTGCGCTTTATTACCTAGTATGCTCCTATAGTATTATCTTTAAAGTCCTAAGTGTAGCTTCTAATTTACTAACTAGCTACTAGTTTGCTAAGTCTATCTCTAATATTCCTACTTATATTAGCCCCTCTAAGCTCCTTAAAGAGCTCTATGCCTTTATATATAAAGATAAAGAGAAGTCTTCTAATAAGGACGCTCCTATAGCTATAGTAGTTAAGAATGTGGACAAAAAATACAGCTACTAATATAACTATAGAGTAATAGATGCTAGGTAGCTATAGGGTAGAGTACTAAAAAATATAACTTATTATTAAATTTTATTACGTGCTAAATTACTAAAGTAATTATCTCTCTATAACCTAGCTACTTAATTGCTACTTATAGTTATTAATAATATCCTTTATAATAAAATCTCTTTTTAGCACCTAGGAATTCTCTAAGCTATTATAGCCTTTCCATTTTACTAGGTATTTTCGCTATTAGCTGTTGTATTAATATAAAATAATTCTCTTAACTTTAAACTCCTATTTATTATCTTTAATATTATCTTATAATAAGGACGTATTTATAAAGTTAGTTAAGTCCCCTTTAAAAGGTTTAAGGCTTATAATATTAAATACATTATATAGTTATATACTAGCTAGTAGTTATAATTAATAGGCTAAGCCGTGGTTACTAACTATCTTTTTAATCTTATAAGGTCCTAAATACTTTGCAGTAAGCTTCTAGCTTAGGTGTCTTAGGTTAATATTTTTTGTTAATAGTAGTATATAGTTTCTAACCTTAAACTTTATTAGCATTCTCTTTTAATTATAGTATTTCTTTTACTATACTTAAGTATTACTTAGTAACTACTTAATCTCTAAGTGCTTTTATCTTAGTTCTAAGACTCTATTCTCTGCCTAGTTATTTACTAATAGGGCTATTAGGACTGCTTAGTGTAGTCCTCTTAGGTTATACCTATATAGCGCCTTTACTAGTATTAGGCTATGACTACTATGCTTGCTTATATTATAGGTAAACTATACTATTAGTAAATATTTAACCTAATTATCCTGTTTAGCGTATACATAGGCTTTTAAATAATGCTCTAAAACCTAGTTTAGTTGCTTTATTTAGCTATCTATTTAGGGGTAAAACGCGGTGCTTAATCACTGCTTTATTATAATTAGGTAGTAGAATGTTCTTTAAAATCCACTTATAAACATTAAACCTTAGTCTATTATCATGCTTTCTAAAGCACTATAGTCTTTAAAAACGTTTTCTAAGAAGACTATAGCTAACCTATTGCTAGTTAGATGTGTGAACACTAGTATATAAATACTATACTTTAAAAACCTATTTATAATAACTAATATTATATTATATACTTAGTTTTTCTAATCTTTTACTAGCAGTAGCCCTATAATAAAGTCTATTAATAGCTCTTAAAAGGGATAATTAGGTACTAGTAGTATAGCTAACTTGCTATAAGGCTTATATAACCTTAGCTTTAAAACTTAATAGCTAACGCAGGTCTGTACATATGACTTAATGTCTTTCTTTATTAAAGGCTAGTAATATTAGTTTGTAATCCAGTGGAGTGTTTTACTAACCCCTAATAACCCACTACAGGATTATTATAGGTTAGTAGTAAGACTTCTTTTCACATCCCCTATAGCATATAAACTCTATTATTATATATTAATAGTCTAGAGGGCACTATAGACTATATCTATAACTTACTAGCTAATAGCTCAGAGGGCCTAATTGTCTATAGTCCTAATAACGCGCTAGAGTTGCTACTTATTAGCAATAACTTCTGCTATGTAATAAAGGCATCCCCTTACTGCGCTTTAGATAGTAAGACTAGGATCAGGGTTCTAACTCTATATTCTTGTCCTAGGCGGTTAAGTTTAACTTAGTAAAGGTTCTCCTAACCGCTAAGATTCTTACTATAACACTCCTATAAAGCTTATAGCTCTCTAGTAGCGCTATATATAACTCTTTTAACTAGGCTAGTAATATTAGCAGTACTATTACTATGTCTATATAACTAGATAGCAGCAAGGTGTAGGACCCTATATCTAATAATATTAGCAGTACTATTATGGCTAGTAATGTTAGCAGTACTATTGCTAAGTCCTTATAGCTCTTTACCCACTTAAACATTAATAGGGGGCGATTTCCTATAACTAGTAATATTAGCAGTACTATTACTAGGTTCTCGCTCCCTATTACTAATAGGCGGCGATCTTAGATATAGGGTATTAGTAGTACTACTACTGCTCTCCTGCTACTTATTAATTATAAACCTAATACACTGTAGTTTTACTAGACTTATAATATTAGCAGTATTATTATAGTGTCCCTATAGCTTAATGGCTACGAACTTAGTAAGGAAGGTTAGTAACTAAGAGGTTAATGCCTTAGCTTTCCTTTCCTTACTAATATAATCTAATCTCCTTAATAGAGCATTAGCAGGATTTAGCTTACCTACCCTATATTTAATAATAAAATTAAATAGGCATAGCTTATCTAACACAGTGACCTAGTGACTTATTAGCTTTGGCTTTATTATAAGGTACTTGTGGTTTAAGTGATCTGTTATTACTTTAACCAGGTGCGCTAAGTAAGCGAGGTAATGCCTCTATATTTAAAAAGCCTCCTAGATTGCTAGCAATTCTACGTTAGGCGTTGTATAGCGTAGCTTAGTGTTATTTAACTTCCTTAACATAAACGCTATAGGGTGCTAGTAACCTAGCACTAACTACGCAAGGATAGCCCTAATCGCGTGCCTAGAGGCGTTAGTCTTAACTTATAATAGGAGCAGCGGATTAAAATAGACTAAAATCAGTGCCTCTTAGAATTGCTACTATAGGTCTCTAAACGCTGCTAACTTATAAGGCTCTAGCTTAAACCTTACTAGTTATTTTCCTTAAAGGTAATTAGTTAGTAAGATAACTATTTTACTATAGCTTTTAATAAAGTATCTATAAAACCCAGTAAACCTAAGGAAAGACTAGATGTTAAATACATAGTTAGGTACTGGCTAGGTTATAATCGCTTTAACTCTACTAGGTTCTATAGAGATTCCCTTCTCTAATATCACATAGCCTAGAAATTCAACCTCTTTGTAGGAGAATTTGCACTTATCTAGATTAACAAAAAGATCGGCGTTTTAAAGCCTCTTAAGCACCTGTTTTATATAGCCCTTATGCGCCAAGACGTCGCTGCTATATATCAGGATGTTATTAAGGTAAACAATGCAGATAATATTAACAAGGCCCTCTAATGCGCTGTTAATATATTCCTGAAAAGTTGCAGGCGCATTGACGAGCCTAAATGGCATTACAAGATACTTAAAGTGACCATATCTGCACCGAAACGCCGTTTTCCACTCATCTCCCTCGCGGATACGTAGCCGATAGTACGCATCTTTAAGGTCCAATTTCGTGAAAATCTTAGCTCCCTTCAATCAGTCCAAGATCTCGGGGATTCCACACAGAGGCGTAATTTCCCTCCCTTCTTCAGCACGAATAAAATCAGGGGCTCCTACTAGGCTAATGGATCTCCGAATCCAACCCCTCTCCTACGCACTCGCTAGGTACTCGCGGAGAACCTGCAGTTCTTTCTTAGCTAGGTTATATATAGGTCCTTAAGGAGGTGTTTTCCTTCTTCTAATTTAATAGCGTAAGTCTAACCACCTAGCCTAGGAGGGTGCTTACCTCTAGATTTAAGAACATGTCCTTAAACTCCTAGTAAACCTCTAGAAGTTTCACTTAATTAAAAAACGTTAGTTAGGTCTATTAGTGTAAAGCAGCTACTTACCTACTCCTTATTCGCTGCGTTATCTAGGTTATCCCTTCTATTAGCTACCTTAGCTACCTTATTATCTTTCTTATTAAGTGCCCTATATTTAATAGAGGCTACGCGCTTAACTAGCTTAATTAACCATAGGGAAGTATTACTATAACCACTAAGTATTTTACCACATGCTATTTATTCTATAACCTTACTACTAATAAGATATACTCCTTTATTATTAGATATCTCTAGAGTCTGTCTATTCATAATATTATCACAGGTTTATACTATCTTACCTAGTTAATACCTAAGACTAGCTTCTTACTACTATTAGTAATATAGTAGCGAATTTAGCATATCTTCACGTATCCTATACTATCCTTTACTATTACCACCTATTATAAAATTCCTTAATATAGTATAATATTACTAGATACACTTTTAAGCGTATTATCGCTTAGTTATACGTTAGCCTAATTAAGCTTTGTTAGTATATTTAAATAGATTAAAGAGTGTGTGGCGCTAGGGTTAAATAGGGTTAGTGTTACTATCTAGTGGTAATCTCGCTATAACTTAGCTTTTATGCGTATTTATAGATTTAATTATCTATCCTTATAAAGCTATATTACATTAAGAGCGTTTCCCTAGGGTTATATAGATCTAATTAAGGCCTTATTTAGGTTTATATAACCCCTCGCTTAGTCACCACTATCTTAATGCATAGTGGTGGTGTGGCTGCTTTTCCTATAAATACTATAATTTAGCTTAGGGTACTTAGGTGTAATATACCCTAGCTTCTTACACTTAAAATAGGTAATAGATAAGTTCCCTATACTTATATAGCGCCCTTCCTATAACTTACCTTCTAGAGAAGTTAAATAATTTCTCTTCTTCTAGTAATTACTCCCTTAGTTACCCTTATAGTTAGTCCCCTTTTTCTCTCTTATTACTACCTCTACCTTTTTTCCTTAGCCTATAAGGTAGTTCTAGCTTACTAAGTACTCCTAGCTAAATACTTACTTTTTTATTATACTATTTAAAGACTATATAAACTAAGTAATTCACAGAGGTTTAGGTATAGGCTTAGGTAGTTTTACTTCTACCTTACCCTAAGTCTTTATAAATAACTAGAATATTTAGTCTTTGCCTTACTTAAGGTTTAGTAGTGTCCCTATTACTTCTAAGTAGTAACTATCTTTATCTATTTCTCCTATTTTTTAACCACTAAATAAACTCTATCTAAGTATAGCTTTTATAGTTTATATAACTATTTATAGTAGTAAAATATATTTACTATTACTTTACCTTATTCGCTAAGTAACTACTAGTATATATAACTATAGTTATATTATTTATAAATATATTTTAATCTATTATAAAGACTATATTTAAATTTACTAGGAATATCTATAGGTTTTTATAAGTATTCCCCTTATATATAAGAGCCTTTAGCTATATCTTTACTAAGCTATATCTATATATTCCTAGTGTAATTAGTACTAGCTAGGGTATAGGGGTTTAAGGGGTAGGGGTAAAGCCTAAGTTAGTATTATTTAATTAAGAAGGGTATTTACTTCCTATAAATTTTTCTATAGTTACTCTAGTCTACGCTTTTTCTAGGTAATTTATAGCTATATCTTTACTTATATAAGGCTATAGTTAAGTGTAGCTTCTTTATCCTTAAATACTACTTCTAATTCTTAGGAATTTATAGGGGTAGTTAAATAAGAAAACTCTTACTCTATACCTAGGTTTTAATCTATAGGTATGTCTTTATATAGCGTGTTTGCTCTAGGATTATTAGTAGCTATAGATTAGGTATTTATTTTTCTTAGTGCTAATATTCTTAACTTACTAACAGTCTATTACCCTAATAGGATAAGAGAGATTAACTTATTAAGGCTTATAGGCTAGTTATATAAATAAAGTAAAGGTATAATTAAGGTGTTACTGCTATTAAGCTAAAAGGTAAGGGTGTGTGCTTAAAGGTTTTAATCTCTAGCCTCCTATATTCTATGTGTGCGGCCCTCGCTAAATACCCCCTCTAGTGTGCACGTGACTAGCTCGCGGCTAGGTCAGTGCGACCCACTACTGGACCCTATTGTACATGATGCCATTGCCTCCATTGCCTCCACGACCCTGACAGCCGTCCGCTTGTCGGTTATTAATGCCTGTTATAGGCATTGTCTTATGGCTTAAGGCTTTTAACCCTCTTCCTTTCCTCCTTTTATATTCCTAGCCTTACTATTCCTTACTTTATTTCCTAATTAATTAATTATAGCTAAGTCTCTTAAAACACCTTATTAAAAACTTCCTAATATTACCACTATTATAAGGGCGAGTATCCCTAAAGGCAAGCTCTTAGTAACAAAGACTGTGGACTAGTCTAACTGCGCTGAGTTTTTCCTGTCTTTCTTTAGTAAAGACTATATTAGTTTATGCAGATTATTTAATCTTATACTTAAGTTATTACTAATAGCTTCTGTTTCACAGTATAAGTTCCTTTTTGCCTTCTAGGTTTAAAGCGGGATTAACATTAGTAATAGTAGCGTTCCATTATATACGGAGATTTCTCTTTATCCTTCTAAAAATCCCCTAGAGGAGCACCTCCCTATTTAATTAAGACTATAAAGGGGACTAAATTACTAAAGGAATTTGTGCGGAGCTGTGCTAAATTAGACAGTATCTTAGCCCTTACTGTTAAAAAATAATTGTTATTCTCTAGTTCTTATTCCTACTAAAATAGCTTACCTTAACGGGTACTTATTACATGCCTTATTATAATATCCTAAATACTATTAAGCTTTGCTAGTGTTTATGTTTAGCAGATTAAATAGTATATTCTACACTTACTGCTTAAACTTATATATATAGCACGTTACCTTCTTTAATAAGCACGTATATTTTCCTTTCTATAGATACGTCTCGCTTTCTAGGGTTAGTAATAGTATATGTAGCAACTATATCTAGAATAGGTCTTATGCGGCAAGCTACAAATAGCGCTTTACTTCTAGGTATTGCACTAGGTCTTCCTAAGAGCAAGCTCTTACTTCTTTCTTAGGAAAAGAGTGGTTTATTAAGGTAGTAAAGGCTCTTCTGTTTAACTTAAACACTATTAACCTTAAAAACTCTCCTTACTTAGCGATTAATATGCCTTCTCCTTTTCTAAATTATTTATAAATACTAGGGGGGTAGAAAAGGAAAATAAACTGGGTTTACTATATAAAATTTAAGAAAAAAAACATAGGAAGGAGAAAAAAAAACATAATAGGTGGCTTTGTAGCTATAAGATTTATGCCTTAATTACTTAATCTTTAGTATATAAATAAAAAACTTGCTAGACTTTTAAAAGAGGGAAAAGAGATAAAAAGAAAATAAAGTAAATAATCTTTAATCTATACACATATTAGTGCGTCTAAGGGTATGCTTTATACTCCTGTTTTTGCTTAGCTATTAAGAGGGGTAGTTATACCTTAATCCTGTAATATAGACTTCTTTAAGGTAGGAGTTTAACTTCTTCCTTAAGGTCTAAGCTTGCTCCTTTATTGTTAACTATTTAATCTAATATATTATGTCAAGCTACTAATAGTATAATTATTAAGACTTCTTAGTTATGATCACTAACTTCTTCTCTTGCCTAGCTTTAACATAAAGCGTGTAGCTATCTATTAGTAGTTAAAGTTTACTAACCTTCTAAATCCGGGATAAACTTCTTAATGTAGTCCCCTAAGATTGTCTTTATAAGGTAGACTCTATCTAGTGTTTGCAAATAGTAGGCCCCAGAGATTAGCGCTTGCTTATAAATTCAGAAAGGCCTATTCTATCTTATTACAAGCTTCTTTGTTATAGACATATTAACGTTCCTTCTAATATTATACACTAGTATAAGGTCTCCTAGTTTTAATTAATCTTTCCTTAGAGAGGTGGCCTAATTCTTATTAGTTTATTTTATAAGACATTTCCTAAAGTTAAATACCTTCTTCCTCGCTTTTCTAATATCCTCTGCCTTTCTTTTAAGCATTTGCACTTAAGCTTTAAACAGGTCCTAGCTAGTAGTAACTGTATCCTAGTTAATTAGTCTCTAAGTTAGGAATTTAACTTCTAGTGGCAAAATTAGTTCCTATCTATAGATTAAGTAAAAAGCGGACTTCCTATATGATTTACAAATAGCAGTGTGGTTTGTAAGAAGAGCTTTATTAAGGTGCTTTACCTATTAGCTATTTAATCCTCCTAATTTTGCTAAAGCGGACGTAAGAGACTAGTGTCTAGCTTTAATAGGGAGTTCGCCTTTAGGTTATACCTAGACGTTTAGATGCCTATAATTCTAATATCTGCGAGTGCTTCTTTAAGATTTCCTTGCATTTTAGGGCCTCTATTATAGACTATAAATTAGAAAAGACTAAACCTACTAATTAGGGATAAGAGGAATTTCCTAATTGCTACTACAGTTACGTTCCTAACTAGCATAGCCTCTACCTAACCTATTAGATTATATCTTACCTCTAAGAGATACTTATACCTGTGATTAATTAGAAGGTGCTAGGTGTTAATGTGAATCTTACTTATTAGGTTCCCTAGCGTAACTAGCACTAATAGTTCTTAAGGTCACTAAGGTGCGAACTTCTAACATATCTTACAGCAAGTTAGCATCTCCTAAGTTATGTTCTAGAGTCCCTTTTACTAATACTACTGCTTTATTGCTTAGAAAACCACCTTAATACCTTTGTGACTAAGTTCCTTATAAATTGCTTTAACTATTACGCGTTATTACTTAGGTATATTAATAACTAACGCTAGCCCCTTTATAATTCCTATTAGTCTTTTCTAAAGGCATTTATTCTCTAGAAAGAACTTTTTAGCTTTATTTTATAGTTTCCTATAGTCTCCTACACTAAGATTAATTAGTCTCTAGAGTATGGACAAGAAATTAATTACTTAGCGCGTTTTTACTAAGTAATTTTTCTTACTATTCTCTTTAATCTTAATACTATTTAGGTATAGGTTAATAAAGTCTTTAATATCCCCTTAACCTCTTAATCTAATTAATTAGATAGTCTAGGACCCTTTCTAGATAAAGTATTTGCGATTTAGTTTTTCTTACTAGGAATATATTATATAGAAAAGTCAAAGAGTAGTATATAGCTAATCTATTACGTGACTAGGGCTCTAGGCATATTATTAATAGCGCTATTAAGCTAGTGTATAAGGACTTGCAAATCCGTCTCTAGTGTAAAAGGAACTCTATAGAGATAAATTTGTAGCCTTTATAACGCGTAGACAACTGCCTAGTATTCTCGCTTAGTTATATTATACTTAGTCTTAGCAATAGTCTAGGTGCCGCTCTTATATCAAATAGGATAGCATTTACTGTTAACTATTTAGAGTAATGCTACCCCCTATCTAAGCAGACTCGCGTTTACTATAAGGATAATTTCTCTAAAACCTAGTCTAAGATTAAGTAAAACAAGAACTAGGGCTATAGTTATTACCTTTTTTAAAATGTCTATAGCTTCTTATTAGTCTAGCCCCTATACCTATTCTATTGTTTTCCTTAGTAAAATTACTAGTGGTTTTGCCTTTTACGCGTAGTGTTTTACCTAGATGCAGTAAACTCCTATTAATCCAATAAAAGAGCGTACCTTAGATAGATCCTAGTAAATTAACTATTCTAGGATCTTTATTATCTTTACCTTAGTTAGTTTCTATCTATTCATTTCACACATAAACCCTATGATTTCTGCTAACTTCTAGCAGAACTTTAATTTAGCTACTAAGGCTATATAGCCAGAGAGTTTAATATTAACCAAAACTTTATTAATATTAATTAAATATTCTATTATATATCTGCGCACTCTAGGCATGATTTCCTCCCTATTATATGTTATAATTAGGCCTTTAACTATAATGTTATCTAGGAAAGGTACGCAAATTTTAGGGATTAAGTCAAATAGGATTTGCCTAATAATTCTAATAAATTAAGCTACTGAATTAGTAGCTCCTTATAGTAAGCGGTAAAGTCGTAAAAGCCTAATTACAGTAAAGATTATGGTTATATCCTTACTCCTTTCTGCTAGTTTCACTTGGTTATATCCTAATAGTAAATTAATAATAGATAAAATCTTATATATTATAAAGCTCTCACTAAATGCCTCCGCTCCTTAGGGAATTAGCGCGTTATATATTATCACTTTGTTATATTTAGTGGCTAATAGGATTAGGCAAATCCCTCTGTCTTTCTTTATAATAAGAAAGTAAGGATTCCTATAAGAACTATAGCTTTTCTCTAGATATCTATACTTTAACTTCTTCTTTAATAGATTAACTAGTCTTCCTTGTAACCTAAGAGGTATTGGGATAGAACTAGCTTACTATGCCTTATGCTTAACAACCCTTATAACTTGTGGTGGTGTAACTAGCGGGTTAACTTTTCTATATTCTAATAAGTCCTACGCTAGCGCTGCTTCTTAGTTATAAAGGATTTCTTTAAAAAACATTAACTTCTTCTTATATTAAGTGTTCTTATACCCCTTTAACTATTTAATCTAATTATTCCTAGGTTATTCTAAAACCTCAGGGGTTTTCGCTAAATTGCCTAGTGATATACTTATTGTACTTCCTAGATATATTTAAACGCGATTTTGCTTCTTCCTATTTCTTTGTTTTCTATTTTAGGTCTTCTTCTAGGGTTAACCTATTGGAAGGTACATTATCGCGTGGATAAATCTTATTGGCTTTGCGTTTGTATATTGTGTTTATTATAAGATTAGGTGGTTTGTCGGGCGAAAACCACCACCCAAAAACAACGAATTTGACGATGACGATGCTGATGATATTGACGATGTCAGCAAAATGAGCCCGATACCGATATCGAGGCCTGCGAGGTTTTCGATCCATCGCGAGGATCCAAGTCGTAAAAAGGGAGGAGGTAATCTCAGTCAATCACAATAATCTAAGCAAGGTTTTCGATCCATCGCCAAGGATCCAAGCTGTGAAGGGTATCTTTTCAAATCTCAGGTCATCTTTTCGGTTTGAACAATCCAAGCCAAAGGCTACAAAGGAGAGTTAATTTTCTATCTAAGGGAGGAAATCTAGGATATTTTATCCTAGGGATCTAATGCAGCCGGATTGATCTATTGACCCGATAGACCGAAGGGTCTATCCTAGGGATCTAATGTGACCAATTTCAATCCGACGAAGCCGATAGACTAGCAAGGTCTCGAGAGGTCTATGACTAGGGATCTGATACAGCTAATTTCAATCTGACAGAGCTGAAAATGTAGCTGATTTCGATCCGACGAAGCCGATAGACTAGCGAGGTCTTGAGGGGCCTATGACTAGGGATCCGATGTGGCTAGATTGATCTGTTCAGCCGAGAGACCGAAGGTCTCGAGACCGGTCTCAAGGGGTCTCAATCCTAGCCACACAGTGGTTTTAGTTATTATAGGGGTTAGAAATCCTCTGTAACCGCTTTAAGTTATTAGGTATGGTTCACTATTATATCCTTAACTACTTCTTAAAGGATGTCTGTTCCCTCTTTAGTTATAATAGGGATTAGTTACTTATCCTTGTCTAGTTCCGCTTCTAAACCTTTATAAACTATTTAATCCTTCTCTTCCTTAACTTTAGGACGGCTAAATATGATAATATTGATTGTAGGTTACTAGGCTAGTTGCTTATTAGTGTATTACTATTAGATACTTCCCGTAACTCTTAAGATAATAATAATATCCCTAAAGTAACACTAGGCGAAGAGCTTACTACTTCTTAAATAATTGAATTATATTTATAATAACTTAAAGAATAGTATCCCTAGAATTAAGCTTACATTAACTAAATCCGGACTAATATAGAAGTTAGTAGGTATCTAAACGTTCCCTAGATAGAGCTTTATTTAAACCTCCTAATCATCTTAATCCTATGCAATAAGAATAATATGGTGTTTGTCGCATCTGTGGGGTAGATTCTTAGGCCTAAGCGCCTAGCTATGCTTTCTGTGATTATATTCCCTTATGAACTTATGTTAATAAGCCCTGGAAGAAGCTCCCTTTAGGGTTATTTAGATAGACCTGTAAGTACGGTAAGTCCTGCAATTAATTAACCGTAGCCTATGGCTCTATAATTGCATTAAGTATAAAACTCGCTCTAGATGGATAAATCTGACCTTGCTGAGTTTTTCCTGTTAACCTTATGCCCCTAGCCTTTCCTAGATCTATTCCTATAAGGTAGCGTTAATTTCTAGTGGCGGAGTTAGGGCTATCTTTGGCGGTTTCTTCTTAGCCTCTGCCTCGTTTTGTTTGTCTTCCTAAAGGGTCTCCTTTATTATTTAGATAATGGAATTAATCTGGCTCCTAGGATTAATTAGTCTTAAGCTTGTTTTTGCTCTAAATATCTTTAAAGGAGGTATAGGCCTTAGTGTGTCTCCGTTATAATAACGGATATCCTCTATACCCTTTGCTTATAAGAGGCATTTATTGCTAACTGCCTCTGCTAGTGTTAGCATAATGTGGCAGATGTCCTAAAAAGGCACCCTAAGTTTCTTCTGAAAGACCTTGTCATATAGCTAATCTAGGATCCTTTAACTAACCTTACCTAGCGGATCTTTCTTTCCCTTTACTAAGGTATCTTTACCTTTCTTAGGCTACTCTTAACTTAGATAATCCTGTTTATTATCTTCTAAGATTTCCTTAATGTGCGTGTGTTTTATTGCTCTTTCCCTAAGGGCTATAATCTTTGCAATGTAAGTATTTATCTCTTCTTCCTCTACGCTTAACTTCTTAAACTTAATAGCTAAAACTACTCCTAAAGGCTTCTTTAGGATTATGGTTACCTTAACTTCCCTTTCTAGGCGGTATTTAGCGGGATTAAACTAACTTTCTATTTAATTAAATATATTCTGCTCTTCTAGCGCTATATCCTAATTCTTTCCTCTATAAAGTCTATATTCCTTAATCTAAGGTATTATATAGGCAATTCTACTATCCGGGAAGTATTTAACCTAAAATATAGCTAGCCTTTATGTGTAGCTGCTAATTTAAAGGAATTTTAAGAGTAGGATAGGTGGTATTATCTAATACTTTGTGCTATCTCTAATTGCTAGGATATAGATAGCTAGGTTATAGATAGCGAACTTTAATATCTTATTAAATACTAGGGTGTCACACTTTGTAGCTAAGTGAGATTTGGCATTGTAATAATAATATTAGTTTGTCTATTAGTTCCTTCTAGTTATTATATTAATGTTAAAGATGCGCTTATCGTCCTAATTAAATGATCTAATACTATTTAGCTAGTAATTGCGTTATTACGGGTTTATATTATACTTCCGCTTAAGCTGCTTCGTAATGTCAATCTCCTTACCTGCCTAAGCCACAACCATGATTTTTTAACTTAGCTAATTACTTCGTTAAATTATCTATTTAATCTTAGTACTTAGCTAGTCTAGGAGCCGTGTCCTTCTTTATTTTGTTGTTAAGGGTATTAGCTTCCTATTACATTTAGAGGACTTAGCTACCGCTAAGCGGTTTCTCTAGTTAGCCTAATAACCACTAAGCGTGCCTTAATTAAATAGTCTCTGGCTTCTTAGGTTAGGTTTAGTATTATCTAGGTAATACCCTCCTAAGTTAGTGATCTTAAGGTCCCTGTTCTTAAGCTCTAGTTACATTTAAACGTGCGCGTTAAGTGCTATCTAAAGGGGTTTATATTATATAACTAGAACTTGCTTATGCGTATACCCTTTTTAATCTATAAAGCTTAAGATTAAATAGTCTAGGAGGGCCTTGTAAATGTAATTTAACTAAGTTATGGTTATCCTCTATCCTATTAGGTCCGCGTTAGATATTAAAGCTTAATACTTCTATAACTAGTAATAGGTTTCTTCCACTAACTTTAGCTACATTAGATTAAGGTCCTCTAGCTAACCTTAGGCGCTCTCTATATAGTCCTAACTTATAGTATTAAACTAAAGGAGCATTTCCTCCTTTAATTCTGCCTAAGTGCGCGACGCTATTAATATCTTAACCACTTGTTAAATCTGGGGGTTAATATTACGCTTAAGCATCTTATACTAATCTTTCTTAGGAATATATATTGCTTTTATCTTAGCCTTAAAGTCCTTAATAAAATTAGCTATATTTTCCCCTGTGAACTACTAAATATTATACCTATTTTATATTGTAATAAGAGATAATTAGCAAGCTATTGTTTCCCTAAGGATTTTCGCGAAGGTCTCTGTGTTAAGCCCTTTAAGGGGTCTAGAGGCTTTTTCCTTAATATTAGGGTCCTTCCTAATGGCTTATTAGGGCAGGGAATATGTTAGCGTTAAAACCATTTTAGGATTAGATAGTTCCTTGCTTGTAATTAAGGTACTTAGTAAAGGCAAATCCCGTAGTTCTTTTAGTTAGCTTAGCTACTTAGTAGACCTTGCTTTACTTAGCTAGCGGGAATAAGATAAGGTAAAATAATTAGATATAGATTTAGATAATAGTGCTTTTAATTAATCTTATAAGAGAGTAATTATTTAACTAAAAGCCTTAATTCTAGAGAGGACTTTGTAAAAAGGGCTTCTTATAAGGCGATATCTGTAGTTACAAATAACCTATAAGCAAAGACTATTAATGTGATTACATGGCTCCTTGTGATTAACTATAAGATCCTAATGCATAGCCAAATTATTACAAAATAAACTATAGGTCCTGAGATTAAATGGTTTATAACGCTAAGCAGTGGTTTTTGAATTGTATTTTCGTGTTCGGCGAGTTTTGGCAAGGGTATAATAGCTTGGCTAGTGTTCGTAAAGTATTCTCCTAAGCTAGTTAGCTTCCTTTCTAATGTTTGCTTGTGATATAATCTCCTTTCCTTATCCTAGCTTAGTTCCTCTGGATTAGCTATCCTCTAACTCGTGCCTTAGCTTCTCTAGGGTCTAGGGCTAGATTTCTGATTTATGTTATGTTATAGGGAAAAACAAAATAAAGGGGTCTTTGCGTAAATTGATTTAGTGTTAGCTAGGAATTGCAGCTAAAAGTGCGCTTCTAATTAATCTTAGTCTGTAGTAAATTAAATAGAAAACGAAAGTCCTAGGGGTTTAAGACCGCGTTTCTCCACTAGTTTTATTAAGCGGAAAACAACACCCTAAAAGACATGATGCTAGCCTACGGTTACAAGTAGCTCTGGAGCCTACATATAATAGAGGGTTAATTGTCTTAACGATATTGATCACAATAACGGCTAGAGACTTCTTGTTATGTAGAGACGCTCTAGATTAAATGGTCTATTAGATTGGAAGTGCTGTCTTAATTAAATGAGGGAAATAATCTTAGTTTATCTTATTATAATCTTAGGTATTTTTTAATAAAACTTAAGGGGTTAATTCAAGAATCTCGTAGTGCGTGATGTGGTGTGAAAAGAATCTAGCTATAGACAGTCTCTTTATAGATCAAATGCTCCCCTTACTCAGATGACTAATATCATCGTTCCCTGTTGTGTTATCCATCTCAATGACCCTTAGCGCTTGTCATCGTGATCGCGTGTTTCTAGGCGCGCATCTTATGGCACACAGGGCGAACCTATAATAAATTAAGCGCTATTACTAGAACTTTAGAGGAAGCTAGTACTTACTAAGAAAAGGGTAGTAAAGAGATACTAATACATTAAGGAAGACGTAGTAAGACGCCTTTAGGGAAGGAAAATGTCCCTATCTTAGAAGAATAATGTAGTAAGATGCCTTTAGGGAAAGAAAATGTCCTAGTTATTAGAGATTAGCTTAGTAAGACGCCTTTAACAGAGGAAAATGCCTAGCTAAAAGAGATTAATATAGTAAGACGCCTTTAGGGAAGGAAAATGTCCTAGTTAAAAGAGACTAGCTTAGCAAGATGCCTTTAAGAGAGGAAAATGCCTAGCTAAAAGAGATTAATATAGTAAGATGCCTTTAGGGAAGGAAAATGTCCTAGTTAAAAGAGACTAGCTTAGTAAGATGCCTTTAAGGGAGGAAAATACCCTAGCTAAAGGTGTTAGAGCCGCTAAAGAACTGGTGAAAGATTGGCTAGATAAGGGTGATTTTAAAGAGGTAATAGCGTGTGTATAAGGCATTAGCACACTAGAGATTCAGGCGGCCACAGCGTTACTAAATCCGTATCCAACCGAATTAAATAAGCCACTAGCTTAATTACTACAAAAGGCATAGGACTAAGACCTAGTTTTGCAGAGGTAGAATAGTAAGGTAAATTCCTTAGTAAGAAGTAAGGGAAAAGCTAGCTTATAGTCGCGTAGTGTAAGGGGTCTCCTAATATACTAAGACTAGGTAGTTATTCCTTAAGAGCCTATCTTATAACTAGAGCTTCTATAGCTATACTATAACAATCTGCTAGTAAGTCACTTTAGTATTAAACGCACGCTTAACCTATTAAAGCGTTATTTTTTAGTGGCTACAAATAGGAGTTATAGTATCTAATTATATTATAAGCTGTAGTATATACTAGCAGGTAGTAGCTAGAAGGCATTGCCTATATAGAATACTTAAATTACTACTAATACTAAGGCAACCCTAGGTAGAAATCTCTATAGATTTTATTATAGGACTGCCTATAACATAGGTTAATAAGCAAGAGACTAACGTAATCCTAGTAATTATAAACTAATTTACTAAGTACTCTATTTTCCTCCTAGTATTAACCACTATTAATATAGCTAAATTAGCAAAACTATTTTACAAGGAAATTAAGCTATAATTTAGAGCGCTAGAGGGCATTGTGTCTAATAAAGGACTAGTCTTTATAAGTTAATTCTAGTTAGAGCTATGCTACCTAGTGTGTGTAAAACATAGGCTTTTAATAGTGTTTTACCCTTAAACTAATAGATAAATAAAGTGAATAAACCAGGTCCTTAAACACTACCTCTAATACTTTATTAAGGAGAACTAATAGATATAAGTAAAGCTACTACCTATAGCTTAATTTGCCTATAATAACGCAGTAAATAAGACTATAGGTTACTCCTTAAACTACACACTTATAGGTTACTTACTAGAGTTTTACCTAGCTCTTAGGGGTAAGACTATAGAGGAGAGGTACCTAAAGCTTATATATATATTATAAAGTTATATAAAGTTAGAGAATAGTTAAAGTAAAACTAGATAAAAGCCACTAAAGCCTAGGTAAAGTACTATAATTAATACTACTAACCTCTAACCTTAAAAAGGGAGACTTAGTACTATTATTAGCAAAGAATATTAGGCTTAAAGATATAAAATAGAAGCTAATCCCTATATTTATTAGACTATTATAAGTGCTTAATACTATAGGGAAATAAGCGTACTAACTAGCGCTACTTAATAAGTATAGCTAACTATATAATTGTTAAAATAATGCTATTTTTAGCACTATTTTATAGGCCCACTAGTTGCCTGGTTGCGTTGTTGCAACGTTGGTTACAAGGCGTTGCTTGCAGCGTTGCTTGCAGCTTTGGCTGTGACCTGCGTTCTTGCACATGACTGACCCACAGGCTTGTATGACTAAGCCGACTAGGTTACCCTATAGGGAAGCTGAAATCGACTGTAACTAGGGAACTAGTAGTTGTATAAAAGGCTGACGTATACTATTCGAATCCTTGATTTATTCTGGATTTTATGGTATATTTTATAAATAGGGTTATTTATTAAAGTGCTTAGTTAGGCCACACGGGCGTCTAGTTTGTATGGCCGTGAGTCGATTTTTACTTTTCCCATACAAATGAATTATGCGGAAAATAAAAAGTAGCTCGCGAGACCCTATTGGCGACCTGGTTCTGCCGATATGGTCGGTAGGTCTATGAGGGGACTCAGTAGAATCCTCTCATTGCTCGCAGACCGTCCGTTAGCTAGAAATCAACTATATTCAACTATCTTGGCTCTCAAAGTGAATTATCTATCGTGGTTTAGTTATCTATAGGTCGCAGCGCCCTCTATTGCGCTAGCTATCTAGGAATTACTAGGGAGGTCTTCCTATCCCTCCAGTACATTCCCCTTCCCATTTTCAATAATAATATATTCTATATTAGCCTATTAGAGCTATAGAACCACTAGGAAAACACTAAAGATAAGGAAATACTAATACTAGACCTTAAAGATAAAGAGAATAAGTATAAAGTTAAAGAAGTAAAAGGTTATAGAAAGACACGTAAAAGTAATAAGTACCTAGTGAAATATAAGGGATAGCCTAGTAAATATAACTAATAGATCCCCGCTAAGGATATAGAGAGCGCTTAATACGCTATTTAAGCATTTCACTAAAAAAAGGTAAGTAAGAAAGGTAGTAAGATATAAGCGAGTTATAAGTAAAAGGACATAGAATTACTGTGAAAAAGGCCTAGCTCTGTTAGCTGCTATTAAAACTTAACCTAAAGTCTAGGTTACACTACTAAAAAACAAAGGAAATAGCGCCTAAAGTATAGGGAGAAAAATAGGAAAAGTCTCTATTATAATACTAGGGCGGGTTAAGAAAACGTCCCTATTATACCTAAATTTAGCGTTATTCTCGTCCGCTTAAATCACCTTATCTATAGCATACTAAAAAACAATGTAATACCATGGCCTAGGCCACATAGCCTAGGTCTAAGGGGCAAAGCTAAAGCACTATTTTTGCCTCCTAGGTAGCTATAGCTTCCTCTAGGTCTTCTTATAAAAGAGTTAGTAAAAACCTAGTAAAAAACACGAAAAAAAGCTATATACTTATAGGAAAGGGAAAAGCAAAAGTAGTAGTAACTATAGCTACTTATAGCTACTACTAGGACACTAGATAATTCTAGTAAGAGATTAAAGCAGCTTATATAAAAAAGTAAGTAAAAAATAAG
Source organism: Epichloe glyceriae (assembly GCA_023658535.1). Lineage (NCBI taxonomy): Eukaryota > Fungi > Ascomycota > Sordariomycetes > Hypocreales > Clavicipitaceae > Epichloe > Epichloe glyceriae. Next base: position 5,928,025 of record CP098289.1, on the reverse strand, counting down.
TAAAGAAGGATAAAATTAATAAACCTATTACGCCTTAGTAGCACTAGTTAACCTAAAGGTAACATAGTGCACTATATTAGCATAATCAAATCCATTAATCAAGTTTATAACACACATAGCAAAACAGCAATATATTACCACTAAAAAACACAGTAACTTCTTCCTTATCCTTTATAGAGAGGGTGGTGTCTATAAGTAATTAAACCTATTTATAAATAATTATAAGATTAAGAAAGTCACTAGCTATAGTTAGTATTACCTAGTATGTAAAAGTTAGTAATTAGGGACTAAAAGGCAGGAGAATAATAGGAGACTCACTATCTCACACATATCCCTATACTTCTAGCATTAAATACAGCGCTTAGACTGTTTTCCTTTAACGCCTATAGTAACTAAAGCCTAGGGAAACTATATATAATTACTAGTAAGACAATCTTGATTAGAGAATGCTTCTTAAAGTTAGTGCACCTAGTCTAAAGATAGTATATGTATAAGTAAAGATAGAAGCGAATTACTTCTATTTTAGCAATAATAATGTGGTAAATATAAGGTAAATTAATGGTTTAATTAAAGTTAAACTAGAAGAATAAGAATAGGGAATTAGACTAGTAATATAAGAGAGAAACACTTATGATAAGATAGCAAAGCGTAGGCGAAATTGTTTATAAGCGCTGTCCGCGTTACTAGGGAACAGGTTATTATCCTTTTATTATAATGTTTATATTTAGCAATATTATTGCGATTACTTAGCGAACAGCTGCGCATTAGCTGGCAATACCTAAGCTATTTAGGAGCCTGGCTAGAAAGGGGGGGGCAATTATAAGGCCCGCTTATAACACATAGGCACACCCCATATGCACACTATGCTATAGGGCTAGGCCCATGTAACACTAGTGAGTCCCTAGCTATAAAGCAGCGACTCGCACCTATAACACACTTAGACCTAGCAAGCTTTAGTCAATATACCAAGTGCCCCCCATACGTTCTTGCCTGGCTATCCCCCATCCTTACAATTAAATTAGAAGAAGGAAAACACCTCCTTAAGGACTTATATATAACCTAGCTAAGAAAAAACTATAAGTTCTCTATAAGTACTTAGTAAGTGCGTAAGAGAGGGGTTAGATTTAGAGATCTATTAGCCTAGTAAAAGCCTTAATTTTATTTATGCTAAAGAAGGGAGGAAATTATACCTCTATGTAAATTATAAGGGCCTTAATAAGATTACTATTAAGGACAAGGCCTTATTACCACTAATCCCTAAGATCTTAGACTAATTAAAAGGAGCTAAGATTTTCACGAAATTAGACCTTAAAGATACGTACTATTAGCTACGTATTTGCAAGGGAGATAAGTGGAAAACAGCATTCTAGTGTAAATATAGTTACTTTAAGTATCTTATAATACTATTTAGGCTTGTTAATATACCTATAACTTTTTAGGAATATATTAATAGCGCTTTAGAGGGCCTTATTAATATTATTTACATTATTTATGTTAAAATAATGCTATTTTTAGCACTATTTTATAGGCCCACTAGTTGCCTAGTTGCGTTGTTGCGCGGCGTTGCTGCGCGCTACGTTGCGTAGTTGTGCAACGCATCTTACGTTGCCACCTAAGCAAAGCTACGGCATGTATAACTAAGCCAACTAGGTTACCCTATAGGGAAGCCAAAATTGACTGTAACTAGGGAACTAGTAGTTATATAAAGGCTGACATATACTATTCAAATCCTTGAATTTTTCTGGATTTAATAGTATATTGTATATAAAGGGTTGCTTATTAAAGTGCTTAGTTAGGCCACACGGGCGTCTAGTTTGTATGGCCGTGAGTCGATTTTTACTTTTCCTATACAAATGAATTATACGGAAAATAAAAAGTAGCTCGCAAGACCCTATTAGCGACCTAGTTCTGCCAATATAGTTGGTAGGTCTATGAGGGGACTTAGTAGAATCCTCTCATTGCTCGCAGACCGTCCGTTAGCTAGAAATCAACTATATTCAACTATCTTAGCTCTCAAAGTGAATTATCTATTGTGGTTTAGTTATCTATAGGTCGCAGCGCCCTCTATTGCGCTAGCTATTTTGTCGGGCGAAAACCACCACCCAAAAACAACGGATTTGACGATGACGATGATGCTGATGATGTTGATGATGACAGCAAAATGAGCCCGATACCGATATCGAGGCCTGCGAGGTTTTCGATCCATCGCGAGGATCTAAGTCGTAAAGGGTATCTTTTCAAATCTTAGGTCATCTTTTCGGTTTGAACAATCCAAGCCAAAGGCCACGAAGGGAGAGTTGATTTTCTATCTAAGGGAGGAAATCTAGGATATTTTATCCTAGGGATCTAATGCAGCCGGATTGATCTATTGACCCGATAGACCGAAGGGTCTATCCTAGGGATCCAATGTGGCCAATTTCAATCCAACGAAGCCGATAGACTAGCAAGGTCTCGAGAGGTCTATGACTAGGGATCTGATACAGCTAATTTCAATCTGACAGAGCTGAAAATATAGCTGATTTCGATCCGACGAAGCCGATAGACTAGCAAGGTGGTCTCAAGGGGCCTATGACTAGGGATCCGATGTGGCCAGATTGATCTGTTCAGCCGAGAGACCGAAGGTCTCGAGACCGGTCTCAAGGGGTCTCAATCCTAGCCACACAACACCTCCCCAACTGTTTTCCCTTCCTAGCCCCTAGGAAAGGGAAAACAGTAACAAAAAAACAACAAGAAAGGAATAACTGCAGATATACAATAAAAAAAAATTGGTGATTTTCAGCCTCCCTTCCATCCATCAATCAAAGAGGTCATCCATCAAAGAGGTCATTCATCGAAGAGGTCGGTCAAAGGTATTATCAGATAGTCTGATCAATTGATCCGTAATAAGGGGCCCTTTTCAATCAGCAAAGGCCTCATCAGAAGACCTTCTATCGGTCAGATTCCCCTTCAATCGTCAGGAAATCGTCAGTCAGAGAGGTCTTCAACGGTCAGAGGTCTTGTCAATTAGTCAGAGGGATCATTAGTGATTAATCTAGTCCAACGGTCAGAGGGAGATATAACCGAGGGAGTGATTAATTAACTAATCAATCCATAACAGAGGGTCTTATTAACGGCAGAGACCTCTTCAGAAGACCCTCTAACGGTCAGATTCCCCTTCAATCGTCAGGAAATCGTCGGTCAGAGAGGTCTTCAACGGTCAGAGGTCTCGTCAGACAATCCAATCAATTGATCCGTAATAACGGCAGAGACCTCTTCAGAAAACCCTCTAACGGTCAGATTCCCCTTCAATCGTCAGGGAAATCGTCGGTCAGAGAGGTCTTCAACGGTCAGAGGTCTCGTCAGACAGTCCAATCAATTGATCCGTAATAACGGCAGAGACCTCTTCAGAAGACCCTCTAACAGTCAGATTCCCCTTCAATCATCAGGGAAATCGTTAGTCAGAGAGGTCTTCATCGGTCAGAGGTCTCGTCAGACAGTCCAATCAATTGATCCGTAATAACGGCAGAGACCTCTTCAGAAAACCCTCTAACGGTCAGATTCCCCTTCAATCGTCAGGAAATCGTCAGCCAGAGAGGTCTTCATCGGTCAGAGGTCTCGTCAGACAGTCCAATCAATTGATCCGTAATAACGGCAGAGACCTCTTCAGAAGACCCTCTAACGGTCAGATTCCCCTTCAATCGTCAGGAAATCGTCAGTCAGAGAGGTCTTCATCGGTCAGAGGTCTCGTCAGACAGTCTAATCAATTGATCCGTGACAAAGGACCTAGTTGATGAAGGTCAGGTCAAAGGCCTAATAAAGACCTGATTTATTGAAGTCGAATTCGAGGGTCTAGATGCTTGCCTCCCCAACGGATAGCTAAGCAAAACTAGGGTATTTAATCGATTCGAGCTAGGGCAGGTCGGAAGGTCGAAAATCAGAAGAGAAGTCGAAGCCGGAAAGGAAGGTCGAAAAAGAAAGTCGAAAAAAGAAGGTCGAAAAAAGAAGGTCGGCCTAGCTAACCCGGGTCGAGGGGAAAGGTCATGAAGGTCACGATTAATTGATTCTGACTGTCTGACGATTTTGACGATAACAGACTAGTTAGATGACCTAGATCAATTAATCGGATTGTCGGTTTTGATCAAGCTAACCCGGATCAAAGGGGAAAGAGGTAAGACGTTGTTGATGATTATAGTAATCATACGGGGCAACCAAAGGGGAAAACCAGAGAGGCAATGTCAGGAGAAGGAGGTCATCGAATTCAACTGCGGGAGGTCTGACAGGACCATTCCCCGTTTCTCCACCATTTTTGTCGGGCGAAAACCACCACCCAAAAACAACGGATTTGACGATGACGATGATGCTGATGATGTTGATGATGACAGCAAAATGAGCCCGATACCGATATCGAGGCCTGCGAGGTTTTCGATCCATCGCGAGGATCTAAGTCGTAAAGGGTATCTTTTCAAATCTTAGGTCATCTTTTCGGTTTGAACAATCCAAGCCAAAGGCCACGAAGGGAGAGTTGATTTTCTATCTAAGGGAGGGAAATCTAGGATATTTTATCCTAGGGATCTAATGCAGCCGGATTGATCTATTGACCCGATAGACCGAAGGGTCTATCCTAGGGATCCAATGTGGCCAATTTCAATCCAACGAAGCCGATAGACTAGCAAGGTCTCGAGAGGTCTATGACTAGGGATCTGATACAGCTAATTTCAATCTGACAGAGCTGAAAATATAGCTGATTTCGATCCGACGAAGCCGATAGACTAGCAAGGTGGTCTCAAGGGGCCTATGACTAGGGATCCGATGTGGCCAGATTGATCTGTTCAGCCGAGAGACCGAAGGTCTCGAGACCGGTCTCAAGGGGTCTCAATCCTAGCCACACACTATCTAGGAATTACTAGGGAGGTCTTCCTATCCCTCCAGTACATTCCCCTTCCCATTTTCAATAATTTACCTTAATGATATCCTGATATATAGCAGTGATATCTTAGCGCATAAGGGCTATATAAAACAGGTGCTTAAGAGGCTTTAAAACGCTGATCTTTTCGTTAATCTAGATAAGTGCAAATTCTCCTACAAAGAGGTTAAATTCCTAGGCTACGTGATATTAGAGAAGGGAATCTTTATAGAACCTAGCAGAGTTAAAGCGATTATAACCTAGCCAGTACCTAACTACGTATTTAATATCTAGTTTTTCCTTAGGTTTACTAGGTTTTACAGACGCTTTATTAAAAGCTATAGTAAAATAGTTATCCTACTAACTAATTGCCTTTAAGGAAAACAACTAGCGAGGTTTAAGCTAGAGCCTTATAAGTTAGCGGCGTTTAAAGACTTATAGTAGTAATTCTAGGAGGCACTAATTTTAGTCTATTTTAATCCGCTACTCCTATTATAAGTTAAGACTAATGCCTCTAGGCATGTAATTAGGGCTATCCTTACGCAGTTAGTGCTAGGTCACTAGCACCCTATAGCGTTTATGTTAAGGAAGTTAAATAATACTAAGCTACGCTATATAACGCCTAACGCAGAATTGCTAGTAATCTAGGAGGCATTTTAAATATAGAGGTATTACCTTACTTACTTAGCGCACCTAGTTAAAGTAATAATAGATTACTTAAACCACAAGTACCTCGTAATAAAGCTAAAGCTAATAAATTGCTAGGTCACTATATTAGATAAGCTATACCTATTTAATTTCATTATTAAACATAGGGTAAGTAAGCTAAATCCTACTAATGCTTTATTAAGGAGATTAGATTATATTAGTAAGGAAAGGAAAGCTAAGGCATTAATCTCTTAGTTACTAACCTTCCTTACTAAGTTTATAGCTATTAAGTTATAGGGACGCTATAATAATACTACTAATATTATAGGTCTAGTAAAACCACGGCATATTAGGTTTATAATTAATAAGTAGTAGGAGAGCAGTAGTGGTACTACTAATACCCTGCGTCTAAGATCGCTGCCTATTAGTAATAGGGAGCGAGGACCTAGTGATAGTACTACTAATATTACTAGCCTAGTTAAAAGAGTTACGTATAGCACTACTAGAGAGTAGTAAGCTTATAGGAGTGTTATAGTAAGAATCTTAGCGGTTAGGAGAACCTCTGCTAAGTTAAACTTAACCACCTAGGATAAGAATATAGAGTTAAAACCCTAATCCTAGTCTTACTATCTAAAGTATAGTAAGGGGATGCCTTTATTACGTAGCAGAAGTTATTACTAATAAGTAATAACTCTAGCGCGTTATTAGGACTATAGATAATTAGGCCCTCTAAGCTATTAGCTAGTAAGTTATAGATATAGTCTGTGGTGCCCTCTAGACTATTAATGTATAATAATAGAGTTTATATACTATAGGGGATACAAAAGAAGTCTTACTACTAACCTATAATAATCCTATAGTAAGTTATTAGGGGTTAGTAGGACACTTTATTAGATTATAAACTAATATTACTAGCCTTTAATAAAGAAAGACATTAAGTTATATATACAGACTTACATTAGCTATTAAGTTTTAAAGCTAAGGTTATATAAGCCTTATAGTAAGTTAGCTACGCTACTAGTACTTAATTATCCCTTTTAAGAGCTATTAATAGACTTTATTATAGGGCTACTACTAGTAAAAGATTAGAAAAACTAAGTGTATAACGTAATATTAGTTATTATAAATAGGTTTTTAAAGTATAGTATTTATATACTAATGTTCATATATCTAACTAGTAATAGGTTAGCTATAGTTTTCTTAGAAAACGTTTTTTAAAGACTATAGTGCTCTAGAAAGTATTATAATAGACTAAGGTTTAATATTTATAAGTGGATTTTAGAGAATATTCTACTACCTAATTATAATAAAGCAGTGATTAAGCACCGCATTTTACCCCTAAATAAATAGCTAGATAAAGTAACTAAACTAGGTTTTAAAGCATTATTTAAGAGCTTATACGTGCGCTAAATAGGATAATTAGGTAGAATATTTGCTAATAGTATAGTTTACCTATAATATAAGTAAGTATAGTAGTTATAGCCTAATGCTAGTAAAGGCGCTATATAGGTATAACCTAAGAGGACTACACTAAGCGGTCCTAATAGCCCTATTAGTAAATAACTAGGCAGAGAATAAAGTCTTAGAACTAAGATAAAAGCACTTAGAGATTAAGTAGCTACTAAGTAATACTTAAGTATAGTAAAAGAAATACTATAATTAAAAGAGAATACTAATAGAGTTTAAGGTTAGAGACTATATACTACTATTAATAAAAAATATTAACCTAAGACACTTAAACTAGAAGCTTACTATAAAGTATTTAAGACCTTATAAGATTAAAAAGGTAGTTAGTAACTATAGCTTAGCCTATTAATTATAACTACTAGCTAGTATATAACTATATAATGTGTTTAATATTATAAGCCTTAAACCTTTTAAAGAGGACTTAACTAACTTTATAAATACATTCTTATTATAAGATAATATTAAAGATAATAAATAGGAGTTTAAAGTTAAGAGAATTATTTTATATTAATATAATAGCTAATAGCGAAAATACCTAGTAAAATAGAAAGGCTATAATAGCTTAGAGAATTCCTAGGTGCTAAAAAGAGATTTTATTATAAAGGATATTATTAATAACTATAATGTCAGGGTCGTGGAGGCAATGGAGGCAATGGAGGCAATGGCATCATGTACAATAGGGTCCAGTGGCGGGTCGCACTGACCTAGCCGCGAGCTAGTCACGTGCACACTAGAGGGGTATTTAGCGAGGGCCGCACATATAGAATATAGGAGGCTAGAGATTAAAACCTTTAAGCACACACCCCTACCTTTTAGCTTAATAGTAGTAATACCTTAATTATACCTTTACTCTATTTATATAACTAGCCTATAAGCCTTAATAAGTTAATCTCTCTTATCCTATTAGGGTAATAGACTGTTAGTAAGTTAAGAATATTAGCACTAAGAAAAATAAATACCTAATCTATAGCCACTAATAATCCTAGAGTAAACACGCTATATAAAGACATACCTATGAATTAAAACCTAGGTATAAAGTAGGAGTTTTCTTATTTAACTACCCTTATAAATTCCTAAGAATTAGAAGTAGTATTTAAGGATAAAGAAGCTACACTTAACCGTAGCCTTATATAAGTAAAGACATAGCTATAAATTACTTAGAAAAAGCGTAGACTAAAGTAACTATAGAAAAATTTATAGGAAGTAAATACCCTTCTTAATTAAATAATACTAACTTAGGCTTTACCCCTACCCCTTAAACCCCTATACCCTAGCTAGTACTAACCACGCTAGGAATATATAGATATAGCTTAGCGAAGATATAGCTAAAGGCTCCTATATATAAGGGGATACTTATAAAAACCTATAGATATTCCTAGCAGATTTAAATATAGTCTTTATAATAAATTAAAACACATTTATAAATAATATAACTATAGTTATATATACTAGTAGCTACTTAGCAAATAAGGTAAAGTAATAGTAAATATATTTTACTACTATAAATAGTTATATAAACTATAAAAGCTATACTTAGATAGAGTTTATTTAGTAGTTAAAAAACAGGAGGAATAGATAAAGATAGTTACTACTTAGAAGTAATAGGGATACTACTAAACCTTAAGTAAGGCAAAGACTAAATATTCTAGTTATTTATAAAGACTTAGGGTAAGGTAAAAGCGGAATTACCTAAGCCTATACCTAAACCTCTACGAATTACTTAGTTTATATAGTCCCTAAATAGTATAATAAAGAAGTAAGTATTTAGCTAGGAGTACTTAGTAAGCTAAAACTACCTTATAGGCTAAGAAAAAAAAGGCAGAGGTAGTAATAAGAGAGAAAAAGGGAACTAACTATAAGGGTAACTAAGGGAGTAACTACTAGAAGAAGAGAAATTATTTAACTTCTTTAGAAGGTAAATTATAAAAAGGGCACTGCGTAAGTATAAGGAACTTGTCTATTACCTGTTTTAAGTGTAAGAAGCTAGGGCACATTATACCTAAGTGCCCTAAGCTAGATTATAGTATTTATAGCAAGAGCGGCCACACTACCGCCACGTATTAAGACAGTAGTAACTAAGCGAGGGGTTATATAAACCCGAATAAGGCCTTAATTAGATTTATATAACCCTAGGGAGACGCTCTTAACGTAACATAGCTTTATAAGGATAGATAATTAGATTTATAAATACATATAAAAGCTAAGTTATAGCGAGATTACTGCTAGATAGTAATACTAACCTTGTTTAACCCTAGCGCCACATATTCTTTAATCTATTTAAATATACTAACGAAGCTTAACTAGGCTAACATGTAACTAAGTAATAATATGCTTAAAAGTGTATTTAGTAATGTTATGCTATATTAAGGAATTTTGTAATAGGTAGTAATAGTAAAGGATAGTATAGGACACGTAAAGATATACTAAATTCACTACTATATTACTAATAGTGGCAAGAAGCTAGTCTTAGGTATTAACTAGGTAAGACAGTATAAACCTATAATAATATTATAGATAGACAGACTTTAGAGACACCTAATAATAAAGGAGCGTATCTTATTAGTAGTAGGGTTATAGAATAGATAGTATGTAGTAAAATACTTAGCGGTTATAGTAATGCTTCCCCTATGGTTAATTAAGCTAGTTAAGCGCGTAGCCTCTGTTAAGCATAGGGTACCTAATAGGAAAGATAATAAGGTAGCTAAGGTAGCTAATAGAAGGGATAACCTAGATAACGCGGTAAATAAGGAGGAGGTAAGCAGCTGCTTTATACTAATAGACTTAACTAATGTTTTTTAACTAAGCGAAACTTCTAGAGGTTTACTAGGAGTTTAAGGATATGTTCTTAAATCTAGAGGTAAGCACCCTCCCTAGGCTAGGTGGTCAGACTTACACTATTAAATTAGAAGAAGGAAAACACCTCCTTAAGGACCTATATATAACCTAGCTAAGAAAGAACTGTAGGTTCTTTGCAAGTACCTAGTAAGTGTATAGAAGAGGGGTTAGATTTAGAGATCTATTAGCCTAGTAGGAGCCCTGATTTTATTTATGCTAAAGAAGGGAGGAAATTACGCCTCTATGTGAATTATAGGGGCCTTAATAAGATTACTATTAAGGACAAGGCCCTATTGCTACTAATCCCTAAGATCTTAGACTAATTAAAGGGAGCTAAGATTTTTACGAAATTAGACCTTAAAGATGCGTACTATTGGCTACATATCCGCGAGGGAGATGAGTGGAAAACGGCCTTTTAGTGTAGATATGGTTACTTTAAGTATCTTATAATGCTATTTAGGCTTATTAATATACCTGCAACTTTTTAGGAATATATTAATAGCGCTTTAGAGGGCCTTATTAATATTATCTACATTATTTACCTTAATAATATCCTAATATATAGTAGCAATATCTTGGCGCACGAGGGCTATGTAAAATAGGTGCTTAAGAGGCTTTAAAACACTAATCTTTTCGTTAATCTAGATAAGTGCAAATTCTCCTGTAAAGAGGTTGAATTTCTAGGCTATGTAATATTAGAGAAGGGAATCTCTATAAAACCTAGTAAAGTTAAAGTAATTGTAACCTAGCTAGTACCTAACTACGTGTTTAATATCTAGTCTTTCCTTAGGTTTACTAGGTTTTATAGACGCTTTATTAAAAGCTATAGCAAAATAGTTATCCTACTAACTAATTACCTTTAAGAAAAATAACTAGTAAGGTTTAAGCTAGAGCCTTATAAGTTAGTGGCGTTTAGAGACCTATAGTAGCAATTCTAGGAGGCACTGATTTTAGTCTATTTTAATCCACTACTCCCGTTATGAGTTAAGACTAACGCCTCTAGGCACGCAATTAGGGCTATCCTTGCGTAGTTAGTGCTAGGTTACTAGCACCCTATAGCGTTTATATTAAGGAAGTTAAATAACACTAAGCTACGCTATATAATGCCTAACGTAGAATTACTAGCGATCTAGGAGGCTTTTCGAATATAGAGGCATTACCTCACTTACTTAGCACACTTAGTTAAAGTAATAATGGATCACTTAAACCACAAGTACCTTATAACAAAGCCAAAGCTAATAAGTCGCTAGGTTACTACGTTAGATAAGCTATACTTATTTAATTTTATTATTAAACACAGGGTAGGTAAGCTAAATCCTACTAATGCTCTGTTAAGGAGATCGGATTATGTTAGTAAGGAAAGGAAAGCTAAGGCATTAACCTCTTAGTTACTAACCTTCCTTACTAAGTTTATAGCTATTAAGTTATAGGGACGCTATAATAATACTACTAATATTATAGGTCTAGCAAAACTATAGTGTGTTAGGTTTGTAATTAATAAGTAGTAGGAGAGTAGTAGTAGTACTACTAATACCCTGCGTCTAAGATTGCCGCCTATTAGTAATAGGGAGCGAGGACCTAGTGATAGTACTGCTAATATTACTAGTTATAGGAAATCACCCCTTGTTAATATTTAAGCGGGTAGAGAGCTGCGAGGACTTAGCGATAGTACTGCTAATATTACTAGCCATAATAGTACTGCTAACATCATTAGATATAGGGTCCCGCACCTTACCGCTATCTAGTTATATAGACGTAGTAATAGTACTGCTAATATTACTAGCTTAGTTAAAAGAGTTACGCCTAGCGCTACTAGAGAGCTATAAGCTTATAGGAGTGTTATAGTAAGAATCTTAGTGGTTAGGAGAACCTCTGCTAAGTTAAACTTAACTGCCTAGGATAAGAACACAGAGTTAGAACCCTAATCCTAGTCTTACTATCTAAAGCGTAGTAAGGGGACGCCTTTATTATATAGCGGAAGTTATTGCTAATAAGTAGTAACTCTAGCGCGTTATTAGGACTATAGACAATTAGGCCCTCTAAGCTATTAGCTGGTGAGTTATAGACATAGTCTATAGTGCCCTCTAGACTATTAATGTATAATAATAGAGTTTATATACTATAGGGGATACAAAAAGAAGTCTTACTACTAACCTATAATAATCCTATAGTAGGTTATTAGGGGTTAGTAGGACACTCTACTGGATTATAAACTAATATTACTAGCCTTTAATAAAGAAAGACATTAAGTTATATATACGGACTTACATTAGCTGTTAAGTTTTAAAGCTAAGGTTATATAAGCCTTATAGTAAGTTAGCTACACTACTAGTACCTAATTATCCCTTTTAAGAGCTATTAATAGACTTTATTATAGGGCTACTGCTAGTAAAAAATTAGAAAAACTAAGTGTATAACGCGATATTAGTTATTATAAACAGGTTTTTAAAGTATAGTATTTATATACTAGTGTTCACATATCTAACTAGCAATAGGTTAGCTATAGTTTTCTTAGAAAACGTTTTTTAAAGACTATAGTGCTCTAGAAGGCATTATAATAGACTAAGGTTTAATATTTATAAGTGGATTTTAGAGAACATTCTGCCACCTAATTGCGATAAAGCAGCGATTAAGCACTGTGTTCCACCCCTAAATAAATAGCTAGATAAAGTAACTAAACTAGGTTTTAAAGCATTATTTAAGAGCCTATGCGTGCGCTAAACAGGATAATTAGGTTAAATATTTACTAATAGTATAGTTTACCTATAATATAAGTAAGCATAGTAGTTATAGCCTAATGCTAGTGGAGGCGCTATATAGGTATAACCTAAGAGGACTACACTAAGCGGTCCTAATAGCCTTATTAGTAAATAACTAGGCAGAGAATAAAGTCTTAGAACTAAGATAAAAGCACTTAGAGATTAAGTAGCTACTAAGTAATGCTTAAGCATAGTAAAAGAAATACTATAATTAAAAGAGAATGCTAATAGAGTTTAAGGTTAGAGACTATATACTACTATTAACAAAAAATATTAACCTAAGATGCCTAAGCTAGAAGCTTACTATAAAGTATTTAGGACTTTATAAGATTAAAAAGGTAGTTAGTAACCACGGCTTAGCCTATTAATTATAACTACTAGCTAGCACATAACTATATAATGTGTTTAATATTACAAGCCTTAAACCTTTTAAAGGGGACTTAACTAACTTTATAAATGCGTCCTTATTACAAGATAATGTTAAAGATAATAAATAGGAGTTTAAAGTTAAGAGAATTATTTCGTATTAATATAATAGCTAATAGCGAAAATACCTAGTAAAATAGAAAGGCTATAATAGCTTAGAGAATTCCTAGGTGCTAAAAAGAGATTTTATTATAAAGGATATTATTAATAACTATAAGCAGTAATTAAGCAGCTAGGTTACAGAGAGATAATTACTTTAGCAATTTAGCACGTAATAAAATTTAATAATAAGTTGTATTTTTTAGCACTCCACCCTATAGCTACCTAGTATCTATTACTCTATAGTTATATTAGTAGCCGTATTTTTTATTTACATTCTTAATTACTACAGCTACAGGAGCGTCTTTATTAGAAGACTTCTCTTTATCTCTATAAATAAAGGCATAGAGCTCTTTAGGGAGCTTAGAGGGACCGATATAAGCAGGAACATTAGAGATAGACTTAGCAAACTAGTAGCTAGTTAGTAAATTAGAAGCTATGCTTAGGACTTTAAAGACAATACTATAGGAGTATACTAGGTAATAAAGCGCAAGCTATTCGTAATATTAATCTAGACCTTAAGGTTAGTAGCATTAAAGAGCTGTAATATAATAGCACGCTTATTAGCATCTGCCTTATAGGCAGCCTTAGCGGTTAATTAAGCGTGGCAGACGTGACCGCGTTTGTTAGCGTTTTTATAGCTAATAGAGTATTATGTAATTTACGCTTAGCTTTTATAAGGGCCTAGCAATAAGTTAGCTATAGCTAAGTTACTAAGAATAAGGAAGCCCTTACTAGATAAATATAGTAGTAGCTACCCTTAGGGATAACCTTTATAATCTTAAAAGCTTTTAATAAAGCTTTATAATTTAGGTAAGACACTAGTAGTGTGTTAGTTATCTATAAGTAGTGTCTGTAAGGAGAGGAATATACTCTAACACAAGACTTATTATTTTTCGCGTAATAAGCGTATTTTAAGAAATTCCCTAGTTAAATTAGTAATAGGAAGTAGCAAGTAAGTAGCTTAGTTATACTAGGAGAATAATAATATTTATTAGGGATAGGCTTCCTATTAATAATATATTAGGGCTTACTATTATTATCCTTAAGAGCTATTTGCTAAATAGTAGCCCACTAGCTATAGCAAAGACATAGAATTTTAATACTACTAATTATAAGTTAGTAGTAGACATACTGTAAGTAAGTAATAAATATACCTAGAAGTCTTAGAGGCCTAAGACGCCCTCTTATAAGGAGATTTCTCTAGGATAGGAGCAGATACAGCTAGAGTTATAGCATAAGCAGTAGATATTATATACTAGTAATAAGTTAGTAATAGGCAAGTAAGAAGAAATAAAGCAAGGGAAACTAATAATATTAAGACTAATAAGTTAGAGATAAGGAAGATAAGGCGCGGAAGATATTATAATAAGGCATGGGGATACAAGGACCCTAAGAAGGTTAGCAACTACTAAGTAATAGTAGTAAAAACGCTACTATTAGGCTAGTAAGGGTAACTTATAATATATTAAGAGAGATAAGGAGGAAAGGAAGTGAGGTAAAGGGAGGAATTTAGCCTCTCTTATATTAACTATAGACCCCTTAAGTGATCTACGCGCGCCGCACAAGTAATCCGTAAATTAGAAAATTTAGCGTTATAGCTACTACTATTAAGAATACAGGCTAGCTATATGTATATAGCGAATTCGCCACTACCTTATTAGGATTCACAAATAAACCTATTTAGATAAATAGTATCTAATACCCTATCCTTTTAGCTTAATCACAAAATTTAACACAGGGTGTCCACTTTTATAGAATTAGCAATAATAAGGATAAGAGCAGTTATAAGGCTATACCCTAGCTATAATTAAATTACTACCTAGAACTAATAAGCAGTGTGAAGAAGAACCCATAACCTATGTTAATATTATTATTATAGTTTCCCTTGTAGTATGTTAAGCTATGAAGAGTTATAATAAACCTATATAAGGAAGTTTGTATAGTAAGAACATTGCAATAGAGTAGCTTATTATAATTAAGGACAATTATATAAAGAGGGGAACTATATTAGGGTTATAGAGGCAATAGAGGTAATAGAGGCAATAGCATTATGTACAATAGGGTCTAGTGGCGGGTTACACTAACCTAGCCGCGAGCTAGTTACGTGCACACTAGAGGGGTATTTAGTGAGGGCCGCACACATGGAATATAGGAGGCTAGAGATTAAAACCTTTAAGCACACACCCCTACCTTTCAGCTTAATAGCAGCGACACCTTAATCATACCTTCACTCTGTTCATGTGACCGGCCCATAAGCCTTGACATATAAGCAGTAATTAAGTAGCTAGGTTATAGAGAGATAGTTACTTTAGTAATTTAGCACGTAATAAAATTTAATAATAAGTTATATTTTTTAGCACTTTACCCTATAGCTACCTAGTATCTATTACTCTATAGTTATATTAGTAGCCGCATTTTTTATCTATATTTTTTAATTACTATAGCTATAGGAGTGTCCTTATTAGAAGACTTCTCTTTATCTTTATAAATAAAGGCATAGAGCTCTTTAGGGAGCTTAGAGGGGCTAACGTAAGTAGGAATATTAGAGATAGACTTAGTAAACTAGTAGCTAGTTAGTGGATTAGAAGCTATACTTAGGACTTTAAAGATAATACTATAGGAGTATACTAGGTAATAAAGCGTAAGCTATTTGCGGTATTAATCTAGACCTTAAGGTTAGTAGCATTAAAGAGCTATAATATAATAGCACACTTATTAGCGTTTGCCTCATAGGCAGCCTTAGCGGTTAATTAAGCGTAGCGGATATAACTGCGTTTATTAGCGTTTTTTATAGCTAATAGAGTATTATATAATTTGCGCTTAGCTTTTACAAGAGCCTAGCAATAAGTTAGCTATAGCTAAGTTACTAAGAATAAGGAAGCCCTTACTAGATAAATATAGTAATAGCTGCCCTTAGGGATAACCTTTATAATCTTAAAAAGCTTTTAATAAAGCTTTATAATTTAGGTAGGATACTAGTAGTGTATTTATATATATATTGTGTACACTAGCTAGCTATATATCTACTAGTACTAGTACTCCAGCTAGTTAGTTAATAGGCAAAACCTATAAATAGGAGAAAAACCCTCTCGTATCTGTATTTAGGTTAGCACTGGCCCTGTAGCAGGGCTATGCTGCTAAAAAGTTACCTATTATGAAAAAGTTATAGCTAGCTCTTACTAGCCTTATCCTTAAAATCCGAAAATCTGAGTTTAGGAGAAAGGATTCACTCCTTCTAGTGCGCTTATAGGCCTAGGGCAGCTCTGTCTTAGGCCTCCTTACTTTTCTAATAGGAGGTGAATTCTATTGTGGTAGGATCCTTATAGTTTTTCACTTTTTTGCTAACTCTTCCATAGCCTTACTTTTTAGCTAAGTCTAGTCTGCTTCTAACCTAGATATATTATAAACCCTAAGCACCTACTCTTAGTTATTGTGTGGCTAGGATTGAGACCCCTTAAGACCGGTCTCGAGACCTTCGGTCTCTTGGCTGAACAGATCAATCTAGCCACATCGGATCCCTAGTCATAGGCCCCTCGAGACCACCTTGCTAGTCTATCGGCTTCGTTGGATTGAAATCAGCTATATTTTCAGCTCTGTCAGATTGAAATTAGCTGTATCAGATCCCTAGTCATAGACCTCTTAAGACCTTGCTAGTCTATCGGCTTCGTCGGATTGAAATTGGCCACATTGGATCCCTAGGATAGACCCTTCGGTCTATCAGGTCAATAGATCAATCCGGCTGCATTAGATCCCTAGGATAAAATATCCTAGATTTCCCTCCCTTAGATAGAAAATCAACTCTCCCTTTGTGGCCTTTGGCTTAGATTGTTCAAACCGAAAAGATGACTTGAGATTTGAAAAGATACCCTTCACAGCTTGGATCCTTGGCGATGGATCGAAAACCTTGCTTAGATTATTGCGATTGACTAAGATTACCTCCCCCTTCTACGACTTGGATCCTCGCGATAGATCGAAAACCTCGCAGGCCTCGATATCGGTATTGGGCTCATTTTGCTGACATCGTCAATATCATCAGCATCGTCATCGTCAAATTCGTTGTTTTTGGGTGGTGGTTTCGCCCGACAAATTATATGTAAGGAGGTAAGGCTAGGTCTAGTCTAGTTAAGGATTAGTTCCGCGTATATGCCTGCCTTATAATGTCTTTTTTTACTTTTCCTTGTGCTTTACTTTTAAAGCTACTATAGTAAATTACTTTACCCCCCCTTATATATATAAAAGGAAGCAATTCCCCTGTAGGATTCTGCCCTCTTTTCTTTCCTTATTATCTATTTTCTCTTAGGTTTATTTATGCCTTTTTTGTTTACTAGTGTAATTCTAGGTTGGATTTAGTGCAGTTACTAACTATTATTATAGTTTTCTCTATAATCCTTATTATCACTATTATTTATTATATTATTATTTATTTCCCCTATAAGTCCTGCCCCTTAGGGGTACTCTATTGCTTCTAACTTGCCTAGGAACTAAGCCTCTCTAAGTAATATCCTTAAAAATAGTTAACTTTAGCTTAATTAAGGCAGGCTTTAAATAGGGAGCTTTATATAAGTTATTCTTTTACTCCTATTTTAAGGCTTTTTCGTTTCTAATTCTATATAGTTAGGTAAGCTATAGCAGTTTTAATATATTTCCTATTACTCTTAATTAATAAGGACCCCTAGCTATTAATACTATAACGTTATTAGTATAGGCGGCCCTAAGCTAGATAAGTATTAGTGGCAAATCTGCTAACCTGTGGTTAGGTGCTGTGACTAATGCCTGCTTTAATTATTAGGTTTGTAATAATAGTTACAATAAGGTAATATTTTGCGCTATATCTAAGTCTATTTTATTGCTAATCTACCTCTTAGCTAAATACTATAGGGCATTAAGCTAAACATTTATAGCTAACGGAAATCTAAGCTACTATTATTAGCAGTGCTAAGGTACGCGTCTATCTATAGGGTGATTCTAGGTCTGTGTTACGTCTAATATGTGTTTATCTTAGGTTCCTAATAATTACTATAATTATATAAGAAAGCTTTATACTAAGAATTAAAGTAAGAAGCGGAGCGCTTTAGTAGTAGGCCTAGATTAGTCTAGGTCTAGTTCTAATAGGGGCTAATATAATAAAATAGTTTTCTAGATATAACGCTTAGACGCTTAAATAGCAAAGATAAACTAGCTCTAGCTGCCTCCCTTTTAGTAAAGGGGTATACTAAGGTAATAGAGAATGCTATCCCTATTTTAGAGGAGGAGTAATATAATAGGCTAGAGCTAGTCTAAGAGTAGCGTTAGGGTATAGGGGGGCTAATAATACCTAGCGTTAGTAGTTTTAATTAAGAATTTATTCCTTTCCTAGTGGTCTTGTTTTTTCTTATTATAATATTAGCCCTAACCCTTACGCGTCTCTAAGCTACTTATTTCCTAGAGTTTTCTTTCTTTAGCGTCTAATCTAGGTGTCCGCATATTATTATATATTCTCTAGGGGCAGGGTTAGTCTTAGTCCTGTTTTGCTTAAGGTAAATGCTAGGTCCTGCGCTAGCCTATAGTAGTTAAGTCTCCTAGTTTATATAACCTATCTAGTAATAGTTCTCACTCGCGTAGGATTATCTAGGGCTAGCCTTACCTCCTGTTTGTCTCTAGGCTACCTTTAGGGTCTTATATAGTTATAGTTACTATAGCTTATAATAATATAATACTAATCTTCCTCTCTATAGCCGTAGCTACATATTAGTGATATTACCCTAGGCACGCCTCTATTAAAGAGGAATTTATTTAGCCTTATCTTCCCTATACGTAATTATACTATTATTAAAGAGACATATTTATCTAGGTTTATGTGGAACTTTTAGATCTCTTTTAGGTTAGGGCATAGTAGGCAGTCCTTAGTAAGTTCTCTAGCGTGCTAGCAGTAGCCTAAGCGTTCTTTATTATACTATAATTCCTATCTCTTATTTTACTTATTATATAAGTTCGCGTCTAGCTCTTCTTCCCTTAGTTAGGTGTGTTTAACCCTTCTACAGCATAGTATAGTCTTAACTAACTGTGAGGCGGTTTAGATTATCTTTGCTATCCTATTATTAGTAATTCTCTCTTTAAACCTCTGTTTAACTATATTAAGGTATAGGTTAAGTAGTAGCACTACTATTTCTGCTTCTAGCTGTATAATAGGGGTAGCTTTAAATGCCCCTATAATAACCTAGAGGTAAGCTAATTATTCTATTATAAAGTTTTTTACTATCCCTCTAGGTTTCTCTCCGGCTTTAGTTAGGGTATAGTATATACTTACTCTGTAGGTAATAACAGGTTAAACTACCTATATGTAAAGAAGTCTAGTATCCCTAAAGCTATATCCCTATACTAAGGCTAATAATATAGTAAGGGCAAGCCTTTACTAGGTTAATTTTCCCTTAAGGATATTCTTATAAGTGCTCTAGTTAAGTTTTCTATTTACCTATACTCCTAAGAATTAATAGGACTTTATAGGTATTATCTCCTTATCTCTAAGTTAGACCCTAGTCTAAGGGGGTTATTAGGATTTACTAAAGTATATAAGCTTAGTTTTTAAGGGATTAAACTTTACTCCTACTTCCTTTACCTATTTTTTATATACCTTCTAGGTAGCTTTAAGTCTTTTCTATATCTATAATATGTTTTTCTAAATACTATAATATTAGTATTATTCACAAATCCTATTACTACTATACCTAGGATAGAGTAAAGGTATGTATATAACTTAGTAAAGTATAGTAAGAAAAGGATAGGGAAAGTAAGGAGCCTTATAAGGTGCTAGCCTTAATCTTAAATAGTTATAATAGGTCTCTATTAAAGCTAAGCTAGCTTATTTTACCTATAAGAAAGCTCTATATTACTATTACTAGCTATAGTAGTACTCCTATCTTAACTAGGAGGGTAATAAGGTAGGGGTAGCTAACTCTATTAAAGGCTATAGATATATCTATTTAAGCTAGTGAGGTAACGCTGCCTCTCCCTAGGCCTCTTATACGTATTCTATTAAGGCTCTTATTATGGTTTCTATTAACCTATTTCTCCTATTACCTATTTATAGTTCTAGAAGAAGGTTATTTACCTTAGCGTAGCTTATAAGCTACCTTACTATTACTACCTCTATAATCTTACCTATTATATTAAGTAGTAAAATAGGTCTCTATATATTAGCTTTCCTTATCTCCTTTATTATCTTCCTAGGTTTCCTAATTACTATAACTCTAGTAGTTTAGAAGTAAGCTAAAAAAGTACCCTACTTCTAGGGTAGCGTTAAGTAGTCTTATAATTATATCCTTTACTAGGTTATTATAGGCTTTAATAAGGCCTGCTAGGAGTTTGTTATCTCCTAGGGCTTTCTAGCTAGCTATGCCTAAGAGAATGTTTATAATTTCAGCTCTTATAAATCACTCTTAGGCTAGAAAAGGGGTATTTTTAAGTTTAGGAAAGGAAAGGTTAGGGATATAAGAGAGGTCTACTATTAGTTTAGGGAAAAATCTTTATATAAGGACTTTAGCTTTATTAGTGTGCGCTATAGCTAGGTTAGGGTTGTTTTTAGTTCTCTCTAAGTCTAGTATTCTTAGGAGCTTAGGGGGGCCTAGCTCCTAAGTCTAGCCTATCTCTCTAGTCTTTAAACGCCTCTGTCCTTTTCCTATATATTAGTATTTTTTAGGGCTTCTCTCTATATATTTCTCTTTTCCTCTCTAATAGTGTGTTCTTAGTTTATCTCTACCTCTTTATACATATTCTAATTTATATTAGTCTTATATTATCTCTATGCCCTCTTTACTTACCTAGCTTTAGCTACTACTTCCTTTACTCTTCTAGACTACTATACCTCTAGCCTAGGGAGGCCTTAGGGCCTTCTTAGTACTACTCTCTCTGCTATTTATTAGAGGTTTATAATAAGCTATTCTATATATTAGTCTATCCTTCTTAGTTATAGGGGTTTAGAGCGAGTTTAGGTTAGAGTTATACTAATGCTTTTGCTTTTATAAATAGTCTATCTATTACTTACTAGTTATATCTTATTATTCGTAAGGTACAGTCCTAACTGCTAGAGTTAATACTAATTAGCTGTGAAATATAGTTAGAGCGTAATATATTTACCGCGCTGTTGTAGTAGACTTATATATCTTGCAAAGCCTAGGCTAGATTAATTATGCTGTCTCTATCTTTATTATGCTATCTAGTAAGTTCCCCTTAGGGCGTTACTAATCTAAGTCACCACTAGCTAGTGAACTCTAGTAGCTCTTTCACTCTATTACTAGTCCTATTATATTTATCCTATAGCAGGTGTTTTTAGTTAAAATTACCTATAAAGACGCTTCTTCCCTAGGGCTCTTCCTTGTTAATTATACAAATAAGGGTGTTTTATTTATTACTATATTTTTCTAAGTAAAGGGAGTAGATATTTATTCCTTAGATTTCTATAAGCAACTAGTTAGTGCCTCCATGAGCTAACCACAAGCTTACTCTGTGTTTCTTATTTATATATATTACATTCCACCCCTTATAATATGCAAGTTAGAATCTAGTAAGGCCTAGAGCTAGGGGCTATGCTTATCTTATATGTTCCTATTCTTAGATTACTATTATATCTATATTAGTCTAGTAATAGAGCGTGATATATATAAGGTTATTTTTCTTATTTATATTCTAGAAAAGGATATATATTATTATTATATAGGTTTAGGAGGGGGGTTTACTACTATCTTATACTAGCTTTATTCTAGCTTTAATTAGCTCCGCGTATTTTCTAATACTACTTGCTCTAGGCTATCTAGCATTTTATTCTATAAGTATTAGGTAGCCTCTTTTCTTCCTAGTAAGGCTAACTAGTTCTAGTCTCTCCTAGGGTAAGGCTAGGCTACTAGCTAGTAATTAAGTAGTAAAATAGGAAGGGCGCTCTTAGTATCCTGCTTTTACTATATTTTATTTTTCCTTAAGGGTTAGGTAAGTCCTAGACTATGCTAGGTGCGCCCTAGAGTAGAGTATACACTTCTCTTGTAGTTATCCTATAAATATAGGGTAAGATTTCTTACCCTCTTTATAATAGCTAGCTTTACACTTACTACACCTTAGGGCTACTTTATAGAATTTCGCTATATAACCTATCTAGAAGTAGTTATAGTATTACCTTAGCTATAGTAATTTATTATAGGGTTTAGTCTAGAATAGCTTTGCTTTATATACTATCCTATCTTTATATATCTTATTAGCGTTATTTACCTTAGCTAGGCTAAGGATAAGGGTGGTTCTTAGTGCGTTTTTGCCTCTAGGTTATCTTGCTATTACTTTAATTATATTTATCTTATTTACTTTTCCTATATTTACTATAAGGTTTTTTACTAAGGTATATTTTATAAGGAAGCCTTTAACTATAACGCTTAGGATTTAGCAGTAAAGGGTTACTTCTAGTCTAAAGGCAGTGGTAATCTATTTTTTAGTTAGTCCTGTATTAGGAGGCGTTTCCTTTAAATATAATAATTATATCTCCGCTAAGGAGTCTTCTAGCTATAACTACTATAGTCTAGCTAGTGGCTTTGTTTACTACTATAACTATGTCTTTTACGCTTCTAGTCTAGAGCGGTTCCTAGATAGAGTTACCCTTAATAAGGGCCTCTTTATCCTAGTAGCCTAGTATTTATAAGGGGGGTTAGGTTTAATTATCTTTATATTAGCCCTATAGTAATACTTACCTAGGTAAGAGAAGCAGTGTTTTTATCTACCTCTTTAATAGCTTCTTTAATAACTTCTTTAAGGGCTTCCTTTATAGTATAGATATTACTATTATTATTTATCTCTGCTTTCTTAGCTTAGGTATGGCTTACTTTTAGGTTTATAATAGCCTAGGTAGCGTTCTATACCTTAGATAATTTATTACTAGGGATAAGGCTAGTAATCTTTTTATAGTATTTTTTATTCTTCTAGGTATTTAAATTAAATCTAATCTACCTTTAGGTTATTATTACATCTCTAGACATTAAACTGTCCTTTACCTGCGTTTAGGTGGTGGCAGCTCTATGCTAGCTCCCTTTCTCCTTTATTAATTACTATTAGCGTCTTCTCCTCCTACCTGCCTCCAGCTCTATCACAATGTAATATTATAGGAAGGGGTAAAATAAGGTGAGGATTTCGATTATCTTGTTAGTTTGTATTTTAGAGGCGATTCCGGACCTGTAGGGCGGTGCGGAAAGATTCGCAAAGGTAATCACTAGTAGTGTATTAGTTATCTATAAGTAGTGTCTATAGGGAGAGGAATATACTCTAATATAAGACTTATTATTTTTTATATAATAAGCGTATTTTAAAGAATTCCCTAGTTAAGTTAGTAATAGGAAGTAGTAAGTAAGTAGCTTAGTTATACTAGGAGAATAATAATATTTATTAGGGATAGGCTTCCTATTAATAATATATTAGGGCTTACTATTATTATCCTTAGGAGCTATTTACTAAATAGTAGCCTACTAGCTGTAGCGGAGATATAGAATTTTAATACTACTAATTATAAGTTAGTAGTAAATACACTATAAGTGTAAGGGCTTAGGCTTTGCCTAAGCATTAGTTGTAGCATGCATAACAAGAGGGCTGATGGCGGATGACACGGAGATGAGTAGGGGCCTAAGCTAAGACAGCAAGGGTGGGGATTAAGGCTAAATGTAGGATAGTAAGGGATGAAGATAAGGCTGAATATAAGATAGTAGGGAATGATAAGGGGATTGGAAAAGATAGAGATAAGATAATAAGGGGATAGGAAGAAGCGGTGTAAAGGCAATAAGAGGATAGGAAGAGGATAGATAGGATAGCTTAGGATAGTTAAGGAGTATAAGGGGTATAGGAAGGGATAGGTTTCCTACCTTCCTTTCTTCCCTCCTTAAGTTTCTTAATATTATATTAACGCCTAATAGTAGTTACCTTAGGGCTAGTCTATAACATTTAAGAAACTTCCTTTAGTCTATAAAGACTACTAAAATAAATAACAATAGATTACATAATAGACCTAGGAGATAACCTTTAACTAGACAAACAAACTAGCTAGGGGACTATAACTCCCCTATTAAATGCCACTTTACTACTAGGGGCTTATAATGCCTAATTTAAAACACTTTAGCTAATACTAGAACAGTAGGCTAGGGTAATTAAGTCCTTATAACAAAATATATAAGTAAATCCAACGCTTACACTATAAGTTACTATTTTATTAGACGCGGCTATATAACTAATAGCTCCTAATATAGACCCTCCTATATAACTTATAGCTCCTAAACTAATACTAATAGCACCGCAGGTTTTACGAAAACCAATCTAGATAGGTAACTTATATAATAGTAATAAAATTATATTTACTGCCTAGAAGTTCCTTATAGAATATAAACTTAAGGTAGACGTGGACTTTATTAGAGATAATAAGAACTAATAGGTATTTATTTACTAATAACTTTTACCTAAGGTCTAGGCCTATATTATAATATACTTTAAGGTAAGTAAGCTAAACGCTTATAGGCTAAAAGCCTTTCTTAACTACTTAGAGACCTTATATACAGACCTATATAAGTAGGAAATAGCCCTAATAGAACTTAACTAGATAGAGTAAGGATTAGGAGAATTATTTACTATATTCTTTATTTGCTTTAAATAGAAGCTCTCCCTAGTAGGAGAGGCCTAATAGGTAAGCGAAGTTAAGTTAGCTAAACTACAACGCGTACTTAATAAGCGTATAAGAGAGATTACAGTTAGTAAAGGAGTTAGTAAGACAGACTACTACCTGGCAGTTACTATTTACTATAGTATTATGGTTAATATTAAGTCTCTTGCTATGAAGGATAAGTATTAGAACTGACGCGGACCGCAGCTAGTCTGACACGCACCCTAATAAATTAACTATAATAGTAATACGCTAATAATAGGGGTATAGGCTATAATAATATAGGCAGGGAAACAAAAGAAATCGGATAAAAAGGAAAAAGCCTAGAAGAATATTAAACTATAGAGGGCTAAATAAGTATTAGGAGTGGAAATAACTAAACGCTACTAGGAGGGGTGCTGCCTATATTATAGCGTTAAGGGCTATTATATTCTAGGATGCCCCCTCCTCTTACCTTAGTAACTATAGGTTAATATTAATATATATAGGGCAGATAAGAAAAGCGTAGATAAGGAAATTATCCCTAATAATATAGAAAATAAGTAGCCCCTAAGCAAAGTCTTATATAGGGGTAGGAGGGCTAGCCAGTGCCTATAGTTATAGATAAGTATAATTAGTGTATAAGTATAGAGGAGGACATAGAATATTATATAGATTAACTACTATTCCTAGTTCCTATACTCTTTAATATATACTCTTACCTTAATGTTTAGATTAACTGTGAATATAATTGCTATAGTGCTATTAGTAAACTAGTAGTGAGATAGTTAGGCCTTAAGCTTATATAACTACTAATACAGAGATAAGTCTATACTATAGTGAAAACGGAAAAGCAGGGAAATATATAAAGGAGGAGACCTCCTTAATCACCTATATAGTATACACTAGGATTAATATTAATAGGTAGGAGTTATTAGTATACTTATATATTATTCTAGGCCTTACCTAGGACAAAATCTTTAGGATGCTATGGTTAGAATAATAAGATGTAGTGATTTACGTAGTAAAATAATAACTAGTAATAGGGGCTGTAGAGGGTCTTTATATATTAGAAGCCTTAGAGCGTGGTATAGATAAGCCTGTTTAAGGAATTATTAGAGCCTTATATACTGCGGAAGCACGCAGAGCCTAATAATAGAAAGACACTATAACTTGCTTTATTACTATAAGTTTAAGGGAGATAATAATAGTGCTATAGCTTATAGCACTAAAATAATAACTAAATAAACCTAATATATTAACACTACTAGAGGAGTTAGCAGACTTCGTAAACCTTTTTAATAAAACCAAAGCAAATAGGTTACCCCCTTATAGGGGATCCCTTAACCACTATATCTAGCTATATAAGAACCCTGGACAGTTCTAAACCTATATTACTATAGGGACTGTTATATAACATGCTAAGGGACTAGCTTCTAGAGATTAGACGTTAAATTACAGACTTTATAGATAAAGGATAGATCTGTGCTAGCTCCTTATTAGCCATAGCCCTAGTTCTCCTTATTAAGAAGTTAAATAGTAGTTAGCGTTTTTGTGTAAATTACCGCGTGCTTAATAAGATAATAGTATAAGACTAATACCCCCTCCCTCTAATTAAGGAAACCCTATAATCCCTCTCTAGGGCGTAATAGTTTATAAAGGTAAATATCCGCGTAGCGTTTTATAAACTACGGATAGTAAAGGGCAAGGAGCACTTAATAGTATTCTAGACTAAATTTAGACTATTTAAATAGTTAGTCTGCCTATTTAGACTAGTAGGCGCACTAGTAACCTTCTAATACTATATTAATAAATCCTTAGGGGATGTGTTAGGGGATTTTATTATAGTATATTTAGATAATATCTTAGTTTATTTAGGGGGTTAAGGAAGGACTATATAGCTAAGGTCTAACTAATACTTAGCTGCTTAAGGGCAGCGGGATTGTACCTAGACCTTAGTAAGTCTGTGTTTACTGTAAAGGAAGTCTAGTACTTAGGCTACATTATTATAGCAGGACATTTAGTCTGTCCTAACCTAGTAAAGGTTACGGTAATTAGGAATAGCTAGCGCCCACGAAGCTACGTGGGGTCTAAAGCTTCCTAGGGTTTGCGAATTTTTACTAAGACTTTATTAAGGACTTCTCTAAGATAGTAGCACCGCTTATATAACTTATAAAGAGAAATGTCCCTTTCTAATAAGGGCCCGAAAAGAATAAGGCCTTTAAGAAATTAAAAGGGGCTTTTATTAAGTACCTAGTTCTAGCATAATAGGACCTAGATTAACCTATAGTAGTTAAGGCAAATTATTTAGGCCTAGCCCTTAGAGGTTATATATTATAGGAAGGACCTGACCACGTTATGTACCTAGTTACATATTACTCCGTAAGCTTATTAGCCTTATAAAGGAACTACACTATTTATAATAAGGAGCTCCTAGCTATTATCTCTTGCCTTAAGGCGTGGTTAGCAGAGCTATAAGGCGTTTTATGACTGTTTATGATTTACATGGATTACAAGAACCTGGAATACTTTACTACTCCTTGCCTAATAACAGAATGGCAGGCTTGGTGGGCAAATACACTTGCCTTATTTAATTTTCACTTATATTATAGACCTAGCATATAGGCTTAATAACTAGATACACTTTTATAAAGGGAGTAGGATAAGAAGGGTATAGGAGTAAGGACAGGACAGATACTATGACCGGTTACTATTATATAACTCTCTTAATTACTTATAGACTTATAGGAGGACCTTAATTAGGATTCTCTTGTCTTAAACGCAACTCCGTCACTAGTTAAAGAGGTCCTCTTTGCCATAGAATACCTTTAGTTATTATAGGACTAAGCTATTATAGCAGACCTTATATACTATATTTAACTAAAAGCTATTTAGGAAGGGGCATAAAAATTTCCCTAGAAGTAATAATAAGAGAACAGGTAGTGGATTGCTCACTTAGTGCTTATAGGGCGCTCTAATTTAGGGGTTATACCTAGGTGCTAGCATAGGAACCTCTTATAATAACTCTTATTTAGTAATATTATAATTCGCTAGTTATAGGATACCCTAGCTAGAACACTATATTTCAGATTTTACAGTAACAGTTTTACTAGGATAAGATGTTATAGGATATTGCTAGATTTGTTTAGAATTGCCATTATTTTGGAGGTTATAAGAGTTATTAACGACGTTAAGGCTTACTGAAACCGCTACTAATCCCTAACAGGTTCTAGTTATAGATCTTAATGGATTTTATAATAGAATTACTAGTATTATCCTTAGAGAGACCTTATTACCTAATAGTTATTACAGACAGGCTTTTAAAATTTATCTAGCTAGAGGTAATAACTTCTATTAGTGCTAAGGAATGTGTAAAATAATTTAAGATGGTTTAGTGGAGGTTTAGAGGGTTCCCTAGTCTATTATTACAGACCGTGGCTTAGACTAGTTAGGGAAGTTTTAGATAATGCTATACTTACTAGTTAGAATAGATTAATTACTCTCCACATTACATTACCCACAGACTAATAGCGGCATAGAATAAGCGAACTAGGAGGTGTAAGCAATACTATAGGTGGCAATCTCCTTCTCTTAATTTAACTAGCCTAAACACTTAGCTACTTACTAGCTTGTGATAAATAATAGGACCTCTTCTATTATAGGGGTAAGCCTAAATAAGTTATTATATAAATATAACCTAGAACCTATTTAATCCTAGCTAGACCTTTTAGCATTTACTATAATACCTAAGGGAAGGGCTATTTAGTTTCTAGAATACTTATAGGAGGGGACTCTTCTAGCCTAGGCTACAATAGCCTATATATAGTAATAATAATAGGACGTAATAGTAGCTTTATAATACCTAGTAAAATGCTTTTAAGTAAGTAATAAAGTGTAGCTTTCTCTTAAGAATATTAAGATAAACTGCCCCTTAAGGAAACTTAACTAGGTTTTAGTAAAGTATATAGTAGTAGAGGTACTTATACTACTAATAGTCTAACTAGATGTACTAAGGGGCATCTATCTAGTATTCTACGTAAACCTTATTAAATAAGTAATAATAGACCCTCTCCTAAGTTAGAAACTATAGGACTCCTAACTAGCTTTAGAATAAGTACTGTTAGAGAATAATAATAAGCTTGTTAAGGAGTATTACGTAAAATAGATCCTAGTGGCTTAAAATGCACTAGGTAAAGGTAATAGACGTAATATCCTAGTTAAATAGGCGGGGTACTTATAGCTAATATAAGAACTACTAGAGAATATAGTGAAGATATAAGCACTTAATAAGTTTAAAAAGGAATAAGGAGATGTATATTATAATAATGGACTAAATTAATTGTAATAAACCTATTTACCTATTAAGACTATAAATTAGACCTAGGGCGTATTTATAGCGCCCCCTATAAATATTTAAAAATCCTTAATAAACTTATTAGGGATATTCTCTCTAACCTCCTTACTTACACTTATTTTATTATAAGATTCTATATTATTATACCCCTAGTACAGACTAGGGTTAAATGCCTTTAACTAATGTCTAGGGGGGACGTAGGACGCTCCTAGTAAGAGGTAATATTATTAGCCTCTGCTAGCACTTAGACTCTAGGGAGCACAGGTGGATTAACAGTTAGGAGATAGGAAGCAACTAATAGGGGGGAAAAGCCGCCTTTATAGCAGCCACTAGTTACAGTAGGAGTACGAGCAACTCCTATAACATAGGAGTAATACTAATTAATAAGGCTAGTAGCAGGGATAGGACAGGATAGTTGCTAATAGTAGTAAGAAGGAGACTTATTACTAACCCTAATAAGCTAAGAATTACTATAGGTAGCTTTATAATAATAAGGGGACAGTGCTTTAATTATTATAGCTAAATAGCTATAGAACTCCTCTTATATAGTAGAGAGACCACTTATAAGCTACTAGTTCTATTAGAATAGGTTTCTAGTAACCTATTAAAGAGCGCTTCTTATTTAGCGGCTAGCTAAGGGGCTACTGCCTATAAAGGGTATAATATTAAAGCCTAGTGGATTTATAGTAGGAGTATTAGAGAAGGGGGAGGGCCTAAGGGCAGAGCGCACTAGGGCTAGGTTAAACTACGCCTAGTGCAGGAGCGCGTTCTAATAGCTTATAAGGGCATGGAAATCCTAGGATAGGACAGGCATCTTTTGCTTAGTTATTATAGTCTTTGTAATGCCTGCTATTATAATATAGTTACCTGTAGTAATAGTAGCCTCTAGATCTTTAAGGGCGTGACAAAGTCTTAGGTTAGTAGACAAGAACTATGTTAACTAGATATAGGTAACGTAATTATACTAATAAGGAGGGCATAAGCCTCTAGACTTAGGAGGATAATAAGCCAGGACACCTATAGTTAGAGAGCGCTTAATATAAGGACTATAAGAATAGAAAACTAATATAAGTGTAGTATAGTTATTATTATTAGAATCTCCTTTTATAAGGTATTTGCTAATAGCATAGGCTAGAGGCATAGAGGGGATAATAAGGGGGAGATAGGAATAAGATATCTTAAGGAAAGGATAAATAAGCGTAAAAAGATATAAGCTTAGAGTTATAAATAAGAATATATAAGGGGATTATAAGGATTAAGGGATAATAGTAGTATATAGGAAGGAGGGGTTATAAGAGAGGTAAGAAAGTGGGATATTTATATAGGAAGCGTAACTATATTAAAGGGGTTACAGATAGGTAGGGAAGGGGTTAAGGTTACTATAATAATAAAGGAGGGGCTAGGAATATATATTATACACTTAGCCTAATAACAAAAAGCAAATGCAATAGGTAGAGACAGTCTCTATAACTTAGTGGGGAGGGGTATGTATTACATGCCACCTAATAATAATAATAAATAACAAAGACGCTAACTATAGAAAGGGTGTAATAGGATAGGGAACGAATAGTTAAAGTTAGCAGGTATAGACACAGGGTTTATTTCTGCTATACAGGTTTATAATAGGTGAGCAGGGATATATGTAAGGGCTTAGGCTTTGCCTAAGCATTAGTTATAGTATATATAATAAGAGGGCTAATAGCAGATAACACAAAGATAAGTAAGGGCCTAAGCTAAGATAGTAAGGGTGGGGATTAAGGCTAAATGTAGGATAGTAGGGGATGAAGATAAGGCTAAATATAAGATAGTAGGGAATGATAAGGGGATTAGAAGAGACGGAGATAAGATAATAAGGGGATAGGAAGAAGCGGTGTAAAGGTAATAAGGGGATAGGAAGAGGATAGATAAGATAGCTTAGGATAGTTAAGGAGTATAAGGGGCACAGGAAGGGATAGGTTTCCTACCTTCCTTTCTTCCCTCCTTAAGTT
The DNA here is from genome assembly GCA_023658535.1 of Epichloe glyceriae. NCBI lineage: Eukaryota > Fungi > Ascomycota > Sordariomycetes > Hypocreales > Clavicipitaceae > Epichloe > Epichloe glyceriae. Next base: position 5,896,935 of record CP098289.1, on the reverse strand, counting down.
TCTTAATATCATATTAACGCCTAATAGCAGTTGCCTTGGGGCCAGTCTATAACAATAAGTAAGTAATAAATATACCTAGAAGTCTTAGAGGCCTAAGACGCCCTCTTATAAGGAGATTTCTCTAGGATAGGAGTAGATATAGCTAGAGTTATAGTATAAATAGCAGATATTACATGCTAGTAATAAGTTAGTAATAGGTAAGTAAGAAGAAATAAGGTAAGGGAAACTAATAACGTTAAGACTAATAAAGTTAAAGACAAGGAAAATAAGGCGTGGAGGATATTATAATAAGACACGGGGATACTATAATTGTTAAAATAATGCTATTTATAGCACTATTTTATAGGCCCACTAGTTGCCTAGTTGCGTTGTTGCAACGTTGGTTACAAGGCGTTGCTTGCAGCGTTGCCTGCAGCTTTGGCTGTGACCTGCGTTCTTGCACACAACTAACCCACAGGCTTGTATGACTAAGCCAACTAGGTTACCCTATAGGGAAGCTGAAATCGACTGTAACTAGGGAACTAGTAGTCGTATAAAGGCTGATATATACTATTCAAATCCTTAATTTATTCTAGATTTTATAGTATATTTTATAAATAGGGTTGTTTATTAAAGTGCTTAGTTAGGCCACACGGGCGTCTAGTTTGTATAGCTATGAGTCGATTTTTTATTTTTCCTATACAAATAAATTATGCGGAAAATAAAAAGTAGCTTGCAAGACCCTATTAGCGACCTAGTTCTACTAATATAGTTAGTAGGTCTATGAGGGGACTTAGTAGAATCCTCTTATTACTTGTCAAATTGTCTGTATTATTAGAAATCAACTACATTTAACTATTAAAGCTCTATATCTTGAAGAATCATTGTATTATAGTGAATCTAGAAGCCACCGCGTTATAATCTATTAGAGAGGTCTTCCTATCCCTCTAGCTAGATTCCCCTTCTATTTTTAATAGGTTATAAGCCTAGAAGGCCTATAGAATTACTACATTACTGCGTTATTCTACTGCGATTACTGCTTAATTTTAGGTACTAGTTACTCTCTACTATACCTGTGAGCTCTTAGATTACAAAGGAAACCGCTAGTTAAAGCTTTTTATCCTCTAGCACCCCGCATTGTAATACCAGACCCTTAGTGTTAAATTCATTTACAGCCGCACCTGCAACCACCACATTGCAACCGTAACTATCTAGTTACAACCACAACCTCTTTTTAGTGATTCTATTCACTATTGTGACTGTCATATTTAATATTATCTATAACAGTAAATACGCTGCATCCTTTAAATTATCGGACATCTAGTATATCTATACTAGGCTTTTTAACCTATTGCACTACGTTACACACACTATACATTACGTTACGTTACGTTGTGGCTTCTGTAATACCTATTATCCGCGATCCTACTTTTTAGTGTTAAGAAAATTTTCTCCTAAGAATTTTCTCCGGCTTTTTTCTGCCCGCGTATACCGCAGACCCACTTTTAGACCTTAAGGGGCACCCTTTTAAACAGCCCTGCCACGCATTTTACGTGCGCAAGCAGATTGTAACACAATTAATTTCTAGTATACGTTATTTGTAACAGGAATAAATTTGGAGATTTTGCACAGGAATTTTTTGAAGATAGTACCACCTAATTATAAGGGTAAGGGACCTGCTATAGGCCCTTCTAGCCCCCCTAGGGACCCTAATAGGATGGATATAGAAGGTTAACTAGCTGTTTAGGCTAGCGCTTTACAATTGCAAAGCCAAATTAAACAATAAGGTAAGACCTTAACAGATTTTATTAAACATAGCAAGTCAAAACGGCTAAAAAACTAAGGCTAGCATTAATAATCTATTAGATAAATTAACGCAAACCATAACTACTATTTAAGGTCTTTAGGATTCTACTAGACTAAGGGAAGAAAATACTAAGGTCCTAGTAGAAGACCTGCCTGCTACTACTTCTGTGAGTTTACCTTCTAGTAACTTATAAGCTGCCTTTAATATAGGTGCTATTAAGGAGCTAAATAAGAAGGTTCACTTTATTCTAGAGGAGCTAAGCTAAAAGGCCCTAAAAATTATGATTAGTGGAAGCAAGCCCTAAGCATTTAATTTAGAGCCCTAGGATTACCTGAATTTATAAATAATCCAAGCCTAGCAGGCTATCTAGCTGACTGTAATTAAGCTATTCTTTTAATAATATTAAGAGATAGCTGTTAATCTAGACCTTAGGCAGCTATATGTTAGCAAAAATCCCTAAAGAAGCCTATAAAGTCCTTATTAGGCATTATTCGCAGAGTGCTGAAATCCAGCAAGGTACGCTATACGCTAGCTACCACTCCCTAAATTTTTTAAATTATAAGGGATTTGTTAGAACAAGCATGATATCAATCGCGCTTGGCAGCCGCTATTGTGGCCGGAAGAAGGTCGGCCCGCGCGCGCTCGCGTGCGCGAGCGCGACCCCACTTTCCGATCCACAGTCAGGCCCTGTGATAGGGCAGGGCTTGCACCACGTGACCCACACGCATAGCTGCCCGTTTTCACCTCACGAGAGTGCCCTCACTTTTTAACCTCTCTTTTCCCTCTTTCTTTAATAGCTTAGAATAGATAATTAATAACAATACTATTCTTAGAGCTCACACATTACGACCCTGCGTAACTAACACTAATTAGTGGTTAACTTCATAGGTAACCACTTTTAAATGCACGCGAATACCGCAGATTAGCAAGGTTTATATAGAAGAGGCTTTCTTAGAAGCAGTGAGGTTAGGCCCCTTTTGTTTTTTAGTAAGAGCAACCTAATTATTACGAGATTTGTGATTATACTAAGGAAGAAGTTTATCTTAGTCCCTTTTATTCTTTAGTAAGAGTAGCTAATAATAAACGGAAGCCTAAACCTTAAAGAAGAGTTTAACTCTAGTAGCTAGGTCTGTCCTATTGTTCTTCTCCTTAGTGTGTTCTATTACACAAGAAGTTAACCGCTAAGCCTTGTAATCCTTTATAAAACCTCCTCTATAATAGTAGAAGTTATTACTATCCTCCCCTACCTAAAAAACACACACTTTTCCCTATTTCTTTCCCCTCTAAAGCCTATATATTATAATAGTTAACACAAAAGAATAAGCATAAGCCCTTGCAAGCTAAGAAGGCTTTTAAGTAGGAGAAGACTTTATAGAAGCTGCTAAAAAGGTATTAGGGAGATAGAGCAAATATCCTCCCCCTTCTATATATTCCCTAAACCTTATATAAATACATTATAGAAGAGTTATTCTATAAGGTTAAAGAGTTTAATATTAAGAAAAGTAATATACCTAAGGAACTTATAGCCTATTTTCTTACTAGAGTTATAGATTATAAAGTAAGAAAAGTAATAGGAAGAACACTATTTATAGAGTTTACTTAGGACTTTAATTAATAGAGAGAAGAGACATTCCTTAAAACACTAATCCTAGTGGCAAAGCACCTAAGGGATTATCTTATAAATAACAGGGTGTATATAATAATCAGCTAATTAATAAAGGTGCTAATTAACCTTTAAGAAGTCCTTAACTGAAATAAATTCCGTTTTTTAGTCCTAAGAGGAAGTTAAAGATATAAGAAAGAGGTACATGGAATTCTAAAGGAAACTTTAGAATAATAATAACTTCTTAAATAATCTTCTTAATAAAGGAGATATTTAAGAGCGTTACGGATTAAAGACCTCTTATTCCCTTTATTAAAGCCCACTAAGCGTTACCCTATTAAGGCAATTACATAATAACAGGGTATAACTTCCCGTAGGAGGTACCTGTTAATATATACCTCCCCTATAGCCTTAAACCTATATAGCAGCTTAATAACTATAGACTGCACTCCCTCCTACCTAATAGAGAGTGGCTTCTATTAATAATCTACTCGCACCCTTATAGCCTACAGCGAAACAGATTGTTAATCTTACGAAGATGTACACATTAGAATAGTAATACAGTGCTAATAACTATAATGTCTTTAAGTTAAAGCTACAAACCTTTAAGAGGAAGTGTAAGATATTAGACATTAAATAAGAGCAATTAGGCTATGCATTTAAGGTTATACTTAAAGGGAAAGCCCTCTAATTTTACTTAGATTACCTCTTAAAACTAGAGAACCCTTAAGACCTACTAACTCTAGTTACATAGATAAAAAAGAGGTTTAAGACTAAGGATATAAGATAGAGATATCTTCTTAAGTGGCACTAAACCACACTCTAGAAGATTATTAGCGAGAACTAAGATAAATTAAAGATAGAATGCTTTAATGAACTCGTGGAAAAGCTCTCTATCTTACAACAGGCTGTACCTAATGTGGGTTAATCTAAACAAGCCCTCTAGAACCAGATCATAAACGCCTGCAACGGAATCCTAGAATGTAGGAGCTGTATTACTAACCCTCCTAATAGCCTCTAATAGTTCTGTAAACGGGTATAGATAACTATTTATCTTATTATAGAAGAATCCGGTGGCTAATATTAATTCCCTACTAATGCTAAAACCCTAGACTAATTCTAGACTAATAGGAGGTATAATGGCAAAGGTAAAGAGTTATAATACCCTCCCTAAAGGCACAAAGGAATATAGGGACCCCCCGTTTAAGGAAGTGCTATATGTGTGGCAAAGAGGGATATTAGTTAACAAAGCACTCTAAGGAGGAATAGAAGAAGGCATACTAGCAGTTTAAGAACTACTATATGGTTAACTCCTCTTTATTCTTATAAGCTTTATATGACTTATTCCTTACATAGTATGAAGGAAGCCCTAGTCTAGACCCTCCTTCTTAACCCTCTAAAGATAACAAGGTTGCTTAATACATAGCAAGCCTTAGATTTAATAACAAAACTAAAGGGAAGGATAGATTAGTGCCTATAAGCTTCTTTACCTATAGCGTAACGCTTAATGGCCAAAGAACGGTTAAGATTCTTACTAACTAGGCGATAATGCATAGATTAAGCGGAAAGAGCCCTTTTGATATAAGGATAGCTAACGAACCTCCTTACATGTTCCTGCTTAAAGACTGCTACTTATCCGAAGTCTTCTAAGGTATTATGCTAGATACCAGGGGCAGCCTAGTATTTAACGGCAGGCCGTTTGCAATTCATCGCATTACAACGAATGATGCTAAGGATCTAACTTGATAAAGTAAGAGCTAGGGAAGCGGTTATTAGGTTTGGAGGAGGCACGCTAATTATCTCACTTAGAATAGCTAATATGCCCACTCCCTTTAGCAAGATCACGTTCCACGTAATACCCACAAACACCCCTTTCTTACTATGCCTTAATAATATAGGCTAACTAAAGATTAATTTTATTACCACTAAGAATATCTTGCAGCAAGGAAGCATTAAAGTCCCCTAGTATATAAATAGGGGCACACGTGGATGCTGTTAATGTAAAATAAGGCGTTAATAGCATAGAATCACCTAACCAAAGTCGAATTACAGCGCTTACATCGCTAATTCGGTTATCTATTAGTTCGCTAGCTTCACAATCTCCTATGTAACTTAGGGCACGAAATTAAGATTAATGCTATTAAAGTAGTGATAAGGGTTTGTAACTAATATTAAATAAACGCGGATAGCCCCTATTGCTTTAAGTTTACCCTTAAGGACAAATGTGCCTTTAACTTTAAAGTAATAGTGGATATTATATACCTTAATAGCAACCGCCTAACCCTTTATACTATTAACATAGCTACGGCTTTTAATGCAGCGAGATTCCTTAAAGATATCTTAGCTAAATTAACATAGGAGGCTCTTAGGGTGTGCTAGATTAATACATACTAAGGACCTCTAGATTAGATTATTACCAATACTAGCACAAACTTCCGCGGTGAGGAGTTCTATTAATTTATAGCATTAATATTAATCTCCGTTAAAGAGGTTCCTATTAAGGCATACCACAGCATTAGAAAGGTTAAACAATATTATAAGCCACTCTAAAGGGCCTATAATATTATCTGGCGGGAATGCCTAATAACCCCTAAGACAGTTGCCCTATAAATAGCTATAAAAGCCCTTAATAACACTGCGGGACTAAATAGCCTTATTCCTACTCTCCTTATCTTTAGTATATACCCACGTATAACTAGCAAATCCCCTCTATTGCCAGACATCTTACAACGCGTTATTACTATGCAAAAGGTAATAAAGGAGATTAAACGCTTACACGCTATCTGGAAAGTTAATAAAGCCCTTGCTACAAGGAATAGCCTGGATACGGCAAAGACCCTTAACCTCCCGCTTAGATTACTAGTCTAAGTGTGGCACGAAGGCAATGGTTAGCAAGGCCTATATAACCTCCTCTTTATTAATAGAGAGACCTACACGCTTAATCTCTTATAAGGCCTAAAAACCTTCTAGTTAACCTCTATTAGGCCTTATTACGCAGATCCTAATAGAGAAGTCCTAATGCCTTAAGAACAGCCACCTAAGAAAGAAGGGCAAGAGGCTTAAGATAAACTAGCGGGCAAGGTCCTAGAGATCCCGCTAAAGAGAAGGCTAGGCAGACCCCTGCAAGAACCCCTAGCAATTATTAACGAGACCGACGTGTTTGTATTAGCAAAGGAGAAAGCTAACCTTAACCTCGCAATCCAATTACGTAAGGAAGGCATTATTATAACCCTAGGAGAGCCCTTTAAGCTCTTCACTAAGGCTAAAATTAATGCCTTAATTAACTAAGGCGTGTTCGAATTTATAATCTTTAATAAGAAAGAGCATGGCGGTATAAGGATCTTTAACTCCTGCATTGTTAATAAGGTGAAAGGGAAGACAGGCTAGCTATACGAGAAATTACGGCTTGTTATCTAAGGCTTTGGCAATAAGGCGAAACAAGACATCCTAACACAAGCCCTAATGATCTAATAGGCTAGTTAACGCCTTATCCTTATAATAGCTCCCTCGCTAATAAAGAAAGACCTTATCTTATGGATTTGTAATATTACATAAGCTTATGTTTAATCACAAACCCTATTAAACAGGACAATCCTTGCTAGGCTCCTAATCCAAATCCGCGACTAATACCCTAATAGAATAATTATAAGGGTAATTAAGCCTCTCTACAGCATTATAGAGGCTAGAACGCATTAGTAGGTCACATACCACAGGCATTACAGAGAGAAGCTCTAGATAGAGACCTCTATATATAATCTATGCCTACTAGTGATAAAGAAGGAAAGCATTGAGTTTGCATGCGTAGGCATGTAAACTAATGATATATTAGGGCTATTAGATAAGGAGTTCTCTAAAAAGGAAGAAAAGTAACTAACTACTGCGGCCTTTGTAGCAAAGCTAAAGCAATTCCTAATAGAGAATAACCCCTTACCTTTAACAGAGGTATTATTATAATAGCGGCTAATGCGGCTATCTCCCTCTAATAAAAAGGGTAAAGTAGTAAGCTTAACGTAATCCCGCTAATAAACGCAAAGCAGAAGTACGTTAAATAATAAGCTTAGGGCGCTTATATTACCTTAATCTGCTAACCGGAAGCTTGCTATAATCTATCTATTGCCGCATAATACTAGGAACTAATGATTAAGAATGTTAAAGCCCTTAACCACTAGATCTAATAGTAGATAGATAACCCGGAGAGGGGCCTGATGTTTATTCCAATTAACCTTGCTAAAGCGAAGCTATATGCCTTTATAGATAGGTCCTTTGCGAATAATTAGGACCTTACTTTATAACTTAGCTATGTTCTAATTATAGCTAATGAAGACTATAAGGACAGCGAGTTCATAATTAAAGGCAATATTATGCACTTTAGCTTAACTAAGAGTAAAAGAGTTACACAAAGTGTGCTCGCCTCCGAGGTCTACGGCATAGTGGCCGGCGTTAACATGGCCTACGCGATTATAACAACCCTTGGATTGATCACGGACCGATTAAATATACCTATAACCCCAGTTATAGTATATATAGATTCATACTCCCTGTATAAATGCCTTATTAAGCTTAGTACCACTAAGGAAAAGCGCCTAATAATTGACATTATAGCCCTATGGCAGTTATACGAACGCTGCAAACTCTGTAAGATCTGGTGGATTAACGGAGCTAATAACCTGGCTAATGCCTTTACAAAGGCATTGCTAAATAAGGCACTAGAGTAGTTTATCTCTAGTAACCGGATAATAATCCGGATAGAAGGGTGGGTAACCTGCGTGGAAGAGGGTTACTACAGGTAATAGTATTAGGAACTGGCCCTAATACTATAGGGGAGGCGAAAATCCCCTAAGGAAGAAGGAGGAGGAACTACGGCCCTTATTAGGCATCTTATGCCTAGAACTACGGCCCTTATTAGGTCAGGTCACAAGAGCTACTCTAATTATTACCCCTAACCTAGTAAGGGCCGCCGGAGACCTATTAGAGCCCCTGGTGGCTATTGTGAAGGAACCGTCACAGCCCCTATGTTATGTATACTAAGCATAGGGAAGCGAAGACCGTGACGGTGGACGGGGCAGGGGGGGGCGAGGATTGGCGCGCGGATGTTATTTACAATGTGAGATTTAAAAGGCTGCGGTTAGAGGCCCGCTTAGCCTTTGGAAGGATTATTAATGATAGAGTGTTATTTTTCCTTATTTCCTTTTACTACATACCCGTATAGGGTTTTTTATTAAGTTATTCCCTTCTACATTTATCCGCTACCTGCTCTGCCTTATTCCCTTTCTTTTCTTTTCTCTTCTACTGTTAATATTATGCATTGATAATTGTGTTAAAAGAGAGAGTTCCTAGTGTTAGAACAAGCATGATATTAATCGCGCTTGGCAGCCGCTATTGTGGCCGGAAGAAGGTCGGCCCGCGCGCCTCGCGTGCGCGAGCGCGACCCCACTTTCCGATCCACAGTCAGGCCCTGTGATAGGGCAGGGCTTGCACCACGTGACCCACACGCACAGCTGCCCGTTTTCACCTCACGAGAGTGCCCTCACTTTTTGACCTCTCTTTTCCCTCTTTCTTCGATAGCTTAGAATAGATAATTAACAACGATACTATTCTCAGAGCTCACACATTACGACCCTGCGTAACTAACAGGATTTTTAGAGGCTTTTAATGCTGATTTTAATAATTTACTAGCTAGACTATAACTCTATAGTGTAGAGATCGCACCTATTAATTAAGTAAATTATTATATTAATGCATTAAAGTAGACCTTCCCTAGTTAGGCTAAGAGACAAAGATTTACTATTAGAGCTTCTAGGGCATAGGGACTGCCTGTAAATACCTTAAATTTACAGTTCCTTATAGCAGATTTATTAGAAGAACAGAGGGATAAAACCTCCCCTATAGCTAAAGCTCTTAGTTATAAGGCTTCTAATAATAAGGGAAATTCTAAGGACTAGGAGAAGAAATCCTCTAATCCTAACACTAAGAAGGACTCTACAAATACCACTAAAGAGCAGGATAAGAAGGATTTAAACCCTTCTAAAGCCTCTAAGAAAAAAAAGCAGAAGAAGAAGAGTAGTAATAGGGAAAAGGATAAAGGAAAAGAAGCTGCTTTTACGTTAGGCTATAGCCTAGCTATAGGATACGTTAAAGAACTAGATTCTAGCGAGTCTAGTAGCGAGAATAGTAGTGATTCTGAATCTGATTTGGATACTTCTAGTACCACTACTACTAGTAATACTACTACTAAGCCTACTTTTAGCTACTCTAATGATGTGGTTAAAAAACTCCCTTTTATATGATACAGGTTCTTCTTGTCACATTTGTAATAATAGGGCTTTCTTTAGGGACTTTAAGCCTCTTAAGAAAGGTCAAACCGGCCCTATAATTACTGTCAGAAGGTAGGGGTCATAAGATGTGCATAAAAGTGTTCAATTCAATCAGTCAGAGGTGCAGACGGCACCTGACTTTTGTACCTGAAAGGTACACAGTGCGCTATGATACTATCTAACTAAATCCAGTACTTCTAATACATCGTATCCACCGATGTCTTAAGGAGGGTCTGACCATCGACCTGCGACGTTACAGCGTTGTCAGAGCCTTTACCCTAACACACCCCCTAGCTAATAGTTAAAAGTGAAGCTGTGGATTATATGTGTTATGTAGGATTTTAGCAGATTTCTAGTGTTATTAAATGGCTTAGGATTATTTGTAATCTGATTTTTCGGCAGAAGTCCTAATGCTTCTGTCCTGTGAGAGGCTTTATAAATCCGTTAGCAAGCATCTTAGAGGTCTTTATCTAATTAACCTTGATGTTACTGAGGGCATATTACTCTCGAATCCACATTTAATTTATATTAAGGTGCTTAAGACTAGTCTAGAGTTATCCTTCCTTATATTCTGTGATGTGAATCGTCTGCTTATTATTGCACTAGATAATTAAGAGAGGCGGTGCGCGTACGTTAATATCGTGAAGTAGGCGCCCTAGTGATATACGCTCTTTTACACCGTAATTTAAGGCAAAGAGCTCTGCTTCTATGCTCAAAGTTATTACGTGATATTGCCTACCTAACTTCTAATTAATCGCGGCACTATATATAATAAAGACGTAGCCTTGCGTTAATTTCCTTGTATTAGGGTTATCGCTAAGAGAAGCATTAGTGCTTGAAAAGAGCGTATTAAAGCTGTTATCCCCAGAATATCAGATACAAAGCTTCTTCGTGCACTAGGCATATCTAATAATGCCTTTAGCGAGCTTAATGTGCTTAGGTGAAGGGTTTATTAAGAATACAGCGAGCCTTAAGGCTACGAAAGCAACGTCAGGTCTTCCAATAATGCAGATATAGACTAATAATCCTATAATAGCTTAGAAGAGGTTAATTTCTTCTTTAGTGGCTTAACTATTATTCGGATAGATAGTAGCTGTACAAAGAGGAGCTATTAAGCTTTTTAAATTATTCTCTATAATATTAGGAAGGAATTTCTACGTGATCTTACGGATATATGATTCTTAGGATAACCATATCTCCTTTATAGCTTAATTTCAAATAATCTTAATCCCTAGAAACCACTTTAATTTACCTTAATCCTTAATATCTAGGTGGTTCATTAATTAATCATGTAAAGCTTTGAATTCGTCTTTAAATTCGCTTAGATACATTACCATAATGTCATTCACGTAGAAAAATAGGATGATTTTTCCTTTTATAAAGATATAAGGGTTTTCTTTCCCTTAGATAAAGCCTATCTTTAGTAGGAATTACGTTAGATATAGGAACCATTATCTTAGTGCTTCTCTAAGACTATATAAAGCTTATGTTATCTTCTAAAGACAACCTTCTGCCTTTAAGCCTTCTAGTGGCTTATAGAAGACAGGATCTTTAAGCTCTACGTAAGGGAAGGCATTCCGAACGTTGTATTATTTAGTATTAAAATCGTTCGCGTAGTAAATGGCGAGTAGCATGCGTAAGGATCACGAAGCAAGCGTAGTAGCGTAATTATTAAGATCGTTTTTTAGTTGTTAATTCCCTTATACTACTATTCGTGCTTTAAACTCTATAACTATGCCTTTTTCATTAGTTTTATACTTAAAAACCTAACCAAGATCAATAATCTTCTTATTAGAGTTAAGATTAAATGCTTCCTTTAGGATATCTTCCTAGCAATTTAAGGATAGAAGCTTATTAACTTCTTTTATAATCACTTCCTTCTAGCGGTTACAATACGTTAAAGCCATTGCTTAACGGTAATAGGTAGGTTCTAGAGGTATATCCTTAATTCTAAGACTATACTAGGCACCTTATAATACCATAGCAAAGGCTAAATAGGATTAACTTGCCTTCCTAGATTCCTTTTAATGCCTTTTCCTAGTAATAATATTATTTAAATCTATACTATTATCTTAAGAGTGTGGACCCTTAGAATGTGAATACTCCTAGTCCTTACCGCCTTTAGTAGTGATTTCACTAGCATTAGTGGTAGACTCTACGTGTTCTGTTATTGCCTTACGCACAAAGCTATTAAACTCTTAAAAGAGCGTATTATCTCCTTGTAACAAAAGCTTAGCGTTCTCTATAGAAGCAGAGTGCTTATAAGAGAAGTTAGGAGGGGTTAGAAGAGCGCTAGATTAACTCCTTCTTATTAAGAGGCTTAAAAGGTATTTCTTCTCTAACCTAAACGTTTTCATTTGTTATATTCGTTAGCATTAAAGGAAGATTATTATCTTTAAGCTCCATTCTAATAAGGGCTTAGCTAACCTCCTTGTTAATGTCTTTAGCCTTAAGCTCAGTAAGTAAGTTAATTATTAGTACCTTCTCTTTTTAAGCTTCTTTAATCTCTTCTTTGGGTTTAAAGAAGGCGTTTTTATTAAAGAGAACACAAGCTAATATAATTACCTTTTAATTCCTTAACGTTAGAACCTAGATAATGTATTATAACTTGCCCTTATATCTAATAAAATACCTAATATAAGCCTTCTACTTAAGCTATAGAATTAAGTTATTTAATTTAACGTGTTCTAGAGCTTTTGTGGTTATTGGAAAAGCCTTACAACCGTAGGCTTATAGATGTGATATTATTGGCTTCTGGTTTTTCGCTATTTGCGAGTAGGCAGGTACGGTTTTCCTAGCCTAATTCCACCAAAGCTTATACGGCATAACCTAATTTCCGTGATATTTAAAAGGCGTCTAGTTAAGGAGATATACCGCAGTATTAAAGACTTTATTATCAAGCTTATAAGGGAGCTATGCCTCTAAACTTAAGGTTCTTACCTTCTACTTCACCACCCCCCTAGATCTCTCTGCCTTACTATTCTAGCTAGGGGTTAAGGGAGCTAAATTATAAACTAGAATGCCTAAAAAGGCTATTTTATCTCTTATTTCTCCTATAAAAGGGCTTTTTTAATATTACTATATAAAAAGCGCAGTTAAATCCTAAATTATATGCTTAGGAAGCTTATTATTATATAAAAGTAATCGCGGATCCTGTCTTTTAATTTAAATAAGTAAAAGAAGCGCATTAAGGTTATAAGGCATGTAAACACATACTAATACCTATCCCTATTCTAGTATTTAGAGTTATAGTAGTCTAGATTAACTAATACTCCGTAACCTAGTCCTTAAGGAAGTCCTTTAGGTGCCGCTTTTAATCTCTAGTGTTTTGCTTTGCCCATCGCATATATCTCACACTGCGTGAGGCTAGGACTAGTCATTCTAACGCCTAGCGTTATATTTATAAGCTGTGCAAATGCCTCTATTCCTAGGTGACTACATCTTTAGTGCTAAAGGTCTATATCTCCTTTCCTAGGAGGTTATAGTGCTCTAGAAGCCGCGTAAGCCTCCTTTAAGTCCTTAGAGAGCTTTAATAATATAAAGAGATTATTAACCTTATAGAGTTTTATAATTAGATAATCGCTCTATATTAACACATTCTTCTTTTAATCCTAAAAGACACTAGCGTTTATTAGGATTTTTACTAAGATAAGATTAACGTTAAATCCTAGAATGTATAGAGCATTTACTAGTACTATAGTCCTTATAGCTTACATAACGGGGTCTATTACTGCAATTTAAGCAGTTCCTTAACCTAAAGTAGCGTAAATAGTTCCGCCCGCTCTGACTTCTATGTTAACATTCTTATTAAAGCTAGATTACTAGAACTAGCGGATATTATTAAAGATATAGGCGTTTGCACTAGAATTATAAATAACCATATTATTTTTTATATCTATAGCGCTTAGCGCGCTTAAAGAGTTAGCTATAATCTCCTTATTAATTCAGGGTGCTTAGATCTAATAGATATTAATATATTTGCTAACTTTTCTCCTAGAGTAGTGGCAATTGTATTATTTATTAGATTCTATAATAGGATAACTATATTACTATTCTTCTTCTCTAGTTTCTAATTTATTGCCTTTAATTTCTCTATTAGATTATCCTTTAAATACTTCTTAATACTCTCCCTTAAAGCCTTCCTAACTAACCAATTCTTTAAAGTAGCCTCTGGCTTATAAAGAGTCTTAAATAAATTATAGTGTTCCTACTACTTTAAAGCATTATTAACGGTGTGATTTAAGTAACTAGGGCATTTTGATTGTTCTGATTTGCTCTTACCACCTGATTTCTCTAATAAGAGCGTATTAGCAGACTTTGCTATGCTTTATAGAGCTTTATAATCGCGTTTAAACTTAGCTATAGCCTTTAGAAAGTCTTGCTCTTCTCCTTTATTTAAGAGATTATTCCACTTCTTCTAGAATAATTCAAATTTGCTTTAAAGAGGCATAATAAACTTATAGAGCATTATCTCCTTAGTCTATTAAGTCTTAAGGTCTAGGCAATTCCTCTATAAAACCTTACTTATTAAAGCCTACTTATACTAGTTACAAGTTCCCTTAGCTTATAAGTAGTTATTAAGGCAAGTCTCTGTAAGAATTAGCATTTTCTTTGTGTTTAGTTAATACTAATCTCTAAGAAGCTTTAGTATTCTTTAAGAGTAAAGCTAAACTAACTCTTTCTCTTTAACCTTAGTGTTAAAATCTAAGGAGTCTTAAATATTCTTTGAAATCGTCTTGTAAATAAATTCCTAATCTTTAGCAATTATTTTAATAGGGTATTATACTTTATAAGATTAAATTGTAATTCTTTATATTAGAAGTTAAACTAGTCTTTCGTATCTTTATAGGCGATTTTCCAGTCTTTAATAGCATTAGGGTTTTCTAGCAAGACTTCTAGTCTTAGACCCCTTTGCGGGTATACAGGCATTATAGGCTCTTAGAGTAATTTAACCTCATTTAGGTTAATATACTCCTATACACCGTACAATTCCACGTAATTTTTAATTTACGCGTACTATTTAATCTAGTCCTTCTCTAATAATAACACTATATTTAGAGTTTCTTTAAACATCGTGAAAGGGAATAGATACTAGTGTTTAAGGGTAGCTAAAGGGTTTATCTAAAGATAAAGGCAAGCGTTAATTGTATTAAATAAATAATTAATATAGTTAATTAGAGCGTATAATCTTAGATAATAAAAAGGCAGTAGAATCCTCCCAGGCTTATAACTGTCAGAAGGTAGGGGTTATAAGATGTGTATAAAAGTGTTCAATTCAATCAGTTAGAGGTGCAGACGGCAACCGACTTTTGTACCTGAAAGGTACACAGTGCGCTATGATACTATCTAACTAAATCCAGTACTTCTGATACATCGTATCCACCGATGTCTTAAGGAGGGTCTGACCATCGACCTGCGACGTTACAGCGTTGTCAGAGCCTTCACCCTGACAATTACAGTAGGAGGACCTATCTACCCTAAAGGAAGAGGCACCGCTGTTTTTTAACGTTCTGGTCAAGAAAAATCCACTAGAATATAGGCCTTTAGCTTTGCTAGATGCCTTATATTTCCTAGGTATAGATACTAACCTAGTTAGCGGGTTATCCCACTATTTAAAGGGAGGCTATCTAGCTAAAGACTAGCTTTTCCTAGCCGATAAAAGCCCCTGTGGGTTATTAGAACCTGCTAAACATGGCTTCTTTTTGCAGATTAAGGGGCAAGCTACTCCTAAGATTTGCAAGCATTTAACCCACCTCTCCTTTATAGGCTCTTAATTTTGCAACTAAAGAGCCTATAAGACTGAATTAGGGTTTTCCTACCCTATAGAGATTCAAATTCCGTAGCTAGCATTTAATCCCGAGGAATATTAATGAATTGAAGAATTAGACTCTGAAGAAGACGAAGATTCAGCCCTATATCCCACTGAAGCTCCTCCTAGTTAGGCACCTTCTATAGGGGGTTTAGAAGGTCTATACCCTAATGACTTAGGTGACGATAGTGGCTGTCTATTGCCCCTAGAGGCCTGTGATTCTTAAGAGGCCTAGTAACAGAGGGAGCTAAGGGATAATAGCCCTAAAAAGCTAGATTCTAGTTACAAGAAGTTACTAGATTTAGCCCTTCTTTGGCACATTTGATTAGGCCACATCGGCCTCCCTTTACTAAAGAAGTCTTCGAAATTAGCTAAAGGGATCCCTGATTTTTCCGCAATTAAAGAAAAGGATTTTAACTGCATAGCCTGTATACAATCGAAGGCTATTAGAAGACTTACTAAAAGACCTATTTAGGACCCTCCTAGAGTTTTAGACATTCTAGAGGGAGATACAGTTAAAATCGAACCTATACCGCATAATAAGAAAGCCCTAGTCCTTATCCTTATTAATCGAAAATCTCGGTATAAATGGTGTTTTCTATTAGCTAATAAAGAAGGTCAGACCCTTTATATAGCTATTAAGGGCTTCTTTAAGGCCCTGAAAAACTGATATAACGCGTATCCTAGGCACCTTTACTTTGACAGAGGCACTAAGATTAATAACAAACTTTAGTTATGGTTATCTTCTAAAGGAATTTGTTTTAGCACCTCTTGCCCTTATATTCACAAATAGAATAGGCTAGTTAAGAGGGCTATTAGGGTTATCCTAGACTGGCTTAAAGCTACACTTCAGTGGTCTAAGCTACCTTTATATCTATAGTCTTATATCCTTCTAGCCATAGTGGACTTAGTTAACATCACTGCGAATACAACTAAGCCCCTAACCCCTAAGCAGCTATATCTAGCTAACTTAGAGCCTGAGACCTCTTATAAGCCTGATTTCTTAAAAATTAGGGCTATAGGGTCTTATTGTAAGGTTCTAATACCTCCAGAGCAGAGATCAAAGCTTCAGAAGCTAGCCCCTAGGACTATCCCTAGCCGGCTACTTGCTACTCTAGGTTCTAGCGTTTATCTTGTTTATATACCCTCTAAAAGGTCAGTTATTAAGACTAGCTTTATTAAAATTATAGAGGATATAAGCTCTGTAAGGTCCCCTAAGCCTTTAGGGAGCTATCCTTTAGAGGGAGAAGCTGATATCTCACGAGATAATCTAGAGGTTTAGGATAGCTATCCAAAGCCTCTAGCGCCCGCAGCGCCAGCGCCTGTAACGCCTCTAGCGCTACCCCTAGAGAGCCCAAGCTCTAGCGCCCCTAATAAGGGTGCTATTAAAAAACCGTTTTTAGATTCGGATTCTTTAACTAATCCTAATTCTATAGATATTGATGATTTCAATATATCTTCTTTCATTAAGAAGATATGCTTTAAGGCATAAGAAAAGGCTAAATCGTCGTCTACTAATAATAATTCTAACACCCCTAAGACATAGAAACAAGCTTTAAACAGTAAGGATAGTTAGAAATGGATAAATGTAACCTTTAACGAATTTAAGCAGCTTCTAGCTACTAGAACCTTTAAATTTATAGGGATAGACCAAATTCCTAAGGGCTAGAGGGTTCTAAAGAATAGGCTTGTTTATAAGCTTAAAAAGGATAAAGAAAATAATCCTTTAAAACATAAGGCCTGACTTATTACTAAAGGCTTTATGTAGATAGAAGGTTAAGATTACATTAAAACCTATGCTATAACTAGCATTCCCCTAGTTAGCGGATATTACTAGCCCTAGCGGCTTGTAATAACTAGTATGTGGCTAGGATTGAGACCCCTTGAGACCGATCTCGAGACCTTCGGTCTCTTGGCTGAACAGATCAATCTGGCCACATCGGATCCCTAGTCATAGGCCCCTCGAGACCACCTTGCTAGTCTATTGGCTTTGTCGGATCGAAATCAGCTATATTTTCAGCTCTGTCAGATTGAAATTAGCTGTATCAGATCCCTAGTCATAGACCTCTCAAGACCTTGCTAGTCTATCGGCTTCGTCGGATTGAAATTGGCCACATTGGATCCCTAGGATAGACCCTTCGGTCTATTGGGTCAATAGATCAATCCGGCTGCATTAGATCCCTAGGATAAAATATCCTAGATTTCCCTCCCTTAGATAGAAAATCAACTCTCCCTTTGTGGCCTTTGGCTTGGATTGTTCAAACGAGATTTTTGAGATTATTCGAGATTTTTGAGATGACTTGAAAAGAACCTGAGATTACCCCCTCCCTTTTATGACTTGGATCCTCGCGATAGATCGAAAACCTCGCAGGCCTCGATATCGGTATTAGGCTCATTTTGCTGACATCGTCAATATCATCAGCATCATCATCATCGTCAAATTCGTTGTTTTTGGGTAGTGGTTTTCGCCCGACAAAAATGGTGGAGAAACGGGAATGGTCCTGTCAGACCTCCCGCAGTTAAATTCGATGACCTTCTCCTGACATTGCCTCTCTGGTTTTCCCCTTTAGTTGCCCCGTATGATTACTATAATCATCAATAACGTCTTACCTCTTTCCCCTTTAATCCGGGTTAGCTTGATCAAAACCAACAATCCGATCAATTAATCTAGGTTATCTGACTAGTCTATTATCGTCAAAATCATCAGACAGTCAGAATCAATTAATCGCAACCTTCATGACCTTTCCCCTCGACCCGGGTTAGCTAGGTCGATCTTCCTTTTCTAGCTTTAACCTTTTAACCTTTCTCTTTAACCTTTTGACCTTCCTCTTCGACCTTCCTTTTAACCTTTCTCTTTAACCTTCCTTTTTAACCTTCCTTTCCGGCTTCGACTTCTCTTCTGATTTTCGACCTTCCGACCTGCCCTAGCTCGAATCGATTTAATACCCTAGTTTTGCTTAGCTATCCGTTAGGGAGGCAAGCATCTAGACCCTCGAATTTGACTTCAATAAATCAGGTCTTTATTAGGCCTTTGACCTGACCTTTATTAACTAGGTCCTTTGTCACGGATTAGTTAATTGGACTGTCTGACGAGACCTCTGACCGTTGAAGACCTCTCTAACTGATGATTTCCCTGACAATTGAAGGGGAATCTAACTGTTAGAGGGTCTTCTGAAGAGGTCTCTGCCGTTATTACGGATTAATTGATTGGACTGTCTGACGAGACCTCTGACCGTTAAAGACCTCTCTGACTGACGATTTCTCTGACGATTGAAGGGGAATCTGACCGTTAGAGGGTCTTCTGAAGAGGTCTCTGCCATTAATAAGACCCTCTGACCGATGAAGACCTCTCTGACCGACGATTTCCCTGACGATTGAAGGGGAATCTGACCGTTAGAGGGTCTTCTGAAGAGGTCTCTGCCGTTATTACGGATCAATTGATTGGACTGTCTGACGAGACCTCTGACCGTTGAAGACCTCTCTGACTGACGATTTCCTGACAATTGAAGGGGAATCTGACCGTTAGAGGGTCTTCTGAAGAGGTCTCTGCCGTTAATAAGACCCTTTGTTATAGATTGATTAGTTGATTAATCATTCCCTTAGTTATATCTCCCTCTGACCGTTAGACTAGATTAATCACTAATAATCCCTCTGACCGATTGACAAGACCTCTGACCGTTAAAGACCTCTCTGACTGACGATTTCCCTGACGATTGAAGGGGAATCTGACTGATAGAAGGTCTTCTAACGAGGCCTTTGCTGATTGAAAAGGGCTCCTTATTGATTAGACTGTCTGACAAGACCTCTGACCGTTAAAGACCTCTCTGACCGACGATTTCCCTAATGATTGAAGGGGAATCTAACCGTTAGAGGGTCTTCTAAAGAGGTCTCTGCCGTTAATAAGACCCTCTGACCGATTGACAAGACCTCTGACCGTTGAAGACCTCTCTGACTGACGATTTCCCTGACGATTGAAGGGGAATCTGACTGATAGAAGGTCTTCTGACAAGGCCTTTGCTAATTGAAAAGGGCCCCTTATTACAGATCAATTGATTTCGATAAATGACCTCTTTGATAGATGACCTCTTTGATTGATAGATGGAAGGGAGGCTGAAAATCACCAAATTTTTTTTTATTGTATATTTATAGTTATTCCTTTCTTGTTGTTTTTTTTGTTACTGTTTTCCCTTTCCTAGGGGCTAGGAAGGGAAAACAGTTAGGAGGTGTTATGTGGCTAGGATTAAGACCCCTTGAGACCGATCTCGAGACCTTCGGTCTCTTGGCTAAACAGATCAATCTGGCCACATCGGATCCCTAGTCATAGGCCCCTCGAGACCACCTTGCTAGTCTATCGGCTTTGTCGGATCGAAATCAGCTATATTTTCAGCTCTGTCAGATTGAAATTAGCTGTATCAGATCCCTAGTCATAGACCTCTCGAGACCTTGCTAGTCTATCGGCTTCGTCGGATTGAAATTGGCCACATTGGATCCCTAGGATAGACCCTTCGGTCTATCGGGTCAATAGATCAATCCGGCTGTATTAGATCCCTAGGATAAAATATCCTAGATTTCCCTCCCTTAGATAGAAAATCAACTCTCCCTTTGTGGCCTTTGGCTTGGATTGTTCAAACGAGATTTTTGAGATTATTCGAGATTTTTAAGATGACTTGAAAAGAACCTGAGATTACCCCCTCCCTTTTATGACTTGGATCCTCGCGATGGATCGAAAACCTCGCAGGCCTCGATATTGGTATCAGGCTCATTTTGCTGACATCGTCAATATCATCAGCATCATCGTCATCGTCAAATTCGTTGTTTTTGGGTGGTGGTTTTCGCCCGACAAACTAGGAAGTTAAATAGGTTGATTTTATAGGGGCCTTTCTAAATAGCTCGCTAAAGGAAGCTATTTATATGTAAATCCCTAATAGATTCGCTGATTTTGCTAAAGCCGCTATGCCTAAAATAACTAAACTACTTAAAAAATACGGTTATAAACCCTCTTAAAAGTAAGTTATTTTCCTACAAAAGGCTTTATATATATTAAAATAAAGCTCTAGAGAGTGGCAGCAGGCTTTAAAGGACTTTCTTTAGAAACTAGGCTTTCACCCCTAATATCTGACCTAGCTGTCTTCTTTAACCTAACTACATCTACGTACATAGTGACTTATGTGGATGACTGTCTTCTTATAGGTCCGGATCTAGCTTATATTAATAGGCTAAAGAAGCTATTACACAAAGCTTATCCTATAGAAGATTGTGGGCTAGCTGAATTTTTCCTTAGTGTTTAAATCACTAGAAATCGAAAGAAAGGGACCTTAACTATCCACCAGTCCTAGTACATTTCTAAAGCCTTGGAAAGATTTAATATAAAAGATGCTAGGCCTATTAAAATTCCACTCTAACCCGGAATTATAAAACAGGTAGCTAATCACTTAACTAAGCCTCTTTCCCCCTCTGATTACAAGCTATATTAGAGTATTATAGGGACTATTATATACTTAATGCTCCTTATAAGACCTAATATTGCCTTTCCGGTTTAGTGGCTTTCTATAGCACTATCTAAGCTATATATAGAGCATCTAAATACCTCTAAATATTTGCTTAGATACCTTCTAGGCTTTATAAGTTATTCTATAACTTATAGAAGGTCTAAATCTGCTACTAAAGCCTCTGCAACCCTTATTAGCTTTTGTAATAGTGACTTCGCAGGTAATAAGTCCTTAAAATTAACCTATGCTTATCTCTATAAGCTAGCCGAAGGACCTATTAGCTAGAAATCGAAGAAAGCAACCATAATAGCTTTATTTACATTAGAGGCTGAATTAGATACTCTATGTGAAGCTATTAGGGAGCTAGAGTGGCTTTACGGTCTCTTTAATAAGATAAAGCTACCTATAGTACCTCTAGTTCCGATTTTTAGTGATAACTAAGGCGCTATTACTACCGCTAATAACCCTGCTCTTTATAGCAGAACAAAGCATACCCTGCTAAAATTCAACTATACTAGAGAAAAGGTATAGAAGGGTATAGCTAAGGTTATTTACATTAACACTAAGGAGATGCCTGTAAATGGTTTAACTAAGCCCCTGCCCAATGATAAATTTTAACAATTTATCCAACTATTAGGCCTTACGAATACAAAGGCCTAGCTTTTAAAAAAAATCAACTAAAAAGTCGAAAAATCAAAATCAATAAAAACACTGGAATTCCGTTGAAAAGTTATTGATTTAAGTTTAAAAGTTATTGGATTTATTACTGAATTTATGGTTAACTTAGATATCTATTAAAGAGCTAAGTTTAGGCATTGAATTAGTTACCTCATACTTTTCTAGAGGGAGTGTTAAAATAATGCTATTTATAGCACTATTTTATAGGCCCACTAGTTGCCTAGTTGCGTTGTTGTAACGTTAGTTACAAGGCGTTGCTTGCAGCGTTGCCTGCAGCTTTGGCTGTGACCTGCGTTCTTGCACACAACCAACCCACAGGCTTGTATGACTAAGCCAACTAGGTTACCCTATAGGGAAGCTGAAATCGACTGTAACTAGGGAACTAGTAGTCGTATAAAAGGCTGACGTATACTATTCAAATCCTTGATTTATTCTGGATTTTATAGTATATTTTATAAATAGGGTTATTTATTAAAGTGCTTAGTTAGGCCACATAGGCGTTTAGTTTTATTGAAAATGGGAAGGGGAATGTACTGGAGGGATAGGAAGACCTCCCTAGTAATTCCTAGATAGCTAGCGCAATAGAGGGCGCTGCGACCTATAGATAACTAAACCACAATAGATAATTCACTTTAAGAGCCAAGATAGTTGAATATAGTTGATTTCTAGCTAACGGACGGTCTGCGAGCAATGAGAGGATTCTACTAAGTCCTCTCATAGACCTACCGACTATATTGGCAGAACTAGGTCGCTAATAGGGTCTCGTAAGCTACTTTTTATTTTCCGCATAATTCATTTATATAGGAAAAGTAAAAAATCGACTCACGGCCATATAAACTAGACGCCCATGTGGCCTAACTAAGCACTTTAATAAGCAACCCTTTATATACAATATACTATTAAATCTAGAAAAATTCAAGGATTTGAATAGTATACGTCAGCCTTTTATATAACTACTAGTTCCCTAGTTACAGTTAATTTTGGCTTCCTATAGGGTAACCTAGTTGGCTTAGTCATACATGCCGTAGCTTTGCTCAGGTGGCAGCGCAAGATGCGTTGCATAACCACGTAACGTAGCGCGCAGCAACGCCGCGCAACAACGTAACTAGGCAACTAGTAGGCCTATAAAATAGTGCTAAAAATAGCATTATTTTAACACTCCCTCTAGAAAAGTGTGACATAACTAATTCAATGCCTAATGACTTAGCTCTTTAATAGATATCTAAGTTAACTATAAATTCCAACAAATCAATAACTTTTTAACTAGATATTGAAAATGGAAGGGAATCTAGCTAGAGGGATAGGAAGACCTCTCTAATAGATTCTGACGCGGCGGCTTCTAGATTCACTATAATACGACGATTCTTCAAGATATAGAGCTTTGATAGTTGAATGTAGTTGATTTCTAGCAATACGGACGATCTGACAAGCAATGAGAGGATTCTACTAAGTCCCCTCATAGACCTACCGACCATATCGGCAGAACTAGGTCGCCAATAGGGTCTCGCGAGCTACTTTTTATTTTCCGCATAATTCATTTGTATAGGAAAAGTAAAAAATCGACTCACGGCCATACAAACTAGACGCCCGTGTGGCCTAACTAAGCACTTTAATAAACAACCCTATTAATAAAATATACCATAAAATCCAGAATAAATCAAGGATTCAAATAGTATACGTCAGCCTTTTATACGACTACTAGTTCCCTAGTTACAGTCGATTTCAGCTTCCCTATAGGGTAACCTAGTCGGCTTAGTCATACAAGCCTGTGGGTTAGTTGTGTGCAGGAACGCAGGTCACAGCCAAAGCTGCAAGCAACGCTGCAAGCAACGCCTTGCAACCAACGTTGCAACAACGCAACTAGGCAACTAGTGGGCCTATAAAATAGTGCTATAAATAGCATTATTTTAACACTCCCTCTAGAAAAGTATGAGGTAACTAATTCAATACCTAAACTTAGCTCTTTAATAGATATCTAAGTTAACCATAAATTCAATAATAAATCCAATAACTTTTAAACTTAAATCAATAACTTTTCAACGGAATTCCAGTGTTTTTGTTGATTTTGATTTTTCGAATTTTTAGTTGATTTTCTTTTTAAAGCTAGGCCTTTGTATTCGTAAGGCCTAATAGTTGGATAAATTGTTGAAATTTATTATTAGGCAGGGGCTTAGTTAAACCATCTGCAGGCATCTCCTTAGTATTAATGTAGATAACCTTAGCTATACCCTTCTGTACCTTTTCTCTAGTATAGTTAAATTTTAGCAGGGTATGCTTTGTTCTGCTATGAAGAGCAGGGTTATTAGCGGTAGTAATAGCGCCTTGGTTATCACTAAAAATCGGAACTGGAGGTGCTATAGGCAGCTTTATCTCATTAAAGAGACCGTAAAGCCACTCTAGCTCCCTAATAGCTTCACATAGAGCATCTGATTCAGCCTCTAATGTAGATAAAGCTATCGTGGTTGCTTTCTTCGATTTCCAGCTAATAGGTCCTTCGGCTAGCTTATAGAGATAAGCATAGGTTGATTTTGAGGACTTATCACCCGCGAAGTCGCTATCACAAAAGCCAATAAGGGTTGTAGAGGCTTTAGTAGCAGATTTAGACCTTCTATAAGTTATAGAATAACTTATAGAGCCTAGAAGATATCTAAGCAAATGTTTAGAGGCATTTAAATGCTCTATATATGGCTTAGATAGTGCTGTGGAAAGCCACTAAACCGGAAAGGCAATATCAGGTCTTGTAAGGAGCATTAAGTACATAATAGTTCCTATAATACTCTGATATAGCTTGTGATTAGGGGGAAAGAGGCTTGGTTAAGTGATTGGCTACCTGTTTTATAATTCCGGGTTAGAGTGGAATTTTAACAGGCCTAGTATCTTTCATATTGAATCTTTCTAAGGCTTCAGAAATGTACTAGGACTGGTGGATAGTTAAGGTCCCTTTCTTTCGATTTCTAGTGATTTAAACGCCTAGGAAAAATTCAGCTAGCCCACGATCTTCTATAGGATAAGCTTTATGTAATAGCTTCTTTAGCCTATTAATATAAGCTAGATCCGGACCTATAAGAAGACAGTTATCCACATATATCGCTATATATGTAGATGTAGTTGGGTTAAAGAAGACGGCTGGGTTAGATATTAGGGGTGGAAGCCTAATTTCCGAAGAAGGTCCTTTAAAGCCTGCTGCTACTCTCTAGAGCTTTGTTTTAATCTATATAAAGCCTTTTGTAGGAAAATAACTTGCTTTTAAGAGGGTTTATAACCGTATTTTTTGAGTAGTTTAGTTATTTTAGGCGTAGTGGCTTTGGCAAAATCGGCAAATCCATTAGGGATTTGCATATAAATAGCTTCTTTTAGCGAGCTATTTAGAAAGGCCCCTATAAAATCGACCTGTTCAACTTCCCAGTCATTACAAGCCGCTAGGGCTAGTAATATCCGCTAACTAGGGGAATGCTAGTTGCAGCATAGGTTTCGATGTAATCTTGACCTTCTATCTGCATAAAGCCTTTAGCAACGAGTCAGGCCTTATGTTTTAAAGGATTATTTTCTTTATCCTTTTTAAGCTTATAAACAAGCCTATTCTTTAAAACCCTCCGGCCCTTAGGAATTTAGTCTATCCCTATAAATTTAAAGGTTCCAGCAGCTAGAAGCTGCTTAAATTCGTTAAAAGTTGCATTTATCCATTTCTGACTATCCTTGCTGTTTAAAGCTTGTTTCCATGTCTTAGGGGTGTTAGAATCGTTATTAGAAGACGACGATTTAGCCTTTTCTTATGCCTTGAAGCATATCTCCTTAACGAAAGAAGATATATTGAAATCATCAATATCCATAGAATCAGGATTAGTTAAAGAATCCGAATCTGAAAACGGTTTTTCGATAGCACCCTTATTAGGGGCGCTAGAGCTTGGGCTTTCTAGGGGTAGCGCTGGAGGCGTTACCGGCGCTGCAGGGCGCTAGAGGCTTTGGATAGCTATCCTAAACCTCTAGATTATCTCGTGAGATATCGGCTTCTCCCTCTGAAGGATAGCTCCTAAAGGCTTAGGGGACCCTACAGAGCTTATATCCTCTATAATTTTAACAAAGCTAGTCTTGACAACTGACCTTTTAGAGGGTATATAAACAAGATAAACGCTGGAACCTAGAGTAGCAAGTAGCCGGCCAGGGATAGTCCTAGGGGCTAGCTTCTGAAGCTTTGATCTCTGCTCCGGAGGTATTAGAACCTCACAATAAGACCCTATAGCCCTAATTTTCAAAAAATCAGGCTTATAAGAGGTCTCAGGCTCTAAGTCAGCTAGATATAGCTGCTTAGGGGTTAGGGGCTTAGTTGTATTCGCGGTGATGTTAACTAAGTCCACTATAGCTAGAAGGATGTAAGACCATAGATATAAGGGCAGCTTAGACTACTGAAGTGTAGCCCTAAGCCAGTCTAGGATAACCCTAATAGCCCTCTTAACTAGCCCATTCTGTTCGTGAATATAAGGGCAAGAGGTGCTAAAACAAATTCCTTTAGAAGATAACCATAACTGAAGTTCGTTGTTAATCTCAGTGCCTCCGTCAAAGTGAAGGTGCCTAGGATACGCGTTATATTGGTTTTTCAGGGCCTTAAAGAAGCCCTTAATAGCTATATAAAGGGTCTGGCCTTCTTTATTAGCTAATAGAAAACACCATTTATACCGGGATTTTCGATCAATAAGGATAAGGACTAGGGCCTTCTTATTATGCGGTATAGGTTCGATTTTAACCGTATCTCCCTCTAGAATGTCTAAAACTCTAGGGGGGTCCTGAATAGGTCTTTTAGTAGGTCTTCTAACAGCCTTTGATTGCATACAGGCTATGCAGTTAAAATCCTTTTTCTTTAATTGCGGAAAAATCAGGGATCCCTTTAGCTAATTTCGAAGACTTCTTTAGTAAAGGGAGGCCGATGTGGCCTAATCGAATGTGCCAAAGAAGGGCTAAATCTAGTAACTTCTTGTAACTAGAATCTAGCTTTTTAGGGCTATTATCCCTTAGCTCCCTCTGTTGCCAGGCCTCTTGAGAATCACAGGCCTCTGGGGGGCAATAGACAGCCACTATCGTCACCCAAGTCATTAGGGTATGGACCTTCTAAACCCCCTATAGAAGGTGCCTGACTAGGAGGAGCTTCAGTAGGATATAGGGCTAAATCTTCGTCTTCTTTAGAGTCTAATTCTTCGATTCGTTAATATTCCTCGGGATTAAATGCTGGCTGCGGAATTTAAACCTCTATAGGGTAGGAAAACCTAATTCGGTCTTATAGGCTCTTTAGTTGCAAAATTAAGAGCCCATAAAGGAGAGGTGAGTTAAATGCTTGCAAATCTTAGGAGTGGCTTGCCCTTAATCTGCAAAAAGAAGCCGTGTTTAGCAGGTTCTAATAACCCACAGGGGCTTTTATCGGCTAGGAAAAGCTGGTCTTTAGCTAGATAACCTCCCTTTAGATAGTGGGATAACCCGCTAACTAGGTTAGTATCTATACCTAGGAAATATAAGGCATCTAGCAGAGCTAAAGGCCTATATTCTAGTGGATTTTTCTTGACCAGAACGTTAAAAAACAGCGGTGCCTCTTCCTTTAGGATAGATAGGTCCTCCTGCTGTAATTATAGGGCCGGTTTAACCTTTCTTAAGAGGCTTAAAGTCCCTAAAGAAAGCCCTATTATTACAAATGTGACAAGAAGAACCTGTATTATATAAAAGGGAGTTTTTAACCACATTATTAGAGTAGCTAAAAGTAGGCTTGGTAGTAGTGTTACTAGTAGTAGTGGTACTAGAAGTATCCGAATCAGATTCAGAATCACTGCTATCCTCGCTACTAGACTCGCTAGAATCTAGTTCTTTAACGTATCCCGTAGCTAGGCTATAGCCTAACGCAAAAGTAGCTTCTTTTCCTTTATCCTTTTCCCCATTGCTACTCTTCTTCTTCTGCTTTTTCTTCTTAGAGGCTTTAGAAGGGTTTAAATCCTTCTTATCCTGCTCTTTAGTGGCATTTATAGAGTCCTTCTTAGTGTTAGGATTAGATGATTTCTTCTCCTAGTCCTTAGAATTTCCCTTATTATTAGAAGCCTTATAACTAAGAGCTTTAGCTATAGGGGAGGTTTTATCCCTCTATTCTTCTAATAAATCTGCTATAAGGAACTGTAAATTCAAGGTATTTACAGGCAGTCCCTGTGCCCTAGAAGCTCTGATAGTAAATCTTTGTCTCTCAGCCTAACTAGGGAAGGTCTGCTTTAATGCATTAATATAATGATTTACTTAATCAATAGGTGCGATCTCTACACTATAGAGTTGTAGTCTAGCTAGTAAATTATTAAAATCAGCATTAAAAGCCTCTAAAGATCCCTTATAATTTGAAAAATTTAGGGAGTGGTAGCTAGCGTATAGCGTACCTCGCTGGATTTCAGCACTCTGCGAATAATGCCTAATAAGGACTTTATAGGCTTCTTCGGGGATTTTTGCCAACATATAGCTGCCTAAGGTCTAGATTGACAGCTATCTCTCAATATCATCAAAAGAATAGCTTAATCACAGTCAGCTAGATGGCCTGCTAGGCTTGGATTATCTATAAATTCAGGTAATCCTAGGGCTCTA
The DNA here is from genome assembly GCA_023658535.1 of Epichloe glyceriae. NCBI lineage: Eukaryota > Fungi > Ascomycota > Sordariomycetes > Hypocreales > Clavicipitaceae > Epichloe > Epichloe glyceriae. The sequence goes on along the minus strand of CP098289.1, from coordinate 5,868,656 downwards.
AATTAAATGCTTAGGGCTTGCTTCCACTAATCATAATTTTCAGGGCCTTTTAGCTTAGCTCCCTCTAGAATAGAGTGAACCTTCTTATTTAGCTCCTTAATAGCACCTATGTTAAAGGCAGCTTATAAGTTACTAGAAGGTAAACTTGCAGAAGTAGTAGCAGGCAGGTCTTCTACTAGGACCTTAGTATTTTCTTCCCTTAGTCTAGTAGAATCCTAAAGACCTTAAATAGCAGTCATGGTTTGCGTTAATTTATCTAATAGATCATTGATACTAGCCTCGGTTTTTAGCCGTTTTGACTCGCTATGTTTAATAAAATCTGTCAAAGTCTTGCCTTATTGTTCAATTTGGCTTTGCAGTTATAAAGCGCTAGCCTAAACAGCTAGTTGACCTTCTATATCCATCCTATCAGGGTCCCTAGGGGGGCTAGAAGGGCCTATAGCAGGTCCCTTACCCTTATAATTAGGTGGTGCCATCTTCAAAAATTCCTGTGCAAAATCTCCAAATTTGTTCCTGTTGCAAATAACGCGCTAGAAATTGGTTGTAATGCAATCTGCTTGCGCACGTAAAATGCGTGGCAGGGGCTGTTTGAAAGGGTGCCCCTCAAGGTCTAAAAGTGGGTCTGCGGTATACGCGGGCAGAAAAAAGCCAGAGAAGATCCTCTGCGAAAATTTTCTTAACACTAAAAATGACGGATAGGATTGCGAATAATAGGTATTACAGAAGCCACAACGCAACGTAACGTAATGTATAGTGCGTGCAACGTAGTGCAATAGGTTAAAAAGCCTAGTATAGATATACTAGATGTCCAATGATTTTAAAGGGAATGCAGCGTATTTACTGTTGTAAATAATATCAATGTAACGGTCGCGATAGTGAATAGAATCACTAAAAAGAGGTTATGGTTGTAACTAGATAGTTACTGTTACAATGTGGTTGCAGGTGCGGCTATAAATGAATTCAACACTAAGGGTCTGGTATTGCGATGCAGGGTGCTAGGGGATGAAAAGCTTTAAATTCTAGCGGTTTCCTTTGTAATCTAAGAGCCCACAGGTATAGTAGAGAGTAACTAGTACCTAAAATCAAGCAGTAATCGCAGTAGAATAACGCAGTAATGTAGTAATTCTATAGGCCTTCCGGGCTCATAACCTATTAAAAATAGAAGGGAATCTAGCTAGAGGGATAGGAAGACCTCTCTAATAGATTCTGACGCGGCGGCTTCTAGATTCACTATAATACAACGATTCTTCAAGATATAGAGCTTTGATAGTTGAATGTAGTTGATTTCTAGCAATACGGACAATCTGACGAGCAATGAGAGGATTTTACTAAGTCCCCTTATAGACTTACTGACTATATTGGCAGAACTAGGTTGCTAATAGGGTCTCGCGAGCTACTTTTTATTTTCCGCATAATTCATTTGTATAGGAAAAGTAAAAAATCGACTCACGGCCATACAAACTAGACGCCCGTGTGGCCTAACTAAGCACTTTAATAAACAACCCTATTAATAAAATATACCATAAAATCCAGAATAAATCAAGGATTCGAATAGTATACGTCAGCCTTTTATACGACTACTAGTTCCCTAGTTACAGTCGATTTCAGCTTCCCTATAGGGTAACCTAGTCGGCTTAGTCATACAAGCCTGTGGGTTGGTTGTGTGCAGGAACGCAGGTCACAGCCAAAGCTGCAAGCAACGCTGCAAGCAACGCCTTGCAACCAACGTTGCAACAACGCAACTAGGCAACTAGTGGGCCTATAAAATAGTGCTATAAATAGCATTATTTTAACACTAGAATTCTAATATTTTGTTGATTTATTATTTTTCGACTTTTTGTTGATTTTATAAAGTTAGCTAGGACTTCGTAAGACCTAGTAATTTAATAAATTGTTGAAATTTATCATAGGGCAGGGGCTTAGTCAAGCCATCTGCAGGCATCTCTTTAGTGTTAATGTAAATAACCTTAGCTATACCCTTCTGTACCTTTTCTCTGGTATAGTTGAATTTTAGCAGGGTATGCTTTGTTCTGCTATGAAGAGCAGGGTTATTGGCAGTCGTAATAGCACCTTGGTTGTCGCTAAAAATCGGGACTGGAGGGGCTAGAGGCAGCTTAATTTCCGTAAATAAGCCATTTAACCACTCTAGCTCCCTAATAGCCTTACATAAAGCGTCAGATTCAGCTTCTAATGTGGATAAAGCTATTGTAGTTGCTTTCTTCGATTTCCAGCTAATAGGTCCTTTAGCTAGCTTAAATAAATAAGCATAGGTTGATTTTGAAGAGATCCTATTACTAGCGTAGTTGCTATCGCAGAATCCAATAAGGGTCGTAGAGGCTTTGGAGTTTGTAACAGATCTAGACCTTCTATAGGTTATAGAATAACCTATAGTGCTAGATAGGTACCTAAGCAGGTGTTTAGTAGTATTTAAGTGCTCTATAAACGGCTTAGATAGCGCTGTAGAAAGCCACTAGACCGGAAAAGCAATATCAGGTCTTGTTAGAAGCATTAAGTATATAATAGTCCTTATAATGCACTAATATAGCTTATGATCAGGGGGTGAGAGAGATTTTGTTAGGTGGGTTGCTGCTTATTTAATAATTCTGGGTTAAAGAGGAATTTGAACAGGCTTAGCATCTTTTAGGTTAAACCTTTCTAGGGCTTCAGAAATGTACTAGGACTGATAAATAGTTAGGGTCCTTTTCTTTTGATTTCTAGTAATTTGAACGCCTAGGAAAAATTCGGCTAGTCCACGGTCTTCTATAGGGTAAGCTTTATGTAAAAGCTTCTTTAATCTATTAATATATTTGAGGTCGGGTCCTATCAGAAGGCAGTTATCCACATAAGTTACTATATATGTGGATGTAGTTAGGTTATAAAAAACGGCTAGGTCTGAAATTAAGGGGTGAAATCCGTGCTTGCGAAGAAGGTCCTTTAGGGCCTGCTGCCACTCTCTAGAGCTTTGTTTTAATCTATATAAAGCTTTTTAAAGGAAAATAACTTGCTTTTGAGCGGGTTTATAGCCATATTTCTTAAGTAATCTAGCTATTTCAGGCGTAGCTTTGGCAAATTCGGTAAATCTATCTGGGATTTGCATATAAATAGCTTCCTTTAGTAAACTATTTAAGAATGCCCCTATAAAATCGACTTGTTCGACTTCCCAGTTATTAGAAGCTGCTAGAGCTAATAATATTCGCTAACTAGGAGGGATGCTTGTGGTAGCATAAGTCTTGAGATAATCTTAACCTTCTATTTGTATAAAGCCTTTAGTAACGAGGCGGGCCTTGTATTTTAGGGGATTATTTTCTTTATCCCTTTTGACTTTATAGACAAGTCTGTTTTTTAGGATCCTTCAGCCCTTAGGAACTTGGTCTATCCCTATAAATTTGAAGGTTCTAGTAGTTAAAAGCTGCTTGAATTCGTTAAAAGTCGCATCTATCTATTTTCAACTATCCTTGCTTTTTAATGCTTGTTTCCAGGTCTTAGGGGTGTCCGAATTACTATTGTTAGTTAATTTAGCCTTTTCCTAAGCCTTAAAGCATAACTCCTTAACAAAAGAAGTTATATTAAAATCGTTAACATCTATAGCGTTTAGATTAGCTAATGGATTACCTATAGGTGCCTTTTAAGGGGCTTCTATAGGGCTGCTCTCTAGGGGACTAGATTTTCAGGCTTTGGATTATCCTGAATTTCTACATTATCTTGCAAGGGATAACTATTACGAAGAAAGTCATTGATTCCTCCCTCTAAAGGATAACTCCCTAAAGATTTAGGGATCCTTACAGAGCCTATATCCTCTATTATTTTTACAAAGCTAGTCTTAATAACTAACCTTTTAGAGGGTATATAAACAAGATAGACGTTAGAACCTAGAGTAGCTAGTAACCAGCTAGGGATAGTCCTAGGGGCTAGCTTTTGCAGCTTAGATCTCTGCTCCGGAGGTATTAGAACCTCACAATAAGACCCTATAGCCCTAATTTTCGAGAAGTCAGGCTTATAGGTAGTCTTAGGCTCTAAGTCAGCTAGATATAGCTGCTTAGGGGTTAGGGGCTTAGTCGTATTTGCGGTGATGTTAACTAAGTCCACTATAGCTAGAAGGATATAAGACTAGAGATACAGGGGCAATTTGGACCACTGTAGGGTAGCTCTAAGTCAATCAAGGATAACCCTAATAGCTCGCTTAACTAGCCCATTCTGTTCGTGAATATAAGGGTAGGAGGTGCTAAAGCAAATTCCCTTAGAAGTCAGCTATTGTTAGAGGTTGTTGTTGATTTTAGTGCCTCCGTCAAAATAAAGATGCCTAGGATACGAATTATATTAATTTTTAATTCCTTAAAAAAGCCCTTAATAGCATTATAAAGAGTCTGACCTTCTTTATTAGCTAATAAGAGGCACCATTTATACCGTGATTTTTGATTAATAAGGAAAAGGACTAGGGCCTTCTTATTGTAAGGTATAGGTTCAATTTTTACCGTATCTCCCTCTAGAATATCTAGAACTCTAGGGGGGTCCTGAATAGGTCTTTTGCTAGGTCTTCTAATAGCCTTAGTTTAGGTATAGGCTAAGCAGTTAAAATCCTTGTCTTTAATGGCGGAAAAATCAGGGATCCCTTTAGCTAATTTCAATGATTTCTTTAGTAAGGGGAGCCCTATGTGGCCGAGTCAAATGTGCTAAAGAAGGGCTAAATCTAGTAATTTCTTGTAACTAGAATCTAGCTTTTTAGAGCTACTATCCCTTTGCTCCCTATTATGCTAGGCTTCTTAAGGATCACAGGCCTTAGGGGATTCTAGACGGCCACTATTGTCATCTAACGCATTAGGATATGGACCTTCTAAATCCCCTATAACAGAAGATGCCTAACTAGGAGCTCCGGTGGGATGTAGGGCTGAATTGTTAATATTGTCGTCTTTAGAGTCGATTTCTTCAATTCGCTAATATTCCGTTAGATCCAGGGTAGGCTGCTGTGGAATTTACACCTCTATAGGGTAGGAAAACCCCTATATAAGTCGTATGGGTTAGATGTTAATGAATCCAGGAGCCCATAAAGGAGAGGTGGGTTTAATGCTTGCAAATTACAGGGGTTAGTTATCCTTTAACTTGCAAAAAGAAGCCGTGTTTAGTAGGTTCTAATAACCCACAGGGACTTTTATTAGCTAGGAAAAGCTGATCTTTTAAAAGATAACCCCCGGAGAGATAGTGGGTTAAACCACTAACTAGGTTCGTATTTATGCCTGGGAAATATAGGGCATCTAGCAAAGCTAAAGACCTATATTCTAGTGGATTTTTCTTTACTAGCACGTTAAATACAGCAGTACCCTTCCCTTTAGGATAAATAGGTCCTCCAGCTATAATTATAGGGCCGCATTTGCCTTTCTTTAGGGGTTTGAAATCCCTGAAGAAAGCCCTATTATTACAAATGTGACAAGAGGAACTAGTATTATATAGAAGGGAATTTTTAATTACATTATTAGAGTAATTAAAAGCGGGCTTAGTAGTAGTGTTACTAGTGGTACTAGAGGTATCTGAATTAGATTCAGAATCACTACTATTATCGCTGCTAGATTTGTTAGAATCTAATTCTTTAACGTATCCTATTGCTAGGCTGTAGCCTAAAGCAAACGCGGCTTCCTTTCCTTTCTCTTTAGCCCTAGTGCCACTCTTCTTCTTCTGCTTCTTCCTAGAGGCCTTAGAAGGGTTTAAATCCTTCTTATCCTACTCTTTCTTAGCATTAGGGTCCTTCTTAGGGGTAGGATTAGATATATTCTTTTCCTAGTCCTTAGAATTTCCCTTATTATTAGAAGCCTTATAGCTAAGAGCCTTAGCTATAGGGGAAGATTTATCTCTTTGCTCTTCTAATAAGTCCGCTATAAGGAACTGTAAATTTAAGGTATTTATAGGCAGTCCTTATGCCCTAGAAGCTCTAATAGTAAATCTTTGTCTCTCAGCCTAACTAGGAAAGGTCTGCTTTAATGCATTAATATAATGATTTACTTGATCAATTAGTGCAATCACTACACTACAAAGCTGCAGTCTAGCTAGTAAATTATTAAAATTAGCATTAAAAGCCTCTAAAGATCCCTTATAATTTAAAAAATTTAGGGAATAGTAGCTAGAGTATAGCGTACCACGCTGGATTTTAGCACTCTGCAAATACTGCCTAATAAGGACTTTATAGGCTTCTTTAGGGGACATTTACTAGCAGATAGCTGCTTGTGGCCCTAACTGATAGCTATCTCTTAATATTATTAAAAGAATAGCCTAGTTAGGGTTAGCTAGCTGACTAGCTATACTTAGATTATCTAAGAATTTAGGTAATCCTAAGGCTCTAAATTATATGTTTAGGGCTTGCTTCCACTGATCATAGTTTTCAGGGCCTTTTAGCTTAGCTCCCTTAGGAATAGAGTGTACTTTCTTATTTAGTTCCTTTATAGCGCTTCTATTAAAAGCAGCTTAAAGGTTACTAGTAGAAGATAGTACAGGCGTAGGTGAAGATTTAGCAGCCAGATCTTCTCTAAGTACCTTAGTATTTTCTTCCTTAGGCCTAGAAAAGGTCTAAAGACCTTATATAGCAGACATAGTTTGCGTTAATTTACTTAAAAGATCATTAATGCTAGCCTTGTTTTTAATACAATTATCCTCACTATACTAAATAAATTCAGTTAAGGTCTTGCCTTATTGCTTAATTTGCCTCTGCATTTCTAGTTACAAAGGGCTGGCTTAGGCAGCTATAGGTTAACCTTCTATATCTATCTAACTTGGGTCCCTAGGGTTACTAGGGTTAGGGTTAGGGTTAGGATTAGAAGGTCCTGCCCTAGGTCCCTTTCCCTTGAAATTAGGTAGCGCTATCTTCAAAAACCCCCTATGTATAATCTCTGACTTTCTTCCTGTTACAAATAACGTGTGCTAGAAAATTAGTTGTAATGCAATCTGCTTGCGCACGTAAAATGCGTAGCAGGGGCTGTTTAAAAGGGAGCCCCTCTAGCTAGAAAAGTGGGTTAAAGGTATGCGCAGGCAAAAACAGGCTAGTGAAAATTCTTAGGGAGAAAATTTTTATAACACTAAAAGCCACAAATAGGAATAATAAGTATTATAGAACGTAGCGTAGCGTAATGCAGTGCAGCGTAATATAATAGGTTAAAAAAGCTTAGTATAGGATATACTAAAAAGTCCGAAGTGATTTTAAGGGAAGTGCAGCGTATCTACAGCGTAGATAATATCAATAACAGTCACGGTTATAAATAAATTCACAGGTAATGGTTACAATAAATTATATTACAGGTGCGGCAAGTGAATTTCAACACCAAAGGTCTAGTGTTACAATACGGGGTGCTAGGCAATAAAAAGCTTTAAATTCTAGTGGTTTTCCTTCATAATCTTAAGAGCCTACAGTGTAGTAAAACCACAACTAATAGCCAAAAATCTAGCAATTGCAGTAAATAATGCAGTGTAATAAAGTTAATCTATAGGCCTTCTAGGCTCATAACCTATTAAAAATGGGAAGGGGAATGTACTAGAGGGATAGGAAGACCTCCTAGTAATTCCTAGATAGCTAGCGTAATAGAGGGCGCTGCGACCTATAGATAACTAAACCACAATAGATAATTTACTTTAAGAGCTAAGATAGTTAAATATAGTTAATTTCTAGCTAACGAATAGTCTACAAGCAATAAGAGGATTTTACTGAGTTCCCTCATAGACCTACCAACTATATTAGCAGAACTAGGTTACTAATAGGGTCTTGTAAGCTACTTTTTATTTTCCGCATAATTCATTTATATAGGAAAAGTAAAAAATCGACTCACGGCCATACAAACTAGACGCCCATGTGGCCTAACTAAGCACTTTAATAAGCAACCCTTTATATACAATATACCATTAAATCTAGAAAAATTCAAGGATTTAAATAGTATACGTCAGCCTTTTATATAACTACTAGTTCCCTAGTTACAGTCAATTTTGGCTTCCCTATAGGGTAACCTAGTTGGCTTAGTCATACATGCCGTAGCTTTGCTCAGGTGGCAGCGCAAGATGCGTTGCACAACCACGCAACGTAGCGCGCAGCAACGCCGCGCAACAACGCAACTAGGCAACTAGTGGGCCTATAAAATAGTGCTAAAAATAGCATTATTTTAACAAGTTTGTATGGCCGTGAGTTGATTTTTTATTTTTCCTATATAAATGAATTATGTGGAAAATAAAAAGTAGCTCGCAAGACCCTATTAGCGACCTAGTTCTACTAATATAGTCAGTAGGTCTATGAGGGGACTTAGTAGAATCCTCTTATTGCTTATCAGATCGTCCGTATTGTTAGAAATTAACTACATTTAACTATTAAAGCTCTATATCTTGAAGAATCGTTGTATTATAGTGAATCTAGAAGCCGCCGCGTCAGAATCTATTAGAGAGGTCTTCCTATCCCTCTAGCTAGATTCCCCTTCCATTTTCAATAATAATCCTAAGAGAGGTTAGTGTTAGTTACGCAGGGTCGTAATGTGTGTGAGCTCCGAGAATAGTATCGTTGTTAATTATCTATTCTAAGCTATCGAAGAAAGAGGGAAAAGAGAGGTCAAAAAGTGAGGGCACTCTCATGAGGTGAAAAACGGGCAGCTGTGCGTGTGGGTCACGTGGTGCAAGCCCTGCCCTATCACAGGGCCTGACTGTGGATTAGAAAGTGAGGTCACGTGCGCGCACGCGAGGGCGCGCGTAGGCCAACCTTCTTCCGGCCATAATTGCGGCTACTAAGCGCGATTAATATCATGCTTATTCTAACACTAGGAACTCTCTCTTTTGACACAATTATTAATGCATAATATTAATAGTAAAAGAGAAAAGAAAAGAAAGGGGATAAGGTAAAGCGGGTAGCGGATAAATGTGGAAGGGATTAATTTAATAAAAAACCCTATGCGGGTGTGTAGTAAAGGGAAATAAGGAAAAACAACACTCCGTTACTAACAATCCTTCTAAAGGCTAAGCAAGCCTCTAGCCATAGCCTTTTAAATCTTATATTATAAATAATATCCGCGCGCTAATCCTTGCCCCCCCCCCTACCCTATCTATTATTATAGTCTTTACCTCCTTATGCTTAGTGTATATAATATAAGGGCTATAATAGTTCCTCCACTATAGCTACTAGGGGCCTTAATAAGTCTCTAGTAGCCCTTACTAGGTTAGGGGTAATAATTAGAGTAGCTCTTATAACCTAACCTAATAAGGGCTGTAGTTCTAGGCATAAGATACCTAATAAGGGCTATAGTTCCTCCTCCTTCTTCCTTAGGGGATTTTTCCCCTCCCCTATAGTATTAGGGCTAATTCCTAATACTATTACCTATAGTAACCCTCTTCCACGTAGGTTACCTACCCTTCTATCTAGATTATTATCCGGTTACTAGAGATAAACTACTCTAGCGCCTTATTTAGTAATGCCTTTATAAAGGCATTAGCCAGGTTATTAGCTCCGTTAATCCACTAGATCTTATAGAGTTCGTAGCGTTTATACGACTACTATAGGGCTATAATATTAATTATTAGGTGTTTTTCCTTAGTAGTACTAAGCTTAATAAGGCATTTATATAGGGAGTATAAATCTATACATACTATAACTAGGGTTATAGGTATGTTTAATTAGTCCGTGATTAATCCAAGGGTTATTATAATCGCGTAAGCTATATTAACGCTAGCTACTATACCGTAGACCTTAGAGGCAAGCACACTTTATGTAACTCTCTTGCTCTTGGTTAAGCTAAAGTGTATAATATTGCCTTTAATTGTAAACTCGCTGTCCTTATAGTCTTTATTAGCTATAATTAAAACATAGCTAAGTTATAAAGTAAGATCCTAATTATTTGCAAAGGACTTATCTATAAAGGCATATAGCTTTACTTTAGTAAGGTTAATTAGAATAAATATTAGGCCCCTCTCTAGGTTATCTATCTGCTATTAGATCTAGTAGTTAAGGGTTTTAATGTTCTTAATTATTAGTTCCTAGTGTTAAGCGGTAATAGATAGATTATAGTAAGCTTCTAGTTAGTAGATTAAGGCAATGTAAGCGCCCTAAGCTTATTATTTGATGTACTTCTACTTTACATTTATTAGCGGAATTACGTTAAGCTTACTACTTTACCCTTTTTATTAGAGGAGATAGCCACATTAGCCACTATTCTAATAATACCTCTATTAAAGGTAAGGGGGTTGTTCTCTATTAGGAATTACTTTAGCTTTACTACAAAGGCCGCAGTAGTTAGTTACTTTTCTTCCTTTTTAGAGAACTCCTTATCTAATAGCCCTAATATGTTATTAGTCTATATGCTTACACATACAAACTTAATGCTCTCCTTCTTTATCACTAGCAGGCATAGATTGTATATAGAGGTCTCTATCTAGAGCTTCTCTCTATAATGCCTGTAGTATATAACCTACTAATGCGTTCTAGCCTCCGCAATACTGTAAAGAGGCTTAATTACCCTTATAATTATTCTACTAGGGTATTAGTCACAGATCTAGATTAGGAGCCTAGCGAGGATTGTCCTGTTTAATAGGGTTTATAATTAAATATAAGCTTATATAATATTACGAATTTATAAGACAAAGTCTTTCTTTATTAGCAAGGGAGCTATTATAAGGATAAGGCGTTAACTAGCCTATTAGATTATTAGGGCTTGTGTTAGGATATCTTGTTTTGCCTTATTGCTAAAGCCTTAGATAATAAGCCGTGATTTCTTGTATAGCTAGCCTATCTTCCCTTTTACCTTATTAATAATATAGGAGTTAAAGATCCTTACACTACTATGCTCTTTCTTATTAAAGGTTATAAATTCGAATATACCTTAGTTAATTAAGGCATTAATTTCAGCCTTAGTAAAGAGCTTAAAGGGCTCTCCTAGGGTTATAATAATGCCTTCCTTATATAATCAGATTACAAGGTTAAGGTTAGTTTCCTCCTTTGCTAATATAAACACATTAGTCTTATTAATAATTACTAGGGGTTCTTACAGGGTCTACCTAGCCTTCTCTTTAGCAGGATCTCTAGGACCTTACCTGCTAGTTTATCTTAAGCCTCTTACCCTTTTTCCTTAGGCGGTTATTCTTAAGGTATTAGGACTTCTCTATTAGGATCTATATAATAAGGCCTAATAGAGGTTAACTAGAAGGTTTTTAGGCCTTATAGGAGATTAAGTGTGTAGGTCTCTCTATTAATAAAGAGAAGGTTATACAGGCCTTACTAACCATTGCCTTTACGCTACACTTAGACTAGTAATCTAAGTAAGAGGTTAAGGGTCTTTACTATATCTAGGCTATTCCTTGTAGTAAGGGCTTTGTTAACTTTCTAGATAGCGTGTAAGCGTTTAATCTCCTTTATTGCCTTTTGTATAGTAATAATATATTATAAGATATCTAGTAATAGAGAGGATTTACTAGTTATATATAAGTATACACTAAAGATAAGGAGAGTTAGAATAAGGCTATTTAGTCCTATAGTATTATTAAGGGCTTTTATAGCTATTTATAGGGTAACTAGCTTAGGGGTTATTAGGCATTCCCACTAGATAATATTATAGGCCCTTTAGAGTGGCTTATAATATTTTTTAACCTTTCTAATGCTATAGTATGCCTTAATAGAAATCTCTTTAACGGAGATTAACATTAACGCTGTAAATTAATGGAACTCCTTACCGCGGAAGTTTATGCTAGTATTAGTAATAATCTAATCTAGAGGTCCTTAGTATGCATTAATCTAGCACACCCTAAGAGCTTCTTATATAGATTTAGCTAAGATATCTTTAAGGAATCTCACTATATTAAAAGCTATAGCTATATTAATAGCATAAAGGGTTAGGTAGTTACTATTAAGGTATATAATATTTACTATTACTTTAAAGTTAAAGGTATATTTATCCTTAAGGGTAAACTTAAAGTAATAGGGGCTATCCGCGTTTATTTAATATTAGTAGTAAACCCTTATTACTGCTTTAATAGCATTAATCTTAATCTTATGCCCTAAGTTACATAGGAGATTATAAAGCTAGCGAACTAATAGATAACCGAATTAGCAATGTAATTGCTGTAATTTAACTTTAGTTAGGTAATTCTATACTATTAATGCCTTATTCTATATTAATAGCATCTATATGTGTCCCTTATTTATATACTAGGGGACTTTAATGCTTCCTTACTATAAGATATTCTTAGTGGTAATAAAATTTATCTTTAATTAGCCTATATTATTAAGGTATAGTAAGAAAGGGGTGTTTATAGGTATTACGTGAAATGTGATCTTACTAAAGGGAGTGGGCATATTAGCTATTCTAAGTAAGATAATTAGTATACCTCCTCTAAATCTAATAACCACTTCCCTAGCTCTTGCTTTATTAAGTTAAATCCTTAGTATTATTTATTATAATATAATAAATTATAAATAGCCTACTATTAAATACTAGGCTACCCTAGTATCTAGTATAATGCCTTAGAAGACTTTGGATAAGTAGTGGTCTTTAAGTAAGAATATATAAGGAGGCTTATTAGCTATCCTTATATTAAAAGGACTTTTTCTGCTTAATCTATATATTATTACCTAGTTAGTAAGAATCTTAACTGTTCTTTAGCTATTAAGCGTTACGCTATAGGTAAAGAAGCTTATAGGCACTAATCTATCTTTCCCTTTAGGTTTTATTATTAAATCTAAGGCTTGCTATATACTAAGTAACCTTATTATCTTTAGAGGGTTAAGAAGTAAGGTCTAGACTAGGGCTTCCTTTATACTATATAAGGAATAAGTTATATAAAGCTTATAAGGATAAAGATAAGTTAACTATATAGTGGTTCTTAAACCGCTAGTATGCCTTCTTCTATTTCTCCTTAAAGTGCTTTATTAACTAATATCCCTCTTTACTATATATATAGTACTTCCTTAAACAGGGGGGTCCTTATATTCCTTTATGCCTTTAGGGAGGGTATTATAACTCTTTATCTTTACTATTATACCTTCTATTAGTCTAGAATTAGTCTAGGGTTTTAGTATTAGTAAGGAATTAATATTAGCTACTAGACTTTTTCTATAATAAGATAAATAGTTATCTATACCCGTTCACAGAACTATTAGAGGCTATTAGGAGAGTTAGTAATATAACTCCTACACTTTAGGATTCTATTATAGGTGTTTATAATCTAGTTCTAAAGGGCTTGTTTAGATTAACTTATATTAGGTATAGCCTATTACAAGATAGAGAGCTTTTTTATAAGTTTATTAAAGTATTCTATCTTTAATTTATCTTAGTTCTTGCTTATAATCTTCTAGAGTGTGGTTTAGTATTACTTAAGAAAATATCTTTGTCTTATATTCTTAGTCTTAAATCTCTTTTTTATTTATATAACTAGAGCTAGTAAGTCTTAAGGGTTCTCTAGTTTTAAGAGGTAATCTAAGTAGAATTAGAGGGCTTTCCCTTTAAGTATAACCTTAAATACATAGCCTAATTACTCTTATTTAATATCTAATATCTTATACTTTCTCTTAAAGGTTTATAGCTTTAACTTAAAGATATTATAGTTATTAGTACTATATTACTATTCTAATATATATATCTTTATAAGATTAATAATTTACTTTACTATAGGCTATAAGGGTATAAGTAAATTATTAATAAAAGCCACTCTTTATTAGGTAAGAGGGAGTGTAGTCTATGGTTATTAAGCTACTATATAGGTTTAAGGCTATAGGGGAGGTATATATTAATAGGTACCTCCTATAGGGAAGTTATACCTATTATTATATAATTACCTTAATAAGGTAATGCTTAGTAAGCTTTAATAAAGAGAATAAGAGGTCTTTAATCTATAATGCTCTTAAATATCTTCTTTATTAAGAAGATTATTTAAGAAGTTATTATTATTTTAAAGTTTCCTTTAGAATTCTATATATCTCTTTCTTATATCTTTAACTTTCTCTTAGGACTAAAAACAGAATTTATTTTAGTTAAGGACTTCTTAAAGGTTAATTAGTACCTTTATTAATTAGCTAATTATTATATATACCCTATTATTTATAAGATAATCCTGTAAGTGCTTTTGTTGAGTTGACCAAGGGGATTCGGGTCCTATGACCACAGGTCACTAGTGCACTAGTTACTCAATGTAAAAGGTTCAATTCTGCTTATCTTCTAGATCTAGCTATAGGGGGGATTAAGGCTATAGATATACCTCAATCCTAGGGATACCTCCGCATGCGTGGTGTTGTGGGTCAAACACGCTGTCTGGGGCAAGGTGGGGCGATAGTCCCGTGCGACCAATCGCGTTGCTAGTCTAGGTGGGGCAATGAGACCCCGTGCGCCAGTTGCGTTCCAGTGCACAGTGGGGCAATAAGACCCCGTGCATCTAATCGCAATTCAGTGCACAGTGGGGTGATAAGACCCCTGTGCATCCAATCGCACAATTCGACCGTGGTGACGAATTCGTCCGCAACGAATTCGTAGCGATGCGATTCTAACACTGGCAATTTTCTCTTTTGTTGTGGGCGTAAGAGGCTTAAAAGCGCAGTAAAATCAATTAAAGGAAATGTTATAATAAAGGGGTGACTAAGCAGGTTTCGCTGCTTTAATTAGTTGGATGTGTAGGTCTGTTGTTGAAGACAGGAAAACAGAGGTAATAACAGAAGTAGGAAAAAGAGAGGTTGTAAGGTTGCTTACGTAGCTAAGTGGGGCTGGTCGTTGATGCGGCCAATCGTATCGCGTGCATTAATTTGGTAGACCCACTTTTAGTCTAATCCGAATATCAGCTGTAGGGGCCGAACATAAGCTGTAGGAAGCTCTAGCAATCTCTCTTTTTCTCTTTTAGCTGAAAAGCTTAAAAACGCAATAAAAAATCAAATTAAAGGGAAGTGTTGACAAGTGGATCCTTTAGTGGAAATCCACAGCTGTGATTGGTCCGGGTTTAATCTGTTCTAGACTGTTAATGTTAGGGGGGAAATGAGGGCATTGTTAATTTACTAGTCTCTTCACCTAACCTTCCACATGTATATTGACCTGATTGTTGTTAATAAAGGTCTTAAGGCTCTTGTTTAATAAGGCTTTTGTTATTGCATTAGCAATATTGTCTCTTCCGTTAATCTAGCGGATCTCGTGGATCTCGCGCCGTTTGTACGATTGTTGCAATGCCATGATATTAATCATAAGTCGCTTCTCCTTTGTTGTTCTAAGTTTAATAAGGCATTTATAAAGCGAAAACGAGTCTATATAGACTATAATTAGCACCTGTGGCAACTTCAGCTACTTTATCACGATATTGAGCGTGGTGTTCACGGCGTAGGTCACGTTAACGCCTTGTACTATACTGTATAGCTCTAATACTAGGGCGCTTCTTGTAACCCTTTTACTTTTCGTAAAGCTATATGTGATAATGTTACCTCGTATCGTGAATTTAGCGCTCTTATTGTTGCTTTTGTTGCCTAGGATAATCACGTATCCTAGTTACAAGCTTAAGTCCTTGTTATTTGCGAAAGAACCGTTAATAAAGATATACAGCTTGGCGGACGAGAGATTAATTAGTACGTAGCGGAGGCCGCGGTCTTAATGTTCCATTTACTAGTGAAGCCTTTTGTTTAGTTATTTAATATTGTTAATTGTGATATCGTGTTATTAAGCAGCGACAGAGAGGTTATATAATTGTTAAAATAATGCTATTTTTTAGCACTATTTTATAGGCCCACTAGTTGCCTAGTTGCGTTGTTGCGCGGCGTTGCTGCGCGCTACGTTGCGTGGTTGTGCAACGCATCTTGCGTTGCCACCTAAGCAAAGCTACGGCATGTATGACTAAGCCAACTAGGTTACCCTATAGGGAAGCCAAAATTGACTGTAACTAGGGAACTAGTAGTTATATAAAAGGCTGACGTATACTATTCAAATCCTTGAATTTTTCTGGATTTAATGGTATATTGTATATAAAGGGTTGCTTATTAAAGTGCTTAGTTGGGCCACATGGGCGTCTAGTTTGTATGGCCGTGAGTCGATTTTTTACTTTTCCTATACAAATGAATTATGCGGAAAATAAAAAGTAGCTCACGAGACCCTATTGGCGACCTAGTTCTGCCGATATGGTTGGTAGGTCTATGAGGGGACTTAGTAGAATCCTCTCATTGCTCGCAGACCGTCCGTTAGCTAGAAATCAACTATATTCAACTATCTTGGCTCTCAAAGTGAATTATCTATCGTGGTTTAGTTATCTATAGGTCGCAGCGCCCTCTATTGCGCTAGCTATCTAGGAATTACTAGGGAGGTCTTCCTATCCCTCCAGTACATTCCCCTTCCCATTTTCAATAGGTTATGAGCCCGGAAGGCCTATAGATTAACTTTATTACACTGCATTATTCACTGCGATTGCTAGATTTTTGGCTATTAGTTGTGGTTTTACTACACTGTGGGCTCTTAAGATTACGAAGGAAAACCGCTAGAATTTGAAGCTTTTCATCGCCTAGCACCCCGCATCGCAACACTAGACCTTTGGTGTTGAAATTCACTCGCCGCACCTGCAATATAATTTATTGCAACCATCACCTGTGATTTTATTCACAACCGCGACCGTCATTGATATTATCTACGCTGTAGATACGCTGCACTTCCCTCAAAATCACTTCGGACTTTTTAGTATATCCTATACTAAGCTTTTTGACCTATTATATTACGATACATTGCATTGCACTGCGTTGCGCTGCGCTGTACGTTCTATATTACCTATTATTCCTATCTGTGGCTCTTGGTGTTGTGAAAATTTTCTCCTGAGAATTTTCACCGGCCCGTTTTTGCCCGCGCATACCTTTGACCCACTTTTTCTAGCCGGAGGGGCTCCCTTTCAAACAGCCCCGCCACGCATTTTACGTGCGCAAGTAGATTGCATTACAACTAATTTTCTAGCACACGTTATTTGCAACAGGAAGAAAGTCAGAGGTTATACACAGGGGTTTTTGAAGATGGCGCCACCTAATTTCAAGGGAAAGGGACCTGAGGCAGGACCTTCTAATCCTAACCCTAACCCTAACCCTAGTAACCCTGGGGACCCAAGTCGGATGGATATAGAAGGTCAACCTATGGCTGCCCAAGCCAGCCCTTTGCAACTAGAAATGCAGAGGCAAATTGAGCAACAAGGCAAGACCTTAACTGAATTTATTCAGCATAGTGAGGATAATTGTATTAAAAACGAGGCTAGCATTAATGATCTTTTAAGTAAATTAACGCAAACCATGTCTGCTATACAAGGTCTTCAGACCTTTTCTAGGCCTAAGGAAGAAAATACTGAGGTACCTAGAGAAGATCTGGCTGCTAAATCTTCACCTACGCCTGTACTATCTTCTACTAGTAACCTTCAAGCTGCTTTCAATAGAAGCGCTATAAAGGAACTAAATAAGAAAGTACACTCTATTCCTGAGGGAGCTAAGCTAAAAGGCCCTGAAAACTATGATCAGTGGAAGCAAGCCCTGAACATACAATTTAGAGCCCTAGGATTACCTGAATTCTTAGATAATCCAAGCATAGCTAGTCAGCTAGCTGACCCTGACCAGGCTATTCTTTTAATGATATTAAGAGATAGCTGTCAGTCAGGGCCACAAGCAGCTATCTGCTGGCAGACGTCCCCCGAAGAAGCCTATAAAGTCCTTATTAGGCAGTATTCGCAGAGTGCTGAAATCCAGCGTAGTACGCTATACTCTAGCTACCATTCCCTAAATTTTTCAAATTATAAGGGATCTTTAGAGGCTTTTAATGCTGATTTTAATAATTTACTAGCTAGACTGCAGCTTTGTAGTGTAGTGATCGCACCAATTGATCAAGTAAATCATTATATTAATGCATTAAAGCAGACCTTTCCTAGTTGGGCTGAGAGACAAAGATTCACTATCAGAGCTTCTAGGGCACAAGGACTGCCTGTAAATACCTTGAATTTACAGTTCCTTATGGCGGACTTATTAGAAGAGCAAAGAGATAAATCTTCCCCTATAGCTAAGGCTCTTAGCTATAAGGCTTCTAATAATAACAAGGGAAATTCTAAGGACTAGGAAAAGAACATATCTAATCCTACCCCTAAGAAGGACCCTAACGCTAAGAAAGAGCAGGATAAGAAGGATTCAAACCCTTCTAAGGCCTCTAGGAAGAAGCAGAAGAAGAAGAGTGGCACTGGGGCTAATGAGAAAGGAAAGGAAGCCGCGTTTGCTTTAGGCTACAGCCTAGCAACAGGATACATTGAAGAATTAGATTCTAACGAATCTAGCAGCGATGATAGTAGTGATTCTGAATCTGATTCGGATACCTCTAGTGTCACTACCACTAGTAACACTACTACCAAGCCCGCTTTTAATTACTCTAATAATGTAATTAAAAATTCCCTTCTATATGATACTGGTTCCTCTTGTCACATTTGTAATAATAGGGCTTTCTTCAGGGATTTCAAACCCCTAAAGAAAGGCGAATGCGGCCCTATAATTACAGCTAGAGGACCTATCTATCCTAAAGGGAAGGGTACTGCTGTATTTAACGTGCTGGTAAAGAAAAATCCACCAGAATATAGGTCTTTAGCTTTGCTAGATGCCCTATATTTCCCAGGCATAGATACGAACCTAGTTAGTGGTTTAACCCACTATCTCTCCGGGGGTTATCTTCTGAAAGATCAGCTTTTCCTAGCTAATAAAAGTCCCTGTAGGTTATTAGAACCTACTAAACACGGCTTCTTTTTGCAAGTTAAAGGACAACCAACCCCTGTAATTTGCAAGCATCAAACCCACCTCTCCTTTATGGGCTCCCGGATTCATTAACATCCAACCCATACGACTTATATGGGGTTTTCCTACCCTATAGAGGTGCAAATTCCACAGCAGCCTACCCTGGATCCAACGGAATATCAGCGAATTGAAGAAATCGACTCTGAAGACGACAATATCGACAATTCAGCCCTACATCCCACCGGAGCTCCTAGTCAGGCATCTTCTGTTGTAGGGGATTTAGAAGGTCCATATCCTAATGCGTTGGATGACGATAGTGGCCGTCTAGAATCCCCTGAGGCCTGTGATCCTCAAGAAGCCTGGCACGATAGGGAGCAAAGGGATAGTAGCTCTGAAAAGCTAGATTCTAGTTACAAGAAATTACTAGATTTAGCCCTTCTTTGGCACATTCGACTCGGCCACATAGGGCTCCCTTGCTAAAGAAATCATCGAAATTAGCTAAAGGGATCCCTGATTTTTCCGCCATCAAAGACAAGGATTTTAACTGCTTAGCCTGTACGCAAACTAAGGCTATTAGAAGACCCAGCAAAAGACCTATTCAGGACCCCCCTAGAGTTCTAGATATTCTAGAGGGAGATACGGTAAAAATTGAACCTATACCTCACAATAAGAAGGCCCTAGTCCTTTTCCTTATTGATCGAAAATCACGGTATAAATGGTGCCTCTCATTAGCTAATAAAGAAGGTCAGACCCTTTATAATGCTATTAAGGGCTTTTTAAGGAATTAAAAAATCAATATAATTCGTATCCTAGGCATCTTCATTTTGACAGAGGCACTGAAATCAACAACGACCTCCAACAATGGCTGACTTCTAAGGGAATTTGCTTTAGCACCTCCTGCCCTTATATTCACGAACAGAATGGGCTAGTTGAGCGAGCTATTAGGGTTATCCTCGATCGACTTAGAGCTACCCTACAGTGGTCCAAATTGCCCCTGTATCTCTAGTCTTACATCCTTCCAGCCATAGTGGACTTAGTTAACATCACCGCGAATACGACTAAGCCCCTAACCCCTAAGCAGCTATATCTAGCTGACTTAGAGCCTAAGACCACCTATAAGCCTGACTTCTCGAAAATTAGGGCTATAGGGTCTTATTGTGAGGTTCTAATACCTCCGGAGCAGAGATCTAAGCTGCAAAAGCTAGCCCCTAGGACCATCCCTGGCCGGTTACTAGCTACTCTAGGTTCTAACGTTTATCTTGTTTATATACCCTCTAAAAGGTCAGTCATCAAGACTAGCTTTGTGAAAATCATAGAGGATATAGGCTCTGTAAGGATCCCTAGATCTTCAGGAGTTATCCTTCAGAGGGAGGAATCGATGACTTTCTTCGTGATAGTTATCCCTCGCAAGATAATCTAGAAATTCAGGATAATCCAAAGCCTGAAAATCTAGTCCCCTAGAGAGCAGCCCTATAGAAGCCCCTCAAAAGGCACCTATAGGTAATCCATTAGCTGATTCAGATGCTATAGATGTTGACGATTTCAATATAACTTCTTTTGTTAAGGAGTTATGCTTTAAGGCTCAGGAAAAGGCTAAATCAACTAATAACAGTGATTCGGATACCCCCAAGACCTGGAAACAAGCATTAAAAAGCAAGGATAGTCGAAAATGGATAGATGCGACTTTTAACGAATTTAAGCAGCTTTTAACTGCTAGAACCTTCAAATTTATAGGGATAGACCAAGTTCCTAAGGGCCGAAGGATCCTAAAAAACAGACTTGTCTATAAAGTCAAAAGGGATAAAGAAAATAATCCCCTAAAATACAAGGCCCGCCTCGTTGCTAAAGGCTTTATGCAGATAGAAGGTCAAGATTATCTCGAGACCTATGCTGCCACAAGCATCCCTCCTAGTTGGCGAATATTATTAGCTCTAGCAGCTTCTAATGACTGGGAAGTCGAACAAGTCGATTTTATAGGGGCATTCTTAAATAGTCTACTAAAGGAAGCTATTTATATGCAAATCCCAGACGGATTTACCGAATTTGCCGAAGCCACGCCTGAAATAGCTAGATTACTTAAGAAATATGGCTATAAACCCGCTCAAAAGCAAGTTATTTTCCTTCAAAAAGCTTTATATGGATTAAAACAGAGCTCTAGAGAGTGGCAGCAGGCCCTAAAGGACCTTCTTCGCAAGCACGGATTTCACCCCTTAATTTCGGACCCAGCCGTCTTTTTATAACCCAACTACATCCACATATATAGCGACTTATGTGGATGACTGCCTTCTAATAGGACCCGACCTCAAATATATCAATAGATTGAAGAAGCTTTTGCATAAAGCTTACCCTATAGAAGACCGTGGACCAGCCGAATTTTTCCTAGGTGTTCAAATCACTAGAAATCGAAAGAAAGGGACCCTAACTATTCATCAGTCCCAGTATATTTCTGAAGCCCTAGAAAGGTTCGACCTGAAAGATGCTAAGCCCGTTCAAATTCCTCTTCAACCTGGAATTATTAAACAAGCAGCAACCCATCTAACAAAATCTCTCTCACCCCCCGATCATAAGCTATATCAGTGTATTATAGGGACTATTATGTACTTAATGCTTCTAACAAGACCTGATATTGCTTTTCCAGTCCAGTGGCTTTCTACAGCGCTATCTAAGCCGTTTATAGAGCACTTAAATGCTGCTAAACACCTGCTTAGGTACCTATCTGGTACTATGGGTTATTCTATAACCTATAGAAGGTCTAGATCTGTTACAAACTCCAAAGCCTCTACGACCCTTATTGGATTCTGCGATAGCGACTACGCTGGTGATAGGATCTCTTCAAAATCAACCTATGCTTATTTATTTAAGCTAGCCGAAGGACCTATTAGCTGGAAATCGAAGAAAGCAACTACAATAGCTTTATCCACATTAGAAGCTGAATCTGACGCTTTATGTGAGGCTATTAGGGAGCTAGAATGGTTAAATGGCCTATTTACGGAAATTAAACTGCCTCTAGCCCCTCCAGTCCCGATTTTTTAGCGACAACCAAGGTGCTATTACGACTGCCAATAACCCTGCTCTTCATAGCAGAACAAAGCATACCCTGCTAAAATTCAACTATACCAGAGAAAAGGTACAGAAGGGTATAGCTAAGGTTATCTACATCAATACTAAAGAGATGCCTGCAGATGGCTTGACTAAGCCCCTGCCCTATGATAAATTTCAACAATTTATTAAATTACTAGGTCTTACGAAGTCCTAGCTAGCTTTATAAAATCAACAAAAAAGTCGAAAAATAATAAATCAACAAAATATTGGAATTCTAGTTGAAAAGTTATTGGATTTATAGTTAAAAGTTATTGATTTGTTGGAATTTATAGTTGACTTAGATATCTATTAAAGAGCTAAGTCATTAGGCATTGAATTAGTTATGTCACACTTTTCTAGAGGGAGTGTTAAAATAATGCTATTTTTAGCACTATTTTATAGGCCCACTAGTTGCCTAGTTGCGTTGTTGCGCGGCGTTGCTGCGCGCTACGTTGCGTGGTTGTGCAACGCATCTTGCGTTGCCACCTAAGCAAAGCTACGGCATGTATGACTAAGCCAACTAGGTTACCCTATAGGGAAGCCAAAATTGACTGTAACTAGGGAACTAGTAGTTATATAAAAGGCTGACGTATACTATTCAAATCCTTGAATTTTTCTGGATTTAATGGTATATTGTATATAAAGGGTTGCTTATTAAAGTGCTTAGTTGGGCCACATGGGCGTCTAGTTTGTATGGCCGTGAGTCGATTTTTTACTTTTCCTATACAAATGAATTATGCGGAAAATAAAAAGTAGCTCACGAGACCCTATTGGCGACCTAGTTCTGCCGATATGGTCGGTAGGTCTATGAGGGGACTCAGTAGAATCCTCTCATTGCTCGCAGACCGTCCGTTAGCTAGAAATCAACTATATTCAACTATCTTGGCTCTCAAAGTGAATTATCTATCGTGGTTTAGTTATCTATAGGTCGCAGCGCCCTCTATTGCGCTAGCTATCTAGGAATTACTAGGGAGGTCTTCCTATCCCTCCAGTACATTCCCCTTCCCATTTTCAATAATAATGCTTTAGGCTAACAGATTGTGGCGATGTACGCTCCACGGGCGCGTTGTTTAACGTACTGTTAATGCTTTGAATCCGTAGCTATATTAATAGGCTAAATCTTCTTACTTTAGCCTTTCTAACAGAGGTTTAGCGAGTTATTGTTAGATTCGGTTAGCACACAGCTATTAAAGATTAGCGGTGTTCCTGTGGTAAGCCTTTGCTTTGGCTTAGCAGTAAAGTTAGCTTTCTTTAGCTTAGATTCTTTATGCTTAAAGAAGGTATTGTTACTAAGCCCTAAGGTATTGTTAGTTTGTATTCTAATAATTCTAAAGCAGTCCTTATTATCTAAAATCAATAGGCACGGGTTATATGTTAAAGTGACTATACTAAGGTTATTACAATAATGACGGAAGTACGTTAACCACTAGTGTATTCCTACTTCTACGATTCCGTAAAGGGGCTTAATAACTTCTATTACTATTCCTTGTGGATATAAGTGTTTAATCTAATCAGGAAGTTGCGCGATAATATACCTATTAAGCTTTGTTATTAACTATACGTAGGCTTATGTAATATTGCGGATCTAAAGGCTAATGCCTTTCTTACGGAGGGAAGGGGCTAGGGCTATAATCAATCGTTAACTAGCCCGTTAGATAGTTAGAGATTAGGTTAGGATATCAAATTTATCGTGATTACTGTGGCCTTAGATAACTAGCCGTGATTTCTTATATGGTGTTTCCGTTCCCTTTCCTTTAACCTCTTAAACTATATAGGATTTGAAAATTCGCTGGCCACTGTGTAGGTTTAGGTTAAATCTAATAAATTTGAAGACTTCGCGAGCTTGCAAAGCGCTGATTTTATCTTGATTAGAGCGTTCAAACGGGTTACCTAGAGTGGTTATCTTCCCTTCTTTATAAAGTTACATAGCTAGGTTAAAATCGGCCTTTTCCTTTGCTATAAGGAAGGTTTCACTCTGAATTAGCTTTTTAGGTGGCTAGAGAGGGTTCTTTCTAGGCCTTCCATAACCTCTCTTAGGTATTAGATTTGTGTTGGTTGTGGTGTTCGGCTTTAGAGGTCTTCCTCTTCGTCTTGTAATATGCTCTTTTTCTGAGTTAAAGTCTTTATTGGATGTATTAGAAGCGGCTTCGGATTCCGGTTCTTCTTGTTAGGGATTATTGTTATTACGTAAATATAGCTTAATAATAGTTAATTAAAATCTAGTAGGTCCGTACGGCATTTAAAGAGTGCAGCTTTCACCATTAGTGGCAATTAGCTTGTACAGGCCCTGCTAGCCTTCTTTCTCACGCTACACGCGCACATCTAACTGCAGAGGCAGTGAATATATAGGCATTGTGTTTAGACCGTTACGGGCAGCGAGGGCATCTCTAACCTGCCTTCTCGCTAGGTATTATCAGGCTTTGTCAGTCGCTTTCTATAGGATTGCAGCTCATTGTGTAATAGAGAGGCTTAGTAGTGAATCATTAGCTAGTCGCAGGTATAAACTAAACACAAGGAGCGTGGGCATAAGGCTATCTAGCCCTGCTAAATCATTAACGGCCTTAACAGCTATTTAAAGCTTTTAATCCATTATCACGCTTGTGTTATTGCCTAGCTCTTTACTAATAATGTTATACGCTCTTCTTAGCGGTCCGTGGTATTATTTAACCTTTCCAATGCTCTAGTGCGCTTCCACAGGTACTTTGTTAACGCTGATTGCTATAACGCGCGCATAGTTACAGAATTTATTTAAGGCAAAATTCTTTCTAGTATTATAAACTATCCAGTCTGGAGGACCTAGATAGGTATTAATCTAGCACTCTTTTAGCGCGTTCTAGATATTATATGCCTTTTACTTCTAAGGTTTAAGGAAGCAAGCTACTTAGAACAAGGTTACTGCGTTAATGATATAAAGCATAGGCTTTCCATTAAGGTGCATTACATTAATAATTATCTTATAGTTAAAGTTATAATTATCTTTTAACGTAAATCGGAATCGCCCTAGTAACTTCCCGTTAAGTTAATAGTGGTGGCAGACCTTCGTGATCTTCTTAATAACCTTGTTGTTCATATCCTCGCCTACGCGATATAAGACCTTTAATAGCCATTGTACGGAAGGATATCTAAATCGTCAATAAAGCTAACGAATTTGTTTTTCTAAGAGAAAGTAAGCGGTTACTTCCGTGGCTTCTAGAGTCCACTATGGATGTCCCTATTTCCTAATAATTAGCACCCTTTAATCACCTTAAATCAGCACGTTCTTAAGGTTATTAATCTTAACCCTTATATTATCCATGTCATTAATACTATATAAGAACAGTGTGCTTGTATTAATAACATAAAACGTGATAGGGCTAAAGACTATAGGAACCTTTAAGATTCCTACTGATATTACTAATCTAGCGCCAAATTTGACGGTCCGTTGCCTCTTAATAGGTTCTATTATTAAAGAGGGCATCCTCTTCACTAGGGCCTTAGCCTAGTTAATTCTAGCCATTAAGAAGCCTGCCGCCCTGGTATTGGGAATGATACCTCTGAATACCTTATTAGAGTAGCGTTCCTCTAATATGTAGGCGGTTAACTAGGGCCTAAACAGATCCTCCTTACAGAGAGCATACTAGAGGGCTTCTTTTCTAAGGTTTTAGAAGATATCACCTCCGTTCGCTAGCTTCATAGCACTCGTGAAGAATTGTGTAACTATTAGCTTGCTTTTAATCTTACCGGATTCTTTAACAAAGGCTTTAGCCATATCCTAGGCATCTTCGTTGTCAGAGCTTTTATTATCCTCTTTTATAGTGCTATTATCGCCTTTATAGGCTTGGAGGAAAGCTCTATATTTGCTATTAGAAGGAGGGTTCCTGTGCCTTTTATTCTTCTACCATTGTTGCCTTGCTTCTTAATAATCCTTATCGCTATAATTAGAGGACTAGTAGCTGTCTTTTCCACATATGAAGTATTGTAGCCGTTGTTAGCGGCCTTAGTCGCGACCTTGATTGCGACCTTAATCGCGATTAGGACCTCTAGAGCGCTTATATTGATAATCTATGAAGAAGTCCTCGTTAGTGCAGTTGTTAGTATAGAACTGTTGTTAGCTAACTTCTTTTTAGGCTTTGGCGATGCTAATTAACTTGCGAAGGTTGCCTACAAGGTCCTTAAATGTGTTATTAACTGCGAATTCTGTAAGGCTACATTCTAGTACACCTCTAATAGCTTAGAGGGTCTGTTTAATAAGTTCCGTATTGTTAGCAAGAGGGTTAAAGAGTCTATTATAGATATCTTAAAGGCTTTAAACTATAGTATTAAGGCATTCTATCTTTATTTTGTTAGGATGTTTGGTAATAGTGCTATATAGCGTAATACTATTCCACTCTTAGCGGTAGAATTACTTATTTATAGCCGTTTCAAAGTGTTGTCTAATAAGCTTAACCATTTAATTAAATGTGAAGCCTACTAATAGCTTTGTGGCGATATTTGTAAGATAGAATTTCTTTGTATTACCTATTAGCATCATAGGGAATGCTTTTATAAGCGCGGTTTCTGTGAAGTTAAGCTAATGGCATTGGTCTTATAATATCACTACCTTTAGTTTAATAAAGTTAAATATCTTCCCACTGTATTTATTGGCTTCTTTATAGATCTTTGTAAGATTAAGTACCTTCCTTATGTTATTATAGTGTTCCTAGGCTTGAGGTGTTATAAGGGGTGGTAAGAGGTATATTCCTAGTTAGGCTTGAGGGATAATAGGAATAGTAGGTTAAGAGGGCTAGGCATCTGTAATTAGCGGGCTTGATGTTATTAGCGATGGTTCCGGCGTAATATTAGGTGCTTGCAGTGAGGAGCGTGGATTCTTTATTATTAGTATTGGCTTTGCATTTAGGTGGAGGTTTAAATAGAACCTGCCTGTGGTAATTTACTTATTAATCTCTTCTAGAGGCTATTTAGATTATACTTTTTCTTAGAGTACTCTTTTAAGTGCTTTAGTAATCCTTCCGCTAGATCTCCTTGCGTATACACTGTGTTCGCGGAGGAGGTCTTGTAGCGCTTTGGTTAGGCCTTTGTAGGCTCTGTTAAAGAGGTCTTTGTTCTAATTGCTGAAGTTAAATTAGTAATTCTCCTATTGTTCCTAATCTTTATATGCTTACTCTTTGTAGTGAAGGATTATATAAGTAATCTTATTATTAAGATTAGTGGTGGTTGCGGTCTCTGGGTTAATGTTATTGCTTATTAAGTCCTAGTCTGTTAATAGGTTTTTCTAGCATTGTTGTATCCGCTCTGGAAGCTCTTCTCTTATTGGATAAGAGTGAGGGTTTTAAGGGTCTTCTATCTAAGAAGTTATAATAAAAGAGAGGAGGGGGAAAAGAGAGGAGGAGGAGGGGATTTAGCTAGCTTGTTAGCTGAGATTCCGAGATAGTTAGCGGGGTTGAATCCTTATAGCGCTAGCCCCTAATTAGACAAAGGCTAGTAATTTAATCCTTTAGAAGCCTAATACCACAGAGGCGTTATCTTCTCCCTGTAGTATGTCTTCTTGCAGAGGCAATCGTACGTCTCTTCTTAGTGTTCTCTTACTGCTTTGTGGTTAGTTGTGCTAAATCCTTCTTAGTTAAGCAACCACTGATTAGTGTTAAGTTAACTAAGGGGATTCGGGTCCTATGACTATAGGTCACTAGTGCACTAGTTACTTAATGTAAAAGGTTTAATTCTGCTTATCTTCTAGATCTAGCTATAGGGGGGATTGAGGCTATAGATATACCTTAATCCTAGGGATGCCTCCGCATGCGTGGTGTTGTGGGTCAAATACGCTGTCTGGGGCGAGGTGGGGCGATGGTCCCGTGCGACCAATCGCGTTGCTAGTCTAGGTGGGGCAATGAGACCCCGTGCGCCAGTTGCGTTCCAGTGCACAGTGGGGCGATAAGACCCCGTGCATCCAATCGCAATTCAGTGCACAGTGGGGCGATGAGACCCTGTGCATCCAATCGCACAATTTGACCGTGGTGACGAATTCGTCCGCAACGAATTCGCAGCGATGCGATTCCAACAGCTTTACTACTAGGATTAGTGTTTTAAGGAATATCTCTTCTCTTTATTAATTAAAGTCCTAAGTAAACTCTATAAATAGTGTTTTTCCTATTACCTTTCTTGCTTTATAATCTATAACTCTAGTAAGGAAATAGGCTATAAGTTTCTTAGATATATTACTTTTCTTAATATTAAACTCTTTAACCTTATAGAATAACTCTTCTATAATGTCTTTATATAAGGTCTAGGGGATATATAAAAGGGGAGGATATTTACTCTATCTCCTAATACCTTTTAGTAGCTTTTGTAAAGTTTTCTTTTACTTAAGAGCTTTCTTAGCTTATAGGGGCTTATATTTATTCTTTTATATTAACTATTATAATATATAGGCTTTAGAGGGGAAAGAAATAGGGAAAAGTATATGTTTTTTAGGTAAGGGAGAATAGTAATAACTTTTACTATTATAAGAGGGTGTAAGGGCTTAGGCTTTGCCTAAGCATTAGTTGTAGCATGCATAACAAGAGGGCTGATAGCGGATGACACGGAGACAAGTAGGGGCCTGAGCTAAGACAGCAAGGGTGGGGATTAAGGCTGAATGTAGGATAGCAGGGGATGAAGATAAGGCTGAATGTAAGATAGCAGGGAACGACAAGGGGATTGGAAGAGATAGGACAAGATAATAAGGGGATAGGAAGAAGCGGTATAAAGATAATAAAGGGATAGGAAGAGGACAGATAGGATAGCTTAGGATAGTTAAGGAGTATAAGGGGCACAGGAAGGGATAGGTTTCCTACCTTCCTTTCTTCCCTCCTTAAGTTTCTTAATATTATATTAACGCCTAATAGCAGTTGCCTTAGGGCCAGTCCATAACATTTAAGAAACTTCCTTTAGTCTATAAAGACTACTAAAACAAACAACAATGGATTACGTAATAGACCTAGGAGATAACCTTTAACCAGACAAACAAACTGGCTAGGGAACTATAACTCCCTATCAGATACCACTTTACCACCAGGGGCTTACAATGCCTAATTTAAAACACTTTAGCTAATACTAGAATAGCAGGCTAGGGCAATTAAGTCCTTATAACAAAACGTGCAAGCAAATCCAACGCCTACACCGCAAGTTACCATTTTATCAGACGCGGCTACACAACTAACAGCTCCTAATACGGACCCTCCTATATAACTTACAGCTCCTAAACTAACGCTAATAGCACCGCAGGTTTAACAAAAACCAATCCAGATAGGCAACCTATATAATAGCAACAAAATCATATTCGCTACCTAGAAGTTCCTTATAGAACACAAACTTAAGGTAGACGTGGACTTTATTAGAGATAACAAGGACTAATAGGTATTCATTTACTAATAACTTTTACCTAAGGTCTAGGCCTGCATTATAATATACTTTAAGGCAGGCGAGCTAAACGCTTACAGGCTAAAAGCCTTTCTTAACTACTTAGAGACCCTATATATAGACCCACACAGGCAGGAAATAGCCCTAATAAAACTCAACTAGATAGAGCAAGGATTAGGAGAATTATTTACCACATTCTTTATTTACTTTAAATAGAAGCTCTCCCTAGCAGGAGAGGCCTAATAGGTAAGCGAAGTTAAGTTAGCTAAACTATAACATGCACTTAACAAGCGCATAAGAGAGATCACGGTTAGCAGAGGAGTTAGTAGGACAGACTACTACCTGGCAGTTACTATCTACCGCAGCATTGCAGTTAATATTAAGTCTCTTGCCGTGAAGGACAAGTATTAGAACCGACGCAGACCGCAGCCAGTCTAACACGCACCCCAACAAATCAACCACAACGGCAACACGCTAATAACAGGGGTACAGGCTATAATAACACAGGCAGGGAAACAAAAGAAATCAGACAAAAGGAAAAAGCCTAAAAGGATATTAAACCGCAAAGGGCTAAATAGGTGTTAGGAGCGGAAATAACCAAACACTGCTAGGAGGGGTGCTACCTACATTATAGCATTAAGGGCCATTACATTCCAGGATGCCCCCTCCTCCCACCTTAGCAACCACAGGTTAATATTAACATATATAGGGCAGACAAGGAAAGCGCGGACAAGGAAATCATCCCTAATAACATAGAAAACAAGTAGCCCCTAAGCAGAGTCTTGCATAGGGGCAGGAGGGCTAGCTAGCGCCCACAGTTACAGATAAGTATAATTAGTATATAAGTATAGAGGAGGACATAGAATATTATATAGATTAACTACTATTCCTAGTTCCTATACTCTTTAATACATACTCTTACCTTAATATTTAGATTAACTATAGATGTAATTACTATAGTACTATTAGCGAACTAGCAGCAAGACAGTTAGGCCTTAAGCTTATATAACTACTAACATAGAGACAAGTCCATACCATAGTAGAAACAGAAAAGCAGGGGAAATATATAAAAGAGAAGACCTCCTTAATCACCCACATAGTGCACACTAGGATTAACATTAACGGGTAGGAGTTATTAGTATACCTATATATTATTCCAGGCCTCACCTAGGACGTGATCTTTAGGATGCTATAGTTAGAATAACAAGATATAGTGATTCACGCAGCAAAACAATAACTAGTAATAGGGGCCGTAAAGGGTCTTTATATATTAGAAGCCTTAGAGCGTGGTATAGACAAGCCTATTCAAGGAATTATTAGAGCCTTATACGCCGCGGAAGCACGTAAAGCCTAATAATAGAAAGACACTATAACTTGCTTTATCACTATAAGTTTAAGGAAATAACAATAGTGCTATAGCTTATAGCACTAAAACAATAACTAAACAAACCTAACACATTAACACTACTAGAGGAGTTAGCGGACTTCGTAGACCTTTTTAATAAAACTAAAGCGGATAGGTTACCCCTTATAGGGGATCCCTTAACCACTACATCTAGCTATACAAGAACCCAGACAGTTCCAAACCCACACTACTATAGGGACCGTTATATAATATGCTAAGGGACTAGCTTCTAGAGATCAGACGTTAAATTACGGACTTTATAGACAAAGGATAGATCCGTGCTAGCTCCTTATTAGCCACGGCCCTAGTTCTCCTTATTAAGAAGTTAAACAGTGGTTAGCGTTTTTGTGTGAATTACCGCGCGCTTAATAAGATAATAGCATAAGACTAATACCCCTCCCTCTAATTAAGGAAACCCTACAATCCCTCTCTAGGGCATAATAGTTCACAAAGGTAGATATCCGCGTAGCATTCCACAAACTACAGATAGCAAAGGGCAAGGAGCACTTAATAGCATTCTAGACCAGATTCGGACTGTTTAAATGGTTAGTCTGCCTATTTAGACTAGCAGGCGCACTAGCAACCTTCTAACGCTATATTAACAAATCCTTAGGGGACGCGTTAGGGGATTTTATCACGGCATATCTAGATAATATCTTAGTCTATTTAAGGGGGGTTAAGGAAGGACCACATAGCTAAGGTCTGACTAATACTTGGCTGCTTAAGGGCGGCGGGATTATACCTAGACCTTAGTAAGTCTGTATTTGCTGTGAAGGAAGTCTAGTACTTAGGCTACATTATTACAGCAGGACATTTAGTCTGTCCTAACCTAGTAAAGGTTATAGCAATTAGGAATAGCTAGCGCCTACAAAGCTACGTAAGGTCCAAAGCTTCCTAGGGTTTGTAAATTTCTACTAAGACTTTATTAAGGACTTCTCCAAGATAGCAGCACTGCTTATACAACTCACAAAGAGAAATGTCCCTTTCTAATAAGGGCCCAAAGAGAACAAGGCCTTTAAGAAATTAAAAGGGGCTTTTATTAAGTACCTAGTTCTAGCATAATAGGACTTAGATTAACCTACAGTAGTTAAGGCGAATTATTTAGGCCTAGCCCTTAGAGGTTATATATTACAGGAAGGACCTAACCACGTTATGTACCTAGTTACGTATCACTCCGTAAGCTTATCAGCCTTATAAAGGAACTACACCATCTACAATAAGGAGCTCCTAGCTATTATCTCTTGCCTTAAGGCGTGGTTAGCAAAGCTACAAGGCATTTCATAACCGTTTATAATTTACATAGATCACAAGAACCTAGAATACTTCACCACTCCTCGCCTAATAATAGAATAGCAGGCTCGGTAAGCAAATACGCTCGCCCTATTCAATTTTCACTTACATTATAGACCTAGCACACAGGCTTAATAACCAGACGCACTTTTATAAAGGGAGTAGGATAAGAAGGGTGCGGGAGCAAGAACAGGACAGATACTATAACCAGTCACTATCACACAACTCTCTTAATCACCTACAGACTCACAGAAGGACCCTAATTAGGATCCTCTTATCTTAAACGCGACTCCGCCACTAGTTAGAGAGGTCCTCTTCGCCACAGAATACCTTTAGTTATTATAGGACTAAGCTATTATAGCAGACCTTACGTACTATATTTAACTAAAAGCTATTTAGGAAGGGGTATAAAAATTTCCCCAGAAGCAATAATAAGAGAACAGGTAGTAGATTGCTTACTTAGTGCCTACAGGGGCGCTCTAATTTAGGGGTTATACCTAGGTGCTAGCATAAGAACCTCTTATAATAACTCTTATTCAGCAATATCACAATTCGCTAGTTACAGAACACCCTAGCCAAAACACTACGTTTTAGATTTTACAGTAATAGTTTTACTAGGATAGGATATCACAGGATGTTGCCAGATTCGTTCAGAATTGCTATTGTTTTAGAGGTCACAAGAGTCGTTAATAACGTTAAGGCTTGCTAAAACCGCTACTAATCCCTAACAGGTTCTAGTCACAGATCTTAATAGATTTTATAACAAAATTACTAGCATTATCCTTAGAGAGACCTCGTTACCTAATAGTTATCACAGACAGGCTTTTAAAATTCGTCTAGCTAGAGGTAATAACTTCTATTAGTGCTAAGGAATGTGCAAAACAATTTAAGATGGTTTAGTAAAGGTTTAGAGGGTTCCCTAGTCTATTATTATAAACTATAGCTTAGACTAGTTAGGAAGTTTTAGATAACGCTATGCTTACTAGTTAGAATAGATTAATTACTCTCTACGTCACATTACCCACAGACTAACGGTAGCATAGAACAAGCAAACTAGGAGGTGTAAGCAATACTATAGGTAGCAATCTCCTTCTCTTAATTTAACTAGCCCAAACACTTAGCTACTTGCTAGCTTATAATAAATAACAGGACCTCTTCTATCACAGGGGTAAGCCTAAATAAGTTATTACATAAATACAACCTAGAACCTATTCAATCCTAGCCAGACCTTTTAGCATCTACTATAACACCTAAGGGAAGGGCTATTTAGTTTCTAGAACACTTATAGGAGAGGACTCTTCTAGCCTAGGCCGCGATAGCCTACGTACAGTAATAATAATAAAACGTAACAGTAGCTTTATAACGCCTAGCAGAACGCTTTTAAGTAAGTAATAAAGTGTGGCTTTCTCTTAAGAACATTAAGATAAACCACCCCTTAAGGAAACTTAACTAGGTTTTAGCAAAGTATATAGTAGTAAAGGTACTTACACCGCTAACAGTCTGACTAGATATACTAAGGGGTATCTATCTAGTATTCCACATAGACCTTATTAAATAAGCAGTAATAGACCCTCTCCTAAGTCAGAAACTATAGGACTCCTAACCAGCTCTAGAATAGGTACTGTTAGAGGATAATAACAAGCTTATTAAGGAGTATCGCGTAGAACAGATCCTGGCAGCTTAAAATGCGCTAGGTAAAGGCAATAGACGTAATGTCCTAGTTAAATAGGCAGGGTACTCATAGCTAATATAGGAACTACTAGAGAATATAGTGAAAACACAGGCACTTAATAAGTTTAAAAAGGAATAGGGAGATACATGTTATAATAATAGACTAAATTAATTACAGCAAACCCGTCTACCTATTAAGACTACAAATCAGACCTAGGGCGCATTTGTAGCGCCCCCCTACAAACACTTAAAAATCCTTAGTAAACTTATTAGGGATATTCTCTCTAACCTCCTTACCCACACCTATTTTATTATAAGATTCTATATTGTTATACCCCTAGTATAGACTAGGGTTAGATGCCTCTAACTAACGTCTAGGGGGGACATAGGACGTTCCTAGTAGGAGGCAATATTATTAGCCTCTACTAGCACTTAGACTCTAGGGAGCATAAGTAGATTAATAGTTAGGAGATAGGAAGTGACTAATAGGGGGAAAAGCTGCCTTTATAGCGGCCACTAGTTGCGGTAGGAGTACGAGCAACTCCTATAATATAGGAGTAATGCTAATTAATAGGGCTAGTAGCAGGGACAGGATAGGATAGTTACTAATAGCAGCGGGAAGGAGACTTATTACTAACCCTAATAAGCTAAGAATAACTATAGGTGGCTTTATAATAATAAGGGGATAGCGCTTTAATTATTACGGCTAAATAGCCGCGGAACTCCTCTTGCATAGCAGAGAGACCACTCACAAGCTACTGGTTCTATTAGAACAGGTTTCTAGCAACCTATTAGAGAGCGCTCCCTATTTAGCGGCTAGCTAAGGGGCTACTGCCTATAAAGGGCATGATATTAAAGCCTAGCGGATTTATAGCGGGAGTATTAGAGGGGGGAGGGCCTAAGGGCAGAGCGCACTAGGGCTAGGTTAAACTACGCCTAGTGTAGGAGCGCGTTCTAACAGGCCATAAGGGCACGGAAATCCTAGGATAGGACAAGTATCTTTCGCTTAGTTAACACAGTCTTTATAATGCCTGCTATTATAATATAGTTACCTATAGTAATAGCAGCCTCTAGATCTTTAAGGGCATAACGGAGTCTTAGGTTAGCAGATAAGAACTGTGTTAACTAGACATAGGTAATGTGGTTATGCTAATAAGGAGAGCACAAGCCTCTAGACTTAGGAGGACAATAAGCTAGGACACCTATAGTTAGAGAGCGCTTAATATAGGGTTTATAAGGACAGAAAACTAATATAGGTGCAGTATAGTCATTATTATTAAAATCTCCTTCTACAAGGTATTTGCTAATAGTATAGGCTAAAGGCGTGGAGGGGATAATAGAGGGAGATAGGAATAAGACATCTTAAGGAAAGGACAAATAAATACAGGAAGATATAAGCTTAGAGTTATAAATAAGAACACACAAGGGGATTATAAGGATTAAGGGATAATAGTGGTATGTAGGAAGGAGGGGTTATAAGAGAGGTAAGAAAGTAGGATATTTATATAGGAAGCGCGACTATATTAGAGGGGTTACGGATAGGTGGGGAGGGGTTAAGGTTACTATAATAACAAAGGAGGGGCTAGGAACACACGTTACGCACTTAGCCTAATAACAAAAAGCAAACGCAATAGGTAGAGACAGTCTCTATAACTTAGTAGGGAGGGGTACGCATCACACACCACCTAATAATAACAACAAATAACAAAGACGCTAACCACAAAAAGGGCGCGACAGGACAGGGAATAAATAGTTAAAGTTAGTAGGTATAGACATAGGGTTCATTTCTGCTATACGGGTTTGTGATAGGTGAGCAGGGATATATATAAGGGCTTAGGCTTTGCCTAAGCATTAGTTATAGCATACATAACAAGAGGGCTAATAGCGGATAACACGGAGACAAGTAGGGGCCTAAGCTAAGATAGCAAGGGTGGGGATTAAGGCTGAATATAGGATAGTAGGGGATAAAGATAAGGCTAAATATAAGATAGCAGGGAATAATAAGGGGATTGGAAGAGATAGGATAAGATAATAAGGGGATAGGAAGAAGCGGTGTGAAGACAATAAGGGGATAGGAAGAGGACAGATAGGATAGCTTAGGATAGTTAAGGAGTATAAGGGGCATAGGAAGGGATAGGTTTCCTACCTTCCTTTCTTCCCTCCTCAAGTTTCTCAATATCATATCGACGCCTAACAGCAGTTGCCTTGGGGCCAGTCCATAACAGAGGGTTTTATAAAGGATTATAAGGCTTAGTAGTTAACTTCTTATATAATAGAATATACTAAGGAGAAGAATAATAGAATAGACTTAGCTACTAGAGTTAAACTCTTCTTTAAGGTTTAGGCTTTTATTTATTATTAGCTACTCTTACTAAAGAATAAAAGGGACTAAGATAGACTTCTTCCTTAGTATAATTATAGATCTTATAATAATTAGGTTACTCTTACTAAAAAAATAAAAGGGGCTTAACTATACTATTTCTAAGAAAGCCTCTTCTATATAGACCTTGCTAATCTGTGGTATTTACGTGTGTTTAAAAGTGGTTACTTGTAAAGTTAACCACTAATCAGTGTTAGTTACGCAGGGTCGTAATATGTGTAAGCTTTAAGAATAGTATTGTTATTAATTATCTATTCTAAGCTATTAAAGAAAGAGGGAAAAGAGAGGTTAAAAAGTGAGGGCACTCTTGTGAGGTGAAAAACGGGCAGCTGTGCGTGTGGGTCACGTGGTACAAGCCCTGCCCTATCACAGGGCCTAACTGTGGATCGGAAAGTGGGGTCGCGCGGGCCGACCTTCTTCTGGCCACAATTGCGGCTGCCAAGCGCGATTGATATCATGCTTGTTCCAACAGTTAGTAACTACTAAGTAATAGTAGTGGAAACGCTACTATTAGGCTAGTAAGAGTAACTTATAAATTATTAAGAGGGATAAGGAGGAAAGGAAGTGAGGTAAAGGGGGAATTTAGCCTCTCTTATATTAACCACAAACCCCTTAAGTAATTTACACGCACTATATAAGTGATTTATAAATTAGAAAATTTAGCGTTATAGCTACCACTATTAAGAATATAGGCTAGCTACGCGCATATAGCAAATTTACCACTACCTTATTAGGATTTATAAATAAACCTATTTAGATAAATAGTGTCTAATACCCTATTCTTTTAGTCTAATTATAAAATTTAATATAAGGTGTTCACTTCTATAGAATTAGTAATAATAAGGATAAGAGTAGTTATAAGGCTATACCCTAGCTATAATTAAATTACTACCTAGAACTAATAAGTAGTGTGGAGAAGAATCTGTAACCTATATTAATATTATTATTATAGTTTCCCTTATAGTGCATTAAGCTATAAAGAGTTATAATAAACTTATATAAGGAAGTTTATATAGTAAGGACACTATAATAAAGTAGCTTATTATAATTAAGAATAATTATATAAAGAGGGGGAACTATATTAGGGTTATAGAGGTAATAGAGGTAATAGAGGTAATGGCATTATGTATAATAGGGTTTAGTGGCGGGTTGTACTAACCTAGCCACAAGCTAGTCATATGCATACTAGAGGGGGTATTTAGCGAGGGCTGCACATATAGAATGTGGGAGGCTAGAGATTAAAACCTTTAAGCACACACCCCTACCTTTTAGCTTGATAGCAGCGACACCTTAATTATACCTTCACTCTGTTCATGCGACTAGCCCATAAGCCTTGACATTAACCTCATAGGTAACCACTCCCACACGCACGCGAATATCGCAGATTAGTGAGGACATATAGAAGAGACTTTCTAGGAAGTAGTGTAATTAGGCCCCTTTTATTCTTTAGTAAGAGTAACCTAATTATCACAAGATCTTATAATTATACTAAGGAAAAAGTCTATCTTAGTCCCTTTTATTCTTTAGTAAGAGTAGCTAATAATAGACAGAAGCCTAAACCTCAAAGAAGAGTTTAACTCTAGTAACTAGGTCTATCCTATTATTCTTCTTCTTAGTGCGTTCTATCACACACGAAGCTAACCGCCTAGCCTCGCAATCCTTTAATCCCTAATCTATTAGCTAGATCAATCCGTCAGATTAGTTAAAATCAACTATTAGGGCCGCTGCCAACGATGCCGCCCGATCCAACGACCTGACCACTAGGTTAATCATCAAATCAACTATTAGAGCCGCTGCCGAAGATGCTGCCTGACCTAATTAACCGACTAACAAGCTCTGTTCCTTTTACTAGGCATTTACAGAGACTTTTTTTTTCTTCTAATCCCCTCGCCCAATCAATCCGTACAATTAGATCGATTGATTCAAGTCACCTAACCGGTCCGATATCCTCAAAATCATCAGACCGATCAAATCAATTGATTCCAACCGATCGGACTATCAGATTAATTAATTCAAGCTATCCGACCTATCTGTTATTATCAATTCATCAGTTTCGTCAGGCTAGTCAGACTAATTGATCACAACCGCCACAAGCGACCTCTTAACCAATTGATCAGGACCTTCAAAAATCAGTCCTTTTAACCGATTTAATCAATTAGTTAGACCTGTCGCTATTATTCCTTTATCCCTGTTTTCCCTTCTTGTGGAATTGATATTATATGACAAAAGAGAGAATTCCTAGTGTTAGAACAAATATTATATTAATTCCTTCGCAGCCGCGGATGTGGCCGGCGGGAGGTTGGCTCGCGCGTGTGCGCGCGACCCCCTATCCGGCCACGTAGTAGGGCAGGGCCTATGGCCACGTGACCCACACGCGGCAGCCCCTTGTTATTCTCACGAGAGTGCCCCTCTTTTGACCTCTCTTTCTTCCCTTTCTTCGCTAGCTTAGAATAGATAATCAACAACGATACTATTCTCGGAGCTCACACATTACGACCCTGCGTAACTAACAGTTTAGTAATATTCTTATTACTTTTAAGTAATAACTATCTTTATCTATTTCTCCTATTTTTTAACTACTAAATAAACTCTATTTAAGTATAGCTTTTATAGTCTATATAACTATTTATAGTAGTAAAACATATTTACTATTACTTTACCTTATTTACTAAGTAGTTACTAGTATATATAACTATAGTTATATTATTTATAAATATATTTTAATCTATTATAAAGACTATATTTAAATTTACTAGGAATATCTATAGGTTTTTATAAGTATTCCCCTTATATATAAGAGCTTTTAGCTATATCTTTACTAAGCTATATTTATATATTCCTAGTATAATTAGTACTAGCTAGGGTATAGGGGTTTAAGGGTAGGGGTAAAGCCTAAGTTAGTATTATTTAATTAAGAAAGGGTATTTACTTCCTATAAATTTTTCTATAGTTACTTAAGTCTATACTTTTTTTAGGTAATTTATAGCTATATCTTTACTTATATAAGGCTATAGTTAAGTGTAGCTTTTTTATCCTTAAATATTACTTCTAATTCTTAGGAATTTATAAGGGTAGTTAAATAAGAAGACTCTTACTCTATACCTGGGTTTTGATCTATAGGTGTGTCTTTATATAGTGTGTTTGCTCTAGGATTATTAGTAGCTATAAATTAGGTATTTATTTTTCTTAGTGCTTGTTAAGTTAACCAAGGGGGATTCGGGTCCTATGACCATAGGTCACTAGTGCACTAGTTACTCGATGTAAAGGGTTTAATTTTACTTGTCTTCTAGATCTAGCTATAGGGGATTGAGGCTATAGATATACCTTAATCCTAGGGGTGCCTCCGCATGCGTGGTGTTGTGGGTCAAACACGCTATCTGGGGCGAAGTGGGGCGATAGTCCCGTGCGACTAATCGCGTTACTAGTCTAGGTGGGGTAATAAGACCCCGTGCGCCAGTTGCGTTCTAGTGCACAGTGGGGCAATAAGACCCCGTGCACCCAATCGCAATTCAGTGCACAGTGGGGCGATGAGACCCTGTGCATCCAATCGCGCAATTCGACCGTGGTGACGAATTCGTCCGCAACGAATTCGCAGCGATTCTAACAGTGCTAATATTCTTAACCTACTAATAGTCTATTACCCTAATAGGGTAAGAGAGATTAACTTATTAAGGCTTATAGGCTAGTTATATAAACAGAGTAAAGGTATAATTAAGGTATTGCTACTATTAAGCTAAAAGGTAGGGGTGTGTGCTTAAAGGTTTTAATCTCTAGCCTCCCACATTCTATGTGTGTAGCCCTTGCTAAATACCCTCTCTAGTATGCACGTGACTAGCTCGCGGCTAGGTTAGTGCGACCTGCCACTGGACCCTATTGTATATAATGCCATTGCCTCTGTTAAGTTGACCAAGGGGGATTCGGGTCCTATGACCACAGGTCACTAGTGCACTAGTTACTCAATGTAAAAGGTTCAATTCTGCTTATCTTCTAGATCTAGCTATAGGGGGATTGAGGCTATAGATATACCTCAATCCTAGGGATGCCTCCGCATGCGTGGTGTTATGGGTCAAACACGCTGTCTGGGCGAAGTGGGGCGATGGTCCTGTGCGGCCAATTGCGTTGCTAGTCTAGGTGGGGCGATAAGACCCCGTGCGCCAGTTGCGTTCCAGTGCACAGTGGGGCGATAAGACCCCGTGCATCCAATCGCAATTCAGTGCACAGTGGGGCGATAAGACCCCTGTGCATCTAATCGCAATTCGATGCAAAGTGGTGACGAATTCGTCCGCAACGAATTCGCAGCGATTCTAACACTAGTAATTTTTCTCTTTTTGTTATAGGCGTAAGAGGCTTAAAAGCGCAGTAAAATCAATTAAAGGAAATGTTATAATAAAGGGGTAACTAAGCAGGTTTCGCTGCTTTAATTAGTTGGATGTGCAGGTCTATTATTAAAGACAGGAAAACAAAGGTAATAACAGAAGTAGGAAAAAGAGAGGTTGTAAGGTTGCTTACGTAGCCAAGTGGGGCTGGTCGTTGATGCGGCCAATCGTATCGCGTGCATCAATTCAGTAAACCCACTTTTAGTCTAATCCGAACATCAGCTATAGGGGCTAAACATAAGCCGTAGGAAGCTCTGGCAATCTCTCCTTTTCTCTTTTGGCTAAAAAGCTTAAAAAACGCAATAAAAAATCAAATTAAAGGGAAGTGTTAATAAGTGGATCCTTCAGTGGAAATCCACAGCTGTGATTAGTCCAGGTTCAATCTATTCCGGACCGTTAATGTTAGGGGGGAAATAAGGGCATCGTTAATTTACTAGTCTCTTCACCTAACCTTCCACACGTATATTAACCTAGTTGTTGTTAATGAAGGTCTTGAGGCTCTTGTTTGATAAGGCTTTTATTATTACATTAGCGATATTATCTCTTCTGTCAATCTAGCGAATCTCGTGGATCTCGCGCCGTTCGTACGATTATCGCAATGCTATGATATTAATTATAAGTCGCTTCTCCTTCGTTGTTCCGAGTTTAACGAGGCATTTATAAAGCGAAAACAAGTCTATATAGACTATAATTGGCACCTGTGGCAACTTCAGCTGCTTTATCACGATGTTAAGCGTGGTGTTCACAGCGTAGGTTATGTTAACGCCTTATACCATGCTGTACAGCTCTAATACTAGGGCGCTTCTTATAACCCTTTTGCTTTTTGTAAAGCTATATATAATAATGTTACCTTATATTGTGAATTTAGCGCTCTTATTATTGCTTTCGTTGCCTAGGATAATTACGTATCCTAGTTACAAGCTTAAGTCCTTATTATTTGCAAAAGAACCATTAACAAAGATATATAGCTTGGCAGATAAGAGATTAATTAGTACGTAGCGGAGGCCGCGGTCTTGATATTCTATTTGCTAGTAAAGCCTTTTGTTTAGTTGTTTAATATTATCAATTGTAATATTGTGTTATTAGGCAGCGACAGAGAGGTCATATAATGCTTTAGGCTAACAGATTGTGGTAATATACGCTTCACAGGCGCGTTGTTTAACGTACTGTTAATACTTTAAATCCGTAGCTACATTAATAGGCTAAATCTTCTTACTTTAGCCTTTCTAATAGAGGTTTAGCGAGTTATTATTAGATTCGGTTAGCACACAGCTATTAAAGATTAGCAGTGTTCCTGTGGTAAGCCTTTACTTTAGCTTAGCGGTGAAGTTAGCTTTCTTTAGCTTAGATTCTTCACGCTTAAAGAAGGTATTGTTGCTAAGCCCTAAGGTATTATTGGTTTGCATTCTAACGATTCTAAAGCAGTTCTTATTATCTAAAATTAATAGGCACAGGTTATATATTAAAGTGACTATACTGAGGTTGTTATAATAATGACGGAAGTACGTTAACCACTAGTGTGTTCCTGCTTCCGTAATTTTGTAGAGGGGCTTAATAACTTCTATTACTGTTCCTTGTGAATACAAGTGTTTGATCTGATTAGGAAGTTACGCGATAATATACCTATTAAGCTTTATTATTAACTGTACGTAGGCTTGTGTGATATTGCGAATCTAAAGGCTAATGCCTTTCTTACAGAGGAAGGGGCTAGGGCTATAATTAATCGTTAACTAGCCCGTTAGATAGTCGGAGATTAGGTCAGGATATTAAATTTATCGTGATCACTATAGCCTTGGATGACTAGCTGTGATTTCTTATATAGTGTTTCCGTTCCCTTTCCTTTAACCTCTTAAACTATACAGGATTTAAAAATCCGCTAGCCACCGTGTAGGTTTGGGTTAAATCTAACAAATTTAAAGACTTTACGAGCTTATAAAGCGCTGATTTCGTCTTAATTAGAGCGTTTAAACGGGTTACCTAAAGTGGTTATCTTCCCTTCTTTACAAAGTTATATAGCTAGGTCAAAATCAGCCTTTTCCTTTGCCATAAGGAAGGTTTCACTCTAAATTAGCTCTTTAAGTAGCTAGAGAGAGTTCTTTCTAGGCCTTCTACAACCTCTCTTAGGTATTAGATTTGTGTCAGTTGTGGTTTTCGGCTTTAGAGGTCACCCTCTTTGTCTTATAGTATGCTCTTCTTCTTCTAGGTTAGAATTATTATTAGATTTATTAGAAGCGGCTTTAGATTCCAGTTCTTCTTATTAGGGATTATTATTATTACATAGATATAGCTTAATAACAGTTAATCGAAATCTAGCAGGTCTATACGGTATTTAAAGAGTGTAGCTTTTACCGTTAGTGGCAATTAGCTTGTACAGGGCCCTGCCAGCCTTCTTTCTCACGCTATACGCGCATATCTGACTGCAGAGGCAGTAAATGTGTAAGCGTTGTGTTTAG
The DNA here is from genome assembly GCA_023658535.1 of Epichloe glyceriae. Lineage (NCBI taxonomy): Eukaryota > Fungi > Ascomycota > Sordariomycetes > Hypocreales > Clavicipitaceae > Epichloe > Epichloe glyceriae. The sequence continues at coordinate 5,825,935 of CP098289.1, read as the reverse complement.
ACTATTACAGGCAGTGAGGGCATCTCTAACCTGCCTTCTCGCTAGGTATTGTCAGGCTTTGTCAGTCACTTTCCGTAGGATCGCAGCTTATTATATAATAGAGAGGCTTAGTAGTAAATCATTAGCTAGTCGCGGGTATGAACTAAACACAAGGAGCGTAGGCATAAGGCTATCTAGCCCTACTAAATCATTAACGGCCTTAATAGCTATTTAAAGCTTTTAATCTATTATCACGCTTGTGTTATTACCTAGCTCTTCGCTAATAATATTATACGCTTTTCTTAGTGGTCCGTGGTATTGTTTAACCTTTCTAATGCTCTAGTGCGCTTCCACAGGCACTTCGTTAACGCTAATTGCTATAACGCGCGCATAGTTACGGAATTCGTTTAAGGCAAAATTCTTTCTAGTATTGTAAACTATCTAGTCTAGAGGACCTAGATAGGTATTAATCTAGCACTCTTTTAGCGCGTTTTAGATGTTATATGCCTTCTGCTTCTAAGGTTTAAGGAAGCAAGCTGCTTAGAATAAGGTTACCGCATTAATAATATAAAGCATAGGCTTTCTATTAAGGTGTATCACATTAATAATTATCTCGTAGTTAAAGTTATAATTGTCTTTTAACGTAAATTGGAATTGCCCTAGCGACTTCCTGTTAAGTTAACAGTAGTAGCAGACCTTTATAATCTTCTTAATAACCTTGTTGTTTATATCCTTACCTACGCGATGTAAGACCTTTAATAGCTGTTATATAGAAGGATGTCCAAATTGTTAATGAAGCTAATGAATTTGTTTTTCTAAGAGAAAGTAGGCGGTTACTTCCGTGGCTTCTAGAGTCCACTATAGATATCCCTATTTCCTAATAATTAGCACCTTTTAATTACCTTAAATTAGCACGTTCTTAAGGTTATTAATCTTAACCCTTATATTATCTATGTCATTAATGCTATATAAGAACGGTATGCTTATATTAATAACATAAAACGTGATAAGGCTAAAGACTATAGGAACCTTTAAGATTCCCACTAATATTGCTAATCCAGCGCTAAATTTAACAGTCCGTTGCCTCTTAATAGGTTCTATTATTAAAGAGGGCATCCTCTTTACTAGGGCCTTAGCCTAGTTAATTCTAGCTGTTAAGAAGCCTGCCGCCCTAGTATTAGGAATAATACCTCTAAATACCTTATTAGAGTAGCGTTCCTCTGATATGTAGGCGGTTAACTAGGGCCTGAACGGATCCTCCTTATAGAGAGCATGCTAGAGGGCTTCTTTTCTAAGGTTTTAGAAGATATCACCTCCGTTTACTAGCTTTATAGCACTTATAAAGAATTACGTAACTATTAGCTTACTTTTAATCTCACTGGATTCTTTAATAAAGGCTTTAGCTACATCCTAGGCATCTTTATTATCAGAGCTTTTGTTATTCTCTTTTATAGCGCTATTATTACCTTTGTAAGCTTAGAGGAAAGCTCTATATTTGCTATTAGAAGGAGGGTTCCTATGCCTCTTGTTCTTCCACTATCGTTGCCTTGCTTCCTAACAATCCTTATTACTATAATTAAAGGACTAGCAGCCATCTTTTCCGCATATAAAGCATCGTAGCCGTCGTCAGCGGCCTTAATCGCGACCTTGATCGCGACCTTAATCGCGATTAGGACCTCTAGAGCGCCTATATTAACGATCTATGAAGAAGTCCTTGTTAGTGCGGTTGTTAGTATGGAACTGTTATTAGCTGACTTCTTTTTAGGCTTTGGCAATGCTAATTAACTTGCAAAGGTTGCCTATAAGGTCCTCAAATATGTTATTAACTACGAATTCTGCAAGGCTACATTCTAGTACACCTCTAATAGCTTAGAGGGTCTGTTTAATAAGTTCTGTATTATTAGCAAGAGGGTTAAAGAGTCTGTTATAAATATCTTAAAGGCTTTAAACCATAGTGTTAAGGCACTCTATCTTTGTCTTATTAGGATGTTTGGCAATAGTGCCACGTAGCGTAATGCTATTTCACTCTTAGCGGTAGAATTGCTTATTTATAGCCGTTTTAAAGTGCTGTCTAATAAGCTTAACCATTTGATTAAATGTGAAGCCTACTAATGGCTTTATAGCAATGTTTGTGAGATAGAATTTCTTCGCGTTACCCGTTAGTATTATAGGGAATGCTTTTATAAGCGCGGTTTCCGTGAAGTTAAGCTAATGGCATTAGTCTCGTAATATCACTACCTTTGGTCTAATGAAATCGAACATCTTCCCACTGTATTTATTGGCTTCTTTGTAGATCTTTGTAAGATTAAGTACCTTCCTTATGTTATTATAGTATTCCTAGGCTTATAGTGTTATAAGGGGTGGTGAGAGGTATATTCCTAGTTAGGCTTAAGGGATAATAGGAACAGTAGGTTAAGAGGGCTAGGCATCTGTAATTAGCGGGCTTAATGTTATTAGCAATGGTTCCAGCGTAATATCAGGTGCTTGCAGCGAGGAGCGTGGATTCTTTATCATTAGTATTAGCTTTGTATTTAGGTAAAGGTTTAAATAGAACCTACCTATAGTGATTTGCTTGTTAATCTCTTCTAGAGGCTATTCGGATTATACTTTTTCTTAGAGTACTCTTTTAAGTGCTTTAGTAATCCTTCCGCTAGATCTCCTTATATATACACTGTGTTCGCGAAGGAGGTCTTATAGCGCTTTAGTTAGGCCTTTATAGGCTCTATTAAAGAGGTCTTTGTTCTAATTGCTAAAGTTAAATTAGTAATTCTCCTATTATTCCTAATCTTTATATGCTTGCTCTTTGTAGTAAAGGATTATATAAGTAATCTTATTATTAAGATTAGTGGTGGTTGCGGTCTCTGGGTTAATGTTATCGCTTATTAAGTCCTAGTCTGTTAATAGGTTCTTCTAGCATTATTATATCTGCTCTAGAAGCTCTTCTCTTATTAGATAAGAGTGAGGGTTTTAAGGGTCTTCTATCTAAGAAGTTATAATAAAAGAGAGGAGGAGAAAGAGGAGGAGGAGGGGATTTAGCTAGCTTATTAGCTAAGATTCCAAGATAGTTAGCGGGGTTAAATCCTTATAGCGCTAGCCCCTAATTGGACAAAGGCTAGTAATTCAATCCTTTAGAAGCCTAATACTGCAGAGGCGTTATCTTCTCCCTATAGTATGTTTTCTTGCAGAGGTAATTGTACGTCTCTTCTTAGTGTTCTCTTGCTGCTCTGTGGTTAGTTATGCTAAATCCTTCTTAGTTAAGTAACCACTAATTAGTATTAAGTTAACTAAGGGGATTCGGGTCCTATAACCACAGGTCACTAGTGCACTAGTTACTTAATATAAAAGGTTTAATTCTGCTTATCTTCTAGATCTAGCTATAGGGGGGATTGAGGCTATAGATATACCTTAATCCTAGGGATGCCTCCGCATACGTGGTGTTGTGGGTCAAACACGCTGTCTAGGCGAAGTGGGGCAATGGTCCTGTGCAGCTAATCGCGTTGCTAGTCTAGGTGGGGCGATGAGACCCCGTGCGCCAGTTGCGTTCTAGTGCACAGTGGGGCGATAAGACCCCGTGCATCCAATCGCAATTCAGTGCACAGTGGGGCGATGAGACCCTGTGCATCCAATCGCAATTCGATGCAAAGTGGTGACGAATTCGTCCGCAACGAATTCGCAGCGATTCCAACAGCCTCCATTGCCTCCATTGCCTCCACGACCCTGGCATGGTTTAACTAAGCCCTTGCCTAATAATAAATTTTAATAATTTATCTAACTATTAGGCCTTATAAATACAAAGGCCTAGCTTTAAAAAACCAACTAAAAAATTAAAAAATTAAAATCAACAAAAAACACTGGAATTCCGTTAAAAAGTTATTAATTTGAGTTAAAAAAGTTATTAGATTTATTATTAAATTTATGGTTAACTTAGATATCTATTAAAGAGCTAAGTTTTAGGTATTAAATTAGTTACCTTATACTTTTCTAGAGGGAGTATTAAAATAATGCTATTTATAGCACTATTTTATAGGCCTACTAGTTGCCTAGTTGCGTTATTGTAACGTTAGTTACAAGGCGTTGCTTACAGCGTTGCCTGTAGCTTTAGCTATGACCTACGTTCTTGCACACAACTAACCCACAGGCTTGTATAACTAAGCTAACTAGGTTACCCTATAAGGAAGCTAAAATTAACTGTAACTAAGGAACTAGTAGTTGTATAAAGGCTAACGTATACTATTCAAATCCTTGATTTATTCTGGATTTTATAGTATATTTTATTAATAGGGTTATTTATTAAAGTGCTTAGTTAGGCTATATAGGCGTTTAGTTTATATAGCTATGAGTCGATTTTTTACTTTTCCTATACAAATGAATTATATAGAAAATAAAAAGTAGCTTACAAGACCCTATTAGTAACCTAGTTTTACTAATATAGTTAGTAAGTCTATAAGGGGACTTAGTAGAATCCTCTCATTACTTATCAGATCGTCCGTATTGCTAGAAATCAACTACATTCAACTATTAAAGCTCTATATCTTGAAGAATCATCGTATTATAGTAAATCTAGAAGCCGCCGCGTTAGAATCTATTAGAGAGGTCTTCCTATCCCTCTAGCTAGATTCCCTTCCATTTTCAATAACTGTTCTAATAAATACACGAGTGTAATAAAAGAGGTCTTTAACTAATATAATCAATAATCACTAAGAGAGAGAGAAGGAGAGGAATCTAGCTTAGTAGGCGAGAGGAAAAAAGGAGGCCATATGCGGTTGCTAACGTGGCCTTACCATATATGGGGCTGCGTACGCAATGCGGCTAATTACATTGCGTGCATTAATTCAGTCGCCCCACCCTTGGCCACGATTAATCTGAACATGACCCGGATGAAGCCACAGTTTCAATAATAATACTATTCTTAGGGCTCACATTATATATCCTAATATTAGGCACCTGTGGAACTAACATCCTCTTTTACATGTTTTAAAGTTTTTTTTATTAAGGAGTCATAGCTCGAGTCCATAACAGCTATTACTATAATAAATATAAAATTAGTAGGCAACCTAAATCGCAAATGCGGGGTTTTTCGATTTTTTTAGTATGGCAGCGTTTTGCCAAACCTCTCTCTAAGGTGCCACCGTAGTTGCTATCTATCTGTGCAAAAGACGGTAACCGGTGAACGGCGAAGGATGCCGTGGCACTGAATCACACATGCGCCATGGTCGCCGCCCTGCATGTACTCCCAGTGCCCCACATGTGAACCAACCGTTGGCAGTGCTAGGCAGGCTGCCACCTACCTGACTGGCACGCCTCTCGGGGCAATTATCTGAGCATCTGCAGTTGCGGCGGAAGCGTCTGGTCTACTCCATGTTCAGAATCGACCCTCCTCCCACCACACAGGCTCAAGCGGAGAGCCCACCAAACTCCAGGCAGCCAAAGTACCCCGCCACCACCTTCCGTCTCCGGAAATCGCTGATCCTTCCACGTCGCCCACGCGAACAGCTTTGGTTCCAATCCCATGAGTCTTCGTGTTGCCAACGTTTCGCCATTTCACGAACCATCTTTTAGACGCCTAATCTGCCTGGTGTTTGAATATCTGCCGGTGTGGTGCCTTGGACGACAACCTGCCGCCTGCTTTGCTGCGCAGTCAGCGGCTGCTGCATGCAGGCAGACACCGTCACCAACATGTGCACCGAACACACCAATCGCGATGCGCATTCTGAACCGCATGCCGACCAAGAGTCGGCCCAGTCTCCAGAACAAGACCTCTCCGTCTCATCTGCTTTAACCGTCAGCATTAAATCCGCGGATGACGCCACATCCTCGATATCCTCAGACAAGAGCGACTCAAAACCCCTAGAAGTGCCATGCGGCGAACATCTAGTATCTCCAAGATCCCACAAAGCCCGAGGCGGGTCCGATTTGATTTCATGGGCGAAGAAGTGCTTCCAACCTCATCTCCCCAGCAGTCTGCTTTCATAGCCGCTCGTATCTCATCACCTGAACCTGCAACTATTGAGGCGGATTGTACTTCAAATCTCGCGACCGATCCAGGGGAGGATGAGGAAGAAGAGGCACCTCCACGCAAAGTATCATCATCCGATGCCCTACGTGCTCTCTCAAGGGCCCCTTTCGATGAAGATGGGACTGTCTGGACTGTCGTGAACTCCGACTCGGAAGAATCTGCGACAGAGGGGGGCTCAATTTGCGCAAAATCGCCAATCAGAGAATACTGATGCCTTGCCAAAATGCGCTGCGGCCACCTCACCTGGAATAGAACCGACATCAAACACGCTCAAAACTAAAATACGCTTCAAGAGTGCTGTGTCCAATACCGTGGCGCACAACGTGAATAATCCAGAGGAAGACTCGACCGACGATGATGACATTCTTTCCATGGCCAAGCATAAAGCCCCGCTATCACTTGCATACCGAGGGCCAGCGGTGCTATCCTCATTGCTTTCCGATAAGAAAGTTGTCTCATCTCAGTATAGTGACCACGATGCAGAGCCGTCAAATTCTGAAAGGGCAGATATGACAGAACCTCGCGATAAGGTCACTTCACGGACATCTCGAACAGCGGACGAGAGAGACGATGACATGTTCCATTTTGAAGAAGACTACCTCGAGTTGCCAAAGCGAGGCTTCGAAGAAAAACCTGTAGAACCGGAACAGGAACCGGAACCGGAACCGGAACAGCCAGAGGAGGAATGTTCAGATCATGAGATCAGAACAGCCCCCGTGCGGCCAGCTAGCCTCTACGCAACATCCCCGGCTGTTGCGATTCCCAGGCGAATGGAGCATGACGACGAAGAGCAGTCGACTCCGTCAAGGCCCAAATTTCAGGCCGGTACTGTCGGTTCTTACAAAGGTCGGCCGCTCATAATGCCCGTGATACGAAACCCTGATCTTCTGGAGGAGATCCACTCCTCAGAACCCGTTGATCCCGTCGTGGGGAGCGTACATGATCGCAGTCCAGCCGACGACTTCAAGTCCAGTACTGCGCAGGCATCCATTGACCAAAGACTAGCTGCTAGTGCTCCTAGGAGCTTCAGCGAGCGCCTTATGATAGAAGAAATGATGGAAGCAGCGAAAGCAAGTACGAGAACGTCGGGAGTTCGGCAATTGTGAGCTAACCATTGGGTGTACGAATTAGTGTCTTGTCTCTCTGGACCACTTCTTCTCTTTTTTTTTCAATTCATTCTTCTCTTTAATTATTTACGGGATTTGGTCCTGCGTTTTACAGCGCTTTGTCGAGAACAAGGAATAATAATTCAGGGGCACACGAGGGAATGAATCCAGCGGCATTCTTGAGGCGTTTGCATTTGTTTATTAGGACGGAGTTTACACATAATATCGGAAAGGGCAACCATCGGCCAATTCGTCTAGGCCCAGGGATCATTGATGTGTTCGCAGGAAATCTAGAGCGGCCGGGGTCTGGTTGGTACTTCATGGTTCATGAGGCAACGATTCGAAAGTCGAGCGGCAATCCCCCAAAACAAAAAGGTCAAAATCATTCAGCAGTGATAGATGCAGGTAGCCGATTGATTGCTACAAAAGTTAAACCTAGGCTCATCAACATGACCACCTCTCGATTTGCGACTGTAGTTGAAGCGGTCCCGACACTCATGGATAGCAACAAGTAGTATATCGCTGTAACGAGGTTATCGACCAAGTGACAGCTTTGAGTGGCTACTCTCACCAACTTATTAGTGGGCTGGTTTCGGGCCTGGCATTTGGTCAGCTACGATCTGCAACCTGCAACCTCAGCAGATCCCTGGACCTCGCCACCAGATCAATTGCAAGTTTGCGACGGCACAGGATATATCCTCTTTCTCAATTGCTCTCCAATCAAAACCGGTCGCAATGGGTGGTCTCAACTTGGAAATTTTCAAGGTACGATTCCGGCTACGCGATGGTTGACAGCGAGTTCCTTTTCTATCTGACCCGAAAAATTGTATGACAGTTTGGCATGTACGTCATGTTTCCCATCGGGATCATGTACTATTTCGGCACAAATCTCGACAACAGATTCTCAGTACAGGGTTTTTGGCCCAAGCCCGAGGAATGCAACAAGTTGCCCCGCGATAGAGAGGAGGTCAAGGCCGAGTACGAGCGTATTGTGGCGCGACAGAGGTCTCGTCAATCGTAGCTGCCTCTGGGACGCTGGCTCGATGATACAGTAGGCTCACAAACTTGGCGAGTAGATGGCGATGAGCGTAAAGAATGCCGTTCTCTCTGCCATCTTCTTCTTATCCGTAACAGCTTTGATGTGCTTTTTTCTCGACAAACAAGCCCTTTGCTGCCCCGGGGAACAAAATATGCTTTAATGAACGGGAGGAGGCTCCAACAGATCCGAGTACGTAAACACGCATCAACGGATTTTTTGAGTGCGCAGCAGTAACTAGGCCTGATAAAACGGAAGAGGTATCTCCATGTACGTAGACCTACAGAACTATCCCTGTATTGTAGGGCAAGATGCCTGGCTTGCCACTGTAGCTGTGTACTCAGCTGAAGCAAAGGCACAGAGAGAGGATTATGAGCCGAGACGGGCTCTGGCTATTATCTGTTTTTTAGACATTCATGTAAATTTGAGTAGGCGTTGGTCTGACATTCGGCCTTATTTGAGCTGGCAGAGACTGAGACTTGTCACAATAGTATATTTCATGTTGAAGTTGTTCCGTCGAGCCATAATGCCTATAAATGACAGAGGCTGTGTCTACATCGCAACAGGATATCAAGAATAAAAGTCACTTTGTCAGCAGAGACACGACGTCGCCATGGCCATTCCATTCTCTTGCGCCAGCATAAGCGGAGTGGCTCCGTCTTTGTCCTTGACACCAGTACCTGGAGCAGGTTTCTGCGAAAGCAAGGCTGTAACCGCTTCAGCGTGCCCATTCATACAAGCCAGGTGCAAGGGCGTCCGCATATTTTGATCTGTCTCACTAATGTCGACGCCCCAGCGCAAGAGCCTCTCAAGAATGTCGACGTGTCCATTCATCGCGGCATGATGTATAGCGCCATCTCCTTCTACGTCTGGTGGCTGGATCGTACTCGTACTTTGGGCCAGCGCGAATCTGATTGTGGCGGATTTCGACCACAACAGCGCCTGCGATCTGAGAAATCGGAGAAACGGCCAGAAAGCAACTCAAAACACCCGACTTCTTCACAATTGGTGTTCTCAGTCGGCTTTAAGAAACGAAAGGGTTGTCTGTCCCAACAGTGCATTTCCGTCTTCAAGAGTCATTCGCTATGGCAACTGCCAACCTTTATGCCTCGGTGACGATAGAACTTTCCACATCACGTACATGTAAAATTCCGGTCGAGACCAAGTGGGCTGCTGCAGTTGGTCGTCACGCGAGCGGGCTTCCTGCTTCCTATCTGGGTATAGCACAAGGTTCCATCTCATTTCTGACGAGTCAAGCTACAGTCTAATTAATCCCTGTTTGATTTTACAGGAAGGGGTTACGAGGGTGATGCCTCAGATTTGAGGCTGCGATGTGAGGCTGCGATGTGAGGCTGCGATGTGAGGCTGCGATAACCTCAACACTTTGTTCTCGTAGTTCAGATTACTTTGGGAAAATGCCTGACATAATAGCATGGCCTACGCATGTCAACAAACGTGCTGCGTTATTCTGCAAGAGAGGTTTTTCTTCTTCTAAAAGTACGAGATTTTAGCAAGGAGATGTAAAATAACACGGAACACCAGACCTGCATTTCCGTTTGCATCGCGTGGTATGGTAATATCAGCTTCGAGAATGAAATCGATAAATGGGGTGGCAAGCAGCGCTTTACCACCGATTGAATTGCCGGCGTAGAGAAGGCCTTACGAAAAGAACCACCATGCAACTTCCACTCGCTCAAGTCACCATCGTCAAAATTGAACATGGTAGCGATACCGACACAGGCATATGCGTCGACCTTCAACCCAGCACAATCTCCACCGACTCGAGGATTCCACTTGAGAAAGTCGTCAAGTGAAATACCGTTCGTCTGAGCAATTGCCTTTGCAGGTATCATCTCCTTTCACAAGATGGAAGTTGTCGCAGTCAGAGACAATGTTGGGCTGGGTTGGCTCCGGCGTAGTGATGCCTACACACAGATTTGAACACTCAGGATGCCCAAGAGGACTCCTGTGATAATGGCAGTCGTACCATTAGGAAGCCGGGTCGATGTTGCTGACGAAGATGATGTAGTGGAAGCAGCAGCGGAGGAAGATACAGCCGTTGGGGTGGGAGTAATGACAGTGGTGGTGGTGGTGGTGGTGGTGGCCGTGACAGGGTGGTCCGCCTCATAGCATCCAGCAAACGCAATAGTATCATTAAGCCGAGCACCACCACCCGGCATTGCATTCATAGCCTTATACCACCTTCCCGGGCAATAGGTAGCGAAGTCAACTGCCTCTGAGCGATAGCGCGACCACCACGACGACGCGGTACTTCCATACGCCGAGTAGGTTGACGAAAGTGTGGTTGGAATAGTGATGGCACACCATTGTGATCGGGCCGGAAACGTGCACGTCGGGACGCCCTGAGCATTGGTACCAACCGGTGTACAGTCTTCGAGGAGTTCATCGCCATAATCAACGAGAGCTGTTAAAAGCTCACCAGTTGGCATTGGCGGGTCAAAGTACCTCTCAAGCACTTCAGTTGTGCATGGCCATGGATCTTCGGTGATAGTCGGACTGATTGTAGGCAAGATCGTATCGTATATAGAACCCAAGACTGTAATAGCCTGTGCCATAAAGCTCAGAGTGATCAACTTCATCTTGGAAAGCTGTGGAAGTGACGGATGGTAAAAGAATGTGCGACCCTGACGTAAAATCTCAGCTTGACGCGGGAAACCTCGGTATTTACTGACATAACCGCAGATAAAATTTCTTCTTCAAGGGCAACCAATTGATTGAGTTACTGTTGGTTTTCGCTGGTGCCAACAAGCCCGAGGTCTTCCTACTTCATACCTACCCACTTACATACGCGTTGCCTTGTTACAGCCTAGGCAGTTGGAGACATGTCGGGAAAAACGAATACTTGGAGAGTCTAGAACGCAGCTATCCACATCGTACCATACCGTGTTCATGCTCGACAATCTTGGTGCACTCGTGAGTCATGGACAACAACAAACTAGACCCTCTGCATAAATCAGGATATTTTGACGGTGAGAGAACTCTCAAGATCAGAAGACCTTTTCTTTGAACCCTTGTTGGAGCCCATGAACCAGTAATTCCTGGAGTACTCTATCGCTCCAAATTGGTTGAAAACTAAGCCAGGAATGAGGTGTCTTGTGTTGTTATTTGCGTGGGCGGGCTGCCTCTCCCATACTCAAGCAGCCATCAACCTTGACGGCAGTCATGCGTCTGAGCCCGCGACGGATGACGATCCTTCGACGATGCTCCGAACCGATGCTCCGAACCGATGCTTCTCCAATTCTCCATCACACAGCCCCTGGATGATCCCGAATCGACTATGTACATACGCAGCTGCACCATCAACGGGTCTGGCAGAGATGGAACACTACGCATGAAGGCATCAAAAGTAGAAAACCCAAGAGATTTGTCCAAAGAAAACAAAAGATTTGTATCAAGGCGGATCGCTCAAACTGGCCCCTGCATGTGCTGCAGCTGGCACCGAGATTCAGGATAAGCTCCAGCTAGCAGCATTATTATAGATATTATAATTAACTTTAGATATAGGTATAGAGAATCATAAATATTAGCTATACTAAAAAGTATAGACGGCGGATGCGCATTTACTTTTGACGGATGCGCGTTTAGTTGTTCCTTTGGTGAATCCCGGAGCATCCACACCGCCTTCCTGATAGAGGCACCACCCTGCCCCGATTTACGAGAAGCTACCAGACAATGCTCGAGCTTGGCGCGAAACAACACACAGCTCTCCGACATAGGCTGCCCGTCCATCATTTGCTAAGCAGGTTTATCTACTACCAGCCCACGTCGGAGTCACTTTCAGGTATCCAGAGGGTATACATCACATCCGACATGTCCACGATACCGCCACCGGCGCTACAATCTGCGCAGCCGCCCACGGTCCCCCAGGGTTTCAACTCCAAGCAACCCGGCAAAGTCACCCTCTATCCCCTCTCGAACTATACTTTTGGCGTCAAGGAGACGCAGCCAGAGGAAGACCCTTCTGTCATCGCCCGTCTGAAACGTCTTGAGGAGCATTTCTCCGAACATGGCATGCGGCGCACGTGTGAGGGCATCCTCGTTTGTCATGAACACAACCACCCGCACATTCTGATGCTTCAAATCGCAAATGCATTTTTCAAGCTCCCTGGCGACTATCTTCGGCCCGAGGATGACGAAGAAGAAGGTTTCAAGCTCAGACTCGATGAGAGACTTGCCCCCCGTCGGTCGCATCGGCGAGGGGAGGAAGCTGGAGATTGGGAAATCGGCGAGTGTCTTGCTCAGTGGTGGAGGCCCAACTTTGAGACCTTCATGTATCCTTTTATTCCAGCACATGTCACAAGGCCCAAGGAGTGCAAGAAGCTATACTTTATTCATTTACCCAAAACGAGTAAGTCGGAAATACTTCCGTTGACAACTTGCCTCGTCATTTACTAACGTGTTTCGCCTTGCAGAAGTGCTGAGTGTCCCCAAGAACATGAAACTGCTCGCCGTTCCGCTCTTCGAACTCTACGACAACACAGCTCGCTACGGACCGCAACTTTCAGCAATTCCGCATCTTTTGAGTCGCTACAACTTTGAGTTTGTGAATGAGGATGGCAACGTAGTGGCTATGACACCGGGTGTTGGTCCACCAGATGGCTACGTGCCCAAGACCAAGGTTCTAGCCGGGGATGATACGGATATGAAGGAGGAGAACGGGACACTATAGCTACTGGGCAGGCTGACTTGGGATTAAAAAAGAACAAAGCAACGCGACGGCGTTAGGCGCACATGGTGGACAGACATGTATAATAGACTCGGGGGCTCAAATGGTTTGCCGCACGCTGCTTACATTTGGCGCCATCCATTGATTAAATTCTCACAAAATACTCTCATGCCTTTTCTCCTTGAATGGTAGCCATGATACGGCGTTGGTGTTTGCTGGCACGGAACTCAAGATACCAAATGCCTTGCCAAGTTCCTGTGGCCTGAAGGTATGTCAGTCCCATGACGATTTTCAGTGTCTTTGACAGTGGGTTTTACGCACAAGCTTTCCATCTTTAATTGGGATGGTCACACTGGCTCCGACCAGAGCCGATTTGATGTGAGCCTGTAGATTAAGGTCAGCCTAGAAACTCACTTCGTATCCCACAACGGCAGGCTTCCACTCACAGGCATGTCATCTGGGCCTTCGGCACTGCATGCGATTTTTTTTAGCAAATCTTCAGAAAAGAAGGGATTAGACGAGTCTTACTCATGTCGGTATAGAGCCTCGCCTTTGGGGCCTTCTGCGGGGGGCAATTCGGTCCAGCGCATCACTCATATCCGCCCTAACATCCTCATCCCCTGAGCGCATGTTTTAGTTTGAAGTCACTCCAATGGGGCGTGGAACTGAAACGCGCAACAAGAGAGACAGAGAGAAGGAACAGATAAACGACATATAAAAAAGCCGCTAACAACTCAAAACCATCACCTACAGTTCTCATTCAAACTCAGGGCACAACTCGTATGTTGCATAAACAAATTCAATAATCCAACCTTGTAATTTCGAATCTCAGGAAGAGCCCCAACGACCTGATCAGTGATGAGGTAGGAGCCGCGAGACTTGGCGGGCAGGGTGAATTGTTTCTGGAACCACGTCATTGTGCCGGTGCCTGTATACCCTTCAGAGGACGTGCGAAACAGGGGAATATGTTGAAAGGTAGAGTCCAGATGCTATGGAAGAGACCCGGAAAGAAGGCGATGAAGAGAAGAAAGACGAGGGCAATAGTTGTGTTGGGGGGACAGGCGCTGAGAAGAAGAGTGGTGAGGCATTCTTATTGTTTCCAGCTTTTGGGTGGTGAGATGTACGACGATAAGGTGGGGCTTGGAGGAGCAAGAAGGTTGGGTCCTAAGACCTGGTGGACAGACATGGTGTCTGGAGATCGGTGCTTATTGCAACACGTCGGCACATGCCACTCTCAACAATCGTTTATTCAGGATCGTTACTCCAGATATGGAAATGTGAGTGCTCTTTTACCATTTCTAAAATGTCGATGAATTCTGATGAACCAACTTCGGTGAGTATTGATCGAGTCGGTTCAGGAGAGGTCTGGCTGGCCGGTTGAGGTCCGGGTTCAAAGAAGCATGAACCACGTATGCGGAAACACTTCTCTGTAAACACTTGTGACACAAATGTAGGAAAAGAGTATATAAGAAGTTCACTCAGAGGTGTTGCTGGTACATTGAGCATGGTAGAGACGGGCACTCGTTATGATTCGGGGCGTACGATTGGACCCTGGTGCCTGACGCAGTCAATTCAACCGAGCAGCTACTCGACAAAAGAAAAAAAATGTGCATAGTTCCATAAATGCGAGGAAGGCAATTGACCCAATAGCCATCTAATCGATGTGTGATCTTTCTATAATCTCGCATTGTCTGTTTGAACCACGTCTTCCGGTTCGTCTTCAACTACCAAGTGTGTGCAATCATGACAAGGGATACGATGTCTGGGGAGAGATTCGAGGTGCTTTCGGTGGTGCTCGTTGGCCTGTTTCTTCGTTAGTCCTTCACCGGAAGAAATCATTCCAGTCAAGGGAAGTTGGAGGCATACATATGGAACTCCGCAGTAGTTGCACGATGCGATTTCAGGCTTATCAGTGTTGATGAAGATTCGCGGGTGACCGGCGGGACCGCCGCCTCCGTCGCAAGCCACGACACGATCATGTGTCCAGCGAACACGCTCTTTGTGAATCATTTCGATTGCGGATAATGGTTGGGGCTAGCCTACGGTCAGCGTCGTTGGTTCAAGAGTCTTTTGGCTCGTAGTCATTCACCTGGAGATCGAAATCAGTCTGCTCAAATCGAGGACCAGTCATAGCTTTTGTTCTAGGTTTCTGGCTTCGGGACCAGATGTCAGCCCGATTAGGCGCTTGTTTGATTGGCTTGGCCTGCGCATCCTCGCTCAAGGCAGGAGTTGTTTCGGTTCGGGACCTGGCCGGCACGGCAGCCTCGAATTGGCGAGCGGTGGTTGTGAATGCGCGTCGGGAGACACGCATGTGGCACGCCAGAGTGCCAAAGGATCTCAATTGAGAGGACGCCATGTTTTACAGGTTGTTGATTATCGATCGTGTCGTCGGCTTGCAATTCGCTGCCCACTTGGATCCCTCAGCGCGAGGTTAGAGGAGATGACCGCTCGAGGAGTGTGGCAGCCGGAATAATCTGCTTCCGAAAGCTTTCCAAAAAAAAAGTGCCTGACACGACCCACTACTTAAGTGTTGCATCATCACATCAAAGCTTCTGAAATACCAAGAAATTCCAAGTACCAGGCTTTGGCTGTGAGCGTCGACAAGCTTTGCCAAACTCACAGTGAATGTGTGCTTGAGTGACCTCTTCTTTCCTATAACTCAGCGCCATACGCGAATACTGCCTTGGCCAACAACCCCAACTCTATATCATCATGGCACCAGAAACACCCAAAGGAGTTTCGTCAAGGCTTCTGACGATGAAGTTTATGCAGCGCGCGGCAGCATCGACTTCATCTGCTGGATCGACGGACTCAGATGCACCATCAGTGAAGAAAAGAAAACTTGGACAGTCGCCGGCGCCAGGTCGCATCGATCCCAACATCGACCAGGCTTTGATTCAAGCAGCACTCGACGATCAGGAAGCCACTCGTCAAGCCGCTTTGGAAAAACACTCTGCCGCCGATAGCCACTGGGTTCTGAAAACGAGATTTGACAAGCCCCAAAGTCAGAAGCAGTCGCGCCCGTTGAATATTGTCTATGTAGGGTACGGCGATGTTGACTCTGACGACAACAACGAGGACAGCTCTGCTGAAGGAAGGACATCTACCAAACCCCTGAAGCAGAATGGAGGTGTAAGCTGACGACTTCCCTATCATAACAAGACAATTTTAGGGCTACGCACTAACAGTTTTGACAAGACAAAGGGACAAGAAACTTCTGATTCAACCGACGAGTCAAGTGCCAGCTCCGCAGACGACGGTAGTAACACAAATCGCAAGCGCAAGAATAGACCTTCCGATGCCAACTCGAATACATCAAACAACTTTGATCGATCGCGCTCACAATCTCGGTCAAGAAGTGACAAGGAATCGATTCGAGCCAAAGAATTCCGAGACAAGCGCAAGAAGAAGGAGGTCCGCCTGAACAATCTCACTTCGATTTCTTCAGCCGGTGACGGGCAATTCGGAACCCAGGGTCCGCCTAATACGACAGCAATGAAGTGCTACAACTGCCAACAAACGGGCCATAAAGCATCGGACTGCTCGAAGAAGAATGCCCGAAACAGGTCATGAGCCGAAACTTGATGTTCGACTTACAATGTTTACTTGATAACATCACGCCTGCCGAAGAACAGGTAGCACCAGCAAGTGTTAGTCTGTGTCAGTCTGTGTTGCTGCTGAAGTTGCGGAGTCGTAGCATACTATTCTGGATTCGGCTATGAGATTTCTGAAAGAGCCATGGAGTCGCATTGACTTCTCCATATTTTCATGTGTCCCCCGCATAATTATTATACAAGCACAAAGCGACGACTTGAAAAAACAATCTTACTTCAACCTTTGACCGAGCCGAAAAGCTGCGACAGGTTCCAGATGGCCTCGGATCGATGCAGTCGTCTTGGCGGGTTTAGGGTCAGGGCAATTATTGAACCGCATGACGTTTGCTTTTTTGATCGACATGCCGAGCAGCAGTAAGTTATGCACAAGCCTTGATTTGATGCTCTTTGGTGATGATTGAGTGGCCTCTTTTCACTGTCCATTGGCAAGCTTTCAAAACCAATACCCAAAGAGATGTATGCCGCAAATGCAATCGACTGCGACCAGCAAGCCTGTTCATGGTAAGCGGGTGTAGCATTTGCATGAACCACTCTCATCATCAAACAAGTGGCTAAACCCAAAGCAAAGCAGACAATAGACGACCACTTTTTTTGGGGCTGCTTGGCTCCGTCACAACCACATGGAGACCAGCAATAGGATCGATCGATCACGCGTATAAACAAGCCTACTTAGCTGAGCCTTTGGTGCCCGTAACTTTCCATAATGGACCACACGATGCGAGAACTCTTTCGTTTCGCGAGACCAAACCACAAAGTAAACCATCTTAATTGGCTATTTGCAAGCCTACAAGGGTCTGTAGCCTAGCAGAGTCATCCTTGAGGAGCACGATGGCCTTGTTTCAAGGTTCGCGTAGTCGAGCAAACAAAGGACTGAATCTTTGGCTCAACCCAACCACGAACAAGGTTCCGGTGTGACGATGACAAACAAGAGACACGGGTGCGGCCGATGACGGCATAAATATATCGAGAATAGCCCGGGGGGAATTCAGCGCTATTTTATCACCTCTTTGACGAGTCTTGCGACGCTTGTGTATTCAAAATGCATGCAAACGTATTGACACTGAGTTTCCCAGCTTACTCACACTCGCACTCGAGTGAGGAAACCAACGTCAAATTAAATTTCCACACTTGGACGAAGCCAGCTGGATGAGCGAGCATACCCCAATCCCACACATGTTCTGGAGTTTAAAAAATGAGTGCCGTCTGATCCGATCAGTTACCACCATGCGCGGTAGCGCCCGGGCGTGGCTCAAGTTATTGCTTTGCAGCACGTGCAAAACCTAGATCAATGTTGGGCGTGATGTTGGCAAAGGTAGGACTACGGCAACCGAAGACCCGCGGAGTTATCTGTTTCATTCGACCAAGCTACCTTTGAGAATTTGGAAACCAGTGATTGGATTGCATGTACGCCCATGGATCATTTCAGAGAATTTCTCCCAGAACCAAGATAATTATAGAAGACTTCTAAGCGAATGTTGATGAAACCCAGTCCATCATGCTCACCGTCGAGAACTCGTCAAGCCCGGCTACGCTGTCGAGTCAGTCGATGGCTTGGTACACATGTGACCATTTAGGGCTACAGAAATATGCACATCATCTGCATGGAGGTGTTGCATTCGTGATACTCAGTAAGGCTGGACAAACAGTTTCAAACTCCGACTGCGACTTCACCGACGCATGTAGAGACACACCCCAGATGAAGCAAGGGATTGCCGGTTGAAGTATGAAGAACTCCCGAGGCGGGACGGCAGGGACTCAACAATACGCCACGTTTGCTTGGTAATGATTGATGGATGTCCCCACGGATGATATGGTATATGTCGTTTTCATCGCACTTGATGGCGCGGGTGACGTACCGGTAGCGCGAACAGGGTTGTTTGCGAGCTTGTGGTGTGCACGCCGGTGCATCGTACAGAGAGTAAGTACTAACTATTACGCACTGGTATGTCAAGCCGTTGGCAGACTACCTACCGCGTTCCACCAGACATGCATTCAGTCAAGTTGGTGATGATGGTAAATTCCGTGCGTGACGGACGTGGGCCCAACAAGACCGCTCTCAGCCGCATCTGCAAGGCCGCATCCACCTTGTTCCAGGCGGGCGGACCATGTGGCCCAGTATGTACTCCGTAGTTTGGTAGTACAGAGTACAAAGCACAGAGTAGTACGCGCGTACAATGGTCCCCCCTCCCCTGAATTGTTTTACAAATCAACATGCCCCAGTTTTTCGTTCCTCTCTAACAGCTGCAATCAGCTGTATGTAACACTATTAGAGAGGTATAAGGAAAATGCATAGGGTATAAAGCGCTACTAAAAGATATATTATTTTCTATGTAAATCATCTATAATTGAAGGTTGAAGGTACCTATTCATCCTAGCCCCTGCCTCCTTCATTTCCTAGCTAACATCTGATTGGCTTAGTTCGCCCTGTTGCGTAGATTTGTAAAATAATTCAAGGGGTGTATTGTAGTTGGGTCAGGGTCCGGGGGGAGCAAGGATCAACTTGCAAGGCTGTGACAGGCTTGCACCAGGCCAGAAGCCATGACAAGAATTTTGCAAGACATCTACATGTTTATTCGAAAAACCTGGCGAGAGGACTTCCGAACAAGCTGTACCCGTCCAGATAGGTGTCATGCACGCAAATACTTGATTTGGATGGCAAGTTTGCGTTGACAGTGGACGGTGGTGGAAGGTGTTGTCGTCAAAACATTACTCGACTGTTGACTGTTCGTGCGACGTTGCAACTTGCAGCCAGCCACACATGTGCTTGCCTCCCTCCCTGAACCCTGCGACAAGTCCTTGCTCCTGCTTCTTACATAATCCGTAGATGTCCTTATCTGGCTGCGTGGTCCCCTACCAGGT
Source organism: Epichloe glyceriae (assembly GCA_023658535.1). Taxonomy (NCBI): domain Eukaryota; kingdom Fungi; phylum Ascomycota; class Sordariomycetes; order Hypocreales; family Clavicipitaceae; genus Epichloe; species Epichloe glyceriae. The sequence goes on along the minus strand of CP098289.1, from coordinate 5,806,638 downwards.
GCCAGGTACCAGGGCTTGACGTATCAATCTGCCCCATCCAATCCATCCAATCTATCTATCCATCCCATTTCTGGGAGCTGCAGAACATTATACACCAGCTTGGGACAAGGGTAACCTGGCCATCTCTAATCTCTAATCGCTCTCCTTCGTTGCCCTTGAACAAGAACAAGGGACACAATCACTGTTCTGCTCTGTGCTGAGAACATTGAACAAGTCGTCTCAACAAGAGCTGTCTGTCTGCATCTCCTTTGCTGCTCCTCACTCACTCACCGCACCTGGCAGCACGTCCCGTCTGCAACCTGCGTATGCCACCCCTCTGTCTGGCAAAGACCATCAATCGCCTGCCACTTGTCGACGCCCAGTTCCGAGTCGGTGTGCGAGTCAGAGCCTGATTGCATTCATTCATCGCACTGTCAGACCTATCTATCAGTCTTGCCGGCCGGCATTACAACCCGCGCCCTAATACATCGTCATTCTCCTCACGCCTCCCACAGCGGCCAAGCACCAAGCACCAAGCACCAAGCACCAAGCTTCTCCCCAGCTTCCCACTTCCTCCCTCGCCCTCGTCCTCGAACTCCCCTCCTCGCGTTACCAACTGCCGGCACCACCTCCTCCGCCAAACCCAGATCGCCTCTCTGCATCGTCCTCAGCCAATGGGGCATCTCGTTCACTAGTGCTACACCTACACCATCGCACAGACCCATCGACCACTGGTGACGCCCGCACGCGCCAGCCACTACTTTGACCCCACCAGCACTTGACGGACCGGCTGTCCTCCGGCACCGAGTTGCGAATTCACATTCCTTCCCATCGCCGGCCAGGACCCTTTCTTCAATCCCTCCTCTGCGTCTTGCATCCCATCTTCTGTGGCCTGGGACTCGTCGCGACTACACTATGCCTCCCGCGCAGCTCTCGGGCATGGAGACCGGCCGTCATGCGCCGGTCGTGCTCTTGACCAATTCCCTCGAGAAACCGTCCCTCGATGACCGTAATTACCGCGTTGTCCGTCTTGAGAACGATTTGGAAGCCTTGCTGGTCCACGATCCCGAGACCGACAAGGCCAGTGCCGCCCTCGATGTCAATGTCGGAAACTTCAGCGACGAAGACGGAATGCCAGGCATGGCCCATGCCGTGGAGCATGTAAGTTGATGAACCCATCCGGGTCCTCATGCCCACCGTATTGTATGTACCCATTGACTGATGTGCCATCTTCATGAATACAGCTTCTTTTCATGGGCACCAAGAAGTTTCCTGTTGAGAATGAATACAGCCAATACTTGTCGGCCAACTCTGGTAGCTCCAATGCGTACACCGCCTCCACCTCTACTAATTACTACTTTGAAGTCGCGGCTAAACCTGCCAATGATGAAAACCCTTCAGATGCTAATCCCTCACCGCTCCGTGGCGCCCTGGACCGCTTCGCACAGTTTTTTATTGAGCCATTGTTCCTCCCGAGCACGTTGGACAGAGAGCTTCGCGCCGTGGACTCGGAGAATAAGAAGAATCTGCAGAACGACACATGGCGCCTGCACCAGCTGGAAAAGTCTCTGTCCAACCCCAAGCACCCGTACTGTCACTTTTCCACGGGCAATTTGGAGGTCCTCAAGACATTGCCGGAATCGCAAGGCATCAACGTTCGCGAAAAGTTTATCGAGTTTCATGACAAGCACTACTCCGCCAACCGGATGAAGCTGGTTGTCCTCGGCCGCGAGTCCTTGGATGTATTACAAAAGTGGGTTGTCGAGCTGTTCTCGGGTATTGAAAACAAAAAATCTGCCGCCAAAAAGATGGACGGATGAGGAGCCATTCCGTGAGGCCGACCTCGGCACACAGTGCTTCGCTAGACCTGTCATGGACTCAAGAGAGCTGAACCTCGTCTTCCCCTTCATCGATGAGGAGGCGCTTTACGAATCCCAGCCGAGCAGATACATTAGCCATCTGATCGGCCATGAAGGCCCCGGGAGTATCATGTCATATGTGAAGAGCAAGGGTTGGGCTAATAGCCTTTCCGCCGGCGCATATCCCGTCTGCCCTGGAACGCCTGGTATCTTTGACGTTCAAGTCAGGTTGACTGAGGAGGTTTGTGTTCTGCCTCGCCTCCAACAAGACCTTGGGCAACTGCTAACCTCAATCGTAGGGTTTGAAACATTATCCAGAAATTGCCAAAATCTTTTTTCAATACGTCGCGATGCTGCGAGAGTCACCCCACAAGAATGGATATTCGAGGAGCAAAGGGCATGGCTGACGTGGACTTCAAGTTTCGACAAAAAACCCCAGCAAGTCGTTTCACCAGCCGTACCAGCTCCGTGATGCAGAAGCCCCTACCCCGCGAGTGGCTGCTCAGCGGGCATAGCCGGCTGCGAACGTTTGACGCCTCGGCCATTGCCAGGGCTTTGGACAAGGTGCGACCAGAAAATCTCAAGATGACTATTGTCTCCCGTAGCTTCCCAGGCAATTGGGATAAGAAGGAGAAGTGGTACGGGACTGAGTACCGATTCCAGAGGATCCCTGAGGAGCTCATGACGGAGCTGAAAGCGGCCATTCGAATGTCCAAGGCCGATCGGCTCCCAGACCTCCATTTGCCTCACAAGAACAACTTCATCCCTAATAAGCTTGAGGTCGAGAAGAAGGAGGTTGCGCAGCCTGCTTTGGCCCCGCGTGTCTTGCGCAACGACCACGGTGCTCGCACTTGGTGGAAAAAAGGACGACACCTTCTGGGTCCCCAAAGCCAATGTCATTGTCAGCTTGAAGAATCCCATCATCTTTGCTTCCGCCGAGAACAGCGTCAAGGCGAGGCTCTTCACCGAGCTCGTCCGAGACGCGCTTGAGGAGTATTCTTATGATGCGGAGCTTGCGGGTCTCCAATACACGGTAACCTTGGATTCGCGAGGCTTATTCCTAGATATCTCTGGATACAATGACAAACTGCCCGTCTTGCTAGAGCAAGTCGCTGTCACTATCCGAGACCTCAATGTCAAAAAACGATCGATTCGATATCGTCAAGGAACGGCTCACACGGGGCTACGACAACTGGCAGCTCCAGTCATCATACCAGCAAGTCGGCGACTACTTGTCGTGGCTCAACTCAGAGCGAGACTATGTTGTGGAAGAGATGGCAGCAGAGCTCCAGAACGTTACCGCAGAAGCTGTTGGCCTATTCCACAAGCAGATGCTGGCCCAGCTGTACATTGAGGTGTATGCACATGGTAACATGTATAGGGGCGATGCCCTCAAGGTAACAGACATGGTCGAGTCCACGTTGAAGCCTCGCATTTTGCCTCGGTCTCAGTGGCCCATCATCAGATCTCTCATACTTCCCCGTGGCTCCAATTTTGTGTACAAGAAAGACCTCAGAGATCCCGCGAATGTCAACCACTGCATTGAATCCTGGTTCTACGTCGGCGATCGAGGTGATCGTCAGGTCCGAGCCAAAACTCTTCTCGTCGACCAGATGATTCACGAGCCTGCTTTTGATCAGCTTAGAACGAAGGAACAACTCGGATACATTGTGTTCTCAGGCTTGCGCAACTTTGCGACCACCTGCGGACTTCGGTTCCTGGTTCAGAGCGAAAAGTCGCCCGAGTACCTCGATCGACGCATTGAGTCTTTTCTGGCACAATTTGGCAATATGCTGGACAAGATGAGTGAATCCGAATTCGAAGGCCATAAGCGAAGTCTTATTATCAAACGACTCGAGAAGCTGCGAAATCTTGACCAGGAATCCTCACTTCACTGGGCTCAAATTTCCACCGAGTTTTATGACTTTGAACAAGGTTCGTCAAGTTCCTCCCTCTCTTTGATTTTCACCGCACCTGCATATGGGTGTTTATAGAAGGGCCTCCAAGTCCCTTGACCTGTGACTGACTATCGGACAACAGCCCAACAAGACGCAGCCCACGTCAAGAACCTCACCAAGGCAGAAATGAAGGAGTTTTTCGACACCTACTTCAGCCCCTCCTCGTCCACTCGCGCGCGAATCTCGGTTCACCTCAAGGCCCGTGGCGCAGGCGAGCTCGACACCAAAATCATCAATATCTTGGAAGAGTATGGGGTAAAGAATGTACCGCAAGAGAAACGACAGAGCATTGACCTCCTTCGGAGCTACTTGGAGAGCGAGAACCCTCTTGCCTCTGATAAGTCAAAGGAAGTTCTCGAGGACATCAAGAAAATCGGGCTAAGCCAGGCTACGCACAGTGAGGCGGCCGATGGATCGACCAGTGGCGTTTCTGCTGTTGACACAGCCCAAGAGATCACAGACGTGCGCCAATACAAGGCCGGTCTCCTGGCCAGTTCTGGCGCTCGGCCCGTCAAGGAGATCAGCGAGTTCGAAGAATCAGACGCCAAATTGTGAAGGCGGCTTTTACACAAAATACAACAAAGGGAAACAAATTTCAAAGAAAACAATTCTCAAAGCAAAGAACATCTGGGACAGACAAACAGGGGATGAAAAAAATCTAATGAATATTTAAGATGTGCCGTGGGTGTGATTTGTTCAATGTCGACGTGTACAGGACCAGAGTGCTTGTGGGAGAAGGTGTATGGACAGACAGCACCGGCGACGGCAACAAGAAGCAGGAGGTTTGCTTTGCAGAAGGCTCTGCTATACTGGATAAACATGGTGAATGCTAGACTTACTTTGTTGGACTCGGCAATGAGTCGTGCGTTTTGCATGATGAAGTAGCTGGCGTATAGTGAGTGCAGCGCTAGTTGAATAGAAAAGCGTCATGGTCCGGTCCAATAGGGCTTTGGAACACGTACAGAGCAATGAATGCACTGTTGTTACTCATTCATTCACCTCACCTAGCTGTGATGAATCCGCACGAGCCGACTTAAGTTCAAGACTGACTTTTAGGAAAACGCCGGGTCAGGGCCAGCCAACCAATAAGGTCCCGCTACCGTGCAGTGGGGAAACCGTTCAACAGGCCAAGGTAATTCAGGAGACACAGCCTGCGTGAGCAATGAGACGTCAACTGCGTTCTCATGTCACGTCATGTTTGCGACGCAGGTACGGATACAGAGAGTCAAAGGACCAAGTGCTTCATTCAACCTGCGAGTGGACAGGGCGGCCCACAAGGCGTCTCTCACCAGGTCCAGCCCTGTCACCCGCCCCCCCCCCGCCCCCCCCCCTGTGCACCGGGCCTACGGACCCGCACCATTCATTACGTTGCACCCGCCCTCTTGTTCCTTGGGTCCTTGGGTGGCATGCCATGCCGTTGGTCTGATCCAATCTACTCCCATTTGCCCACGAACACTGCCAAAATTCGCCCCGGGCTGTTCACTGATGCTTGAGGCTTCTCCATCACGTCTTCACCTACAATACTTGACGTCTTCCTCCGCCGGGATTATCCATCAGCCTTTGCCTCCGAGCTGCCCGCGCAGCTCACTGTCAAGACGTCTTCCTCAAAGAAGAGAAAGCTTGCCCGCCCGCCACCCTCGACTAAGGAAGATTTGAAATCCACCAGCTCACCCTCTCCCGACTCCGTTCTGCCCTCGTGCGAGCCCGACGACGATCCTCTTCTCTCCTTCGCCGCCGAATCCTTCGATTCTGGACTCGATCACGACGCCTCTGCCCCTCGTTACTTACGCCCGGATTCACTGCCCGCTTCGAGCCTGCCCCCCCCCCGCGCTTGCAAACCCACGCCGCCGCCCTCGTCTCCTCCGACTACGCTTCATCTGTTGCCTCTTCGCCCTGCGCCTCGGCTTACGCTGAGCTGTCTCTCGACAGTGATCAAGGAGGAGACGAGACTGGCTCTGCTAGATTCGCAGGCAGAAGCCAGTCACCCTTTTCTGTCTCAAGAAGGGCCATTATGAACGGCGATGCTGAGCTGCCCCATCGGTCTTCCTCGCCACTGAAAAGAACAGCTTCAAGTATGGACTCTGGCGGAGCTCCCAGCAAGAATGGCAGTGCAGTGGAGACGGATAGCTCCCACAGCGGCCAAGAGACGGATGTTTCGTCAAGCCAGCTTCCTAGGGCCATGAGTCTCGATGCTCCCGATCTGAATGGGCAGGAAGCGCTCTTGTCTCAACGTAAGATGATTCTACCGATGGGTTCAGAGTGAGGAACCGCACCAAGAATATGTAAGCGAGTGACTGACAGTAGCAATGTAGCACCTCCTCCGTTGTTGGAACAAGTAAAGATGATCAAAAGGTTGCTTAAAGCGTTCGCTGATGCACCAGTGAAGGAAGGCAGCGTGGCCTACCTGGTGTCAAGGACCTGGGTTGATAAGGCTCTTGCTCTGCAAACTGGGTCCAAATCTGAGACAACAGACTCGGAGGGCTCTCGTCCGTTGGGCCCAGTCGACAATTCAGACATTGTGCAAGAGGTAATACAAGACTCGAGCGGCCAGCATTTCGTACGCCTTGTCCCCGGGGCTGGACTCGAGTTGTTTGAACTATTTCCCGAAGATGCATGGAAGCTAGTCATGGACTGGTACGGCATCAAAGAGGATCAGGAACCCATTGCCCGCACAGCCGTCAACACGGCCGATAGCAAACAGGCACCCGCCAATATTCTTTACGAATTTCACCCGCCAGTCTTCCATGTTCACCGACTTTGGTCAGATGTCAGCACCATACCCATTGAACAGTCCCTCAAGGCTAAGAACCCACCCCTTTGGTCCTTGTTAGAAGCTCGACTGCACATGCCCAAACTTTTTTGAGGGAAATCAAGACGCTTGCTGGAATAAACCTGGAACGCAAAGTGCGCCTTTTACCGTCCCAGCTACGGTACAGGTGACAAAGCAAGAGCCCGACTCTTCATCTGCTCTCACGCCCCCGGACTCTCCAGGGCGAGCACAAGGCGAAGCAGCGAGCCGGCCCATCTGGCCGACTTTGTTGGTCGATGTTGCCTCCTTCTCGCAGGTTCGCGATTCAAAAGCCTCTGTGCCGCTAATCGACTGCACTGCAAATGAAAAATTCAATGGTCAGTCCACTCTACGACATCATGATTTGATGACTGATCAGACCTTGGTGTTGGACGAGGTAATTGGGAATGCCTTCGTCAGTAACTATACGGGCCGCCTCAAAACCGAGAAGGCTGGGCCGCCTCGTCTTGCCGTCAGCGCAATGTCTTCCAAGACCAACAGCAATCGAAGTAGTCCAACACCTGATGGTCCTGTGACACATGGCCGGTTGCAGAAGAAGCGCCACGGCAAGAGTTCCGGCGCTGTCGGACTTCACAACCTTGGCAACACATGTTATATGAACTCTGCGCTCCAATGTGTTCGGAGTGTTGAAGAACTCACCAAGTACTTCTTGACCGAGTCTCATATCAAGGAGATTAACAAGACAAATGTGCTCGGATTCGCGGGCAGGGTAGCGAGTGCCTATGGTGGTCTTCTGCGCGAGATCTACGAAGAAAGCCGCGGCTCCGTCAGCCCTCGAGACTTCAAGGCGACTGTTGGCCGCTGTCGCTCTACCTTTTCAGGATGGAGCCAGCAAGACTCTCAGGAGTTCTTGGGGTTCCTACTGGACGCTCTCCAAGAGGATTTAAGCAGGGTCAAAAAAGAAGCCGTACATTGAAAAGCCTGATTCTACTGACGACATGATCAACAATCCAGCGGCCATCAAAGAGATGGCTGACGAGGTATGGGATATTACCTGTCGCAGAGACGATTCAGTCATTGCAGACCTCTTCACTGGTCTATACAAGTCCACATTGAAGTGCCCCGAATGTGGCAAGATCAGTATCACTTTTGATCCCTTCAACAACCTGACCCTCCCACTGCCGCTGGAAAATATGTGGTCGAGGTCTGTCAAGTTTTTCCCTCTCAATGACGTTCCCGTCAAGATCGAGGTGGAGCTATCAAAGCATAGCTCAATCGAGTCGCTCAAGCAGTTCCTTTCTGAAAAAACTGGTGTGCCTGTTGAGCGACTCATGGGTGCAGAAGAGTTCAAGGATAAATTTTTTCAAAATCTATGACAACAATCAAGATGTCTCGGAAGAGATCCAGAACTCCGATACACCGACGATCCACGAGCTGGAAACAGTTCCTACAAACTGGCCCAGCAAGAGACCCCAAAGGAAATTTCGATCCATGTTGGATATTGACACTCCGCCAGAGTCAGCTGAATGGGATGAAGAAGAATGCGACAACATGGTGGTGCCAGTTCTGCATCGAAGACCGCAAGCGGTGGGTCGCGGAGCCGAAGGCGTATCTCCGCCACACTTTATCACCTTGACGAGAGAGGAGGCTTCCAATTATGAGGCCATACAGCGCAAAATTCTGCAAAAGGTTGCTACATTTTCCACGTGGTCCAAGTTCAAGGATGTGCAGGAATCGGACGCCTCTGATGGCATCGATGGAGACATGGTTGTTACTAGTGCGTCAGACGCCGATTCTTCGGGTGACAGTAAGATTGCTGCCCAGTCCGTCGAAGGCGAGGATGACATGATTGATATCACCATGAAAGAAGCGGCCGATCATGACGCCAGCCCTTCCCCGCAAGCGGTTAAGATCCTCAAGCACTTCAACACGGAGGCACCAAAGTGGACCAACCCTAACGTGTTCTTGAACTCGGAGTTGCAGAACCTCTTTGAGCTGTGCTACTTCAAAAACGATTCCGACGGTCCTGTGCCCACCGGATGGTCGGGTGTCGATAACACAAGAACCCTGCCCAAGCTCGCTGACCGCATTCCCGAGCCTAGCGTCAAGGATGGTGATGGGGGAGCCCAGAGGGCTCCAACAGTACGGGCTCCGGGAACGAAGAGAGCGGCGATGAGGCAGAGGCAGAGGAGGAGCAGCAAGCTGCAACAGAGTCGTCACATACAAGAATGATGGAGGAGTCCAGCGAAGAGGACCCACAGCCTGTCGTCAAGGTATGAATGAATTGCCCTTGTTCTCCTGCTCCCCTTTTCTTCCCTTTTGGCATCCCCTTTTCCCACTTTGCTGCAAATGCCAGATTGCTTACGATGCACCAAGTTCCACGGTCGACCCGGTAAAAAATGCCCCCCAAGTTCGGTGCTGGCGGCCGCAAAAGTCCAAAGGTCACAGACCATATGTGAAGAAGGCGGCCCAGCGACGTGAGAAACAATCCCGAACAAGCAAACTCGCGCAGAGAGCGGTTGCGGTAGCTCCCCAGCCCATGCCGCCCGCCATCGCTGACGGGGACCATTGATCCGGCTATTTGAGGGCATTGTCGTTGACTGGAGCGAAGACGCATGGGACACGGTGTTTGGAAACAGCACCAAGCAATCTGATGCAGCACAGGGAGGCCGGACGTTTGTGGACCTGGAAACCCTGCACGATCCTGCGTTGAAGATTGTCCAACGTCGACGAGTCACACGACGCACTCGTGGCATCACACTTGAGGAATGCCTGGACGAGTTTGAGCGTGCAGAGATCCTCTCCGAACAAGACATGTGGTATTGTCCTCGATGCAAAGAGCACAGAAGAGCCAGCAAAATATTTGACCTATGGAAGACCCCGGACATTTTGGTGGTTCATCTCAAACGCTTCAGCAGCTCTGGATGGCGTCGCGACAAGCTGGATGTTCTTGTTGACTTCCCCATTGAAGGCCTCGATCTTACTTCAAGAGTCATTCAGAAGGAGGACGGCAAGGCCGAGATCTACGACTTGATTGCCGTGGATGATCATTACGGTGGTCTAGGAGGCGGACATTACACAGCATACGCCAGAAACTTTGTTGATGGGCGATGGTACAACTACAATGGTACGTTTGTTTACTTGATAACTTGCACATTCATCGTTGAGAAGCCTTCTAATTTTTTGATCTTCAGACTCCTCAGTGCACGTAGTATCAGACCCTACGTCAGTCATTACTAGTGCCGCATATTTGCTTTTTTACCGTCGCAGGAGCAGTGGGCCTCTCGGTGGTCCGAGATACAAGGAAATGTTTGAAAAGTTTGACGCTGAGCACTCGGACAACGAGGCAAACGAGTCTGGCGATGAGAATTCCGCGCGGCAGCGTTCGACCAGGACGACTGTGACATCATTGCGAGGGCTGGGCGGTGAAGATGAGGATGGGGAGGAAGATGACGGACTTTCCGCATACAACAGCAGTACCATCCGTCGTAGCATTGAGGATGATGGCAATTATCAGACCGCGGGATCCAAGCCGTTGGACATGACTCAGGCCTGGAGCTTCACCAATCTGGAGGACGACCCCAGGCTTGGGTCTGGCTCTGGCTCTGGCGAAGCAGATTGCGGTAGCGACGATGCACAGTTTGATTCGTCAGGAGACGATCGGGGTCGAGCTCTGTCGGAACAAGACACGGACATGGCATCAGCAGGCCCACTTGAGGGCAGCACATCGTGGGACAACCAGGGCGTGCTTTCCGTGCCGGCAGACGGAACGAAAGATGGCCCCTCGGACCCGGTAACCGAGATTCACCTCGAGGGAGACAAGACGGCACGAAGCGACTGAGCGCTGTCCACGACATAGGATTGATGTGAAAGGGCGCTTAAAAGAGGCACGTAAAGACGCGGATTGTCTTTGTTTTTTGTGCAATGAGAGGTCGGCGCAGGGGAAATTATGATTCCCCGTGTTGGTAGACATTATGGGAAGAAGAGATGTACGTACATTCACGAAGGGGCGTTGCAAGGGAGATGATAGATGCATGCATAGAGAACTGGCGTTCTGGGGAAGGGGCCGCCCCGTGTCCAATTAAAATCGGCCGATTTGCGAAGAGGAAAGAGAATAAAGAGAAACGCTCCGGTGGGGTTGGCCATTGGATGCGTGCATGTACATAGCAGTCTGGTGTTGTTGGTCGCAACCCCTTGAAATTTGGACGCACACGCACGCGCCCGCGCCTGCGCCCGCGCCCACGCACACAAGGCACAAGTCGTTCGATGATTTGTTCTGGAAGAAATCCAATCCAGGAGGCGGAACATGGGTCCCTGGTTCCCCGCGCCCAGAACAAATGTGCCAGCGACCAGGGATCCCGTCTGATCCTTTTCAAAGCTGTGCCAAGCAACTTGCAAGTACTACCTGCCAGACGATTTCATCACAAGCAGGAACATGGAAGCAGCAGAACGAGGCAAGGGTGAAAGCGTGGCGGCGTGTGGTGGCGTGTTGGTGTGATGGGATTTGCTACTCCGTAGTCCGTACATTTTCATTTTGAGCCAGACAGCCATGGCAACCAACGCTCGTCCCTCCAGGTCGACGCCTCCTTCCCAATCCAACGCCAGCCCACGCCATGTACACTCCAACCCTTGAATGATTTTGCAAATCTACCTGCCCCGCTTTTTGCGGCGGGTCGGTCTCTCTCTAATCAGGCTCACGGATGACACAGGGGTTATCGAACGCCACCTGAAGAGACTTATTTTTTCCGTGTAATTCACTGATAAACTAAGGTATCTTCTGTTTCCACTTCGCCTCTCACTCGGCGGCTAATTGGCTCGATTCCCCCCTGCATGTAGATTTGCAAAATCATCAATCAAGTGTTAGAGTGTTATCATCAATCAAGTGCCGCTCCGGATTTGGCCTGGGCTTGCTTCCCTCCCAGACTCCTTCCCGCACGGAGTGGACTCACTACTGACTAATCCGTTCTGACTTCTGACTGGCAGCTGGATCGTCGCCCCTCTCTTGCCTTGTTCTGCATGCCCATCGCATCGCATCGCATCGCATCGCATCGCATCGCATCGCATCGCATCGCATCGCATCACATCACATCGCATCACATCGCATCACATCGCATTGCGTACATTCGTAGTCCCATCTCACTCATCCTGCCCTGTCAAGCCACCCAGCCCAGTCCAGTCGACGGGTGGGCTGCAGAGGAGGCACCGTTTTCATGTCCCGCCTCTGGAACTGACGCTGTTTGGTTGGACTTCTTCCCTCCCTTCTAGAAAGAAACTCCGGTCCATCTAAACAAGGTCGGTCGGGCTGCGTTCCGGAGCATAAGAATCGGGCCACGATGCGGAAACCAAGGAAACCTGGCAAAAACACCAGCATGGCTCCGTCTGCCCTCTTGTCGTCACCCGCCACTGCCGCCAGACCCAAGTCGTCGGGGCCCCCGTTATTGCTTATTGCGCAGTTCCTTGTTCCTTGTCCTTGCAGTGCAGCGCAGTAGTGCATTGTCCCGTCGTCTTCTGGAACTCTTGCAAGTTGACCTGACTGGAGAAGCTGATGAGGCCCCCCCCCCGCCCCGCCGAGAAACGGTCGCCCTCTCCCATTCAACCGGTGCGACATTCGCGCCCGTCTTTCTTCGACTCGTCCTTCTAGATCCTCACAACATCATCCTCCCCACGTGCAACTCTTCCCTAACGCCTTCTTCCTTGTTTTCCTTCACTGTCGATACCTTCATTCCTTCAGCCTTTTTTTCCCGCTGTACGCGTCTCATCGCCATCATCATCATTCATCCATTCAAACTTCTCGCCTTGCCGCACGAGTCAAACCGCAACGAGGCGTAAATTTAAATTTGTCTACCCCAATCCCCTCTGCAATTCCGAGACCTCCGATAGCGACAACTTGTCTGGTGCGTATCCGATTCGATTTCTCCATCAATGGCGTTGGCACTTTGAAGGCTCGCGCGACATCTACTGCGGGATCTGGATCTGGAGCCCGAGTATCGAATGTCCACTCATTCAGTCCTCAAATTTCTTTCTCAATTCTCGATTCTCAATTGACTTCCGCCATCGCCCGCCCGCCCGACGAGCGTCGCTGCAGTGCACCTCGACCTCGACTCCTATTTCGAGCTTTTCGATCGCCAAGTGCCGGCCTGCACACCAGTCACTCGAGTTTCCCCGTTGATTATCGACTTTCCACGACCCAGCGTGTCGCTTGACGAAACCCTGCCGGGTGGTTAACGTGCTCCAGTCGCGAGACTGGCAGCCTGCCGTTACCACAATGGACCGACTTTCATGCAACGTCATCTATGTCAATCGGCTAGTTGACGAGGATACACTGATACGCGCTGTACCCGACTCCTCGGGCGTGATTCACGAATTCGGCCAATCAGAACGGATACGCGAACATGACAGAAACCTGGTCAAACCATTACTAGACACCTTTGGTGACGGTATGTTTCGCATTGTCATATTTCGATGCCTCCTTATCTTCTCCAATGCAGTCATTTTATCGAAGTCACCAGCCAATTGCTCGGCGGGGCAAGAATGATGATGATTTTCTTTGGTATAATCCGTTCACTAAAATCCCATGAGACTAACCCGGTTCACACAGTTCACATCTGCAACACCGGTGCTGCATGTCTATCGACTCTTTTTTCAGCTTCAAGATGCGTATATGACCGATCTCACACCTACTCTGATACTACTGGATACTCCATTCGATGATCAGCTGCAGGATCAACAAGGTCGATCGAGATCCTCGTCCCCACACCTGCCCCGGCCGCGCAGTCTTTTGAAATCCACACCCCCCAGTGAGGAGCTGTACGGCTTGAGTCTTCTGCAAAGATTATCACCGAAGCACATCTTCGCGGCTTATCGAAGCTCGTCGTTCCTGTGCCAGTCATCAGTCATACAGAACCAAATGTGTCCGAAGCTAGTCGTCAAATGACGGACGGCGCCTTGAGACGACTCCATCGACATCAGAGGCGTTGCTAGCAGCCAGTCGTCGATTGATAAGAACATGTTTAGATATTGGCGCCGTCGATGTACGCGTCAGCCCACTGAGCTCAAATTGCGTCACGACACTCGAGATATGTGCCTATAAAGCACATAGAGATGCCATCAAGGAACAGCAAGCGATACTGGAGGTCACCAAGGGCAGGAAACGATCCTGGGTCGGTATCAACGAGCAGAAACCCTTTGCTTATTTGCGAGAAGCCATGGTATCCGGGCTCATGAACGGCATCTGTCGCCTCGACAGCAACGAGGGACAGATGGCGGGAGCACATATTGCTGTTTCTTCTCAGCGTCAAGCTGAGATTGCCAAAGCTGTAGGGCGATGGCACTTTGCGCCCACTCCTTCTCTGACGATGAATTATTGGTCGCCGCTTTAGTCATGTTCAAACACGCTTTGGCAGTACCCGAACTGGAACCTTGGCGCATTCCTACGGGTAGGCTGGCAATATCTCATCACCATGGTGCCATGAACTGATTGATCATTTCGCTAACGTTCCATCAACAGACCAGCTCATAGGCTACCTGGTCGCGTGTCGCGCCGCCTACAACAGTTTTGTTCCATATCACAACTTCCGCCACGTGGTGGATGTGCTGCAGGCCACATTCAATTTTCTTGTCCACATTGGCGCCGTCCCACCCTACCCAACCGGGCAAGGGAACGATGCGATACCCGTCAAGTCGCCAATTGCGGCATTGCTGAGTCCGTTTGAAGCTCTCACACTACTCATCACCGCCATTGGTCACGATGTAGGCCATCCAGGAGTCAATAATGGATTTCTGGCCACTCTGAACGCTCCCCTCGCGCAACTGTACAACGATCGCTCCGTGCTGGAATCGTTCCACTGTGCTGCCTATTCCCAGATTCTTCGTCGGCATTGGCCCTCTGCTTTCGAGGACCGCAAAATGCGGAGTCTGATGATTAGCTCCATCCTGGCTACGGACATGGGCTTACATTTTGACTACATGAAAAAAGCTCGGTGATGCTCAAGAACGGCTGCAGGACAGCAACAGTACCGATGGCTGGAACGGCCGACAGCTCGAGGAGCATAAAGCTTTAGCATGCTCACTGCTTATCAAATGTGCAGATATTAGCAATGTGGTAGGTCACCCCTGCCTTCCAAAAATTCCCAGAGTAGCTTCAAGCGCGGCGGACCCAAAGTCTGTTCCGGGGTCGTCGTACTAACCAACCATTTGACGCCAGGCCCGGCATCATGACGCAGCATTGAAGTGGATGCATAACTTATCTGAGGAGTTCTCCCGACAGGCCTCCATGGAAGAAGAGCTAGACATCAAGTCGTCCTTGCTTGCTCACCCCAAAAGGATATTCTATCCTTGTCCAACGCTCAGCTCGGTTTCATGAACATGTTCGCCATTCCCTTGTTCCAAGGTGTCGCCGATATCATGCCCGCCATGCGATACACCGTGGACGAGCTCGAGGTCAATAGGGGTCTCTTCGAGCAGAAGGTACGGGAGGAAAAAGCAAAGCAGTCACCCGAGGAGCTGGGTGTTGGACGAGGAACTCGCGAGGGCACCTTTTCACCCCGAACACGAAGCTACGCAGCGGAGAAGGACCTGGCAAAGAATCAGCCGACCACCAACGAGGCCAATCGGGCAGAGGTCGCAACCGACGGAGTCGTGGAAGAAAGAGGACAAGCTCCACAAGTAGCTGCCGACGTATTGATCCGCGACCAACAACAAGCTCCATCGGCACCCGACGAGCCCGCAGATATCAGGCATGCGGTTCAGCGGGATGAGGATGCGCAGCATAAGAAGTTTGAGAACGGAACAGTCTTCTCATCGTTCGATGCCGTGCGAGAGCTGGCCGACAGCGACCCTTTCAACTGCAGGTCGCGAGGCGACGGCACTTGCGAGAGTAAAGCGTCGACACATTTCGGAAGGCAGCGCTGCAGCGAAACCACCGAAGGAAGTGCATCGGGGGGCATTCGCAGGAGACTGGCAATCCCAAGCCACGACTGCCACGACAGGGAAGATGGCTCTCTCCCCGAGCACACAAGGCACCAGCATCGTCAGCAACGAATCGATGGAGCGGACCACGAGCGTTCCCGGGATGCATGTGTCATGCCCAAGCAACTCGAGCCAAGACTCTCCCGCGACCGTTTTACACGATGGCGGAGCTGTGGACGACGACCTGAGCCACGGGGGGCAGTATTGGCAAGGCAGAAGGAAAATCACTCACGAAAAAATCGAGTCGGTTTAGGATGAAAGACTTCCCTTTTTTCAGGAGACACAAGGTGTCTAGCCCACCGCATCACACTCCAGACACCACAACATGATGATGATGATGATGATGATGATGATGACGCACACGGTAATGTGAGCTTACTACAACAATTCTCCTCCAGCAGACGGCCGATCCCGGAGGGCTCGACAAAGGTTCTTGCGACAATGAGTGCACACACAGCAGCACAAGCACAGCGTTTGCCCCACGCCATGGGTTATGGTGTATGGTGCGCAAAAGTTGCAACTGAGATGACCATGACAATGAACCCAACGGGGCCGTACAGGCCGGTCTTGGCTGGGACAAGTCAACTCTGTCCATGTTTGGACAGTATGCGTATGTTTCATGATGCTCATGTACACCTTTGACGTCGGACTCGAAGGAAAGACACGGCCCACACACGACTATGGAGGGCTCATGGATTAGATGCAGCAACCATGACAGGATGATAAACTCGGTAGAGGCATCCTGCCCGTATCTTTGAGCTCTTTGTACATGTTGTTTTATTTTCTTCTTACCTTGATGACGATATGGGTTACCTTGGGGACGATGTCGTTTCCCTCTCCTCTCCTCTCCTCTCCTCTCCTCTCCTCTCCTCTCCTCTCCCTCTCCCTCTCCCTCTCCCTCTCCCTCTCCCTCTCCCTTTCTCCCTCTTCGTTTTTTTTTCTTCCCCTTTCTTCTTTCTAATTCACGTTTATTCTTTTGGCATGTTTGTACAATTAGTCACCATCTTATATGCAAACGAGACGGTCAGGCCACCAGTTCAGGGAACTCTGGAATTTGTACAATAACAGAGCCCGGGGAGGGGGCGTAGACATTCTTGTGGCGTTATTGTGTTTTATTCGAAACAAAAACTGCTTACATGCGTGTGGTCTGGTCGATGGGCTGAGGTTCTGGAGCGAGAGAGCATGGGACGGACAGACAGTGGGACGGTGGGGGGGGTTCTTGTTTGGATCTCGACGGCATGAGATGGGCAAAATACAAGCAGGAATAAAAGGAGAGGGGACGAGAATACGAATATGATAATGAGGTAAAGTGACCATCCCGAACCGACGACGTCTTGGATGGTGTTGTGGTCGGTCGCCAAGTGGGTGTGTGAGTGTGTGGGGGGGGCCGGGGTGGGGTGAAGGTTGGCGGCACGCTGGGACGGCAAGCCGGAACAACCGTGCCACAGTGCCACAGTGACACTGTGCGCCACAGTGCCGAGGCAAACGTGGGTTCGGGGTCTCGTGTGGTCTCGTGTCTCGTTGTCGACCGCAGTCTCGACGATGGATGCTACAGATGCATCCCAGCTCTGCCCCGCGTTGCCCCGGCCGGAGTGCTTAGAAGTGAGAACTAGTAGAGCCGATGCGACGCATCTTGATGTGTACTTATTAGTCCCGCCGGCTCCTCTTTTTTTTGCCTTCCCTTGGGCAACCTGTCCCTGCTCTCTTGCTGACCAGACCAGAAAGACGCCATCGCCATCAATGGATGTGACCAGCACTCTGGGGCCAAAGCCCATCCCGTTGCCAGAAGCCCCGGCCAGGGATTTCATGACGGAGTCGGAATGGGATACTCTGTTCGCTCTCACTGACGGTGTCCTGCCCTCCATCACCTCGACCACGTCGTCTTCCGTCGAGGACAAGAACGGCAGCATCGTCCTTTCTGATACCCAGTTCGAAAGGCTCGTGGATGACTGCGCCTCGGCCCTTTCCAACCCGCCTTCCAGAGAAAGAATCAAGGAGTACCTCGAGTTTCGGCCCTCCGAGGATGCCAAATTCAGGGAGGACTGTCTGCGAACCCTTGCCATTGCTCCTCAGCGGGGACAGTTGGCCAAGGTAATGAATCTGCTCGGGTAAGTATGGGGAGACTGGCTGCATCTGGATCAAGATGCAAATTTGCTGATTCCTTCTCACAGCACGTACGCGGGCAGCTTACTCTTGACCGGATACTGGACCCCGTGGCTCACCAACCCACACATGTCCGACAAGCTATCCTGCAGTCATGGGCCTCCTCTCGCATCATCCCGTTGCGGACTCTCTCAAAGTCGGTGGCCCAGATGGCCCAGAAGGCAAACTCGCTCTACAGCAGGTTTTTTTCAGGAGATTTCAGGATACACCGACGTTCCTCATGATTGGAAGAACACCGAGGGCTATGCCTATCAATTCGTCCAGGTTCCTGCCGGCTCGGGTACTCATGAGATTTCCACCGATGTCGTCATAGTAGGCTCCGGGTGTGGCGGTGGTGTTGCTGCCAAGAACATTGCCGAGGCTGGTCATCGGGTTCTCGTCGTTGACAAGGGCTACTACTTCCCGCCATCGCAGCTGCCCATGAAACAGGAATCTGCCTCTCATTACCTGTACGACGCCGGCGGTGTCTACTTCAGCGACTCTGCAAGCACGGGCATCTTGTGCGGCGGCTCCTGGGGAGGCGGCGGCACCGTGAACTGGAGCGTGTGCTTTCGGCTGCAGGATTTTGTTCGCGAGGAGTGGGCTTCCGAGGGCTTGCCCTTATTCACATCAAGCGACTTTGACGACAGCATGGATCGTGTATGGGACTTCATCGGAGCCAGCAAGGACGCCATTCGCCAAAACGCGCGCAACCAGGCCCTGCTGGACGGAGCCAAGATACTGGGCTGGAAGGGTGGCGTCGTCGAGCAGAACACGGCGAGCAAGGAGCATTACTGTGGCAGATGCCATTTGGGCTGCAACTCGGCCGAGAAGAAGGGCCCTGCCACGTCTTGGCTCCCTGCTGCCGGTGAGGCTGGTGCTGAGTTCATGGAGGGTTTCACCGTGGAAAAGGTTGTTTTTTGCCGACGACGGCGTCACCGCCATCGGAGTCGAGGGGTTGTGGACGGCCAGGGATGAAGAGGGCGGTGTACACAAGCCGGAATCGGCTCGACTCCAGCGACGCGTCTTCATCAGGGCGAGGAAGGTTATCATTTCGGGTGGTTCGATATGGAGCCCCGTCATTTTGGCCAAGAGTGGCGTCAAGGTGAGTTGCTGACAGGAACGAAACGATAAAAAAAACTTGCCTCCCTCATCTCTTCACCAGAAATGCATGTATACATACATATGTGTGTGTGTGTGTGTGTACGTATGGAGATATTGGCTGATCAGACGACATCATGATGGTGTTTCAGAACCGCAATGTCGGGCGACATCTTCACTTGCATCCTACCAACTTACTGTCCGCTGTTTTCGGAAACACGGACATGACTTCATGGGAGGGCGGCATAATCACATCCTACGTCAACGAGTTTGAGAATCTGGACGGCCGAGGCCATGGTGTCAAGCTGGAGCCAACATGCAATGTTGTAAGTTGTGCAGGCCCGAACCCCCCCCCCACCGCCTACGATATATTCCCCCCCCCCAAACTTTTCTGCCTGATACACGAACTGTGACCCAATCTCATCATATTTTTTAGCCATACACAACATATGCCACACAAACATGGCGAGACGGCATAGACGCAAAGGTATTGGCACTCAAGTACCGGCACCTGGGCAGTTGGATATCTCTGACGCGCGATCGCGACACGGGACGAGTATACCCGGACCCGCGAAAGGGCACACCTCGCATCGACTACAACACGTCCGACTTTGACCGGGAGCACACCCTCGAGGGACTCATCGCCCTAGCCAAGATCGCCTACGTCGCGCGGGCGACCGAGATCCGCGCTCACCTGCCTCATCTGCCTTCCTTCATCCCCAAGGACGGCGGCAAGAGACAGGCCGAGCACAAGGCTGGCAAGGATCCCGAGTTCACTGACCCCGACTTGGCCGCCTGGATCAAGAAGCTCCGTGACGTGGACAACAAACCACCTGCTGCCATGTGCATGTCCGCCCATCAGATGGGCTCATGTCGCATGAGCGCCAACGAGGACTCTGGCGTCGTCGACATGCGAGGCAAGGTCTGGGGCACCAAGAACCTGTACGTCGCCGACGCGAGTGTCTTTCCCAGCGCCAGTGGTGTGAACCCCATGGTGACGACCATGGCACTGGCCGACTGGATATCCAGGGTGTTGCTACAGAGCTGAATTGAGCGTAGCATGCATGGCGCGTCGTCTTCGTGGTCGTGGTTGTGGTCGAGTTGTATAGCGAAAAGTAGCGAACTGCTGGTGTACTACAGTATACTAGAACAGAATGAACCCAACGGCAACAATGTGATTGAAAGTGATGGCTAGACGTTCTTCCCGCACTCTACTCTACATACTCCGTACAGACACGGGAGAAGAAGGAAGAAGAATACGTGACGTGGGGTGGGTGGGCCTGTGCTCTTGGGAATTTGCGGTGAAGGTGCGCGCGCCGCCTTGGGCCACGGGGACGTCGTGTCACGGGTCGACAAGCCGGCCGCGTGACTTTGGTTTCACCCTCCCAGCCAGCCAGAGAGAGGTACCCCCCCCCCACTGTACGTCGTAACCTTGGTCAGCAGGCCTGGCTGGCGTGCTTGCAGATCAGGGTTCTGCGTCATTGTTCTGGAATGGAAATCCCCGAGATACGCACGCGGGTGCAGAGACGGGTTCGACGGCTTTACGTATTGCAACGAGATGAGATGAAATTTGTTCATGGGCGCTTTCCATATTACCTGTAGGTTACTCGGTGCCAGATTGCACAGATTTCGTATTCAATTCGAGTAACATTGCGGGGGCGCCACAAGTGCACAGCCACGAGCCGAGCCCCGCAGCCGGGCATGCCCGAAGGAGCCTGCAGTATCCTAGGTCTTGCCAATTGCCCACCTCGATGGATGGATCGTGTCTGGGAACAAGAACAAGTCCAACACTTGATTCCCGGATCGGCCGCACAGGCGTCGGACGTATTGCCTGTTTCTGCCATTTCATTTCGTCTTTATTGCCTTTGCCTGGCTCTTCTGGAGACTGGACCTTATTGCTCAATTCAATGCTCACCCCCCGCCCCCCCCCCTTTTACCTGGACCGCAGCGGAACTTCGGAAAGCCTTTGTAAAATCCAGCAAAGTCCGACATCCCGTCGTGATTGGCCAACATGCGGATGAGGAAGTGCTCCGTATAACCAACCAGAAGACTTGAGCAGACGCTCTGCAGAACAACGAATGGCTCCCCGCTCAGCTCGGGGCTTGTTATAAAGAACATGGTCAACGGCAATTCCTGGTCGCACATGCCCGTGGAGCTCGGGCCGGTGCCGCGTAATCCATCAATGCTAAAATAGAAAAGAATAGAACAGTGTGTAGACTGCTTCGTCTCTGGTGTGCCAACGGGGCGGGGTGACTCTGGGCCAGCAGTGGGCACTGATTGATGATGACTGCATGTTACCCCGATGGAACGATGGAGATCTTCTTCAGCAAGCGCCAGCTGAGGGCCGAGTTCAGCCAAGAACATGCGCAGAGTCACGTGGCTGGCTGTGATTTCATGCACTGCACTGATTCTTGATTCTCCAGCCACATGTTTTTGCCTCGGCCGGATACTCCACGGCCACAAAGCATGTAATATCTACATGTATCATGCATGGCGCTGCGATGCGGCTTTCAGCTAGACAAGGTCAATGGTGGTGTCGGCGAACTGCACCATGGTGGGGATCCGGGTTGCAGTGGCCCGAATTGCCGTTGAAGATGCCAGGGAGAAGATGGCCGGCCCAGCCAGCGGCGGCTGCTGCGCATCAACGAGTGGCAGTCGAGGTGTGGCTGGTGCCCGAGTCGTGCAGAAAGTGCAGGCGTTGGCAACGGGGACAGGAACCAGACAGAAACTAGCGTGAGGCCTACCACGGTCCTACCGGCACCAGACGACTCTACGCTGTGCGTGCCCGCCACACGCTGGTTGTGACCCCCTGCCTGCGTGGCTCACGGGCCCGAACTACATACAACCCTTACTTTATATCTCTCCCCATTGCCGCCACCCCTTCCTTGGTGTTGTGCGGTCCCTCACTTCTTCTTGGTCACGGCCGTCCAGCAGGCGATTGATTGCTCCTCAAACCCAACCTGCTCCCGGTACTCCCTGCTCGGCTCGTCGCCTCGGTCTTCTCGTCTTCTTTCTCTTCTTTCTCTTCTTTCTTCTTCTTCTTTTTCGATCCGGCGCTGTCCCCGCCGCCCCGTCAAAGAGTGCGTTTCCTGTTCGTACAACTGACTCGACCCCTCCCTCCTCCGCCTCGGCCAGACCCCGCCGCATTCCATCTCTCACGACTTGCGTCGAAAAGGCCTTCGACAGCCTTCGCAATCGCCAATGCCTGTCCAACTTCTCCCGGCTTCCGCCGCCGCATTCGCCCCGAGAGCATCTTCAGTCAATGTTGTATTGGGATCCAAGGTCGAGCCTTGGCTTACACAGACCTTGAAGCGAGTCAACAGAGTGAAGCGCCCGCTCAACAGCGTCCCTCAACACCAGAGATGTCTTACCGAAATTCTGTCGTCACCAAATGCCATTTGGACTCTGGCTTCGCTGATGCTGCCAAAACTTCCCGAGGCTGACATGCCTACCGAACCGCTCGAGGAGCTCTTCAGCTACCAGCTTGTTCACATCGAGGCGTACATTGTTCATGTCGACATGGTCCTCCGCAACGAAGTCGCTTACAAGCTCACAACTGGTACCATCGATGCCCTAGTCGAGTATCACGACAAGATCCACTGTGTCGACGCCAAGGCAAGCACGTATGGGTGGTCGGAAAAGGATCAGCAATGCAGGAAGCTTCACGAGGACTTCATCCAGGCCATCAACAAATTCGTGTTTCGCACACATGTCACTGCTCTGGAAGGCCTGGAGGAGGAGGGTGCTGGCGAGCTCTTGACCGGCAAGAGTGACGAGGTCAAGGCTAGTCTAATGGGCCTCATGAAGCCCCTGCTACTCCCTCCGCCTCGCGTCATGGACGTTGTGCGCCAGCCTCCGCTGCTTCCAAGCTCTCCCGCCAACAACATGTGGTCCCACGCCACCATGCCCAGCTCCATGTCTGCGGTCGACGCCTGGCGAGTTTTGCCATCAAGTCCGAGTGTGACATCGACATCTGCCGAGTCCATCAACACGCCAGTCTGGGCCACGATGGGTATGAGCGAGGTGCAAATGCCTCCCCTACTCCCGCCTACACCATGCCGAACGCCACAGCTGCCCTCTACCTCGGCTCACCGCCCATGGCGGCCCCAATGCCTGCAGCTCTGCCTCTGCCCAGCACGCTCCCATCGCAATGTGGCGTCAGCGTTGGTATGGGAGGATTCGGCTGGGATCGCTACCAGGAGTATGCGACCATAATGTGACGACCACAAGCGACGACAGCGGACTGTTCTAATATTATGACGACGACGGCCGCGACATCGTCTTCGTCATCGTCGTCTTGATGGGCTTCTGCGATTCGTCATTTCTCGGGATTGGGGAAGTAATAGTCATTCTGCACACATACAGTCTTGATACAACAGCGATATAGAGACATTTTCGCATTGGCGTTTCACCATTTATTGCATTGGGAAAGGAGTTTCGAACAAGTTCAACAAATAGCACTCTTCTGGAAAGCACAGCGAATTTCTCTTTTCTCTTTCTCTCTCTTGCTCTTTTTTTGTTTGCTCTCTTTTGAGCTTGTTGTCAATCTATTTTCCGACTACTGTCTCTACTTGGTCCTTTTGAGGTCCACTTGGATTCGTCGAGCTCAGTCACGGAGCGGGCTCAGGGTCGTTTTCATCCGATTCGCAATCGTGCCCACCATGCTGCGCTCAGGGCAATTCATCAAGGCCTGACAGCCATGTTGCTTCGCGGCTGGTCCTGCAAAACTCGCCAAGACTGCGTCGAACGCACGGAAACTGAATTAGACGAATTGGGCAGAGACCTCTACCAGCAAAAAAGGCGGTTCGCGATTCTTTTCCCCCCCCCCTGGAACAATACTTTTCCAAACCTCTTTCATCTTTGTTTTGGGTGCCTTTTGGGTAAAGGTTAAGAGGAATTTGCAGCAATGCACATGACTCGGCACGGACCGAGATGGGTTCCTTTACTGGAACTTGATTCCCCGACATTTCGATTCTTTATCTTCTTCTTCAACTTAACCTTTTGCCTATAGTTTTTTATGCGGCCTGTACAAAGATCTCCCACGGATGATAACCTTGTCAACTGGCACAACTCACACTCCCTCTCGACTTCTTCCTGGACGATTTTTTGTTTCCATATTTTACTCCTTGCTTGACGAATGAATCATGACTACGAGCCATGCATATTTGACGACAGATGTTTGGAGCACGAACTCAACTCTTTTGGTTTGACGAAAAGGAACGATAGTACTCGGCTTGATGCTGAATGACGGATCTTTTCCCTCCCAAGCCATTGAATCTGCTTACTTTGTCAATTTGAACGAACGAACGAGATCTTATTTACGTCTATGACTGGCTTCTAGACACGAATCATCTCTTCCTCATGGCTTGTCGTGTCTCGAAACGAATTCATGTCGCCATGTGGCTAGCCAGAGAGAGTTTATCAGGGATAAACCTCTCCTTGGTTGGCCTGACACTGGTTGTCAATGGAACCAATACAGAGCACATACACAGACAAATACACAAGGCGATCCATGCCTCCGCGCGAGGCGGGGTTGGAGTTCCTCGTCATCGGGAAGAGCGAAGGTAGCTTACAAGGTGTTCACCACAGAGCTGGACCGGGCCAATGCCATCCTCTGCTGCGCAGAACGGCATTTGGCTTGGTGTCCCCATGTCGCTATTTTGCCTCGAGCTTGGGCCAAATCTCACGCACTCTGTTCCCCTCACTTGCACAGATTTTACAGAGAGACTCGACTCTTGTAGGGCGAATACAAGACATATTCCATGGAGTCTGACTCGACTGGATGCATGGGATGCGGCTCAAGTAATGACGGGCCACCCAAGTAGTTCATCTCACTACGAACAAACTCACACCTACATTACACCTGCCACTCACAACGATGTATTAGGCTGGGTCTAGTCTCGGGACATGTTAGTTGGCAGGGTAGTCGAGGAGTAGTTCTTTCTCTCTTTCAACGCTACAAGCGGGCTGACGAATCCCGGCTGCTGTGGAACAGCACACCCGGTACCGTCTCAGCCCCTGGACTGCAGCGCAGGCTTGTTGGCACTTTGAGATGCTGGAAATTGCGCACCGCTGCTGCAAAGGGGGGTCGACCCCTGCTCGACTGTTCTTTAGTCGTGAAGTATTATAGTTAATCTAAGTAAGAACTCGTCTTCTATTGAACCCCATGATGAGTGTGCAAAGAGAACATGTGCATTCTTGTAACGTCAAGTGAAGTGAAGTGTGAATTGAAGTTTTATCAAAACCGAATAAAGCAAATTGGCCCAGATGTCCCCGGACGCACATGAGCGTGTACAAAAAGCTCTTTGATATGTGCGTGTCTGTATTACGGCCAATGTTCCCATTGTCAGGAAAACCTGGTTGGCCAACGCTGTGTCACCGAGCGGCTGCTCCGGACACGAGTCGCATGAGTGGTATGTAGATTGAAAAAATACTCTTGTCATGGGGTCACACTTCAATGACTGTTCAGATATATACGTGTTTGAAGCACGCGCGTAAAGTTTCGCCATATGGTGCAAATTATTCACCGCCATGCCTTCCTTCTTGTCCAAGAACCAGAAAAGAACTCCCCTACGGACTCTAATCTGATATTACAATGCCGTACTAGTACACTGTGTTTCCTCGCGCCACGCTACTGAGACACATCTTGCCCAAAATCACCTAGACCTTCCTTACCGTGTTGGCCTCGAGAGAAGGAATATGGAGCTCGCTCGTTTCACAAATGTCCAAGGAGTACGTACCCTCTTTCTTCCACTTCTTCTCCAACATGATGCCATTGTCTACTGTCATGCGACGAACTTCATGAGCTTGCCCTTCATCGTCACGTCGTTGTATTGTTACGTATTAAACATTGGCTAAAAGCGAGGGGTGGGGTAAAAATTAAAAAAAGAGAGAGAGACGAGACAAAGGAAGCTTGGAGTAAATGCAATGAATGCTCTACTCCTGATTGACGGTTTGCTGTGACACGGAGACATGTTAGTAATTTGATTCGTGACACGGCTGTGGGATACATGCCGTGATGGAATGGTGGTATACTGGACGCTCAACTTACCACCAGCCAGTCCATGCCCTCATTGATACCACTGCCATCGACGGCAGAGCACGCCATGATGCTCCAGTTTCGATCGCGCAGTTCTCCCAACCGCAGAGCTTCCGAGATCTCGCCGGCCCCCCTTTGCGCCGGGCTGATCCTGCTTGTTGGCAAAGACTAACAAGGCCGCGTCCTTGAGCTCGTCCTCGTTCAGCATTGCTGCCAGTTCCTCGGCGGCCGTCTGTAATCGTTCGATATCGGTAGAGTCGACGACAAATATGACGGCTGCCGTGTTGGCGTAGTAACATCGCCAGTATGGCCGGATGCTCGTCTGGCCACCCAAGTCCTAGTTCTGTCAGACGATTTTCCCCCTTCATGCTCCGCGCGAATGGTAATGTACGTACCCAGACGTTAAAGTTCAGGTTTTTTGTACGTGACCGACTCGACGTTGAATCCAATGGTTGGTATCGTGGTGACGACTTCGCCAATCTGAAAGGTGCGGCAATGGTCAGCTTCACCTACAAGCGTTCATGACAGTCGCGCATTTCTGTATAGTGCTCACCTTCAACCTGTAAAGCAGGGTTGTCTTCCCAGCATTATCCTATCCGCTCGCATTAGCAACAAACGGACCCAATGGCAGGCGAACTCGTAATACACGCCGACGCACAAGACCCAAGATCAATATTCTGATCTCCTTCTTCGCCCACAGAAGGTTTGAAAACCATGACATGCCAGCACCCATGATGACGAGCTGTTTAACTCGGGAACGTGACGTATGCGGAGAGAATGGGGCTGGACAAAAAGATGCGAATACCAAAGGTTCAGCGCCGAGGATCAGCGATGCCTTACTTCAGGAACCACACGCGTGGGCCGGGCCACCTGGTCGGACGAATTGAGGGACTGTCGGAAGCGGTACGCGCCAGGGAACGTGGGATCACGAAGAGAGAACAAAAAAAAATTGGATGAGAGGACTGGAAAGGGCTGCCTATGCGTATGCCTGTGACAATGTTCTGGTACACGATGATCGGGCGTCAAAGAGAAAGCTGCTACTAGACAAATGGGCAAGAATTGCAAAGCGTCCCCGTCCCTCCCGATCTCCTTTTGGGCGGGCCGGCAGAGGTCGAGCTGGCTCGAACTGGCTGGCTGCACGCAGGCCCGGTTGGTTGTAATAAGCCGACAGACGTGATGACATAATAGATCAGCCGCCTGTACGGAGTATTAGTCAGTCAATCAGTAACATGTACATTACTCTTCAGAGCCTTAGGCACCAAGGGTACCGCCACATGCACCAGCCACAGGCCAACCGCGCGCACACAACATTAGCCTCACCACCCTCTCACTAGGGTTTTACGCCCTCTGTGCGGGTCAAAAATCCTAAACTCCACGAATTCTTCTCATTCACCAGACGACTCGACACGCAAAGTCAACCAAGATGCCGGTACGCTGCCCTCATGCACCCGTTCAAGATCTGCCGCTCACGCCACGGGGATAATGACCTCATCGCGATAATCAACTCTTTGCTTTCCCTTTGAGGCATTTTCACCCGTCGTGGGCGGCACAGATTCGACTCCTTTCCCAATCCTCCGACCGACCAGCTATGTGAGAAACATCATGGACTGACCGTTCTACAGAGCCACAAGTCTTTCCGTACCAAGCAGAAGCTTGCCAAGGCGCAGAAGCAGAACCGCCCTGTGCCTTCATGGATCAGACTCGAACCAACAACAACATCCGGTATGCACATTTGTCCCTTCCTCCCTTGGCTGCCGCGAAATCCTTTGAATATTTTGTCTTGCCGGATCGGCGGATTGGTGAAGAGCACGCGACGATATATTCCCAGGCGGCAAACTGCAGGATTTTCGCACAGGCGCTGGACATCGTTCGCACGCACGTTTCCTTTGCTAACCGTGACGCAGCTACAACGCTAAGAGAAGACACTGGAGAAAGACCCGCCTCGGCATCTAGACAACTCGCTTCCGATCCTCCAACTCTATACATCAGGCTGCTGTCGACAAACTTCTCCGCTACTCGGTAGTCGTGACATCAGCGATGGATTGATGAACTTTGCAAACCTCTTTGGGAAGGATGTGCGCTGCTCGGAGCGCTCGTGGAAAGAGGGAAAATTCAACGTACCGGACTAACGGCAGGGCCTGATGACCTGGTCATGTCGATTTCTCGCCATGACGGCATGTTACGGTCGGTTCTAGGGAAGGGAATGAAAAAAAACTATGTCCCAAATATAGAGGGCATCACTACCTTGAATGAAATTTTTTACAACAGTGTCTAATTGCCTGGGTTCCTTCCAGCTGTATCTGGGAGAAGGAATCGTCATGTATCACCCGCTTTTTTCGTTTTGACCGTCTTGTTCTGCTCGTAGATGGGACATTTGGCGTTGTGGCTTGACAAATGTGCCCCGGTTGTCAAAGTGTAGTCGGCGGCTTCACCTTCCCAATTGTTCAAGAAGAATATGGCGACGCCGTGTTTGGCCCTCATCTGGCAAATCTTCATAAAAAAACAACCTTCACAAGCAGGCTGAGCATCACAGAACTTTAGAGACGGAAGGCTTTAGATTATCATGCCATTGCTTCCGGAATGAGGATAAGTCTTTCATAACTGAGATGGTATGATGGAATGCATCAATTCTCTCAAATCAATCCCACGAACGCCTGAATTGCACGTGTGCACAATCAGCTATCAAAAACTGCAAATCCAGCTACGTTTATAAGCTGGAAGCTCATGGACTCAAGAGCTCCAACATGATCGAAAGAGGCTCATCGATCCTCGGCCCATTCGTTCTCACGACGAATCTGCTCCTCCTCTTCAGGAGTGAAGTCGTTGGTGATGTTGAAAGTCTTGCGGATTTCTTCAGGTGACTTGCCCTTAATCATGTTGGCCACCGTCTTGCAGCCAACATCAAGTAGGGGCTTAATGTCGAGGTAGTTGGATGCCTACATTGATGTGGATGGTTAGTTTGCGATACGGGACTTAGGGTGACTCCGTTGCGAGAGAAAAATAGCATACGAGAATGATTTCAAAGAGCATCTCTTGATCAACTTGCATAAACTTCTGGTCCCATTCTTCAATGTCGGTGGTTCGGCGGCGGCTGTCAGACTCATCATCCTGTGCCTGAGGGGGGTCGTTTCGGTGATGCTCGCACCACTCAATGACCTTGCGGAGAACAGCCTCGTTCACCTGCTACTGCTTCAGCTCTGTTCGACGTGTTGGGGAGGGGCAGCGAGGCATACATTGGGAATGGGGATGGGGTTGCTCTGATTGATCATGTCATTACCGATATCGTCAAGCATGTTCTTGATGAGCATAGAGCGTTCAACGACAACGCGATCTATGGTTCGGTTAGGTTCCATCCTATGGACTGGCGCACATGGGTAAGGCCAGAGTCGACTTACCGACTTCGATGATGGCGCTGTCGTTGGATGCCAGCCACACCTTCTGGGCCGTGCTTGTTTCGACCATTGTGCGCAAAATACAGTTGGGAATTTTTGTACTGTCTGTAGGGTTTTGGTTGATGGAGGACAGCAAGTTTGCAGAGCCGCAGGCCGGGTGGTGGTCGGAGGTGACTGGATCTTATACTGAAGATGACGAAGTTAGGTTTAACAAGGCCAGGAAAGTTCGCAGGCAGAGAGCCAAGCAAAACGTTACAATGTCGGGTCTGCCCGAGGCGGGGTCCTTCAAGTTGGTAGGAGTCGCCTGGCTTCGAGTGGGTTCTGTGTCACTTATTGGCTGCAGGTTGCGCTGAGTTACAGGAAAGAAAGGCAGGAGATATGTAAAGAGATGAAGAGACTTACCGTGATCGGAACAGAATACTTTTGGCAGTAAAATTTTTTTAGTATTGTGCCTGTGATGGGATCCAATGTTCGAATAATAGCATACAAAAGACTTATCAAGTACCTGCGGCACGGCAAGGCAAGGTGGGTTGGGTGGGTGGGCAGCTGCGTGCAGTTGGTGGGTGCACCGCGGCAATCATCCCTACCTACCTACATAGGTGCATATCCAGCTACATGCATGTACACCAACTATTTACCAGAGCCCGAGCAGTGAAAGGCACTCTCGAAAGGACTACTTCGTGAGGTCCGCCGCGATTCTTCTCCATACGACCACGCCAGACCGTCTTAGTCTTATCTCGTATCCCTTGGCAAGTCTCGTGGTCCTCTGGAAGCAGACAACAGGCACTGTCACAGCGCCAATCTGCATCAGATATGGCCATCGAAACGCTTGTGATATGGCTGGGCATACAATCGCCATGCGCTCACCCAGGCACGCGGGTTCCATAGCATGGCGAGAACGGCAAACGGGTCGAAGCGCACGGAATTTGAGCTTTTGATTTGAGCTTTTGATTTGAGCTTTTGATTTGAGCTTTTGATATCTGGGTTTGTAATGCTAGAGCCCATGGCAGAGACGCTCTCGTCAGCCTAGCGAGGCAGAGGCACAAACCGACAATGCGAAACATGGCGCGACTGACGGCGTTTTATCGCAGCAAATCCGTCTCACGCCATGATGACCACAAGGGATATTCTTGTGGCCCTGTCCTGACAGCAATATTTATTGAAGAAGACATCATGAGTGCTTTCTGTAGTTTGCGTTGTCTCAGCCCAAAATCCCATTCATTGTATTGCCTCGTGGTACCTCTGGAATTGGGGCGATGGCAAGAATTTCCCCAACACATTCCTGCGGCGCCACGAGTACGATGCTAATAAGCCAGAAGCTTCAATCCCCATGACAACAGCTTCACGGTGATCTTACATTAGTTAGATTCCTCACCATTGAATCCCCGACTTTGGAGCTCTTGGGTCACATTGGCTTGCGGCAGTAGGGTGACCACCTAGGTTCCTATCTAGGAGGAAGACCCTGGGGCCCCGGAGTCGGGTTTGTGAGATTGCCGATTCATTACTTCCGTACGGAGTATGCAGTGTTGATATATGGACACCCAAGGCGGCGGAAGAAATTATTGTCTCGGGCCTGGAGCCTCGGATTATTCGCCACGAAGCCCCTGAGCTTGCCCCTCCACCTGGAGGCTAGGGGCGGTTCTGGAGTTCTGGATCATTAGCCTTTGGTCCATCCAATGAGGTCATCCGCCCCTTTCAAATTTACGACGCTGATGGCTTTGTCGTCAGGCGCCGCCCCCCTTGTCGACAATTTTCTTAGCGGCTCTCCAGTCTACCATACGCCGTACGTACGCCGTACGTACGCCGTACGCGGATAATGAATTTATTGATTCATTTGCCAACGTTCTGATCCGTTGAACTCTGACTCTGCCTGCATTCTTCGTTCCATTTCCTGCATCTTCAAGCTCAGCTGCTTTCTCATCGCCTTCACTTCTACATCCGCCACTCGTGCTACCTGCCGACCCACGCTACCCGTTTACTTTTAATCTACAGGATCCTTTTGCCCGTCTTCAAACCTAGAAGCACCTCGGTGAGGGCCACATCACCACATCACCACCACCTTGCTTTTTTGCGCGCCGCCGCTCTGGAAGCGTCCGCACCCACATCGACTTTGCCAACACTCTCGTCTCTCATGTCTATTGTTTCTCTTCCATCACGCATCAACATTGCAATTGCTATGCCATCGACGGCCTTGAGGGTCCGTTGCTGAACAATGTGGCGGCGTACTTACCTGCTTCTTGTTCTTATACGGCTGTGGTTCGCCCTCTCGCCCAGCTACCTGCATCCCGATGAGAACTTCCAAGGCCCTGAAGTTATAGCCGGTACGCCTTGTTATAATGCGACTCGATGTCCCATGTTTCCTTCTCTTTGTCCCTTCTAGTGCCGGCTCGTGCGCTCAGTGTTGGTCTAATTCGACATGCCACCTTCATTGGTGGATCGACTTGACCGTTCGTTCTGGTCACGCGCCTGGCGCGGACCTGCTGAGCATTCCATGAGAGAATGCGCTTGCTAACGGATACGTCATGTTTTAACCACAGGCCAGATTTTCAGTTATCCCGTTCGAAGAACCTGGGAATTCACGAGCGAGCATCCGATTCGGAGCGTCTTTCCACTATGGCCCGTCTATGGGCTGCCCATGCTGCTTCTTCGATGGCTGTGGACCGGTAATGGGCAAGACGGCGAAATCCCTCCCATCACCGTGTTCTGGGTGCTACGTGTGCTCATGTTCTTGATCAGTTTTGTTCTGGAGGATTGGGCTCTTCACGAGTTGATAACTTCCCTCGACACCGCCGTGTTGCAGTCGTTTTGGTCGCTTCATCCTATGTCACTTGGACATATCAGACACATACTTTCTCCAATTCGGTCGAGACACTGGTTGTAGCTTGGAGTTTGGTTTTGATTCAACGCATAGTCGACACACGGGTACGCGATCTTGCAACCCTCTTTCGTTTCGAGAGAAATTCATAGCTAACTCTTCTTTCCCCGCTACAGCAACAATCATCGCTCCTGTCGTCAACAGTGCTCGGTATTGTCGCAGTTTTCGGCGTGTTCAACCGGATTACTTTTCCGGCCTTCTTGTTAATTCCTGGTTTTCGCTTATTGCCTCATTTCATGCGCAAGTACGTTTTAGACTAGTCACGCGTATTGAGATAGTCGGTGGAGCGATTTGCTAACTTTTGTAACAGACCTTTGTCCTTGGCGGCCCTGGCTTCGGCTGCTTTATGTACAACTATAATAGCTATTGCGCTGGATACTGCCTTCTACTCATCAGAACCCATTACATGGGCCGACTTCATACGGAGACCTACTGTCACTCCGCTTAACTTTTTCCGGTATAACTCGAATACCGCAAACCTCGCCCAACATGGCATTCATCCGTGGTATCAGCATCTAGCAGCAAACCTTCCGCAGCTGCTTGGGCCTGCGACCTTGCTCCTTTTCACGAAGCCGCACCTATCTTTGAGGCTATACTCCGCAATGTCGGGCCTTTTTGTTCTGTCGATATTCCCACACCAAGAAGCCCGTTTTCTTTTACCGACAGTGCCCCTGATCCTTTCGTCGGTAGAATTGCCCAAGAACAAAACTGTTTTGCGAGTTTGGGCTGGGGTGTGGATTCTCTTCAACCTCTTTTTTCGGGTTGCTCATGGGCATATACCACCAGGGCGGCGTCGTTCCGGGGCAAGTGTTCATGAGTAAACAGCCAGACGCAACTCACGCTATTTGGTGGAAAACTTACACGCCTCCCATTTGGCTTCTCAATGGCAAGAACGGGGTTTTGCAGACCAAAGACGTGATGGGCTTGAAAGGCACCGCTTTGCTCGAACAGCTTACTGAACTTGCCACATGCGATACGCCAGCCGATCGACGGAATCAAGAATATTTGAAAGCAAAAAATGGGACTTACCTGATTGCACCTGCGTCGGCGACGTGGTTGGATCCGTACCTATCAAACAAGGGGCTGCAAGGACTGCGGTTCCGGGAAGTTTGGCGTTATGCAAAGCACTTGAACTTGGATGACCTTGATTTTGGTGACGATGGTGTATGGAAAACACTAACCAGAGTGGTTGGTCGACGGGGTTTGGTCGCGTGGCGTGTAACCAAGAGTTGTCCCAGTTGAACTACGTGGCTGGTGGGAGAAGAAAACTTGAAACACATGGAAACCTGAATACAAAATGTAAAAAATGCACATGGTCCATGCGGCGACGCCTTTCAGCGCTCTGCGTTACGCGTTCCGAATGAAAGACTACAAAAGGTTGTATCGGAAAATGGTGCTCAAGAACATTCCTTCATCGTCTCTACAATCTGCACAGCATTCGATCTCCAGCAAGCCGAGTTGAATTCAAAGTCCTAGTCGATTCTAGGAATTGCTAGTATATCTAGACCAGTGACCCAAACACACAAAGCAGCTGACCATACTAGACCAAATATCCCTTAATACAGACGCTTGGGAGGGGACATGGAGGCCTTGATGGTCAAGCTGCCAACGTTCTGCCAGCCCTTCTTCAACAGGGAGACAAGATAGTTGATGGCCAACATGATGTTGCCAATCAGCTGCTCCTGCTCCATGCCGACGTTTCCGACGGCGACTCCCATGCAGAGAACCTTCTTCAACTGGAACTTGATGGTGGACTTGACCTCGTTGATCTTGCCAGTCAGGTCATCGGCGTGGGAGACGGGAGTGGGGAACTTGCCGGCTGTTGTGAGTTAGTGGAATAATCCTTCTTTTAAAGAGACAACGGCTGCGACAAGATGACTTACCCTTGGACAGACCAGGACCCAATAGACGAGGAATTAACTTGATGAGAGCTTCGGAAGCGACGAAAGCGTCGTACTTGCGAGCCAGCTTCTTGATGAGCTTCTTGTTCTTGTTGAGCTTCTTCAAGTCATCGGCAGACATGGCGTCGACACCACCGTGCTTGGCACGGTCCAAATCGTGCTGGTCACCCAAGATGCAGATGGCCATGTTGGGGCGAGGGATGGAGGGCAGCTTGATGGTGCCGGAGAAACGCTTATCACGCTGAGGGTCATAGTTCTTCAGGCCGATCTGAAGCTCGACGGTCTCGAGGAAGTTGCGCTTCTTAGTCTCGTTGGAGTACTCCAAGAGCTCAGTGACTTGCGTCCGGACATTGGCTGCAAAAGAACATTTGGTTAGCATGAAGATCGATGCAAATTCGCTCGATCGTGGCTATAGCAGCATGTTACTAACCGACTGTGATCTTCGACATTTTGACAGTCTCCCAATAGATCCACGTTATCTAATGGTGATCAGGACGAGGCTTGTTAGAGAGAGGGTTTTCGTAAATCAAAGTGGGTTTGGGGATTTTCGTGAAAACCACAAGCGGTGGTGGGGTGTGTGGGCGCAGGGCAAAATTTCCTCACGTGGAACATCACGTGCCGCATCATGAGTCGGACCTGGAAAGTCTCTTTTCAGGATGTATATGCCCGCAGGAACGGTGCTAGGCTTATTGAAGATATGAATGTAGAGGCATACCTTTAATCGAAATACTGGGTGACGAGGCTGACAGGAGATTGTGAAATGTTTGTCATGTCGTACACAGTCTAGTCCTTATTTTCGCCCCTCTCTACTCTCAAGAGTCAAGATCATCCCCTCCAGGGCCTCTGTCAGAAACGATGACAGCTGAGCCTCCCGCAAAGGTTACTGACTTATTAGCCAATCCGACTGAGCTCATTAAACGGCTTGAGCAACAAGACGCAGAAGTGGGGAAAGGGTGAGCAAACTTGCCGGATTCATAGCAGAAGCGTTGCTAACGACACACTCAAGCTCTGCCAATACCCTGTTTGAGCAACTTCTGAAAAAATGCGTCTCAGCCGAAGTCAGTATCTGGTCAAGCGTGTATAAGACTCTGTGGACTTGTAGACCAGGCCTCTAAATCCAATTCGGATGACTTGAAACGGTGGGCTTTCTCACGGCACGTGACGTCGAAGTTGTTCAATTTTTTACATCGAGTGGAATGAATCAGACAATCATCGCTCGATGAAATTGGTGTTGGACCTTGTTGCCCAGTCTATTTTGAAGAATCCAAGCCAAGAGGAGACTTCAACAACCAAGAAAAGCATCCTTGAAACCTTGGTGTCGATAGTAATCGGTCGCTCAACTAAGCCCGTCGCAAAGTCTGCTATCAAGACCTTGGATCATTTCCTTACGAAGGGCGTCATCACTTTAAATGATACAAAGTCAATATACACGCAATTCCGGGCAGATCTCGGCAGTCAGGACAACGATGAGATATGGCGGAATTTCACGTCAGATCTTTTCCACTGGATGAAACTACACTTTGTCTGTCCTACCGCCGGACGACTAGTCGTCACAACTTATAGATACTGGAGACAAGAGCAACGAGAAGAGTCGGTACCTAGTATTGAAGTGTGGCACCAATGGCTTCTTGATTTCCTGGCTGAGGAGCCTGCCCTTCTCGAATCTATCAAGAACTACATCTTCTTGCCCCTGTTCAAAGCTGATAGATCTGAGGCCTTGAAGTTTCTGGTTCGAATGAATCAAGACGAAACGGCATCTGGCTCGAGTAACATGAGCATGAATATTCCTGCCTTGTTAAAGTTGGCAGCGCTCGAAACTGGCAAGAGGGTTGGTTTGGTCGAAGAACCAGGTGAGAGACGACTATCAGACTTCGTTTGCTTAAGGGTTGGACTAACAACTTGTGACCCCTTTTTTTCAGCATTTGGCGGTAGCAGCAGTGGAGCAGGTGATTCTTCATCCATAACCCTTCACGAAAATGTGCTCGAGAGCGTCCTGTCACATCCCTCCCATGAAGTGCGATCTTTAGCACTGTCACTGCTCGTAACATCTCCGTCTACCACTCGACCATACTCGCCTACCGCGTTTGGCCTACTCAAGAAGCATTTGAGCACCTTTTTGCGGACCCAGATGCCAAGTTCAGAGTCGATGTTTCAGCAAAGGCAAGAGACATGTTCAAGAGAGTTCGGGGAGCTATTCACGTGTTGAAGCGTAGTATACCCCGTGCACGCGGCAAAACACAAGAAGCAAACGCTCATACTCCTGTTCATTCAGGTACAAACGTCATCTCACAACCGATCTTGTATCGATCGAACTTGATTCTTCTGCCTGAGGTCCAATTGACCGATTGCTTGGAATACCATGTCGAGTTCTTACATTGGTACATTGCCTTCTTATGCAACGAGCTGATTCCAACGGCTTCGTATCAGCGACATATTGCGGGCTTGAAAGCACTAATGTATATAGTTCGCATGGAAGGAGACGACTCCAAAACGTGGGAAACCGCTGATGACCAGGAGCTTTTCTTCGATAGGTTCGACAGCAAGTGGGCTCGTGCATTGTTCGATCTCGTCATGGACCCTTTCGAAGATGTCAGGGATCTCTCTGCAACTGGGTTGGCAAAATGCTACGCAGATGGAAGATATCGGCGGTTAACTTTGACAGGATCGGAAATGATCGGCATTCCTGTCAACGAGGTCAAGGCCCTGTCGCAGCGTGCGAACGAGCTTGCTCGTCGAACAGCACGTGCTGATCACTCTGATGGTGCTGCCAAAGCATCACAGCTACTGTACAGGTTCCTCGAATCAGGAGAAGAAAGGCTTCAAATGCTGTCCAAGATGGTCGAAGATCTCAGTCGCAAAATATCCAAGGCGGAGGTAGACCTCGGTCAAGCGGTGGTTGACTCTCCTCTACACGGGGACTTTGCTTCTCTTTGCCACACCTGGCAAGTCGTGTCGGAGATCAAGCTGTCACCCTCAGAACTGGATGAGGCCAGGGAACTACAACTGAACATTGTTTCGAGTTGCGAGCGAGCGTGGAGAGCAGTACGAGACATTTTGTGCGATGATTCTCCCGAGGGACACTTGCCACAGGAGTTGGAAGAGGTGGACAGGCTCGATACAAAGGATCTTCTAAGTTATAGTTTCCGTGCTGTCCACGAGTCAAGGTACGCTTCTCTCATGTCTTTTCTACGCTTTGTCTCTTTCACTTTCTACAGATTTGACTCTGGTTACGGGCGCTAATCCTTTGCAGCAACTTGGTGCGAACCATCATCCTCACTATAAGGAACGGGAGTAGAGAAGGGCTCATCATACCCTCGAAAGAAGTGTTCGAGAGAATTGGCAACCTAACCTTCACTCAGCTAGCCAGTTTACGCCATAGAGGTGCATTCACCACGGTATCGACTACTTTTGCTACTTGCTGTCAGCAAACAAAGCATTTGCGATTCGGAGAGAGGAGGTGCCCCTACTGGATGTTTGGTATGAGGGTACCATGGAGGCCATCTACTCCCAGGCGTCAACGACTCGACGATCCGCAGGCATCCCGTCAATGATTACGGGAATCCTCGCCGCCAATGCCGCCCATCCAACTTTTGACCAAGTCATGGATACCCTCATGACCATCGCAGCCAAGGAGGCAAGAGTCTCTGAGACCGACGGGTCGAATCTCCCCAGGTGCATGCATACAATTGCCTCAAGGACATATTCAAGAACTCGCTGCTTACATCTCTGGGAAACAAATCCGAGTCGTATCTACCTCAGTGTCTAGAACTCGCGGCCAGTGGACTTCGATCCGAGGTGTGGGCAATTCGAAACTGCGGGCTGATCTTCTTGCGGAGTCTCATTGATAATCTCTTTGGCACACACGAGAGCAAAGCCATGATCGAAGCTGGGTGGGACGGTAAAGCTAACCGTATTCACTACCACCGCTACCCCAATCTCCCCGCCGTGCTCAAGAATCTGCTCCAGTCCGGACATAAGATCCTCAACCAATCTGCTACATCCAACGCAGGCTCAGCCGCCGCTGAGTCTGTGTTTCCTGCCTTGGATATCATTCGCC
The DNA here is from genome assembly GCA_023658535.1 of Epichloe glyceriae. Classification (NCBI taxonomy): domain Eukaryota; kingdom Fungi; phylum Ascomycota; class Sordariomycetes; order Hypocreales; family Clavicipitaceae; genus Epichloe; species Epichloe glyceriae. The sequence continues at coordinate 5,768,619 of CP098289.1, read as the reverse complement.
GTGCCGGTCCTCCGGATTTGCTTCGAGACGAAATTCAAGTTGATGTGGCGGCGTACTTGTCAAGTCCGGTCTGGCACGTTCGTGACATGGCAGCCCGAACACTTTGCTCCTGTCTCCTGCATGGAAGATGGCTGGGGGCCATCAAGGAGATTACCAATGCTGCTATGAATGACCAATCAAAGAACAAGCAGAACCGTATACATGGTGTCTTGTTGACACTGAAGTTTGTAATCGAGCGGCTCAATGAGGTTGCACACCAACAGCTCATTGGTAAGCCCTTTCCCACGTTAACCCATTCATGTGTTTTATGTTCATTGATCCTAGCCCAAAGTCTGACGTTTATTTAGGCGATCTTGCCGAACTCCAGTCTTTCTTGTTCCAGATAAAGGTGGACAGCGTGTTCCCCAACTGCCCAGACATTGTCGCCGCATATCTCGATGTCATTAACCTAACCTGGGCCGTCGAATCAACAAATAAGCTCCCACTCTCGCTTTTCACCATCTGTACGCCAGGCCACATCGGATCCGCGCTTCTCAAGATCCAAAAAGCCATTCACGATGTATACTCGCTATCGAGGGGCAGCGATCTCATTGTCCAACTACGCTCTCTCCTCAACAGTCCAGACATCGGCCAAGATGGACTCGCAGCCGCGCTGGAAACCGCTGCAAAATTCTATCGTCCGGAATGCTGCTCCCCGGATACGCTTTCGTCCCTATGCATCCTCTACATCGATACCTGTCTGGGCGCAAACTACCCTGCAGCCCAAGTGTTGGCAATCGAAAACATCACCGGTGTCATGGACGAGCTCCTTGCTCGAAGAAGCTTCGACAGGATCCCCAACAAGCCCTCGTTGGGCTCTGGACACGTCTTCCATCTCGCACGATGAACCCGGCGCTTTCCCATGCAGTCATCAGAGTAAGCGGCTGCATTGCCGCGGCACTAAGTGGATGGCCTACCTCTATTGATCTCCATGCATGGGGCGTCATCATGGCGGACGCGACTCTCGACGACAAGGTATGCTCGCTTTCCGCCCAACTGTTCTTGGCCCTCGGGAAAACAAAAACAAAACACGGCTCAACTAATGCTTTGAGATGCAGAACTTTGACACCCGCTTCGCTGCCGCATCCTCCCTCCGCTCCTTCTTCGCCGCTCACTCACCCCCCCCCCTGACACGATCCCATCTCACCGCCCTCCTCGCCCTCTACGACTCCCTCAACGACGACGACGACGAAGTACGTGACGTCGCTGCCGGGGCGGCCAAAAACCTCATCGGCCAGGCTCTCGTGCCCCTCGAAGCAGCCAACCGTCTTCTTCACTTCCTCGTCGACCACTTTGGCGGTTCTCCTTTCTTCAAGAGTATCGTGGCAGACCGTCTGGTAGGTCACTGCGGTATGCGCGCTGCAGCTGTGAAGGACGACGATCGCTGGGAACCGGCCGAGCTGGAGCTCACCAGAGCTATGCGGTTCGACGACTCGCTCTTTGTAGTGGAAGAACAGAACTTGTTTGTAGATGAGGTGCGCGAGACGAAGCGCTGGGTGGAGGTATTACAGCGCCTCGAGCTGGATACCACTGGTGAGGATGACAAGCTGATGACGAAGCTCGTGGATTGGGTCCAAGGCGGTCTCGCTCACCTCGGGACGCTTGCGGGGATGAAGGATGGACCACTGGGTTGGGCATCCGACCCTGCTGTATTTGCGATTTGCACTCGCTTGGTGCGAGTCTCTGTGGCGTTGAGTGCAAAGACGACATCGTCGGGGCTAGAACAGGCTGTGGGGGTGGCGAAAGATGGGCTGAAATCACACGATACACAAGTCTCCAGGCTCCTCACGGAGGCATGGACAGATGTGTGATGAGGTTCATGTAGACGGCATAAACAAGGGGATCTGGATAGACAAGGGTGAAGATTCTGCGCGGCATAGATTGTCTCGTTTGCATGAATAGAACTCATGTTGCTATTTACGTATTCAAAAAGAAGGAACAAGTACATATCCTGATGCTGTTTGTCCCTGCACCGCCTGCCAGGCCATGTCATGCCGTCGTTCATGTCATTTTGTGAATCTAAAAGTACATGTCTTCACTTCATTTCCCCCGATCCATTCTGCTCGTCTCTGATCCAAGAAGTACTCACGACTTGGATTTGATGGAATTCTCCCTGGAAGACGACGAGTCTTCTCTGTTCAGAGCACCCAGCCGACCGAGTCTCGCCACCAGCATGGTGTTCTGTGCTTGCAACTCACCGACTTGGGTGTGGAGCAGTTCAATCTCCTTGAGAGCGACATCCTTGTCGGCCCTCACTCTCTCCAACTCAAGAGTCAGACTGGACTTTTCCTGTCTCTCGGCGGCCTTTATCCTACGAGCTTCAGCTTTGCGCTCCTCCTGCTCACGCTTCTCCTCCAGCTTGCGCATTTCCCGCTTGTACTTGGCCTCTTGCTTGGCTACTTCCTTGTCGTGCTTCTCACGAAGCTTGGCGAGCGATGTAGCGTCCTTCTCCTTCTCGCCCTGACGCTTGGACTGCATGCGCTCCTGAAACTGGTTGTGGTTTCGATCGAGCTTTTGGCGACGTTGCAGGAGTTTCTGCAGATCCTTCTCTAGAGGTTGGAGACGTTGCGATTTTGATTCGTCAGAGTGGGTGCTGCCGGCGGCGGCTTTCTCCCCGTGACAGACTTTTCGAGGGCTGACGCGAAGCTGCGGGCGGAGGATGCATCGCTTTTCGCGTCTTGGTCCTCGTGCTCTTCTGGGATGGGTTGGCCGTCGGCCAGGCTGTCTTGACTGCCGTTGAAGCTCAACGGGTTACTGAATTGTGACCGAAGCCCGCTGGCTACCGCACCTGCTACGCTAAGGGCTCCGTTGATGATGCCGTATAGTCCTGTGCTGCTTGGTGCCCAATCGCTGCAGCCGGCGTCGTAGCCCCGGCTGGGTCGATGCGTGTCTTTGTTCTGTGTGGTGTCTGATGCTGGACTGTGTTTCTGAGCCGCCGCGGGATCTGTGGTATCGGGACTCTCGGGGCTCTCGTCGGTGCTGTTGCCATTGACCTTGGTCGTTTCGGCCTTTGGCCGGACGGTGCCATCTTTAGAAGTTGTCGCTGTGACCCAGTCCAGGAACTTGCCTGCATCGCCGATAATTCCTGGGGTGTTCCTTTTCAATGAGGAACCGGGGCACACTGCCACCGGGGTCACTTCTGGTAATCATAAGCCATTCTATAGCTCGGAGTCCTTCGACATGGTCCCCAGCTCGATTGATGGTGCCAGACTTGCGGTTTCCGTCCGAGATCAGGTCCGCTGATGACAATGATCGCTTGTTGGGGACGGGATCAGTTTCGACGGGAATTTCTCGAATGATCTCCACCGACTCATACTGACCGCGGATGATGCCTTGGCGCGGAGGGCATTTTGGATGAACGCATGGCTTGGAAACGACCATGTACTGCCGCAAGGGGTGTGATTGGTCGTCGAGTTTCAGATGCGAGAAATCAGACGTGAGTAGCAGGGTGATGAAGTCTCGAGGCGCCGTAGGTCCGGGAACTGAGCCGAAAGTTGAAAGACTGAGTCATTCCCAACGAGTTGGTTAGCCAGGGCGTCATCCAAGACACACGTGTGAGACAAGAGACATGCAAAGCACACGACCTACCATCCAGGTGACCAGCATCCTTTACGCGGTGATGCTCGACATTCCTGTCCGCGCCAATTCCTCGGATGTTTCCACTTCCAGGCGAGCCTTGAACCTTCATGGATTCGGCGAATTCTCGCTGCAGCCCCGTTTTCCACTGCTCAAAAGAGAGTCCCTCGTGGACGCTCCGTCTCGCAAACCATGCGCCCTTGCCATCCTTCCCGGCCAACTTGTACACATTGATGCCGAGGGGATTGTCCTTGGGGTTGGTCTTGACCTCCTTCCATTCCTTTTGCAGCTGCGCAGACAAATCGGCGGTGGCGGGTGGGTTCGGCGGTGGCGAGGAAGTGCGGATGTCATTGTAGACGACAGCCGAGTCGGTCTTTGCTCGAGCTCGAGCGGTATCAGCGGGCTTCGCGGCGGTCGCGGCGGTCGCGGCGGTCGCGGCAGAGGGGACCGAGTCAAGGACGACCTGGGCCTGGCTGAAGATGTCGTTGATAAAGGTCTTGAGGGTGTCTTGCGGGACGTCGTTCCAATCAATAGGCGCAAGGGCCTTGAGCGGCTCATGATGGCTTGCCATGGCGCTTAGTGCAGCTGTGTTTGGCGAAGCATGCCTCGCGAGATGAGATGAGACACGGAGGAATCCAAGGCCAAGGAGTCGGGGCTGCACGACGATGGGGGGGGATGGAGGCATTGATGGAAACTGGAAACACATACGGTGGAAACACACGGATTTCACGCAACGGCTGGGCTGGCAGATTGATCCCTGACGTCACTGCATTCGCACAACCAACGGACGTTACGCGGACGCCCCGGACGCCCCGGACGCCCCCCGCTCTGTCTGCTCCGTGCTTTCTGCGTCAATCTGCTACCGAGTAGATTGATTATATAATACGATAACGACAACACGATAGCGACACAAGACAACACGAATCAGGCCCTCATCCCCTTCATCTTCGCCAGCGACGCCAACGCCCCTCCAACAGACTGCCTGATCCCCTGCAGCACAGAAATCGTCTGCATGAACGGCGGGTTCACAACCGGCTCCTCCTGGCTGACCATGGTCATCAGCTGGATGGTGCTGGTGAGGTTGGATTCTAACCACGGAAATTGACCATGTCAGCCGAATTTGCTCGCACATGCACAGTACACAGACAGACAAAAGAGGAAGAGGAGGAGAAGAAGACTCACTGATATCATTGCCGATCTGCTCAATCTGCGCTTGATCCAGGCTCGATGCGTGCCGCCCTTCAACAACCCACGACGCACTCCGGCGAACCACGTCTGGTGGCCCAGAGAATGTCGTGGGCGCTGTGAGGCCATGGCCCGTCAGGCACGAGAGTGCGAGCGCTGAAACTGTGGCCGTCTTCATTGTCTACTTCCAGGAAAGGAAAAAAGTATGTGATTCTGTACGGCAGATGTGAAAGTGAAAAGGGACATGTAGACCAGGCGGAAACCTGATACACTTGCTCTGCAAGAACCATCTATATATGCAATTTCTCCCCATCGCCGCCATAATTCGGAGATGCCTGCCATCCTTCCTCATCGAGGCTGAGCCAAAGGCCACAGGAATGTTGGATCCCCCCCCCCTCATAAACGCCATCGAGTAGCGACGCATTATCACACTCCTCCAGGTCCGTGTCTCACCATGTTCTCTACGGAATCTCTGTCCAACCTCCCACCATTGGATGGGCCAGTGCAAGACATGGAATGGAATCTACGGAACTTGAGCTTGAGCTTGAGCTTGAGCTTGAGCTTGATAGTGCAGTGCTGCCTGCTGTAAATAGAATGCATTTGCATTTGATCTGGTGTGTGTTTCTGCCATCGAGTTTGCAACACACGCACACACTCGCTGCACTTGCGTCATGGACAGAAATACCCGCTTCTCCGGATATACAGAGTTTGTGAGATAACACAGGATACTTTCAAGACACCCCGTTGAGAATATATGCTTTGTTGGATTATAATACAAACAAAAAATAAGCTGCCGTGGGGAAGTTCAGCCTCCGTGCCTCGGATACAACATCAAGGAAAATGAAACCACGCTCATTCATGGTTGTCAATGGCATGTCAATGCAATGGATGACTATTTCCTCCAAACCCAAAATTCTACACTCCCGCCACGGTTCTTTCCTTGATCACAGCCTTAAAGTCCCGCCTACAGCTTCCGCAGTAGCCGTCTCGCCATTCCTCCAACGCTTTCCTCCTGTTGCCCGACAGAGACCCAAGAACTTTCTGCGCTGACGATCTGTCCTTGGACATGCTGTCGCCTTTGCCGTCTTGCAGCACCGTCTGAAGTTCATCGCACAGCGACTTTTCGTTGATCAACCAATTCTCCCATTCCGATTGCAACATCTCTCTCTCGATGCTGTTGACCACTCGCATTGCCACCATCAAATCGTGTCTGTATGACCCCAGCCGCTGTCTCGTGCGACGGAGTCTTCGTGCTGTGGCACGGCTCGATGGCGACCAAGGTGTCGTTCCAGCCTCTTCCCATGATATGTCCATCTCTGTCATGTTGAGCAGACTCCTGTATGTGCTGAAGCATCTGCTGTCCGTTGGAAAACTGAGATTGTGACCGTTGGCACCGGTGGCCTCGTCCAGGTCCGCAAAGTAAATAGCTCTGCTCATCATAGGATTCGGCGTCACCCCAACTCGTCTCATAAACTTGGCTGCTCTACGTTCCCTCCACCAGGTCGAGGACTCGGTCGACGTCAGCAAGAGATTCGTCATTGCACTCGCTACGAGGAGCAGCATGATGACGCGGTGAGCAGTGATGATTCCGAAAAGCTTATTCAGGCCGGCAAACGCCCACATGATGAGCGACGACACTGCACTTTCGCCCAAGGACATGACTGTTTCGAACAGCATAGCAGTTAGTGTTCGTGGCTTGATGGCCTGCTTCTTGCTCGATTCGGCGGCTGCTGGGGAAAAGACCACAACTTGTGTCTGCTGGCCAATATGACCGTAGACCTGAATGGCCCTGTTTGTGCGACTGCGCGGGCCCAGCTTGCGCACTTGATCAGTCGCCAGCTCTGCCATCTCCTCCGCATCCGTAACGGCATCATGAAGCGCCTGCCGTTCAACCAGATTTTTCGATAGGGCTGGCGTCTTTGACCAATCGATCTTGACGTATGCGGCAAGCTTGCACTTAGACTTGGCCACATGCGTGATAGCAACCTTTGTTACCAACTTGAAGCTCTGGGAATGGGGCAGGTGCCATGCCGTTTTGATGTGTGTTACCACGTAGGTGATGTGATCGCTGTACACGTCGATCGTCTGGTAATCCCTCACATTGGCAGACTTTTTACGACCCAGCATGTCTACATAGTCCACCTTGAAGTGAAAGTCGCGACGCATTTGTCCTTGGTCAACGAGCACCCACGGGCCTTGGGCAATCTGCTGCGCCCGATGTTCGAAATACAGCTTGGGGAACACAAAACTGTTATCGCCGAAAAGGACGTGAAAACAAGCCTTGGCACTGATTTCAAAGTGTCGCTCGGCGGCCATTTGTGTCATGCTCTCCGGCTCGTAGATGACGGGATGAGATGGGAGGTGCAGTTTCCCTGGTATCCGCTGGGGTGGCCTGGAAGACGGAAGATGCAGGCCAAAGTCATGCTGACTGCGTCCTAACGGTCTACCAGATGCCGTGCCATCATCGACTGGTGTATTTGCGGACACCTCTTCCCAACTTTCAGCACCAGCGCTCGGCCGTTCAAACTCTTCTTTTTCCACATTGATCAACGCCGCAATGATATCCTGCGCATCCATCGGCTCTTCGGCTTGCAAATTGTCGATGAGAAGATTCAAGCGTGTGTGAAGAAGTTGGAGATCGTCCAGGAACACCTTGACAGTGATCCGTGTGTATCCAGTATCATTCATATCTTGACCAAGGTGCAGGAAAATACAATCACATTCTCTGCCACCCGCAGAAGTGACTTCAGTGATGATGTCCAGGCTCATACTGTACGTAGTCACCAAACCCATATGTTGGCTGTAAAAGTACATGTTGTCTGGTGTGAGATAGATCCTGCCGTCTCCAGCCAGTGCATCACTAGGTGAGTCTCGTGCTCCGGAGCTGGACCATGCCGCACGGAACACGAGCACCGGGTTCTCGCCGGCCAAGGCATTCGGGAAAAGGAGTCGGAATTGGGCATTCTGGGCTCTCAACTCTGGGGGATAACCAAGGGGAGAGGGTAGTCGATTCGGTCGTCAGACCCGGTCCCAGTGAGGCTTGTTTGTAAGCCTTGCGGTACGACAACTCCGATCGGGTCGTCTTCGTCGTGTCTCGGCAGCACGGGTTGTGCTGGAGGATTAATCATGGCCCAGACATTGCTACCCCAGTAATTTGCGAGAATCGATGTTGGCAACTTTTTGCTTCCAGAAAGTGAGCGCTTTTCAGCCATCAGGAGGACGGCAGAGCGGCTCAAGCCAGTAGTCGCAGGAGGCCTGGCCAACGTCGAAGGAGCAAGAGAGGTCTGCGGAGTGTCCAGAGACGGGAGAAGACCCGCAAATTGCTTAGGAGTAGCAACTGGCATCAGTGTTCCGGTAGGGAGTAGATTATGACTTGCTGATATCAAGCCAGCGATGCCGCGACTCGGCATGGCTGGACTGGCTGGGCCGGGGCCGGAGCCGGGGCTGGCGCCGGGGTCAAGTACACTGGCAGTCAAGACGGTCTTTCTGTGAAGGTCCAGCTTTTGGATGATTCTTGTTGCATGCTCCCTCCTACTCTCGTCGTCATCACGAGCAAGATCCTTGCCCAGCGCGCTAAAAGACCGACGTCCTGCAGTTCCTCCGTTGTTAACGTCCACTGCGTGCCTCGCCGCGTCTTGCCCAGGCACATAGAGCGTCGTACCTCGCTCAAACCCCGGGCCGACGTCCTCGGCGGTGGTGGAAGTCACCGCGGCTGGATTATCGGCAGATTTGGCTGAGAACTCCGGCGCGCTTGGTGGATGTATTGAGAAGGCCGGATCGTTGCCACCAGCGACAGAGTTGTTGTTGTGGCCCATGCTGGCTTCAAAGGCCTTTTTCTTGGTCACCTCAAACACTTCAAGCCACTCCATCAGTTCCCTCTGATTTTCAGCCTGCAGCATCATGGTCTGGTTCTTCGTTTTGACCTCGAAGCAGAAGCGCCGCTCCTCGCCTACGGCGGGCTTCGCGTTGCAAAGCAGGACGCCAATCTCGTCTCCCTGGAGGACGCCCTGAGGACCCGGAACGAGCCAGCCAAAAAACGCCATCATGGCAATAATACCATCTTCGTGCCCAGTGGTACCTCACTGGCTTGCCGGAAATGGTTCGCAAGAACAGCCATCCCTGCTTCTCCGATATCACAGCATTTTCATCTTTGGGCCGAAGGCTGAGAGGCCCACGAGACCCTAAGAAAGGAACTGTAGATGCACTGTAGTCTTCGAGCTCACGAGATGGTTTGAAGCTTTCAAGAGTTTTCTCTCCCAGTTGTCTCCTCGCCGACTGAAGCTCACTTCTGAAGATACCCTCTGATGTTTCCAATTCCTTGGCCCATCCACGGACACGGTCCATTTCTCGAGTCCATCTTGTCGCACTGGACACAGCATCTCTTGACTGCAACAGATCCTTCCAAATGTCGGAGCAGACCTTGACAAGAAGCTTATCAGTCGCACATTGTAGTTGCGGTGCAAGCTGGCAATAATCCATCGAAGCTTGGAGGTAAGCTTTGCGGTTCTCATAAACAGAGAATGCGTCCTCGCGGAGAGCTGAGGGCTCCTTTGTCTTCGATTGGCCAACATATCGTGCGAGAGTCGAGTCATACGCGCGCTGTGTCTGCTCCAGATTCCTCCTAATTTCTTTAAAGGTGCGCATGTCGCCGCTCAGAAAGCTCCGTATAGGTTCGATGACGGTAGTGTCCATTCTCTTGACACTGCCCAGTATGTGCATCCAACATTCACGTTGTCCATCGCCAACTCGTTTCAAGGCGAGAAAAGTATAGTCATTCTCGATGATACCGTCGGCGGCCGATGGCATCGTTTTGCTGAGATAGCTATTGATGGTGTCTTCGAGCCCCTGGATCTCGTGGGCAAATTTGGAGGTCGAGTTCACATACCCATTGAGCCATTTCTCCACCGCTTCTATTTGGTCGGTGAAGTGAGCAACTGTAGCACGAAAAGTCGGCGAGTCGAGCACTGCTTCGTTGAGGCCAACGGGGACGCCGCGGTCATTTTGCCTGGGAGGTCCTGTCGTCCGGACAGGCGCAGCCGAAGCCATGACGGACAACCTGGTGCGAACAGGTTCTCCAGTAGCACGTCTATCTGTGCTCTGGAGCACATTTATGCCCGTGGGATATATGGCCGGCGCGTGGAAACCTTTTTGTAGAATAAAAAATCTTGTGCAAATCAGCCAGCTAAGCCGGTGGTGGTCGCGAGAGTCAGAGACGCCCCACAGCAGGTGTGCAAAGTGACATGCAGAAACCCCCCCCCCAACCGCAGGCACAACACGAGGCACAACACGAGCTCCAATTTTGCGCAGTCTGTATTGAGTCACGTACGTTGTCGGTTATCGGAAGCGAATGTGTGAATGGGGAAGAATTGAATTTTAATATTCGCTAAAGAAATGAACAATGACCATTTTGCTATCCTTGAAACTATTCCTCTTGGCAGCTATTCTCCAGGTTACAGTCTATCAGTTAGGAGCCCGGATTAAAAGCAGAAGCAGAAGCATGTAAAAGGATACATAGGACGACTTGTGTCCACTAGTCCACGCTCATGACCAGGACGAGTTGCCAGTCGCTGGTATGACCACCTCCAAACTTTTGCAAAAAGACTTTGCCGTTTATTCAACACCCCATCTCGCGAGATTTGCCTTTAGATCGTGCGGTGCACCTATCCTTCCGCGTGAGAACCGAAAAGTCGGTACCGGGAAGGGATGACTGGTGTCTTACCTCTAATATCTGCCAATTAATGAGCTCAAGTAGCCGTCATCATTGAACGAAGTGGACTTGGTCGCGATGCCTGGTGGCCTTGGGTCACAAAACCAGACTCGGCATTACGCATCAAGCGCTTCTGCGCAAATGACAGCGGCGCGGCATTGGTCGACCTCGGCGCGTCGTCATCCTGGCGCGTGTCATCCTCGTTTTGTGCAGACGGTTGAACTTGAGCAGAGCCCTCGTTTGAGACGAGGGGATCCACAGGTCAATCGTCATAGTATTCATCATCGTCACTGAGATCAGCCAGCTGCTCAAAGTTGACCTTGTAGCGAAGGATTCCACCGATGCCGCCGAAACCTTTGACGAACTGGTTGCCCTCGGTCGAGCGATCAGACACGAACTCGAGCGCAGCGCCAAAGTCCTTGTAATGCTCAGCAATCCATTCCAAGAAGGACTCTTGAGATACAATGTCCTTCTCCTGACCAGTAGATGAATCCAAAAACTTGTCTCTGTTAGCCTGTTCCTGTTGCTTGGAGAAATGCAGGATAGACTCGTCGCCATTGCTGTCCTTCAAGACCCAACGAGTGATCTCGAGGTTCTCAAATACGATGAGAGTCTCGACAGCTCCAAGCTCCAGGGCCTTTAAAGTGTCCTCAATACCATAGCACACCTTGCCGGTGTCCTGACTGATTTCCTCGAAATACTTGCCGATAAGCTTCTTCTCCTGAATAAACTTGACATTTCCAAGAGTTTCAGACGACAACTCAATAGCCTGGTTGAAACCGTTTTCACCGCCATATGATACATCGACAACCTTGATGACTTTCGTCTGGAGACGGTTGTCGAACATATCGGACGCGTTAAGGTCGTTCTTGAAGTCGGCAGAACCAGCAAGAACAATACCGGCCACGTTCACCTTGTCGTTGGTGATGAAGTTCTGGACGGCCAACTCGGCAACCTTTCGAACATAGTTGTGGCGCTTTTCCTCACGAAGACGAGCGAAACGCAAGGCGGACTGACCACCACGTCCGTGCTTCTTGGGAAGATCGACGGAGAACTTGTGGACGATATCACGGGTGTTGCCGCTGAGGGTGCCGAAAAGGGCACCATTACCATCCATGATGATGAAACCAAACTTTTGGTCAGACTCCAGCAGCTCAGCCAGGGCTTCAGTGTGAAACTTGTTGTCGCAAAGATACAGCGAGGTATTAATGGGCTTGAAGGGCTCAAAATCAATATTGACCTTTCGCTCCTTTCCTTCCGAGGTCAAAATTTCACCACAGTAGATGACCAGACCATTGGGGGGAACCTTTGTATACAGCTTCAATCGATTCTGGGTCGATGTAATGGCGGACAAGACGGATTGTCGGTTGACACGCGACTTGATGTTGGATGCAGTACCCTACGAAGACCACGGGTCATGTCAGCATGAGAAAGCCAACCCACGTACTTGGAGCATCGAAACCCACGTATTCTTCAGCCAGCATTTTGGCTGCACGGGAAACCTGATCCTTTGGAGCTGCAAGGTCGCTCTTGTCAGTAAAAAATCGATGGTCGGGCAGCGGTTTGCGTGAACGCGGCACATACGAATGATGAGAGAAATCATAGAGGTTCCATTGCCTCTGGCAGCTTCAAGTCGCTTGATCAGCTTCTTGATTTTCCAGATCTCAATCTATGGGTGAAGTTGTCAGCTTAAGTGCTCGGCAACCTGTGTTGTGAAGTTGCTGCACGTTCTGCTTGATGTCCCCGGAGTCGTCGTGGGCGCTCTGGCTTGTCGTCGGTTGGGCGCCATGCGTTGCGTCGTCGCCCGCACCGCTCGGCCCGCCGACAGGAGGGAGGAGGGGCAGCTCAAAGGGGGCAGCCCAAGAGGGAGGGGCTGGCTGGCGCAGGTGCTAGCACAATTTTCTCGTGTGTGCGGTGCGGTGCCGGTGCGGGTGCGGGTGCGGTGCGTGGGTGTTGCCAACTTACGTTTCTCTCGGCCTCGTTCGCTTGCGCTTCAGACATGATGGCGACTTTTGTTCAAACGATGGCGGACAAAATGTTTGGCTTGGTCCCGCGGAGCAGGAATCTCCCTTCTCGTTGAGTCGAAGAACGGATGAGCGAGGAGGAAACAAGTGCGAAGCGCGGATGTGCTGCTGGTGCTGGATATGATGTGCCAGAGTAAGATGTCGGAGCCAGGATTTTATTTATTTGTTGTGCTTGCAGGTGCACACTAACTCCATTCAGTGTTAGGTACTCGAAACACGCCCACGCCCACTTTAAACCAGGCTCGAAGCTGCCAGCCAGCGCACCAGTGCCTGGTGCTATTGCGGCACAATTGGGTCAACCGCATCCGCTGCCCCAGCGTAAATGTGGACCTCTGACACAACTTCGCCCTACTACCTAGCGAATCTCACCGCCCGGCAGAATCGCAACCTCATGGTCAACGTACCGCGTCGCTCTGAGCCGTGTACCGCCATCAAGCTCCCATATCAAGAGCACAATATCTCCTTACCTCATTGAAACTTTCGAGAACGCAGTGTCCTCTCGCCCAACATGGACATGGAATCAGTGGCCACAGAGGTCGCCGAGACCATCCAGGCAGGCCACATCCGATCCCACCCCGATATCGACTTCGACGTTGCGCCGTCCACGGCCGCCGATAAGAAAGATCAATTTACCATTCACAGCCCCCCGTCTAAGCGACGACGATGTACCAAACGACATTGACCACGATGATGACGATATTCCCTACAGCGTCCTAAGACCAGCTCGAAAATCTCACAACCTGCCTCCTCTACCAGATCTGCGTTTCGAGCAAAGCTACTTGCGGAGCATTGCTAACGCAGATACGTGGTGGAAGGTCTCGCTCATCACAGCCAGAGATCAGGTAAGAAATTGTGTCGATGCTCTGTAGTAGACGAGATTATTTACGTCGGCAACTGACACATACACAGGTTATAATGCCTCTGGCACAGGGTGTGATTTACAACTTGCTATTATGCGGCTGGCAGCATTGGAATCGCAGTGCAAAGCTGCATGGTAACACGGCAGGCTCGCGCGTAAGGAGATGGTGGTACGGCGTCAATAACTGGACATTACCGAAGCGAAAGATGTAAACCTAATGATTAATAATTACGAAACCAAACTCGTATCTATGCTGGCTTCGCTCCATACATACACGCCGGCCACTGTCCACCCGATTTCATGTTTACAGTAATCACAATGTATATATTGCTTTGTGGGAGGAAAACAATCTCGTGTCAGCCACCTTGAAATCTCTATTTTTTATTTAGCATGATACCTCCTGCCGGTCAAAGTTTATCAGCTACTTCACCTCGCATTCTTGTAGACATCATCCTCTTCCAGATCTTACTCTACTGGGACAAGAGAAAATGATCTCTGAATAGTGCATGTTGTGATTATGGATAATTCATTGAAACTCCGACGCCGACATACCCAGATGCAACCAACGCCGATATCATTCCCTACTGAGTGCCGTTCACGCCTCCCGAGGATGAGACTAGCTGAGCATGCGACTTCTCTGGGCTTCCTCGAAAAGCCAGCGATGTCGGAGCGGCGACAGGAAATTCTGGGGCGTTGACGTGATCCCTCTTCTCAGGAATATTGTTGAGGCTAATCTGTGTTTCGGTTTGGGGCGTGTTGGCCATTGGCGGTGGAGTCTGTTGTTTTCTTGCCAGCTCTGTCGAATCTGGCTGGACTTCAGGGACTGATGCGTCTTGCATCTTAATCGTCTTTGAATCTGACACGCTAGTATCGATTTTCCAGTCTTTTGCGTCTGGTCTAGGAAGCATGTTTGGTGTCTGCTCGATAAGAGTCAACGCTCCTCTCAGCTTTGGTGGCGTAACTGAAAGCTTCACGACTAGACTTTGAGGTTGTTCAGATAGGTCATCTACGACCATTGCCTCTCCATCAACAAATTCGTCTTCATCCTCGAACTCTTCAGCCGGCACATGGGCATCCTTATCATCTTCATCATCTCCGAACTCAGCTTCACTCTCCACATCGCTGTCGCCATGCCGTGATTGATCCTCCCGCCAGTCGCTGATTTCCTGGTGTGCTGCTGAACGCCGAAATCGTCCGGTTGCCTCCGTTGAGTCGTCGTGTTCCATTTCGGGAAAATTTCCTGGACGCTCCCAGGAGCAATCTCACCTGCCATCATGTTTAGCCGGGGGGTGCTCTGATTTGTCTGCCACTTGAGGTTGTGACTGGGCCGGTCTCTGCCGGCGTGTTCGCACCAGTATTACGAGCTGATCGCCGATTGACTGTCGAGTCAGAGTAGAAGGCATCCTCATCATCTGAGTAAGTGTACTTGATTCGTTTACCACGCGTCCTTCCTTCATACATCGAAAAGCCAGGTTCTGGACGTTTGAATTGTTCCTTTCGCATCTGACGATAGTCCCGGCGCTTGCGTTTCTGTTTGAAATGTTAGCCATAGACCCCGTCCCCGATTTCCAGCTGTCTCCTCGCCCATAGTCGCAAGGAATAATGGGCATGAAGACAACGCAGGATGCCCGGGTTTTTAGAGCACTGACCTCTTCGCCTGCCTCAAAGCGAGGGATGACTTGCAGCATCTTCTGGGCCAATTTTCTGGCCTTTGGGCCGCCGTCTCTTGTTTCGAGCTTCTCGGCGAGGGCTCTCAATTCTTCGATAGACCCAGCAACGCTCCACCAAGTCCTATTTGTACCAGCTGGGTTGCTCTCTCGGTATATTCGAAAGTTCGTGTCATCTTGGCCTTCAACTAAGAAGTAGCGTCGCTTATCTCCGTCAGAACCCCAGGATTGCACCGACCTAGGTTGGTTCAAATCGTCTTCTTGGCGATTTTGTTTATAAGATTGGTTGATCACTCCCTTGACGGTATCAGAAGAAGCCATAGACCAAAGAATTAAAGTCCGTAGCAGCGTGAGCTATAACTTGTCAGCATTTTACAAGCAATTCAAGCTATAATAGTGAGTCGTACTCGCTCAGATGGCGTCATTGAATTGAAGCCTGCACCACCAGATAGGGGTTCTTCTCTTCCCAAGACGGCGGCCACTGGCTCTTGTGAGATGCGATCGCATCTTCCAGAGCTCTTCCATAATGTCCCGGTCTGTAAGAACTCTGTCAGTGTCTGGGCACGTTGTGTTCAGCAAGGCTCAGCTTACTTGACATCCTGCTTTCGGTTCAACAGTAAACCCAATAAAGCGCAAAGAAATTGTTCAATTCGATCGCCGGCGATAGACTCGACAACGTCGCGCTCCAGTTCTTGTGGTCCGAAATGAGGAAGAGATTTGGGGAATGCGTCGCTGAATCGGCTTCTGAACATGACAATGAACTGTGGCCAGGTCAGTTGCTTGATTGCTGTGTGACATTCTAGCACGCGAAGTTTCGCGTCACATCAACTCATCAACGCGACAAGGGCGCTACAAGTAGAAAGAACGGCCGGACGATTATTCAACGCGAAATAAACGTCTTGGGAACTTACTGCGATATCAGGGTTATCAGCAAGCACATATTCGTGAGGTGGTGATGGCGACCGTTTTCGCGGTGGTGGCGACGGCCCTTTAGGAGACTGTTCTGACAGCTTGGGAAGAACTTCAAGATGCCACCCTTCGACTTGGGCGCCGCATCGTCGCTATTATCATCCAACTCGGCATCTGATGGAACAGGCGATAGCGACGACAAGGACGAAAGGTCAGACGAATCTTCGTCGGCCGACATATTGGCTGTGTCCGCGGTGCAGGAGGATGTCGCAGTATGTGGAGAAGTGAAGGAAGCCAAAAGTCGTCGTCGTCGCGTTGTTGAGGCGTGCACTAAAGCCAAACCCACGTCCATACCACCACAAATCATGTTCGAGCCATTTGTTTGGGTAAGGGTCTATAAATGTCCAAATTCTTTTGCAGCGCCTAACTAACAGATCTACCTCGTCTCGAAGGTCCGAACTTGAGACAAACGCTATGCTCTCTCTCCCTTGTCCTTCTTGCCGTGACTTGTCTCGCCGCTACTCGATACCTCAGCCAGTGGACTAGAAGTCCTAGACCCTTCACAGGAGACCTTGTGTATGAACTGTATCAGAGGATGCCGCGATCTGCATCAGCAAAGGGGCCACTAATGGTATCACAGCCGTGAGAGAAAGTCTGATACAAACCCCACAGGATACCAGACTGCTCAGTTTTCTTGTTCAAACAGTACGAAGTACGTACACATATTTTAAGTCGGCAAATGTGGTTCATAACAATGTCGTAAGGCTTCTATGAAGACATGATGAGTCTCAATCTGATGGAGCATCGTGAAGTTGGTTCCTGGCGTAGTAGCACATAGCCAGCGTGACTCTTTTCTTTTTTTTCTTTTAAATGCCAAATTAGTTCTGCATATTGCCACTCTGAGCATTGGTAATGCAAACTCATCACGATGCGGTCATAACTATTTGGAGTCGGCCTTCGTAGTAGTAGTAGCACTTATATTTTGAGTTGCCTTGTGCATCTGAAAGATTCCTCGACAGAACTTTGTGATCTGATCAACCTACAGAAATACCAAGTACGGACGGAGCATGGCCAGGGGTGGATTCGATGCTCGTAGCAAATCGCGTTTCCACAGGCCACTCGCGGCTGAAGAAACCATGAGCCCACGTTGCGGTAAAATTTGGCAACTTTCTAATATATGCTCATTCACCGCGACGCATTGGCTTCATAATAATAGACAATCATATAAGAAATGTAGTGGTCGCGTAGCGCAAAAGAGATTTCACTATCAAGATATTGACTGGACAAGGGTGAAGAAATCTGCCGATACCAGTCCCGATAGGAATTAAAGGCCTAAAACGGAAGAGGTACCTCCGCATATGTTTTTTCCATGCAAAGGTACCTCCCGCAATTCGCGCACCTTAGTCTGCTAAATACACCGCACTTCTTGTGATATAAAGTCTTCGTTTGTGGCGTATATGCCGCTTATAATATATATATATATTGTTTACTCTAGCTAGCTATGTAAATCTGGCTAGTACTAGTACTCCGTCTGGTTAGCCAACAGGAAAACCCTTAATTGGGAAGAAAAACCCCGTTGCGTCTGTTTTCGGTTCGACGCCGGTCCTGCTACGGGCCTGCGCCGCTGCCGCTTATAATAAGAATAAAGCCCTTAAGACATTAAGAATTCTAAATCGCTAGGAGAGTATCTTTAAGCGTGTCATAATTATTTACAAAGCTATACTAAAGAGTGGAAGGATTAGGCTGCGATCGCGAGCCTCGCGGCGGAACGCAATAACCGCGTTAGCTAAGGTGCGCGAATTGCGGGGGGTACCTTTGCATAGAAAAAGATGTGCGGAGGTATCTCTTCCGTTTTGGGCCTAGTTGCTGCTGCGTATTCGAAGAAACGTTGCTGCGTGTTTACGCACTCTGATTGGACCAGTAGCTCGCTTGCCAGTCCACATTCAGATCACGTGGTCAGGGCTCCTCCCAGTTTGCAAGGTCCCGCACACAAAAAATTGTCATCAAGTGTGCAGAACAACGCCTTATTTTGATAAAACACCAAGCGGCGGTAGCCAGGTAAGTTTTTCAACAACACCAAGCCCTCGGCTCGGCAACTTGCTGACAGCGTTTTCTACAACAGTATACTCGAACGATTGCATCGAGTCCGCACGAGCCGCTATGGGTAGAGTTATTCGCAATCAGCGCAAGGGTCGTGGATCCATTTTCAGTCAGTACCACCCGCGAGAATTTCGACTTCGATGTTCGACGACAACGACGAAAGGGATCAGATTGACTAACATGTGGCAATAGCGGCCAACACGCGCTTGAATAAGGCCCCTGCCAAGTTCCGCACTCTCGACTACGCCGAACGCCATGGCTATGTCCGTGGTATAGTCAAGGACATCATCCACGACCCTGGTCAGTCTTCATACATTTTCCAGTCCGCCAACTATGCAATCGGAATTGAAATCAGGGATTGGAGTCGAGGGCGAAAGGCTGACGATGGATTTTTGTGTCTCAGGTCGTGGTGCTCCCTTGCTAAGGTCACTTTCCGCCACCCTTACAAGTACAAGCAGGTCTGCGAGACCTTCATCGCCAACGAGGGCATGTACACTGGCCAGTTCATCTACGCCGGAAAGAAGGCTGCCTTGACTGTCGGCAACGTCCTGCCACTTGGCGAGATGCCTGAGGGTACCGTCGTTTCCAACGTTGAAGAGAAGCTCGGTGACCGTGGCTCTCTGGGTCGTACCTCCGGTGGCTACATCACCGTCATTGGCCACAACCCCGATGAGGGCAAGACCCGTATCAAGCTTCCTTCAGGCGCCAAGAAGGTTGTCCAGTCCTCCGCCCGTGGTATGATCGGTATCGTTGCTGGTGGTGGTCGTACCGACAAGCCTCTCTTGAAGGCTTCTCGTGCTAAGCACAAGTTCGCCGTCAAGCGCAACAAATGGCCTCAGACTCGTGGTGTTGCCATGAACCCTGTGGACCATCCTCACGGTGGTGTACGTACTTCCAAAGCTTACAAACATATGACTCTTGGGTGGAACGCTGACAACTTGCACAGGGTAACCATCAGCACATTGGTAAGGCTTCAACCATCTCTCGATATGCCGCCCAGGGTCAAAAGGCCGGTCTTATTGCTGCCAGAAGGACGGGTCTGTTGCGTGGTACTCAGAAGACGAAGGAGTAAGGGGCTGAAGAATTTGGTCTCATTGGGATGGTGTTACAGTGGCTTGCTTGCATCTATCATTGATTGTATTGCTGCGAGCAGGAATCTGGTAGCTCAGAAAGCAAGTACTATGGCATTTGGCGTACGCAAAAGTAATAGGTTCCCCCTGCTACAATTGTGATGAAGTTGGCGATGTGAACCGATCACCTGATATGAGCAAGCGGATTTGAGGAATTAGAGTTGACCAGTTGCGGCTCAAAGGGCACAGCGCACGCGGGTCAGACGTGCACAAGTTGAGAAATGAAGCACCAGACTCAAAAAGATATGATAGGTTGTTCAACGCAATGCTATACAGCAGTCTCACCCGCCAATCAGCTAATGACACGCAATTTTCGTGTCGTTACACTATAAGTTTGTTATCACCAGCTGTATGGAGTAGGCTCACGGCAAAGGACAGAGCGATTGCACAAGAAGTAGTCCGTACGGAGTGGATGACTGAATGTTTGTTACATATCACTCAGCATGACCCAACAACAGCTACCCGGTACCGATTCCTCCCCACATAGACAGTAGCTACCAGCCTGATATTTGGATATCCAATTGACGAATACTTATCTCGTGGTATGGAGATTTATCCAGGATCTGTCCTGGAGGCTGCACGCAGAGCACCAGATCTCTCAATTGTCACCTCCAAGTTGTTCTATCTAAACCCGGCTGCCGCCAAAGCTTCCAGCGAGGTGCTCGGTCTGCCCCGCCACCCCCACCTGAAATCCGCCTGAAATTTCTCACTAAGACTTGGACTTTCTAAACTCCGGGATTCGTTGCTAACAAAGTCCCACCTCTTTGTTGCTTTCCGTCCTATTCACTCTGGCATATACGGAGTACCTTAACAACATACATATTCACACGTCCAAAATGGCTCTTTCAAAAGAATACGGTCTTCTTTGCCTCGAGAACCCCCCTTCTCGGTACGTTCTACCAGCTTGTTGCGTCGCAATTGAGTGCGGCCCTTTCCGAAGCAGCAGTGTTATTTTTTCCCCTCATCACATCAAGGTTCCCCTCCCTTACCATGACTTAATTTGGTGGCTATCAACAGAGAGGCATTGAAAGAGAACTGCGGCTAACCATAGCCTCATCGAGGGCAAGATAGACATCCAGGCAGTTGGTAATGACGACCTCCTGGCCAAGTACGACCTCAAGGCCAACGATGCCATCCTCGCTGAGGAGAAGCACCTGCCCCTCTACGAGGACCTTCTTAACAACTACGACGCCAAATTGATTGCCGGCGGTGCTGCCCAGAACTCTGCCCGTGGTGCTCAGTACATCCTGCCCCTAACAGCGTCGTCTACCTAGGTGGCGCTGGTGACGACAAGTACTCGGCTATCATGCGCGATGCCGTCAAGGCCGCTGGCCTGCGCGTTGAGTACCGTGTTGACCCCGAGCAGAAGACTGGTCGTTGTGGTGTTGTCATTACCGGCCACAACCGCAGCCTGTGCACCGACTTGGGCGCTGCTAATCACTACGACCTCGACCACTTGAAGAAGCCTGAGATCTGGAGCCTGGTTGAGAACGCCGAGGTGTTCTACATCGGTGGCTACCACTTCACTGGTGAGCATAAAACTCTCTCTCCCAACGTTGACGCAGGCACAAGTACTCGGAGAAAGCTAACAATCGTTCTGTTTCACCGGTGTAGTCTGCCCCCCCCCCTGCCATTATGGAGCTTGCCAAACAGGCTGCTGAGAAGAACAAGATCTTTGTCTTGTCTCTGTCCGCTCCTTTCATTCCCCAGTTCTTCAAGGATCCCGTTGACGCTAGCGCCCCTTACTGGGACTATGTCATCGGCAACGAGACCGAGGCCGCTGCCTACGCCGAGTCGCACGACCTGCCCTCCAAGGATCCCAAGGATGTCGTCAAGCACCTCGCTAACCTGCCAAAGGAGAACGGCAAGCGAAAGCGAGTCGCCATTATCACCCAAGGAACCGAGCCTACCCTGGTCGCCGTTCAAGGTGAGGACCATATCAAGGAGTTCCCGGTTCACGCCATCTCCAAGGAACATATCAACGACACCAACGGTGCCGGTGACGCCTTTGCCGGAGGCCTTCTGGCCGGTATCATGCAGGGCAAGGACCTCGCCACCAGTGTCGACATGGGACAGTGGCTGGCTAGACTGAGCATTCAGGAGCTCGGACCTTCGTAAGTCTTCACCTTCACATATCACTTTCCTTTTGCAACGGCCTCTGTTTTTTATTCAAGCATCTCATCATCATAATTCATCGATTATGCCTCTACCCTAACCGGTTCGTCCGAATCATGTCGACGAGGACAACATCGGCACAAGACTTATCCATGCCTGACACAACCCCGTTCTTTTCATACCAAATAGCCAGTCGTTTCATCTCTGCAAATTTCTGAAAGCAATCGACTAACCCCGGACTATTCACGCAGTTACCCTTTTCCCAAGCAGACATACACTGCCTCCTCTTAAATGCTTTCGCAGGCAAGAATAATTCTGATTACTGAAACGAATGTTGTTTGGCGTTGGAGGGCTCAAGGGAAACGGTTTCAACAACGGCGTTTTGCATCCGTGGCAAAAATGAAAGACAAAAGAGTCCCAGAAGTATCGGCTCTCTTCGCATAGCGATTCGGTATCCTCCACGATCCGATCATCTTCAGTTGATTTGATTAAGCACATTAAACAGATGGATAGTAGATGTGATTGACGCAAAAAAGTGAACTCTGTCACTTGTCCAACCTAAGCCACATGATGATGGAAATCGTAGAAGCCGTGCTCCTGGGGAGATCAGCGAATCTTGCTCGTTCGGAGCTCGTCAAGTACGGCGAGCTCAGGGCCGTCAAATATTTTCACACCCAGGCAGATTCTACTAGACATTTGCTCTGCATGAAATGAGAGTGGAAATACAACCCTAGCCATGACATGACAGCCATAGATCGAAGTTCGCTTTGTAGAATGTCAGAAACAGTTTCACTTGTTACCGTGATAGGCCGCCTGCATGATAGCGTCGTTGTAACTAGACGTGGTCTGGTCCATTCGGTAGTATCTCCCAGAGCTTTCGCCCTGATGATTTGCGAAGCCAGTCGCGGTGGATTGGCCAGCAACGGCTCCCACACCCACACCCACACCTAGGCCGACGCCGCTCGCCGGAGTACCTTGATATAGGCTGCTAGGATGAGAGAAGCCAGACGTGCCCGTGGACTGAGGAGGAGGAGGAGGAGGAGGAGGAGGGGCATGGTCGAGCACTCGCGGTTGCCTAGGAGGGGGGCCTCGCCCACTCCCATGGATTTTTGGGTCTCGGCCCATTGAGTAAACGGAGAGCTGCGCGGGACATTGGTTCCCGAGAAAGCTTGAAGCAGGTTGTTTCTGTGGTTGGCGGGTTCCGCTCCAGAGCATGCGGGACTGGTGAGGTTGCGTCGATTCTGCAGGACTACACTGCCATTGATGAACGCTCCGTAGTGATTCCGGCCAGGTGTTGCAAACGGGTCATCGAGCTGGTTTCCAGTGGCAAACGGATGTCTTGGCGAACTGTATGGGCTGGGTTGAGCTGAGAAGGCGTCCTGACCAGACGGCGTCAAATTCCCCATTGCACTATCTGGCTTAGGGGTGTTGAACCAAGCCCAAGGCAGCTGTGCAAACTTTCCAGAGGAACAGAGCTAGTTGGACTGGGATCTGTTTGAAAGGAGCCTAGCAGTTCGTTTGCCGTCCCAGTGTGCATTCCGTAAGATGAATCGGTTGGAGAACGACCCTGCTGCTGATGGAGCTGGGGCGTGGGCGGTTTCAGAAACGGCGTGAGCATGTTAATGACTGTATTTTCTGCATCGTCTGCAGATGCTTGTTCCTGCAATGAATCGTCGTCGAGGGCATACTGTGGCCCAAGGTCGATACGGTCTGGCGTCTGGTCATTTGGTGTCTGATTTGATCGCTCAGAGGGCTCAGAGTGGTGTTTCGTCGTTCCATTCATCATGTTGATATTGAAATCAGAGGCTTCTCCGGAAGAGGTCAGTTGCGACGTCGTGGGAACGACGGGAGCAGCGGATGAACCTCGAGCATTGTACTCAAATATGAGCCAGTTGTCAACAACTCTGTATGACACTGGCAGCGTTGCGTCCTCGGCGAGAAAATATGCACAGCGAAGAGTGTCCAAGACTCTAGCCAAGCTCTCCTGTACAAGCTCCAATCGGGAACTCGGGTCTTCGAGGTACGTCTTCGGAGTACCATCTTCGCTACAGAAGCATCGGCAAGCTTCAGGGATTATGTCCTCGGAGAGAGGACCAAAGCCCCGAATCTCAAGATCCTCGGATAATAGATATGGGCAAGATGCCAACCCATCTTGGTTGTAACTGAAGACACATAGCAAGGTCAAGACCTTGGCTACATTTTGAATCAAGCTAGGTACCACGCCGCCAAACGCTTCTATTGCAGTAGAAATTTCTTGCCGGCGGGCAGCTAGCCACATGCTGTATACACGCAGGATCGGTAACAAAGCTTCGACTATTGGCGTAACTTTGGAGCCCTTCACCGATGCACTGTTGTTGTCTTCTACGGACACTGCCTCCTTAAGCTCTGGTTCAAAAGTTGCGCAAAAAGTTGACATGAACAAAGCATTGAATCGCAAAGTAAATTGGTAAAAAACGAGAAGCGGCCAACGTCTGCGATTCTATAGTGGTAGAGTCAGTACAACGGCGGGTTTGAATATTGAGGGAGCGAAACGATACGAACCGGCATAGTTTGCTGCAGCAACGTGGTGAGCAGCAATATTTACCAGGGCCATTTTCAACAAGGTTCCCGACGAACTCTCGCTGTGACAGGCCATCTCAAGTCGGTGCATGATTTCACCCTCCAGTTCCGCCTGCTGAGGGAAGTCTTCACCTTTGTAGAAGAGCGCATGTAGCCTGACAAACCACATGGGGAATGCATCCTGAGTACCTGACGCATTGTGTCGTGATTTGGCAGAATTCGGTAGTTGGAGAGACTTGAATTCGGCCTCGAGATTGACTCTCGCGTTAGGGTGAGGAGACTCAATAGCCCATGAGCGATAGAAGTGATAGACGACATCGAGATGGTTTCCTTGATCTAGGTGGACGATTCCCATCTGATGGTATGCATACCCAGAGTTGGGTTTCAGTTGATGCGCAAGACTGTAATAAGTCAAAGCAGTCTCATAGCCAGAGTTCTTATGTCTTGCTTGAGTTCGATAACGGGATAGGTCGCCCATGCGCAGAAGTGTTGAGTGACATGACTTCAAAACCGTGGCACGAAGTTGGGCGAGAACAGGGCTGATTTGATCTGCATCATCCATTTGCTGGACTTCAATTCCCTTGGCAACTCTCCTTAGCTCCGGAACATCGTAACGTGCGGTCAATCGCTGGATGTACCCCTTGTAGAATTTTTGTGCAACGCGCAGGAAGTTGTTGTAAGATTTTTTCCACCTTGCGCCTCTCGACCACGTGGGATGAGTGCTTAAGTCTGCCCTGGATGCGACGGTATTCGGTGTTGATCGATGTATGTAGGGTCCATAACACCTCCTCCACGTTCTCCTTGACGGCCCACGTAAAATCAAGGAAGATAGTGTGAACGAATGCCAGGCGAAATCTTTGAGATGGTTAGCGACGTAGCACAAAAGCAGGGAGTTGATGGGATTGCGCGTACTTCTCCAGTAAACCTTCTATAATCTCGAACTGCGAGATGTCCACTCCAGAAGTGCTCTCAGCTTGGAGTTTTTCGACCTGCTTCAGCAAGTGTTTCCTGAGTTTCAAAGCCTGGCTGTTTGTCCAAAGCGTCAGTGTGTGTCGTGCATCTGGGCCAGGCGCCTCGACGACCCGTCCCTGATGGTCATCCACTTCGGGCCAAAGGGGCAGCCGACTTACTGCCAGTATTGGCTAGCCGGGGATGTAGTCGAAGCCATGTTAATAAGTATTGTGCTCGCTTCGGATAGACCGGCGAGGGTTGGCTGGGTTCGGTTGGTTGGGTTCGGTTGGTCGAGTCGAGTGGACTCGCAATGAGTAGAGTCAGAAAAGAATGGATGAGGTCTTCGTCACCTCATACTATCAGGACAATGAGTCGCTAGACAACCGAAACAGGAGTCGCGCAACGTCAGACCACCCGTGAGCCAAGTTCACGGCAAAGAGGGACAGTTGGTATCAGGCTCGGCTCGCGGAAGTCTACTTGCGGCGCCGGGGAGGAAATCATTGGAGGAGATTGCAGTTCTGGCGAACAGCGCAAGCGATAGGGAAGGCGAAGGAACGAAATAGATCGGTGGTTGCGAAAGTGAGGTCGGCGTTCTTGCAGGCCCCAATGCGTGGCGACAGATGGCGATGGATAGACGGCGAGCAAGAAGGTTAAGAAGAAAAAAAATGCGAAAGTGAGTTGATGGAGAGAAAAAGGTGAGAAATGACTGAACCCCTCAAGGTGACGAACCAGCCAGCCGACAAGACCAAGATGTTATTAGACCAAACCCAGATTGAGCCACACTACTCACGAATATTAGGCACTGGGTCTTCTTCGGCTGCAAGCGTGGGCCAGAGTGCTTTCTTTCTACTTCGTACGCAGCAGCATTGCTTGGAGCATCCGATGCACAACTCCGTCCTTTTTTGTACATAGGCTCCGGTCATGTTTCGGGAGGAGCGAAGGTTGACATGTGCATAACAAGTTTATATAAACCTTGCACGAACTGAGAATATGTACCCTGAAGGCAAAACCTATTCAATATCCCCAGTGACTTGTTCGATTTGGCGAGGGGTCCGAGGGGCCCCACCCAACCCACTTCCGCCTTTCAACACCCCACGACACCCACGACACCCACGACACCCACGACACCCACGACACCCACGACACCCACGACACCTCATACCATACACTCCGTACTACCTACTGGCTTTACTTTGTGTATGCGCAACCACCTCATGTTAAATCTTGTTTCTGGTTGCATCACGCGGTTTTCCTCCTCACTCAACGGCTTGCGTGCGTCCAAAGAGCATACATTTAGCTAACTCTTGAGCCTGGCGCCTTTTCCATCCTGAAGTCTTCTTGGGATTCTAACTTTACCCACACATCGTTCCTCGCTAATCCCCACCGCCTTGATTGGCATCATTTGGCTTCTTGACTGCTTCGCTCAAAAGTAATATCTCACCCCATCAAACCTAATTTTAGAATGAAGCGCTCACGAGAGCCTGGTGAAGAAATAGGCTACGGCTTCCATAACGAAGACGTTGAGCGTGTCGCCAGCAGAGACTCAAGTCTGCCGACTGCCAAAGCATTGTTACTTGATTCGGACGTCGAAGACGGAACCAGCGACAGAAGCACGATGAAATGTTCGTTGCCGCCACATAGAGAACCTATCGCTTTCAGGTCGTACCAAGAATACGAATCTCACTACACCATGTTGCACACAAACCGATGTCTTGAATGCCGCAAAACTTTCCGTCTGAGCACCTGCTCGGTGTACATATTGAGGAAAGTCATGACCCGCTTGTGAGGGTCAAGAGAGACAAGGGCGAGCACACGGTGAGCCAAAGAACCTGTCATTTCGGTATGCAGATCGCTGGCACAGAAGCTGACTTTAACCGTAGTATTCCTGCTTTGTAGAGGGATGCGAGCGGAAGTGTCTCACTCATCAAAAGCGCCGACTCCATTTGATTGACAAACACATGTACCCAAAGAATTTCTATTTCGGGGTTACAAAGGATGGTATCGATGGACGACGTTCACTATTGGTTGAAGGTACTCATCAACGACGGAGATCTTCCACGGCTTCTGTTTTGAAGGAATCACGACGCAGAGCTAGCACAGTGGAGGGTAAACAGGTTGCTTCGAAGGGCAAAGGCGACGTTTCCGGCCGCCACTCTTCTGATACAATGGCGGAAGTGAATCAAGTGAAACAGCGCGATGATGCGGAAATGGCAGATCTAGCGGGGGGCCATGTCAGCATTGCAATTCGTCCCTGCGAGTGTTCGGTTTGGTCGTGGCCGTGCAGGATTCTCAAAGTCATGAAAGACAAGTCACAGTGAAGTGCTATTGAATAATGATGATGATCAGTATGATACAGATGACTGAATGATTTTGGTCAAATGAAGGATATCTACCTCAAGTTTCCGTTAGTCCCAGCTCATGAGAACTCCATTAATGCTCAAATTCCACGTCGACTTTCATCCAGCATGTTCAGAACGCCCAAACGACGCGACCTCTGATGTTTCGTAAGCCATTGTCTCGTATCCTTTCAGTCGCACGATGCACATCCTCGACAACCACAGCTGACACACTGTCGGTCCTCCTGGCCTTCCTTGAGTTCAGCTCGCGGGATTCTGCATATACAGGTGCTGTTAAAGTTTGTCTCCTTTGTTTGCACGCATCGAAGGCAACAGAGCTATTGGACTGTTAGCATAGTATTCACTTGCATGGATCATCTTGCTCATCAATGGAACCCGACCTTCTCGTAGCCTTGCTTCTTCCATTTCGCGATAAGCATCGCATCAGCGTATCCATTCTTCAGTAACCAGTCATAGAGTTGTTTGCTGATAGCCTCCTTCTCGTAGTACAAATCGTATATGTAGCGACTTCTCTGATGGGAGATTTGGAAAATTTCCCACTGTGCTTGGTGCTTCGGACCCGGGGGGCGGAGGTTTGTTTTGAGCATCTTTCATCTTGTTAGAGAAGATGAGTAGATCATTTTCGATGTCGCTAAAGCCATCCGGCGGCGGCTTTCGCTTCGAGGAGTGTCGTATAGCAGGCATCGTATACAGATAGCTGCAAGGTTGCTCGCCTCTGCGGAGAGGGTTCAATGATGGCGGCACGGTCTGTACGGAAAGAAGCAAAGAGATTGGCGTTCACAGATGGATGTACAAACAAGAATGTCAGAAACTTGGGATGTCGTATTCCATTCCATTGTGGCGTAACCACATAGTGTGGCGGATAACGATCACGTGATGCGTGCTCGAACGTGAGTTCGTGATGGCACCTGGACTTGGGATTCAACGTCACAGCGCAGCGATCTCCAGGTCGAGAAGCATTGACTGCCCGCCATGGCTATCACGCCGACCCAATTCGCCAAGAAGACGACGCAATGTGTTTTTTTATCATTCACCAATCCTTTTAAAGCTAACAGTCAACGCAGCGGCCAGCTGGTCCGATGCGAAACGTCGAGTTCTCTCATCTTACCGCGAATGGATCCGAGTGGTACGTCCAACTGCTGCTGTTGTCCCTTGTCCTAGCCAATTCCAGACTGCTTTTTTTTCTGGATCGGCTTGTTCTTTTGAACGGATCCTGCGAACGAAGGGGAGGATATGCTAAACAAGGTACTTTCAGGCCCCCCCCCCAGATCCAGACCATGTACAACATGCCTCTTCCCATCTCCGCCATCCGAACCCGCGTACGCCAGGAATTTGAGCGAAACCGATTTGCCAACAAGCTCCCCGTTGTAGACGTTCTTCTATTCAAGTCCCATGCTGAATACCAGGTACGATCAACTGCCATGATTATGCAAGCTTGGATACAGCAGTGATAAGATTGTTGACCTTTTTCGACTTAGGAAACGATGAACTTTTGGAAGCAGACCACCCACGTCATGTCGTATTTCAAAGAAGAGAACTTCAGGGAGATAAGAGACTGCCGTCATGCTTTATGGAGGGTTTCTTGGAGGTATGCCACAGCGTCCACCACGCGACCAAAGGTCTCTCCACACACGGCGACTAACACAGTCAACCTACAGGGCCGAAATTAGACAACAGCAACGACTGCTCATGTATATATTTTCCTTTATAAAAAAAACCCTTGTTTCAACTAGGAACTCCATAAGCTCCCTATTCCGAGTTGATGTCGGCGACATGCAGTGCCGTGACTGTGAGATAAAATCATGCCTACTAATGACCCCTGAATGATGCAAGATCCAATGCCGTCTCAATGCTAGACTAACCATTCTGCATAAATCATCGCTCAATTCCCTGCTCGGAGTTGAAGGCCTGCCTCTTTGTCCAGAATTCATCGGCGACAACGTCACACACGTCTTGCAAGTCATGCAAACCCTTCTTGAGAACATCGACGGCCGCGCCGTCTAAGAATGACGGTCAGTGGGATTTCAGGGCAAACATTCATCAATACGGCAATCTTACCGTATGTCTGGATTCTGAAATTCATCTTTGGCTCTGAAGGATGGGGAATTGTGTATGCACAGAACTCCACATCGGGGCTATCCAAATGTCAATATCACCTACACATTTAGATGAGAAGACGGTGCTTACTTCTTCATGATGATGTATCGAAGAGCGTTGCCGAGAGTATGCCCCTCATCAGTGAACTCGAATGAGGCCGCTGTGTCAGTTGAGCCGGGCAGCTGCGAACCAGTTAGCTCCTTCACGCCGACGTGTTGAGAGTGCGCACAAAAGGACGTACAATTTTACTCTCTGGGCCTCGGTCTCTTCCTCTTCCTCTTCATTTTCATAAGTATCGTCCTCCATGTCAGCGTCCTCGACAGATGCAGGTTGAGCTGACGGCGGTTCATCCTGCATGTTGATGTCCTGGGATGCAGGAGCATCAATATTTTTTGTGAGGCCAGGCATTTTTTATTTCTTTGATGCTCCGTAAAAAGGGATAACAGTATTTCACAGTCCTTTTCGCTCAGTCTGCGTGGGGGGCTCTGGATAAGAATGTGCAGTTGTGCGCAGACAAGTCCAAGGTTTTCCGATTCGACGTGCGTCGTTCACTTATCCAGAAACTTTGAGGTTGACAAAAAATGCAGTGGGTCTCGTAGTGAAGGTGGGCGACATTTTCTCTTGCAGGGATTGAAGGAATGGATGTATATTATTCATTAGGGTAGCACTCTACCAATCATCCGAGCTTGGCCCGGGTAGCTCAATGGCTAGAGCGTGGGACTTTTAATCCCAAGGTTGGGGTTCGAGACCCCCCCCCCTCGGGCGTCAGACTTTTCCTTTGCCTTTTCCAACGAATTTTATTTTTTTTGCGGGGGGTCCTTCACCTAGGCTGCTTTATTTGTTATGTTACTAGGGCACTTATATGGAGTAATCAATGCTTTACGAAATTGCCGTAGGCGTCAATCAATATCGTGGGCTTTTCATTAGACAGTGACTTTCATTCGCTGCTACAGTTGGGTTATTAGTAAGTACTATGAGTGTTGGAATCACCAAGGGACGATGCACTAGTGCATACAAGAGGTTGAATTCAACGATAGATAATTTGGTGATTCGTGGCCTCGCCACAAGGGAGCTGCGAGGGCGATGCAACCAATGGCATCGCGCGCTTCAATTCGGCCGCCCTATTTTGGCCACGATTGTGACCCGGAGGAAGCAACTTCCGCAAATTATCTATCCATTAGTCATGCAAAAGCGCGGCTCGAACCGGCCAACTGCGCAATCCGTAATCCGGAATAGCCCTCCCTGTCCAGGGTAGCCAAAGGCTATACTTGGAATACGACAACTGCATACTCCGTATTACAACGTCTCACGACGATTCAAGATAGCCACTATGCCGCGAAATCCGTCAATGCACTCTCGGGTCCGAAACCTTGACAACAAATGCGGCGCCCGTCCCACATCAAGCGGGTGACCGTCATGTTCGAGGGCGTGATGAATCCAGGCAGCTACCTTGGACGAAGATTAACCCAGTACCGTATGAATCGTATTCTGGACTATGGCAGGTACTTATGTAAGTTGAAAGGGCAGGCAAGTTCTGGGAAACGCGCAGTGGGTCAGTTCATATCATCATATGTATGTGGCAGCCACGACAAGGTAGGACGGGACGAAGTAACGAAGTGAAGGATCAAACCCCAGCACATCGCCAGTTACTAATTATCCCTGCAAGGCGGGTGGTGACTGGAGTCGGACCCCACCGCTGCAACAACCACCTGAGACGTCGACGTCTCAGGTTGCAGCCAACAGCGTGACAGACCAGACGGGTGAGGCAAGAGGGCAGGAGGGGAAAGAGGGGTAGGCCAGGGACCAGCAGAAGCACGATGACCCATTTTCTACTCCGTACTCCGTACATACGGACAAGTCCGCATCCAAAGTAGCTTGTGCGGATAATCGGGCGCTTCTCATCATCATCATCATCAGATACGCGGCACGGGGCGCTTCACAATCCTCGTCAGTTCCCGAACACATATCAATACGGGCCCGACATGACCACCCGTCGCATAAGCAAGTCCCATCAACTGAGATGAGTCGCCTCGCAAGACGATGCATGCATGAACCCCCCTCCCACGGGGAACGAATCGCCTTCTTTCCTGGATTTATTACAGCGTTTTTTGTTTCCCATGCCATTACTACAGCACCCCTGCTATGATTGGGTCATCTGACATGAAAGACGCTTGGGCTTGGCAACTGCACTGCGGGTATTCTTTCTTTCTCAGCTTTGTGCCCATGTCCACTGGATTAATACGAAAAGAAAAGAAAAGAAAAGAAAAAAGAAAAAAGAAAAAAAAAGACCCCACGGATTACTCCGTAGACTTGCTCTCGCTTCCTGCGACGCTGCTTGGGGCCGGATGATGCTGCATAAATCTGATGATGTCATGGCCGGATGATTCGTCCCGCCTCTCCGAGTCGCCCAATTTTAGACTTTCCAGGGGACTACTTGTACCGAGTGTGAATATTTAAACGAAATACAATGAAGATTGAGAAACACGCCCGCAACGAGTTCCGGGGTGGCGGAAGCAGGAATGCGTGCACGGACAGGGATCAACGGAGCCGCCCTTTTCTCGCCACTCGCAATCGTCCGTACACATCGGATGGAGGTCAACCCTTGCTGTATTATTACATGTAATACTGGGTTGCAAAAAAAAGAGACATATGACGGGCTTGTTGCGCCTACAAATGGTGTGATAATCAAGATACCGTCTCGAACAATAGATCAAAAGACATTGTAGAGTTCAGATTTGGTCTTGATTACGGGAAGCCCGCCAACCAAGCCTTATGATTCCTTTCGAGCACGGGTTTTCCTCTTTCCGGAAGGAGGTAGGCGGGTGAGCAGGTGACTTGGCCAAGTCGGTGCCACGAGGCCATCCACAGAGCACAGAGCACAGAGCACAGAGCACAGAGCACAGAGCACAGAGCACAGAGCACAGAGCACAGAGCACAGAGCACAGAGCACCGAGCACCGGGTACGAGGAGATGGAAATTACATTCTGCGCCGAGTGCGACCATGTACGAGATGGGAGACGCCGCGACACCGCGACGCCGAATTGTTTACCAACGTTCAACCACCGTCCAGTGATTGAATGCGAGTTGTGATGGAAATTGGAAATAAAGAATGACAAAGCCGTGACTGCACGAGCGCCAGCAAAGTACTGCTTCATTAGCCGCAAAACTTATTTCTGCCATGCATCAGCGCACGTTGGTTTCATAGTCCCAACTTCGAACCCCTCGTCCGTATCCTTCAACCCCGTCTGGTAAACGTCGAGAGGTCGACGGGTCCTTGGCTCACTGATCAGACGCCCCGTGAGCAGGGTCTCCGTTTCAAATGCGGAGAGACGGGCCAATCATGGCCGAGATCGCCAAGGACCTCAGGGGCAAGTACTCCGTAATGCCTTGGTAGTCCGTACGGGGTGCGGAGTAACGATCCAAATCTGCTTTGATCTAGACTTAGTGAGGGTGGGTGTGACATATTGACATGATTAGTCCCGGGTAATAATTAGTTGGCGTCTGGCCGGATGGAGGGCGAGCAATTGCGCAGGCGCAGGCGCGGGCACGCTGGGTCGGCTGCAACGGAACCTGGCGCACTGGATGACAATTCATTGTACATATTATTTCTATCGCATGCATGCATGCACATGCATACAAAGTCGGAAATGAACATTTGCTCATCCGTAAACCGTACATCCAGTCGCGAGTCTTGCTGCACACGCGATCTCATCACCCCCAACTTTGTGCTGTCGCTCCCTACCATTCTAAGCCACCCCTGGGTCCGTTCAGACATGTTTGGCGGCAGATGTATTGCCGTGCCATTTTGCCGTATACCAAGCAGTAGGAATAATAGCCGCATCTTGCGAGGTCGATGATGACAACAACTCGTTGGCACTGGTCAAGGACGACGACGGGCCCCGACAACTCACGGAAGGCACTTGCTTACTAGTTACTAGTTGGTGATAAGAGATAAGACCTCGTTCGTGCCTCGCTAATCCACCGCCACCCACCGCCGCCCCCCCCCCGCCGCCCCCCCCCCTGCCGCCCACCGCTGCCCACCGCTGCCCACCGCTGCCCACCGTGCCACCGCCGCCGATCCATCCAACCGCCAACCGCAACGACCGACGTGCGCCGTCGCTCGCTCATCGCTGCTGTTTCGCGCCAGCAAACGCCCACCAACCACCGACGACCACCGACGACCACCGACGACCACCGACGACCACCGACGACCACCGACCACCAACCGCCACTACTGGTCCCTGCACTGCTGGTCACTGCTGGTCACTGCTGGTCACTGCTGGAACGTTGCGAGCTCCTTGATTCGCCCCGCCGTGCACACACAATCCGGAACCGCCACCCCCCCCCCTGTGTTTGAGCCCGCCGACCAAGTTCCATTTTGTGGGCGTCCGCATCGTGTTTGTTGCATGCGTTTTCTAGGCTTTCACTCGGCGCTTCTGCTTGCCTCATGCATCGTCATCTCTCTTCTTCATTTCTGTAACCACTTGGTACTCTTTTCCAGCCTTTTCTCTACTGCTCTGGGCTTCGGGTTCATTGCACTCGCTCTTCGCTCGCTACTTGCCGTGCGCAAGATCACGCGCCCGCGCCGACGTCAGCGTTCCGCCCGTATCTCACCTCACCACCCTCATTTCTTTGGCCCGATCGGTTCGGTGCCAGTACGTACTGTGCGACTTTCATCCGTTCTTGCGACGAACCCTTTTTTTTTCTTTCTCGCTGCGTTGGACTTGGTGCCCCAAGCTCGGGAAAGAAAGTGCACACTGCTCGCATCGCGTATACTTACTTCCAAGGGAGGATACGCCGCCTTCCACCAGGTAGAATAAAATCAACGAACAAAACAGCCTACAGACTACAGACGATCAGACATCGAAGAACCTCTTGCGGCCGCTGTACTTGGTCGGCGAATAAGCTGATAAACAGCATTGCGACGTTGGCTAGATCCCCACCCGCGAACTCGGCTCCTACTGCACATTCCCGACACAACAGTTTCGACCAACTCCAAGCAAATTTGCTCATAATGAGTGCTGCAATCGCCGTGGCGCCGTCTCCAGCTCCTCATGAGAGACCCTCATTTCCATCGACCGAAATAGCTCCTTCCGACGCAGCTGGCAGCACAAAGAAGTCGGGTTTCAGCGGTCAATCTGCCCAGAGAACACCTGCTGCACCTTCGGGCCCAAGCAGCAAGAGCGCAAGCGCTGCGCCGCAGAAGAACGGAGAGGCTAGCAGCCCTAGAGGACACGGGAATTTCTCAGCAGCAAAGTCTTCTCCCGGATCGTAAGTCATCAAGATCCTCGGGCACAACGGGCTCGTGCTTGTGAAACTGTATAAAGTATGTACTGACCATGTCTTTTGATAGTACACGTAGCGAAGCGGGACGACATAAAGTCATCGTAAAGAAGGAACCTGGATCACCTACACTCTCAAATATGAAACCTCGACCGCGGAGATTAGATTTGTCCAAGAACACACTGTCAACAGCCAACAATCCGGCGTCAGCAGTTCCCATGTCTGCGCGCGACAATTTAGGTATTCAGGAGGCTGGTATTGCTTGCTTGTCTCCTGGGTTCGTGACCCAGGACCCTATTATGAAGAGCCAGCTGCAGAGAAGCATCTCGGTGCGCGAGCAGCAACGATGCATCATCGAACAGAGACTACAGCAACAATCCGCGAAAGGAGACGGACCGAGCGACAAAGACAAAGACTCAATCTCTGAATTCGAAGCCAAGACCCCTGGCATGTCTCGCAGAGGCAAGGCGCCCCTGGACTCTCCATCATGGCCCCATCTCATGAACAATTTGCAAACGAGCGAGTCATCCAGTCCGCGCCGCTGGGACGTAGTTTCACGGGCCATCAACATGCCGTTCCGTTGTCACGTCATGTCGCCAACCAACCCTCGCACTTGTCCAGCAGTTCTCACATTCACCACGTTCCGGCTCACCAGACCAATAATCGCCTGCCTCCCATAAGCGACGTTTTTTGGACATGGTGCTACTGCGCATCCCGACAATGCGCCGCCGGCGTTCCAGAGAGGAGCTCCTTTGCCATCCCCAAGTCATCAACCCAATCATCAGCAGGCGGCCCCTGGATCGGGTCGGCCAAGGGAGTATAAATCTGCCGAGGAGGCACAGCAGGAACTCGCAGGTGGACGACCCGAGCTGCTGCCAAAGATTGTCCACTATGGTGGTCATCAGCCACCCACTCCTCCATCTCCTGCTCCAGGAAGCCGCCATGCTGATGGAAGTCGAAGTGCCAACAAGCGCCGTACGCGAGCCGAGTACGAGGATGGCGCCAGTCCACCTCTTGGATATGGCCCGTCTTCGAGCCGGCGTGGTCCATTCGGTGAGGGCAGAGACAGCCCCGAAACACAGCGCGCGAAGAAGGACGAGTTCCTTCGCCTTTGCTCTAGGGCATGGGAATTGTTCCACTCATAACACTCGAAACAAGTTGACGACGTGGATCAGCCAAGGCGGACGGATTCCTCGTCCACGGCTCAGTGGATGTTCTGACACGACAGAGGACATGATGAATTCAAGTGAAATTTGATGGCTTTTTACGTCTCACGTTTTTACCCAGTAGTCGAATCCTCGAACCGCCCCCCCCCCTCGTTTAGTCATCGGGAACAGCCGGTTTATAGGATATTGCTGTGCAGGCATACTGTGTTCGCAACTTGGGTCTCCCAATCACGTCAAGTTGCTCCCCGGCGTGGCGAGTCTTATCTCTTTTCTGTCTCTATACTCTTTTTGAAAAGAGGCAAACATTATATTATTTACTATTGGACATTTTTTTCTCTTCTACCCAATGCCCTCGGGGCATTCTTGTTCATCCTTCCCCTCTATTTTTTCTCGGTTGGTTTCGCTCGGAGCAAAGACAGGAGGCTGGATCACCGTCGAATTTCATCATTTCCGTCGTTTTATTCGTTTTTTGAGGACAGGAATCCCCATCATCTTATCCATTCAGACAGACCATGTGCGCGCGCACAGGGAAGTGGCTTTGTGCTTGACAAAATGGGACGAGTTGGGCATGGGTTTCAAAACAGGACAAGGGGATGATGGAATGAGGAGCATTGATTTGCACACACAGCATGTAGTCGCAATAATATCTATAATTTTCCATGTCCCGCTCGAGTTTACTCGGGCGTGTGTGTCAAGGACGCATGGTATCAAATGACCTTTGATTGTGCGCCGTTCGTAACGCGCTCATGAGACAACGGCTGTTCTTCAATCATGAATGCTGCCAGACGTCCACGACCAGAGGTGATGTGAGCATGGCACGGCACGGCACGGCGACACACAAAACACCATACATAGTCTACGTATTGTTTCGTGCGCCCAGCAGCCATCCGCTGACATCAACGGGCACATGTCAGAGGGGAAGAAGTGAGCAATTCGAAGCCCAGAGTTGCCGAGGTTGGCAGACGAAAGAAGGGAAGGATACCAGCCTCTTTCTGTCTAGCATCGGGCCCAGTCTGGACTGCTTGTCTGTCACACAGCTCGCCGAGAGAGGAGACATGGCATGGCAACAGTTACAGGGGAAAATGGTCACGATACATGGGGCAGGTACTCAGTAAGTAGTTAATGTACCCCAGATGGCACCCAGTTGAACTGGTCTGGTCTGGTCTGGTCCAGGTACCACCTACTTTACTTACTGCATGCATGACCTACGTATGATCAAGGGGCCACCAGATTTTTTAGGACAATGCCTTTCCAAAGACCAAACAAAGAAAAGGAAACCCGGTGACCACCATTTCTGCCCCTCGTATACGAAGTCTACTGAATAGAGCCTCCCAAGCCTCATCTTTTCCTCCATCTACTCTGTATTCATGAACCTGACTGAATGGGATGGCTCCAGGACATGGTGAATGCGCCTGAAAAAAGATTCGCTTGCAGAGTTGGTCCAGCACCGCCGCCATCACCGTCACCTCATAAACTCCCCAATAAAAAATATACGTCCAAAAAACGCCAGTGCTCGGTGGTGTATCTGAAACGAAAACTACCGTTTTAAGCCGAGTTGAGACTTGGATATCTCATGATGGAACAAAATCCGAAGATGCCAAGAAGAAGGAGAAGAAGAAGAAAAAGTGATCGAGGATCAATAGTAAATGGCAAATAGTCAAATATCCTGAATCAGGGCGAAGAAGAATGAATAAAGATATAAAGTGGGGAGAAAAGTGAGGTTTCATGGCCGTGGATGAAGAGTCATTAGATCGTAACGTCCGTCATTCAGTTACATGGTTCTAGAAAAAAAACCCCCCAAAGAACCACGCGGGTGGCTTGTCTCTTGGTCCAGTGTTCCCAGCTTCGCCAAACGTAGAGGCAAGGCAAAAGAGTCTGCAAGATGTGTTGGGCAGGAATCATTCTTCGGATTTGAATGTGCCTACCCATCAGATTGCAGTCCGCCATGCCAAGTAGCAGCATGACGGACAGTGTGTTACAGGCCCTCCTCGCCAGCTTTGCAAAGTTTTATCTCGCGAACCCATTCGGATTTCAGGACCTGAGCAGCCGTGAGACGGCGCGTTGGATGAGGGTCCAGGACTGAGTAGATGACGTTGCGACATCGCGCGCGATGCAGAGACTCGATGGGGCCGTATCCTCTTCATCGCGACGGCCTTCAAGATAACGAGCATAAAATTCATCCTCGTCTTTCTTGGCCACACGCCACAGGTGGCGCCCGGTTCGCATGGCCATGTAGATAACACCGCACGCCCATACGTCAACGGCGCGGGCATCAAATTCCTTGTCAGTATATTCTTCGGGTGATATGTAAGGGGCAGAGCCACAGAGACCAGACACCATGTGTGCGTCCGTTTCCCATGCCATTCGGAAACACTCTCCGTTACCAAAATCGGTGATTTTCAGAGCGCCTCTGGTGGTCAGCAGTAGATTTTCGGGTTTCAAATCTCTGTGAGCGACACCCATTTCGTGAAGATACTCGACGCCGCGCATCATTTGCTTGAAGAAGCAATCGGCCTCCTGAACCTCGAGCTTGCCGCTTGAGAGGATGAGAGTGTATAAATCACCTCCGGCACAAAACTCCATGACCTCGCAAAAATCTCCCTTGGCATCCTTGAGCAGATCCAGAGTGTGAATGACGTTGGGATGGCGCAGGGACGAGGAAATGCAAAATTCGGCAGTGAGACGCTTGCTGTACTTCTTCTCGGTTTCTTCGGGACGACGGCGGAATTCCTTGACGGCAAAGAGCTTCTCGGAGCCGCCCAGCTTTTTGTGAGAGATTCGAACGATACCGAAGGCTCCACGCCCGACAACCTCGTGGCACTTTCCGTACTTTTCCACAAGCGTGGAGGATACATTAGCGGCCCCCTTTCTGTCCGACGCTTCTTCCTTCTCCTGACGAAGCGAGTCAACCCAGTTGGAGACGAGCGAGAGGTCATGTTCGGGGTTGCGTCGGGTTTCTTGCCCAATAGTGAGCGCCACATGTCCGACAGCTTTTCTTGTCGGCGACTAGACTTCAGATGATGTTCATGGCCACCCTGCACCTCGGGATTGAGCGAGAAGCGCATTCCGAGTTCCTTGCCCGGGATCACCTTGGAGGTATTTGACGGGGCTTTGTCGACGGGTCGTTCGGATGAGTCCTTGTGCGAGGATGCCGGTGACGAGGTGCCGTTCATGGACGAACCGCGCGGCCGGCCAGTTGGTTCGCCATTGCCGTTGTTCACTTTGGGAACATCTTTGCTGGAGAACATGCGTGTAAAACGCTCTTTCACGGATGCCTTTTCTGACGGGGGTTTCAGGTGCAAGGGTTCAGTGGCAAAATCGGCATCTTGAGGGGTGAGAGCAGGCGATTTTCCGGAACCATCGTGAGATTTGATCGACGAAGGTTTCGAGGTCGGTGCAGAATTGGGCTTTGACGAAGTGACGGAAGCAGCAGGCATCTTGGTTGGCAAGAGATGAAAGACGGCGAGAGACGGCGAGAGACGGCGACGGCTGGCACGACTGACGTAGCGCCGTGCCGTGGTTGGTGTTTGCTGTGCTGCTTCCGGATGCGCGGGCACAATCAAGATGGGGCGGTGTAGAAGAGAGGCAAATGTTGTTGTTGATGTTTGTGACCTCGTGGTCCAGAAAAATCCAGAGAAATGCAGAAAACTCCAGGTGTAGTTGTGAGAAAGCCCGAGGATGGATGGATGCAGAGCCAAAACGCGGCGACAGGGATTTGTGCGGTGCCTTTTGTTGTCGCGTGCGCGCTGTTCTCGTGCGCAGAGCTGGCCTGGCCGGCTTTGCTTCCAGCGTACGTACGCCGCAGACGGGTAGAACGGGTGCGGACGGAGGAGACGGAAAAGTCTGGTCGGGTCGGCTGGTGCGGTTGGTTGGCCTTGGCCTGGTCGTTTCCGCTGCTTGCTGCGCTGCTGCTGCGGGCGTGATGCTCACCACACTTCTTTTTCCTTTTACTTGTTACCGAAACAAGAAAAAAGAAAAAAAAGAAAAAAAAGGAGAAGAGAAAGGAAAGAGGCCAGCAACAGGGGAACGGTGGCAAGAGCAGATGGACAAGTGGAAAGGGGAGGTCGAAGGCGGCTCAAACAATTTGGTTCAGGGCCTTGTCGCGGGCAGGGCTTGGTTTGTTCGTCTAAAGTTGCCAGTTGCCGCCTGCCTTGCCTTGCCTTGCTTGCCCTTTCAGATGTCAGCGCTGGCGCAGCTCTCCACTAATTTGAAAAAATTACATACATGTATGTGCCGGCGTTGCCCGCACCGACGAGGGTGTGTGTGTGAGCGTGAGATCTGGTATTTCTGCTAGGGTCCATCTAGCTAGCAGCTTGCAGGACCGGCTAATAAGAGCAAGTACCGCGTGGCATCGATAGATGGCAAGCACACCTCGACGGCAAGCACACCTCGACGGCAAGCACACCTCGACGGCAAGCACACCTCGACGTGGAGCACAACCAAGGAAAACAAACATCTGGACGTGAGAGATGAGGGTTTCTCATAATCACATCGACATCCGTAACTATTGGCATTGCTTGCTCTTGCTGGCAACCAAAGTAGGTTAGGTTCGGGAAAGGGTTGCAGGCCGGACCAAGAGTTCTGTTCACCTACCCGTGGCAGGAACACGGGCAGAAACCCGCAAGTTTGAATATCAATAGTAGGTACATGGAAGAAACAGGCCAGCACAACATGCAGCCCAGACAGAATCTTGGCCAATCCGTATCAGCCAACGCGTGGACAGCCAAGCCCTTGATGCCGTCACCTGCCTTTCATCTTTCGGCCGGGACGATTGTGCCCATGATGCACGGAATCGCGACGACTATGCGCGACTGGTGCACGAATTTCAGCCTTGGTAAGCTGTCGACCACCCTAAAACTGCCTCTAGATGTCTTGACTCATTGAGCAATTAGTAATTGCTGTGTCGAGGACGAGGATCTGACAACCGGGGGGTGGCCGGAAGTAGGGTCCTCACCCTCACTGCTCGGGGGTTGGCTGATCCCTCACCCCGTCTGCGGGGACGACGTCATCCTTCGCCAACGAGGTACCGAGTTACTCACGGGGAAGGCGCATGATGGTTGCTGTCGTCCTGCACGCAGCCAGTGCTACACACTTCATTAGAAAAGGGCTAGCATCGTCGCACGCCGCCTACATGCAGAGCCGATCATCTGATATCCACGGAGTAGCGCGGATGGAAATGGCAGTATAGTAAGTATTCCTCACCTTCTCGGAAGCCGCCCATTACCAGCTGGCTGTGATGGCGCACAGTGAATGTACATATGGACATACATACATACATATACATACATATACATACATATACATACAT
Organism: Epichloe glyceriae; assembly: GCA_023658535.1. Lineage (NCBI taxonomy): Eukaryota > Fungi > Ascomycota > Sordariomycetes > Hypocreales > Clavicipitaceae > Epichloe > Epichloe glyceriae. Next base: position 5,727,587 of record CP098289.1, on the reverse strand, counting down.
GTACATACATGTACATATGTAGGGTCCAGGGTGGAGCCGAAAGAGCAGAATCCTATCCTATGCGAGGCATACATGTACATGTGCTACCGCACAGTACCGAGTTGTGATGATATCACAGGGCATGAGCTCCTGTATCTCCTCCCTCTTCCCTCAGTGAGGGATTTGCTCCTTTGCAAATTCCCAAGTCACGCTCGCATCCCAACATGCAACGATACTCACGCGCGTTGACATACATGCCCCCCCCCCGTGTCGCATGCCTCGATTCTCTTTGGCCCAGCAGTCCCGGGTCCCAGATTGCCCGGGGCGCAGAAAAGCAGGCACGAACCGCCATTTGATGGGCCACTGACATGACAAAGCTCGGCATTATCGCTTCCAAGACGCACCTTGTCGCGACGAGACGAGGCGTGACACAGTCCAAGTCGACCGTTTTGCAATGGGCAATACTCTTGTCTAAAAAGAAGGAACACGAAGAGCTAAACTCACTATTGTCTGCTCACTCGGTTAGACGCCGAGCAGCACCTACAGATCCTTGTCCGCGAAATCTCCGAGGCCTTGCGACTGCCAAAGGGACGGGATAGTTGGTAAACCCAAAAGGCATTGCGATCTGTCACTCATCGCTTTGATTTCACTGGAGTCGCCAAGCCTAGTTGTCTCAGTTGCAATGCTACCGAAAATACCATGCTTTGTTCTTCAAAGGGGTTGGCACCTGCGGCCCAGACCTTCTAGTGAGACCCCGTATTTCCCATGTAGCCATCTGATTCGCAAAAGGAAAGCCCATCATCTTTGCTGTCGTGTTTCACAAAGCAGCAGCTTCTTCATTTCTCACCCTCCACACGTCGAGACCGGCAGTGTTCAGATTTCGGGAGGCATGGTTCTTTCAGGGCATCTGGGTTTGAGATGGAAATCTTGTTGATAAGATTGACTAATTTGGCACCCTGACAAGAAGAAGCCGACGATAAGTTCTCTTTCAGCGCTTGCGCAGCATCTTTGCAATCTGACTTTGAGGCAGCCAAGGAGCCCCCGGCGCGCGCCGCCGATGTCGACACATCGTGTTTCAACATCTTCGCGGCTCCCTTGACTTCTGACTTGAAAATAGGCGGCGAGAAGACGGTCCCTTCCACCAGATTCTCCATTTGCTTGAAATACTCGGTTTCTTTGACAAACTTGGTCAGGTACATGGTCGGCCGCCTTGATGGCTTGGCTTCCATGCGACGTCTGATTGCTTCCTCGTAGGCTCGGTCGTACACGTTGTAGTCTACTGCTGTTGGTGAGTCGGCAACAACATCAGGTGTGGCTTCATCCTGAACGAATGCATCTCGTGCTCCGGTCCCAATGCCAAGAAGGAGAGGCCGCTGATCGCCTGCTTCGTGTGCATGACCCTTGTCCGCATTCTCGTCTTGTTGACTCGGCAGACGACGACGGCCAGCTAGAATACTTTCTATTTCTTCTGCTTTTGCTCTCTCCGCCAATGCGTCAAATGTCTCGTTCTCTGTGGTGGCACGTTGGAGAGAAGTTGGAGAACTTTCGGGATTTGTTCCTTGTTTTATTCTATTCTTGGCCAATAACATCCTGAACTTGTGTATCACCTTCATCGTGGAGAGCAGGTGGTTCATTTTCCTCGTGAAAGCGCGGCTTAGTTCGAGCTCATTGGGTGGTTCAACCATGTTCTCGCAGTTGTCTTCTTTGGACAGAAGTGGATCAGTTCCTCCTTTCGTCACCCACGGATGTTCCTAGAAATAGAGATGGAAAGACGGTGGTTAGTCAATGAGCCTCTTTTGAGCGGGAAGAAGTAGATGAGCGAGCGAGTAAGCGAGTGCGTGCGTGCGTGCGTGTTTGCATGAACATTTTTGAGTTGTAAAGACCAAGCTTACCCTGAGTGCAGACATAGTAATTCGCTTTTCGGCATCCTTTTCCAAGATCCTGCGCATTAAATCCACAAAATCGGGATCTTCATCCTCCGGTATGACAGGATCGTCGGACTTGATAGCCTCATATATTTCCAGCACTCCGGGTCGATTAAATGGGATTTTACCGTACTTGAGACAAAAGAGCGTGACGCCCATAGACCATATATCAGCTGCTTTGCCCGACACTTCTCGGTGTTTCCCACACAATTCGGGTGGCATAAATGCAGGGGACCCAGCGGATTTGGAGACGCGCATATTGTCAGGCTTATCAAACATTTCAGACACACCAAAGTCCACGATTTTCACAACCTCGTCATCCGAAAGGAGTAAATTATCGGGCTTGATATCTCGATGAATCACACCCTGAGCATGCACTACCCGCCGTGTTAGCCGGAGCATCGAAGTCTTTTCACCAAGGTGCACATGGGGGGGGTGAGGAGAGGAAAAGACTCACGATACTCGATCCCTAGAAGTAAATCTCGAAACCAATAGCGGCAAGATTCGTCATTGTAAGGGTCCGCATGTTCTTCAAGCCCAACTGACATGATGACACCCTTCTTACACATTTCCATCACCATGTATAGCGAATCCTCCTCAGGGTCATCAAGAACCTCGATAAGTTGGACCAGGTTGGGGTGATTGAGTTTTTTCATGATTGCGACTTCTTCCCGGATTAGAAATAAAGCATCGTTTTGTTCGCCCGCACGTAGACCCGTCAATTGCGGCGACAGTGGCCCACCAGGAGCTCTGCCTGGCCGCGGGATAAGTTGTCGAGGTGATCCCTGAGGGCCAAGACGCAAAATATTAGATTGTGCCCGTTTTCTCAGGCGAGTCTTTGAAAATTCCTTGATGGCCTTGAGACGACAGTCTTGTCAGTGAAGGAATGAACCCGAATGTCTCAAAACTGGTGAAGTAGACAATAGAACCCACAAACTCGTTGCCATATTGATCGGTGGCGCGATGCACAGCACCATACGATCCTCGACCAATCTCTCCCAGGATGATGTACTGGTTGATTCGATGGTATGTCCTGCCATCGGCTTCATCGTTGGTGAACTCAACTCGAGCGTTCAATGTTTCCTATTGGCCCAGAAATCTCAGGTCAGATTGGGACCCAACACAACTACAACTGAGTGTGTGCATGAGCTGAGGAGAATCAATAACCTTAATCTCTCTATGCACACTTGGTGTCCGTTTATGATGCCTTTCCGGACTGGAATAGCTCCGCAAGCTGGGCGGCTCAGTCCTGATGCGTGGTGCCGTCAGTACCGCACCTTCCGGACGTACGAGAGCTGAGCATGAGCCGCTCTCCCGTATAGCATAGCATGCGGCTCGACTTACACGTCAATCGTCAGCTGAGGCGACGATGCACTCGCGATGTGCTGTTCTGCAGCAGCATCGGCAAGACTATCCGCCATGGCGATGTTGCTATCCTTCCTCTCCCGCCCTTGTGCTAGTCGTGTGGAGCGTCGTCAGAGGGCGACAAGTTGGCGGGATGACCGCACGCCTTTATTGAAGAGACAACGCTGAACTGAGAAAACGAAGGAGGGCTGAGCGTCAAAGTATGCGAGGCTGCCGCGAGGAGATCAGCGATTATCCGCGACGGCGGCTCTGGTCTGGTGGTGGGTGCGTGCCAATGCAGATACGAACCGGGTACTCCGTACAGCCGAACGAACAACGCTCTTCGCAGTATTGGGGCCGGATGTAAAACGTAAACTGGACCGAGAGAACAGAAGGAAGAAGAGTAAAGAAAGAGGCTGAGTCCTTGCTGGTGACAATATCGAAAAACCCTGAATACCTACAGTACATGGGTAGGTACAACCTGCCTCAGCTAGGATGGCTAGGATGAGCTGCTCGCCGCCGGCCTCGCCGGGCCTATCACGACGGTTGGGGGGGGCGCCTTCCATCTCCTTCCACCAGTGAACACAATCTAAGCTGCACAGTCGACTTCTCCTGTACGGATTAGACTCACTGTTCTGCTCGCCAAACCTCTCAGTCAAATTTCGCGAGAAACAGCTCCATCAACCAACCCGTCGGCCTCAACCTTCCTTCCCTTCCTAGCACCTCTCCCGACAAACAGACAACGACGCCGCCATATTACACTACTTGGCATTCGCCCGAAACGAAACCATCCTCCGTACACTCCTTCCATCCGGTCTGCCCATCATGGTAGTCTACAGCTTTTACATTTTCGATCGACACAGTACGCCAGAAAAGAACCCTCCCCAATGCAGAAATGATAGCAAAAAAAAAGAAAGAAAAAAAGACAGCAACCCAACAGAGCTAACCAATTCCTTCTCCCACAGCTGAATGCGTCTACGCCAAGTCATGGCTCCCATCGACGCGGCCGCCGTCTTCCCGCGCAGACGTCGCCCGCTCCGACGACACCAAACTCATCTTCGGAACCGTCTTTTCCCTGCGCAACATGGTTCGCAAGCTAGGTGGCGACGACGACGCCTTCATCAGCTATCGAACGGGGCAGTACAAGCTACACTATTACGAGACACCTGCGAATCTACGATTCGTCTTGCTCACCGACACCCAATCGCCTAGCATGAGGAATGTCCTGCATCAGATATATATCAATCTCTGGGTTGAATACGGTATGTGTAGACTGGAGACCCACGGCGAACCTCTTTCGAGAGAAAGGGGAAATGGTTTTATGCTAAACTTGGAATTTTTTCCCTTTATACAGTTGTCAAGAACCCTCTTGCCCCGGTAGAGCACAAGGGGGGAGAAGGCGTCACGAATGAGCTCTTTGAGCTCGGATTAGACCAGTTTATCCGAGGTCTGATGTGAGACTTCAGTCGTGGAGATGGAAATGATATACATGACAACTCAGCCTTCATGAACGCCTTGCCCCGGCCAAGCATTGACCGCGGTTTATTACGATATGCGCAGGTAGTCGAATCGACATCCATACCCGAAGCTAGGCCGTTGCTAGGAGTTGAGTACCTACCGAGGCTTGAGTCCTGGAGAAATGTATCGCTTGGACGGCGTTGAAAGCTTCTCAAATTTGATGTACTTCCAACCTCAATGGTGAACAGGACGCAAGGATCGTACTAGTCTTTCCCGAGACCGGACTCAGCTAGCTGGCCCCCCTGCTTCAGGGAGTCGCAACAGACCCAGCCCGGAGCTGTATCGCAGGCAGGGCTGATGGTGCTTGATGGGAATTTCGAAACAGATCCTTTTCACATACTTTGGCATGGAGCGTGAGTTGGAGGCAGAAGACGACGTCATGCAGTTCGACTGTGCGTTATATTCTACAAAATATGAAGCACAGTTGCTCTCAGCCAGTGCGGAGATAGAAGAAGCAATTTTAAAATAAAAAATAAAAAACCGAAAGCCCGCCTCTGTTGTGCCCGTGTCCATGGCCATGCTGGCTCTGGGCATCATGATCAACCGGAATCTCGCATGTATATGTTTGGTTGTTTTCCAGTGTACCTCGTACAAGATATGGGTATGCATTGTAAAACCGTCTCGTCAAGAGGCCTTCTGCACTGCCTTTTCCCAGGCGCTCTCGAAGCCACCTCCCGTCGAATCCACCATGACGATACTCTCATCCACCGCAGCAGGCTGTTTGCCTTTCTCCTCTGGCTGAAGCAGTTGTGATGCCACCTCGCTCTTACTGATATCGACGGCACTATCCATGATGCCCTCCTCGCGAATTTCGTTCTCCCAGTTACTGGAGTATACCACTGCTGCAAATGCCTCCAAGGCGCGGACCGTTTCCATATCATGTAGATATTCGTTGGGTACACCGTTTCCAATGACGTGCGCCTGACGAGTCAAGACGGATAGGATCTTGGGCAGCAAGATGACCCTTGAACCGCGCAGCTCCATAGATTCAGGAGGGGGGGGACGGTGATTGGGGTGGTAGCTCAAAAGCTTCAGTGGCGAGCTTCTTGTCCACCAACGTCTCGAATGCAGCATCGAGTATGAGAGTCAGGACGTGCGAGAAGGAAGGTGACTCGATCAGATCGGCTGTTTCGTCTAGCAATCGTCGTAGGGCAGCAGGCGATGACAGGTCGGAAACGGCGCTGCCTTGCATGGCGTTGTCTTCGAGTATGCCTGACTGACGAACCACTTCATCTTCTTGATCACGCGGGGGGCAGTAAGAAAGTTAGCCAGTCCATCTGCCTTCTCTCCTCGACAGTGGCGCCCTCGACTAGCTTTCGAACCTCCATGGTAAGTTCACTAAAGCGGTCGAAGCTCACTAGGTTGCGGGGGGCTCAGAGTGCCAAAGACGGTTCGTACTGCGCTCTCGACTCTGTTCATGACTTGTGCCCATCCCTTGTTCAGAAGCCACCAACTGAACGTGAGATACTTGCGATTGGTGTCGAAGTCGCTGCCATAGGCTTGCTCAGGGTTGTCGTCGTCATTGTTTTCAAGACTAATGGTTGCTTGCTGAGAACCCGTGGCAAGGGCTACCACGCTGGACAAGTAGCTCCGGCGACCCAGCAGGTTCAGCTGCACTCGAGTTAACATGGTGAGGAGAGCCAGCGTGTAGATGAGAGTGAAGGCTCGCGTAATAGCTGCCAAGCACAGAAAGACAAGCTCAAGTTAGCAAAGAATGACCCGAACACCACAATACACAAGCTGGGAGAGTGGGTGGGCTAGCTCACCACTGATTGCCAAGTCATCCCAAAGCTGTCGCTTCGTCTTGCGAGATACCTTGGGTGCCACAGCGTCTACCTGTTGAGCCTCTTGACCAGTAGCGCCAGCGGAGGAGGGCGTAGGAGCAGCAATTTGACTGGCGTGGATGCCGCTCTCGCTCTGGAGGCTTCCTGACGTGGCCATGCTCTTGCCATCCTCCTCCGTAATGGTGGTATCGGCAATGCTAGGAGGGCTCGTTGTTGATTCGGAAGCTCCGCTCTTGAGACCTCTAGCAGAACCCTTGATCTGTTGTATCTCGTACGTGATCTGCTCCGTGTTCATTTCGTTCAAAACATTGCTCGTAGCAGTCGGCAGGAGGGCAAGCACGGTAAATGTACAGTCTTCCTGGTTCTGCTCGAATCGACGTCGTAAACTGTACCACAACCAAGGGGACGCGCCCGATCATGTCAGCCCAGAAGACCCGTCAAAGACAATTGTTGAGCATAACCAAGAAGCATTGGGTCCACTCACTTCTCCTTGGCGATGCGATCACTACTCATACGCTCACGCGCGTCGTTGATCTTGTTCAAGACACATTGGGTAGCGATGTAGCCGGCGCCGACAATGCCAACACCAATGGCAATGGGGGTCCTGTTGTTGCGCAGCCAGCGCCGCGCGGACAAGAACATGGTGCAGAGGCGGGGGAAAGTTCGAAGTTTGAATAGATCAGATCATGGATCAAGAGGGCCAGCCGTGCCCGTCGAGACCAGGCTAGAAAGACGGAAAGGTGCGGATAGATGACGAATTTCGCGCTCGGCTTCGATATCCAACTTTGCTCGAGGAAACGGCAATGGAGAGAAGGTGCATTCAAATGACACCATGTGAAAAGGCAAGCAAAGAGCAAAGAAGGGGGGAGAAAACCCCAGGAGGTCGTCTTGAGGATTTGAGGATTTGAGGAAATGTTGGGAGGATGGCGGATGGTGGGCGGCCGAGGATTGCGTGGGCAAAAAACGATGTGCAATGATGCTGCGCATGAAAACGTTGGCTGGCGTCAATGGCAAAGCCGTGGCACGAGTAATACCGGACCACTGGGTGAGTGAGTGGCTCGTTTACCTGCCGCCGTTGGCACTGGAGAGCTCTGGAAGGAGGAAGGAGCCGAGGTCTTAAGTGAGTGGCGAGGGCAATCATCTGTGGCTGGTGCTTGAAGGGGGGGGAAGGTGGCTCGTGCGCAGACTCTCCATGCACATCCCATGCCCCGCTTGCCCCCCCTCTCTGACCTCTCTGACCCTCTCTGACCCTCTGACGTCTTGAACGTCTGCGCCAGGCCTTCCAACACCTCGTTTGCGCCTTTTCTCTTCTCGTCAGCAGAGCACTTGTGCAGGACACAAGCTCACCCCAAGTCTCTTCCCATGAATCCGCGAACGAAGGAAGCGTCCTTTACGAATAGCCCCGAGCCTCGCCCATAATGAACCAGCAGAAAGACCCTCCCGAGTTCATCCTCGACGTCTTTACAGACCCCCGCTCCCTCCGGGAGGTCGTCAAAGGTCAATCAGCACAGCAAGCAGCCCACCAAGTTACCCCTCCATATTCCCCCATTCCATGCAGCAAGCAAGTCCGTATCCCGGGGACATTTCGCCCAACACCAACCAGTTTTGCCATTTGCGTTTACTTTTCGCCCTTTTCATACGTATCGAGCATGATTCAGTCATCTCCCCATTCAACCGAGATCGAAACGTCGAATTTGGACCCAACTAACCAACATGATTCGCAAGGCATTCTACACACCATCTTCTTCACCCGCTTCTTCCCCTCCCTCTCCCCCCGCACCCGCGACGTCCTCGACCTCACACTCCCATACGTAGACGATGACGAACTCGAAACCATGATTGACCAGCGCGCCTCCGCCCTAGAACGCCAACTCGATGCAGAGCGCTCCTCGGGCGGACGCGACGCGAGCAGCAACGGCGGGGGTCGCGGCCAAGTAGCCATCCGCTTCTTCGAAAAGCGTCGACGCAAGACCTGGCTGTCAAGGGGCGACGAGGAAGTCTGCTGGGAAAGCTGGACGCTGAAAGTGACGGTTGCAGAGCCCAGGACCGAGAGTGGTACGTTTTCTTCTTCTTTTTTTGGGAAGGGGGGGGCGTGAAATTGTTCTTGCATGCTCCTCCAGTGCCGAAACGTGCATAAACATGATGAGCGTATTTCTTGACTAACATGAACGACGTCTTTCTTCTTTTGCCAACGAAACAGAACGAGCAAAAGTCCGTCGCGCAATGGAACAAACTCTTCTCACCACCGCCATGAAAATCGTCACCTTTGCCAACGCTCACAAAGACCATATCCCGCCCATCACTACCCAAGGTGGCAACCCTTTCCCATTCAAGATCAATATTGACCAGAAAGAGACGGGGTGGGCTGCCAGGATGAGAATCTACTGATCATTTGAACCGGCCTACCAATTTGTACATACATACATGCGTACATACATACATACATACATATATATATATATATATATATGGTTCTTCGCATTGGACTTAGCGGCGTTGGTGGACGGACAGACAGGATGGCGCATATTGTATTTTGGGGTTTCCCGAGATAGATACCCCTAGTTCACGCGAAGAATACGGCCTAGACCTGCAGCTTGACTTGCACTGCTTTCTCTACGCCTGCTGAGTCTCCAGCAAGCAAGATTCTAGTCTTGGTTGGACCCGACTTGATTCACTCACACATTCTAGCTCACAGCAGGCGGAAGCTGCTGGTGCTTTTACTGGGAATTATTAACAATTTTACCTCAAGCTAGCAAGTGATTTACGTTGCTAACTGATCCCTGAAATCCGATCCAAACGTACAAAATTCATCCAAAGCCATGTCTGCCCACTTTAGTTGCTAATCCTGACTCCTTCTCATCCAAATAAAACAAGGCAAGAATTAAAAGATACGCTGCCCTGGAGTCACCATGAACCAAGCCATATAGGCAAAAAATAAAGCTGAAACAAAAATGCGCCGGAAACAAAACCCTCCAAGAGCCAATGTGCCGAATTCGAGTCCGGTAGCCGATCTGGTTCCCGTACCCCGTATCCGACTCGGGCCTTAATGCCTCATACTAAACATGCTCATTACCATGAAAATGCAGTCGCCGCGAAGCCGCCGCGGAAATTCCTTTCTGCTCCATAGCCACAAATCCGGAGTCGTTGCATCCATCGGGCACAATTTGCCTCTGATAGCACCAAAATTTGGTCTCCCTTGTTATTAAGGGCTGCCTTTCCCACCCCTCCATCAATTCGTTCAGATCATAAAGATGAGTTCGTTGCAATATTCCGTCTTGCAAAAGGTATTTTAAAAAAGCCGTTGAGAAGCTTCGATTAAGACACGGCTTACCGCTTCGCGATTGTTGTTTCTGTTTTGATGTTTGTGATCCTGATCCAATCTTCTCGAAGCCCTGTAAGATATCCAAGCCAGCAAAGTCTGAACCTCCATTGGCGCGAGAGCCGAAATCAGTAGGATCCATTCCCAAAGAGGGCCAGTTGCAGTCCAGCGGAATGTCCAGCATGGCTGAAAATTTGCTTGGAGAAGTCATCCGTGATGGTGATTGCTGGAAAAGCTTGGACGGTGAGCCTAGTCCCTCAAATGCCTTACTGGGTGTGTCGAAGAAGTGAGACGGAGAGTTTTCCGCAATTTTGAGGAGCGGCACTGAAGAGATTGACTTTCTTGACACGGGATTGGTATTTTCACCTAGCGCCGAAGTTGATACGGATCGATCCAGACGAGCACGCTTGGCAGAGCGCTTAATGGGGATCCGGCATCTATGGAGCTAATGCTTGGGAAAATTGAGTCGTCGTCCATGCCTGGAAAGTCTTGGAAAATATCGAAACCGGTTGATTGCATAGCCATGTCATCAAATGTGTACACGGCATCATCGAGGTTGAACGCCGGGCTCCAGGGCATGCTTTCTTCCGTGATCCCCGTAACGCGTCGCAGTGGCGATTGCAGCATGTGACGGACCTTATCACGATGAATGCGCAAGTTGGTGTTTGGCGAGGCGGAAGGAGGTGGCCGAGCAGGAGGCTTCATTTTGACTATGGGAGTCAAGGGCGGGAGGGTCTGGTGTTCCTTGCCCTGCCGCAAAGGTGATGATGAGATCGGACCGTACGTGAGAGGGCGAGATTTCGAAGGGCTGAAAGGCGAAGAGTTTCTCAAGCGGGCAATCTCTTCCTCAGCGCGGCCACGCTTAATGCGGGGCCGGTCAGCTTCCGACGTCAACAACAATGCTTTTTGGTTGGGTCGCATGGCAGATGATTCAAGAGATGAGATGTAGCCGCTGTCGTCCATAGATGTAAAGTTGCGCTTGCGTGATCGAGAGATCGAAGATGCCGGGTTTCGAGACATGGGTGGTGGTGTTCCGCTTTGAGCTTCGACATGCCTCGAGACGGGAGGCGAAGAGTGCATGTTAGCAGGAAGAGGCGAGTACATCGACTCAACGGGCAAATCCGTCTCTGCAGCCTTGTCACCTGCAGCCTCTGGGCCCATGTTATCAGATACAGGAATCGTGGCATCGGAGGAGAGCTCTGCAGGCATGGGCAATGTAGCTTGCGAGGTCGGGAGAGGTGGAAGAGTGGAATAATGCATCGTCGTTGGTGGGGGGCAACGTCGGTTCCCGCATAGGGGAGCTGTGAATGGCCTTGAAGGCTCGAGACGTGTAGACATGACCGGAAGATTCTCTGCTGTGGGCGCTGCCTTTCTCGTTGGCTTCTCTTTCAGAAACTGGAACTCCGTACCGGGCTCAATACCCCAGTAGTTGCCCTTGCCTGGGTCATCCTTGGGGCGTTCGATCTTGATAAAGTTCTTGTGCAAACTCAGGTTATGCCGAATGCTGTTCTGCCAGCCGGCGTCAGTGGGGTTGTAAAAGGAGTAGTTATCGCTGATCCATTTGTAAATCTGAGCAAGCGTCAATCGACGCAAGGGTGATCGGAGAATAGCCATTCCAATGAGCTGAGCATAGCTGTGAGGGGTTTTGCGCCGTCATCGGTAATCCGAGGGAATGAGTCGTGCGGAGGTAAGGCTGGCTCTTCAGTTTTGATTTTTTGGCAGGTCTCGAGTCCTGGATCTGCGCAGCGTCCAGCAAGACTCGTTTGCCACTAGGTTTTTTGATAATAGGATTCGACGGAAAAGTTGATTGTCGCTGGAGCAGGGAAAATTTGGGGGTGTATGTTTTCTTTCCCGAAGCTCATCATATCGAATTGAGGTCGTTGAGGGCCCGTTTTGAATTTAGAAAGATGTGGCTTCTTCTCAAGGCAATCTGTTGTGAGAGCCCTGCCCATGGGTGGTGCCATTGATATCTTATTTAGCTTATTGCCCTGTGACGAAGTCTTTAATGGTGACCGTGGTGAAGATGATCTCGCTTTGTGTGGCGAAAGACCAGCACTGGACGCCGCCGGGGCGTTGAAGATGACATTAGAATTCGAACTGCCCAGTGGACGGCGAGCAGGCTTTGTGACGGAAGGCATGGGGGGCGTGGCTCGTCATCGGGGCACCTCGGTCGAAGTCTTCGTCTTGAAATATACAGAGCGGCTCGTTTAGGCCAGAAAATGGCATAGCTCTGGCCATTTTTGGCTGACTACACCGAAACGAATTTATCGAGTAGAAGGCGTCTTCAATCAATTGGATAGCTCAAAATGCGCAGGTGGGAGAACTGAGTGTAGCAAGTCAGTTTGAGCTCCGTGTGCATAATTAAGAAAAAATGGCGTCTGAAAAGTAGCAGACTGGTGGTGCCCTTTGGGGAGGATCAACGCTCCAAATTCCCAACAGAAACCAGCCAGTATTTGAAAGAAACAAAAAAAAGAAGAAGAGACGCAAGGGGTGAAGAAGCATCCAAGACGTACCCAAGTGACGTTGTGTGTTGCTGTGAAATGAAGGGTGGATCGTGAATGCAGGGCACTTTAAATTGCTGGTCCTGTCGAGTGGTGCGAGTATTTCAGGCCTAGTTAGTCGCTGTGGTATGGGGCGGTTGGCGGTGGACGATTTCAGACGCGTCGTAATAAGCTCGTACCGCGCGCGGTGCGGGAGTATTGGCACGTTGCGAAGAAGCTGTTGTAACTTCGGAGTAAGTCGCGGCAAGCAATCGAAAAATTGGATGAAAGAGGAGCGAAGGTTGAAGAAGGTCGTGACGGTCTGTTGGCAGTGGTTGAAGGTGAGGCAATGTGGGAAAGAGAAATCTGAAGAAAGCTGATGAGGCGGGGGGAGGCAAGATGAAAGCTAGATAGGATGGATGGGCTTGGGATAGGAAGGGATGGGAGACGAGAGGTCTAGTAGTAAGTAGTTGTAGTTGGCAGGAAGTACCAGCAGTGGCAGTGGTAGTGGTAGTGCTACTGCCCAGTACAATGAGGAGGGAGGGCGTGTTGAAAGGTATTTGTGCAGGTATGTGACAGGTATGTGAGAGCGTTAAGGCGGGAATAGAAGGACGATTCGCCCTGATTCGCCCTGATTCGCCCTGATCCAGCCAAGCGCGGCCAGGTGAGCGGGGGTCCACCTGGTCGACCTTGGAGGAGGCCGAGTGGAGCGCCGACCAGGGGGGTGGCAGTCAAGCGTTCAAGCACTCGACACGACAGGAACAGGAACCAAGGATTCCATCTTGGTTGATTTGTCGCGCAGAAGCCACGATGTGCAATCTGCACAGGCAAAGGCGAGGCAAAGGCGAGGCAAAGGCGAGGCAAAGCAACTTCGTTTGGCTTTGCAACGCGAGGTGCTCGCGTCGTCCTGTTTCGCGGGCGCGCCGCAGGCCGGTGCTTACTTCATCCGTACACGCAACGCAATTCACGTTGTTACGTTGTTGAAAGTGAGAACCGGAAAATGCAGTGTCAGAAATAAGACATCTGATATGACTGTTGCAACTAGTACAACAACTACCGCACCGTTTGGAACTCATGTATTGTACCAGATGCCGGCAATCGATGCAGACGCCGACGCAGGGACGGATGCTGCTCGTTTCACTTTGCCATTCATGAATCTATCCTTTCCCAGATTCATGAACGATCATAGAGACCCTTTTCCTCAAGTCCCGATGTGGCTCAAAAGATCCGATTCTGGGGTTGACCGATGCCATTCTCACGAGTCAATATGTCGTCGACAGCATTATATCTTAATTTCACGAACAAGCCGACCTAGCATGGCGATAATTTATTCATTCATGCCTGTTATGACGAGATGTGCGTCAAGATGAAGCGACGATGTCATCGACAAGATTCACAGAGTTGTGCTGTGTTTGTTGCGCAAGTAACTACAAGCAAGCTGGCCCAGGCTGCGTGATATCAGTTCCTGACCAGCGACCGAAGAGAAAGAATGCATGCACGTCCGTACGGAGTATGCCAAACAATGCAGCAGGGGTGGTGCGAGAGGACCGAGGACCTCAGACGAGAGAGCGTTTGAGCATCAACCCGTTCAAGCCATCAAAGCACTGCCTTCCTTTCCTTCCATTATTACCCGCCCCCCAGGCACCTGGCGTGAGCCGCAAGAACCGAACCAACTGTTTCTGAACAAGATGCCGTCGTATGCCGTCGTATGCCGTCGTATGCCGTCGTATGCCGTCGTATGCACTCGTATGCACTCGTATGCACAAGGCGTCATTATAACACCGTCTTGTCGTCTCAAACCTCGTTCGGGCCACCAATGATCCCGGTCGAGGAGGGCCAGTCACCCACCCGGCTCTGGAATGGACGAATGCGCCTCCGAGTCGTTGTCGTCGTCTGCCTCTCTTACTGAAAATCAATCCGTACTCGGCTTTTTTACTTTCCCTGGTTCCGACATATGACGAAAGGCACGAAAACGAAAGTAAGCAATTCTCGCCAAAACTCCCTGCCTAGAGAAACCAGCAGCCCAGCTGATACCTCCCTAGATTAGAGTTGGCCTTGTTCAAGAGCCCCAGCGGACTTCCGTTGATCTACCCGTTGATCTACCCGTTGATCTACCCATCTCATATCTCATTCTGTCATATCTCATTGTGCAAGGCGCGTGCGTCCCTTCTCACAGCCTGGCATCTTATCATCTATCATTGCTCCGTGCTCCGTGCTCCGTCCTCCGTACAGAGAGCGCTTAACATGACAAGCGCATTGGCTCCTCCCACTCCGTACATCATGAATGAAACGCACCCACTGACTCTTCCCTCGTTCTTGGTACGGATTACACGCCCCTCCCTCCAACCTGATAGTTTGAACAACTCGCCCTCCCCCCCCACACAGCCAAGGTAGATCTGAGACACGCCCTGTCTAGCAAAAGGAAGAGTCATCGCACATCTCTCGAGATTCTTCAATGCTCTCAAGGCGTGGGGAGAAACCGGTCTCGGCGAGCACCGCGGTCCAATTTCTCCCACAAAATTACAGTACTCTGGAACAAACATCCACTTTACGCAAGGGCGGCCTTCTTTTCAGCCATGAGATGCTCGGCAAGGCTTGGCCTCACCTGGGCTTTGGGGGAAAAAGTGTAATTGACAAGTAAGAAAACCCGTTCCGTGCTCTTCGACTCGGCCTCTCTATAGTAAAGCCAGACCGTGTGCGGATCGTGTGCGGGATGGGAGGGGTCATCTGCAAGTCCACTGCTACTGGCTGGGCATCACCCGATTCGCAAGTCGTGGTGGTGTGCACAGTGAATGCGCTGGACCAACAAGACGTTGGCAAATTTCTTGCGAGGTTTTCGAGGTTGCAGTTCGGGCCATGCACGGGTGGTGGCGTTGGCGGTGGCGGTGGTGGAGGTGGTGGCGGCCGCCGCCGCTATGGTCGTGGCCTGGCGGCACCAAAATGGAGGGGAAAAGGGCGTCTTCAACGCGCCTGGGAAATGGGACGCGTCAGGGAGACGCGTCATTTGTTTACATCAAACGCGCGCTTGGCCAATCACAGTGCCGCATTCGACGTCTTGTCATCCTGAACGAACGAACCTCACAGTTCCACGTCACAGCATGGTCATGATAGGTTCGGCAAAAGGTTCCCCTCGGATCTTGCAACCCCCAACCGGTCTAATCGTGCAAATTATAGATGACGCCAATCATCTTTCCGACAGAATCGACTTGTAATCAATCAATCGATCAATCAATCATGACGACTTCTCACCACCACTGTTCATCATACACATCCTTTGGATAATCCACCTCGTTCCAGCGCCTCGTGAATGAGGCGAACGTGACGTAGCATGTCTTTCCATCAAAACGCAACCGAGACGCGATAAATCCCCTCGGTAGAGTAGTCCCTCATGATGCGGCAGTCCATTCCAACAACCCCGGTCGAAACAGGGCAGCTTCCCGAAATCCATCTCTCGCCCACTTCCGCATCTAGCAAAAAAAATCTAGCAGCGTCAGGAATGCAGCAAAGAGCACAAAACCCGTTTCGAAATCCAGTCCCGGCAAACACTTTGATTCCCAGCTTTGCCGTATGTAAGAAACCATCCACCCCCCCCCCGTCAGACCAGGTGCCATTCCACGGCCAAGGCTGTGCCATCCCGGTTCGGCGTCGTGACATCATAATTTACCCGACGCAGGAAGTTGAGGGAACAAAGCTTAATCCCATTCCAGCTGAGAGCAAAGAAAAGTCCCACCCAACTGGGGAAGACAAAAAAAACTCTTTCCAACCCACATGTCATGTCAGTCAACTACCAGACCCACCCGGAGATGCCGTACTGTACTGCGCTGAAAAGGAAAAGAAGAAGAAAAGAACCCCCCACTTTCTTGCGTGGGGAGGGCCACATCGTGAACTCGCATCTTTACTGCACCAGGGGTCGTCTTCTTCTTTACAACCCATCGCGTGAGGGCTGGAAAAAATGGTTGAATGAAATTGGGTATGGCAATGTTATTCCATGTCAGAGGGGAGAAGGGCACCTAGCTTGACTAGCAGAGGGGCCGTGCATGAAGTTGCCCAATCTGCCGGGACGGACGAGCCAACTTTCTCACATGGAGGAATTTGTCGCGGAAATCGCAACAAACGCATGACCCCATCCCATTGGCAATGGCCCCCCCCCCACCCCAAAAACCCGCATGACAAAGGTCGAAATGAAGTCCAAATGCGACTCCCGCGACATCGAGATCTTGATCTATCAAGGCCGGCTTCACAAATCGTACTTGCTGGCTTGGCTGGCTTGGGATGGAGGGAACGACCGGTCCCTCCTGTGTCAAGACTTACCGAATCTCTTGCTTTTCGGTCTCGCGTGGCGGGCGCTCGGAACGCAGCCATCACGAGCTTCCTTTCCCCGCGTCGCTTTTGAACTGAGCCAAGATGGCCATATTTACTGATTCCGACAAGACTTTCTCACTTGCCTAGCCGATGGATCTGATGGTGTCGACCCCAGAATCATCATTGATCTGACCTTGTTAGAATTGTCGCGACCAAGCCTTCACACGTCGGAGCAAGTTCCAGCTTGCATCGCCTCGCTCATGGAAAGGCTAACTAACCCTCGCTTGGTGTGCTCAACACCAAGGTCTCTTTTCTCTTGCGTGCCATGTAAATATCGAGGCCATGGCTATTTCAATTGGGATTGATTGGTACGGTGTAAAATTCAAACTAATAAGCTTATAAAGGCCCTTTGATTTACTCTTCCCTCTTCCCTCTTCCCTCCAAAATTCATGCCGTATTACATAGCTTCAACTATTCTTACGACACAGTTTCTCGTACTTCGTAGTGAACACTTTCTCGCTCTGCGAGCAAGGATTCGTTCGGTTTGATCTATGGGACTCATTTAATCCAAAACACGACCGGCAACTGCGGACACGCTCTTGTCGTTTGTCTTGGTCTTCTTGAGATTCCTGCCCAGCTGAATCTCACTCAAGAGGCCTGCCGGGCGACCACCCGAGGGGACAGGGAGCAGTCGGTGCATCGCCCAGTGGTGGTGGGGAGGGGGAGGGGAGGACCTCCAGCGCCAGGCATCGGCGGCGGCGGAAGGGGGGGGCTGAGGGAGCAGCAGAGCCAGGCATTGGGGGGTGGAGGAGGAGGAGGAGATGTAGGGCCATTGCTTTCTGGCATGGGAGGAGGAGGAGGAGGTGGTGGTGCAGCTGGAGCACCTGAGCTTGGGACTGGCGGAGGGGGGCGGCGGCGATGCAATAGGAGCATCGTTTGCTGGTGCAGGGCTAGCTGATGTCGAATTTCTTCCAGCAGCAGACAGTGGCCGGGGAGGTGCCATAGTGCCAAATAAGATGGAAGCCAACTGGGCAGCATTTCCACCACCAGGTCGATCATCATCGGAATCCTCGTCATCGTCCTTGTCGGAGCCCCAGTCTTCCGAGTCTGCTCGCTTCCTAGAGACCGGTCCGGTGGGAGCCGGAGTAGCCTGGGTCATCATCCTGTGGAAGGGGTTGGTTGAAGGATCGGATCGCGGAACTGGAGGAGCAGTTGCGGCTGCAGTTGCAACTGAGCCAGGAGGCGTAGAGTCCGGGGATTGACCTATAGAAGTTGCTTCACCAGGCTGCGACATCATCTTGTGATAGGGATTTTTTGCTCTCAGTGTCTGCTGGCGGAGACGTGACGACCGTGGGAACCGGTGGCGGCGAGCTGGGCTTCCTCTCCATGTCTTGATTCACGATCTGGCTTCCGCTAGGGGTTGATTCCTGAGGGGTGATTTGGCCGGGCCCTTCCTCATCAGAGGAGCTGTCATCGTCAAGCGCCTCCAGTTGGCGTTGAAGCTCGAGTTCACGCTGTTTAGCTGCTTCGATTTCTGCACGTCTTGCGGCCATTTTGGATTCCCTCTCCTTAGCTTCGGCCACAGCTGCCTTCTTCCGCTTCTTCTCTTCCTCTTTGCGTAGCTTACCCTGCCTTACTTGCTCTTCGAGAGCCTTTAAACGGGCTGCAGCGTCTTCTTGCTCTTTCGCAAACTCGTTTTCTTTCTCTCTCGCATTTTCCCTACAGGCGAGTTAGTAACGTGGAACATTGAGAAACAAAAACAAATGATCTCAGGTGTAGCCTACTCCATCTCTTGAGTCTCTCGATGCTGCTCCTCTCTCTCTCGTAAGCCTTGCCTCCTCAGCGACCTTGGCCGCGTGCTCCTCTTCTGCCTTCTTCGCAGCATCCTGCTCCGACGTGTCTGCTTTGCCGCTTTTTCTTGTTGGAGGCGGCGGCGGCGCTCTACTTCCAGCCTTGTGCGCGTCTGAGGCTGGTGCAGGAGGAGGCACACCTTGCTCATCAGCCAGGCGAGCCTTTCTCTCGGCTTCTCTTCGGGCGTCGTCTTCTTCGGCTTGCTTCAGTCTGGCGGCTCGCTCGGCTCGTTGCGCAGCTGGTTCGCCGCTCTTTGCCGGGGCTTTGATACCCAGGGCAGCTAGACGCTCTGCCATGCGCTGCTCGGCCTGCTGTTTGATGTACGCCGCCCTGTCTTCTGGAGTCTTGTAGGAAGAGTAGGAGCCTCCTCCTGCAGCTGGCGGAGTGGCAGTCCGAGAGGCAGCAATAGGCTCCTCCTGGCGAGGGCTGGTAACTCTTTCCGGTCGAGATTGTTCAAGAACGGGCGCCTGTCGGGCAGGTCGCTTATCTTGAGCACGAACACGTGCGGCACGGCTTTCGCGCTGCAGGTCAAAGATGAAGTCTCGAATCTCATCTTCAACTCCAAGACCATCTTCCCAGCGACGCTTCTCGTGTTCACTCGAATTGTCCTGACCACCTTCCTTGAGACTATCTTCGATACCACGGGCAAAATCGCGAACGCTTTCTTCCACGTCGCGGACCATGCTCTCGTTACCTTCTTTCTCGGATTTTATCTTGATTGTTTCGTCTTCGAGTCTCTTGGGAGCGTTGGTGTCTTCCGTGGCCACATCAATCTTCTTTCCTGTCAGAGCAGCAGTGCGCTGCTGCATCATGGCCTTGGCCCTGGCCTTCAGTCGATCACTTTCCGTGATGGTGCCACCAGGACCCGTTCCCACAATCTGAGGACCACTATTGGGGTGGGCCTTGGCATCTTTGAGACGGAATAATTCAAGACGTGCTTCCATGATAGCCTTTTCTGTCCTGCGGACTTGAGAAGCCAACTCCGGGACCTTGTCGGTGAGGTTCTGGAGTTGACGCTTCAAGGATCGACGTTCGGCGTCCAAGTCCCCAGTGACCAGCGCAGCATCAGGATGGGCATCAATGTCGCTTTGAATGCGGCGAATGCGACGATACAACTCTTCTGACTCCTTGCGATCTCGTCGATCCAAAATGTCGTCTTCCTCGTTGTTTTTCTCGTCCGCAAAGTCCATTGCATCCAGAAGAACCTGCTTCTCCTTGATCTTCTTCCTGAGCTGGTCAAGAGTGGCATCTTCATTGGAGCCGACCGATGCAGGAGACTCGGATCGCGGGGAAGAATTTCCAAGTCTCCGGCGAGCGCTGGATCGATAGCCGAAGTCTTCGTCGTCATTTCGGAACACAGTAGCGTCTTTGCGACCCCCTTGTGCTCCTGCACCACTACCTCTGAAGGATCGATTTTTCATATAACTGACGCCAGTTTTCTGAGGTAGGAGAGCGGCACCAGAATTCTTTCGAAAGTCTGACTCCTGGTTCAACATGGACTTTACAGTGCCAATGGACTGGCTGAAATTGCGAGTCGAAGGCGGAACTAGCTCAGGAGGCAGCGTGTTGGGCAACGGGTACCCATTGAGTTTTCTGTAGATCAAATGCATGGCTACAGCGAACTCGTCAAGGTCCAGGCGACCCTTGTTTCCATTATCAGACAAGGTCCAGACTCGTTCTAGATCGGGTTTTTCCAGACCGCTTTGGCCGAAAATCTCAATGGCTTGGTCACCGCCAATATGTCCTTTGCCCAAGCCATCCCATGCGCGGAAAAGGGAATCATATCGCGTCTTCTCTTCCTTGGTAATTGCCCATGGAATAACAGCATTGCCCTGAAGTCCTTGCGTTGTGAACGAGCCTGCCTCACGACCCTGCTGGGGCATCATCCTGGCCTGTAATGCATCAATGTTGGGTAGTCCTGAGGCAGGTGCGTTAACCAGACCCCACTGCCCGGGCCGTCCAGTTGGTTGAGTATTCAATGATGCGGCCATGCCACCATCGTTTAGCCCCTGGCCAAAGCCTGTAGGCATTGGTGGCATTGGTGGCATAGGAGGTCTGGGTCCCTGATATCCAGTCGGCTGAGGATTCTGCATGCCAGGGTATCCAGTTTGTTGGGCTTGGAATCCCTGTGGCAGGCCGCCAAAGCCAGTTTGTTGACCCGGGAATCCAGTCATTTGAGACTGAAGTAGCTGAGAATTGGACGACTGCGCCTGTTGGGTAGCATTAGGCGTCGAGTTGTCGTTGCGCAAGCTCGGGGCGTTGATAGCCGCCGCAGAAGAGGAAGCTTCATCCACCACGCTAAAACTAATGATATCGACCATGCTAGATACCTCATTCTTGATGTTTTCCGGCAGAGTCGCTGGGAGAGACTTTCCTGTCATCTTCAGATTGCACAAATACATGGCAAGCGCAAATTCAGGGAAGTACAACTGTCCCGCCCGGGTGGTGTCGGCCAATGTCCTTTGCAAAAAAAAATCGAAGTCAGTCTCGTCAGTATACATGTATGTGTGCTTGAGTAAAACGAACCAGATATGAGAGAGTGTGTCCCCGTCCAGTCGCGACCGCAGCAAAGATCTCTTGCTTTGTCACCAGACATGGTGGTCGAGCTCTCGCCCACGGCTGACTTGAAAAGTGTCTCAAACTTGGACTGGTCTTGAGCGGTAATAAATGAAAGTCTGATGTTGGGGATTTTGTTAGTCTCAGCACGTCGTCCCTGAGGCTTGGGGACCCCTCCAGTGTAAAAAGAGGCGGCCATCTCTGTGAAGCCTGTGGGTTGGGGCTTCATGGGAGGCGGAGGAGGAGCCGGGCTCGACGATTGCGCTAGCGAGGACGAAGGAAATCCCGCCGGCTGAGAGGGCTGGAATCCTGTCTGTAATGGCGGCTGCTGCTGCTGCTGCTGCTGCTGCTGCTGCTGCTGCTGCTGCTGCTGCTGGTATTGCTGCTGGTAGTGTGAGGGGATCAAGGGCATAGGTGGCAACGCTCCTGTCTGGTAGCTCTGTTGCGGTTCGGCACCGGGAAGCCCGTGTACTGCTGCTGAAGAGGCTGGGATGCCTGCGGCAGACCAGTCTGTTGAGACTGCATTGGGAAACCAGTATATTGCTGTTGCAGCGGCTGCGGCGCAAAGCCAGTGGGTTGCGGCGCAAAGGGGCTCGGCTGAGGCTGTTGTGGTTGTTGATGATGATGATGCTGCTGCTGCTGCTGGCCACCAGGTCCCAAAGGACCGAGGGATCCGCCATACTGTTGAGCGCCCGGACGTTGGCTGTTTCCGCCTAAGAAAGCATTGGAACTGGAATACATGATGGGATTGCAGCAGTCCGGTTTGCACAACAAGGCCGAAGTCTAGATGCGAACGTGGCAATGGACCGGTTCGCGATGTGGTTTCCAGGTGTGGTCGTCGGGCGGAGCGAGAAGCTCCGCAATGGGTTGGTTGGTAGGATGGCAATGGAGGTGCGGCAAAGCAAACGAGATGCTCGAGAGAATGCTGAGCTGGAAAGGAGACACTCGGACGAAGGCAAGTCTGTCGGTCGGTCACACGAGGGATGGGAAGTGTTGCGGGAGTGAGGATGGCGTCTGGCGTCTGGCGTCTGGCGTCTGGCGTCTGGCTCAGAAAAGGATGACGAAAGCTCCAGCTTCCCACTTCCCAATGGCAGCCGCGTCGTTAGGGGCAAGGCGGCTGAGCCCACGCCTTTTTTCCTACACATGGCCCCCCACCCCATGACACACATTGAATGTCTCGACAGTGCGCCGAGAAACCCCCAACTTGCAACCCGACACAGACCAGACAGAAACTGTCCCGCTTATCCGAGGTCCCGCACTGCGCTTCTCACCACGTCTTCCTGCAACTCAATTCAACAAGGCTTCACCGCATGTCACTCACATCAGTTACTCGCGCCAACTACTGTAATCAGCCTCGACTATATTCAAACATCCGTCCTCGTGTTGTCAGACGATGCACATAAATCGATTCATTCGCGAGGGGTATCGAGCAATATCAATGATTCCCATAATCCAAATAAACGCCCCCCCCCCTCCCCCCCAAAAAAAAAGTTCAAATCGCCAACTGCTCCCCACGCCACCCACTTCAACCACAAGAAGCAGAGGGGGGAAATCTACATGCATCCAACCAGCTCCTAATTACACCGAGGGGTCCATCTCGTTCAATTTCCCTCCTAATACGGAGTAGATATATCTAAATTCGAATGCTTGTGTGTGTGTGTGTGAGAGAGAGAGAGAGAGAGAGAGTGAGTATATGCGCATGTTTCACGGCGCCTCTCGTACTTTAGGCACTTCCTTTTCCCTTGATGAGATGCTTCATTTCATGGACCTTCTTCCTCATCGATGCGACTGGTTGGATCTCCCATGTACCGTCTGTATCGTTTCATCTGAAGCCCGTCTTCAACTTCATGGCCATCCGAATATGTATAGTTTGAGTCTAGGTGCTCGTCAAACATTGGCGTCGCCTGTCCGAAATCTGTTTCGGTGGGACTGTCGGTTTCTGGCGGGCTAGGCAATCCTCCGGATGCGTTGCTAGCTTCGTCGGTAGATGGACTAATCGCTCCCTCACTCGACACCATTGACATGGGTCGAATAGCCAGGTCCCTCGATCCTATTGAACTTTGGCGACTATGGCGCCGGAAAGCCACGTCCCGTGAAGACATTTGTTGAGATTCCTGGGAATTGCGGAGTCCCTTCGCTCGCTGATTCTCAAGACTGCGAAGCGGTAGTCCGCCAAACACCGTGGCAAAGCTCACGCCGGCAGGATTGCTTCTGCGCCATTCCTGAGAACAGCCGTCACTTTGCTCAGCAGCATTCTCTTGATCAAGAAGACTCTGATTGCGCTGCAGAATTCGCGCTAGGTCCTGACCAGCGCCGTCCCATTCCTCTTTCAGCCGTTGAACCATGGGTTTGCTGTCCCCGTTGGCGGGTCTGTCTGGCTTGAACCTAGACATGACTGACGGCTTGCGCACCGGTGCCGCTATGGATGCTGTTTCCACTGATCTCGAAATAGCCTTCTCAAGCTCTTCTGCTGATAATGCAGAAAAGTATTGCATTGTGAGATTTCTCTTCAACGATGTGACGAGATGCCTATAATTCGACAGATTAAAGTCATTGCCCTCGCAGTCAAGCGTGAGGAGGCTTTTATTCTCGGAAACGGCTTCAGCCAAGTCTCCGGTGTTGTAATTGAGCATCTGGCTGCGCACACGGAGATGCTCGATGCTCTCGTTCTTCCGCAGGCCGATCAGTGCCTTCGAAAATTCTCGACCAAGTCTACCTTCATCCAGTTTGGAGTCGAACCCTGAAATGTCGAGGAAGCGAATGGTGGAGTTCTTTGCAAAGAAGTCTGCCATGGCTTGGCAGGCAGTGCTACTGGCAGCATCCGGTGTGGAGGTTCCTGCTAAACTGAGGCACTCGATAGATTGGTTGACTGTCAGAGCACGGAGAAGTTTGATGTAGTTCGCTTCTCGCGCGAATTCGATCATCTGAGCGTAGAGGCACCAAGGCCCATATCCTTCTGCAATGGCCGCGCACAAGTCATCGATTCCCTCGTCCATGCGGCAACCGTTGAGATGAACCACGATTGGCCTTGCCTGTCCCATAGCATAGAATAACTGAGCAATCTGCGCGCCAGTGAGGCCACTGTTGTTGAGACGCATGGTTTGGAGATGTTGGGCGTTGTCCATTTTCAGGTAATTCGACAAAGCGTCAACCGTAGCAGGGTTCAACTTCATGGTATATCAGCACGACGAGGTATCGCATGGTCACTTTCAGACTGAAAGGAAGAAATTGCTTACCATGATACCGGAGAGATCAAGTTCCTGCAGCTCCCATTCACAAATTGTCTTCTCGTCGAACAAAGGTTCCTCCGACACAAGTCGAGTGTTGCCCGCAATGTTTAGTTTGGAGAGCCTCCTCATTCCGCTGAGCGTCCGTTGAATGGTCTCAAATCGTACGACACCATGGTTATTCGACGTGTCTATCCATTCCAGGGAGTTTGCTTGTCCTGCAAGGCTCGTCCACAACTTCGATAGCCCAGCGTCGCCCAATGAGCATTTTGACAAGTCCAGCCGTCGCAAATGAACTTGATTCATCGCCAGCAGATTGGCTGGGGGGTCATGTCAGCTGCTGTAACACGGCACAATGATCAAAATGACAGACATACCTAACTCGTCCAGGTCGTTCGATGACATTGGATTGCCGGACAAGGAGATGCTATTGCAAACGCACAACTGGCGCCTAAGCAATTCCAAAAAAGGCTGCAGGATCTCTGACGTCGTCTTGCTCAGGTTAGTCAGGTCGTGCTCATATCGACTGAGCCTGTTGCTCTTGGTCCCAAGCCCTAGGACGTTGGACATATCGAGGCTGCGGATGGACTCGGAAGCAAACAACAACGCGTGGATTTCCTGGCCCAGAATCGTGGCCTGAAGCAATATATCGTGATGGTCTTCTGAAATTGTCACCCCTAGAGTCGGGTCAGAACACGCATGTCCCCTTTGTACGGCCGCGATTCTTTGCTATTCTAGATACATACCATTCAGAGACTTATAGGCCAAAGAGTCTCCGTATTGTGCTCTGTCATTTCTACCGGCAAGAGGTGTAAGATCTACGCCTCGGAATGAGATAGCCTTGAAGAAGCTATTATACCGTAAGGCCCGAAATACAGCAAGAAGCTGTAGGGGAGCATACGTTTTTCCATCAGTAGGCAGTAATCGAAACGCAGGTTGAGGGGAGGGCTCCAATCAATGGTCCAGTTCGGCACCGGAACTTGGAACGCGGCGCAGTACGCTTCGAGGCTTCGCTTTAGTCCGCCAAGATCATTGCCCGATGTGAGCTGCAGAGGTGGAGGGAGGCCTTTGACATCGAATATGACTTGTTGAAAATGTTGGGGCCACATCGGCTTGAGAATACGATCAGCTTTGGTGAGCGTCTCAATGATGCGGCGATACTGGGCACTAGCCAGATCAATCCTAGTCTCACGACCAAACGGTGATCTGAGCCGGTTAGCATAGTCTACGGGATTTTGAGACCATCGTGGCGCAGACTTACCGAAAACACATTACAAATCGATGCTCGTGAGATGAAACGGAGGCTCTGAATCGAGTCAGAGTTACAGTCCCGTAGGATACGGCTTTCACTCGCAGATCCCCAGGTGCCGTGGCGTGGTCTGCTTTGAGCACCTCGACAAAGTGGCACATACATGGCCCGATGATGAGAAAAAAGGATGATATGTCGGTGTTGTCGGGAGCTTCTTCCGTTCCGGTGCTCTTCTGGCCGAAGACCCGTCGTGCCACTGGAAATATTATGTTTTGATGGCCAGCATCCGCCGAAACTTCAGCACATCGGACTATGTGGTCAATGCGGCTTCTCAAATTATCTGAGAGTAAGGAGCTAGTGGTGGCAGCCTGTCTCAGCTTTGCCCTACATGCGTGATGTATTGAAGCCAGCCAAGTATCTCGCTCTTTGGGTAATGAAAAGTGAAAGTGCGCTTTGGAATAAGCCAGCCTCGGCCATGGTGAGAACCACCAAATCTCGATGCCTGATCGATTTCCAGCGCTGTCATCGTTGAAAGCAGCCACGACTGAGCGCAGGGGAACCTCCAGTCGAATGTCGCTGGACGAAACCTTGCAAGGTGTTTGATGAGACGACACCGTGTTGCCAGTATGAGGATCTGGCTGGTTCAGCTGGGGAAATGCCGCTCTTGCAACATCTCCGCTCGCAAATTTGACCAAAACTTGGTCTGTGAGGACCAGATACTCGGATCGAGCTTTGAGGAGCGATACGTCCGTCTTCAAAGGCCCACAATGTTGGACCTCCATTGCCGAGTAAGGCTGCAGCTGGTCAACCGGACTTCCCGGACGATCGGATGCCGGCGAACGATGAGAAACCCGCCTCTGGAGCCTGTCTAGCATTGACGAAGAAGAAGAGGATGGCGTCTTCTGTAGTCGTCGGGTGGAGTTACTGCGGGTTGAACCGGCTGTTGTTGAGTCCATGGAAGAGCTGCTCAAAGAACGTAATGCCCGGGTCAGGACTCGCGGCGCCTTGCTCTCGATTGACGCTGTCGATGCATCGTGATGTGTTATTGCCAAAGTACTCAAGGAAAGCCCCGAGGAGGACCTCCACTTCCATCGTTCCACGTTCATTTCCGACGGTCTGTGATGTTTGAAATCTACAAGTTCCCCTTTCGCCGTGATAGTATATCGCGATTTCAGCGGAGCTGCATCGGCAATTGGCCTTAGCAGACCATGGCCACCGTGATTCGGGTATCAAGTCAATCGATGCAGGTACGTGGTTGGATTGCCTCACAGTCAGCGAGACAAACGGAACTCGAAGAAGCACAATGGGATTGCTCAGCGGCACGGGCTCGAATCGGGACTTGATTGACGTTGGCTTGGGGTGTGCACCGTGGTTGCTGTTGCAGGGTGATGTCTCAGCCACAGGGGGGGGTGTCTTGGGGACAAGGCCGCCAGTCACTCCCGCATCCGTCACTGAGGAAACAAATCCAGGAGCGAGCACTCCGTCGATCACCAGTCCTCTTGGCAAGCTGGCATTCGTCACGACAGGCCAGGTGCAGGAATCGCAGGTTGCTAGGCCGGCTGCCGTTTTCGTAATGGTCGTTTGTGAACGGCGGAGATGTCAGATGCCGTGCGCAGTCCTCGGGAGCTCTTGCCTGCCCAGCAGGAACAGATAACAGATTCGCAGGAATAGAGGGCAAAACCCTGAAGATGCCCCCGGGGCCAGTCAGGTGGAAGTCAAAGGACTACACAAGGGGACTGGCTGAGAACTGAAGCAATACGAAATCTATGGCCCTGCAAGAAACCGCTAGCTGTTGCTCAGCTCGTCGTGCATGTAGAGGTGATGAGGCAGGCTCAGGTTCAGCAAATAGACAAAAAAGTCCCCGTGAGGAGTCAGTCGTATTTCAAGAAGACATGAGGAAGGCAAAGGAGAGAAAAATGAAATGAAGGAGGGTGCAGAGAGCCAAGAACACCCAGACCAAGTATGTGGAAGCGAGAAATGCGGATTTGGTGTGGGAACCTCGAAACTCTAAACTTTTCCCGTCCAGAGTGTATTTCGCTGAATCTGAAGCCAGCTTTGTAGCCACGCATTGATGACGATGACGATGACCACAAACGCCCACAAACACCCACAAACGCCGCTGAGGGGGGGGCACGAGACGGAATGAATCGAGTAAGCCGGCGGTACGCCTCGCCCGCGCGCCTCGACTTCCTGTGTCTGGCTTGTGAAGATGTTGAGGAAACCTTGACAAAGAATGACGACGACGCTCCCTTTCGCGGGAGGGTGAGGGCAGAGGGAATTGGGGAAGAGGCTAGAGGCTGACGACCAAGCGTCCGTCACAGCACGACATGGCAAAGGGGATAAATACGGTTTTCTTGGCCCAATTGTGTTTGGGCCATGGGCCATGGGCCAGGGTGGGATTCGGAAAGGGCAAACTGAGGCTCGGCGCGCAGCAGCTTGAACAGGGATTGTCGTGCCATCGGTTTGTAGAAGCCGTGAGAAGAGGCAACAAAGCTCTTCCTTTGGGGGGCCGACTGCCCATGCCAGGCATTCCGTACTCGACCACATCATTACAACTCGCTCATCTCTGATTCTCTATCATGCCTTGCTACTGCTAGGGCCAGCCCAAAATGCCGTCAGGCTGTCATCGTCCTTTTCTTCTTCTTTTTTGTCTGCATCTCTCCCATTTGGCAAGTAAAATTAGACTAAAGAGTCTGGGCCGGCGTCCGGGGCTAGTTATCTTAGCCTCGCATTACTTGGCAAGATAGAAACTGACAACAGACCAATCATTATCCCCATGTCGACCAGGCGGCTTTGGATGGGAATCCGCGGATGGCCCCGGGCTAGCTAATAAAGCTCTCATTCTCTTCTGGCTTTACGACCCGATCGATGGGCATATCAACGGAAATGGTCAGTGGTTGCCGACAAAGCTCGGCAGCGCCTAGCTGAATGGTCAATTGGAGTTGTCTCCTATGGACTTCGAATGCTATCATCGGAGGATGCGTTTTCGGTGGCCGAATCTAGCGCCGTCCGAGCATTCCGGTAACTTGGTGAGACTGACCCCGGAAACGTCGATTGCTGGGGCGCGACCATCAGAGACACAGGCTTCATCAGTGGAGAGGCCGTCAAAGCAAGCTCTTGAATGTTTTGGCGTCTTGGCGTCTTGGCGAAAAGGTCTCTGGGTGCTGCAACACACGGTCTCAAGAAATATCAAAGGCGTGGAGTGGAATTATCTACCATGGCGGAGCAAAATCGGAGAGACATTTCACTGTAGCCCCAAGAAGGAACTGCGCCGCAATGCGGGGAGAATATGCCATCTAGTGCGGCTGAGCGCTTAATAAAGCAGCTCTCTCGAAACATGAACCATCGCTTTTGGTCTCACGCTTTTGGTCTCGAGCGATATTATGCATGGAAGACAGAATAAGACGCCGAGTCCGACATTCGATACGAGATGGTCCGAGTAGGTTTTGGGACCCGCATCAAAGCTCTCACGCAGCGCGCATGTGAACAAATTCGTGTTATAAGTAGGGGGGTTGAACATCGTTCGACTTACCAGACCTGTCTTGTATCGCCCCCCCCCCTTCGTTTAGATGTTGCTTCGAATGATCCCCAAAGGGATACGACGATGCAGGAAGTCATGGCAAACCAAACTGACCAAACTGCATCTTCTCCGTGGTATGTATACGTACCACCTGTGCTCGAAGACCGGCGCAGAATGACGTCGGATTGTTACGGGTATTTGTTTCGCCGCATTGCGACATGTTTGGCCACAACCTACCTCACCAGCCACAACCCCATTAGGGAAAAGGTCCAGGTCAGGTTGCCCAACGGCGTTACTGGATTCTCCGAGTCGCAACCACGACCAAAGGAACATGCGAGCGACATCACAGCCCAGCTGGTGGGCTCTTGTCAAGATAATCCTCTCCACTCTCCCACTCGCCGCAACAAATCTCGTAAGTAGCTGCACCTAGCTGCATCCCCTTTGCCGGTATGTACGGTATGCTGCTCCCGCAAGAGGATCGGCTTCGTCCAATACGCAAAATTTGTCTACTCGGCCGTCCGCCCCCCTCCCCCCTTTCTCCTACGTCCCGTCACCGGTGGCCGTCAACCAACCCCAGCAGCTAACTTTGGATTTTGAGGTGGGGATTTAGGAGTCCTAGATCACACGCCATGGCTTCCAACATCCAGAATTCCTGGCTGTCGCGTCACTACATCGACTATGTCTATGTCCCAGCCGTTCTTTTGGTCGTCGGTACCTTAATTGTCAAGAGGGATTGGGCTCCGTATTCGGCGCTCCTGGCGTTGGGACTCGGTGCCTACAATATCTGGAACTTCCGTGAGTAGCGACGCCCAAACTGAACCAACGCACAAGAGAAAGCGACGCTTGGCTCGACTCGACTGCATTGCGTCACTGACTCTTCCTACGCTACAGAGATCAAGAAGGTCTTGAAGCCAGATGTCTTCCAGGAATTTGAGCTCGAGGAGAAGACTGTTATTTCCCACAATGTCGCCATGTAAGTCGAGTTGTGATGGTAGGCTCCAACGAACCCCCCCCCCAAAACCTCGCTGCCCGCATTGAACCATTTGGGTGTTGAGCTGTTCGATATCAGCATCGCTAGTCTTCAGATGACTACTTTTCATGATCCTAGTAGGTTTTTCTAATCATCATGTGATAGCTACCGATTCAAGCTCCCAACGCCCAATTCCGTTCTCGGTCTCCCTATCGGTCAACACATATCGATCGGCGCTCCTTTGAAGCAGCCCGACGGCACTACCAAGGAGATTGTCCGCTCATATACCCCCCCCCCATCTCCGGCGACCACCAGCCCGGCCACTTTGATCTTTTGATCAAGTCCTATCCGCAAGGCAACATCTCCAAGTACATGGCTTCGCTCATCGTCGGTCAGACCATCCGCGTACGCGGCCCCAAGGGCGCCTTTGTCTACACCCCCCAACATGGTCCGCCACTTTGGCATGATTGCCGGCGGCACTGGCATCACCCCCATGCTCCAGATTATCCGTGCCATTGTTCGTGGCCGTGCCGATGGAGACAGGACCCAGGTCGACCTCATTTTTGCCAACGTGTCTGTCCAGGATATTCTTCTCAAAGAAGACCTCGACGCCCTGATCAAAGAGGACAGCGGCATTCGCGTTCACTACGTTCTGGACAACCCGCCCGAAGGCTGGACTGGAGGTGTTGGCTACGTCACCAGTGACATGATCACCGTATGTATTAGAGCCCATACGCTCGAATTAATTCTAGCCTCGATACTTATGCATTCTCGCCTCTTAGAAATGGTTGCCCAAGCCTGCCGACGATGTCAAGATCCTTCTTTGTGGTCCTCCCCTATGGTTAGTGGCCTGAAGAAAACGACCGAGGGTCTTGGCTACAAGAAGGCCCGCCCTGTTAGCAAGCTCGAAGATCAGGTTTTTGCATTCTAATACAGTCGACAAGAACGAGAAGCTCGATTTATTTTTTGAATTGCAAATATTCGTCACTTGGTCCAGCCTCTGTCTTCTTATTACGTAGGAGAGCAGTAGCGATAGCTAGGTGGGACGAGGACTGGAGAAGAGATGCCCAACGGATACAGTCATCTATCAGCTGCTCAGCGGCTTCTGCTTGTAAACGGTTACGGCAGCATGGATTGTTCGGGAGCAAATACGGAGATAGACTTGACTAGTTTTCAGGGCAAAATTAAAACCTTGCATAGCAGCACATCATATGAGTCAACAAGAAAACACAACTAACTACCAATAGTTTGCGAGTCCAGGCAAATTGATGGCTTGCGTGGTATTAAAAAACCCCTGTTGTTCATCATTTCTAAAAGCTGCTTCTCCATGCGCAGCGAAATCTACCGATAGCATAGTATACAACTTTGACGCCCCGGCGTACGAGGAAATAACACCAGCGCAATGTCTGGTTCTAACAGTGAGACATTTCTCCCATACAAGACTATTCATTCTCCTCATCACTCTCCACTACCCGTCCACGTCTTGCCCGCGCTTGTCTCAGCCCCGCATCTTCATCTTCATCTTCATCTTCATCTTCGTCCGCGCTTCCTCCTGCCCCCGCCCCTTCATCAGCACCCTCGTCGTGGTCCACGTCCATCTTATCGGGTGCCGCGCCGTCATCATCATCATCCCCTTCTGAGCGAGGTGTTCCGTTCCGTTCGAGTTTCCTCTCCGCTTGCTCGAGGGCGTCCTCACCACCGTTACCTTCTTCGTCGCTATCGACCACAATCTCAGCCGACTTGAACTTGGAAGACTCCTTCTTGGTAGTAAGACGACGTCGTTTCTTCGTGTGGGTCTCCTCTTCTGAGGAGGAGGGTTCGTCGTCCCGATCAGCCTTCTTCTTCTTGGTCGTCTTCCTGGGACGGCCTTCCCCTCCTGCTGGGCGGGAGGCCGGCTTGCGCTTCCGTTTGACTCGTTCGCCGGTTTCCGGATCCGTCGTCATCTCGGCTTCTTGTTTCGAGCGCTCCTCCTCGGCTCTTTGTTCGGCTTTCAATCTGTCCCGGGCGGCAATGGCTTCTCGCTCCTTGCGGATCTTTTCTTGACGTTCGCGCTCCTTTTCCAATACGGCTTGACGTTCTGCATCGCGGCGCTTGAGCTCTGCGTCGCGCTGTTCCTTTGCTGCCTGAATCTTCTCCTTGTTCTTCTCCTCCCACTCTTTCTGCTTGCCGATGGCTCGTTCGAGCTGTTTCCGCAGTGTATTGCGCGCCATGTTGGCACGCTGCTCGATGTCGTGTTTGGGATACGGAGGTTGTGGGAGCGTGGCGATGTTGTCTAGTGACTCGATGGCAGCCTCGAGTCCCGCTGCGGCCTTTTCTAGCTGCTCAGAGGAGCGTCTGTTCTCGGGCAGATTTTGGATCATGGTCACAAGCTGGACTTGCACAAAAGCAACGTTGAACTTGTTGAAGACTTGGTCAGGGGCGACTTCGAGAGCCTTGATCTCAGGGCGGTCAGTATCATTGAGAATCTGAGAATCAGCCCGTCGTGCCTAGTGATCTTGAACATACCTTTGTGCGCACTCGAGAGCTTTATTGTAGTGATCAATGTCCTTCTCCGATCGGCCTCGATTCAACCACGTGCGTCCCAAGCATGAAAGAATGCTTTGGTCATTGGCCTTGCCCTCCTTGGAAAGAGCAATTTCGTAGTGCTCGATTGCTTTGGAGTATTGCTTCAGCTCCGTATAAATATGTCCCAGGTTAACATAGACATGAAAGTCTCTGACCGTTTCCCGAACCTTGTTAAAGATTGAGAGGCCAGTCTTGTAGTCTTTCTTGTCTTCCACCAGAGCAATAGCGACACCCTGGGCGGCGTAAGCGTTTTTCGAGTCCAGCGAGAGAGCCTTCTCAAAGAACTCTACAGCCTTCCCATATATGATGCTTCGCTTTTGTTTGTCTTGGTCTGTGTCGCGTCGCATCTCTCTGGCTTGCAGTAGATACAGGTTGCCCATCCCAATCAGAGCATAACGGTCATGTTTGTCGTAGTTTTGCAATGTATGTTTGTAGTGACGAAACTCGGGGTCTTCTGCAATGTTGGCAGGTCGTTTCCTAGAGTGAACCTTGCCCTGATACCATCCGTAAAGAGCTCGAACCTCTAGGTCGCCTGTGTTCTCTTGATACAGTTTGGCGACGGCATCTGGCCCTCCCTTGTTGGGGAATTTTCTCAGCTTAATGTATGCCAGTCTAGTGCGAGCATCAGTGTAGTCGTCGTGGCGAGCAAGCAGGCCTTCGTACACTTCAATCGCCTTGTCTGTCAGCCCCCTCGACTCATAGCTTCGCCCCAAGTTAAAACTGATCGTCGATACCAAGGCGTCTGTGTCCATCCTCGGGTCCTTCTCTCCGATTCTCATGCAAGCACTTAGCGCTGCCTCGAAGATTTCGCTCGCTTGCTCGTGTTTCTCGGCCTGGGAGTGGAAACAGCCAATATTATTTAGAAGCTGCGGTGGGAGAAATTTCCTCAGCGCCGCCTGAGTTTCGGCTTCGTCAGATGTTTCTGTAGGTCGCTCTGAAGCTGGGATTTGGTCCAGCTCAAGTTGTTCAACCTGCTGAAGGCACTGCAGGGCCTTTTCAGGATAATCCGCCTCGTATAATCTCGCCAGGTTGAGGAGGACGGATGCATCTGGAGCTACGGTTCTCTTTGGATCCTTCCAAGCGTTCCGGACTCCTTCAAGATAGCCCACTGCCTTTTTCAGCTCAGCCGACTTATCGTCCTTGCTGTCCGCTTTTTGGCTTGCGAAAATTTCTTCCGCATAGAGCGTTCCCAGTAATATCATAGCCTCGTGGTTCTTCGACTGCTGGATCATCTTTTCCAATCGAAGCTTGGCCTCACCAAGATCATTATTCAAGACAGAGAGCTGTGCCACACCGAACTTGGCTGGAAGGTAGCCAGTGTCCGCCCCTCCGCGAGCATCATCGGCGCGACGATAGTAATCGCTTGCCTTCTCCATGTCTCCGTTGTAGTGGGCTTTCCGGGCGAGTAGATACCAGCCATCGCTGGCGATAGCATTCACATCAGTATACTGAATGGCTTTATGTGCAAGCTTGTCAGCATTGTCCCATGATTTACGAGATAGGAAATACCCTGCAAAGGTAGAGCAAGTAATCGGAACGTCCTTGTCCAGCTTGAATGACCTTTGAGTGTACTCCGTCATGGCCTTTCGATATAGTTTCAGAAAGTCATCGCTATCGACCGGCACATGACCGCTGGCGTCGAGGTAAAACAAGCCCAAGAGAATATTGGCAATCTTGGATTCGGGATTTATCTCCAAACTTCTCTCCCATGCGACCTTGGCGTCCTCCTTGAACCCAAGCTGCCAGAAGCAGCATCCAATACCAATACGAGGGTCCGGGTCCACGAGATCGGGCATCTTTTGAAGGACATCTTGATATGTCATCAAAGCATCCGGATACTTGTGCATGGAGAAGTATGCTCGTGCTTTGCCCATAAGAGCAAGCATATTCTTGCCTTGTGAGACTCGTAATGCATCGTCGAAAGACTTGACGGCAGTCTTGAGCAGTTCGTTCCTCTCGGAGCCGATGCCTCCTGCAGTCTTCGAAGGCGCTTGTAGTGATGCGCGCAGCAAAAGTAATACGCCGCGGGCCAGGAATATTGGTGGGAATGAGGGATTGAGTCGAGCCGCATCGTTTAGGGAAGAAGTTGCCAGTTGCAGGTAGTACTCCTTCGTCTTCGCTTCAGACACTCTGACACCATCGGGCGCAACACGAGGAGCTTCGCGACTTTTCCACAGGTACATCCAACACAGGCAGCAAATCATGCTGACTTTATCGCGCGGGTTGCTTGCATTGCCTTGAATGGCGCCACTGCCTCGAAGAAGCATTTCAATCGCATGGTCAATCTTTTTTGCTTTGCATATGCAAGCGCAACGGTCATCCAGTACGTTTTGGCGGCCTTCTCGTTTTCGAAAAGTGTGCAGAGTTCGGTAGGGTCGTCTAACAGATCTTCCAAGTCGATCTCGACGGCTTCGTCTTCTTGGTCGCCTTGCACGGGGATATCGATCGCGGAGGGTATGTCACTGAATCGGGTGCTCAAAGGACCAGAGAGCTTATCACCGTTGGTGAAACCATTTGCTGTTCCGTTCGCGATGGCTGCCATGGTGATTGAAAGGATCGAGTTTGTCGGCAACAGTTGATCGATGAAGGGGACGGTGTCAGACAAACGCGTCTCTTTTCAGCCAACGATGCGCCGCAGGAGATGGAATTGCGCAGACCATCAGTCGCCTTAGTATTCATATGACATAGCAATAGATACACTCAACGAGGCCACGAGTCGATGACGAACGGGAGTGATGCAGGTTGGGCAAGGCGACTGTCACTGCAAGTTCGTGGTGTCAGACAAAATCTCACAAAGCCATTGGCAACTTGATCGAGTGGTCCGTGCGCCACAACCCTGGCCAGAGAAAGGGCCCCCACTTTGTTTCCTTCCTAGTTACCAGCAATAGCAACAAGATGGGTGTGCATCGAGAATACTCTGAATCGTACATTTACTCCGTACAGGCGGCATTCTTACATTTTTTACGGTTTCGGTTGTTTTTTTTCCGTGTCTCAACAATATGGCCTATATCAACTACCCAAATCCATCCCAATCTCGGCTACTATGACTTCGGACGCGTAGTCGCATGCTAAATACAACTCTGGTCCCCGTCTCTGGTCCCCGTCTCTGGTCCCCGTCGCTGGACGTCTTTAAGGCCTGGGTTGTGCTTGAGCACGAGACAAGAGCTTGATCGGGACCTCGTCTCCCCGAGGACAAAAAACAGATGCTAGAGTCCTAGACTGCTCCGTGTTTCTCATCCATTGACCTCATCTGTCTGAGGTGGGTAACATGGGATGACAGGTTGTCAAGTTTCTCTTCGGAACCTCTAGGGAGCAAGGGCGAATGTTCGACACGGCATTATCATTGGCAAACATGCATCTTTAATTGAATTCAAGTCAGCCAACGTAGGTTACTTTAACCATGAGCTGGCAACCAGCTGTGAGCAACTGGCGCCAAAGACATCGAGCAGGCAAAGCACGTAGCAGTGAAGGTGACATTCTTCACAGTCAACTCATACTAGGTAGGTCCCTTTTCCCTTTCTGGGATTCTCAATTTTATTGTCTATTTTCACCACCGATGAGAATTCTACGATGATGCCGGCATTCATTTCCATCCTACGGCGAGGGGACAGTTGCCTTGGATGGCACTGTTTCACCGCAGCAGAGCAATTCGGGGTGGTTTTCAGCTCCATCATTGTGTTTCTCGTCGTTTCACTAGTCTACATGTATTGCTTGGGTAAGGCTGTGGCGTATCGCAGGTCTCGAGAGTCTGCTGAGCCATCTCAACACATGAACTCGGGGGTGATCAATCGCCATGCTGCTGCCACTGTGCAACTGGTACCATTAACGGGCCAGTATCCGGCAGGTACTTTACTCGGACCAGATAGTCACAACCAGATTGCAGCCCCCTTTGCACAGCCGTACATGACTCCGCCTTGCTATCAAGGACTACCTTTCGCTGCTTTGACAAACCGGCGGGACGATGGCCATCCTATTCCCAAAAGTCAGCAGCCAGAGCGTCGCAGAGGGACGGTCGATCCAGACGTCGCAGGAAAAAGCCATCCACCTTCGCCGCGATGGCGACAGCTCCATAACTGCATACCCCAACCTCCATTAGGCAAAGCTTGCACTGTCTACAGCGAATCCAACCCTCCGAGTCCAACAAGCATTGTTGAACTGAAAGAGAGTCAATCCGGTGTGCGTTCGACTGAGTGCCACTCAACAGCCAACAGACACGACGAGGCGGAGGCTGATTCCGTTACCACGACTGCCGCTACGGTCCACAGTGACGATTTCCAGATGCTGGGTCCACCGTCTTCTACTGATCTTTAATATGGTATGCAATGCCTTCAATGCCTTGTTGAGTCTCCTGATTTCTGCGCATACTAATAGAGTTGACAAGTCGTCGAAGAGACGTGGACCATGACAAATAGTATGCACCCCTACCAAAATCACCACAATAGCCTTCCACATCATCCATAGCCAAGGTTGAATAGCTCATGCCTATTGCGCCAGGGCTGCAGAAGACACTAGGCGGGTCAATGGGTCCGAAACTCTATTATCACAGACATACCGAGGCGTGGTACCGAGGAGGCGTGGTGACCGTACTGCCATGTAATTCCGTACGCGCGAAGAAGTCAATTACCTACCTACCTAGGTACCCAGATAGGCACAAAGAGACAGAGGAGAGGGGAGGAAAGATCAGCTCGCGCACGTCAAGGGTGTGTTTTGTAACCAGGGCCGGATCAAGTATCTTCTCGAATCAAAGGACAAATGTGATTTCCAGAAGCCTATGAGATGTAAATTTGAAGTTTACATTAGGTCAACAAACATTGTCTGTTTGACGTGGACGAATGGCCCTTGCAGTATTCCCCACCCGAGCCTGCATGATTGGAGCCTCCTTCTTGACGCCAGCTGTACGCACCCGGTGCAAGTGCCCAGGCGGCACTCGTCCGTCACCTCACGCACTCCGGAGCTGCACACAACATTCCGTGTCGCTTCCATCTACCCCACGCAACCTCACTCTGGTACTTACCTATTCGGCTCTGTTCGAGAACCTCTTGCGCTTGGGCTCCTTGCGTCCCACGTCGAATTCCCGGGATTTCACCCTCAAGAATGGCGAGAAGCTCTGTCATCAACTGCGACTTCTAGACAACCTGCTGCACAACCTTTCTTCATCGCACCACTAGAAGGTCGCCTTGACTGCCATTTTGACCTGCTACTCCAACGACAATATCGGCACCATGTGGAACGATGAGGACAATAATCCCTACGGGACAAGCTTCGACCGTCGCGACTCACAAACGTCTTCTTCGATAAACCCGACGTCACCAAGCTCTCGAGATTGTGAGTTGTACCCAGGCCAAATTCCTCGGTAGTCGCGACAATATCACATACTAGACCAAGTTTTCCAACATTATTATTTTCTCCTGTACGCATGCTTACGAAAATGGTTTCAGATCGATCCTTCGATGCTCCTCGTACGCCGACGTCGGGCAGCGAAGACGATGAGCCCGCCTCTGGCCAAGTTTCTGCTACAGCGCACATTGATATCCACCAGAATGCAGAGTCACAGGACGAAACTACCCAGAGGCGAAAACCCGGGGCTACACAAGCCGTATAGAGCAGATCCTTTACGAAAATCCCAATACGCCCATCATTATCACGGACGCCGGGAAGAGCTTAGAAAGCGGAGGTCGATATATAGTTTATACCATTCGGACTGGGGTATGATTGCAGATCAACAGATTGGCACAATATGCTAATCTAGAAATTAGGACCTAGAAGTTCGTCGGCGATACTCCGAATTCGCCTCTCTCAGAGATGCCCTAACCCGACTGCACCCGACACTCATCATTCCTCCAATTCCTGAAAAAACACACCATGGCGGACTACGCTGCCAAGCCAACCAGTGCCAAGCAAGACCAACAAATGATCGATCTCAGGAAACGTATGCTGGCCGTTTTCCTGAACCGCTGCCGCCTAATGGAGGCTATACGAGACGACGGCGTTTGGTGGAGGTTCCTTGATCCCAATGCTAGCTGGGTAAGACTCTCACGTACAAGCATGTGCTCCTACACTTTCGCTTATATTTTTTGAATGATATAGAGTGAGGTGCTTCATTCTCACCCGGTAGCTTCCATTCCTAAATCTGTCCTCAAAGCCCCCCCCCCTCTGGATACTGCAAATCCGTCACTTGCGCACAACTTTCTTCCTGTGCCCTCTTCTTCCGCAAGGCTCAAGATGTCAGCCGGAAACAGCTATGATGTCAATCCCTCGGCAGCTCAGACGGGAGCGCACGCTGTCGGGCGATTCCCTCCCGATACAACCACCCACAGCGAGCAGGATCTTGATCCATATTTCGTGTCCTTCGAGGCCTCTACAAAGGAGTTGGAACAGCTGCTGACTGGCCCTATGGAGAAGGTCAACCGACGAACCTTATCTCACCTTTCTGCGCTTGCGACAGATCTATGTGAACTAGGCTCTCGCTTTAATGCATTTGCTCTATCTGAACAAGCCCCATCACTTGGTCCAGCAATCGAACGAGTTGGCCAGGCAGCAGACTTATCGTACATTGCAACAGAAGAATTAGCCGGGTCATTAGGGGCTAGCTTTGCTGAACCGATGCGGGAGAATGCACAGTTTGCTGGTGTTGTCAAGAGTGTTCTTCGATACAGGGTGTTAAAAAGAGTTCAACAGGACCTGACGACAGAAGAGCTGACTAAGAAGAGGGCCCTTCTGGAGCAGTTGGAACAGAGCGAGGCGGAAGCGAGACGAATCGAGCAATATCTATCGACCAGCCAGCAGCTATCTCCGCCTCCGAAACGATCTACAAGCCTGAGGGAACCTACCTCACAGCATAGGCGTGATACGGGACAAGATGACACCGACTCCATTGATTCTGATTTTCCGCCAACTCACAGTGACTTTTCTTCGTCGACGCCATCAGCAAGCCAAGGTCTTCCTGAGAGAAGCGCTAGCGTGTCCCATAAGAAGGCACCTAGCGGCAACTCGATCACGAATAAGATTTTTGGCCCTCTCCGCCACGCTATTCAGGGAGTGGCAGATGTAGACCCAGAGCGCACACGGCGAGATACTATTGGGAAAACCCGAGAATCAATTGGACATTTAGAGCAGGCGCAAGTTGCTTCGGAACGGGATGTCAAGGAAGCAAGCGCTAGTGTCTTGAAGGACCTTAAGAGATTTCAGAAAGACAAGGAAGATGATCTGAAGAGATATATGGTACGTCGATTCCGGTCCGAAGACTTGAGAGCGTGCAGAAGCGGAGCAAAACTAACTTTATTGGGATAGCTTGCATATGCGAAGAGTCAAGTTGAGTGGGCTAAGAAAAGCAAGCAGCAATGGGAAGAGGCACGAGCAGAGGTTGACAAGATAGATGATAACTAAGACTGGATGTGCTTACGAAGCACTTGTCAGGAGTACACATCTGGACCAAGGCGGGCAGTCTTTCTGATCATAGTCCATATTATATAGCAAAAGGCGTTTTAGGTAGATGTAATATTATCTTGACCACCACCAACTGAGCACCTGGAATTAGGCCTCTTTTCGCATTGAAGCACTTTGATTCCACGTCCCCTTCTGGCGCTAACCCCTTTAGGTACCTAAGAGCCGCGCGCGAGACGCCACGTACTCACTTATTATCGATAAGAGACCGCGCCAGCACCATCCATGTGTTGGCAGTTGCGACCAGAGAATATAACAACATTTTCTTTGTTTCGTCGCGCGAGGGAATGAACAGATAGGCGGCACTGCTTCATGTACACGCCATGGAATAGTCCCAAATCATATCGAATCCCTTCCTAGCCTTCTGTGGTCGCGCCAATTGATTGACTTCGACACCAAGGGTCATCTAATGGCCCATATTCAAAAGTAGCTGTCCTGTCTTCAGAAACACGCTTCGCGGACGTGCGCCGACCGCATCGAGCATCGGCATCATGGAGCATCCGTCAAGTGGTCAAGTCGTCTCGATAGCCGAGCCTGGAGTGAAAGCGTCCGGGCCATTGTTGTACTCTATGCGCAAGGAGGTGGCCGATTTACTTGGGCGACACCAGACTGGATTTCCTGGAGCTCAGCCCGTTAGCTTTGCGAGGCAACATCTGGAAGAGCTGCAGAAACAAGAGTATTTCCCATCTTTCCGCGGCTCCATGATTCAAATCAAGGAGAATAATCCGTGCTGATACGCTGAATCTAGTTACTATGTCTGCGAAAAGTCAGATGGGATCCGCTACCTTCTCTATTCGACTGCCGACGAAGAGGGCCTCGAAGCACACTACCTCATCGATCGCAAGAACGACTATTGGTTCATAACTAATAGAAATTTGCATTTCCCCATGGAAAACAACACGCAGGCTTTCCACACTGAAACATTGGTAGATGGAGAATTAGTCTGGGACAGCCTCCCAAATGGAAAGAAGGAACCTCGTTTCTTAGTATTCGACTGCCTGGTCATGGATAGCCACAAGCTCATGGACCGCACGCTAGATAAGCGCCTGGCTTACTTCAAAGAGAGGCTATACACGCCGTATAAGAAACTATTCAAAGAGTACCCAGATGAGCTGCAATTTCAACCATTCTTCGTGGAGATGAAGCCTTTCCAGCTGGGGTACGGCATCGAAATGATGTTCAAACAAGTACTGCCCAGTCTAAAGCACGGAAACGATGGTCTCATCTTCACGTGTCGCAACACGCCGTACAAGCACGGTACAGACCCTCACATTCTCAAGTGGAAGCCGCCCGAGGAAAACACGGTTGACTTTCGTATGAAGCTCACATTTCCCTGGTCGAGCCTGATGACCACGAGAGGCAAGAAGGCATCACAGAACCGTTCGTCGATTACGACAGTGTCCCAAAGGCAGAGCTACTGATCTACAAGGGAGACAGTGGGCCGGACAAGTACGAGGTCTTCAGCGATTTGGTGATTACTGAAGAGGAATGGGAGGTGCTGAAGGGCCTGAATGATCCGTTGAACGACCGAGTCGTGGAGTGTAATCAGGACGCAGAAGGGCGATGGCGCTTGCTCCGTTTCAGAGACGATAAAAGCGAGGCGAATCACAAGAGCACTGTGGCTAGCGTGCTAGAGAGCATCAACGATCGGGTATCAGAGAAAGATCTGTACAAGTCTGCGGGCCCCATTAGAGACAGCTGGAAGGCTCGTCAGGCGCGATCGGAGGTGGAAAGACGTGCACGATAGCCAGTTGTTTGGGGTTTATTCTTTTGTATTTCTTTCCTTTCTTTTCTAGTGGGAAACTCTGGCGAAATTTCTCGGGCGTGTTTCTGGCGCAGGAAGAGGTGCAACTCGTTGGTTTGGATGGATGGCGTTTCGTGGTAGACCTCAGACTTTGTCCTTCTCATGATTTTAATCTTTTCAACAGTTCTACCCCCCCCCCTTTTATTTTCGAGGCAATTTCATTCATTCGTGACATGGTGATGTTGCTTGCAGAAAAGCAACTTTTCGGAGCATCAAAATGTGATTTATCATCTTAACTAGCCGGCAAAAGCAAACGATGTTCAGAATTCTCTTCTTGTTCTTTTCTTTTTTTTTACTCCATATTATGTTCCCTCAACCCCCCGCCAGGAAACCAAAAAATTTAGAAAACCAAACATACTCACATATTCCTTCGTGATGTGACGATCAACCAAGAAGAAAGATTTACCAATG
This sequence comes from Epichloe glyceriae, assembly GCA_023658535.1. Lineage (NCBI taxonomy): Eukaryota > Fungi > Ascomycota > Sordariomycetes > Hypocreales > Clavicipitaceae > Epichloe > Epichloe glyceriae. The sequence goes on along the minus strand of CP098289.1, from coordinate 5,685,340 downwards.
TGGCGAAGCCCCGCATGGAAAAAAGGTTGTTGTCCCGTTTCCTTGCCTCCTTCTCCGTTTTTTTTTCTTTTCAAAGCATGAGCGTGATGACTGCTACGAGCATGATTGTACAGGCGACGTGGCTTGAGCCGTTGCTGCCACCCCAGGCTTTGGGCCCAGGACGCTTGCTCCCTTGTGAGATGACGATGGGCGTGTACACACTTGTGGAAGACGTGGTGGGGTGTCTTCGGCCGTGGAGTTGTAGCCTGGGTTTGTATACGCGGGAGGCAAGACATCTACGGTGGTGGTCTCGACGGCAGGCGGCCCGCCGGTTGCGGTCACGATTGTCGTGTAAGTGCTCGTCGGGTTGGCAGGGAGAGAAGTCACGTCCCCGGCCACTTGGGAAGAGGCCTCGGCCGTGGAGGGACTTGACGAGGGGAAGATGGTGATGGTGATCTGGGAGGAGATGACGGTCGTGATGGTGGAGAGGCTGACGTGCCCGGACTCAGATGCAGGAGGGGGGTGTTGGTGTCCCATAAATCAGTGATGGTGAGGGTCGTGAAGGCCGTGGGGTAGGTTGATGTCAGGGGCCAACTCCAGCTAATTTGGATGTCTGTGACTGTGGAAGCTTCTCCAGAGACGGTGGCATCTGGAAGGCCTGTGGTGACGGAGATGTCCGTCTGGACGTTTGTGATGGTAGATGGGTTCCCGGGGACGGTGGCATCAGGAGCACCCGATGTGTAGGAAACATCAGTCTGTACAGCTGTGTAACTGGACGGGTTGCCAGAAAGAGTGACGTCGGGAAGACCAATGGTGTAAGTGACGTGAGTGTTGACGTCGGTGACAGTAGACGCTCCGGCCGTGACGGTCGCATCAGGGGGGATACACCGTGACCATGACAGTTTCTGTTACTGTTCTCTGGCATGCGTCTCCGTCGGAATGCGTGTATTCTGGCACTGGGAGAATGGTAATGGTTGTCGTGCCAGTAGTAGTGCTGGTGACGGTTCGTTGTCCACTGGTGCTTTTGATGCTGTAGATGGTTGACAAGGCGGTTTGGGTTCTAAACGTCCAGTCCAAAAGTTAGTCGGGAAAACGATCGTCTTCTATCGTCATGACTATGAAGTGGCAACATACGAGACTGCCACGCTTTCGCCAGTTGCTCCCGAGTTCGCGTCAGCAGATGCAGCCGTGGCGATTTGCGTGCCGTCTGTGGCAACTCGAGAAGCCGTGATGCTTCCGGAGAAGCCAAGAGCACCGATGCCATCTACGGCGGACGCAAGCGCAGGGGCCGTTTCGTTGCACTCCCCTCGAATGGCAAGCATATGAGCGGCTTCAGAGACAACATGCTCGGCATGAAGCATTTCATCGGGTGCTCGGAAAGATCCATTATGGCCTGTCCTCGTCAGCTTTTAGATGATCCTCATTCCAATCTCATCGAGGGAGCCAGCAGGAACGCACCAAAGTGAAATGCAACCACGAAGAGGCCTGCGGTGACTGTGAGCAACCAGCAAAAGCTGGTCAGCTTCATTTCAGTGAAATTCATCCAGGACTGTTCTTTCTTCTTGCAATCACTCTGAAAAAATACAGCGTCCTTGCGATTGGACACTTTTTTTCCCCGCAATCGTCAGCAAAATCATTCACTGAAAGGGACTAGAGAAGATTTAAACTGACTTTTTGATCGATGCCGTGGCTTTCACGATGAAAGAATGAACACTTTTGATGCGAGAAGCATTAAAGTTAGCATGGACACACTCGAGAGATTTGGGGGGGGACTCGAGCAGTTTGCCGGCTTGGTGGTAAGGTGATACGGCAGAGACTAAAAGCAAACGCCTGGGGAAGACAAACAGATCAAAATATCTCGCCAAATGAGAATCTAGAGAGGATAGCTGGTAACCGCCCCTTTTTTTTATTTTTCAGATGAAAAAAGAAAGGAAGAAAGAAAGAAACCAAGCTCGAGATGAGTTGGAACGAGTGAGAGTGTTGTGTTGTGTCAGACTGATGAAGCGATTAAAGAGCGTGGGAGGTTATTTTGCAAAAGAGCGTGGTTGTAGAGAGATAGTGAGGAAGGGAAACGGTGCAGAGAAAGAAGATAAATAATAACCGAATTTTACTCCTTTAATGCCTGCTACGTGGCTTGCTCAAGTGAGCGAACTCTGATGTTTATGAATCAGGGGTCGTGAGTTGGTTTAACTGATAGAGTATGTCCGACAGCTGGCTGGCAGCTGGTGGGAAATATTGATCCAATCAACATGAGCAGTGATTCCTTCACAGGTAGGCAGGCAATTTCCTCTAATCCGGGACTTTGTCTCCTTGTGATGCTGAAGAACAGCTTAGTTGACTGCCCGTCACCAATGTGTACCCAAACGAGGTCCATGGTGCCTTGTGGGAGGCAGCATCGATTATTTCTTGAAGCCATGGACAAGGTCGAGGCCATCCAAGATAGGCACAGCCATGATACCAATAGGAGGACTTGAAGTGCACAAACGGGTAGGTCGATGGCCCAGTCTGGCGATATCACAGACAAACATGGGAGGCTCACACAATCAGCTTGGCTACGTACTGTGTCGCCCTCCTTGTTTCAAGGGTCTAGGCATTGTGATAGGGGCTGTCGATTTCTGCAATGGGGTATGAATGAGGCAGACAGACTCATGGTTCGACTCGTAGCGTCAGAGAAGTTGCATGTCAAAGCATGCAAGCAGCATGGGAGAAGTCGTCAGGAGTGTGACGGATGTGCGGCCAACGGCATCCAGCTGAGGTTGACAAGCTGTTGCACAGGTCGATTTCGTACACAGCACAGGACCGAGTTGAAACTACAGTCCAATGCCGTGTAAGCAGGAACCAAGCTTCGGCAATACCAGAAGCAGGCAGGCTGTATGCTTGAAACGCGAGGTGAAGTTGGTTGACGAATATTGGAATCCCAATCGAGACGCAGATGTGGAGCCGCAGGTCCAGTCTTTGTGGCTGATCAGTGAAGCTTCTTTTTTTTGTTGGTGGGCAAGTGGGCAGTGGGCAGTGGGCAGTGGGCAGTGGGCAGTGGGCAGTGGGCAGTGGGCAGTGGGCAGTGGGCAGTTGGGCAAGTGGGCAGTTGGGCAAGTGGGCAGTTGCACTATGCATGGCGCGTCCAGGTCGCGTGTAACAAAGCCGGGCGGGAAGTACTCGCTACCCACCGCGATGGCGGTGGCCCGGGCAAACCTCAAGGTAGCCGGCACACGAGCCACTTGGGATCACATCAGTGTAACATCGTAAATCAACGGCTGCAAGCCAATTTGCCAATATACGAACTTGACCCCCCCCCCGTCGCTAAATCCATCCACCAGCTCTACGGACGGACTAGAAGGTATTGTACTCCTCGTCCCAGCATCCGTTCATACGATTTCTCCCGGTGCCAGCCCTCCGACCCTCGTCGCACACCCTGAAGGTGAAGGTTGTTTAATCTCGAACCTCGTTGCGCGTCTCGGCCTGCACCACCTCCCAGGCCCAATCTTGCTTCCTCTGTTCGACTGTGAGATGCAGTGACCCGTGCGGCGCACCACAACAGAGTCTACGCGACCAGCCCTCTCAACCTCTCAACCGCCACCCCCCCCCCAGCGGCTCTCCAGCGGCTCTCCAGCGTCTCTCCAGCGTCTCTCCAGCTAGGGAAGCTGTTGTTCCTGCTCGATTGCGGACCTCCGAATTCATATCATCTCTCCCTTCAGCTTCGCTCGCACCATGCCTCCGCGTCGCCGGACCAGGGCCAAGGAGCCTGAGCCCGAGCCTGTTGAAGAGGACAGCCACATGCAACAAGATGCCTCTGAGTCCGACTCGGAACCTGTCCCCGAGCCCGAGCCCGAGCCCGAGCCCTGAGCCCGAGGCCGCGGCCGCGGCCGGGCAACAAGACGACGACGAGGGCGGCCAGGAGCAACGTCGCTTGGAGTTCAACGAGGGGCTGTCATGGCGGCCCGCGAAGCCGATTGCCAGTGCTACCCTACTCGATCGTCTCGAAAGATTGTCTAAGGAACTGTCGGATTTCGATCAAGGTGGCGTGCAGTTGGACTCACTGAAGGATGTCGCGGCCAGTCTGGCGCATCGAAACCTGCTACAGCACAAGGATCGTGGTGTAAAGGCCTACACCGCATGTTGTTTGGTAGATATCCTGCGCTTGTTCGCTCCCGATGCGCCTTTCACAGATGATCAATTGAAGGTGAGCGAACCTTCGTGATACTCCTTGCCCTCTCTGAGAAACCAAGCATCGCCCCTGCTGACAGTGACCCGCCCCCCCCCCGCGCTTCAGATGATGTTCACCCTTTTCATCAAGGACATTCTGCCGGCCTTGTTCGATCCTACGAATCCGTACAACAGCCAACACAAATACGTTCTCATGTCATTGACTGACGTCAAGAGTATACTCCTCGTATCTGACATTGATGGTGCCGACGACCTGCTGTTGCGCCTGTTCAATTCGACATTCGACGGTGTATCCACGAGTTCCCGGGCTTCCAGCGAAGAGCAAGTAGCCAAGGATGTGGAGATCGGGCTCACTGGGATGCTGATGGAGGTAATCGATGAGTCTCCAGGAGCATACCTGCGACTGTCATCGACGCCATTATTAGCCAGTTCCTCCGGGCAGCACCGCCTGGTGGAGGTCGGGCTAAAGATCAAAACGGCAAGCAGGCAACTCTACTGCTCAAGACAGAGCCTCCCGCATACGTCATGGCCAAGAATATCTGCAATGGATGCGCCGACAAAATGTCTCGATATATCAGTCAGTACTTCAGCGATGTCATCCTCGGCGCCTCCAAGTTTGCCGCCAAGAGCAACGGCTTTCGTCAAGGTGACGATTCTGATGAGGAAGACAACACCTCGGGGCCCTCGGAAGCAGATCTCAAAAGTCTTCGCCAGGCTCATATGCTGATTCGAGAACTTTGGCGTGCTGCTCCCGACATTTTACAGAATGTTGTGCCCCAGCTTGACGCCGAGCTGTCTGCCGACAATGTTCATTTGCGACTTATTGCCACCGAAGCCTTTGGTGACATGATCTCTGGCATCGGAGCTGCCGGTCCACCTCCGTCGCCAGCGCTTGATCCAGCAGCCTATCCTCCCATTCGCTTGATAGACGATACCATGGGCACGCCTCCAGCCACCGATAACGACGTCAGTGTGTTGACAAAGCCATACTCTCCTCAGTCATTTGCGCAAACTCACCATGCTACGTATCGGAATTTCGTCGGCAGAAAGAACGACAAAACGGGGACGATACGAGCCGCTTGGGTGACGGCAGCTGGATATATTCTGTCCACGTCTGCAGGTGGCATAGGCTTGAGCAGAGAAGACGAAACCGAGCTGGTCAAGGGCTTGGTGGACAAACTCAACGATAGCGAAGAAAAGGTGCGACTCGCCGCAGTCAAGGCTATCGAGCTTTTCAACTTCCGCGACGCCATCTTGAAACTAGGTGTCACTGGAGGAGTTGACAAGGAGGGCTCTGTCTTTGCCAGTCTGGCAGATCGTTGCCGCGACAGAAGACCTGCTGTTCGTGTCGACGCCATGGTCTTGCTGGGCAAGCTCTGGGCAGTCGGTGCTGGCGAGATTGCTGACGGCCAAGAGGCAGTGACGTCGTGTCTGTCCGGGGTGCCCTCTCGCATAATCAATGCATTCTACGCCAACGACCCGGATCTGAACGTTCTGCTTGACCGCGTCATGTTTGAGTGTCTCGTTCCTCTCAAGTACCCTCTCATCAAAGGCAAGGGTGCAAAGAATGCCACTGGCCCCCCAGAGCAAGGGAGGCGTCAGCGCCGGTGACCAAGACAGAATACGGGCTGAGAGAATCCTACTCATGTTGAAGTCTCTTGATGCTCCCGCCCAAAAGGCATTTCTCGCCATGCAATCACGCCAGCCACAGTTTGCAAAGGGTGTTGCCATTTTCATCAAGCAGTGCGAAGCTTACAACGGCGGAGTCGTCGTCGCAGAGGAGGACAAGGTAAAGGCAACACTCGCCAAAACTCTCCAATGGCTGGGCACTTTCTTCCCAGACCCGTCCAAGGTGCGCAGCGATCTCCAGAAATTCGCCAAACTCAATGATCGCCGCAGCTATCAGTTGGTCAAGTATGCCATCGAATCCGAAAGCGATTTCAAGACTGTCAGGAGGGCCATCAGTGAGCTCATCACCAAAATCCAGGCCAGCTCCGCATCTACATGCCTCGATACATTGATCCCACTACTGTATCGATCAAGCTGCCTCATGTTTAATCGAAGTCACCTGGCCACCATCATGGACTATTCCAAGAGCGACAAGGATGGCTTTGCGGCAGTGGCTCACCAAGTTCTCAACGACATTTCCCAGCGAAATCCGGATATCTTCAAGGCTCATGCGGAGGAGCTGCGACGCGAGATTATTGAACAGGCGCCCACGGAGAAGAAGAGCAACGACCCAGCCGTGGTCGACATTCTCAAAGCGTATTCATCCTACGCGAAGAAGTATCCGCAAGACATCAATTACGATCGCAACTTTACGCAAACTTTGATGAACTACTCCCAATACGCATCCCCCCCCCCAAAGCTGCCAAATACGCGATCAATATACTGTTGGCAAAGAACGACGACAAGAGCAAGGTCACGGCCACGAACGTGCTCAGGAACGTGATGAAAGGCTTGGACTACGGATCTCCTCATTTCTTGACTCGGCTGGCGACCATCTCCCAATTGGAACGGCTGTCGCCGTCAGTCACGGCTGACTCGGATGAGGCTATTCGTGACCTGACGATCAAAAAGATACTGCGCGAAGCACGAACTGATGCGGATCCCAAGGATCCCTCGTGGGTAGAGGATGCCGACATGAATGAAGAGCTGCAGGCCAAGTGCCTGTCTCTGAAAATCTTGGTGAACCGGGCGCTTGCTACTGAGCAAGAAGCCGACGCTGAAGAGCGTGTCAAGGTGTTGTTCAAGCTTCTGAAGACATTTATTGTGGCGGAGGGAGAATTTTGCAAAACAAAGGATACCCCATTACATCATAGGAAGCGTCTCCGTCTTCTGGCCGGGTTGTTGATGTCAAAGCTCTGTACAGTGAAGAAGTACGATGAGTGCTTGGAGCCTTCAGCCTTTAACAAACTGGCAGAATTGGTGCAAGACAGCGAGTTACAAGTCCGCAAGCGTTTCATGGAGAAGCTGCAGAACTACTTGACTCGGGGCAAACTGCGTCCGAAGTTCCACACAATTCTCTTCTTGGTCGCATTCGAGCCAGCAACAGACCTGAAGAATCGCGTGGAGACATGGATTCGATCTCGAGCACGATATTACGCCGAGAGGAAGCAACATGTCCTGGAAGGTCTCCTTGGTCGATTGATACCTGCTTGCGCATCATCCCGACTACAGCTCCGACGCCGACGACTTGGTGGACTTTGCAAACTATTTTCTCTTTTACCTAGGCGCAATCGCCACTGAGGAGAACATCTCGTTGATTTACAGATATGCAGAACGTGTCAAGCAGACGAGAGATGGCATCGACCCCGACGCAAGCGACAATCTGTATGTGCTTAGTGATTTGGCGTCGACCATCATTCGCAAATATCAGGAACGGAGGAACTGGGCTTTCCAGGCGTGGCCAGGTAAAGTCGGTCTTCCGACGGGCCTGTATACGGCGTTGCCGTCCAGTGAGGTTGCACAACAGATTGCGAAGAAGCTGTACATTCCCGAGGAGCTGGACGAGCGTATAGATGATGTGCTTCGCGCTCTGGATCGCAAAAGGTAGGCAGCAACGAGTCCCAGGTTCCGGGGGCACGTTTCATGTTGCGAGACAAATAAAAAATGCTGACGAGAGACGCCTTTGCAGAAGCGCAAGTCGGTCAACGAGTCGGGTGATCCGCCCGTCAAGCGAGCAAGGACCCAGATCAAGACGGTCATCCGGGAGAAGAAGCCCAAGGCGGCCAAGACTTCGTCTTCCAAGAAGAGCACCAAGCTCAAAAAAGACGGCTAAACCAAAGAGGCAAAAGGAAGATTCTTCGTTCATGACCACCTCGGAGCGCCGTCGCAGCGGACGTACTCATAAAGTGTCAGACTACAAGGAACGGGAAGACGCGGATGACGAGGAAGAAATGCTCGAAGGTGTAGCGGAATGGGATTACTATAATTCCGATGCCGAGGAGAGTGGAAGCGATGACGACGGCTCAGGGCAGAGCGACGACGATGGGTCCCATGACGAAGAGGCAGAGGAGCGGGAGGAGGAGCGGGAGGAAGACGACGACGAGAAAGACGAGGAAGAAGCCCCCGCCAAACGCAACGGCTCCAAGACGGCAGCATCAAAGGGCAAGGCATCTGTCAAAGCCAGTGTTTTGGCGAAGATCGACCGATCGAGCCGATCATCGAGAACACGCGGGAGACTGAGCAAAGATGATGAAATGGATGTTGATGAGTAAATGTCGTGGTCCTGTCTACTTTTCGGAACTGCTTCTTCTTCTTCATGTTCTCGACGCAAAGATTGGACGAGAACGGACACGCAATGGATGAAGGAAGTTCTGTTTCATGCTGTGCCTGTTTTGGTTTCAAGAGAAATTACGCTTGTAACAGGGAGCAGGGGAAGAGCTCAGTGTGCTTGAACAGCCATGTTGGTCTATCATCTTTTTTGTATGTCCGAAAGTCGCTCGTGGGGTTTGTACATTGTCAGGCTGGCTGGGTTGGGGTTCGATACATGAGCAATATATCACTTGCTGTATGTACTCTCTAGTATTTATGACAGGATAGGGAAATGGAAAATGACCGATGGACGTCATTCTGAAGGAGCCGTGTATTTTTAAATCCACGTTTGCATGCTGCACAAGCCAACGTTGGACCCCTGTTCTCTCTCAACCGCTATATCCCGGAGGCGAGGGGGGGGCAACGGAAACGGAAACGGCAGCGGCAGCGGCAAAACAACGTCTTTGGTCGATTCTAGTATGGAAATAGTCACAATCGCTTAATATGTATTTTTGCTTCCATACCACACACACCGCGTGTGCCTCAATCGCCAAATCTTAGACTTGTCTCACTCTTGTAATAAGCCAACCCACCGAACCGCTTCTAACGAGGTGGAAACGTGTCGGAAGGGGGGTCAACATCTGTCGACGCAGAAGCAATGGTACAAAGGAGAGATACAAAACGAGATAGACAAAAGAAAGGAAACCGCATTGTACGCCACCCAGCCGATTTGGACAAGAAACAAATCCCATTCCTTTTCTGTTGGAAAAAAAATGCCTTATGTGGAGTATATACAGTGTTCTTCTTGGAGGGGGGATAAGGGAGGGAGGTCCGGCCACAGCAAGGCACGTATCTTGCACGATACGTGGCGTGACGGACCGGGTTGAAGCGTGGGAAACAGAAAACAGGGATAGCGACTTCTCCATCATGACGCGAATGCGCCGTCCTTTGAGACGCCAGTCGTGCTTTCACCTTTTCCGTGTGGCCTGAGAACTTCAAGTGGGCCTCGAACTTGCCGGCGGTCATTTCTGGGCCAGGCGTGTACAGCTTGTTCATGCAGTCGAGACATCGGATGCGCGGGAGCCAGGCGTACTTGACGCCTTCGTGGGGGGTGTTTGGCTGCTGGATGGGCAGTTCGGAGACGGGATCCAAGAAGCTGTACTTCATGATGGCCTCGAACCTGTCGCCGTTGGGGTACTGCATCTCTAGTTCTTTGAGGGCGTTGACGAGCCACTCTGGTGGTGGGGGGCTGGACGTGACTCGGCGTTAGTGCTGGGGTTCAGGACAAACATGCGGACGAGGTATGAAGACTTATGAAGACTGAGACTGCGTCATCTTACAGCTGGCGGGGGGGGCGATTGGCCTGGGACTGGAGGAGGAGCAGGTAGACGGCCGAGTTGGCCAGCAGGCAAGGAGGAGCTCACTGAGCCGCCGCCGCCTGGCACGGCCGCCGTTGCTGGCGGTTGAGGAGTCGAGGCTGATGCAGGCGTGAAGGGCGCGAAGGGCGCGAAGTGCGTCTTTGGCTTCGGAGCAGTCGATGTCGATGTGCCGGGTGCTCTGGCATGAGCCGCCACTGGTGTTTGGGGCTGCGAGGGTGCTTTCAGATCGCGATAGTCGCCCCTCATCACCCTCCTCAGCTTCTCCCTGCTCATCCTGAGAGTCACCCACAGGTGCAGGGGCTCTTCTGTCTCGTCTCTGCCACGTCGCGACGTTCGTGTCTCGTGATGATGCAACAAACTGGTCTCGGGCGTTTCCGAGCGACCCAAGTTTGCCATTCTTTGCTGAGCTGCCGATGCTGCCCCTCGCATTCCCCTCGTGCGAGCAGTGCCAATGAGCTGTGAGGGAGCCGGTGAGTCGGGCGAAGAATCGTCGCTGTCCTCTGATTCCGAGAGTTCCCCATCGCGGTTGGGCCTCTTCCTGCTTGCGCCGGCCGTGCGCTTGAACAATCGGCTGTCTTCGACATCTTGGGCGGCACCGGGTAGGACCGAGGACACGATGAGGGCGCGGATAGTTCGCTGTCGTTCTCTGAGATCTGGAAGCTGCGGGCCACCCCTCCTGTTGATCGACCGCTTCTGGCGTCGTTGCTCGCGAGAGAATACCAGCTCGTTTCGCTCCAGATCAGCCTCGCTGAGCTCGTACATGTATGGCGCGTACTCCTTGGCTTGCTGCTGCGGTCGAAAGACGGCGGGCAGCGGGCTTTGTAGAAAGGCTGACACGAGGTCTGCATCTTCGATGGGCCGGCCGTCAAAGGGGTGGCCTATGCTGTACAAGCTCTTGGTAAATAGCTGCGTCTGTTCCCGAATGCAGTGGGCGATGGCCGTGGTGAATTCACCCGACAGCGAGAGGTCGCGAGCCATGTTGCTGGCAAACTCCTCGGGCGAATTGTTCGGGTTGTTGATCTCCCACTCGAATTGGTCCACCAAGGTATGCTGGCCGATGGTGATGTTCAACTTGATGAGCACGCGCATCTCGTCGTTCTTGTAGGCCGAATAAGGTAGCTCGGGGTCCAGCGCGTCTTCCTCGGAGAAGGCGAAGGGGTAGAAATCGTTGAGCTGTTCGCGCATTTGCTGGACAATTTGATCAAATATCGGCTGAGCATTGGGTTGTTTGAGCCCCATATCCTCGACGATCTGGGCAGCAAACAGTTCGACTGCCAGCAGGCGCTCATGTAGGTTCCAGGTGAAGGTGTCTCGCAGCTTCACCTTGTCCCATTCCACTTCCAGCCGAAGCGGCACCAGTTCTTCGTGCTGCTCGGCCTGCTTCAACATGTCCTTGCGAGCAAACTTGAGGGCCGGTGTTGTCCGTCGGCCTGGTCGAGGCTTCTGTGAAGGATAGATGATCCGGGACGTTGGCTGCTGGTTTTCGGTATGGCCGTTGCCGAAGCCGTTGTATCCTTCGCCATAGAGTCGGCTAGGGGGGAACCATGGCTTGTAGTCGCTTCGAACCATGCGGTACTCGTGGATCTTGTCACGCATCTCCTGCGACGACTTGCGCGTCTGGTTGAGCTGTTCCCCAGAGCGGCGGCGGCGATGGAGTCGCGCATGGTATAACGCTCAACCATGAGCTTGTTGAACGATTCCTTGGTGCGTACGGGGACTTCCGCGTCCGCGGGGGCAAAACCTTGCGCGGCATCGTTCTCGTCGACTGCTGAGGCAGAGGTAGTTGATGTCGCGGTAGGTGTCGCGCCCGTCGCAGGCGCCGACGTGGCTGACTGGGTCGCCATGGTCGCGGTTGCTGGCGCGCGCGCTCAACGGTATCGCCGCCACGTCGCGGCAGCGTAGATGAGTTCAATCAGGCGCGCAGCGGCCGCGGTGAGTACCGGGCTGCAAGAAGTCGTCGGGCGAGATGATGCGGGGATGGGGATGGGGATGGTTGGCGAGGCCGCTCGGCTTGGATGCTCAAAATGGCTTTGGGGAGAGGGTTTGGGTTTCATTTCGTGCCTGGGGACTGGAAACGGCAGCCTCCTCATTCGCAGCCGGGGCGGAAGGCTGGCCGGACAAGTAGAGGCCCCTGTACTTGCACCCGTACGCCAATGTCTCTACAAATGCCAGGTATCGAGCCCCGAGTTGCGCCAGACCCCCCTCTGAAGCCGGCGTGATGCGCGAATAGGAATGCGTCCTCGCCGAAACCTCGTCTCCACTTCAAAGATGGGAGAATTATCACATACATATCAATCAGGGCATTGCGAATGTATGTATAGGTCTGGTAGGTCTGGTTACTCTCAGCTTCAACGTCAACCAGGTTTTTCAAAGCATCGCCTGCTACTCTAGTCAACTCCGTCGCTGATTGACATTGACAACCCTAGGGACAAGTCTGCGCGTGGTCTTCATTTCAACCCCGGCTCGACATAATAAGATGTAGTCAACACACGGAGCAACACAGCAGCAATTGAACGCCCAAAAATAACAGGGAACGGAGCATACACCGCAATCGACAGCTTTGTCAGCTTTGTGCATAATATCAATCAACTTGACAACGTCAGAGTCAAGAGGGTTGCGCGTCATAATGATCATGATGAGCAGACATAAAATCCGACCAAACTGTGCAGGGTAGGGTGGGCTGCATCGGGAGAAGAGGAATGGACGCGAGTTATTGAGATGGTGACTGAGCTCAATACAAACATTCCGCGCGCTCATTTGGCCGAGTAGCTGACTATCATTGAACCTGGGGACTATTCAGAGCGCAGCATATTCATATTGGTCATTTCGGGTTGGACTCAAAAGCATTTACCATCTATCTATGAGTGATGAGTGTGAATGGAGCAACAAGCAAGTTGAAGCAACAGAACCGGCCAGGCCCGCCCTGGCTTGCCCTCTTTCTCTAACACCAGCCCAGACCAGACGTGGGTGCGCAAAACTCAGCTGCGCGGCTGGTTTCCCACAAAGACACAAAGACAGCTCCTTCCCCATCTCCTTCCACTCCCCAAACACTACCTGCTTCCCGTGCCTTTGATCATAGTCCGTTTCTGAAGCCCAACCTGCTCATCATGTCGGACGACAAGGACAAGGACGTCGTTGGTATGTATCTGTCCATTCACGCAAGAAGCACAATCCTGGAGTCAAGGCCCTTTCGCCATAGCTCTCATCTTCCTAGTCCCCTCTGCCATCCAGCCTCGAGGAGTCAGCAGGACCTACTTGCCCCTCTTTCCCACGCACACAAACCAGTTACCCCGCCATGGCCTGCGATTTGCAGGACTTGAGCCCAGGTCAACAGGCAGGCACACGACAAGCCGTCAAGACGTCAAGACGTCATCTGCTAACACCTCATTCACTACAAGCTGCTAACACGGTGGTCCAGATTACTCCCTCAATAACCCCGATACCTTGACCAAGTACAAGACCGCCGGTCAAATTTCCGAAAGGGTTCTCGCAGAGGTCGCCAAGCTCTGCGTTCCCGGCGCAAAGATTGTCGAGGTATGCCAGAAGGGTGACAAGATTCTGGAGGAGGAAGTGGCCAAGGTTTACCGAGGAAAGAAGGTTACCAAGGGTTCGTTTCCATCACACAATCCCTGAACTGCGAATCTGCGCATGCGGTTGCTGATACAGAACCTCGACAGGTTTCTCCCACCCCACCACAATTTCGCCTGCTTCATATGTCACCCCCCTTCACCCCTTGACCTCGGACGAATCTGAGGCTGCTCTGGAAATCCAGCCTGACGAGCCCATCAAGATCCAACTTGGTGCCCAGATCGATGGTTTCGGTGCTATTGTTTGTGACACTGTCCTGGCTCGTGCAGATGACAAGAAGGATGAGACCATTACCGGTCGCTCTGCTGATTTGATGTTGGCCAACTACTACGCCAACGAACTGCTTCTGCGATTGATGGTCCCTCCTGGTTTGCTAGCTCAAGGAACTGATGAGGAAAAGGCAAAGGCTGCTTCGCAAAAGGCGCCCTCTCAGGCCAAGATGACCTCTCTGTTGCAGAAGGTCTGCGAGAGCTACGAGTGCAACCTCGTTGAGAGCACTACCTCATGGCTCTTCGACCGCAATGAGATTGAGAGCACCAAGAAGATTGTTCTGGCCCCTCAGGAGGGCGGAAAAGGTGAAGGTGTTCCCGCCATCTCCGAGGTCTGGGGTGTCGAGATGGGTGTGTCTCTGGGCTCTGGAAAGTGCAAGAACTTGGACGGACGTGCCACTCTGCACCGTCGTACCGCCCAGACCTATGGTCTGAAGCGCCCTACTTCCCGCAAGATCCTGTCCGAGGTCCAGAAGAAGTTTGGCACGTTCCCCTTCAGCCTGAGACAGCTCGAGGACGAGCGTGATGCCAAGTCTGGCGTTGTTGAATGTGTTCGTGGCAACGTTTTCCGCCAGTACGAGCTTGCTGGCGATAAGGATAACTCCCTGTTGCCCGTCTGCTGACTACCATTGGTAAGTCACCGAATCCATCGCGATTGAATGGAGAGACATGACAGAGGAATTGACCAGTTTTTTCTCGATAGCTATCACAAAGAACGGCATTACCAAGCTGGCTGGTGCCCCTGCCCTTGACCTGAGCAAGGTCGAGTCTGACAAGAAGATCACCGACGAGGAAATCCTCAAGCTACTGGAGCAACCCCTTTCTAGAAACACCGGCAAGAAGAGCAAGAGCAAAAAGAAGAAGAAGCCCGCAAAAAGGCAGCTGCCGCTGAGGACTCTGACGATGATTCCGATGATTCCGACGAATAAGCATGGCGTGCGAGAAGGCAGTGTTCATGTCCAGAGGCCCCTGAGCGCTCGAATCTGTGATGACCCAAGCAAGATGTAGGAAGAACAAAGCAACTGGCGATGGAGAAGCACTTGCGCTATGGCCTGAGTGAATGCCGTGCGTGGTAAAATGGCATATGTGATGTTTTGCCATTGCATCGGAGGTATCGCGTGCGTGTTTTCTACACGACCATTGATTGATTGGTATAACCGCGGCAGCGCAATATCTAGACAGTGAAACCGCAGTCTTAGACTCCGCACATGGCATGATTAGCGAAGCAACGACTCCAAAGAGCCGAGTGATAAAGTGCTTAGGGTTTACAGTGACCACCGTGCAAGCGATGAACGAATGAATGACAAAGTGACAGTGAAGCCGGCCTGCCCCGTGGTCTCAAGACAGGGCTGGGAAGGTTGAAGAGCCATTATTGTGTCTAGTTGGGTGGTAACAGGGGAGGGGGGTGTGCAATGTGCATGCCTTTCATATTATTCATGTCTATAGGCCATGCATACTCCGTGCTCTGTACAAGAAAAGAAAAGGCAAAACATCTGGCTTGGGGACGTCGCTGGCGGAGGGATCCCATGGAACCAGACGCTGTGCATCCACTATATTCCACTTGATTGAGTGCCCGCGTTGCCCGCGTGCCAGTGTTGGCTGGGCTTCTGGGCACCTGCACTCGACCACTCAAGCAACCAGACCAGAGCCCCCCTCGGCCCGATTCCAGGCCCACGACACTTCCAAGAACTTGCTCCTCAACCCGTCTTGCGCCACCTCACCCTTTAATACCCGCGTCAAACGCACCGAAAAAGCGCGACTCGGTAGCTGGATTCTATGCTGCAGCGCGAGAAACAAGTAAGGAACCCCCCAAAAAATCATCCATGACGGCGTGTTTGGCCCCCTTTTTCGCTAACACCATGTTCGCTAGGCTTAGGCAGGTGCGTTGAGAGTCCTCTGCCCCCGAGACCAAGCAAAGGGGTCGCGCGTCCCGAAGCTCCAAAACTATGAAGGAGAGGAGCCTAGTCTGAAAGCAATCAGAAAAAAGGCAAGGGAAACAATGATATCGTCAAATACACGGGCCTCGCGGTCGGCCTCGCGGTTCTCGAGTCCTGCGCAACAGGCAGCCGGCAAGGATGCGACTAGGCCGCTGGAGGTTTCCAAGAACTCTGCCAACGAGGGTTCGCGGTCGTTCATGCAGAGATGGCTGGAGCCCTCGGTGCAAAGCAAGCCTAGCTTTGAAGAGGCAGGATTGATGCGCTTTGGGGTATTGGGGAACATGGCACCATTGGGAGCTTTGCCAAAGGCGAAGAAGGCTACGGGTGACGCAGCACAGCCAGCACAGCCAGCACAGCCAGCACAGCCGCCAAGGAAGATCATACTCAGGACGTCTGGCACGAGCGCGGCAAAGGCTGCAGCTGAACAAGAGATTGTGGTCAAGGATGACGGCAATGACGAAATGCCAGTCATGACCATGTCACCCCCTGCATCTCCCTTGCTTGCTTCCGCACCGACAACTAAGCGGAAGTCACTTGCGGCGAAGATAAGGGATGAGGAAGCCGAAGACGATGAGTATAATCCAAAGGGTATGAATGGACGCAGGAGGTCTCGCCGAGTGTCCCTGCCCGTGAAAAAGATCACAACAGCAACGTCAACAGCAGCAGCAGCAGCACCACCACCACCACCAGCAGCACTGCCACCAACAACGCAGCTCCCATCGACTCATAAACGCAGGAGGAGCTCTACAAGTATCACACTAAAGCCGACGACGCCCAAGCGCCAGGCTCGATCTGAATCGGATCATCAAGGGTTAACGGACAGGATTGTTGCGGCGGCGGTGGATGAAGCACTGAAGCATCATCGGTACCCGACCGCTTGGGCCCTCAGAACCCTCTACGATGAGAAGAGCAGTGATCCGGAATTCGTTGCCATGATTGAGGACGTTTTCAGCCAGACGGCTGACGAGGAGACGCTGGAAGAATTCTTCAGGCAGATGGAAGAGAGAAAGCGCGAAGGGAAGAAAGACAATCGTGGTTGCCATCACTTCGTGCCTCCTACCACCAACAGCAGATTCACACCTCACAAAGCGATAGCTGCGCCATATGCAGATTTGATTCATGAGCCCGAGGAGTTGCCTCGGGAAAGTGCGGTGAAGCGAGCTGCCAAGAAGGCCAAAACCTCGCACGGGAATGCTACCAAGGCCACGGGCACTACTGCGGGCTCGGCCACGGCCACGGCCACGGCACCAGCGACGACGCCGCGCAGGAAAGGGGCTGATGGTGATGCTGGGCATGCTACGGGGAAAATCAAGGTGAAGACGCCAGGCTCGAGAAAACGGGCGCGGCGAGACTCTGGATCAAGCGACTCGTCTCTCTCCACGGCTCTGAGTCTGTCATCCCCAGAGCTGAGGGCGAGCAGTCTCAACAGCCCGACAGCATGTCGGGGGGGGCAGGAGCGGGAGCAGGAGCGGCAGCAGCAGCAGCAGCAGCAGCAGCAGCAGCAGCAGGAGGAGCAGGAGGAGGAGGAGGAGGAGGAGGAGGAGGAGGAGGAGGAGGTGGTGGTGGTGGTGCACCAGGGGGGGGCCACGACGAGCCACTGCGGCCGCTGCGACAAGCACTGTACCGCTCCATTCCTCCTCCAACAAGTCCGCCAAGTCCACTGGAGCCAAGTCCCAGACTGCGCCAGAGGCCCAACCAATCAAGACCCGCGGCAAATCAGTCGCCTCCAGCAAACAGGCCGTGTCCAACTCATCCCGATCAAACTCTCCCACCCTTCAGCACACAAGTCGCTCTCGCACCTTCAAACCCTCGTCTGCTTCGCCTTTGCCTGATGATGCCAGCATGCCTGGCCGGGTCTCCGCTGCAGAGCTCTTCCCCAACCTTACCACCAAGAGCGCAGAACAGTCACTTTTGTTGTCCGCCAACCGAGACGGTCACGCCGCCGTTCAGGTTCAGGCTCATATGCCCGAGGAGGATGAGGATTCGTTTTGGGACCGGCGACGGGATGCGCGCAAGGTCACGAATGGTGTCGGCGCGCAGGAAAGCTCTGTCCGAGACCCTGATGCCGAGCGCGAGACCACGCCTGTGAGGAAGACGAGAAGGACGCGCCAGTCTCTCGCGGCCAGCGTCGCTACGCGCGCTACTCGGTCCGCAAGCAAGCGTCCCAATGATGAAGCAGACAGGAACGACTCGCCGATAGCTTTGTCCTTGACTGGAGATGGCAACTCATCCATTGGATCCCGGGCAGCTACTCCCACGTCTTTGCGGCCTGTTAAGAAGCAGAAGACGGGTTTGCGTGTCAAGTCATCGTGAGTCTTTTGTGTACCCCCTGTGAAATTGAAGACGTCTACAAACTCCCGAATAGGAAGATGGCCTCAAGAGGGATGAATTTGCGAGGATGCGTTGTATTGCACACCTGGATTTAGTCGCCGAGTGGCAGAAGGGGTCCAGTCCTCGCTCATCTCGCCCCCCGACTACTTCTTCTGACTGACTCACTTCTCCCCTTTAGGCCTGTCAAGAAGAAGGGCGGCACGGCAGCGGGCGTGCCCCGGCCAGTGAAAGAGGCAAATTCTTCGGCCTCCAACGGCAACACCGCCAAGGATCCGGTAAGTCGCGCTGTATTTTGCTGGTGCCGTGGTGCTTTTGCTTGGAGTTGTTGATGCATTTCGATGCATTTCGCGTTGGGGGGGGCGGCACGCGAGGCAAAACCATGGACATGGCAATGCGTGGGCAGAGTGTGAATGAAGCGCGCGCGATGCAGCAGCCGGCTGGGCGGGCTGGTCTACGGAGTAGACACGCACCTTGGTTCGGGGTCGCACAGCCGACCAGCATCACCACGCTCGCACGCACCTGAGCAATTTAATTTGCTAGTGGCTGCGGACGCTGCGGACGCTGCAGACGGTGCATGTGTGCAATGCGGTTTCGTCATGCGCCCGTCCGAGTGGACCGGTGGAAACACAAGAAATGATTATTCCCTTCCCTCGGACCACGGACAAAATCCAGTTGATTTCAAGCTAGAACAGACGGTTATAAGCAGCAAGAGCAAGGCATTCCCGGCTAACCCATCTTTCACAGGCGGCGGAAAACGACGAGAATTGCTCTGCATGTGGAAACACGGGCGACGTCGTTTGTTGCGATGGCTGCCCGCGGTCGTTCCACTTTGAGTGTGTCGACATGGTGCAGTCGGATCATCTCCTGACGAGTGGTACTGCAACGAGTGTCTCATCCGACGATACCCCTCACGCGTGCCAGTCCACAAGGGAATCTTTGGAGGTGCTCTCAATAATCTGGAGAAGAGCATTCCCCGTGCATTCAGCTTGCCCAAGCGTGTGCAGAACCGCTTCGAGGGCGTCAGGGCCGGTGTCGATGGTGATTACGAAGAGATTATCAGCAACAAGACGGCAAAGTGAGTCGCCCCCTCCCCCTTTGCTCCCCTCGCACTGTGTGGCGCCTGTGGCGTGTGTGGCCAGGCTGGCCGACCCGTGGCCGACCCGTGGCTGACCCGTCGAACCCCCCCCCCAAAAATAGGAAGAGGAATGGCTACGATGAATTGCCCGACTTCTTCAAGCAGCGAGAAGATGGTCAAGCGGTCTTGTGCCATGGGTGTCAGAAATCGGCATCAGAGACGCGGGCCATCATCCCCTGCAGCGTCTGCTCGTATCACTGGCACATTGATTGTCTGGATCCGCCGCTGGCCGTGCCACCTGTTCTCAAGACTTGGCGGTGCCCATCACACGTTGATGACGTCCTGATTGAGGTGCCGGGTCTCGCTCCCGCCCATCGCTTCCGCAAGCTCAAGGCTGGACAGACTTTGTCACCTGCCCTGAGTCGTGGCTTGAAGAACAATGGCCACATTGAGATTGACTGGGATGGTGAGCCTGAAGAACCCGAGCGGTCCGGCTGGACCGATGTCCGCTCCTTTGGACGAATCTACAAGCTCCCTGCGAGGGGAGTAGTTCTCGACTTCATCGAGCAGTAAGTGCACCTTTTCTTTCTCTCTTCCCGCCCGTGGGCGACGACGTTCTTGTCCTTTCCTTGCCTTGCTTCCTTCTGATTGTGCGACGCGACAGATTGCGAAACAAGGGAGCTGGGTACGGACCTCGACGCTTCGAATCCAAAGTGATTCCTTACCCGTCGCCCCCCCCCCATGGCAGCCTGAGTCGGCGGGCCCTCTGCACGGCTCTGCTCTCGAGCGCAAGGTAGAGGAGCTGCAAGTTTCCCTGAACCTGATTGGCCTACGGCAGAAGCGCTCAGATGGCATTGAGCAACTGACGTCTGCCCTTCTTGCTGCCGCTGACCAGAGTGTCCTGTCACTCATGGCCCAGAGCAGCGCCGACAATATTGCCTTGAACCAGCTTACGGACACTGATCGACTCGGACTTCGCGCCATGCTCACCCAGATGGAAGCCATGAGCACACGCATCAGACAAGTCCTAGGAGAGGAGGACACAGTAGCCCCGCGTACGCCGGCACCGAAGGCCATCAAGGCGGAAATGAGCTCGCCCGTCACAGAACCAAATGGCATCAGCCATCTCCATCATGTCAAAATGGACACACCACCGCCCGTCACGGAACCGACGCCTCCGTCGACTGTCGATCATGCCGAGGGTCCCATGGATCTTGACTAGGAGCGCCTCTCTGCTGTTGAGGAGCTGCCCCATCTCTCTTCACGTGATCAATCACCACCAATGACTATAATACACAAAACGAGAAGTTGTCAATTGTCTCAGGACCGGCCTCTCAAGACACACAAACTCACTGCCTACCTACACATCTCTCTCCTAATCCCACCACATTGCATCCATGCCGTCTTTCTACGCACACTACTTACCATCTCCCCCAGTCACTCCACAAGTAGTTGAGCATACCTTTTTTTTGTACTTTTTGTACTAGATGATTTCAAGATTATGCAGATCAGCATCAGAACGAGTCTTGGCAGGCGAGGCTCGTTCAAGACCATGTACCATGTACCACTTACCATGCTCGGTTCGGTTTACGGGGTTGTCGTTTCCATATGGTCACGAATATAAGGGACGAGAAGAAAAGAACAGCACGTTCCTTCATCTTTTCCCCTTCTTTCTTCGTTCTGGGTTGTGGGGTCTGTGTTTGGGGCCAAAGATAAAAAAATCAAGCGGATTAGAGTGGATGCCAAGGACCAATCCATAGTTGCATGTTAGCGAATAATGAAGATTTATTTCTAGTCAAATGTCCCTCCTCCCCTTTTACACACTGTTCCGACGTGAGCTTGTTGATTGCGCGCGCATTCGTTCCCTTGTTTGGCAACGATGGCGTTGCTCCATCAATGGGCCATGTTTCACGTTTCACAAGTCGTGCACGGCGTGAACGGAAAATGCCACGGCAGCAAGTGGTGCATGAATATGGTTTGCGGAAGCTGATGGTGACAAAGTTCAACCTAATCATCTGTTCTACACCGCATGCATCATCTGCCTGCCACACCACTGTAACCTGACCACGTCTCTCATTCGTCCAGCGCAAGCGGCAATTGGGAAAAAAATGAAGATAAAAAAAATTTGTAGCAAACACGGCCTGTTTGGCCCCCCTTCAAAAGACATTCATTGCTCAGCGTAGTCGTCATCATCCTCCTCAAGTGTGACAGCTTCATGGGATTCAAAGAAATAAGTGTGATATGCCTAGGCAGCACGGACAATATCAGTATTGCACCTTTGAACAATCTTCTTGGACATTGTTGGAATCGCTGCGAATTCGTTGCGGACGAATTCGTCACCACTTTGCATCGAATTGCGATTGGATGCACAGGGTCTTATCGCCCCACTGTGCACTGAATTGCGATTAGATGCACGGGGTCTCATCGCCCCACTGTGCACTGGAACGCAACTGGCGCACGGGGTCTCATCGCCCCACCTAGACTAGCAACGCGATTGGCCGCACGGGACCATCGCCCCACTTCGCCCCAGATAGCGTGTTTGACCCATAACACCACGTATGCGGAGGCATCCCTAGGATTAAGGTATATCTATAGCCTCAATCCCCCTATAGCTAGATCTAGAAGATAAGCAGAATTAAACCTTTTACATTAAGTAACTAGTGCACTAGTGACCTGTGGTCATAGGACCCGAATCCCCTTAGTCAACTTAACACTAATTAGTGGTTACTTAACTAAGAAGGATTTAGCATAACTAACCACAGAGTAGTAAGAGAACACTAAGAAGAGACGTACAATTACCTCTACAAGAAGACATACTATAGGGAGAAGATAATGCCTCTGCGGTATCAGGCTTCTAAAGGATTGAATTACTAGCCTTTGTCTGATTAGGGGCTAGCGCTATAAGGATTTAACCCCGCTAACTATCTCGGAATCTCAGCTAATAAGCTAGCTAAATCCCCTCCTCCTCCTCTCTTTTATTATAACTTCTCAGATAGAAGACCCTTAAAACCCTCACTTTTATCCAATAAGAGAAGAGCTTCTAGAGCGGATATAATAATGCTAGAAGAACCTGTTAATAAACTAGGACTTAATAAGCGATAACATTAACCTAGAGACCGTAACCACCACTAATCTTAATAATAAGATTACTTATATAATCCTTCACTACAAAGAGTAAGCATATAAAGATTAGGAATAATAGGAGAATTACTGATTTGACTTTAGTAATTAGAACAAAGACCTCTTTAACAGAGCCCACAAAGGCCTAACTAAAGCGCTACAAGACCTCCTCTACAAACACGGTGTATATATAGGAGATCTAGCGGAAGGATTACTAAAGCACTTAAAAGAGTACTCTAAGAAGAAGTATAATCTAAATAGCCTCTAGAAGAGATTAATAAGCAAGTCACTACGGGCAGATTCCATTTAAACCTCCACCTAAATACGAAGCTAATACTAATGATAAAGAATCCACGCTCCTTGCCGCAAGCACCTAATATTGCGCCAGAACTATCGCCAATAACATTAAGCCCGCTAATTATAAATACCTAGCCCTCTTAACCTACTATTCCTATTATCCCTTAAGCCTAACTAGGAATATACCTCTTACCACCCCTTATAACACCTTAAGCCTAGGAATAATATAATAACATAAGGAAGGTACTTAATCTTATAAAGATCTACAAAGAGGCTAACAAATATAGCAGGAAGATATTTAACTTTATCAAACCGAAGGTAGTGATATTACAAGACTAATGCCGTTAGCTTAACTTCACGGAAACCGCGCTTATAAAAGCATTCCCTATAATACTAATAGGTAACGCGAAGAAATTCTATCTCATAAACATCGCCACAAAGCCATTAGTAGGCTTCACATTTAATTAAATAGTTAAGCTTATTAGATAACACTTTAAAACGGCCACAAATAAGCAATTCTACTGCCAAGAGTGGAATAGCATCACACTACATAGCACTATTGCTAAACATCCTAATAAAACAAAGATAGAGTGCCTTAATACTATAGTTTAAAGCCTTTAAGATATCTATAACAGACTCTTTAACCCTCTTGCTAATAATACAGAACTCGTCAAACAGACCCTCTAAGCTATTAGAGGTGTACTGGAATGTAGCCTCACAGAATTTGCAGTTAATAACATATTTAAGGACCTTATAGGTAACCTTTGTAAGTTAATTAGCATCGCTAAAGCCTAAAAAGAAGTTAGCCAATAACAGTTCTATACTAATAACCACACTAACAAGGACTTCTTCACAGATCGTTAATATGGGCGCTCTAGAGGTCCTAATCGCGATCAAGGTCGCGATTAAGGTCGCGACTAAGGCCGCTGACGACAGCTACAATGCTTTATATGTGGAAAAGACAGCTACTAGTCCTCCAATCATAGCAATAAGGATTGTTAAGAAGCAAGGCAATAATAGTGGAAGAATAAAAGGCATAGGAACCCTCCTTCTAATAGTAAATACAGAGCTTTCCTCTAAGCCTATAAAGGCGATAATAGCGCTGCAAAAGAGGATAACAAAAGCTCTAACAACAAAGATGCCTAGGATATAGCTAAAGCCTTTATTAAAGAATCCGGTAAGATTAAAAGCAAGCTAATAGTTACATAATTCTTTATAAGTGCTATAAAGCTAGCGAACGGAGGTGATATCTTCTAAAACCTTAGAAAAGAAGCTCTCTAATATGCTCTCCGTAAGGAGGATCCGTTTAGGCCCTAGTTAACCGCCTACATATTAGAGGAACGCTACTCTGATAAGGTATTCAGAGGTATTATTCCTAATACTAGGGCAGTAGGCTTCTTAATGGCTAGAATTAACTAGGCTAAGGCCCTTGTGAAGAGGATGCTCTCTTTAACAATAGAACCTATTAAGAGGCAATAAACCGTTGAATTTAGCGCTAGATCAGTAATATTAGTGGGAATCTTAAAGGTTCCTACAGTCTTTAGCCCTATCATGTTTTATATTATTAATATAAGCACACTGTTCTTATATAGCATTAATAACATAGATAACATAAGGGTTAAGATTAATAACCTTAAGAACGTGCTAATTTAAGGTAATTAAAGGGTGCTGATTATTAGGAAATAGGGATATCCGTGGTGGACTTTAGAAGCCACGGAAGCAACCACTTACTTTCTCTTAGAAAAGCAAATTCGTCAGCTTCATTAACGATTTAGACATCCTTCTATATAACGGTTATTAAAGGTCTTATATCGCGCAGGCGAGGATGTGAATAATAAGGTTATTAAGAAGATCACAAAGGTCTGCCACTACTGTTAACTTAACAGGAAGTCGCTAGGGCGATTCCGATTTACATTAAAAGATAATTGTAACTTTAACTATAAGATAATTATTAATGTGATACACCTTAATAGAAAGCCTGTGCTTTATATTGTTAACGCGGCAACCTTGTTCTAAGCGGCTCACTTCCTTAAACCTTAGAAGCAGAAGGCACATAATATCTAGAACACGCTAAAAGAGTGCTAGATTAATACCTATCTAGGTCCTCTAGACTAGATAGTTTACAATACTAGAAAGAATTTTGCCTTAAACGAATTCTGTAACTATACGCGCGTTATAGTAATTAGCGTTAATGAAGTGCCTGTGAAAGCGCACTAGAGCATTAGAAAGGTTAAATAATACCACAGACCGCTAAGAAGAGCGTATAACATTATTAGCAAAGAGCTAGGTAATAACACAAGCGTGATAATAGATTAAAAGCTTTAAATAGCTGTTAAGGCCGTTAATAATTCAGCAGGGCCAGATAGCCTCGTGCCCACACTCCTTATATTTAGCTTATACCCGCGACTAGCTAATAATTCACCACCAAGCCTCTCTATTATATAATAAGCTATAATCCTACGGAAAGCGACTAACAAAGCCTAAAGATACCTAGTAAGAAGGCAGGTTAGAGATGCCCTCACTGCCCGCAACAGTCTAAACACAACGCCTACACATTTACTGCCTCTGCAGTTAGATGTGCGTGTGTGGCATGAGAAAGAAGGCTAGCAGGGCCTGTACAAGCTAATCGCCACTGA
Source organism: Epichloe glyceriae (assembly GCA_023658535.1). NCBI lineage: Eukaryota > Fungi > Ascomycota > Sordariomycetes > Hypocreales > Clavicipitaceae > Epichloe > Epichloe glyceriae. The sequence goes on along the minus strand of CP098289.1, from coordinate 5,660,308 downwards.
CGGTGAAAGCTACACTCTTTAAATGCTATACGGACCTGCTAGATTTCGATTAACTATTATTAAGCCATATTTACATAATAACAACAATCCCTAACAAGAAGAACCGGAATCCGAAGCCACTTCTAACAAATCCAATAATAATTCCAACCTAGAAGAAGAAGAGCATACCACGAGACAAAGAGGAAGACCTCCGAAGCCGAACACCACGACCAACACAAATCTAATACCTAAGAGAGGTCGTGGAAGGCCTAGAAAGAACCCTCTCTAGCTACCTAAAGAGCTAATTCAGAGTGAAACCTTCCTCATAGTAAAGGAAAAGGCCGATTTTGACCTAGCTATGCAACTTCGTAAAGAAGGGAAGATAACCACTCTAGGTAACCTATTTAAACGCTCTAATTAAGATAAAATCAGCGCTTTACAAGCTTGCGAAGTCTTTAAATTTATTAGATTTAACCCAAACCTACACAGTAGCTAGCGAATTTTCAAATCCCGCATAGTTTAAGAGGTTAAAGGAAAGGGAACGGAAACACCATACGAGAAATCACAGCTAGTTATCTAAGGCCACAGTGATCACAATAAATTTAATATCCTGACCTAGTCTCTAACTATCTAACGGGCTAGTTAACGATTAATTATAGCCCTAGCCCCTTCCCTCCGTAAGAAAGGCATTAGCCTTTAGATCCGCAATATTACATAAGCCTACGTACAGTTAATAACAAAGCTTAATAGGTGTATTATCATATAACTTCCTAATCAGATTAAACACTTATATTTATAAGGAATAGTGATAGAAGTTATTAAGCCCCTCTACGGAATTGCGGAAGCAGGAACACACTAGTAGTTAACGTACTTCTATCATTATCGTAATAACCTTAGTATAGTCACTTTAACATACGACCCATGCCTATTAATTTCAGATAACAAGGACTACTTTGGAATCGTTAGAATGCAAACTAACAATACCTTAGGGCTTAGTAACAATACCTTCTTTAAGCGTAAAGAATCTAAGCTAAAGAAAGCTAACTTCACCGCTAAGCTAAAGCAAAGGCTCACCACAGGAACACCGCTAATCTTTAATAGCTATATGCTAACCAAATCTAATAATAACTTACTAAACCTCTATTAGAAAGGCCAAAGTAAGAAGATTCAGCCTATTAATGTAGCTACGGATTTAAAGCATTAACAATACATTAAACAACGCGCCCGTGGAGCGTATATCGCTATAATCTGTCAGCCTAAAGCATTATATAACCTCTCTGTCGCTGCTTAACAACACAATATTACAATTAACAATATTAAACGACTAAACAAAAGGCTTCACTAGCAAATAGAATATTAAGACTGCGGCCTCCGCTACATACTAATTAATCTCTTATCCACTAAGCTATATGTCTTTATTAACGGTTCTTTTGCGAATAACAAGGACTTAAGCTTATAACTAGGATATATAATTATCCTAGGCAACGAAAGTAATAATAAGAGCGCTAAATTCACAATATAAGGTAATATTATTACATATAGCTCTATAAAAAGCAAAAGGGTTATAAGAAGCGCCCTAGTATTAGAGCTATATAGCATGGTACAAGGCGTTGACGTAACCTACGCCATGAACACCACGCTTAACATCGTGATAAAGTAGCTGAAGTTGCTATAGGTGCTAATTATAGTCTATATAGACTTGTTTTCGCTTTATGAATGCCTTATTAAACTCGGAATAACAAAGGAGAAGCGACTTATAATTAATATTATAGCATTGCGATAATCGTACGAACGGCGCGAGATCCACGAGATCCGCTGGATTAACAGAAGAGATAATATTGCTAATGCAATAACAAAAGCCTTATTGAACAAGAGCCTTGAGACCTTTATTGACAATAACTAGGTTAATATACGTGTGGAAGGTTAGGTGAAGAGACTAGTAAATTAACAATACCCTCATTCCCCCTAATATTAACGGTCCGGAACAGATTAAACCCGGACTAATCACAGCCGTGGATTTCCACTGAGGGATCCACTTGTTAACACTTCCCTTTAATTCGATTTTTTATTGCGTTTTTGAGCTTTTTTAGCTAAAAGAGAAAAAGAGAGATTGCCAGAGCTTCCTACGGCTTATGTTCAGCCCCTACGGCTGATGTTCGGATTAGACTAAAAGTGGGTCTACCGAATTAATACACGTGATACAATTGGCCGTATTAATGACCAGCCCTACTTGGCTACGTAAGCAACCTTATAACCTCTCTTTTTTCCTACTTCTGTCATTACCTCTGTTTTCCTGTCTTTAACAACAGACCTGCATATCTAACTAATCAAAGCAGCGAAACCTGCTTAGTCACCCCTTTATTATAACATTTCCTTTAATTGATTTTACTGCGCTTTTAAGCCTCTTACACCTACAATAAAAAGAGAAAAATTGCTAGTGTTAGAATCGCTGCGAATTCATTGCAGACAAATTCGTCACCACTTTGCATCGAATTGCGATTGGATGCACAGGGTCTTATCGCCCCACTGTGCACTGAATTGCGATTAGATGCACGGGGTCTTATCGCCCTACTGTGCACTAGAACGCAACTAGCGCACGGGGTCTCATCGCCCCACCTAGACTAGCAACGCGATTGGCCGCACGGGACTATCGCCCCACTTCGCCCCAGACAGCGTGTTTGACCCACAACACCACGCATGCGGAGGCATCCCTAGGATTAAGGTATATCTATAGCCTCAATCCCCCTATAGCTAGATCTAGAAGACAAGCAGAATTGAACCTTTTACATTAAGTAACTAGTGCACTAGTGACCTGTGGTCATAGGACCCGAATCCCCTTGGTCAACTCAACAGACATGAAAATGAAAAGCAGAGAAAAGTTGCATTGACGCGAGTATTTTTTGATTTCTAGAAAAGTAATAAGGAATAGACACAAGTGCGCGTGACGTCTCATCATGGATAACTGTTTTTTTTGTTTTTTGTGTTCAGGCTTCAGGCAGAAAAGGACATGCAATAAAAAAAAAGAGTATAAGACACAAGCGATTCTGCAAGACATAGGTGTAGGTGCGAAGGTGAATGTGAGAGAACCGGCCCGACACATTCAGATGCTCCAAATCGACAAGAGGCAGGAAGAACCTTGTGCAATAGGCCGCCGAGCTCGCAAGAAAAGAAAAGAAAAAAAGACAAGATGCAGTCATCATTCCAATGTCCATCCAGACAAGATAAAGGCTTAGTGAACCGCATCATCCGATGGTCCCATGCCCGGCACATAATCTACCAAGTTTGCCATCCCCAGCCCGTTCTCTGGACAATTCAGGTGTTGTGGGGTAATAATGCCATAGCCATCAAAGAAAATCAATACACGGCGAATGCTGTGTGCTTCACTGCCGCCGATCCCTTACTTTCCATTTTTTAACCCTTAAATCCGGAGCTCATCTCTGTGAATACAATAGATCAGTCTCTGCTAGAAGTTGGGAAAGATGATGAGGATGGATGGACCAAACGTACGCGGCCACCACGTCGACTGTTGACAGGCTCTTGCTGCATGTATCCCATGCCCTGCATGCCGGCCATGTTCCCATAACCATATCCCACCCCAAAACCGGGAGGCGCATATGTTGGTTGCCCTGCGGGCATCTGAGGAGGCATCTGTGACGCCGCCGGCTGGATAGGACTTCCATTTGCCATGTTGGGCTGGCGGTACTGATCGACTCCTGGAGTAGGTGTGCCGTAGGTTCCATATGGGGCTTGCATGGGAGGAAGTTGTAACCCATATGTGGCGCACCCTATTCATCATGCCTTGCTGGTATTGAAGCTGAGACAGGTTCACCGGTGGTGCCATGCCGCTCGCTGGGGTGTTGTACATCATGCCCTGTGCGTATTGCTGGAATGCTGGGACGTTGACATCAGCATTATCGCTTCTTTGGCTGCCGTACGCCGCATCGAAGCCGCCCGCATCAAAGCCGCCTGCATTTGGCTGCGCATTCATCTGACCGTAGAAAGACTTGTTGTTCTGGTTGCTGTTGTTGCTAGCCTGGCCACCCTGCACATGCTGACCGTTCATGACGCCACTGTTTGCTTGTCGGGATGTTGGCCGCTGCCGGCCTTCAGGGTTGTTGCTGGTTTCTCGGCCAGGGGCGCCTCTCGTGGACAGTCCGACCTCATCCATCAATCGCTTGTAGCCCTGGTTTGGTTGAACCTTCATCCTGACCAAGACGTTCTTGACATTTTCAACGACTTGAGCTCGGAGCTGCTCATCATAGAAAGGCGTCGTCACGACCTTGAAGATGAGCGTGGCGCCACATCCAGAGTCTTGCAGAATTGCTTCCAGTACCTGATCGTTGGGAGAGAAGAAGAGAGCTTTGAACAGAATCTCTCTTGCATCAGATTCAACCTTTTGATTAACGACTTTGAGGACGGTGAGGTAGGCCACCTTGTGCGTGCATAGATGGACGAGATAAGGAACTAGGCGTGGGGAGAGAACGGTGCGCCGCTTGGGGAACGTGCAGGTGTCCATGAACCAGGTCAAGAGCAAAGCGCCATTGGCATTGGTGGCCAGCTGAACGCTGTGCAAGGCAATGGCCGCTGCCAACATCTTCTGTTGTTGCTGGGTAGAATGATGGCTCTCCAAACATGCTCTCATGGCTCTGGCGCCGAACCGGCCTTGGGCAATCTCCCACAAGCGGCTTAGCATGGCCTCGAAAATGAAGTCATTGAACGGTGCCCCGAACTTCAAGCATCCCTGCAGCACGTAGTTGCCATACTGGTCGAGAAACAGCGGCACGGTATATGGCCGAATGTGCTCGACAAGCAGGTTCATTTGCTGGGGGTCTTGCAGACATCAATGATCTTTTGCGCAGCCCACGTGCCGTTTTTGTGAATGCCAATTTCGGCCATATGGGGTGCAATCTCAGCCAGCATGGCATCGCGGACCAGCTCAGAGCAGTGCTCAAACAGCTTCTGCACAACGGTATTGCCGAGGTAGTCCGATGCCAGTTCGGCAATTTCAGGGAGCATATCCATAGCGATGCTCTCAATCTCCGGTTGGGACAGCAACTGGTTATCAATTCGCTTGCGAATATCTCTCAGCTTTGGAGCGTCATGGACTCTGGTATGAGCGGGTTCACGGATGGCCGGAATCTCTTCCACGTAGCTGATGAACTGAACAGCGGACTGAACACTCTGAGATATGATGGCCTTGTCTTCACCCGTTGCCCCAAGCTGCTCAACAATGTCCAGGATGTCTCCCGGCATATCTGCCAGAGGCGGAACTGTCGGCGTGGATGTACCCAAAGAAGTTCCGGCGACACCATCAGCAGAGGCCGTCAAGCCACTGCCAGAGGCGCCGTCTTGGCCTTTGGCGAAGGGATCGGGGCTGGGCGAGGGATAGACTCCGTCGTGACCTGGAGTGTTGGATGCAGAGGGGGGTTTCGCAAAGTTGATACGAATAGGACCAGCGCCGGGGAAGATCTCCTTGCCGTTCATGGAAGCCTTGGCTGCAACAGAACTCTCCACTCTCTCAAAGTTGACGAAGCCACAATTCTTATGTGTGAGCACCCGAGCAGATATGATAGGACCGTGAGACTTGAACATCTCGACGAGCGTAGACGTGGTCGTTGATGTCGGGATGCCGCCAAGCCAAAGGGCACTGGTGGGACCTTCGAGTCCTTGCTCGTCTGAGCCAAGAAGGCCAGCATTGTGACTGTTCGACCGACCAAGATTCATGCCGCTCATTGCTTGCGGCAACTCATCAAATTCTTTCTCATCCTGTATCCGGATTTCAGTGGGGGGCAATCGGAGGAATGCCAGCGTTCAGGGTTCGCATCGTTTCGAGAACGCCTGCCGTAGTGCGGGCACGGGGGGCGGGTGTTGTTGATGAAAGCCTGAACAGCCAGATTATGATTGTGAATCGCCGCGTTCGTCGCCGCCAGCTGATCTTTTAGCGCATCATACTGACTCTCGATGGGCACGTTACCCGCAGGAGGGTCGTATTCGTCCTCGTATCTATCTTTGTTGTTGACTGAATATGAGCGGAAACGGCTCGCCTGGTTACTGTAATCATAGTAAGGTGTTGCCAGCTGGGCTCGAGAGGGCTGAGGAGTGGTTTCGACCAATCCAAGATAATCCAAGGTGCGCATGTGGACATCCGAATCTCCAGCACCCTCCTTGGAAAACTGAGACTGTGAAGGGGAACTTGTGCCGTTGGAGCCGACGCTCGCAATGCTGGCTAATGTTGAACCACGTTCACGGCCGACGCCTGCCATATTCCAGCTGCTGAAAACGGATGGGCCAAAGGGCGAGCTTGAACCTTGTATGATGTTGAAGGGGCTACGCTGCGGCATAGACCCTGCACGAAGACGCGATAAAGGGCAGAACCACCAGGTGCGTTGTCACTTGAGTCGAGATTCGGCGACGGCGGTTTACCGAAGGGACTCTGCGACGGAGTGGCGCGGGCGGATTTGGCGGCAAGATTGTGAACGTTGACAAGGCTATTAACGGGTCCTCCAGGCAACCTGGATGGAACTGTACCAGCACGAGCTCTCCGAGTCTGAGGGATGCTCTCTGGCAGTGAATGTTGACCAAAGTCAGGGAAACCGTCGGTTGGCGATTCCGGAATATTCTCTCGAAGCGGAGTTGAGTTTCCACTTGTGGGAGGGCCCCCCCCCCAAGGATTCAGAGGTATGCCAGGTATACCCTCTTGGGCTTGAATCTCGCGAGCTCTGCTTGGTGAAATGAAATTATTAGCGAAAGAGGTTGGAGAAAGAGGGAGGAACAACCAAGTTTTCAAGAATTTATACAAGGTGCATGCTGGAAAGAAGGTTTCTGCAGGAGCAGCAGCCACAAACCTTTTGGAAAAGAGCCTACTGGACCCAGCCATTTCGTGCGATGGAGAGCCTGCCCCAGACCGCGTATTGCCCGCCATTATACCACCTGGGAGGCCAAAGGGAGATCTATTACTGGAGATTGATGGGTCGACTGGCGAGTGACCGCTGCCCGGTGAGTGGGATCGACCAGCCTGAGAAGAAAAAAGGTTGGGACGGAAAGCCCGGTGCCATGTGATCTGATCTGGACATTGACATTATCAATTACCTGGCTGACCTCATGACACTGAAGTACAGTATAAGTAAGACCTTTGGGCAAGGTGCGAATAATTATTGTTCTGTGTTTGTATTGTCTGACGCGCAATGAAACCGGATGATGAAAATGAAGCCAATGCCGTTTGCTTGAATAGCAATTCTCGTATCGGGGGTGTATCTTTCGAAAACAATCGAGAGACTTGGAGGCCAGATATGCACCTAGACCGGCGATCGACAATGCGGGTGACGAAGACCCAAAGAGAGCAGAAAGGCGCACAAGAATATAGAAAACACCAGGTGATTCAGTAACCAGGTATTACAAAGGATACTGTGACAACAAAACCAATCGAGCGAGACTGCCGAAATTTCGTTGTCGAGGGAGCAACCGAGACGACGAATGAAATGGTACGCAGGGACGCGGAAAAAAGACAAGGCAAGTCAATCAGCCGTGCCTCTATCTAAGAGACAGTGATGTCTGGTGATAGATGTTGCAGCGTTGGCGGCGAAACACGGGAGCGTACACGCAAGTAGCTGCCGGGGCGAAACGGTCCGTTCGAAATGGTGGTCTCGGCGAAGGGGTGGAGGCTGCCGCACGAAGAAGGAAGCGAGGCAGAAGTTAAGTGTAAAAGAATCAATCAATATACAGGCCTCATTGGGGTGAATGGGAGAAGAAGGGGAGGGGAGGACGGCGGGCCAGGAAGAGGAGAGAGCGGGAGAAAGAAAAAAAAGAGGCTGATGGTGATGATGATGGGGGGGGATTCCGTGGGCCGGAGAAGAGGATAACGATGGGGGGGGACGGATGATGGTACGAGCAAGCAGGAACTGGAGCAATTGATAAATTGATAATTGATATGATAGGCTGTAGTCGGCAATCCGTACTCCGCATGTATGCCTTGGTTAGGTAGGCAAGTCAACGGTGGCACTGTGGCACTGCCTGGCTGCGGGACTGCCTAGGCCAGGTCCACTGGGCTGACTGGACTTGGTACACGAAAAAGCGCAAAGGAGCTACACCTGGCATTGCTGCCGATGGCATCGGACCAGACGTTCTGACGGCCCAGACCGCATTGCAGACTCCGGTCGGGCCATTCCATGCTCTCTACGGAGTCTATTACCGAGTCTATTACCGAGTCTCCTACGGAGTAACGGAGTAAGTAGTCTGTACAATCCAAGGTCTGCTTTGCCTTGGAACAGAATGCGGCATCGACGCGGGGAGCGCAGTTCGGGTCTTGATCACTCTCCGTGCTCCGTGTGTCATCAGATGGCAAAGTGCAAATTCCCAGGCTGATGTTTCCCCATGCCCTCCGGACTTCGGGGGGCTCCGCGCTTAGATGTAAAGAAAGAACCAGACACACCCATTCCAACCTCGCCGTCGATTGATCATACAGTAATCCGTAGCTCGTGTCAGTCCTGCGCTATTGTGGAATCGGCGCAACCCGTAATCATACCCCAATACCCCCCGATACCCGATGTAAGGACAACAATAGCAGGCAGCATCCCCAAGGTCTGAAACAAAAGACTTCAATGCGGGCTCCGGGGGTTGTCCGGTGGCCTTGAGCTTACCACGCGTCCTGTCCATGATGGCCCCACGCGTTGCACTCGGCGCCAGAGCCAGGATTCCGTATTGTTTTTTCTTTTTTCCTTCATGCATGGATTCTCCATCTGTTCATCGGAAATCCACCACATCTGCTGCAGTGATCGAAAAGGAAGAGGATGACAAAAGAACAAAAAAGCCGAGGCGGACCTGTGGGTAAAGGTAATCCCGTCGTTTACACCTCTCACGTGACCGTCCACCTGCCCCGACAGAGAAACTCACCAACGACAACCATGGGCTCGATTGCAAGAGCCATCTCGCGTCGACACAGTGACAGCTGGCTGGCAAACAATGAAGGAAACTGCCCTGGTGCGACAACAAGCCGAAATCCTCCTGACGTGGGTTTTGGATTTTGGATCTGCACGATGCGATGCGATACAAGGCATACAAGGCGAGACAGACAGACAGACAGTCAGTCAGTCAGTCAGTCAGTCAGTCAGACAATCTCCCTTCGGCCCCGTCTCTCCCAATATCCCAATATAGAATGCCGCCAGGAATGGCGGATGTTTTGGGAGGGCACAAGACTGGAGCAGGAGGGACGTCCGGCTCTCGTTGCTCCCTCCCCCTCACCACGTCCAACACATTTTGAAACCACCAACCAACCAGCATTCCGGCACGGCAGTTGATTGACTCTCGCCGGCCCCTAATAAATCAGCAGTCTATTGGCCACATCAACAAGCCACTAGTCCACGTAAACTTCAAACTTGCATTGTACCTTGACCCTTGCAGACTGGCATTCTGCCTGGCAGATGCGGGAGCTGATAGTCATTAGTAATTCGAGCTTTAGAACCAATGCTGGCTAGATGGCTTCTACGTTGATGTACGGATCACGCACTCAAACAAAGGTCGTGGCAGAAGCAACATGCAGATATACATACAATGTACGGAGTACTTGAGTACTCCGAGTTATCCGTCGTGAAACGAACTTCCCTGACTTACAAGCCATCCACAGCCGGCGCCAGGATGACAAGTTGGGCAATATTTCAGGGGTTCAGAGCCATCGCATTGCGTGCATCAAGAGAGGCCGGCCAAAGACGCCCTGCGAACCCCGGATCCACTCCACTAGAAGAAGCAGGGAGAGAGCTCCAGGCTCCACCCTCGGTGCTGCATACCCGCATACCCGCATACCCGCATACCCGCATACCCGCATACCTGCTACCCCAACTCTTGGTCCTTCTCCTGAACTTTAAAATACTCTGTCTGACTAATGTAACATGATGAGCACCCATCATAGACTGAACGCCTCCCAGGCGCTAGATGGACGGCTGCACTAGTAGTAGGCGGCTCGCTGCTAGCCAAATCGGTCAAGATCTACGAGGCGAACCAAGCTTTGAAGCTCGGGACCGGACCATGAGGACATGTGCGTTCACCAGGACCATCTGTCCTTTCGCCGAGTCATCGAGCAGAGTGGTTTGTGAAAGTGCTTGATCATAGCGTCTATTGGAGTGTTAGATGGCCAGTGTCCTGAGCAGCCCGGGTTCCATGCAAGAAAATTTGCTTTACTATACTATCCTTTGATACTGCCATTGTATATATCCACGTGCCTTGTAAGCATCATATCCTCTATGGCGGGTTTGCTCTTCCTCTTCTCGACCCAAGACATACTGAATCTAAAATGCATGACTGTGAGGCATTCGCCCTTCGAAAGGAGACCGAGCACCCAGCTCATCAAACGCTTGCTCAAGAAGAATAACGTGCTTCGTTTCCTAACCCCAAACGCCGATAATTCTCATGACGCAGAAAGAGCGTCAAGGCAGCATCATTCTGTTTGCTCGCTGGACCCATGGCCCCCAAAAATATGCTGAATGCTCGTGCTCATGAAGAGAAACGGCATTGTCTATCGACTGCTCTCGCAGCTGAAATAAAGGGTATCTACTTGGCGTGCTTCTTGAACGCCAAAAGCTCGGCCAAGCTTCCGAGAGGGCATCCGTGCTTCAAAAAAGTCATGTGCCAGCAATTCTTCAGCTGAAGCACGGCTCTTCACGTCGACGCAGAGGCAGACGGATAGGAATGCCTTGAGTTCCTTGCTGAGCTTTTCGGGCTTCTTGAGCCGAGGGGTTCCGTTGGTGGCAATCAGATAGAGTGCTTTCAGGGGTTCCTCGTTGAGGTATGGTGGTTCAGACTCGATCATTTCGATAGACATGATGCCAAGTGACCACACGTCGACCTTGGGACCGTACTCCTTCTGCTTGACAACTTCCGGAGCCATCCAGTACGGCGTTCCCACCATCGTGGCTCGTTTCGATTTCGACGCAGTAAGCTTGGCGCAGAAACCAAAGTCGGCTGGAACGTGTTAGTTTCGTGCACAGCCTACAGGCATCAATGGGATATACTCACTAATCTTGACATTTCCCCGTGCGTCGAGGAGCACATTGTCACTCTTGATGTCTCTGTGAATAATATCTTGAGAGTGAAGGTGCTGCAATCCGCGGCAAGTCTAGTGAGAGAAGAGATAAAAAGACTCTGGTTAGTCCATGGAATTTAGTGTCGAATGGAAGTAGCATCGAACAATTTACCTCGTTGCAAATAGTCGAGATCTGCTCTTCAGAAATAGACGGATTGTTGTCAATGACATCGGTAAGTGCGCCACCCTCCATATATTCCATCACAACCCAAAGTTCCTGGTCGTTGTTTCTCAGAAAGGCATCGACAAAGTTGACAATGTTTCTGTGCTTGCTGTCCTTCATGACCATGATTTCGTTCACAATCAACTCCTTCCTTGGCTGGTGAGCAAGGTCCATTTGCTTGATGGCGACCTGCGCCCGCGCGCCTTGCTGTCGAAGAATCTCTCGTGCAATACCCTGGGCAGTCTCCTTGACCTTGGCAACGTAAACAGATCCAGAGGCACCTTGGCCGATCTTCTTCTGCTTGGAGTAGGACAGATTTGGGTCGTCTTTGGATACGGCCTGCTTGAGCTTTGCCATCACATCATTTTCCGACATTGTGGACATGCGCACATCCTGCTTGCGCTCTGATGGTGCTGGTTTTGCAGTGAGAGCAGCTTCAGCGGCCTTGACGCCGTCTACTTGTTGTTGGGCTTGGCTAGGTTTGGGAGCCACATTCAGAGGTTTAACAGGTGCCGGAAGACGAGATGCAGCCTGTGCGGGTTGAGGCTGTCTCGGCTGCGGCGTCTGTGTCCCGTTTGGATTTCTCGGTGCCGAAGTCCCATCGTTTCGTGGCATTCGCGATGCCTGGCTCGCAGGGTCACGGTAGGCGCTGGAGCTTGATTGAGATCCTGGGGGTGGGCGTGGTGAAGACTTCGACGACGGAGGAGCAGGCGCTGCCCTCTGAGCGCGCAAGCCATTAGCTGGGCTGCCAGACGAGTTTGGCGCCGGCGGCTGGCTCTCGAAGGATTGTAGCGATCACCAGATGGCGAGGATCCAGAGTTACTACCATAGCCACCACCAATCTCTTGCTGAGCCAAGGGCAGCTTGTTCTTGGGTAGAGATGCATTGTAGGCCTCCATCTCTCTCCGTTCTCGCTCTTCTGCTTCACGCTGTCGTTGCGCGTCCATCTGCTTTCTTCGTTGTTCCTCTCTGAGAGCATCCTGTGATACATAGTTGGGTGATGTATTCTGCATCTGCTGGCGCTGCTGCTGCTGCTGCTGCTCTCCTGGCGTAGGCCGCCTTGACGTGCCGCTGCTCGATTTTGGCGGTGTGCCGCTGTGGTTGCGCTGAGTAGGGGTGGGAGGAGCTGGACGAGGAGGAGCGATCGAATTCCCAGCATCAAGCTGTTTGTGCTGCATGCCTCCTGGGGGTGTTGGTGTCATGCTAGAATACTGATTTGGGTTTTCGGCTCTCTTAGCAAGATCAGTGTAGAAGTCGAGAACCTCAAACACAGCCTGAGGATTACGCTCATAGTCCTCTTTGGTGATTGCCGATGAATTGAGTAGCTTAGACCACTCGGGTGGCAAGCCCACAAACTCGCCAGTTTGGGGATCGAAACCGACGTGCACGGCATGGGAAAAGTTGGTTGGGTTGCTCACGCCTCCCATGCCTGGACAAGCACCATAAATGAAGTCGATCCATTCATATAGGTCGTCGTCACTCTTGACCTTAATTTGGAGTGTCTTGGTTTGACCGTCGTCGTCTCCAGGGCTGTTTGAGGAACCGTCGGGCTTTCTCTTGACCTCGAAGATGGTACCTGCGGATTCTACTCTGCCAACATTGACGACGTCTTTCAAGTATAGAGTGTACGATACTTTGCCACCTTCTGTTTTGTGAAAGTCCAGAGATTCCTTTCGAAGAATCAAATACTTTTGCTTCCAAGGCTGAATGAAGTTCTTGCTCTCCTTAACTGATGCCCAACCCTCTTTCTTGACAGCAACGCCTCCCATGCCGTCCATGTTGTTCGACTGTTGGCGGGCAATCGGTAGGAAATTGTAGAGCCCGTGTAGGTGGAAGTAGCGGTACTTCGAATGGGGAAATCGCCATATTGGCCATGTTTCCTGGTAAATTGGTGCTCGGCGTCAAGTTGAGTCGCGGTCTGTCAGAGGGAGGTTTGGGAGCCGGTCCAGGGTTCATGAACTGGCCGGCAGAGTAGACGCTGAGATCTTGTTAGTCCGAGGGTTGCCAAGTATAGGTTTGTTTCAATAGCATTTGAGCCATGGCTGGTCTTGAAGGGAAGCGCAGAGAGACGCAAGAGCCGGATCTGAGCTCCAACTCCCCAAAGAAGAGCCGTAGCCCAACTAGGACAACGGCAACGACGGTCTAGCTGATACTTGGCTACCCATTGAACCATAGCAGACAGTCGGCGTAGAGCCGAGACCCCTGGTACGATGCTCGGCAGACCAGATATCCGCATAGTGTGTCGCTCCGCAATGGGATCGCTCGCATAGTTCCAGGGAAGCCAAGGGGCAAGAAATGCATCAAACGTACCCATTTTGCGCCATCTTGGAGGCAATTAAAACGGACAAGGTCGAGCTGAAAGAACCTGATGTCGCAGGTACTATTCGTTTCGAAAGCTGGAAACCCTTGTGCCTGAGATCCTGTTGTATCGATGTCGAGACAAAAATGGAGTTGCGGTGACCCAAGCACGCTGTAAATCCCCAAGGCACGTTTATCTGTGCTAGGTACTCGGCGCAGAGATATCAAAAGATGATTGAAACAAAAACGAGGTTGGAAAGAAAGCAATATGAGCTCGAGCGCCCTCGGTCTGTCCAGAAATGACGGGCCTTGACGCTGTGATCCAGGCGAAAGCGAAAGAGGGGCGGCGGCGCATGGACCTGGGGAGGTTATAGTTATGTCTGGCAGAGGAGCAGCGGTAAAGTGCCCAGGAGAGTTGGAGAGGCAATATTCGAATGTCGGCCAAAACCGGGGCACTTTTTCACGAACAGCAAAGCAGGAAAAAAAACAGAAGATGCCAATGGTTGTTGGAACGCGAAACAGGACGGCTTCGAGGCGGTGCAAGGGCCGTCAAAGATGGAACAAGTTGCTTGAACCAAGAAAGGTGGGAGAAGGAGGAGGAGGCGGCGGCGGCGGAGGAGGGAGGGGGCTAGCAGCAAGAAGGGGTGGGGGGGGCGACAACGACGTGGGAAATGGAGATCATTGAGCACTTGCGAGCACGGGCAACACGAACCGAACACTAAAGGTCATTTGTTCTCCTGTTAGCTCGGAGCACACGACTCCGTAGCGCGGGAGAGCTGTCTGTGTTTGTCCGACTAACAAAGGTACAAAGCTCCCCAGGCGGCGACAGACGTTGCACATTGATCCGTCAGATTCAGATGGCGGCGTTTCACAGCTCGTCAGTTTGGGCAACCAACAGCACAGAAGCGCAGAAAAGCCAGAGCCAGCGCCAGCCAGCCTGAAAGATCAGGCCTGAGGGTGTGATCCACGAGCCGGTGCAAACTTTGCGCGGGTGCAAAATACTTGCCTTTCTCCCTTTTCCTAGGACAAATGGATCGAGCATGAAACTTCGACTGGTAGAGAAACCTAACGATAGGGGTGTTCTTTCAGGACGGAATTACCCGCATCAAGACCACTACAATTACTTACTCTACCACATACGGAACCTTGCAAGCATATTCTCTCCTTCTGATGCAATCACGTTTTGGTAGGCCACGGAGCTGGTGAAGATATCAAGTTCTTCAACAACCTTGACTACGCTGGTGAATCGGATGAACAGGACAGCGAAGACCACGGGGGGCCACTTGATTTCCCTGTTGAGCATAATTACGCATGAGCATGACGCATAACAGCCTCACATGTCAGGACAGCCATGTAGGTAAAGCCCCATGTGCATCACGGCACTCATACTATTCAATATACGAATCTGCGCATGCTCCCACTCACCAATCCGGGGAGAATGTGCAGTATAATCTGTTCATATATCGTTCCACCATATCAGGTGTCCGCTCTTTTGCCACCTCCGCCAGTAAGTATATCCCTCCATCCACACACCAAGTGCGACTCGTCTCAACGGGAAGCAATCTCGACTTCTTGGCCCTCAAACTTGGGCAACTCGGAAGCCACCTTCTCCCAGTTCTTTGAGCCACCCACAAGAGCCTTGATAGCGTCAATGATCTTGGATTCCTCGGCACGGACTTGCGTCGTCGAATCACGGTCTCTTAAGGTGACGCTGCCATCTTGCAAGGTCTGGAAGTCGACAGTGATGCCCAGGGGCGTACCGAGCTCATCATTTCGACTGTATCGCTTACCGATACTCGCCGACGAGTCATCAATGCGGTTGGAGATGCCGATGCTGCGAAGCTGTTGCGAGAGCTTTTTGATGTGAGGCCTGAACTGGGCGTTGGATGAGAGAGGAACGATGAGAACCTTGGTGGGTGCCACTGTGGGGGGGGAAGGAGAGGACCTGTTGGGTTTTAGTTCAAGTTGCGTTAGCAGAGTACAATAATCGCCGTCATCGGGCCATGGGATGTTGTGAAATA
Source organism: Epichloe glyceriae (assembly GCA_023658535.1). NCBI lineage: Eukaryota > Fungi > Ascomycota > Sordariomycetes > Hypocreales > Clavicipitaceae > Epichloe > Epichloe glyceriae. Next base: position 5,644,776 of record CP098289.1, on the reverse strand, counting down.
AATGAGAACTAACACCGCGAGCCTCGTCACCGCCGTCGCTGCCACGAGTCCAGAAGTTGTGCTCGATTAAGCAGTACAAGATGCGACCAATACCAAATGAAGGCTCAATGACATTGGGAGTGAATTCTCTCGTGTTCTCAACGCGCTTGCGGAACTCGACCTTGAGGGTGTCACTGCCAACCTCAACCTTGCCGTCACCAACGCCGGCAACCTCCAAGCTGATCTTGCCCGAGTCGCTCAGCTGCTTGGCCAGCTTCTCTCGCTCCTCCTGGGAGGTAGCCAGCAGGGCCGTCTCCACCGTCTTGGCATCCTTCTTGAACAAGGGACCAAACTTCTTCTTCTCAATATCAACTTGCCACTCCTCAATGACAAGGGGCTCTTCCAGGCGCTCACGGACAACAAGAGGAGCGCCAGTCTTCTTGGCATGAACGGACAGATCATATGCACTTCGGTCGGCACATCCGACACACTCGACCCAGCCAGAGCTGCTTAGCAGCTCGGCGTCCCAGCAGTCGCAAGCATAGTGGGCCATCTCGTTAGCCATGTGCTGGCGGAATCGCATCTTTGACAGGTCAACGCCAATCCTCTCCAGGAAAAGGTGGATTCTGGCGAGGAAGTAACCAAGAGTCTCGTTATCAACAAGACCTTCCTTGACGGCCTGGCCAACAGTGAGCTTTCGGGTGCTAGTCTTGCCAGAGAGCTGGGTATCGCGATCCAAAAGGACTAGCTCCACGTGTGCCACATCCTGGAAGCGTTCGTGCTTCTTGCCGCCCTGAGGGTCGACAAAGTGCTCAATCTCGGCCATCAGGAACTCTCGCACTCTAAGAAGACCAGCACGAGGGGAAATTTCGTTTCTGTAGGATTTACCAATGGAGGCGGAGGCAAATGGCATGCCACCCTGGTTATACTCGAGAAGCTTGGCAAAGTTGAGGAACTGGCCCTGAGCGGTCTCGGGGCGCAGATAACCGGGAAGATTGCTGCTGGGACCAATCGAGGTCTGGAACATGAGGTTGAAGGCAACGGGATCCGAGGGCAAAACGCCGGTGGCCGGGTTCTTGAGGTCGTATTTCTTGATCAATTCGCCGAGTTGAGGGCCGTCGTAGTTGTCGATTCTCGCAAGAACCTCTTCGTATTCCTTGACCACTGCATCATCCAGCTTTACGGCCTCAGACTTGGCCTTCTTCTTCTTCTTTTGGGGTCATCCTTTTCTACCACTTGTTGGCCACGGGCCTCTTTGTCACCATTGAGTCTTGCTTCGAGAATGGCCTCGACGAAGTGATCGGCTCGCAGAATTTCGCCGTTCTTGGGATCCTTGCACATCCAGTCGGCAAACTTGTCGACATGGCCACTCGTCTTGAGAACTTCGTGAGGAGTCAAGACGGTGCAGTCAACCTCGAGCATATCCTCCTCGAGGACGAAATGCTTGCGCCAAAGATCGACAATGTTGGCCTGTAGAGAGCAACCCGGAGGGCCATAATCGTAGAGACCTCCGACACCACCGTATATTTCGAAAGAGGGCGTGTAGAACATACGCCGCCTCAGCATGGCGTCGAGGACTGGCTTGTCAAGGGGCTGACCCTTGAGGGTCGTTGCTGTCGTAGTCATTGCGGGTTGCTGGTTCCTTTGCGACTTCTGGACCTGACAGGCGTTGAAGGCACGATAAACGGACAAGCTGCGCCAACAGGTCAGCGGGAGATTTCGAGAAAGGCTACGCGCGACGAGACGCGATATATAGGGCAAAGCGGAAATGGTCCGAGGTCGAATTGGCTTCATCCACTTGATCTATCGGGAGGTTCGAGGAAAGCAGAGTGCGTGAGTCACAATAAACTCGGCCGCACTTGATCCCTCCGTCAAACCAAATGGTGGGGGGTTATCAGAACTTGTCTTGCAGATCCACTTGTGGTGAATTAGGCCGTACCCTATAGTGCATTTGGTGTGGGAACACTGGAGCTGGAGCTGGTGCTGGTGCTGGTGCCTGAGCTCAGAGCTTGTGGACAAGAGGTGAGCCCACGGGAGAGGAGGTCTGGTAGAGGCGTCTGATGGGAATCCAAGCAAGGAGCTCAAGTGTCTGCGCGAAATTTGTCTCTCCTTGTTGTGTAATGTATTAATTATCATGCGACAGGGGCTCTCCGAGTTCCACGGATGTCTCCAGAGCGACCCCCTCGGCCTCAGGCCGCCCTGAAGTCATATTTACTGCCCCTTCTTCCTCGATCGAGTCGATTAGACATGCGCCAGCTTGATTGAAACAACCTGGACTATTCCACAAAACACCTGCACGATAAGTATCACGAAGTATTCTGTTGGACCGCGAATAGCAAAATGTCCATTCTCGCAGCAGATGGTCTTAGGATGCTCGTGGAGAACTGGTTTAGCTAGCAAGTTCCTGCGCACGTTCGTTCGACGAAGGGATCTTATCGGTAAGCCCCCACTTCCGATAAGCCTAACTATCGGGAAAGGGTCGGCTTCACGATTTTTTTCTTTTCTGCCACAAGTTGATTGCTAGGCTGCTTCAGACGACGTTCCATTGCAGGCAGCGCCGCAGGCATAGCAACAGAAAGGTTTGCAGTTCGACAGAAAGAGTGACGAACGAGGGATTTATTTCCTTCTCAGCCTTGGTCAGAAAGCTAGCTCCGTGAAAACCCGCAAGCCTCGCGAGTAAAACAGGATGCGCCCGCTCACAGAGCAAGAGACCAAGGTCCTCTTCACCAAGCTCGCCAACTACACGGGCAACTCGCTCAAGAACCTCATTGCCCCCCCCCCTCGACGATGGCGATCGGTTTTGTTTCCGGCTGAACAGGGATAGAGTGTACTATGTCCGACTGTCTATTGCCAACATTGCCACGTCGATAGCTCGCGACAAGCTTCTTTCCCTGGGAACCTGCATCGGTATGTCTGCATCCCACTACACTGACGTCTTTTCTTTTCTTTTCTCTTTCTCCGCCAGAAAGTAGGGCCTATTCGAGACGGCAGCTGACACGCCGATCCTCCCGCATTTGTAGGCAAGTTCACAAAAACCGGCAAGTTTCGCCTGCACATTACCGCCCTCGAAATCCTTTCCGGGCACGCCCGATGGAAGATCTGGGTCCGTCCCAACGGCGAGATGCCTTTCCTATACGGCGGCAATGTCGTCAAGGCGCATGTTGGCAGATGGTCTGATGACTGCCCCGAGCACCAGGGTGTGGTCGTGTTCAACATGAATGATACCCCGTTGGGTTTTGGCATCACGGCGAGAAGCACGGCTGAGGCCCGCCGGCTGGACCCGACTGGCATCACATGCTTCAGACAGGCGGATTGCGGAGAGTACCTGCGTGATGAAGATAACCTGTTTGCTACGACATAAGACAGGGTCGCAGTTATGGTTGCGCTTGCGGACAACGGGATGGGAACGAGATGCAACGGGGATCGGGCATCCGTTTACGGCGTTGGTTTTTTTTCTTTTTTCAAACCGGGACGAAATTTTAGGCTGTTTGTTCTTCAAAATCACATCACATGGGCGTTGCAAAAGCGAGATCAAATATGACAGGATACACAAGAGATGGGCTGGAAATACTGTTGGAGGAAGAAATGTCCGCAGCAATGAAAAGATGTTCATTCATTCATCCAGTCAAACGATGTAGACGGTTAATATTTAGGTTCATCCAATCTGTGACCACAAAAAATGTGGGTGCAAACAGAAAAAAATTGATGCCAGTCAGTATCCAAGGAAATTAAACAATCATGCTGTATCAAAATTGTGCTGTATCAAGAGGTTTGTCTGTAAGTGCCGTGCAACGGCATATGTGGATCGTTACGATAAAAAGATAGTTCAACAAGTCATTAGAAGAGGTCGCTAATTGGAGTGGCAGGTCGACTGTCTTTTCTGAAAAAAGCCAATGTGTGATCGCTGAGCGACATACTCGCTATCAGCGTAGCCGAGGATGCCATGAATATCAGTGCTCTGGTGTCCCATGATTCTGGTAATTTCTGCGGAGGCATAGTTGACCAAGGCACGACCAACCTCGAGAGGCTCACCATCCCACATCTGACCGTCAGCAGTGGGTGTGGATCGGCGGTTGACGACCGCCAGACGCACCACCTCATGCTGTGCGAAGTTGCCCGCGATGTCAACGATGCCGACGGGGAGCAGCCCGGCCTTGTCCAACAAGGCTCGGTGGCACCCTTCATCAATGAACAAGGTACCATGGGGTGTGGGTGTATGCAGCAGCCAGAAGTAGCGATCTGAGATCGGATCACTGGATGGCATGAACCGCGTGTGTAGTGGAGGGAGAGTTCATCATTCATGTTGCTGATGGAGGGGTCCATGAGGTTCAGTGACGTCGTGGTACGAGACAGCGGAGGCTCGCTGCCACTATGCACGCTGTGGTCATCAGAGTCAGATGCAGATGATGGGTTACCGTTTGCTAGCTTCAATGCATGCAAGTAACGAACGATGGCGAGAATGTTACCCGGGTTGGAAGACCGGGTAATTATCGTGGTCACACCCGCCAACGTGCCCAGCTTGGCAGCGATGATCTTGGTGCTCATGCCGCCTGTTCCCAATAAAGACCCGGCACTTGATACTATTTGGGCAATCAGTTAGTTCCACAATCGAAAAAAAAGAAGCTCGGCAGAGTGCAGAGTGCAGAGTGCAGAGTGCGGGGAAGAAGGTGAAGCTTACCATCTGCTTCGAGAACGGAAAAGTCGTCCACGATTTCAATGGGCTTGGCATCGGGGTTCGTTCGAGGGTTTTTGTCGTAGAGACAGTCCACATCCGTCATGAGGAACAAAAGGTCGGCATGAATCATGGCTGCGGTAATAGCAGAGAGAGTATCGTTGTCGCCGAATTTGATTTCAGAAACAGCAAGGGTGTCGTTCTCGTTGACAATGGGAATGACGCCCATGTCAAGAAGTTGACTGACGGTATTCTGGGCATTCAAATACCGTGTGCGCTGTTTAAAGTAACAAGAAACAAAGAGTCAGTTTTCTGCGGCAAATGTTGTACAAGAAATGCAGATACAAAGCCCCCATGAGGAATTGTTTTGGACCACAGCAAAGGGTGCGGATTGCACGTACATCTGCAATATCATTTCTGGTCAATAAAATTTGGGCAATTGGCTGTGACAAATGGCCAAAGAGGCTGTCCCAAAGACTCATTAAACGACATTGACCAATTGCTGCCAAGGCCTAGAATGGGAAACCATGTTAGCGGATGTTTTGAAAGAGGACAACCGAAAACATGGTGTATCACTTCGGCATACCTGAAGTTGTGCGAGGTGCTTGGGACGCTTGTCAACGTCCATTCTCCGGAGACCGACTCCAATGGCTCCGGAAGAGACAATAACAACTCTGTGGCCATTCTTTCTCAGCTTGAAGGCGGTGTCCACAATCAAGGTAAGGATGGGCAACAGAGGTTCATGAGTTTTTTCATCCACGATGGAACTCGTCCCCAGCTTGATGACAATAGTCTGTTGACTTCTTGAGTGCTTCATCTCGGCGGCTTTTGATCATGAAGAGTTAGCAAGGGAGAAAAGACCGAGGCCAGGTCCATGAAAGGCTTCGACGGCTTTTTTTGAAACAGGATGCTTTTGAGATGAGATCAGGAAATGACAACGACGGTGTTGAACCCTAAACCCCCCCCCCAAAACAGCTCGAGGAGAATCGGCTGACAAGTACGAAAGTACATGGCCGCAAAACTCTGAGGCGTACGTCACAGGCTTTCTCACATGTTGCTAAACTTACTTTTAGACTCCGTAAATGCCTCGTCCGTCATCTTGAAGGCGTGCCCTGCCGCGGTGTTACATCCCCTATGGGACGTTGGCATGCATCGTGTCTGGAAATTTTGAATCATCTCATTGGATTTGGCGCAGGATCCTGGGCCGACGCCGGACCCGCAAAGCGGGCTGCGCCAGTCGTCATAGGCGGCTGAGCGAGTCAAGCTGGGCCCATGCGGACTGCTTGGAAGGTAGTGGTTATGTAGTGCTCCAGCTAGGGGGGCTAGGTACATTTGCGGCGCTGCTTGGTGCGCCGAGGTACTTCCAGGCTGTGGAAGTCCCTTTGTGTGGGGCGCTCACCGCCCGGGTTCTGTCGCGCCTGTCCAAGGGCGGCGCGATCGACGTGGAAGAGCATAGAGGTGGCAGAATTTTTTCACCTCTGCGGCGGCTGGTTGGCCAGTCTCGCAGCCAGAGGCTAAGATCCATGTCCGTGCTGGTGGTTTCGACAAGGACGAAACATACATATGTATACAATATATGTAACCCCTGTATGATTTTGCAGAGGTACAAGCCCCTCTTTATGCAGCTAGCAGGTTCCCCTCTTGTAACAGCTGCAATCAGTGTGCCCGCAGGCTAGCAGCTGTTATGGAGGTATAAGGTGGATATATAGGGTATTGGTCGCCACTTAGAAATATATTCTTTTCTATGTAATTTCCCCTAATTTAAAGTCACTTCAAGCTCTATAATTCGCGCATTTCTAAGCTAACCTGTTAATAGGCTCCTTCCCCTGTCAGGTCATTAATGCAAAATTAAAGAGGGTTGTATTGTATATACGCATGTACCTTGGGTCACTACATCAATGCATATAGCTATTTTATATAACTATAAAAGACGTGATTAACACTATTAATACCTAGTAAGTAAGTAAGTGATTTATAGCAATTAAATTGTAAAGCCTTAGGCTTTGCCTAAGCATTAGTTGTAGCGCACAGAAGTCGGGGGCTGTTATAAGATAGCCAGGGGATATAAGGGGCACAGTAAGGGATAGGCATCCTGTTGATTTCAGCGGGCCCGATAGAAGAGACTACCGTCTTCCTAAGTCAATAGGGAAAAAGAGAACAGGAACAGAAACGTGGTTCTATTCATAATGTCTGGTCTTCGGAAAAAAGGGAAGAAAGGGAGCTTGCGAAGGCGAAGGAATTCTCGTGAGATCGATCGCGCCCGGGTCTGATCCTCGCGATCGCAAGCATCTATCTAATTGACTGTTCCAACACATCCTGCCTTCCTTTCTTTCCTCCTCAAGTTTCTCAATATCATATCGACGCCCAACAGCAGTCGCCTAGGGGCCAGTCCATAACATAAATCTAGTAGTGATTATTTAAGGCACACATAGTAGAGAGTTAACTACTTAATTCAATGCTAGCATAGCAGGAATTATAATATAATAAAGCTAAGTGTCGTGGTCTTGTCCTCCCAATCTGGCGACAATTGTCGCCGCTTTTGGCGGCATTGACCGGCGGGGCATCCTCCTGCACACGCCCCCCCCCCAGACTCCCACATCAGCCACTCTGGCTCGAAAAGTAGCACGAAAGTCTACATTGAATGCACACGGCTACCATTGCTTGCAGAAGCAGTTGAATGAGAAGACATCCCTTGCTCCAATAGATGCAGACACCACGAAAGCCAATATCTTCTATATAAGGAAGAAGTTCACCAGGTAAAAGGTAAACAAGACCCTTCGCTCAGATATTTGGTAACATTGCACTAGGTTCTGCCGTGAGAAACAGCACGGGAGTTAGAAGGATGCCATCAAATGGCAGTATTGCGACAAGGGCCTGATCATGACATTTCTACTTTCTACTTTGTATCTGTGAAACCTATATACAGCCCAGACGAAAGGCATCAAAGAGAAAGACAGTTCATCAGTATTGGCGGGACTTGAAAATACTCTATCGCCGCTCAAATGAGGGCAGAGTTGTCAATGCAAACGATTACGAAGAAATTCGGAAGGCATGCGTGCATCTGTTCTCCCTCGTGGCACACCTTTAAGCTGACTGCCGACAGTACATCAATGGTCACTTGACTGTAGCATTCAAGCTGGATGGCCAACCTCGGTCGAAGCCCGTCATGGGGGTCGATGACCTCCTGTTGGGTTTGACACATCACCGGTGTCGGAATAGGAGCATCTTCTCGGCCGAAGGCGATCGGCTTGACCTGTCCAACATTATGCTATTCCAGTCTTACACGGCCTGTCGTCCAGCGGAGCTGGTGGACGGTACCAAGTCTAGGGAGTGAGAGACCCGATGCTCGACGACTCAGACGATGAGTATTCAGATATCGAGATGTCCGCTGGACACGACCAAACGGTAAGACTATCCATTAAGGCGCAGCAAATTCAGCCTAGGATCGTCGTGCCGGAGGAGTCAGAGATAACGTCTGATTCAGAAACCGACGGTCTAGATGTATCGAGGCGATCGACGTGGCCGCTTCTGAGCAGATTCTGGTTCTTGATCAAGGTTGTCGATGCGTCGTTTCGCACCGCGTTTGCTAGTCGTTCCGAGCTCCTATGGTAGTTAATTTCTAAACCAACATAAGCATATACACAGAGATTGGTTGTACCTGTAGAGATAGGCTATTCTTTCTTAACGGTGAACGCGGCTACACACACTTAATACGCTTTAGGGCCTAACGCTTTTAAAGTCGTGCCGTCTGAGGCCGCTCTGATTTTTTAAATGCCCTGAGGCTGATTACCTTTGCATTGTAAGTAACTGCATTGCTAAGCGCCTTATGATACACCAACCGTGATCTTTTGGCGCCGATGATACGCGGCCCTTCTGAACGGCCCTTCTGAGCGGCCGACTGCGCTCGAATATGAGCCATGACGAGGAGAGCTCAATTGAGTGGTGCTAAAGCCATCTTACATGTGTGCAAGCGGCGCCGAAACCTGGCAGTCAGCACCAATCACGGGACCCACCACTCCAGTTGATTGCATACATAGGCATCTTAGTTAATTGTAAAAAATCAATAAACGCAAGCCACACTAAAGTTAGGTGTGTGGACCGTTAGTCTAGATTAGGACTAACGCGGTATGCGCATTTCGCGACCCAAGGTACATGCGTATGTACACAACAAAACATCTGCCACCATACCAGTTGACTCCATACCACCTTTCCTTCTCTCTTGCTGTGTCTTCCGAAGCCTCCGCCCCCCCCCCTAACGCGAGAACCCGCAAAACCTCGACCCAAAATATCATCCTGCCGGCCGGCCTGATCATTTTTCGACAATCCACAATTCCATCAGAGAACATCCAGTCAGCGACGACAACCCCTCACCCAAAAGCTGGCCGTGACCCCTTTTGCAGACCTATGTTAGCAACTCCCCATTCTGAAGCCTGGCGGACGCAAAGAAAATAAAACAAGGAGAGGGGGGAAAAAAAGAGGCCGAGAAGACGGGGAAAAAAAAAGAAAAAGGAACCCCCTCCCAAACAAACGAGTTCAAAGGCCCAGGCCGCTGCTTCCGCGCTCGGGGTTGCAACGGGATTATCAAGAGATGGCGTCTTCGAGCGCCACGCCGTCCGCGTCCGAAGCTGGCGCGCCAAGCGACGACGGAAATGTCAAAGCAAGTGCAAATGCAAATGCGAGGCAACCAAATCGGCCCCGGGAGCTTCTCAACGATCCTGCCCGCACGGGCTTCGATCCAGCAACCAAGTGGTGGATGAATTACTTCAACATCCTGTCCGGGCAGATGACCAGGGAAGGCCAGTTTCACTACCGAGAATGGCGCTACAAAGTCCACGAGGAGCGGGACTGTAAGCGCTGCGAAGAGTACCGGGATTGGCTATTCGTCCATTCCCCGTAGTTCGCTTCCTCTCGGACAAGATCAAAGACCTCAACGGCAAGCTTGACGCGTCCAACATTGTCTGTCGTCGATGTCCCTCACGGCTCGGGGAAGACGGCACCGTGAACCGCCAGGCCGGTGGCTTTGATCCCAAGCACGGCATCCTGATTTGTGCCAACGAGATGCGAGACCGTAAGCACATGGAAGACACGGTGGCACACGAAATGGTACATGCGTGGGATCATCTGCGATGGAAGATGGACTGGACAGGAGACAAGGACTTGAAGCATGCTGCATGCACAGAGGTGAGCCACGAATCCGGGCAACGAGAGAAAAGAGGCGCGGGCACGAGAGAGTGTCATGACAAACACACACCATGGGGTTCTTGTCTTGGGGAATCTTGACACCTACATGACGTACCTTACTGACACGTTGACTCTTGCAGATTCGGGCTTCAATGCTCAGCGGCGAATGCCGATGGACGAGAGAAGCCTTTACGCGTGGCCAGTGGTCAGTCACTCAACAGTTTCAGAAGTGTGTCCGAAGAAGAGCCATACAATCGGTCATGGCCCGACCACGGTGCAAGGATGATGTCCAGGCCACAAAGGTCGTCAACGAGGTCTGGGAATCATGCTTTGGCGATACTAGGCCGTTTGATGATGTATATAGGTGATGGGGACATGAAGCCATGCCACGATAATTTTCTGTATACTAGTGCATAATCTCCACCAGACGACGGCGTTGAGGGGGGACACAAATTTTGCAACGTCTTCAATACATTGATGATACCCAGAATTGACAAATACCTCATAGCAATGTGCTGCCAATAATGGACAAGTTTCGTCATCCAGGAAGAAGTCGTGAAAGCTACGGAATCGATCACGAGAGTGTAGACGAGACCAATAACGATAATTACACGAATGATATCAATGACTCCATTCCATGCGTGTGAGACGCCGAGACGAAATCGACGAGGAAACCCATCAAATTATTGAACACCCAACTCCGTTTGCGTCCTCATTATTTCCGGGACATTCTACTCCGACATATGGTCAACTGTTTCGCATATTATCCCCCCTCCCCCCAATGCTTCAATATCCTCTCTCGCGGTTGCTCGCCCGCTCTCCCTTGACGCAGTGCTTCAAGATCCAAGGATGAACCTGAACCTGGTCAAGAGAGATTCTCTTCTCCGGGTCAAGCACAAGAAGCTGTGAGCGCCTAGTTAGCAAAACAGACACGAAGAGACCAAGTACAGTCAAGCCAGCTCCAGATGGACGTACCCGCTTGATGAGATCACCCGCCTCGGAGCTAACAAACGACGGGACAGACATGTCAGCCCTCGCTATCCTTCGCTGGGTCATGACGGGCGTGTCCTCAAAGGGCGCCTCGCCGACAAGAAACTCGTACGTCAACACACCCAAGCTCCACAAGTCGACCTTTTCGGTGTAGTAGTTCTCAGACGACCCAGGCTTGATCATCTCTGGCGGCAAGTAATCCAGGGTGCCGCACATGGTCTTTCGCCTGTTATTAGGAGCATGCACGCTCCAGCCGAAATCCGAAATCTTGAGCTCGCCATGGATACCGACCAAGATATTCTCAGGCTTAATATCCCTGTGAATGACATGCTTGCGGTGCAGGTACCTCAAAGCAGACGCCATCTGAGCAATGTACTGCGCGGCCCTCCACTCAGGGAAGCGGCTCTCCTGCGGAGATGCTTGTACAGCTCGCCCTTGCCGGCGAACTCCAGAATCAAAAACACTCGCTTGCTGTCGTGGAAGTGGCCGAACATCTGCAAGACGTTGGGGTGCCGAAGGTTGCTCTGGATCTCAATCTCCCGACGGACCTGGCGCTCCACGCCGCCGCTCTGCAGCTCGTTCTTGTGCAGGACCTTGAGCGCGCAAATGAAGCCGCTGGAGCGCTCTCGAGCGAGGTACACCCGCCCAAACTTGCCCTTGCCCAGCGGCCGACCAATCTCAAACATGCCCAGGTGGAACTGCTTCGGCACAGGAGGTTGGCAGACGAGAGCGCTTTTCCCTCGGCGTCGTCGACGCTGCTGGATGAGGACCCCCGTGCGGCTGCCGAGGACGGCACCGGCTTGCGCGTAGGAGAGGCGGGATTGTTGGGTTTTCGCCGGGCGGCTGCTTGCGAGGGAGAGTCACGGCGGCGACGGCGCTGTGAGTCTGGGACTGCAAAGTGACCTTGAATAGCTGTGTGCGAGAGCTTCCCGGGGAGTTGTCCCGATGACGAGGACGATGCCAGGGTCTGCGATGACAAAAAAGGTGTCAGCTCTCGTTTCTCTCTTCTCTGCGACGCGTGTGTGAAGACGGCCCCGTTGAGCATCTTTCCCGATCCGAAGGGAAGGGCCGCTTACCTCGCCCTTCGCATGGAGCTTGCTGGTGCCTTCGCTGCCATCGTTGTCATCTGCAACGACCAGGCGCTCGAAGCGCGTCTCAAGAGTGCGGGTAGCCATTTGGGGACGACACAGATATCGACGCAAGCTCAAGATGATGGAGTGTGGGGAGTAGCAGGCAATGGGCAGCTCTGTAATCTCTACTGGGCCATCATGGGTATTAAATTAGGTAGGTAGGTAAGCTGGGCTGAATGCTGAATGCTGAATGCTGAATGCTGAATGCTGGCTGGGGTCTGGCGTCTGTCTGGACGTCTGGAGTCTGGATGACCGTTGTGGGTGGGTAAAGGTCGAGCCAAAAAACAAGCCGGTGATGGGTTGTCACGGCAACCGGCAACCACCTCCTCAGTGCTCACCTCCTTTTGCACGATCATGGAGATGCACTTACGACAACTACAACAGTTCACTCATCACATACATTCGTTGCACCATGAATAAAAAAAAGGCTGTGTGTGAGAAGAAGAAATGATTGTGGTTTTCTTTTCCCTGTGACAAAACGCTTGGCGGCAATTTATGCGGCCTAGTAATGAACAAATACCCCGAAAGCGTAACAAACTGCACCTCGCAGAAGATGAACCAACAAAACAAGAACACAATAACACCCCTCGATCCTCCTTTTCCCCCTCTCCGCCTAAGAAAAAGAAGAAGCAGACACCAACGAGCTGTGCAGCCCCCGGAACAGGGCACGAGCCTGAACCTTTGCCGTCTCAAACTGCTGCAAGTTCTCGTACTTGCCGTCGAGCTTTTCCTCCGCCTCAGCCAGGGCCTTTAGCCCGAGTCCGACTTTCTCAGCCATGGATCGACACCTCGGAAGCTCGGCAGGAGGCATGCGTCCTTGCCAGCCAGCAAAGGCGTTGAGCCAGCCCAGCTCCTTTTCCCACTCGGACTTGCATCGGTGCAAGTAGTCGGCGCCTTCGGGAGTGAGCCCGTATACCAGCTCCATGTGCTCGTGGCTGATGAGCTGCTTCTCAACCAGGGTGACATCGGTCATCAGGTCGCCCCAGAGCGGAAGACCATCGATGTCGTCCTCCTCAAAATAGTCGGGCTCGATTCGACGATTCAGGAGCAAGCGGTGCCAGAGCACCCGGAGGCCCCGGTAGGCGTTGTAGATGTCCCGGTGGACGGGCTTGATGTCGTGCTCTTCAAAGACCTGGGGGCCGATCTTTGTCGCCCTCATCGTCAAGAGGTGTTGCTCCAAATCCTTCAAGACCTTTACTTTGTTGGTCTGGAACATCTGCGTCTCGCCTGCGTCCCATTCGGGACGGCTCTTGACGCTGCACTGTCGCACTGAATTGAGAGGACAGTGAACATAAGGCAAGATATATACGTCGACGTCTTGCTCGTCAGAAGCGGTGTCCTGATCTTGGTGAACGATGTTGTAGTCCAGGTCACAACGGGTCCCGCACCGCTGGCATTGCAGGAGACAGGAGGAGTCGAGTCGGTCGTGGAGCAACAACGGGGTCGTCTGGTACTGACCGGGGATCTCGACGTCCTCGGGCTGCTCGTCGGGGAACTGACTCCATTGCTGGGCCGACTTGTTGTAGTTGCACTCATCCAGCTTGTATAGGAAGTACCTGATGCCGCGCTTCTTGATAGCCTTCTTGGATTTCTGCCCGAGCGGTTCATCTTCGGGCTCCCAGTCGGGGATGGGAGGAGTCTGCGTTTGCGACGCGACTTCGGGAGAAGAGATGATGGAGAAGGAGGAAGAAGAAGGAGAAGAAGAGGGAGAGGAACAAAAGAGACGGTGGAGGCAGCATACGATGCCTCGGAGTTGCATTGGAGTAGCCATGCAAGGTAAGGATTGGCCGCGTAAGCGACGTTATAGAAAGTAGTCATGGTGACTATGTGCTTTCTCAGTAGATCGTAGGTAGTAGTAGGTAGTTGTAAGTAGTAGTAGGTAGTAGTAGTAGGTAGTAGTAGTAGTAGTAGTAGTAGTAGTAGTAGTAGTAGTAGATAGTAGGTGGTTGTGTTTGTGTTTGTGATGATGGTAGCTGTTAGAAAGAACTGAAAGTTGTTTCAAGTGCTAGCTGTTGGAGTCAAGATGAGATGGACGAGAGAGAGAAGACGAGGGAGAGAAAAAAACGAGGAGTGCTGGCGAGAATCGGCTTTCTTATATAGAAAAACACAGCTGGAATCTGAGTTTTTTAAGTCGCTCATACTTTTTTTTCATCCAAGGAAATGAAAGTATGAGCATGCAAGCAAGACACCCAAAGACTAATTTGTATGAAGCACCCTTAATATGGTTCCCCCCCCCCGCAGAAACTCAGAGAAAACTCATCCCAGAATAAGCTCTTTTGACGTTTGGTCAAAGTAAAACGATGCGGGTGTCCTTCATTTGACTTTCTTCCATGGCACGTCGAGAGCCAACTTACCTGTATTGGGCCAGCCCCTGAGTCCTGACTCTTGGTCCGTCCAAGAGTTCAAGGTAGAGAGTACTAGAGAGAAAGCTAAGCTTCTCAAACTTGCCCTTGTTCGAGGACAGATGGAAAGGATTCCCAAGCCAGTGTCCAAGCCCAGATCAACAACTTCTGGACGATGGGAGCGAAGCATCACACTGCTGCTCAGAATGCAACTGGCTTTTGCATTCTAGGGGTTGCGAGAAGTTTGAGCACTCTATTTGAGCGGGAGAGGTTGTTCTGCCTTGGTAGCGGCGTTCAGACTTTGCAATCGAAACAACTTTGGTACATACGAAAGTCTGTTGAGGCCTCACATGATCACATGATCACATCCATTCCTAGGAACAAGGGCGTAGGGTTCGAGTCGGGACTCCTTTCTCTCTCAGTTAACGAATCAGGTAAGCCACGCAGGCTAGTATGGAGCATGGTCACATTGATGAGCTGTCCACCCTCCAATCAACGATCAGTCTTTCACTGCATTAGGCAAAAAGCCTGTTCCACTCTGACTTTTTTTACATGTAGGTTAAAAATTGGAATTCGTCCACCAAACGTCTCAGTCTCTCACAAAATCGCCTCTTACATGGACGGCAGGGCGTAAGTCTTCGTCTTCAACTCAGGATAGAATGCACATCACTCAAACAAAGCCGCTCCGCTCTGCTCCGCTCCGCGTTCACCTTCTTCGTAGATTTTCCCATCTTTGCTATAGTTTGTCTACCCGTTCCCCGTCATGCCAGTCACAAAGCAAACTGCGAGAATGGGGCGCAGTTCACGCCAACTAAGAGTGGAGTGCATGCATAGTGGAAGCATGTGGGAATTAGGCATAGGAATCAAAGATTTTTTCTTGCTGTATACATTGATTATCCCACTGGCTAAGTTTTGCTAGCAAAACTAATATTTATTACCACAATTCCAATGCGTTGGGCCATAGCCATGAAGAAAAAAAGAAATCGTTTGAAAGTTAAGAACACACTTGTGCAAGCTGTTCCAATGCTAGTTTTTTTTCTTAAACTTCAAAAAAGCCACACGAGTCTCAAAACCAAGATTGCCCCGATGTACCAGGGACTCGAACCCTGAACCTTAGTCTTAGGAGGACTACGCGCTACCATTGCGCCAGCACACCTACAGGGAGGCCCGCTCTTATTGTAGACCAGGTATTCTTGCAACTCATGTCAGTCCGCTGCCATGCAATCTGACACAGGCGAGCTACCGGACTTGGCTTCGACCCCCCACGGTGCTGTGCTGGCCAACCCCACCAAGTTACCCCTCCAAGAACACGACAACAACAACTTTGTACAACATCAAAGCATAATCATAGCTACTCGTCGTCGTTGCCAAAGAAAAAAAAATAACAATAAAATAAAAAAAACGATGAACCACATAACCGACGTCAACGAGCCCTTCCCGACGCCCGACGACCTCGCGTCCGCCACCAAAACACACACCCAAGGCCCCTTCACCATCTCGACGCGCAAGCTGCCCATCTCCAAGGCCGGCGCCATCGACCGACTCACCGCCAAGCTGGGCATCCCCGTCCCCGAAATGATCTTCGGCGACAACCTCGTGTCCATCGCGCACCGCCCCACAGGATGGTCCATCGAATTCAACGCCCCCGATGCGCTCGACGCCGTCGACAAGACTGACAAGCACATGCTCAGAGTCGCCTACGCGCGGGACTGGGAGAGCACGCGCGAGACACAGACCCAGAAGATCAAGGACGTCGTCAAGCCCTACGACTGGAGCTACTCGACCACGTACGCCGGGTCAGTCACCTCGCCGCCAGCCTCCACCACCGCCGCTGCAGAGCTCAAGCCCTCGGCCGAGGCCAAAATCCCCATCGAGCTACTCAAGCGCCGCGACCCTATCCTGTTCTTTGACGAAGTCGTCCTGTACGAAAGCGAGCTGGATGACAACGGCATCTCCATCTACAGCGCCAAGGTGCGGGTCCACGAGAAGAGAATGTTGTTGCTGTGCAGGCTGTTCATGCGGTTGGACAACGTCATTGTTCGGATTCGCGACACAAGACTATATGTGGACTTCGAGGCGCAACATGTTATACGGGAGTATACCGCCAAGGAGGCAAAATTCGAGGACGTCAAGAAGGTGAAGAAAAAAAATATATTCTCGTTTTAGTTTTCTCTCTTCTTCTCCCGTTCTTGTCACAAAGCCACTGCTGACTTTTACTAACATTATTCTTGATTGTACAGAAATTGTGCACGTCGGGCCTGTCACCAGACGATATCACCGCCGGGATGCGGGATCCAAACCAATTGGATCCTCTACTGGGGATGGTCGAGCAGAGGACCGAAGAGGTGCGCCTAGGGGCGTGACGAGGTTATAGAATCCAACAAGTCATCACAAGGGCGTTCATGGCGTTGAAGGAATTCGAGGAATTCTCATTTCCGGGTCCTTTTCATTTTCCCACGGGTATTTTATTTTTTCCATTGCTGGGTACGGAAACTCGTTATCCTTTCTTAACTAACAGCGATGAAGAAAGCTTCATTTCATAGTAGCAACAATGACGTTTTTTTCCCATCAAAACCTGTTGCCCCCTCGGTGCCGAACCACATAGCATGCCACCTACTCCGCACACTGACGCCCATTTTGCTCCAAACACGCCATAATTTCGTAATGTTTGTAAGAAGGAGACGAAAAACAAACCATCGCCAGTCGGATATGTCGTGACCTAGCGAGCACCCTGCGGAGACGGCGGCTCTGCCACCTCCTCGAATGAGAGCTCCCACCGGTCTACTTCTTTGAATTTCTGGGAAGCCTTCTTCAGTTCTTCTGCGTTTTGGACATCCGGTACAACAGCACTCTCGTCAAAGGTGTCGTCGGGGAGAGGTTGAAATTGGCTGCTGTCATGCTCATCCTCGTCTCCGTCATCGTTCTCCTTGTCTTCGCTGCTGCGATATGTCTTGTTCGCCGCCCTGGCTGATCGGCGTACCGACCATGGAGTCTGCTTTGGTTTCAGGACCGTATTCGCTCGCGATTGACCACCCTCTCGAGAGGCGGCCCGACTGGGTGGTCGACGGGCTTTGCGTCTCCGTGACCGTGACCGAACACTCTCGTAGGAAGACTCGTCGTCTTCGTCGTCGTCGTCGTCGGATGAACTCGCACCACCACCGCTATCAATGTCAAACTCATCGCGATTTCGCTTGTAGCTGCGCTTGGGAAGGAGACTTGTTAGGTCTGCGGTGGTGATTTTGGAACAACGCTGGCGCTTTTTGGCAGCGCCTTGGCCCTCGTAGCTGCTGCCAAATTGGGCGAGTGTGTCAGGGAAGGTGGTGTAGAGACGTCCGAGAGGTTGCCGTGGTTGCGGAGCGGCGTGGTTACAGAAGGCCGTCGGCGTTTCTTCGCCAGCGTATGGATATCCGGCCAGATGCCGTCGTCGTCGGCTTCCGAGTCGCTGCTCGCAGGGGAGCTGTAACCTCATCCATATTTACAGGAGTGACTGGTCTGACGAAGCGACCAGGGGGGGGTGATGGAGATGGCACATCAGACAGCTCAGAGTCACTGTCGATGACCAGGCCACCATTTGCTTCGACACGACTGACTTTTGAGGGTCGAGCACTTTCGGATTGCGCGGCATCGTCACTGTTTCGCTTCCTCGTGGACCGTCTCCGGAGCTCGGGGAGGGCCGTCGTTCTGCGAGCTGCTGGCTTTTGCGTGACTGACGTCTATTCTTTGATGGCGTCGACTCTGCCTCGGGCGCTAATTCACCCTCGCTTTCTAAACCTGAGTCGCGAGCGACGCTGCCCGCTCTGCTGCTGCCCGCTCTGCAGCTCGTGACGCTGCCCGCTACGCTGCCGGTTTGCGATCGTGCGCGTCGTGACGTTCCCAAGATACTGGGCTGCCGGGCACGACGTCTGAAGACACCAATGTTGAAGGAGGAGCTGACACCAGGGGTGTTGCCTGCCCTGCTGCTGGGCCTGATGGGTGGGTCATTGCGTCTAATAATGCTAGATTGCCGTGACCTCGGTCTCGTCTTGAAGTGACTCAGTGTCGCCGAAGAGCTTGCTCCTGAAGGGGGGCCTCGGGAACATCTCCGTCTGCAAAGCTGTCGCCGAGATCTCCAAACACGCTGTCATCTGCTAGATCCAGCCCGGTGGTGTCTCTTCTTGCCGACGGCGTAGTCATAGTGCGTCGACCCATCTCAACAGAGCTCCTTGTGTTGTCGTCGTCCGGACCGCTCGTCAAGGTGGGATCCTCATTCGCGAGACGATCCAGGGCCGCATCTCGGCTTCGTTGGGCAGCACGCAGAGCATTCTCCTCGTCGAGACTGTTGCGGGTCCCCGTAGAGCGAGTTGCTATTGCGCGGCTCCTGGTGCGGCCTCTTCGGTCATGGTTGTCGTCAAGGTTTTTGGTGGTGGTGGCGGCGGCGGGTTCAGACGGCCTTGTATTGTTCGCTGGTGGCGCTTGTCGCGCTCTCTTCGGTCTCGGCATGCTGAGGTATCCAAAAAAAAAGAAAGAAAGAAAGAAACCTCCACAAAGCTTGACAGCTGACCGCAATGAGTAATCGTCTGCAGTACGTATAGAACGAGGTAGAATTGACTGGGGATGTTATGGATGCGACATGAAGGTGCGTTGCGCGTGAAGTGGGTTGTGGATATTTTGGAGCACAGACAAGTGACAAGTCGCGTCTGGTCGCGACGCGGCGTGGGTGGGGCCCAGGTTCCGCATGGCTGGCGAACTTATTACAACTTGCTCACAACGGTGTGATTGACGTCTTTTGACATCAGCATCCAGGTACTCCGTACTCCGTGATGATATGCTAACTGTGGAAAAGTCGATGAGGTATATTTTCTTTCGGCTCCTGCGCTTATCTGCTCACGGAGTGCTTTTCCCTTAAAAAGCTCAACGCCTGCTCGTGTACACACACACGTGTCTGTTTTACAAATTTTACAATGTGCGAACCCGGAGAGATTCTTGATTCTTCAAATTAGCGCCTGGCCCATGAACATGCTGTTCTTCACCTCTGACACCACGTCCTTTCGATCGTTATTGCCGACAAGCACAATGCCTCTGCCGCGTCGCCCCATGCGTCCCGCGCGACCCAAGCGGTGAATAAAGTCGATCGTGGTATGAGGCACGTCGTACAGGACGACGTGCCTGACTGCCACGGTATCAATGCCTCTCGATGCCAAGTCCGTGACGACCAATGCCTTCACGTTGGGCAGAGAGCGCTTGCGACCACTTGCAGGTGCCGGAGCGGTGATTCGTAGTGGTTCGGATGATGTAAACATGCCGAGTACTTCTCCATGTCGTTTTTTCGGGCGTGTCCCTGTGAAGGGCCTTCGCGTCAATGCCCTTGGAACGCAAGTAGTCCGCCACTTCCTCCGTCTTTTCTCGCTCATTGACGAAAACCAGTACGCGGCGAACATCAATTTCGTCCTTGACGGGGCCTTCGTGAGCAGATGCCTCTCTGCCAATGGTGTATAGTGCGTCGGCACATGCGAGATCCTTGTTATTACGGTACGGGTCTTTGGAGACATCAATGACACCGAGCTGGACGCGTCGTGGGATGGCATGCAGGTTGGGCGTGGTGATGCGCACCATCTTGGGGTAATTCGTGGCTAGGTAATTGTTGAGTTTCCTCGGGATGGTTGCAGAGCAGCACACAAACTTCTTGAGGGACGGCATGGCTCGCTCGACGATGCTTGTGGTGACTGGTGCAAAACTCCTGTCGAATAGCGAATCCGCTTCATCAACGATGAGGTGGGAGACTCGGGACAAGATATTGGGGTCCGAGTCTGCCATGGATGCAAGCAAGTGCGGCGTGGCTACGACGATGTCGACGCCTTTTGCGCCGTACATGTTGCGCTGGATCTGCGGCGCCTTAAGATCGGAAGAGATCATTTCTGTCTTGAACTTGGCCACATGTGACAAAGCCTTGGACACTTTGAGGACCTGTTGGGCAAGCTCGGCAGTTGGCACTAACACGACAGCCTTTGGCCGCGCGAGGGTGGGATGCGGCTCTTCGAACAGCTTGCCCTTGAAGTTTTCGGCCTGCTGCCGTTTTTTTCAGTCTCGAATCGTTCCTTGTACGCCTTGATGTCGGGGTCTTCGGCTTCCGCTATCTTGAGCGCATCGATGGCCGGCAGCAGATATGCCAATGTCTTTCCCGAGCCCGTCTCAGCTGCCAGCAGGAAGGACTCCAGATGTTGGCTTGACTTCTTTGCAGCTTCGGGCCCGGTTTGCCCCAACAATGCTGGAATGGCCAACCGTTGCACGGGTGTCGGCCGAATATCCACCATGCTTTTGAAAAGTTCATCGGATACAGCTGATTTGAGCGCCGGCAGTAAATCAAACTGATCAAACGATTCATATGATGACATCTTCTCTTTCAAGGTTATTCGCTTGCCGTAGGATACAGTGGCTAAGGCACGCTGCATCTTGAGCGCCTTGCGGTCGTCCGGTGTGCGTCGGTCATGACGCCGAGACGAGGAATCCCTGCCGTCCTCTCTGGGCGGCCCTCGTGGCGATTTGGCGCGGCTCGGATCGAATTTTGCAACTCGTCGGTTCATGCCAGCAAATGGGCCATCTATCGAATCTTTTCGTGACTTGCGCTTGTCGTCTGAAGTGGGAGATCGGTAGACTCTGTCGGACAGCACCATGCGAGACGGGCGTGATTTAGCTTGTCGCGTGAAGAATCTTTGCGCAGCACCAGGCTGAATGAGCGCCCTCGGTGCCATCCGCCTACCAAGCGTCGAAATACATGGTGAGCAGACCGGGTTGGCGGCCATGGTCTGTATTTTTTGCCGTGATGACTGCGAGACTTGAGGCGATCCCTCAACGAGTCTGAACATTTTTCAAGCTCAGACGTTTGGACCCTTGGCAGCTTTGGAGCAAGCACGGACGGACCAATCAACGGTTGGGGGGGGCTGGGCGGGGGGCGGTATGACTGGGGCCGTCGCCACTCCTCCTCTCAGGTGTCTTGAGCCGGAGAGCAATACAAATGGACACCTTCCGTGCAGCCATCGTCAACCCCGCATCGACTTATTTGAGGCATCGAATCGAACACAATCGCCAACCAACAGGATGGCCCGAATATGAAAGCGATGGCCCGAATACGAAAGCGGTTCCAAAATCACATCATCTCAAGTCATTCTGGTGAATTACTTGATTGAACATGATCCAATTTCCTTTTGCTTGCCCTCTCCCTCCAACCCATTGCTCATTGATCATCTTCGTCAACCGCCGTGACGCAGCCTTCTGTTCTCCGGCGTCTCAACCGCGACGGCTTCTACCGCCCGCGCCGGCCAAAAGCAGTTCCCCTTGCAAGATCGACAATCCCAACCCGGCTGCCGAGGGCATCTAGGCTGAGGAACTGGATCGAAGGCCTGGATTTTGCGGGTTTCGGACGGTCAGGAGAGGGAGTTGGCGGAGAGTCGAACCTGGTCAAGATGGGCCAGGATGCCGGTGATGCCGGTGATGCCGGTGATGCCGGTTACTCTTTGCAGGGGTAGCGGCGTAGCCGGAAGTCCGAAACATGAACAACTCAACCATGTTTTTTATTGTACACACTCTCTCCATACCCCCCCCCCAAACAGCTTTTCATCACAACTCGCCTCTTGCACCCACCGCTCCCCTCGACCCCTTCCCCACGGGGACATTCGCCCGCATCGTCTCCGCACTCTCATACAAGCAACACCAATTTCGATGGTCTGAATCACTTCAAGAATGCCAATGACAGATGGTTTGTACACGGTGTTCAAGACCCAAGGTTGTATTATCTGCTGCTACACGATCAAACCACAGGAACTAGCGGGAACACCATCAAAAGTGAACAAACAGCACTGCTCGATTTTCTCCATTTTAACAAACTTATGCTTAGACCGTGTTCATTGTCAAACCCCCATCGGTGCCCTCGTTGCTACTACTGTTTGTTTCTTACTTTCCCCATGCTTCAACAAAGAGTTTGCATCTTCCGGGGCTTTTGGTTCCTCGGCGATACAGCTCAACGATACTGCAGATCTAGGGCGACCGAAACTACTCCGTGATGTTCTGGTATCTCTCCTCCTTGGTGACGAGGGACCTAAGGAGAAGTCGTTTTCCTCTGACGAGTCCACGCTCGTCCCCCTTGATGTTGTTACGGCGGAGTGCTGTTCATCGTCCAGACTAGCTCTCCTTCTTCTGCACTTGACTGAATCTTCCTCAAAGTATCAAGCACTGACTCTCTATCGGATGGAAATATCTCGACTGTGGGGTCGGCGATATCCACATCGTCAACAACGCTTCCTCCGCTATCCGATGGCAGAGACGTTGATGATCCTGAGGTTTTTACAACATTATTATGATCGAACCCAGCGCCGACAAATTCGTAGGCACCAAATGATTCATGCGCGAAAAGAGGGGTATCAATTTGTTGCTCTGTCGTCTCGTCCGTAGTTGCATCATCCCGTGGCAGCACCAGGGGCGATGGCTTGAGGATATGCTACTGAGCGATCAGTGTGAACGTCAGGATAGACCGACCTTTACTGTCAAAGGGGTCAAAGGCACTCACGCTGTCCAATTTTGCAGCCGTGTCGGCAACTTCAGCAGCAACCGCTGCCACTTGCTTGACGGGAGTCCCGGATCTTTGTTCTGCGTCTATCGTCTTGTCCCGGAACACGTTAGGTGGCAATGACTTGGGGCCTGAAGCCGCGATAGCCGGGTTTCCTCCTGTGGCTGCTCGACTGCTACACTGTTCTGTAGCCTCGACAACAGGCGTGGGGATTCTGTCCCCAGTGTTGCTATTAACGGGCACTCGGAGAAGATTACAGCGTTGTCCGAGATGATCGTGGGCTATAGATCGTCAGCTAGTATTCGTCTTCAAGGCGTACTTTCAAATGCAGGCTACAAACCAATTGTGGCGTGCTCATCAAGAAACCAGTCATGTCCACTACCGGCACTGAATCTATACCGGTATTCCTTTCCGGGCTCCACGGGGATCTGAATAGCGAAGTGATGCTCTCCGGACTCATTAGTCACGCTATGCATCTCTTGAAGCTCCCACTGCGGGTCTGAGAATGAGCCAGCCACGAAAACGGGAGGTGCAAGACCTCCTCTTCGATAGCTGACAGTGACGGTTGTTTTGCCCGTTGACATGATTGCAAGAGGGGCGTATACAGAATTAGCAGTGCTACGAGAAAGGCAAAAACACGTGGTCTGAAGATGGCGGTTGGTTGGGCGTCTAAGTGTACTTGTAAAATTGTAAGGATTCGGGGAGAGGGTTTTGAGAGTTTCAAGAGGGATTCGGGTGCTGCATAAAAGTTGATGATTGAAAGAGCCAAGTCGTCAAACAGTCGACCGACGGAAGGATGGGAAAGGTGAGGAAGGCTATGGTGGTCCAGCCTGCTGCTTCCCCGCCTTCAGAATCGGGCGCCTCGGTTGGGACGTCATGGCCCTGTTCGCAAAGAAAAATGTATTGAAGCCCAGTCTTGCGCAGCCAGCCAGTAAACGTCGATGGTTTGGTGGCGTAGCGTGGCACCACATACGCCCAATCCACGTGTTGCCAGCACAATTGTGGATCGACTCTCCACGCCATCTATGGGCTTTGACGTGTTGTTGAGGCGCAGCCGACTTGGCCACTCAATAATGTGTGCGCTTATTATCCCTCATGTGCCTTGCAACAACGTCGCGCCCCACATTTCCATCGCATGTCAAAAAATTCCACCAAACTCCTCAGTGGCGCAGCTTCACCTGCCTCATGCCTCATTGTGTGAATTGTGTGAATCTGCCATTCGTTGTACATGCCTCCTCGGCGCCCGCATCTCTATAATGTCAATTCCGCCGCAGCTCATCCGCGTCAAGCGCAAGCGGGTACAGGAAACGCCTGTGACCTTTCTTCGTACGGCCCTCTCATCAAGCTGTCCTCTTTTTTCCGCATGTCCGCTCGCTCGCTTGTCTGACCATGACTCATGACTAGAATTTGACCAGGATTCATCAAAAGGCATCGCAGTGGACGCAATTGGGCCTACCAAAGACGAGAAACTACAACTCCTCGGCCCGCACCGGACAGCAAGTCTACGCAACCCATCATTCATGTATCAAGGCCAGACGATGCGCAGGGCCCCAATGGAAGACAGAATGGGGTCAAGCATCTCAGAAACCAGAGAAGCGCCCGACAAGTGCCGCAGGGCTTCTTGAGCCCCGGAGATTTCATGTGTCCCGAACTGTGCTCGCCAAAAGCGCGAATCAAAACCAAGGTTCAGGTGGCGTTTCCAAGAAAAAACCGATACAGCCCAGCCGTGTTTGTCGAATCGGCTCGAAAAAAATGATACCGAAAACCCGACGAAGCCTTGCAGCAGGACAATTGCCCGCGAAAGATGAGAGTAGGACGAGCACTCCCGATGCGACTCCTGAAGAAACCACGGTAGAGCAGCGACAGCTCAAGCGACCAGGGATAGCAGCAGGTAAAGCCCGTCCAGCAGCAGCAACAACAACAACAACAGAGCAGCAGCAGCCATCAATCGGAACACCCTTGCCTGAATCCCTTATGAATCGTCACAACGAGGACATGGAAAAGATAGCCAATGACATGAACCGGTGGGTTTTGAACGAGCTCGGCGCCAATTTGCAAAGTATGGAGCAGGAGAATCGGCCGCTACGCTTCAAGCCAAAAAGCCCTGCGAAGCGTTACCATGAACGACACCCAGAGCTGGCCGTCCAAACACCAACAAGGCAAATTGATGATGCAATGAGCGACCTCAGTGATGATGACGACGACGACGACGACGACGACGAATGGATCATTGAAGAATATGTTCGTATTCCTGCACACTCAGTCGCACTGGATGTGCTGCCCACAGATGTCGGCATCTTGGTACTCGATGAGGAAGAGGAGAGCATGCTCTTCTTTGGCTCGGCGCTCGACGAGGATGACGAGCTGGGAGAGGATGACGAAGACGAAAATGGTAAGTCAAACCTACCCATCGCCTGCGCACAATGACTGTCTCGCCAGCGCCCTGGGACCCAGGAGAACTGTAGTTACTATCGATACTTACTTTCTGGATAGCGGAGAACCACTACACCGCCGATTATCCAGAGGACGAAGCAGACTCGGACGATGAATACGGGCGTCAGGCCTACGTATTCCGCCAGGGGAACAACTCTGACGATGAGGAATTCGACGACGATCTCTACGAAGAACGAGACGACATGGTCCTGGAAGGCGATGCAGATGAGGACGATGACGCCAGAATGGCTCGCATCAGAGAATTCATGAAGCGCAATTCGGCGTTTCAATAACGGTGGAAGAGTGCCGCCTCAGATCGCATTCGACTGATGGACAGACATTACCCATGGCGATCCCGCTCACACCATCTCTCGACATCATAGAACAGACATTCGCAACCCCATCATTCAGGGACTACATGGCCAGCTCCACAGGGCAGCCGAGTCGTCCAGCGTTCCATCTCCATCCCAGTACCCATGAACAACATCCCAACCAGAGCAAGCCATGCGCGCGCACACCCATGCTCTCACGTCTCAGCAAGGATCGCACACCTTTTCTACCACACGAGCCACGTTGCGATCCGAGAAAAGAAAACATTCGGTAGAGTTCGTGAATTCCCGCAAACAGGAGAACGTGCAAACTAGTTGTGCAGCGCACGGCCGGTTGAACAAGGTCTGGTGGACGAAGCCGTGCATGTTTGCAAGAAGTTGCTCAGCATCATCGCTTGCCTATTTATATGCCGCGAATCACATGGCCTTTATGGAATGAGGCGGAGCATTGGTTGTACTTTACCTGCCTGCCTGCCTGCCTCTGTTGCATTTGATCGAACAACACGTTCCGTGGATGTAAATCTCGATTCCGGCACAGGGACATTACAGGGCACGAGGTAGAGTAGCATTGCCAGAGTAGATATCGGACGTCCAACACCATCATCCCCTCGCCGTCATGATGACAATGTCAACTGCATGGGTAAGAATAAGTCGGGATTGCACAGACACAAAGCAAGGTTCAGTTCAGGATGCGTGAACATAATATATATCTAATTGGTGGCTAGTGTACAAGATTGCCTGAAGAAGAGAAAACACTCGTTGCACGCCATTATGCGTACAGACGTCATGCCATATCGTCGTAGACGTCACACTCATACCTTCTTCATCATGGGGGGTTTTTTTTGTGTATTAGAGAGAAAAATATAGAAACGAAAGAAGAAGAAATGGAACAGTGTACATGTAGGCCGATTTACCCACAGTAAATTGTACACAGGAACAGGATCGGAGCAAAGACCAAAGACACTGGCAGCGCTAATCCAACATGTCGTCAAGGCCTCGTCAGTCCACAATGGTTGATGTATCTATACTATAGCCCGGAAAAATACACAGGACCCGCAGGATCAACTTGGGTCGTAAATGCTGTTTTTTTGGAGACAAAGGAAAATATGAACAAGTCGGAGATGTCCGACCGCCTGCCGTAAGAGGGCTGGGTGTTGTACAGAAAAAAGGACGCCGTTTCGTTAATAAAGAGTTGTCGTCGCCGAGTCATGTTCGTAAAGGTGATGTGATTGCTCAGAGCTTGAGTCGTCTCAGTTCTTTTCTCTTTCTTCGCTCACGTCTATCACGGTACTGCATCGCCCTCTTGGCAGCTGGTCACTGACGTTAGTGTACCGCAGAGACATGATATTGGGCAGAAAGAATGTATAACATACCCCAGTCTTGCGATTTGCGCTTCAGCTCAGGGTCTACCCAAGAGTAGTGGATGGCGCGTTCCGGGTAGCGCTGTGCAAGGCCAAGTGGCTCCATGGGCTTATCCTGGCTATCTCTCTCCCGGCACTTGATGCTGATATGCTTGGGCTCCATGTCTTCCTCGTTCTCGAAAATCAACCAGCCGTCTTGGTCCCAAAGGGGAATTCTTTGGTTCATACGATAGTACCAGGCTTGCAGTCCCTGAACTGTTCTCTCGGGAGTTCTGCCGAACATGGATGCGAAATCTTGCTTGATGCGTTGCCATTTCAGCTTCTTGTCATGCCAGGCATAGATGATGAAATCCCCTCTTCGGTAGTGTACTTCTGATTAATGTGTCTGTTCTCGCTGTCTGGTGGGGGGCTTGGGTATCCATCCAGGTGAGAGCCACCACGCAGGTAAGGGTCGCTCATGTGATAGGGTGAGTAGTTGTCCTGGGAGGCATAGGCCGGCATGGGAGGTATTGACTGGGGAGCATGGAACTTCTTCTCAGACTGGGAAGAGGAGATGGGGGCGTGTAAGGCCGGGCAGGACCATACGATCTCGCCAATGCCTCAACTCCAAGGTCAAATTCCTCCAAGCTGGGAAGCTTGACAGGTGATTTACTTGGAGCTTCCAGTCGAGCAATGCTAGGAAGGGGCGAGCAATCCCTAGACACATTCAAGAATGGGCCTGCGAGAGTTTTTGAGTTAACAAATATGTCGGGCTGTCAGAGGCCGAATGAGAGAAACGTACCTTCAATTTTCAATCGCGGGCTTCCAGATGTCGACTCTGGTGGAGTGTGGGGGTGACTTGAGAGCTTGGGGAGAGTGATGAAGGGAATGTCGTCTGACAATCTCCTTGGTGTAGAGGACTCGACATGAGTTATGGCTCTGATTCCCATCTTTGCACTGCAGAGGGCGAGGCGTCGCCACATTGCCGCGGTCTTCGAATTGTTGAGTGCATTGTACAGCGAGATTTCCCGGAAGAATGGTAGGTCGGCCGTATAGTTTCCAACTCGATATAATGATGTAAGTCGATGCGTAAGCTGTATATAAGACTGACAGTGGGTCGAACAGAATCGTGAACTTGTTCAAGACACGAAAGGGTTCGATGAGCGAGCAAACGAGGGAGAAGGTGGGTTCAGTGGTTATGGATGCGTCTAAAGATGATGAGCACGGCAAGCATATAAAGGAGCGGCTGCTTGACGACTTCGGGAGTCGATGACACAAACACGAGGACGAGAGGGGGGCCCTGTTTTTTGTACTCCATGAGGTGTCGAGACCCTGGTGATCGGGCAGTGTCTGATCACTTTGCTAATAACGCACCATTTTTCTTCTTTTCTCGCGAGCACTGTACAGAACTGAACTGTGCAGTACCTGGATCAACATGATGGAGTGCGCAAGAGGGTAGGACAAATGATTGTCTCGATGTGGAGGGGGGTCTGTGTGTCTCTGTCTGTCTGCCTTCCCTGCTCAGCGCTGAACTGGTCCGGCGGGCAAGCAGAGACCTGACTAGGCGTGGAGTGCGGAGGGTGAGACCAGCCCAAAATAAAAAAAATAAAAAAAATAAAAAAAATAAAACCCCATTGAAAAGCAGGGTGGATCATGGTGCAGAAATCGACATAGTGAACGGTACCTGCGGCGGCGGAGAAACAAAGAAACAAGTCGTGTCGACGCCGCCAGATGCAGTCTTGCAACCGGCTTCTGCTTGGCCTCTGCTTGGCCTCTGCTTGGCCTCTGCTTGGCCTGGCCTTGCTTTGCTTCTTCGCTTCGCTTTGCTTCGTCTGGCCTGTGCACTCGCTGCAGCTTGCACCGACGACGCCTCTTCATTATTCCCAACGTCGCTGTGGAGGAGATTACCAAGTCGGGCTAGTGGCGGGGGTGCCGCCCACCGGGGCAGGGGGAGACAATAGAGATAGAGACGCGATGCGCATCCATCTATCAATTGGTCATGGCCGTGTGCCCAACACAAACAGACTCATCCGTACAATCGACGACATTTCCGGGGACCTCAGGGAGTGAACCACCGCGGCGGATTGCGAAGCAAGGGACAAGACCCTGTGTCAAATCCATAATTTGCCATACAATAGTGTCGAGCTACAAAGCTCCGAGCATCACGACTCACATTCTCTCCCTCGGAGAAAACTTTGCAGCACTAATAACAGTTCGATCCTCCTTTGGGATGTACGTTGGCCATGTGGAGTCAAGTGGTTCAGGACACACACATCCACGATACGGCCGGCCGTCGTCTCACTCACACAACACCTAAGAAAGCCACCTGGGCCCAGGTCATATCCAGTGATAAGCCGTGGGCTGGCTTTCCCACCTTGCCAGAGCCAGGTTGGACAGTCAGAGTGCGCTGGCCAGGTGTTCTTTCAACCTGGTTTATGCCAGGGTTGCCGCTTCATCGGGACGTATAATCACTGGTTGGTTGACATGGACTTTTTTGGCCGTTTGCGGCACATCACTACCCTCCCTCCCCATGTATTTTTTGAACAGATGTGACGGCAAGCAAACAAAACCAAAAATAGCCTCGAGAACTGCTCCAACTTGACAGCGAACCGAAGTCTGGACCGTGTCCGTTACAGGTAGCGAACTGCAAAGGTCGCGGTGCGGGGCTGTCGACATGGCCAATTGTCAAGTAAAGCTCCTCGTCCCGTCGAGACCAGCCGGTCGAAGCAGCAGGAAGCGCTATAGCTCGTAGACAGGAGTGGTCCATTGTCCATTGTTGGTTTCAAGTGCATTTCTGCCCTTTGTGAACATTGTGGTGTGATCGATGCCACCGTTGATAGTAGTGGATGCCTTCCTAGCATGCCCCGACTTACACTGCATAAGAGAGAGTAGAAAAACAACGGGACGTAACATTTTGACCTTTGAGCCAAGACCTTAGGCGAGTCTCGGTTCGTGCAGTCTGGTGTGGCTCGCCATGACGCTCTGAACAACAGGTACTTCGCCCACACGCGGATATTCCTTTCTTTTTTCGTCCCCAGATGCGATGTCTAGTCTCTGTGTGTCTTATGCAGAGCGTATGCAGGGTCATGCAATTCTCCGCTGAAACTCATGAGGTATTCAGGTATGAAGAAAGGCCCGTCATCATCGCCTCGGATTCTGGCTTGTTTCCTGACGTAGTGGCCAACGCCTTGGTTCATGGGCACTGAATCGCCGCCATTTGATGCTAATTTTGACAGCCAGGGATTCATGTCCTCGCTCACAGGCAGAAGTGGGGAAGACGGAGAGAGAGTGTGGTGACATGGTTGGGACAAAGAACGCTTGCCAACCTGATTACAAGTCGTCAATAGGTGGACAGTGCTCGCGAACGGGGCGATTGGCTCGGCCAGGAAGGCCGGCAGGTTGGAAAATCGGACTGGTGTTGTTGCCTTTTCTTTTTTCGGCCCTCGAGAGGGGCGTCAAGGGAGGAGGTGGTGAGTCGTGACCAAGTGAGGTTGGATGGACGAGGTTGCGCAAGGGGCACGAAGCGGCTGGAGCTCTCTCTTCCTTTTGAGCCTCCGCCAACTTGCCAACCAGCCCAACCCATCTGTCAAATCCCTGTCGGCAAGGCCTGGAGGAGCAATCGAACTAATCCTCATTCGTCTCTAGTGCGATCTTCGTCCCCAACCTTCTTGACTTCTTGACAACCACAATCTGATTCCCGAGTCATCAAGTCATCTCGACAACACGGACATGGCGCGTTCCTGGAGGCTTCACCACCGGGACGGCCATTTCGTCTTCAGCGTTACCAAATCGTACCTGGCTAGTCGAGGAGTTGCGTCGCTTCCTGATACCACCCACGTCCTACTTGTAATCCATCAACTTTCGTCCTGCTCACATCATTTCTCATTGGGTCCATCGACCCTCCCCATGGCATCTCGTCGGCATCCATCCGTGGTGCATAAACGCATACCAAGTTCATAATTGCCTAGTAATTAGAACCGATTGTCTCAGGACTCCGCCCGCTGCAGTCCACCACCATGTTAGAATATCATGATCAAAGCCAGGTAGGTGGTGGGTGGCAAAGACCAGGTATCACGACGGCCACAGAAGTAAATTTGAACGAAATAGGATCTCACCCACGATGTGGCGTGTGTGTTTCGGTCGTTCGGCATATCTTGATTCTTGATCCCTTTGGGCCGGACGCAGACACGTGCATGAGTACCAGAGCAGTCAACAGTGCAGCAGCTTTTTTTTCCTCCTTTCTTCCTAATAGTCTCTAGTCTCAATATCCGTCAACCAGATTGCGGAGCCACGTTTCGCAAACAGAAGAGAATATGTTCTCTTTTTCGTGGCGGCCTGGGATGGAATCGTCGGCCACTTTTCGATCCTCTGTGGCGAAAATTCATCATGCAAGGTACAGCCGTAGTGTTTGAAACATCGAAGCAAGGGAGCATCAGTTCTCTCGACTGATCTTACAGAGCCCCCCACAACGTCATCATCGCCGCCATTTTTTATCTGACAAAGACAATTTGCTGGTCTTTCCTCACACATTGTTCTTGGTGGGATGACGAGAGGGTTTTTTTTTAGTTTTAGTTTTAGTTTTAGTTTTAGTACACTCCGCTCTACACTAAGCTGCAGCCACAAGGCGTCGGATTGTCGAGATGGCGTACCTGCGTACGTTCGACACCTCATCAAAACAAAACAAAACAAAAGCATCGGTTCGCTATGCGCAGACCGCCAAAGAAATTGCACCTTCTCTGTTCAGAATCCAGGCTCAACGCAACTCCCAGATGCGGCTACGTTTCGTGCCCGTTTAGGCAAGGTTTCAGGTTCTTCCGCGGGTAATGGGTCTCAACTTCTCGAGTCCATGTCCCCCCATCCACTCACCCCAATTGTGTCAATTGTGGCAGAGCAAGGGCCAACTGCTCGGCCCTTTGTTCTCCTTCATTGACCTTCAGTGATATTCATGACCCGCATGTTGCGGGGACTCGGAACCTGGGCGTGCAAGAAGAGAAAGAGACATCGAGAAAGCTCGGAGACTGACTCCGTACAAACCATCGTTTTACGGTAACGCCGTCCGGGAAATCTTTTCCCGGAAGAGGTAGGCTTTCAATGTCAATGTCACTTTGTCAACACGCGTGACGCTGTACAACTGGTTTGGTGCACATGGATATTTTGGGCCACCAGCGTAGACCATCTTTACAATCTGTCTGTCTGAAGTCTGAAGCGGCACGAGTAATGCACTGCCTCGTCCTGGTGGCACAATTCAGATTGGATCAAAGTGGAGGCAGAGAGAGATTTCGTCTGCGCACCAGCCAGACATTTTGTTTTGAAGACTATTCCAATCCGGGTCCTGGGTTTTGGACACCCCAGTCTTTCCATATTCCAGCATATCGTGGCGGCTCTTCCAGACTAAGCCAGCAACCCTTACCACTTGATATCAAGACTAAAATCTCCTATACTAAAGCTTGCAATTTTCTTCAGTTTGAGACAGAGAACCTGTGTCGGGAAACGATTCGTCTCCCGAAAAACTCCTAGACATATTTTAGTCCTCGTTCAAAGGAAACAACACAACAGACAAAGCTATGAGAACACACCAACGCGTCCACGAAATTTATGAATAAATGGCAAAAGTTAAAACCGAAATAAACAAAATAAACAAGCAAACAAGCAAACAAGCAAACAACAGGTCGAACGCGTAGCAAATCCCATGGCAAAAAATGCCTCTTGCACAGGGAGACTTACCATCCTCGTTCTGGACCACCACTCAAGAAGCTGCAGTCACTGTTCAGATGGCAGTCCCAACCGCCGATCAAATCTGCCGCTGTGTCTGCAATGTAAGAATGTGTGAGCAGGCGTGTCACAGGCCATATTTCGAGGCACACTTCCATGCAGTGGCAGCAACCTCTATAGTATAGTGCCTTCGTACAGCTTGCCCGTTGAGCTCAACAACGCTGGCAAAGTACTGTACTGCACGTCTCGAGTGCAGCCGCGTTTCTCACATACCTGGTTCAGATGATTTTGGGCGGCGGTCACCGCGGCTGGCCAAAGAATCTTTTGCAGTGGCGTTGGTCCCGGTCCCGGTCCGGCTATAGACGCTCAAACCACATGTGTAGGCGTGAAAGTCGTCGATCTCCACACTGGCAGGAACCTGGGCGGTCAGAATGCGTCCGATCAGAATGATGACAGCTGCATGGCTGCAGAGAACAACGGCCCGAGTACCGTCTGCATCGCACTGGTTGATTATACCCCTCAGGGCCTTGGTGATCCTCTGTTGCAACTGCTGCAGCGTCTCGCCTCTTCTGGATGGCGTAACGACTGACACGTATTCATGGTCATAACTCGGAAACATGCCCTTCAGTACCTCCGGCGCAGCTGGCTCCGGGTGATCAAACGGAGCGGACCCGAACCACTCACGAATGCCATGCTCAGGAAGCATCTTGGTCACTGTAGCATGGCCATCGGGGGGCAAGGATTCCCCATCCGTTGTACCGGATGCATGACCACTTCCCAGAGTTTGAGCCCTCTTTGCCGTGGCCTGGGCCTCTTGTTGTTGAAGTTCCATAAACGGGGCCATTGTCTGCAAGCATCTGTAGAAGGGACTAGAATACACCTTGTCGATCTTGGGGTCCAAGGTCATGAGATGTCTCCCCATCTCCTTACTCTGATCTATTCCATACGACGTGAGTGCCGGATCTCCTTGGATACCGGTTGGAGACGGCATGCCACTGTAGACTCCTGTTTTAGGATCAACGGACCAACTGGAGCGAAACTATATCGGGCGAAAAGGGAAGAAAGAGATGGCCCAGTCAATACTGTGTTTGCCCATTACATTGCAAAGAACCATCGTGATTTTTTTTTGCCTTGAGGCGCCTGGTCTTCTTCCTATTGTCTTGGCTACCGGGGTCTGTAAACAAAAGAGCAAAGGAACGCCACTCACCCCATGCCGCACCACGTATATTTTTTCCAAAACCATTGTTCTGCTGTGTTGGGAGTGTCCGTAGCCGGATTAAGGACTGGAGCAACCGAAACTTAAAAAAAAGGAGAGAGAAAAAGGAGTTCAGTAGATTTTTTAAATCAAAATAAAATAACATAGAAGGTAAAGCAGGACCTTCCTCCCTGTTGGTAGGATGTTTTGATGGGGTGGGAGATGATCATTCGGCGAGAGGCAACCTGTCATCGACAAAGGGGTGCAGGAATGAGGATGAGGTGTCTGATCAATAGAAGACGAAAGGGTACCAGACGCCACGGGGGTCCTGTTCTGGGGATGAAGGTCGGTGAAGAACAATTGGATGATGGGTCGTCAGGGTATCGGGGTGCCGGGGTGTCGGGATGTCACTTTTTAATATTTTCTTCCCGTACCGTATCTCTGGACAGGACGGGAGGGTACCAAGTGGTTCCAGAGCGCTTTTGCGCACTTAGGCGAGATGAGAGCGATGCCGGTGGGCGAGTGAGTGTCCGTTGTCGGTGCAGGCGCTGGGCGTTGTTGGTTGTTGAAGGTTGTCGGACGCCATTTGAAATTCCGCTCCTCCTCCAGCTATGTAAGTGGTCCGAGGTCACGAACGGGCTCCACAAAAACTGGACATTGTTACTCGTTCATGAATACAGAATACATTTCCGACGATTCCTGCAGATAATTGAGAAAGACGAAAAATTTGTTTGCCAACCCACCTCATTCTGTGCGAGTCCAATCGACCGGACCGACGAATCCCTAAGGGTACAGCAGCACGCGATATGGACATTTTTCATCTCTACTCCGTAATCCGGACAAGCTCCCCAGTTCTCCTCATGCGCAGCAGCACAGGACATGTGCTGTGCTCCCAACTCCGTGCGCATGTCTCGCGTAACCTGTCATGTGTCATGTCATGCTATGTCACGCCCTCACGAGAGCACGAGAGCACGCCCCTTTGGCCATCCCCACAATCCTTGTCTATTGACGACTCGTCGTTGTCGATGCATGCATGATTCGGGACGGTCTTCGAAGAAAAAAATCAAGAGGGGCCATTCAGATGAAGAATGTGGCGGGGGGCCGGATCTTGTATTGAAGAAATCCGCGGTACAGTGCAGTTTTCTTTCTGGTGGGAAACAGTGGGACAACTTCAATATTGTTTGTTTGGGAGGGGTGCATCTTCTCTTCTATTCATGGGGCGCAGTAGTCCGTACAATGCAGCCAGTTGGAAATGGCTTTGTCGAGGGAGAGAGATTACATTCCAGACAATGCATGTTAAATCAGTCGAACGATAATGTTGGTCGTTGGGGTATAGGTTAGCTGCTTCACGAGGATTGATCATTGAAAATGGTGACAGGTGCGAATTTCGTTCAATTTCGATGTCTATGGACACGCTGGCCATGCAGGCTGCTTGTAAAAGCTAAACAGACTGCCGTCATGGCATAACTTGTCTGTGAGTAAATAGAAGTCAGGAAGATGTAAGGAATGGCGTATCCGGACCTGACCTGACCTCGAGATACGATGGTAACCAAGAATTATCATAGAGCCCCGGTGCCATCTGATAACAGCCCCCCCCCCAAGTGAACAATGGTACCAACAGTACTCGGTCTTCCCATGACCTGTTCGTCTCCATCTCCATATCCCAGGAAAAGTCAACCTACCACAAACGCCGATAAGATGTTCTAAACCGAAAAAAAGAAAAGAAAATCAAACACAAGTGAACGAGACACACGCGGTCCTCGCATGTATCCAAGCGCATAAATCATGCGCAACCTTGACTCCCAGTCGCCACCATGTTCCTGAAAAGAATTGTGTATCTAGCCGAAGGCTTCTCAGTCTGTCGTGGTCAAGCATTTCACATAACGGAGCAAGCTCCCGTTGTTCGCGCTCGCCGACGACCGACAATGGCTCCATCCTCTTCATTCATTTGGAGAGCATGAGCATCTCTGGCGCGTCGTCTTCTTCGGCGAGTGCCTACACCGCCTACCCCGGCCTCTTCATGTGCTTGCATATAGTCGGCCCATTTTCGCTCTAGTCTGCCAGCAGATGAGAGATCACCCCGTAGCACTCGCTTCTGGTGTTCGTCGACCGTCATCTGGAAGCCGTAAAACATTTCAGCCCGATGATCTCGGTCGGGTACGTCACTTTCCTGGCTGTCCCACGGACGGTCTGATCTGGGCGTTGCGGAACAGAACCTCTCGGATCCCAGTCCAAGTGACATTCTGACAGTCGTAGACAATCAGCTGAAGCGTAATCCTGGGCCGCTCATCCGCAGTGAACGATCTCTTGGAT
This sequence comes from Epichloe glyceriae, assembly GCA_023658535.1. Classification (NCBI taxonomy): domain Eukaryota; kingdom Fungi; phylum Ascomycota; class Sordariomycetes; order Hypocreales; family Clavicipitaceae; genus Epichloe; species Epichloe glyceriae. Next base: position 5,608,621 of record CP098289.1, on the reverse strand, counting down.
CGCTTGATGATCATGGCCGCAGCCTCAGCTAGAGAAAGGTCGCTGATTCGCGTGTTATCCATGTCAACACTTTTCAAATTCAGGCATTTATGCAGCACTGGTAGCATGCCAACGTCACTAATGCCTTCGCAATAACTGATGGACAAATGCTCCAGAGTCTCTGCACAAGGAGCTTTGGCAAGGTGCTCTGACATGAGTGAGTTTGTAAGCTCTTCTAGGTCTTCCAACTCGAGATGGGTGAGTCGCGGGGTCGAGGCGAGTATTGGCTCGAGTGCTGCGTCAGTAATTGATCTACACCCCGAGAGTTGAAGCCCTTCCAATGCTGGCACAGCATAACCAATGGCCCGAACGCCGCTGCTAGATAGACGGTTGCATCGACTTAGGTCCAAGTGTCTCAACTTCCGAGGAGGAACAATGGGTCGCCCGGTCAGTATGTCAAGCTCTGGGTCATGGCCTTGCATCATAACTTGAAGAGCGTCATCACTCAGCTCGACGCATCCGCAGAGAACGAGACGCTCAAGATTGTTGGTGGCGAATATAGCCTCAGCCGTCGCCATGTCGTCAAAGCCTCGTACTTCTCCGGCTCTCAAATCGTTCAATCTGGGACAGGAATCGATAATGGCCTTGATTCCTCGGGCTTCCACTTTGTTACACCACGAGACATTGAAAGTTTGCAGCTGTGGACATGATTCAGCAATGATCCTGCATGACGTGTTGGAGACGGCAGACAAGCCCGTCAGGTTGAGGTGGACCAGCTTCTCGTTTGTTCGCAACAAAGTGTGCAAAGTGCTTTTCTGGAAGTTTCGACAGCCCTCCAACGTTGCGTTCATCAGATTTCTACAAGCTTTGACAATGGCTTCTGTTCGCTTGTAGTGTTCCACCTGGACACAGCCTCTCAGGTTCAAATCTTTGATAAAAGGGCCCGCAGAGACGATAATTCTAGCGAGTGATTCGGCGGGGATCTCCTTATAAAATTCGGAAGCATCGAGCGAGGTCCACAACTGCCCGTCGAAGCAGAATCTGTAGAATGACTTGCTAACTCTAGAGGTCTGAACCAGCTCTTTTGGCCAGAGGAAGGATAAAATTTGCACCCGAATTTCGTGGGGCATGTTTTCCCAAAAAGTAAATGAGGGCTTCAATGGTCCCTTTGCCAGTGTTTTCAATTTGTTTTGTGCTTCCAGTTTGGTCGACCTCAAGTCGGCGGGGAGTGCAGCCACAGGAGGTGCGCCACTTTGATCAACGTTGTCGATTTTCCGAACGGCAAGTTGACTCACGATGGCGTCGTAGAAGGGAAATTCGTGGCTACAAGTTTGCGAGATGGAAGCTGGGACGCTCGGCAGACCCAGCGGTGATGATTGGGGGGTCGAGGATCTGGCACCGGACGGAGTCTGGGAGGGCCGACGGCTGCGAGACTGGCACAAGAAAGTGTGCCTCTCGTGCTGTATGGGCTACTGACTGAACGAGAGCGGCGAAGGCCATTCAGTGACGGTGAGGATGATATTCTTTGCAAACCTCGTAGTAAACGCTGACGGCTTTTGCCTTTGATGGGTGTCTCAGGAGAGGTGGAGATATTTCTGCCGCTGGTCGACGTTGCCGTCGACGGGGGCGGAGTAGAAGAATCTCTGTCAATGGTGGCCATTTTGACTTGGTTCTAGGAGTAATAGCTGACCAGGCGACCCTTTCTCTCTCTATTTTTGCGTGTTTGTGTGTGTGTCTTGATGGAAGAATTTTGTCCATCAATAGTCGAAAGTAGCTTCCTCTTTCTCAATGGATTTCATCGACAGTTCTGTCGCGGGGCTTGACGTGGAAAGACGACTATGGTTCTGTTGACAAGATGACTGAGCTTAGTGATGTCCAGCGGACGAAATTCAATTCATAACAAGTGGAGACAATATACGAGGCTGTCCGTGATGGCAAGCCACCGTCTCGCGGTGAGTGAAGCTCGATCCAGCGAGCGTAGAGAGACACGAGTTGACCAGTTGACAGACAGGATGGACAGAGAAGATGCCGTTATCAGCATAAACGACAAGGGCAGTCAGTGGTTGGTGTCGCGATAAGCAGCCTAACGTGATCAGCGGTAACCTCGGACCGTGGGGTCTGGTCAGCAGGTAAGCAGGTGGTCGCTCCGGGAGGGCACCTGCGCTTTTGCCCGAGCTGTCACGCAACAACCCGACGAACCAGGATGGCGACTGTGGTATCAACAGAAATGAGGCACATGTCCATTCAGAAAGCCATCATCATGATCATATGGGCGAGAAGAAGAGAGATGGTGAAATCAAGGAGTAGGGGGGTTTCTTGTAAATCAATGGACCCTGCTTTCCCAGTCGACAGCACCCTGGAGGGCAGAAGGCCACTCCGGGTGGGCCGTTAGAAACGAGGCGACGTGACCAGACCCCCTTGGACCCGCTTGGGCCCATCGTAAAGTTCCCACCAGACTACATCTCTTTCATTGTTGGTGACGCATTGTTGGTGACGGGCACATGTAAGACTTGGCGGTGGTCACTATGTACATGGGCTTATGTGCAATCAACATCCACCAATTAAAGCTACATTTATATGCCTGTGCGATCTACAGAGATATAAGTACCTATATTTCAGGAAGATAGCCAGGGTTTCCCCACGGTCTGCGGCTCCAGCATTATTCTGGTCAAGTATACCCATCCCCTTCTTCGGCTTGGCTTCGGATTGCGCAATGTTAATGTCCTTCGCCCACCGAAACAGCAGCCAACACGCAGGAAACATCAATTCATTGAATGGTGGCCGCCTATTTGCTGGGGCGACGTGGCTTTCTTCCCACAATCGGAGCAAAAGCACTTTTCTGCACCATGCTTTTACAGTCCAGTCCAGGCTTTCTATTCGCAGAACGATTCCGACGCACCTAGTTCGTATGCGGCCTTTATCGGGTGCTGCGCATTTTCACGTTTGAAAATATGAGACTCGAATATCGCCACTAGATCGACCAAGCGCCCGCCCGCTAGTTCAATGACCCTTCCTGCCTTCCCCTTCGTGCCTCCCCAGCGCCCGCCCCGGTTTAGACCAGGGGTTGGGTTTTGATGATTGTTCCTTTGCTGCCACCAGATGCATACTGAGTCCCGCGACTTGTAGAAGTCGGACGGGATGTCTGCCAAACGGTGGCATTCAATGTACAGATGACCAATGCAATACAATGCAATGAAAAGAACATATTATGGCTCGGACGAATCTGAGGATGTTACAATCCTCCAACACCAGCGGCCGTGGAAAGGCTCAAGCTCAGACCAACTCGATGTGCTGTGAATATCCTGTACCTGATGTGCATTTTGTTGACTGCTTTGATCCGTAATTTATCTACAACTACGCCTTTGTTGATTCCCACGTCGGATGAGAGAAGCTAATATAAAGATGGCCTACTTTGCAGTTTGAGCATCAAGTTATTTCGGATCTGATACGAATTGATCTAAAAAATGTAACAGACGAATCACAGGACGGACCATGTCTAGAAAGTGCCGGCAACAAACAGCCCGAGGCTGCAGAGGTCAACGGGCGTTTCTTGCGGTGCCTCATGTGGTATTACGCATACCTCGTGTTACGATTGCAGCATGTCGATGGATCGTTCCCGTCACCGGTGCTTCGACAGATGCTTCGACAGATGCTTCGACAGATTCTGTTGGGCATGCGTGGCCAATCCGAACGAATCTCAGCTGGTTGATGTCGATGTGAACCCCTCCTTCTTCTTCTTCTTGGCCCGCCCCTCCTATAAGTCATGTCACTGTCAGTTAACGAGGAAATTTGCTGCCCTCGCTCGTGCGGCCCGCTTTGACCCTGACCCTGACCCTGACCCTGACGTACTCTGACCATATACAAACCAACCAAGTCTCCTTTTTTTTCTCTCCCTTGAACCACTCTCGACTTCGGCCCATTATCCCCGCGTAGGCAGAGCACTCCCATCCGTGCTGCGTGAGATAATCCCAGATCGATTGCCCGGGTCAGACTTGACCTCGGGCTCGAAACGTGGGCGGCATCGCCGAGAGAGTGCAGGAACATTCAAGTATTTGGTCTTGAGGTCTGGTCAGTCTGGCAGGAGCTATCCGGTTGGTCCTCCCGCATCACACGCTTTCGCCTGCGCGAGAGCACCTTCCGTCACTACAGACCAACCAAACAAACCCACCCTCTCCTCCGCATTCGTCGTGGCCCGACCATCCCACCTCCGCCTCATATTACTGCATATACTGAGCTGAGCTGAGCTAAGCTTGGCGACCAACACGCATTACTCAAGATTTTCTCATCGTGCACTACCTGCCACTTCTTAACAGGGTATCTCGTCATCGTCCGCTATCCTTTCTGTCAGTGTTTCGTCGGCGGGTTCGGGCTCGCCGTCTAGGATGCTGCAGATGCATGGCGGGCAACAAGAACAACGTGCGTGCCACCCCCCTCAGACGCCGCCGCCGTAAACCGACCAAACCATGCTGACTGTATCATCTTCGCCGCTGTAGGAACCGATGATAATATTGGGGAAGATGAAAGAGGCCGTGGCAAGCTAGTGCCGCCGCTGTCTTTGCCCAAGAATCGCAGCACTGGCAATCTTGCCCTCCCCACCGACGCGACTGTTGACCGAAGTCGATATCGCATGTCGTTTGAGGGTCCCTTGAGCTTTCCCATGGACTATGATGGACTATCAAGGTGCGCTACGCCGGTTATAATATGATTTCTCCCCACGAAGGTTCCCTTGAGCTAACCAAAAGCTTTGCATATCGTTCCCTCGACGTAGATCTCCTCACTTAAACGACCACGATCATGGCCCAGGCATCACTGGACTGCGGCGCATTCGCCAGCGACATCCTTCTTCGCGCGCCCCGACTATGCCTAATTCAACTGCTTCTTCGCGAAGTCCTTCCGTTGTTGCGCTATCTCGCTCGACCTCCATGAGTGCCATGCTTGCGAGCACTGGTAACCTGCAACATGCTACAGGTCCGGCCTCGCCTAGTTTCTCCGAAGACTTATCACGATTCCCCTCCGAGTCGCTGCACTCGTTTTCTTTTGCTCATCAATCTGAAGAGTTTATACACAACCGACAAACGATTCTCAAGCGTTCCATGGATTTCATGAAGGATCGAATGGGTTGGTCCATGACTCCAATGCAAGCAGGTCTTGCCAGTGCTCAAGCTCGTGTGACCGGTGATGTTGAGACACAAAACATGCTGGAGTTGCTGGCACGAGCACAGCTGATTGGGGCGAACAATTTACCCAATTCGGACGTTGCTGCTCTGCCACCCTTGACAGGACCAGCTGATATAACAGGCGAAAACCTATTCGAAAGGCAATTCAAGCCCCAACTTTCTCGCACCAGCGCCACTGCATCCGATGTTGTGTCTCCTATCACTGGCCAAGCACAAGGTTCAAGGTCTCCGCTATTCAGGTTTCAGTCATCCGATGGCGTTGGAGTGGACAATCTCCCGGCTGTCCCAGAACTGGACCATGAAGCCAACATTTCCAATGAGGTCGGGACGAAGCACGACAGCAAAGCTACTGATGGAAAGGCACAAGTTTCTGCAAGACCAACCAGCCTGAAGCGCACAATGACAGACACCTTGGGAATCACTTTGCAGGACAAGCTCTTGGACACCATGGCTCAGCCTTTCCTGGCAGGGCAACCAATTTACGACGAACCACTCCTGTCTCCCACTGCGATACACACTGGGCAACCCTTCAAGGCTTTTCCAAGTGCCATTGCGCCGACTGCACATGGTCACACCAATAGATGGGTCCCTGCTGCACAAGCCATCTTTACGACTGAAGCAAAACCTCCGTGGACGATTATTGCGGCCAACGATCTCGCTTGTCTCGTTTTCGGCGTGACAAAGGCCGAAGTCCGTAAATTGGGCATATTAGAGGTGGTTCAAGAAGAGAGAAGAGCTTGGTTGGAGCGAAAGCTTCTGCAGATCGACGAGGGCTCCACGGAGGGGAGCCAGGAGACACCAAAGCATGAAAGTCCTGCAGCCTCTGCAGCCACGACACTTCTTGGTACACGATCAGGAATTACGGCGCAACTACTGAGCAAACCTAACTCACGATCGCAACCGACCAAGCCTGGTTCAAGACGAGCCCAAACCGTCCACAGTGGTGACCCGACCCCACCAGCAACTAGAGGCAGTGGGCAACACCGCAGCAACCTCTCAAGAGGTGTACTGCTTTGCGGAGACGTTGTTCCCATCCAGAAAAGAAACGGGACCACCGGCTCTGCCAGTCTATGGGTGAAGGAGAAGCGTGTGGGTCTGATTTGGGTCCTGGAGGAAATTCATGAGGATGTGGCGCATGTCACCATAGACGAGGAAGGCTGTGTCAAGAATATTTCTGGCTCACCAGACACAATATGGGGCTCCAAAGCCAAAGGCTCTGGGTTTGACGTGGCAGCATTGATACCCCGAATTCCGCGGCAGGGTATCGATCCAACAATCGGTGATCTCGACTTTGCTCAGATTGCGAGGAGGAGGTTCTTCACATGCCCCAACGCCCACCAAGTTAGCACCCCATGCATGGTAGAGCAAGTGCCTGGTAAGCTCGAACTACGTGTATCGACCTTTCCTCACATGGCCGGCATAATCGTGGTAGACCCCATTAACTTGAAGATCAGAAGCTCCAATTCTGTTTTCTGCGGTGCACTGTTTGGATACGAAAAGCCTGATGGGTTGCCCATTACCTCGTTGATTCCTGATTTCGACAAGATTGTGGATATCTTGACTCATGAAGACGGCCTTCAGATGTTGGATGGAATGGTTGTTCCAGAGCAGAGATTTCGAAGAGCATCAGCTTTCCTGTCTTTGAAAGAGCACCGCCCCGATGCCGCCGCGCTTTTCCTCCAACCAGACGGCCTACCTGGCAAGCATCGTGATGGATCGGAGCTCAAGATTGACGTACAGATGCGTGTTGTAGAAAGTGAAAAGCAAACCAACGTCGTGGAGGAGACGGTCCAAGAAGGAAGTGATGAAGATGAAGCGAACAGTGTGGATGACTCATTCTCTGTTACTCACAAGGAAATAGTGTTCGCATTGTGGATCACATACTCACGGCACCTTCATGGGCATGCTCGCTTGAACGTTAAATCGCCCGGATCATCAGGCACCACAACGCCACTTCACCAACCCTCTCCCGGTCAGACGCCCCCCAGTGCTTACTCCCTTAGAAATAGCATCAGATGAAGAGCAGCCGCCCATGAAGGAAGTGAAGTCGGCACCGCATACCTTCACAAAGCAGCTTCGAGACGCAGCCATGAGCGCAGCCGCCAAACTGACTGGACACCCAAAATCTGCGGCTAGTATGAGTGAAAAGTCAACACCAGCCAGAGCGGTCGAGCCGGCACCCAAGACTTCAATTGAGGCCTATGCTATTCTTGAGGATATGGGACAAGGTGCCTATGGACAGGTCAAGTTGGCTCGTCACAAAACGTCTGGCAAGAAGGTTGTGCTCAAGTATGTTACAAAACGCCGTATTCTGGTCGATACCTGGACTAGAGATCGAAAACTTGGAACTGTCCCTTTGGAGATCCACGTACTGGATTACCTACGAAAGCCCGAGTTCAGACACCCCAATATCGTGGAAATGGAAGGCTTTTTTCGAGGACGATGTCAATTACTACATCGAAATGGCCCTCACGGCCTCCCGGGTATGGACCTATTCGATTATATTGAGTTACGAGCCAACATGGAAGAGTCAGAGTGTCGGAGCATTTTCATCCAAGTCGCGAAAGCCATTCATTTCCTGCACACCAAAGCGCTAGTCGTGCACCGCGACATCAAGGATGAGAACGTAATTCTCGATGGTGAGGGCAACATCAAGCTTATCGACTTTGGAAGCGCAGCATACATCAAGAGCGGCCCATTCGATGTGTTTGTTGGTACGATTGGTGAGTTTCCACATCATTATATCCATGTCAATGAGGCGCTTTACATTTCGCAAGTGGCAGACTAATCATTTCAATAGATTATGCTGCTCCCGAAGTGTTGGCTGGTAGACCTTATGGAGGCAAGGAACAAGATGTCTGGGCACTAGGCATCCTCTTGTACACCATCGTTTACAAAGAGAACCCGTTCTACAGCATCGATGAGATCATGGACAGGGATCTTCGTGTCCCATTCACAATGAGTGACGAGAGTATCGATCTGGTTCGCTGCATGCTCAATCGAGATGTCAAGGACCGATTTGATATTGAAAAGGTGGTAGAACATCCGTGGTGCAAAGCAATTGAATGATTCGAAACATGGATGGGTCGTGGTGCTCATAGATAGATACAAGTTGTGGACGCTCCTCATGGCCAGGATGCATCAGACTAGATAGATCATGAACGTTGGTTGCGGAGGACTTTACAATAAATAAGATACTGGCAGGATAACAACCATTTGCCATATCGAGCCAAGACCTCAGTAGAGAATCGAAGACGTGAGACGTCCGATAATCAGACGAGTGAGAATGAAGACATGTATTCCTTGAAAATGCAGAGGAGGCACGAATGCTACAAAAGAGATGAACAAATCCTACTTTTACGAGTGACAAACAGTAGAAGACCTTGCAGAGCATTGGCGCACATGAGAGCGCGAAAGCTGGCGTTCATTTTTTCATCATATTGCAATATTTTTCTCTTTGTTTCTTCAATCTGTATGCATACGTTTGAATTCTTCAATCTTCTGTTCGGCTGCTACTCTCTCCAATCGGCATTCAAAATGGAGCGACGATGACTTTTTTGTCAAAGATCATATATAAATATAGTGGATGCACCTTAAGTATAACAAGCAGTAGCTTTTATTTCCTTCTTCTCTTGTTCTTCTTTGAAAAAAGAAGAAAGTTGAAAATAAAAAAAATTAAAGATGAGAAAATTTACCCGTTTGACAATTAAAAGGGGATTGATAAAGTTGACATTGCCTTCCGCCCTCCTCCCTCCACAATATGCATACATTTTCAACTAGTCATAGCCTAATTCCGGATTTGCCCTAAAGTTACATCGACATCGGCACTCAGGCACAGGGCACTCGACATGTCTTGCGAACCATTGTCGCGCATGGTCCAGATGGAGGACATGTTCGCAGCGGAGGCAAAAGTTGGGAATCGGCCTGCCAAGCGCGTGGCCTCCTTCTCCTCGGGCTTGTCGGAGCGAAGAACACCCACGACTTCCAGACAGACGACACAGCGGGGCAGGTGTCTCCCGCAGTTGGGACAGCTGATTCCCGAATTGATACTCGTTGCCAAAGGGGTTGCGCGTCTCAAGCGCAGTAGGTATGGGGGTGGGCGCCGGGGCGGCGCCTTGGTTAGCAAGCGATGTTTCAGCATCGCAGTAGACGCAGCGGAGGGCTATTTGACGAGACGGTGGCTTCAGCGTAGGCACACCGTCGCGCTTGGAGCGCTTTGTCGATTCCACTTCGAATTTTGTGCGCTGGAAGAAGAGCCGGTGGCGTTGTAGGTGGGCGCGGTATGCGTTGCGCCAGGCGCGGCAGCGAATGTCGTCTATGTACCGCGGGTGGGCTATGGATAGAACCAGAGTGGCTGTCTGGATGTCGTGGAATTTCTGGACATAGCGGGCGAATATGTCGACGGCTTTTTCGGTGATACCTGTGAGGGCGATGCCTTCAATGTCGCCGTCCTCGATGGCGAGGGATACGTTTTCGTGCAGCCACGTGGTGAGCTGCTTGTCGTCAAAGTTGCGGACGGCCACGACGGCACGGTCCGAGAGTGGAAGAGAGCGCTGGTTTGCGACGGTGGTCCAGTCGCCGGTAGCAATCAGGAGGAAATGGCGCGCAGGTACGGGTCTGTCTTGGAGGCCACGACGTCGTCGAGCTCGAGCTGGTCTTTCTTGGTGGGCTGTGGCTGTTTGCTGCCGCGGCCGAGAAGTTGGAGGGATAACGAGACGAAAAGCAACTCGGGATGTGCGGCGCTGGCCTTTTTAAGGGTCTGGATGGCCTTGTCCGTGTCGCCGCGGAAGAGGTGACGAGACGCGACCATGGTGTGGATGGCCGTGGGGTAGTCGGGGTCGTCATCTCGGTCGATGACGTTGGGATCATGGCGCTGAGGGTCGCCCCAGCCACAGATCTCGAGACAGAGTTGACGTTGGAAAGGCTTGCTTGTCGTGGCGCCATCGAGTTTGGGTAGACGTCGCTTCTTGCAGTATTGTCCGATGGCTCGTTCCCAGTGAGCTGGATCGGGGATGGTGGCTCCGGGGCGAGACGAGTCGCTGGATTATTGCCTGCGCTCCGAGTCAGTTGTGTGTTGTCGGTTGTCGGTGGATGGAGACTGAGGAATCAATAAATGCGAGAGAAGAGGAAACTTACCGAGGTCGTTTGTCCATATTGAGTGAATACCAAGGTAGCTCAAGTCCATGTTACCGAGAAGCAAGCCTCCATCATCAGCAGCCATTTCAGCATCTGTGTTCCAAGCGTTAGTAAACCGTCTTCTTTTGCTTCAGCTCATCAATACAAACAAAGAAGAAAGAAGCCAGAGACACTGACCAGCGATCCAATCCCATAAGAACCTTCGCCACGGGTCATCCGACAATACATTCCGGTTTGTTGCCGCATCAAACAGATACTTCTCCTTGGCTCGAAGGAGCATCGAATGGTCAACTGCGCATTGGGCTTCCCTAGGCAGCCCCTTGACGGTTGCAAGCGTGGCGAGGAGTGCTTCATGAATCTCACGGCAAGAACCTAGGCTGTTTGACGCGAGGGATATTTCATGAGGTCGATAGTCCGATTGTCTTGAACTGCTTCTCTGCGCTTGTTGTTCATCTTCAGCTTGTTGATCTGCTTGCTCATCTTTGATGTAGGATCTAATACTGGTAAGCTTTTGGCTTATTGTGCTTGCGTTGTGTAAAGTCTCTGGCAATGGCCGGGAAATCTCATCGACATGTTCGAGGATTACGGGTGTTGTTTCACTGTCCTGCAATGTGTCGTTGACACGATCCAAAATACGTGCCTTGTCTGGCCCGAAAATGGGTACATCTGCAAGGGCCTTCTCAGTCAGTAACGGCCCCAAAATCTCGGAGGTCTGAGCTGGCTCAAATTGCATCACATCATGGTAGGGTGCGTTTTCTAGAGGGGGGATTTAGTACATTCGTCATATATGCGCATGGTTCAGGTGTCATTTGAACAGCAGCTCACCTTCCAATCCACGATGAGGCGGTTGCCAAGGGACGAGCTTGTAGATGTGGTCTGCCGTCCTGGACGATTGCTCCAGAATATCAAACGCTCCATTTGCCCTCAGAACCAACATCCTTGGTCGCAGCGCTGGTGAAGACAAGGTGATCCAATCAAATGATACAATTCGGTCATGTCGTCTCGAGTTGTCCCGGTAAGACACGTCCATCTCGTGGGATCTTTGAACTTGTAGCAGCTCGGGGCCTTCCTGTGGCGCTATTCCTGCTGATACGATTTCTTTGTTGGTTTCCATGACCTTGAGCTGACCAGTTGGAGATAGCGCCGCCAGTAGGCCGCGACGATGCCGACAATAGCGAAGTGAGCGAATCAGAGAGTGCCTGCCGTCGTTCAGGAATGGATCCGAATCTGTCTCAATGGCTTTGTCGAGCCGCAGAGCGCCACCCCAAGGAAGTGAATCCACCTCCACAGCTTGACTATATGAGCGAGAAGCCAACGGCCGTGAGGTTGCTCGTCGATCCCAAATCATGACACCGGGATGATCCAGTGCAGACGACGCAAAGTTATTCTGGTCGACATAATCAATGGTCAGATTGTTGTTACATTTGGTTTGGAACGTGAGGTTTCGGCTAGGGTCTAGTGTGTATTACATCAGCATTGGTTGCATTCATGGTAATATAGTTTCGAAAGTCGGCTGCAAACCTCGAAGATCAATGATCCTCACTCCTTGTCCTTTGATGCCAGCCACCAGTGTCAACGGACTATCTTCAAAGAACTTGATGCTTGAAACAGAAACGCTGGGCTCAAGCTTTGCGTATGAATCGACAAAGGTAGATGCGGCAGAAGGAAAGCCAGTATTGGGAAGCTTTTGAGCAGAGAGGCGATTGACATCCCACACATGCAGACTCTGATCCATTCGCACGCGGTCAAGACCAACAGCGAGGAGACCGGTCGTGTTGAAAGCGACCGCTTGACAAGTCCTAGACATCTTCAGCCCAATTTCAGCATAGGCATTGGAATTGTCGTCGATTTTCAAGAGGTTGATAATGCCAGATCCGGTTCCCACGGCCAAAAGGCTAGTGTCGGCTGGCGACCAGTCGTAGGTTGTGAGGGGCGGGAAGTCATCGTGGCGGCTGAGCCTGGAATAGTCAAAACGCTGCTTATGCGCATATCCAGTTGGCTCATAGAGTTGCACGACGCGGTGTTGTAGATTGATGTGAATGAAGCTATCGACAGACGACTGCGGCGACCACTTGACCAGACCTGGTTCCGGGCGGTCCATCATGTGCGTACAGCGTACACAGTGGCACGAAGTTGCTCGGCAGGCAGTGATGAGCCCTTGACGGCTGCGTCTGCCGATTGGAAAAGCAGCTGAGAAGTAACCGTGTTTGTGTGCTCCAGGTCAGTACAGTAAGCGTCGAAAGCTGGGGTGAGTATCGGATCGGACCAAGCCACGGGGATGAGACTGTTCAACTGCCGCATGACTTCGCACAATGCTTTTTGATGCGCCTCAATCAAGAAAGCCGCGCGTGTCGTATTGTCGTGTTGTCGTGTCGTCGTGTCGTCGTGTCGTCGTGTTGTCGTGTTGTCGTGTCGGCGTAAGTGATGAGCCGTCCGTGAAAATGAGTTGAAGCGAGGTGTGGTGAGTTGAAGCGACGGGGGGTTGGTTGGTTGCTCTTGCTTCCTCCACAGTGCACACGCGCGCTTGGCTTGGCTTCCGCATTGGCTGGGTGCATGGAGACTGGCCAGTGCTGATTGGCTCGTGTGGTGGTCCCAAACCGACACGCCCAGGACCCCATTTCCGGTGAAGGAAAAATAGAAGAAGAAAAAAGGCATCCAGCTTCGCTTTGCTTCGGAGAGTTGAACAGATCAAGCCTCACTCACACTGCAAAACGCCCTCGGGCATCACGCACAAACTTCCCGTTGAATCCCTTGGCCTATCGCGGAAGATTACGCAACAAATCGTCATTAATGCAAAAATGAGCATGAAGCGATCCTTCGCCGACGTGGACTCGCAGGACCATGACAGCACTTCTCGGGGTGCAGCATCACGCGGAAACGGTTTCGACCCCAAACGGCGAAAGCAGCATGGGACCGGAAACCCCAAGGCAAAAGAGGGCCGACTGGGCTTTGCGAAGAAAAGAATCCGCAATATTGAGCGACTGCTTGAACGGAACAAAGACCTGCCCGCCAATGTGCAAAACGACCTGCAACGAGAATTGGCGACCCTGAAGGCTACTGTCTCGGACAAGTCATTCCATAAGAAGCGGAGCGCCATGATTTCTAAATACCACATGGTTCGGTTTTTCGGTATGTCATCCGAGATAATACTCTTCATATGTAGCACTTGTTGCTGACACGCAAGTATTGCAGAGCGAAAAAAGGCCTCACGATTAGCAAAGCAAATCAAGCGCACGATTGAACAGAATCCCGAGTCCGACGGCATCGACCATCTCAAACGCCAACTGCATATCGCCGAGGTGGACGAGGCATACACAGTTTACCACCCTCACATGGAACCATATCACAGTTTGTACGGCAGTGTGAGAGCCGACAGCAAAGAGAAGCAGGACGGTGGGGAGTCAGAGGATGAAGCAATGAATCAGACCCCAGTAGCCAAGGCAGCGCTCGACTCGGAAAGACCGCCCATGTGGTCCGTCGTCGAGAAAACCATGGAGCAAGGCATCGAGGCACTGCAACAGCTACGAGAGCGGCGGCCCAATGACACCTCGGCATCTACCGCAAAGCCATCTCGTGTGCCCAGCAAAGCATCACAAAGCAGGTCAGGCAACAACAAACAGGAGAAACTCACAGCTCGTCACGCAGCCAACGAAAAGTCTGGGACCAAGGACAAGGATAAAGCTACATCTTGTAATCAAAAGCAAAAGCAAACTGGCGAGAAGACTCCGCTCAATCGCAGGGAACGAAGGCGCCTCATGCGCGAGGCTGAGGCCGAGAAGAATTCCGAGGACGAGGAAGAAGGTGGCGGTTTCTTTGAGGGGTTATAGGTTCGAGGCTCAAAAACGAACGATAGAATCAGATGGTAGCGGGCGTTGATTTCAAATTCTGTATAATTCGAGGCTATATCATATTCATTGACTTCCCAACTGGATATTTCACAATGAAATTGAGGGACTCAACTATCAAGTAAACCACACGTGCCGCCGTCACTTCTCGTACTCATCGCAGGTGCTTGTTTACGTTGACAGTCATCGAGCTCCCTGCGCAAACCGAGTCTGTCTGTGAAAACTGGACTTGTATTCACGACCCCCCAAAGCACGTGCCAAACTCACAACATCGCACCGGCTTTGCTTCCAGTCTGCGCATCTGCTTTCCCTTGCTCCATCATCTTCATCTTTGCTTCACAGCACCCGACTACATCAACTTTTTTTTTCCCCGCCAGTAATAAACACAAACCACCTCGCCCGGAAAGACGGGAAAAAGCTTCCCCCCTCAACCCAACCCAACCCAACCCAAGCAACAAGCTTGCTCTCATCGTCGGCGGATTTTCCCAAAGCCATGGCAGCAGGAGAAACGGCTCACCAGATCTGTGTGCCATGGGACAAGCTTCTGACGTGGGTTCAGCAGCAGATCGCGGCGGAGATGCAGACGGGCCAACCCGTCACCCTTACACGATCGCAGCTCGAAGCAATCTCTGAATTCATCTCGTTCAACGACGAGCCCGACGTGAGTGACAAGGACTATGTGAGCCTTTTACTGCGTACGTGCATTTCCTCCCTCTCCTCAGCTACATATGAGAACAACTCTTCCTCATTCACAAAAAGACACACAAAGGTCGCTAACACGAGCTTGTTCGAGCAGAAAAGACACAGTCCCGTCGTCTGCTCGCGCCCGTGTTTGCGAACCCGGAGCCCGTCAACATGCCTGTTGACGGCCATCTTGAGCCCCGCTGGCGATGCAGCTGCACGATACAGTCGTGCGGCGAGTTTCCTCGTCGAGGGTTCGGGTTCTCGGCTGGGCAGCAGGCGCCGTTGTTCCAGTCGAAAAGGTGTGTGGAAAAGCTAGTCAGCTCAATGTCCTTTTGGATGAAGCAGGCTTCTCGGCCATGTGTTGATTGCTAACAGCCATACTCGCTTGTAGAATGCCAAGCAGTTTGCGGCCAAGCAGGCATTGGACTTCTTGTCGCACTCCCGGGGAGCAAGAGCTCCGTCATCTCGGTTCTCAACCAAAGACCGTCGTTGCCATCGCTGCCGCAGAAGCGCGCTCCGCCAAAGTTGGAATCTCCGCCCAAGGCGAGGCTGGTGCATACGCCGTCACCAGTGGCATCCCAAGCTAACTCAGAGGGTTCCTCCACTTCAGGAACGACCTCACCTCGCCAGGCATCCGTGTTTGAACAAGTCTCCCTCCTGACGGGGCGGTTGGGCGTCGACAGCCCGAGCTACAGAATAGAGCCGGACCCAGCAGGAGGAGACTATTTCTGTGGACGGCCCATCTTTCAGAATGGAGGGCGTGTTCCGCCGGATCTTGGCTTCGTTAGCGGCGTAGAGGGACTGGCGCAGGCAAAGCTGCGCGTTGCAGAAGAGGTGCTGGCTTGGGCCGAGGCGGAGCTACAGAGGCGGCAGGATATTTATCAAAGTCTGTGGGGACGCCGGCAACTTGAGAAGTCAGTTGCGGGCTCGAGTTTCTGCAGATGAATAGGAGTGCCACGGTAGATTGGCGTATTGTAGGATGGGTTGGGGGGTACCTGGGAGACGAGGCGTGGGGATGGGCGAGGAGAGGATGCTTTGACGGACGGGACTCATGATGACTGTTCAACGATGCTCATGACTTGCGGTTTTCATCATTTTTCCTGGCTTCTTTTATTAACCGCCATTCATAACCACGACGTCAACATGGCAAGGAAATTCGTAAAATTCATAGCTAATTTCGCAACATGGCAGTCATCCACCTGTGCCAGAATATGTGATGCCAGACGTCGTCCCACTCCGGTTCATCGAGCTCCCTTTCTTCCCAACGTCAAAATTCGACAGCATCGACTTGCATATGCTTCTTTTTTCAAGACATCATCCGCAATACGATATGCACATCTCATCTTCCCCTTCCCCTTCCCCTTCCTCTCCCCCCTTCCACCGCTTCTCTTCCCCATCGGCACCACCATCTTCAAATCAGCCGGCAAATCCGCCATCTTCTCACCATCCTCCCACAAAACGCCGACATCCGCCGTTCTCCCCGCCACTCTCCTGAAATACCTTGTGCCCAGAACCCCTCCCTCCCCTCCGTCCGTCAAGATGACACCATTCTCGCTTCTCCACCACGCCACGCCCTCCTGAAGACTCCTCTCGATATCAACTTCCACCAACAGCTCTGCATCTCTCCTCATGCCACTCACAGCCCCTTCATCAGGCGTCTTGTCCGAAAAGTGAATGTACGCTCTGTTCATGGGCTTCAGTCCGCCTGCTTCGAGTATCGCGCTCCAAAAAGCAAAGTACGTCCCGTGGACGACCTTGGCCGGGAAATCAGCATCACCTAGCTTGATGGGGGGTAAACAAGGCCGCGGAGTCCACTTCCAGAGAGTGTCCCTGGTTCGCGCGGATGAGGTAATCCCTGGCGAGGCGGCATCTTCCGACAACGAAGGGTTGACGTCAGCTTTGGGCCTGAGAGCAAATCGTTTCTTGGAGTTGGTTTCCACAATGGATTTGATCTCGTCTAGAGAGACTTTCAAGCTTTTCAAGGGCCCCCCATTGTAGCTAGGATCAAACATTAGCTACATTCATTGTCCATTGATGGACAGCAACATAATAGGCTACGTAATTTGCGAATAGCAGGAAACACGCCTGGAAATAGGAGGGGGGGGAAGGGGGAGGCTAACCACCTTGTCCAAGGGCGCGAATCCTTCACCGTCAAGCTTAATCCCGACATTATCGGCCTGATGTCTCAACAACCTGGATAGCGCTTTCGAAACCTGGACTTCTCTCCTTCGCTTCTTCCGCCGCGACTGCCGCCGCCGCTGCGACCCTCTTCTGTTGGAGTGGGAAGACCTTTGTGTTTTGTCTTCTAGATCCAGGTGTGCTTCTGGAATGTCTGCGGCCATTGTTGTCGCGCCAGGCTCGTAAGCACGGGGAATTCGATATAGAATCAGGGCAAAGCTTTCTTTTGCCCTGTCGACGAAAAGTAGACGGTGGGGCGGAATGGCTCTTGCAATGCCTAGTTTGCCAGTATTGAGCTGCGATGACCTGTCTTGTGATAAGATGAAGTTGTTATTGTTTCAGCGTGCTGAGGCCAAGGAACCCGGGGGAGACAAAGTGCTGATGCTTTTTGTTGAGGAACAATGTTCATTAAGCTTGTGAGCTGGAGGTTGTGGCAGCAATGGGGAGGCAGCACAGTCCCCACTGCTGAGCCCACACAGTACTGCGTAGTCATACGGCGTTGAGAAGCATATGGCAACGGGTCTTGGGAACAATCAAAAAACGACGTTATTGTCTCGTCGGACGGGGGGAAGCAGGAGGAATAAGTCACGACTGTTGTTATCGATGCATACCTAGGAAAATTGGTGAGAAAAGGACAAATCGCAGCATGCACAAATTCACGCCCCAAGCAATACGAGCCGGAATCATGAAACAGTATTGAACAAATCCTGTCAAGACTCGGCAAATAATGTACATAAGATGACTATTCGTCCACCCATACCAGTCAAAAAATGCAAACCTCCGAGGTCGTTAGGCCACTCTCAGTGACAATGCACTTCATCACGTTCGTTGATGCAGTCCTGAGTGGTACGCATACCCAGCTTCGAGAATCGTGTCAAAATGATTCCTTTTATGTGTTTTTTTCTGTGCGCATTGTGGAAACATCATTTTTTACAGAGTCCAAATGAGAGAAGACGAAGAAAATCACGAGTCGTCGTAGAATGAAGAAAAGCATGGTTACGAAAAAAGCGTTTCAACAGCTTTTCGTCTTCGTCAATCATCAACGTTGAAAATAAACAAGGGACAAGTAACAGACGAGGTTGTGTCTCCTTCAGGCACCATTAGACAAGAAGGGCAGACTTATGCGCCCGTGAAGAATTCGAGACATATACATTGTAGGCGTAAGTTGTGAAGGGGTGTTGGTGAGGCAGAATATCACCTATAAGCTCCTAAGGTGGCGCTAGAATTCGTGGATATGAAGCTGTCCCGGTTTCTGCGCGTACTGAGGCTGCTAGCCCTGGCATGCGCTATTCCTTTGCTCAGTGGGGGACCGTGCCTCTGCGTTAGTGCATCGCCAGTGCCGTCATTCATGTCATGTTCCGCTGGTTGTCTGTCAAGATACCTCCTCGGGGACACGCTGTTAGACCCCGGTGATCCCCTGAGCGGGCCGAGTGAAGATTCGTGGAAAGAAACCGTCGACGGGGCAGCGCTGATGGGATTTGTAATGACGCATCACAAGCCGCTGGTTGTGATTCCGCTGGATACTCTCGTCCCTGGGCTCTGAACATATTTACATCAGTGCCAGCCCGAGACGGAGGTCGGAATTTTCCCCGTTAGCCTCTTCGCCTACAGTGCCGCGACGACTCCTGCCCAGAATTGTTGGTTGCCGGCTCTCTTCGGGTTCTTCGGTTCCTGCACGTCGAGATCGTAGCACAGATGGCGCGCGGGCGAGATCCGGCTCCTCCGTACCGGCCCTTCTGGTGCGAGCAATCATTAGGGAAGATCGTCTCGAATAATTGCCGTTGCCGTCTACAGGTGTGTTTGGGATCGAGCCAGTGCTTCTTGGTGTGGGCAGAGTGGTGCCGTTTAGAATCAGACTTCGCCGCTCTTCGAACTTGGACAATGTCCTAGGGCTGCTGCTCGGTTTCGGTATGGCTTGCTCCACAACACTTGCTCGTCTCGGAGCCGGTAGACCGCTGAATGATTTTGGCACAGTTGGAGTTGCCGGCCCATCATTTTGTGTCATCACAGGAGAAGTCAATACTGTAGGTGGCTGCGCTGTACCGTCCCCAAGCGCGACGCACAACTCCGTAAGACTCCGACAGACAGAGTCGGCTTTTCTACGCAGTTGGCGATCAACAGCTCCGCCAGCACCGATGACACTTGCCGCTCCAGATACAGGGCCTGTTTGACCCGGACTACCCATCATGGATGAAAGCGACATGGCATCGTTGGCAGCCGCCTCCAGTGCTTGATAGACCTCTGGGCTCAAGAATGGTTTCGATTTGACCAGGGCTGCATGCAGTATCGGATGGGCCTCCTTTTGCGGAGTTGTCGTGGTCGATGAGTCTGCCACCTGTCCGGGCCCTTGTCGTTTGGGAGACAGTGACATGGTGGTTACCGTCGTCGTGGCTGTTGCAGGACGCTCCTCCGCTAGTCTGGAGACGGCAGCCCCGGATGTGGAAGGAAGCTTGCCGGTCAGTTCGAGTCTGTGAATTCTTGATTTCAGGTCGTCCAGCTCATCCCAAACCGTAGAAGGCGCAGTAGTTGATGCAGTAGACTCAGTCCCCTCCACGCCATGAATCAACTCTGACCCCGTCCTATTCTGGAAATCTACTGCCTTGATCAACGGCGATGAGCCGTAGTTTCTGCCGTAACTCAGGCCGGAAGCCCTGTACCCAGAGGTCCGGCCACCCACAGTTGAGTTGCTCTCCGTTATTGACGCGCGCCTGCGCGCATAAACGCTTCCTTCCTGGCCGCTATCGTTTCCGATAACGGATCTTGCAGAAAGAAGAGAAGGGCGCAAGTTGGGGCCACCAGATCGAGTTCGCAAAATCTCGTCTCCAGGATGGACAGAAAGCGCCTTCTCTCGGGTTGAGGAGCGGAATGTCGTGGTAAGGGAGACTGCACTGGCCTGGTCATCCTCGAGATACTTCGGTCGAGGTCTGTCTTGCTGATCTGACAACCGACGTCTTACTTTTGGCGGCGACGTAGGATGATGATATGCGGCAATGACGGTAGACACAGGACGTCGATGGTGACTTCTTCTCAGTCCGGACTATGTGCTTGTTAGTAATTATGCACCAACATGGTGCGCAGATTAAAGGAACTCTACTTACGACAGAAGTCAGAGTATCGTCCAGATCACACGCTGCTCCTTCCGACAAGAGATTTCCCTTACTATGTCGAATTGGTTCTTCGCGAGCAATTCTTAGAAAAACATCCCCAGTGTCATCGCATCGGTCAGAGTCGCCGGTGTTAAACGGAGGAGCAGCCGGTTGAGCATATCTGCCCTCCAAGGCAGACTGAGACTGTTCCTGGGGAATGTGCAAAGAATCGCCCACGTCGTATGGGCGAGGGGTAAAATTCATGTCCTTTGTTAGGCTCTTGCGAGAGCCCGACGATCGAAATGACCGTATTGGCGGGACTCGACCTGGTGTTAGGTTGCTGATTTGTATGCTTTGCCGTTTGCTTGCTGACTTGTATGAAATGGGCGGGCGATGAGATGGTGAGTATCGACTCTCATCTGATGAGCTGGACTGGGAAAATCGCTTGGGGAGAAGCAACTCTAGTTGACCCTGTCTGCTGTCCTCGGCGGTAGATGTTTCAACAGCGAGCTGAGGGTGAGGGGCGAATTGAGTGACGGCCTGAACGGCCTGAACAGCCTGAAGCCGGTGAGAGCTGAGAGCTGACGGCGGCCCGTCCGAGGTTGAGGCTCCGTTCGAGCTACACGAGGCAGGTCCTCGATGAGTGAGATACTTGAAAGAAACGGTGCCGGAGGATGCAGACGACGGTATCGTTTGATCGGCGTTGGCAGGGCCGGATTCGGGACAAGAGGCGGGTCGTTGTGTCGGGTTTGGCGAATTTTGGGGAGACGATGACCAAGTTGAAGGATGATGAGCGACGTGGTGAGATGATGCTCGAGAACGCACGTCGACGCTGGGAGGGAGTTTGCCACAGATGATGCGATGGACGAGGAGGACAGTGTTCTGGCAGAGGAGCGTGTCGCCTCAGAGTCTGCACCAGCGTCTGAAATCGCGTCCACTTGTACGTTTGCGATGTTGTCGGGGATCGATGGGGCAGGTTGTTGCTCGGACGCCGGATTGGGCGAGATTGACGAAGGGGGAACGAGATGCGGGTGCTGCTGCACTTGGCTCCGGAGGCGGCGGCCAGGATGCTTGTGGTGGTGCAAGTATTGTTGAGAGGGGGGGGATGATGACGCCGGGGCGGCTGGTCCGGTCTTTAAGTCTGCAGGGCGATAGGACGACAGCTGTGATGAAATATGATTCTGCCTATGTGAATGCAGTTTTAGCGAAGGAGAGTTGTGGTCGCTGGCGCTGGTGTTGACGTCGGCATCGACATCATCATTGCGGGCTGGGACAGAGTGGTTGTTGGGAGATGGGGACGAGAGCGATGGAAGTGAGGGTGAAGAAGTCGAGCGAGAGCATGAGCATGAATCCGCGCATGCATCTTCCGTCTCGACCCTGGTCGATGTTATAGTGGTTGTCGAGGCGTTGGCTGTGTCTTCAGGCGGACCGGTGCCTGTCGTTGCCCCCCGTAGCCTTGCCTGGGCCTGGGCCTGGGCCTGGGCCTGTGCCCCTGCCCCTGCCGCTGCTCCTGCTCCTGCTCCTGCTCCTGCTCCTGCTCCTGCTCCTGCTCCTGCTCCTGCTCCTGCTCCTGCTCCTGCTGCTCATGCCCCCCCCCCGCTTGCTGTTCGGCGGACGGCTTGCCCTGTGTCCGCACCAAAGGCGCGGGCGGAACTCGACATGGACCTCTTATCCAAGTGCTGGCGGCCAACAAAGCCCGTGGTGAGAACGAGCGACTCCGTCATCCTGTCAAACGATGCTGCATGCTGTCTGTTCAACAAGCTGCATGCATTAATCAATCTCGCAGGCGACAAACGCCAGCCACTGGGTGTTTGCAGCTGCCCGCGCCAGACGATGTGGCGATGGGGTTTTGCTTGCTCGATCAGCTGGACAATCAATCGAGTGCTGCTGAAGCGGAGAACCGCGTGTCTGACAATTAGAGCAATCAAGAACTAACTCTCTTCCCTTTTCAGCCCGGATGGCAAAATCGTGGACGTGAGACAGCTCCCCAAAAACACTACTGCCACTTGTGCGAGACAAGACGATGGCTATGGCCTGGCCACACTGTGCTTTTCGACCTGACGGCGAGAGCGAGCCCAAAAAAAAAGAAGAAAAAGGCCAACGCTGATGGTGAAATGTTGTCCACGGCTGCCACAAGTCCTTGTCACGGATTCGCTATCCAAGGCCCTCTGGCAAATGCGATGCCAAATAGAAAAAAGAGAAGAAGGAATGTAAATGATTCTGAGGATGTGTGACGTGCCTCTCGTCTAGGAACGATTGCAGCGAGTGAAGAGAATACTCGGACAAAATAAAGGAGAAGGAGAACCCTTGCCGACAGACAGAGAAAACATTAACACCATTATTAATATTATTCGTTCACACAGGTGTTCGAGCCATCCCAAGGGAGCCAACGTGCATATAGCCATCCCATGGCGCCCCTTGAAATTTGGGCCAGGGCCCGGCAATTATGGAAGACGGTCGTGATGTGCACGACGATGAACCACTTTGAACCACACTGCACTTGCCATGCAGCATTACCAGCGACTGAAGCAGCATGGCGTCATGCATCTCGTTGAGCTCCAAAAGCAACTAGAGACTACTCCGTAGAGGACTATATTATGCTTGATACGGACTACATACGGACTAGACCCAGTGCCAGCCAGCGTGCCTGTTGGACCGCGAAGCTAGGGTTCAATGTGATCGCCTCTATTGAGTTGTCCGACCCTGTAAGAGGGTGCGGACTACGGCTTAAATACCTAAGTACCTGTACCATCGGTGGGGTACTGGTACAACGATAAAACATACTATGAAACTACGGAGGTCTTGGAAAATGACTAGCTAGGGTGGACTCTTGTCTCAGCTAGTTGAGTAGCGAGACTATCGTGCGGCAGGGATTAATTATGCCCTTGTGGGTGCAACACACCCCCAGGGGACCTTATTTAAGGTTCCCTATAATAAATCTAAATCAATAAAATTAGTTAAATTAATGCTGCGACATTCAAATCAATTCTATAGTGCAGAAGTGCAGTCAATCGGTTGTAATCCCGTCCAAATTGAGGTTGTTGTGTAATGCTCGTTCTTCAGGTTCTTCACCGAGCATACCGGCGGGCAGTTATATAAGCCCTAACGCCTTATAGAAGCTTGTAAAAGCATTCCCTGTGAGAGGCTTTGTAAGGCCATCAGCGATTATTTCTTTAGTGGTAATCCAGGTAATGTTAAAGGTTCCTTTTATAACCTCTTAACGGAGCTAGTGGTAATGAATGTTTACGTGCCGAAGCTTTATAATAAGCTTAACGAACTCTTCCTTAAGGAGGCGAATTGTCTGCATGTTATCGTATTTGATCTTAATTGTGTTCTTGCCTAGGCATAGCCTAACCTCTTAATATAATTATCTAAAGGCTATAAGCTCTTTGCTGCAGTGTAAAAGCGCTAGGAGCTCTGCTTTAGTTAATAATATTATTACGGTGGCTTGCCTTCCTACCTTAAAGAGTATAGGTCCTCCGAAGAGCTTTATAACGTAGCCTTATAAGCTTTTTTCGTGTTATAGCATTATTAGCGAAGGAGGCGTCGCTATATGCCTCTAATTCGGGGTTATTGCTGCTATATTTAATCGCTAGGTCTGCCTATACACACCTATACTTAAGGGCTCTTTCTGCTGCTTCTATGTGCTATGGCCCCGGGTTTTGTAGGTATTGTAAGAGTTATAAAGCTACGAAAGCAATATCGGGTCTCAAGACTATTATTAGATATAGCAGGGTTCCGATTAAGGATTAATACCTCTTAAGATCTTAAGCGCTAACCTCTCCCTTAAAGGGTTCTAGTAGTGTAGCGGTTATTAGGGCTATAGGCCTTTATTAAGAGATCTTAACGTTAAATTTGGTGGTAGCTTTATCCTAATAGGACTTCTAATTAAGCCACACCTTCCTATTAGCATAATCTCTAATAATTTTAACGCCTAGGAACTAACGGAGCTCTCCGAGGTCCTTAATGTTATACTTTGCAAAGAGTCTTGCTCTAAATTTATCATATAAATGTGATTTCCTTTAGCAAACAAGGCAATAAGGTCATCTACGTAGAAGAAGATGATCAACCCGTCCTTAATAAACACACAAACATCTTTAAAGATCTGCGTAAAGCCTTCACTAATTAGCTAGCTAATCAGCTCTTTTATCCACAAGAGGGCGCTCTCCGCAGCCCATAGACTGCTCTAAGGAGCTTCAGATAGGCTTGTTCATCTTTATAGCCCAGAGGCATCTTACAGTAGACCTCTTCATCAAGGTCTGAATTTAGGAATGCCGTGACAAAGTCATACTAGTGTGCTTCCAGGTTAAAGTAGCACATAATGGCTATAAGCAGCCTAAAGGTGTTAGCAGCTAGGGTTGCTGCTCAAGTCAATAGATGACTCTTTGGTTAATGATTCCCAAGAACACAGAGACGAGCTTTGTATCGCTAGAGGTAGCCTTGCTTGTCTAATTTATAAGCAAAGACCTAAGTGAGGCCTAGAGGCTTTACATATGAAGGAACTTCATCTCTGGATACCTTCATAGCTACCTTTCCGTTAATAATCTTGTTATATTCATTGTCTCGTGCTTTTCGGAATTCCTTTTCCTTTAGATAGCTAGCTAAATTATTGTGATAAGCTAGAGGAGGGGAAGCCTTAATATATAAGGCTTTTCTTCGCTTTTGGGTCCTGGCCTGAAGGCTGCAGCGAATGCTTTAAGATTGTCGTGATCTTGTGGATTTGTTGACATATCATGACCATTGCTGCTATTAGGAGGGTTAAGTAAATTATTAATACTTAGCGGTGTGTGATCTAATAAACCTAGAAATTGTTTAGGTGAATTCGGAGGAGTTAGCAGATTCGTTTCTTAACTCTCTTTTTCCTTTTCTTTGTGGTCTAATTAATTGTAACCGTTGAGAGTTTTATCCTATTAAAGCTGATCAAGTGGTTGTTGCGGTAACAGTGGGTACGCTATTTGTGGAAGCCCTATATTAGAGCTTTTATCCTTATTATCGTTAACTAGCTCTTTAAGGAAGCGTTTTTTAACCTCTTTTACATTTAGTAATAGGCCTCTTTCCTAAGCATAGAAGATTAACTTATCAAAGGTAACATGACTTAACGAGAACCAGCAGCTCCTCTTTATCGTTAGCACCCAAATCAGGTATTGCGTAGAGGAGACGTATCCAGCGAGGTATCCAATATGAGCTCTCTGTGCGAGCTTTAGACTTGCCTTACAAAGCCTACTTCGCGTTATTACGTATGCTTTGCAGCCAAAGGCTTATAGGTGTGTTATAGAGGCTTCTGGATTCTCTAGTAAGTGATTCCACTGAAGCTTATTCTCTCTTAACCACCTATTTAACGCTTATTAAGGTGATTGCCAGTTAAGCAGCTTTTGAGGCGTGTGGTTTAAGACATAAATAGCTGCTTTAGTAGCTATAGGCTAGAGGTCTTCTAGGAAGCCTGATTGTGTTATAAGAGTTGTCATAACCCTTATTATCACCCCCCCCCCAGACCGTTTAGCATGCCCGTTTTAATGTAGGTAAGCTAGGCTGGACTTCCTGACAACAATGCCTCTATTTGCGACCTCTTCTTCTTGCTTTTTTAGTCTAAAAGGCAGTCTTACCATTAGTTATCACAACCGCGATGTGGATACCGTATACCCTTACGTACATAGCTTCTAACTGATTAAAGCAGAGCGCGATATCCGTTTTTTAATAGGATCGTGAAGATATAGCGCAATCCTGTAGCTCTATAGGTAAAGAGAGCAATGTATTAGTCTTTATTATACCCTAATAATTGAGTAAAGAGGTTAAAAGAGACTACCTGAAGCGGTCCTAAAGGTAATAACCCTGTCTGTAGGACTCGCGATATCTGCCTCTGCGCCTTAGCTATTTAACAGACCTTATATTTACCTGCGCTCCTTTCCTTTAAAGGAATTTAAAGCTTCTTAAGCACTTAATCCATTACATCCTCGCCTAGATGTGCTAATCTAGCATGCTACAGGTCCGCAGGCGTTACTGTCACGGCCTTTGGGTCTCTTAAATCTCCTTTAATAGCGAAAGTCTCTAATAGGCTTGAGCCCTCTATACATAGCTGTGTACTAATAATCCGAGTTTGAAATATCTCCTAATTACCTCTTGCTAGGTCTATTACCCTTCCAGTGAGGTTATCCTACCTTATTCCCTTCTGCGTAAGTAGCTAAAGAGATATAAGGTTTACGAAGAACAATAGTTAGTACTAGGCCTTTAATAAGGTAAGGGTCTAGCTGTCTGTCAAGACAATCCGAGCTGTGCTAATGCCGTGAGCCTTAGTGACACCGTAACCGGCTCGAATTCCAGGTTATTAGCTGTAATTAAGGTCTATAAACTAGCGTTTATTATTAAAGATGTGGATTAAAGTGCTGCTATTAAGTATAACTCGCGATTTGCCCTAGGCGAGGAAAGCCTCTAAAGACTCTAACTCTTCCATAGCCAAAAAATGCAGTATCTGCTCCTTTAGGTTCCTTTGCGCTATTATCCTTAGGTTCCTTTGCGCTATTATCCTTTAACCACGCGTTATATGCCTTCTTTACATCGTTAGGCTAACAATTCATTACTTCTTTCGCTTTCTTTAATAGCTCTTTATTAACTTTCCAGTCCTTTGTTAGGTAGAGTGCCCTACAGACCTTTTATAAGTCTTTTAACTTCTTTACTTTGTGCTTCTTGCAGTATATATAGTCTTTCTTTGCTAACTTCTCTGCTTTATCCTTTGTTTCGCCGTTAAGAGTTGGCTTAGCTCTAAAGGCATTATTAGTCTTTACCTATAATCTCCCTTAAGCTTTAATTAAGTGCTAGATTCTACTTATAATACTGTAGAAATCTAGGACCTTTCCCTTACTCTCTACTATATAAATTAATAAGTTAACTTAAGCTAAGATAGTAGGGAATTGTGCCCCAATGGCGTTATTAATCATTTCCACAGGTAAGTTACCTTTAGTAATAGGACAGTCTACTTAATAGCATCTCTTGTAGCTAATTAAAGCGTTTGCGAGCCACTTGTTAATGTTTACCTTTATAAGGTTCTGTTTAACGGTTTTATTAAAATTAACTTTAGTGTAATACTTAATAGTTTCGCTTAAAGGTATTATATTCCTTATAAGCTCTTTAATCTTATTACAAAGGGATATATGCCTTAAGGTCATCTACTTATACTTAGGACTAAGCGTTATTATAAACTAAGTGTAATACTCTTGTAGGGCCTTTATAAGGCTCTAGAATCAGCTGTTAAATACCTAATAATAACTACTAAGGACCGCGAACTAAGCGCCATCTTCAGCATTATTAGGTTATTAAGGGTACTGAAAATAACTCTCTCTAGCCACATCATAGCCTTTAGGAGAGCTTTCCTAGGGTTACGGCGCGCTGCTAACTGCCGATCTGCTGCTCTGCAAGCGCGTTTAAACTCCTAAGATATCTATTGTAGATATTTAACTCTATATAGCCTCTACTGCCCTTCTCTTCGCTAGAGTCCTATTTCCTACGAGGATTAGAGGCTCAGGAGGGCAATCTAGCTGTATAGTTAAGTTAGGATTAATAAAGACCTAGATCCTGTCTTTAATGGCTCTTGCCTTAACTATCTTGTACTATAGGTCCTAATAGTAGGGCTCCTGTAGCTTAATTGCTAGCTTATTGCCTTTAGAAGACTCCTTAGATATTGTGAGAATGCCTGTAGTGTTGTTGTTATTGAACTAATAGATGGTGGTATTGATCCTAGCGTGCTAGGGTTGCCCGATCACGATGTTAATGAATTGGGCCTCTCTTTTGCCGTGTTCGTACTGATTGTTTAAAGATCAAATGATAGGTTAATTCAAAGAGAAGAGTACTGATTCGGAAGAGGGTATGATTATTATGAACACCACGCAATTGCTACCATGTTGGACCGCGAAGCTAGGGTTCAATGTGATCGCCTCTATTAAGTTGTCCGACCCTGTAAGAGGGTGCGGACTACGGCTTAAATACCTAAGTACCTGTACCATCGGTGAGGTACTGGTACAACGATAAAACATACTATGAAACTACGGAGGTCTTGGAAAATGACTAGCTAGGGTGGACTCTTGTCTCAGCTAGTTGAGTAGCGAGACTATCGTGCGGCAGGGATCAATTATGCCCTTGTGGGTGCAACAGTGCCTCATAATATTGCTTTTTTGTGTGCTTGCAGTAGCTCGACGCAGCAGTAATAAAGTTCGTCTCGTATCAAGGGTGGAGCCTCTGGATCCTAATGAGGTAGGCGGTGAAAAATCTCGGCATATGCTCAGCAATATGCCAAAGACCACAGTGTAGTCGGTCAGTCAGTTAGCAACCATATGCTAACCATATGCTAACCATATGCTAACCATATGCTATACTGCCAGTTAAAAGGCTCTACCCTGGATACGAGACGAACTTTGCTGGAGCCGAGAGTTACTGTAACCCCCCCCCCAGCGGGGACAACTTTGTGGAGTGAAGCAGCTCGGACCAGACCACGGACCACGGACCACGGACCACGGACCAGCGCCATGGCGCTGCAGCTTCTCTCATGTTGGCGGCACTCGTTGTGGCGTGTCTCTCCAGCTTTGCTTTCTTTTTTTGTTTTTTTTCCTGTCTTGTTGCTCTTCGGTATAAGCCGCCATGTTGTGGGACCAATACATACATGTACGTCGTTGCAACCCTCACGAGGGTTTGTTCATGTGACGACGTGTCTGGTCTGGTTGTCCACTGGCTGCATTTTGTTTCCGATCCAGCAGATTGGAAGCTTTCAGCAACCGTTGGTAAATCCATGTTCAATGAATGGCCTGTGCCAACCTCTACATGTATGTGCGTCGCTCTAGTCAGGGAAGCTGCAGGTACACACGTACTTTTTTGTTCTAGACCAGCGTCGCGTTTTGGTGGAGTCAACCAAGAGGTCTCTTGCTGCGTCGCTCGATGGGTTGCCAAACTGAATTCGACCACAAACCCGTTTACTTTCCTGGCAATCTGTGAATAGGGTCTCCGTAACAGCCCTCTTCACCTTGATGCCGGCGCTGGACACTGTTTGGTCAGAAAGCATATTCACATTATTGAGGACGATACTATTGCCATGGTGTATTGTGCTATGGGCAGGGGACTCCATAGGTTCTCCTCGGCACGGAGATTGATAATAGCCGTCGGAAGACTCTGGACATGGATGGGTCGATCATCAACTATTGAGACTGGGTCATGCTCCAACTTCGTGTTCTGGGTTGCTTTCGAATCCAGAGGGCCTGAGGGCTTCTCATTTCGGTATACTCCCTATTGTAGTTGTATTTGCGATTGACATGCTAGGCCTCTGCTAGTTAATAATCAACCTCACACATCTCAAATCACGGACGAACTTGGCCCACGGGGACCGGCCGGAAAGGTCCTCCTCGCCCTAAACATCACTCCATTGATTGAGAACACACTGTCATCAATTACTGATCATTACTTGAAATCGCTGGAACTAAACAAACATGCTAAGATATTGTTGGCGGCGCAGAGCGGATGTTTGCGGGCAGATCAGAGATCAAAGATCGAAGATCGCAAGGCTTTGATATCTGATATTAATGGATGGTGGCTGCAGCGGGTAAATGATCAATGAAGCCCGATTGGGATGGAAAGAAAGTTCCTCCGTATTAAGACCATGAAAAATCATGGATATGAATGCTATTTCTTCTTGTAGACAACATTATTTGTCGGTGCTCTACCGCGGAGTACGCTGCGACGTTCCCGCAAAGCGAAGAGCGCAGAGCAGAACACAACAATTTCTACCGTCTGCCATTTGAAGTTTGGGATGAAGAACTAGGCCGAGTTTCTGTCGCTGCTTGTAGGGTAGCCCAAGCCAGGATAACAGAGCACATGTGACGCACTACATTGGGAAAAAGCAACGACAAGCCTTTGATTGAGCTCGTCGTTTCAGGTATCCCGCAATGACATCAGACGGGGTCGCAGCCTCCCTCCCTGTCTCGTTTCTTGCCGTCTACTTGAGGAGGTTGTTTCTACGTAATATGATAATACCGTTCAACTAACCCCCCACCCCTGGTTTGGCCGAGCGATTCCCTCGCATTTGGACTAGTAAGCATTGGCCTGGTTGTTTCAGATTTCGACGGCAACGTATTGGCAGATTGGCGGATTGGCGGATTGGCAGACAGGCAGAAATGTGCGAAGAAACAATACGAATTAGAAGGATATCAGGAAGGATTCTGTCTGAAATGTCTGAAATCGCGAGCTGACACTCTCCTCCTTGGTCGGACAGACGACATCGACATGTGGGAAACAGCGTTGTCATGGATCCGCCCCCCCCCCTTCCCTAAACGACAAATAATATTTTTAAGATTGCGATGGGCTACAATCTGACGGGCGTCGGTGCGAGGCCAAAACTGGTGGGAGCATTAGCGTCTGTTCCGCATGTGCGTAGCCGAGGAAGATGATTTTGCAGTGAATCAAGACGATCGTCGTCCCAGCGGGCATAAACGAGCATGGAGTGCAATTCCATGACGCTGGCTCACGTGTCATTGGCGTGTTTGAGCATGTTGGATGGTGATGTTGGATCGAGTCACGACTTGTTGCCGAATGACAACGTATTGCTCCCGTCTTGGTAAAATTTTTTTTCGGTTGGTCTTCGCGGGTTGTGGGTTTGTGTGTATGACGACGAGATTTGTTCGCGTGCGCGTGGCGGAATGTGCCCCAGTGACGGAGTTATTATGTGAACATTTGTTGCGGAGCACTCGTATTAATTAATGTTCTATTTCTAGAACTTTTTGCCGGACGGGCGATGCTGATGCCCTCACTGATGACGAGTCAGGGGCCTGCCATGGTGGCCCGACTCCGTCCTGATGAGCTACCTTGTTGTTTCCCACGAGGAATCCCTCGTGAGATTCCAGGATTCGGGCTCCTGTTCGAGGATCGGCCAGGATTTGTGCGAGCCAAAAAAAAGTTGGCGCTTACTAATACGGATCTGCAGTATGGAATATCAAACGACTCAAAAAACAGCGTTTGTTGAGCCGAATTCGGTGAAGTTAGATCGAGGGCGTGGACGACACGTGATATGTTGGCCGCGTCACGTTTAACTCCGTGCCACTCAGCCTCACTTATTACCTTTAGCCATGCAGCCCATAACCATTAACTCTAATGATGGTGTGATGGGTGATTTTCCCCATCTACTCTAATAGTACAGTAACAAAGTTCGAAGGGAACATCCTGCATGATTTCCGGATCGTCTTACCCACGTCTGCGTCACGCGATCCGCGAGGATGCCGCGACAAACTGTCAAACCAAAGTCTTTCGATCTGACACACTTAAAATTGATGGGCGAATCAGCCTGGCTGTCTGACCGTGGGAATTGTGGAGGGGACTTGTGGCTGCAGGTAGGAGGGTGACGCTGATTGGTCACCACTTCCTGGCTGGACCCAGTCACGCCCTCCAACGGGCGCTTAAGAAGAAGGATCGAGTGAGGAGCCTCGGTTCCGATCAAAAGCGCAGTAACGGCGAATCGCTGCCATTGACCACTACGTCCGCACGGAGAAGTAGTAAAGCCCGGAAAGACAATATCGACCTGAAGCACCACCCACCGAGGTCAGCTAGTTCGTCCCGCACACAAGCCCAAGATCAACAATGATCGTGATATTCCATTACAGACGACCCGGCCGTCCCGTCTGCTTCGTGGCGATGCAAATAGTCCACCCGGCATGATGAGTCCTGCGAAGACACCACCGAACAGCATGCTACGGAGTACTTGGTACGAACGAAGTACATTGCCAAAATCGTCGTCACTCGCAGATTGCCGCTTGTAATTGAAAAACCTGCCCCCCTCCACACAGCATGGGAAGAGCCAAATTTGGACGGCGGGCCGTGATTGGCCTGCTCTTGCCGCCTAGGCTTGTTGGCCGTAGCTATATTTAGGAAACTATTATGGCTGCAGTTGACTCTGTTTGGCTACTTCGCATGCTTGCAGAAAGTCGTAACAGGGGTTCGTGTGGCTGCTTTTCGAAGCATTCTTTGCCGATCCGACCACCCAGTTCCGTGATGCTGATTGGCCATCGAGAGGGGTGGCTTCGCCAGAGAGGCTTACTCCTAGGCGGTACAGTGGTACAGTACTCCATATATGGGCGCAGAAATTCTTAATCAACCTGCCTCAGATTGGTCGATAGGAACAGGACCCGGTCCGACGACTCTGCGGCTTCATCTGCTTGCGGTCCATTGTTTCCAAAGTTGTCGACACATGCAGGAGGCTGAGGCAGGCTGTCCTCGAGTCCCCAGGTTCACGCCAGCCAGCCAGTTGCCGCTGCAAAAGCCCCCTCCCCGAGGTACAGTACAACCAACCCACTCACTGTCAGAGCATTGATTGACCTTGGTGGGGTGTTCAGGGCGAGATGATGGGTCGCAGGCCGGTTCCTTCTCCGCCAACTCCACTCCTTCCTCAGCCGCCTTCTACATGTACGCCAGACGCCTCTCAACTCTCAAGCGGCAACAACCCCCCCCTTGTCACCCTGTCACCCACCAGATCTGGCTCTGGTTCCCAGTGCGAGTCAACCAGACCACAATCTCTTGTTCCGCTTCCATCTTGCCCATCCCAATTCTTTCCCTTTGCCATCTTCCAGCAACAGTCGCCCAGGTGGTTTCCCGTCGACTCGACCCGACTCCGAAAGTCTCGATAGACGGACAGACCAGGGTTCGCTTCTAAAAAGGCAGCCCGCGAAACCTGGCCTCTCTTGCACTTCCTGCGTAGCCGCTAGCCTCCTGCATGGTCCTCGTCCAAGCGCTGGCCTCATCGTCTCACCTCCAATCCGAGTCTCATTCCTTCTTCTTCCTCCCTTCCCACCGGCTCGATTCGACGTCAGCGACGTAGTGGCAGTGGCCCGCAGGACACGCTTTTGTTCCCTCGCCTTACACTTCGTTCCTGACGATCACCACATATTCTTTCCATCTTTTCACTCGGTTTTTGCCGTCGCGACGACTTCGACGCATCTACTTGACGAGAGGATCCCACGCGCCACAGCACGGCACGGCACGGCCTCGTTCTGATCAGCCATAGATTGGTCTTGCAAACGTTCCAACTTATTGGATTCAGCAGCGCTGTCCAATATCGACCAAAATCCCTCCATCGAATCGTTTGCGAATTACACTCCTTTTTGCCTTATTATAATCATTCTCTTTTCCTTAGACGCATTATTTGACGGCCCAGCTTCGAAAATCGACTGGACCGAATCCAGTGTCATTTTCTCGCTTTTTCTCGCCTCGTTTTAATCATCTCCAGTAGTCGCGAGACAAGGCACCGTGCGACAAACAGCGTTTACGTTCCTGAATTCGAATCCTCCATTTCAACCCGAGCCGAACAAGGTGTAGGCACTGGAACGCCGGAACACATGACTGAGATTATGGCGTCCGCCGCAGCCCGTCGCTTATACGAGGATCAAATACCGTCATTCATGTCAGTGTTCGATCTTGACGCCGAAGCAATGGCTGACGGAGACATTGTCACAATTGTTGACCCCAAATTGGTCGACATGGGCTCAAAAGTGCCGGATCTCACGATCTCATCTCAAACAACATGTCTCCAGCAGAGCACGTTACATCCCGATTCCACACATAGACATCATGATAGTACGTCTACGCAAATGACAGAGTCGACTGAGTCATCTCCAACAACTACTCTGTCGACAACGGACTCTTCCCTTTATCGGATCCTTCACCTTCATCTTCACCTGATTCCCCAGTGAACTTGATTCCGTTGAGTGACTATCCTTCTACGTCGTTTGTTAGCCGACCAAGCACTATTCAGGGCAGCAACATGCTCAGCATACCTGAAGCACAGACTTTGGCACGCCCTGTGACATCGCCTGCCCCGCGAAGACCGAGAAATATGAAGGGTTTGTCGATTCAGCCGCCTTTAAGTATTACAACCACTTCAGAATATGCATCGACCGAACCATCATCGCCATCGTTCATCAAACCAACCATTCCTGCAATGAGACGAAAACCTAGCCAACTGAGCCTGAAAACGAACGCTTCGGATTTGATCAAGAAGACATCGCTGGAGGTGCCGGCATCTCCAGCCATGCCCCCAATGCTTCAAAGTCGTGCACTCAAGCACTCAAACTCATCACCGCATATGTTTGCGGCCATGAAGTCGTCCACGTTCGGCCCTCCTGGAGGAATGACGTTCCCAAAAGTCTTGGAACGAAACGAGTCTGGTTTATCAGAAGTCTTACGTCCTATGAAATCTCGATCCATGGGAGAGTCGATAGCTGAAGAGGGTTCTCCTATCAAAACCCAAATGGCGAATCGCAACGAATTTGAGCCATTCCATGCTGAAAGCGTCAACAACGAAGACCAGAAATCTCCGGGTTACCCCGACGGTCCCATCGCCATTTATAGCGACAATGTGTATCTATATCTAGAGCCAACAGCCGATGAAGCCTCGCAATTTGACGTTGTCATCAACGTTGCTCGAGAAGTTCGCAATCCCTTCGAAGCCATTGAAGGAAAGGCCGGAGCTTCCCCAAGTCCTCGAGATGAGAGTCCTATACCGGACACTGCTGCGACCACCGCCAGCTTTGCGACTGCCCTTGAATTTCAGCCTTCAGAGAGCTTGTCCCTGGATACGCCCACTACCCCGAAAGCAAACCCCTCCGTGTTCCTGAGTACATACATATTCCTTGGGATCACAACACAGACATTGCCCCAGATTTGACGCATCTGTGCGAAATCATTGAAAACAGAACGAAAAATGGAAAGAAGGTCTTGGTACACTGCCAGCAGGGGGGCCAGTCGCTCAGCAAGTCTCATAATCGCTTATGGACTCTATCAGTCGCCCGAGCTAAGCGTCAATGACGCCTACTACGCTGCTCAAGCCAAGAGCCGATGGATCAGCCCGAACATGAAGCTCATGTACTCGTTGCAGGACTTCCAGAAACATATGTGCAAGAAAAGATCACCCTCGTCGTCGTCAACGTACAGACCACGCACAGGACGAAGTCCAACCAAGCACCGACTTACTTTATCAGCTGACGCTATTGATGTCACGTCCAAGAAACCACACACAGCTCCCTTACCGAGCGAAGAAGATGAATTGAAGGAAGTCGACTCGAAAAGCCCAAGTCGAGTAAGGAGAAGAAGCTCCACGTCGGGCCTACAAGCCATCTCTCCAGGTCCCGCATCGGCCCCGTTAAGTTATTCGTGGAAGGAGGACGATGATGAAGCAAACACAGCGGCCCCTCCACCGGTGCCTGCCTTGCCCTCTTTGACATCCTTGTCATCTCTACCACCCCAGAAAGTTGAGCCCGCTAAGCCATCACCACTGCTGCCTCCGCCAGTCATGCCTTCCTTGCCGACTCTACCACCTCTTCCTGCTCTACCGACCTTCACCGAGCTGGAAGACGTACCCTAAGCGACCGAAAACGGGGCTAGGAAAGCTCGAGTCCAGCTACGGGGACCTAGTCAAAGATGGCCGAGTCTTGGCCTGCGCGCGTTCGAGACTCCGGCGGCTTTCTCGAGTTTTCCGTTGCGAAAGTTTCAGAGTATGGCTCCGGTGGAGCTGCAAGGCTGCGGGTTTTCGGAAAGGACTGTTACTGTTGGTCCTTCTTACCCTGACGACTCGGCATTGCTCTCACCCCGCGTGGAGACAATGACAACGAATCCCCTTCGTCAAGTACCAGAAGTGGCGGGCATGCGCTTTGTCGAATCGCCTCCCGTGCCAACTGAAGAAGGGCTGTTTTCGCCGCGAGAGACGTCGTTCCCCAGGACTCGTTCTCTTTTTTCGGGCGGATGATGGGGTTCGGCAGACCGCCCCAAGCGGCCGACCCTCGAAGTCCGCCGACGAAAGGTGAAACACCAATAACACGATCCATCGACGAACTCATGTGATGATTTTTTGATGAGCCTCTTTTCCTTCTTTCTGCTTCATTTTACGAGTCCAACACTACGAGCGTGTTGCCTATTTTCAATTCTGTACTTGGAATCTCACGGGCCACTCGATCCCATCATACGGCCGTCTTTTCTCTCATACTATCGGAGCATATGTACGTGCCGTGGTCATGACGACCGATCGCATGCATAGCATTTGCAGGCGTTCTTTCCTTGCGTACAACAACATTTCGCTATAATTCGGAACAATCGCTACACATCGAGTGTATGGAAAATTTTTCTATTTGCTTGTCTGCACAACTCAAAATAATGGTGAAGACTCAAAATAGAAGTGCTTGATATAATCCTTTCATAGGACAGCAGCTAAGACGGCAAAGAAACGACAGCTCCGAATTACCTTTGGTCTTTATTCATTTGTGATGGACTGCATAATTCCTTGCGTCTGATTACGCGAAAGAAGCTGGTCACAGCGAACAGGGCGTCTAGATTTTCGTTTGCGTTCAAGGCGGAAATAGGTCATGAAAGACGCTTCGTCTTGGGTGCCGCTTAGCCTCACCATTGGCTGTGTGCGTGCACCGGCTTCTCTCAGCTTGGACACAATATCCGTAGCACGTCTCCGTAAATACCAATATTCACTTTTTTAAGCATGATGAGCGAGGAGGAAGGGTAAATAGGAAGCAGGGCAGGGATGAACACATGTGTTGAATATAGCAACAAAAACATGAAGTGGTTGTGTAGCTTTTGGATATTGTTAAACTTGTTTAGGAGGGTGGGCATTATCATCCTTGGCATGAAAGAGTTTCGTTGACGGCGGGCACCAGTGCCTGGAAAGAAAGTAATGAAGAAACGTCATATTGGAACAAGCAAGATGTCTTTGCAAGTTTTGCCCGTGTCAATTCAATCAACCCTGTGCATGTGAAAGGGACAATGACCGAGGAACCCCGTATGCCACCACTCTATAACGGATATCTATCTTGGCCGCGGAAAAGACGGAAAATTTCAAGATACTACCCCATTGCGCCGTGCGCCAAAATGCAACAAACGAGACTTTGTCGTCCTTCAAGATTGTAAGCACATTGCAACATGTCCACACCTATTTTACCTTGTCGCGGCTCCCATCTTGAAACTATTTCACGACATCCCAATCAAGCACCACCGAGATTTTGGACCTTTCGGACCTTTCGGACCTTTCGGGGCAATTTGTTGTCCCTCTTAGTCATTCTTCTTTATGGCGGCCTCCTGAGCAGCCTCCTGGCCATCTTCTCCCGTCGCGCAATACCGGCCTCGACGCCGATTCCTCCAAAGACGAGGCCCACGCCGACCCATTGCATCCGTGTGAGGCGATGACCGAACGCGACGACGGACAAGATCATGGTGAACATTTTTTCGGGTGACGGTGACGGTGACGAGGAGAACGGAGGAGAACGTGGATAGAGTGTAGACTTGTGGATTTTTTCAGCAAAGTTAGTTTGGTTGGGGGGTGGCGAAACAAGAGCAGGCGGGAGGACATACAGATAAAGACTTGGCCGACGGCACCACAGACTGCAAATCCAAGGACATCCCTCCAGACAGCTGGGTGGCGGCGCATGAAGTCCAGAGCGGCGGTCAGTTCGCCTGCACTGCCGGCGACGTCCATGCCGGTCCACTCCCCTACGCCTGTGGCCACGAGGTAGGGGCTGGCAAGGAGATACGAGCCGGTGACGAGAGTGCTCATCATGTTGTTGGCGCACATCATCTGCGGGCCACTGTACGGGCGAAAGGCCTGGAAGATGTGGTCCTGAGTGGTGTTGGTGAGGCCATCGAAAAGCAGGTTGATGCCGAGAAGCACGAGACCCCACGTCGTGTTGGCCTCGTCCGACCTGGACGACTTCTTGTGCTTCCTGCCCGAGTGCAGAGTGAAGACGGCGACGCCGGCCGTGACGGCCGCCACGACGAGATACTTGTGCAGAGGGTAGCGCTTGCGGAAAATGGTGATGTGGAGGAACATGACGGGCAGGAGCTTGCAACTCTTGGCTAGCAAGAAGGTGATGTAGTCGATGTGCGCGAGACTGGCGTACCCAAAGGGACTAGCCAGACTGCTGGTGACGGCGACGAGGGCCAGAGGGCCGAGGATGCGGCGCGATGGAATGATGGGAGGCACGGAAGAGCCCTTGGGAGTCGAAAGGAGGAGGTAAGCCGTGCCGACGGTCGCCGCAAATAGGGACTGGACCGTGTTCAGAAACACGGGGAAGTGCCAGCGCTCTGGCGCATCCTCGGAGCCGTGCGGTGTCGTCGTCAGTTTCTCTTGAAGATACGCCCAGGTCAAGCTGCAGAATCAGGTGTCTCTTAACTTAGATGTTCATTCTTCAGGCGACGACGACGACGTGGGGAGATTTTCTGGCGCTCTGCAACTTACAAAGAAGCGTAGATACCTGCGACGGAGATGACGAGCTGCATGAGACCTGCGTCTGACCTGGAGTCATCCACGACGGAAACAGGAGCAGCCTCGAGACGCCCATTCGTTCCTTTTACCCGTCCATCGTCTCCATTGGTTTCGTCCCAAGTCGCAGTCTGTTTGTTGAAGAACTCGGACGAGGATTCGCGCTTGACGGGGGGCTCGCTTGGTACGCGCCATATTGGAGGAGGAGGAGTGGACGGATAGGTGCTTGATGATGTGTCCTCAAGGACTTGAAAATATCCAGGCCGATGGCAGATGGAGAAGTTGGGGCCAGATTCGCAAATGGCCATGGTGGCTTCATTGGTGGCTTCATTGGAGCGCGGCATTTCCTCACTGGGCCCTTGAAGGAGTCGAACCGAGTCGAAGGACCCTGCCAAGTCAGCGCTAGCGCCGCAAAGTCGGGCCAATCCCGACGCCACATGCACCCACCACATGCACATTGTGCACTCAGTCAGACTCAGGCACAAGCATCACAGACTAAGTGGCAAATGACCAGCTAAAACTAGTAATTTCGTCTCTTTGCGTATGGGAAAGTATGGCTACATACACTCCGTTCGGGTGTCCCATCAACCCCCCCCCCAAAATTACGTATCGTCATCAATCATGCTGCGGAATGTAGAGAGGGGCTCAAAAGCCACCATGACTTTGAGGCGACTCATGAACCCAGAGAGGCGAGCAGTGAAGAGGTTGTGTTGGGGGGGGTATTTGAGGCAAGCGATAACATGATCTGCCATTAAAATGATATCCAGCGTCCCAATGCGCGAGCTGAGTGGCAACGCGTTCAAACGCCGGTCGATGTTCCGTAAAGAAAAAAAATAAAAAGGAGCATCTTCGAGGAAGTGGGGAATACGAGAGTGGTGTCAGTGGTGACTAAAAAAGTAGAGACTGAGAGCTGAAGCAGCTACCGGTGGGCATCGACATGGCGACGTTGGGCGTGAGAGCCGTGAGCCGAGCTCCATGTCAGAACGAGGAGGCAGAAGCCCAGCCTCTCCAGTCGACCGAGGTTTCCAGGCGGGCTGTAGTGACATGAGCATGTGCAGAAGTGTTTCGACGTCGCATGGTGTATTGACCAGGTGGATGGCCAGGCGAACCGCTTCATGGAGAAAACGGGGATATGTGGATGTGAGGAAAGTGGTTGAAGAAGTTGATGCAGGGAGTAGTTGATGACAGTAAAGGTGGCCGTCGGACAATGGCGTCATCGGATCAAACAAAAGTCCGTATCGTGGATTCAGTTTCCTCCACGAGTAGCCATTTCGATGTGTGAGTTGTAAAATGCACCAAGAGAAAAAAAAGAGGGAAAAGAGAAAAGAAGTTGGGGAGTAGAACTAAGGAAACTGGATGGAGTTTTGGCGGCTGCTTTGACATGGCGACCGCCCCTGTAAATTTGGTTTGTTTTTCTTGGTTTCCTGCCTTGTTTGTTGCTGCTCGCGATGAAGTAATGCAAACAGCCGAGAACGCGATCCCCGTTCCTGCAGGGAACTCGAAGCCTTGCGGCAAGTCAGGTCTGGACGGGTCACTGTCGCAAGACTGCGTCCAAACCTGATTCAGATGTACCTTTTTCACATAGGGTGATATGGAAACAAAACGCAAAGTCACTCTCTAGAGAGCGCATCGTGGATGCAGTGTAGCAATCTACTCTGGTTCCTGCGACTGACTTCGGCGCATTTTCTCCGCCTCAAGATTCTCATATAAGAGGAATAAAGCAGACTCGTTGGCTTTGGCAGTACCCATAATAGTGAACATACGCTCGCCTGTTTCGTCATGTGGTGCCTAAGCATAACATCAATCAGCCTCACGTCTTTTCGGTCAGGGAAAAAAAAGGGGGACGGAAAGGGGACAAAAAAAACCCGAAGGGGGGCCAATGTCGTGGGAAGGAATATATACCTTGGCAATGGAGATGCGGGCTCCCGACGTCTTGCGAATTTCGCTGATCTTGCTGCCAGCGCGTCCGATGATGCAGCCAACCATATCAGCAGGGATGCTAATATTCTGCGTCTGGATTTCCTCTCCATTCTCGTCATGAGTGGGGGGCCCGCGGCTGGCTGCGTCGGAATCAGATCGACGGTTGAACGGTCGAGCGCCGCCGCCATTGCTGAAGTCAGCTCCGTTACCTGTGCGCATAACACGGGGGCTGCCGTATTCGCTTCTGCCGCCGCCGCCGCCGAAGCCGCCGCCGAGGCTGCTAGACCCGGCCTGAGTGCGTACGACAGGGTTGTAGAGAACGGTACCGGTCCCACGTTGCCAATCATCAATCAAACACTTGCAAATCTCCCACACAGCGCGTTGGATACCCTCTGGCGTACCCTGAATCTCGACAATTCGTTCGGTGGATTGGGGGAGCATTTCCTTCTGGGCGACCATGCGCACGCCAGAAACATCTTGTATATGTTTGATTTTGAGACCTTGCCTGCCAATAATGGTGCCCATCTGGTTGTGGGAAATGAGGAGTTTGATAGCTTCGCAGAAGTGTCAGTTCCTTGCACATGCGAATAAATCAATACACCACACTAGACACGTTGTGGTAGACTCACGATGGGTACCATTGCTTTGAACAATTCCTCCCATTCCCATAGCAGGAGCGCCCTCGAGCAAGGCTCTGGCCACAATGGCGTAAGCCCTGGAGATGGCATCGCATTCTCCAGTTATCGTAAGAACGCGATCGTGGACACCTTGAACTACTTTGCTGACACCGGCCTTGACACCAGTCTCATCACGGAGATCAGCAACATTCTTGCCACCTTTGCCAATAATTACGCCCGCTTCTTTGGAAGAGACAATCGCTCGAAGAGTAAGTAGGGCCTGAGCGTATTCCTCGTCCGTCTTAGGGGCGAGCTCGCCATCAGGGCCGAGTCTGTCGTCCATCTTAAGTTGATCTATAGGGTCAATAAGGTCATTGCCATTGGCAGAAATGACGTCCTGGGAGCCAGACATGTTGATTGCGAGTCAAGAGGCGGTGTCGAAGAGGCGGACGAAGACAAGATGAGCGCTGTTGCGAGCAGGATAATGCTCGTGCCTTGAAACCGAAAGCCGAAAGCTCTGCAAAAATGACGGTGTGTGGAAGGGGGGTGGTTGGTTGTGTGGAGGACAAGTCTGTGCTGCTACGAGAGTGTCAATAAGCTTGATTCCAGCTGAAGAAAGGACACGCAATGGACAAAAGGTCGGCGGCGAGGATGAGGAACAGAAGCGAGCGACATGCATGAGGCCATGGAATAAGCTTCTTGTCAAGCTTGGTGATGAGGAAGACGAAGCTCACGTCGCATCCTCCCCACGATGCAAGTGCGGTGCGACTGGGCAAAACATGGCAGATTTGAGTTGTCACTTACCTCAATGTCCCGGGACGCAATGGCCGGAGATGAAGCTGGAGGCGCAAGACACAGTAGGCTACAATCGGGGGGCTGAGCAGGCTCGAGATGGTTGTGAAGGGTAGTGGTTGTTTTTCCCTTGGCTTGGCAGGACGGCGGGACGTGATGGCGGGGTTGGCAAATTGGTGGTGACCAGCTCGGAGGGAAGGCGGAGACGGAGCTGATAAAGTAGAATGAGAAGGCGGGAGGGCAGGAGGGAGTGAAAAGTGGGTGGTGAGGTTGAATGTGAGGAGTTGATGAGGAGGAGTAGTAGAGTAGGGGTAGAGTAGGGGTAGAGCAGAGAAGAGTCTGCAGAACAGAGCAGGAGAGGAGGCAGGAAGGAGGAAGAGGTACGGAGAAGTGGGTGAAGAAAGAGGATGCGATGGGAAGAGAAGTCGTTGCGAAGGATGGGATGGGAGCTGGAGAAAAAGGTCTGCGAACGAACGGGGCGCGTGCAGGCGAGCAGCCGGTGGGGTTGTCGGCTGGAAGGGTCCGGTTCCAGCATTGTAATGGTCCACTGGCAGGAGCGACAGGCACACAACGGAGGTACAGTTGCTGTTGAAGGTTCAGTGTTGGACGTTCGACGCCAGTGGCCGACGCTCCGTGATCCGTACGCGCCGGCCAATGGCCATTGATTGGCCTGAACAGCCCAATCGCCAACAACCACTCACGATCAGAGTTT
This sequence comes from Epichloe glyceriae, assembly GCA_023658535.1. NCBI lineage: Eukaryota > Fungi > Ascomycota > Sordariomycetes > Hypocreales > Clavicipitaceae > Epichloe > Epichloe glyceriae. The sequence goes on along the minus strand of CP098289.1, from coordinate 5,566,221 downwards.
GGTGTCTACGCACGACTTGGGTCTCGGTTTGGAAACAAACTTGAACCACCCTCCCCGCGTCGGACAGTTGCAGCGTCGGGGACATATATGCTAACAAGGGTATATTTGTAGGACTTTGATGCTGCAATCATTCAAACGTGTACTATTTACTTGAACTCCATACTGACAAAACTATGCCCCTGAACGAAAGCCAAATCTTCAAATCGATGGGACAGCCTTTCCATCTCAACTACAACTTTTAACCTGATTAAATGACGACAGGGTGACGTCGGATTCCGGAGAATTGAAGACCCCTTGCTTGCCCCTTTCCCTCGTCTAATTGTGATGCGCGTGACTGAGGCGCCGTCTTCAACGGCCGTCTGGCGGAGGCGTATCCAAGTCCACTGCCTCAACCATGTTTCGCTGCACCTGAGACCTGCCCACGAGTTCGTGGAAAAACTTGGCCGCTTCGACGCTCTCGCGCCTCACTTTGTCGGCTTCGTCGCGCTTAATTCCTAGTTCTTTGACGCTTTGCTCCAAGCCGACGCGCAGGCTGTCGGCTGGGAACCGGAGAACTTTGCGAACCGATGACGAGATTCGAGACGAGTTGGCGTGGATGTAATCGAGTTCGGCGAGCTGCGAGGAGATCTTGGCAGCCAGTTTAGGAGGCAAAGAATTGGGGATTTGCCGGAGAACATATGTAGCCCCGGCAATGGCTGTGATAAGAGTCAACGAACTGATACAACGAGGAAACATCCGGTGCAAGATCAGGGAAGGGAGAACTTACCAGCAATGACTATACCGGGGAGGATAAGCTGCCGCAAGTTCCCATTACTTAGGACCCGTGTCGTTATCAATGCTTGATCCACCCAGCTGCTCATACCCATCATCTTGGGCACGACGGCACCCGCCACCGTCAGTGCCATACCTGTGCCTGCAAATTTCTCTTGACGCTGCAGGAGAGTCGACCAGTCCACGAAATCCCAGAACTCGGTGGGGACATGGACTTGGCGCGCCAGCGCATCTCGCTTCCTCCGAAACATAACATCAGGTCGGAACTGCAAGTTTTGAAATTCATCTCCGACATGCAACAGACCTAATTGTTTGATCGCGTTGACTCCTTGAACACTTCTACCCCGGGCTTGCTCCTCACAACGGGTAACTGCATTGGTGATGTTTGATAACATGGCCTCCTTGATATCGTCTGCGTACTGGAAAGCGCTGAAAATGCCAGGGTAAGGCACATCGTAGTTCATCTTGCCGGCTTGCGTGATGGCATTATTCAGCTCCGCGCGAGTGTCATCGTAAACCTCCTGGCAGGTGCCTTCAATATCGCGATCTATTTTTTCGCTGACTTCGGCCTTGGCCTTTTGACTCGAAGCAAGCTGAGGCTCTAGTTCTTTCAGCTCGGATGTAACCCTCTCTATCTCTGACTGAGCTACTTCTTCATTGACAGTAGCTAGGGTGTAGACATCGTTGAGGATATTCAGAAGGTATGTCCGCGCCGGGGCAAGTTTTGATCTTGCTCGCTTCTCCAGCACAAAACGGCGCAGAGACTGCTCCAAAGCTTCAAAGTCTCGAATTTTGTCGACGTCCTTGCTTTTCCCTTTACCACCATCGTTAGGGTCATTGCCATCACCGTCGCCGCCGCCACCTCCGCCGGCATTTCCACTACCACTGGCCCCAGGTCCCCTGGTGGTGCCGGACACGTAGGAATAGCGTTGCTGGAAACGAAGTGGACCAGGTCTGATGATTCCTTATGAGTATGTGGACTAAGTCCCCGACTTGGCCAAGGATGAGCTTCTGGCAACGAGCCTTGTCTTTGATATTGTCGAAGCCGTTCACCACGATGAACAAATATGCCTTTTCCGCAGCAGCAGCCCAGATAAATTCCATGGCAGACTGTGTAAAGTGATTTGCAGCAGACACAACAAACACAACAACATCGATTTCTTCCTGTCTGGCGAAGATGGCAGTCGTCTTGGTTGTATCCGAATTGAGGCCAGGGGCGTCAATGAGAGCAATGTCAACAACGCCATTATTGAGCAGACTCTCATTTACACCTCGGACATCCCTAACGTAAACTTTGCACTGGGTGTAAGTCTCGTTGTCTGAGACAATCTTCTCCAAATCAGCCAACGAGTAGACATCGTAGGTTGACTCATCGTTTCTGCTGTAGTCGGCGTCCTTGTGCACTGCGTGCACCTCCTCGATATTAGCATTCTCTCTGGCATCCAGGACCTCACAAAAAATGGCCGTGCAAGGTTGCTGGTCCTCAGGCAAAACCTTTCGACGCAACAGGGAATTGCAGAAGGTTGATTTTCCAGCATTCAAATCACCTGTAATGAGGACTTTACTTGACGTGTCTTCAATGCGCTCCCGGAGGGACAGAAGATGCTTGATGCTTGAGCTGATTTTGCCATCAAGGAGTGAAGCAATTGAGTTCTTCTCCAGAGATTGTACTAGCTCGGTTTGGTTTAGAGCTCCCAATTTCAAATCCAGCTTCAAGATGGATAATTCTTGAGCTATTTGGGGAGAAACCAGTCGTGGTTCTGGGACGGGACGAGTTTCGGCGGCGCGACTAGATTCGACACCGGCATCGATGGAAGTCATGGATCGTACGAGAGCCGGGGCCTGTGGCAATGGTTCTGAAGAGGAAGACTCTCCAATCACGGAGTGAATGCGCCCCATGCCAGGTCGTGAGCAAGACCTCTCAGAGGTTGAAGAGTCGGTGGGTCGGATGGGGGGATAATGAGCTGGCCAGTCCTTGTTCATCTGCTGCAAGCTTTGCAATAAGTCGAGCACTTTGTGTATTGACCTTCCCAGAATCGCGCGCTGCCTGAAGTACCACATCTGATGACTGGCGCTGGCCTGGCTCCCTCCTGGCTGATTTGCCGAGTTTAGGTTCATGGTTGAGCCCGGCGTCAAGGTCGTATGGTGATCTTCGCCCGTGACGCTACCGCCATAGCCAGAGTCGACATCGATCATGTTCTGTAGTCGCGTGGCGTGTTCGGATGTTGACCCAGTGCCAACGGTCATGAAGTGAGGCCGAGTCGATGACGAGGTATCCGATGACGCCTCCTTTGGCGCGTCTGCGTCTGACTCGGCGCGTAGGGGCCCCTTGCCCTTGCCGGTAAAGTGATCGTGGCTCATGATGAGAGGCTTTGCATGGGCAGCATGGTCAAAATGCCGACGTTGGGTGGCGAGTGATGCCAAGGGGTGGTGAGTTGTATGAGGAGGAGGAAGGTTTACGGAGGCGCGCTGAAAGTGGGCGGATTTGTTCAACGTTGCTGCAGGACCCGACTCGCCAAGCGGAGGACACCCGGCAGACTCGGGGCGCTGTGGTGGGTGCAGGAGGCGGGAAAAAAGTCGGCGTGGGGATACAAGGGGACTTGTCCACGTACCAGACGTCATTGAGCCTGGTGTAAGTGCCTGAGGCCGCAAACCTGACGGTTATCACTACATACCCCACCAACCTATCCATCCAATAACCTGCAATGTTATTGTGGACGTCACTCATGTGTCAGGGAGACCAATTGCCCAATTGCCAGTTTTGCATGTGCATCTGCGCGTGCCCACGAGCTGATCCTCTACATGTATGTACCTGCCGTATGCTTGGTCGGCCATGGTTCGAATGACCATTTCATCATCGTTGCCGCAATCGCTCTTCATGCTGTATCCAGAAGTTTTTGCAAGCTCTATGACCCCAGTGATCTACCCACCATTCCCCGAAGCTATCTTCTACATCAAAATCCACCTTTGTCACGCGCTCCTCTCGTTTCAGACCACAAATGATGCAAGCCTTCGTTGCCGTAGGAACCAATTTGGCCGTCTGAATCTGCGGGCTTTCTGTGAGCTCTGGAACCCTCAAATTCGTCGAGTTTGCTGCTGCCACGGCAGCTCGTAGCCTTCCCACGTATTCTTTCCATGTGGCAACGACATCCGCTGCCTCGCGATCTTCTCGTGTAGATTGCGTCTTGTCCACGCCAGCAAGTTTCATACCTTTGGCTCCAGCCGCGGAGATGGTCATACTTTTGGCCAGCATTTTATCACGATGCCAGCGGTGTTTGCGCCCTGCAATAACACGTGCAGCTGTGGTGGCGATGAGGACATATCCTCGAAGGAAATTCACTGTCTTCGGGTTTGAGAGAACTTGCTGCTTGATGGTCGTGCTTTGGCCCGACACAGGTTTGAAGAGGAAATCTCCGCTACTGAATAGTTCAGGAAATGCAGAGAGCAGAATGGCGGGGGGGGCGGGACGTTTATGGGTGGTGGGACGTTGTCGTCGACCTTGACAGACGAAGAGCAACCTTCTTTTCCTTCATCCCAAACCCAACTCTGCCCAGCATCATTCGAAACAGTCGTTTTATTAGATGCAGGGGCGACACTGCTGCCTCCGTTGCTACCCGGGAAATCATCCCATGCTGGCCAATCGTCATCCTCGGATGTTGCCCTAAAGGGAATGTTGGCCGTTGGCGCCGGATCCTTCTTCGCATCCGGTGCAGTTCTGGAGTCTTTCGACGCCAAAACTGGTCTGACAGTGATGGGCCGTTCATCAGATACTTCTAATGGCAGGGGCTGACTCTTATGTGAATGTACTTGTGTGGATTGCGGGTTTGTCGTTGTGGACATTGCCCCGAAGCTCAATCCTGTATAAGCACGCAGCTCCTCCTGTCCCACATTCTTCTTTGGTATTTCGATTGGCGGATCATCAAGTCCTAGCAGGTCGAGAGCGGAAGCCACGATAGAGGCAACCGGTGCCGCTGCTTTCATTCTGGGTGTGGGATCTATTGCTTCGAAATCACCAAAGTCGTCAGATACATCTTCATCCTCGCCTCCATCCTGCAATTCAAAGTCGTCTGCATCGAATAAGACATTGGGATCACTTGGCGCAGCCTTCATTCGAACTCTTGTCTTGGATGCCCGTTGAGACCAGTCAGATTCTGGCCTTTGGGCCGAATGATTATCAAAGGGGCCGAGTTCCAGTGCATTATGTGTCACCACGCTTGTCGTTGAATTCTGAGCGACATTCAGCCTGGATTTTTGCGGGCCAGAGGTCATAGTAAGAGAGTCCCAGCCGGCGATAGTTGGAATAGTAGCGTTAGCCTGAGAAGTTGAAGCAGGTATTGCCACTGAAGCTGCGGTCTGATCTGCTACTTCGAAGTCCCCCCAGCCATCATCATCATCGTCCGCTGGCGGCGGCGCAGTGGTCGTTGGTCGAGTGTCTTGAGTACAGCCACTCATACTAGTCGAAGAGTTTTGAAACAATGACCATGTTGGCATCGGATGAGATGCCGCGTTGCCCTTGTGCGTGGCTGTGAAATTGAAGGCATCCTGAGGCCTAGCTGGGATCTGTGACGGAGATTTGGGCTGTTCTCCCAATAGACTGTTCGACTGTGCGTGGGTGGATGAGGGGGCGGGTTGACTGTTGAACTCGGCGAACAAGTCTGCTGACATGATGCAAGAATCACACAAAACACATGCTGACGGGAAACGGCATGAATGGACGGCGTGACGGCCGACAGAAACAAGGAGAGGCCCTTTACGCAGGAGGATGTCGTGCAGAGTGATTGACGTCACCCGTTGCCGGGCCGTTGCCGGGGACTCGAGTGCGGGCCAGCGACCTCAGTAAATGATTATAAGCAGCAAGCAGCAGCACTCGAGGGGGGTGAATGTAGGTGACGTCGGGGCCGTGGGCGCGGGCGCTGGCGCGGGGCAGTAGGACCCGAGGTGTGCGCTAGACGAGACTAGACCAGACTTCTGACTCCAACCTCCTCCGCGTCCCATCATCAACTGTTCACACAACTACATGACCTAATCCGTACTGACCTCGCCCATCCGCCGTTCCCGTCCCTGTCGACTGGCGTCTACAGCGGTTTTCTGCCGAAGCAAGGGGAGCCCTCCGTGTGACGTTGGCCAGGCCAGTAAACACGTCAGGCTGTCACCATGAGATCACTCGAAGAGACCCAGTAAGATCAGATTGCGGTGGGCGTTGTGTGAATCCTGATAGGAAGCGGGGTGGACTAACGCCCTTGTTCATGTTCCAGGTCAAGATGGCAGACTACGCAGAAACACAGCACAAGCCTCGATGAGCTGCATCGCGCCGTCAAACACAACGGGTCTTCCAGTCCTTGCTTGTCCGGTTGTCGGTCCGTATGCTGGAAGGTGAGTTTGTGGAGCCATGCATCCGATTTCTATGCCTGTGCTGCTGGAGGGATGAGGGTGAAATGACACGGCATCTTTGCTGACACATCAACCTGACCAGGTCTTTATGCTGTTCACCAAGGGCTCGCTCTCTAGCTGGATGGAAGCATTGGAAGACGGTAGGCGAGCTTACCAGAAAAGGAGAGTCCACTTTCTGAAGTATATCCAACATCCTGAAGCTCTGGCCGAGCTCACTGTGGATCCTCTGGCAGATGATCCCGAGGTACGTGCCGTATAGACAAGCGAAAGCACACATTAAACCACTAACAAGAACTCTAGTCACCGTGGAACACTGTGCGCCAAGATGAAATAATCAGAGCCGAGATCCAGCAGGACGTGCAACGGCTTCCCGATGAGGTTAATTACCATGCGCGGAGCATCCAAGGCATGATTCTGGACATTCTGTTCATATACTGCAAAGTCAACCCGGACAGAGGTGGTTATCGCCAAGGCATGCATGAATTGCTTGCACCGCTGGTACATGCTCTCGAGCAAGATTCTATAGACAGAGGTACCCTGGAAGAACCGTCTCTGCTAGACCAAACTATGCTTGGTGTGCTGGACTCGGCGTTCATCGAGCACGATGCTTACGTTCTCTTCTCGCGACTGATGGAGCATGCGCAATTTTTCTACGAAGTTACAGATGGGACATCGCATTCACGCCGTGTCACTGACCCCGTCATTCTGCAAGAGCAGCGATCCGCTATTGTCGACAGAAGCAAGTACATTCATGAAGTCTGCCTTGGAAAAGTTGACCCTGAGTTGGCTGCTCATCTCTCTGATATTGAGATTCTACCACAAATATTCCTCATGTATGTGGAGATGAGGATAAATTGGGCGATCAAGTATCAAACGCCGGCACAGTCTGTTGGCTAACCAGGACTTTTCCCTCAGTCGATGGATCCGATTGCTGTTCAGTCGCGAGTTCCCTTTTCCTCAGCTTTTAGTATTGTGGGATACTATATTCGCCATGGACCCCTCCCTCGAGTTGATAGATTTGATTTGCGTGGCGATGCTGATTCGAATTCGATGGCAACGTGAGGCTCCATCAATATATCTACCCTCCTGTATTTGAAGCTGGAATAAATGCTGACGCCTTGGCTTAGTGCTCGAAGCAGATTACTCGGTCTGCTTACAGCTCCTGCTCAAGTACCCCGGCCCGGAACAGCCTCACGGTCCACAGACTTTTGTTGACGATGCAGCCTATTTGCGCAATCATCTCGATCCCGCAGGAGGATCTAGCCTCATTATGAAATATACGGGCAAGGCGCCGGAAGACCCAAACAACAGAAAAGCCACATCTTCGAGTCGGGATAACGAACGGGCAGCCAACTCTCTTCGACTAGGCGGAACTTTGACAAGGTCATCGTTGACAACTCCATCGCGGTTCACGCAACAACAGCCTAGCATGGAAACGTTTCTCCAGGGCGCTGCCAAGGGCGCTGCCAAGGGCGCAAACCGAGTATTAGAGAGGGGCGAGAAGCTAGGAATAAACCAGGCGATTCGAGATGCCATGGGGAAGTCAGGCGGAATGTGCAAAGCTTTAATGAAGCCCGACAAGCACAGAGATCCCCTATAGGCGAACTCAGCGATGAGGGCGCAGCGAAGGCACTGGCTGCCATGGAAAAAACGCAACAAACAACTCGCTAGTCTGCTGCATGACACTGTGACGAACCTTAAAACAGTGACAATGACCGAATCTGATGACAAAGCTAAGAGCTTGGAGCTTATAGAGGTGGCGGCGGCAAAAATCCAGTTCGTGCAGATATATCTGGAGGATTCTTCCATGGACGTTCCCACTTTCTCGACTGCAACTGGAGATGCTGCCATCTCCCTTTGTCTGAAGACATGACGACGAGGAAACTGGTGAATGGCGCAGAGGAAAATTCAAAAGAAATCATGACCAACGCAAAGGCCAAGAGGACTCAGCCTGGCCCTGTTATTTCGGCCTTGCCTATTAGTGACAGCAAGTCAAGCGCCAATGGCGCAGAGTCGGAATATGCCCCCCAACCCAGACAAGATGGATACAAGTGCCGTGGACGACCAGCCTGAACCAACCCGACCTCGGGAGCTTGAGGTTCCAGGAGAGCCTTCAAAACAATCAGATCCGCTAGGCAGCGTCATCGCTACTACGCAAAAGCGACCTGCTGCCATTCCCACCCGTTCCAGCCTAGCCCAGTCGTCATTCTCCTGGATGCTAGAGCCAGACGAGTCGATACCATCTCAGACCTCACCGGGAACTGGGCCCAAGTCCCCTCCCACGCAGCACAGAAAAAGGGCATCCAAAAAACATGAGCCGGGGGCGAAACGCGTTCTTGTTCGGCGAAGTGACTGCAGAAGTGGAGGGTGTCAACCCACTAAAGACGGATGACATATTCGGCATGGAGCCTATTCCGAAGCCAAAGGGTGAAGGGGTTGGGGAGTCATCACTGTTTGATGAGAAATGAAGTAAAGACACGTGTGGAAGGAGGGTGAATTTAATGAAGGCAGGGCTGTATGAGTAAAATCTTGCACGAAACGAAACGAAACGGGGCGAACTGTATAGGGCAGTATCTCTGATTTACCGGGATGGGTGGTATTGTTTCTTGCTCCAGTATCCAGATATCTTTCTTGAGAACACTCGGAGACTAATTCGATGCACTACTTCCTCAGCGCCTTCTCTCCTTGACCCAAAACGTAATCGCGAATGCCGCCACGGCAAACATAAATCGTCCTCACCTGCACCGCCAAGTGTGGAGGCAGCTGGCTGCTCGATACGAGCACGCCACGACGACGGCCGTGTCTTGGGCGGACGAGTCGGCGAGGAGCTCAGTCAGGACGGTTGTGATGCCTGGATGACTTACATTAATTCTTTGTGCTGCCCACCACCCTGTTGCCCGGATTTGTAGTAAGTTAGCAGGTCAAGCATCAAGCTGATGACGTATTTTACCTATATTGATGGGGAAGAAGATGAAAATCAGACGGATGAGGATCACGTGGAGGCAGTGTCTGAGACGTCAAATTTGCCGTGCATGTTCCCAGCCCGGCTCCGTGGCGATGTCCTCTGGGATTCTCTTTCACGGAGACAAGACGAGACGAGGCGAGACGACGACGCCTCTCTTGCTATTCGTGCTGGGCGAAATCCGAAACGCGTCGAAACACGTCGCCCTCCTGCCATGTTTCCTTTTTTCTTCCTCGTTGCGCGGCTTCACACTTGACCGACCAGCCGAGCGATTGGCATCGTACATGCAGAAATTGCAAAGAGGGAAGGGAAAATGCCCACGTAGTTATTTTCGCATCGCTGGGACGATGCCTCCATCGATGGGCCCATCATGTCAAACCAGATTCATATTCACCCTGTTGTGTTGGTTGTCCAGGCTATGAGACAAGACACTCGCCAACGGCAGCCACGTCGAGCGAATCTTTGGTGGGCGGCTCCTCTGACGGCACGACGTACTTCCGGCTGGCGCGCATTCCTGGATCAAGAACGCAAGCAGCGTTTGCAGAGGCCCGCAGCTGCCGGGGCACGGCGGCTTGCAGGGGGAGGGGGGGGTGGGGTGGCTTGAGCAACCCCTGTCTTTTTGGTGGCGCAGCGACCGGTTCTGCCAGTCACCCCTGACCACCTGCGCATGCCAAGTCCGAGATTTCTTTTTCTTTTCTGGATCATCCGGATCATCTGGATCATCCATCAGGGGCCGGCGGAATCCAAAACAGGGCCAATGAAGGTGCTCGCTCTTATTAAATCTCTTCTGCTCGTATTTCGTCTTCTCCTTCATTACTTGACTGCGCTGCTCGTCCCATCGATGCCCCCCCCCCGTCCCTGAGGATTCAGGATTCAATTAATTCCTCTGCTCATCTCAAAACACGTCCCTGAACCCTCCCACGCCCGCCTGCGCCCCGCAAATGCAGGAAGAAGTCCTCACCCCCCTGAGGGCCCCGATACTCGAGAACCCCGTTGTGGCTCCATTGTTTCGTCGCAACGCCCTATTACCGTCGTCCCAGGTTCAGACGCCGCTTGGCTTGCATCTGTGCAAATAGTAACCTCCAGTCCAAGCGTCATAGCTCATCGCCTGCAAGTTTCCAACACGTCAATCTCACCAAGACCAGACAGACAACAGCCAGACAACAGACAGACAGCAGACGGACAGCAGACACTATGTTGGGCTTGCAAATTGCGCCGGCCCAGGTTCGCACCGGGGACGGTCGAGATACTCGAAAGCACTGCCCTCGGTCCCCGTCACCAACGGCAATAACCTGCCTCCTCGCCCAGTTCCTAAGGATGTGTCTACACTTCAACTCCCGCCCCTTCCTCATCCACCTCCCTCTCTGCCCAGCCTCAAGGGAACGACGATGGCAAAAGCGTAAAGAGCATAGTCCGAAAGCCCGTCGGCTCGTCAGCACCAAACCCCAGCGCACCTCAGCTAGATGTCAACGGCACACACTCGCCGCTCCCAACCCCTTCTCCGTCAACTGGATCAATGGCGATACCAAGACGGCCGGTTGGCGGCTCTCTGAAACTCCCTCACAGCCTACATTAATCGTCCCTCCGGAGCCTTCTTCCACTGACTCAATATGCAGTCTGCTGTCGGCGTATACGCGCGAGCCCGACGCCCCGATGTCTGGTAGCACGGACACGACAGCGAACACCAGCAACAACCTCCCTGACTCAGTCGGTGGAAACGGAAACCAGAAATCCCAAAACCAGCCTGCTGCTGCGGCGAGAAGCGGCAGCGATTTGCTAGGGCCGAAACATGAAAGTCAACCACCCCCCCCCCACCACCCCCCGAAAGGCGAGAGTGACAAACTCTATTGTTCACGACCAAAGCCTAAGCCTCTGCCTCTTGCCCCTTCACACGAGCAAACCGCATCTTCAAGTCCAAGGCCCGAAATCTGGAAGCGCCGGCCGCAAACTGCCGAGAAAAATAAAGAGTTGCCGGAACTTGAGCTCAATTACTCCCACGGTTCGACTGCCTCCATCTCGTCCATCCAGACCGCCGTCATCAGAGTCTCTTCTCACACCGACACCGACACCGGCACCGAGTCGAAGAAGGTTGGAGGGGAATCTAGAAAGGCGAGTCCACCACCACCACCTGTCAAAGCCTTGCCAGGACGCAATATACGACCAGCAGCCAAGGTCAAACCCCAGAACACGACACATTCGATGGGCAGTGCTGCTTCAAGAGTAATTTACCCCGGGGGCAAGTCGGCGACGTTGAGCAAAGCCTCCGAGCTCAGAAAACTCCCAGTACGAGTAGATAGCAAGCGGCCTCCCACACCTGAGTACAGGACAGGAGATGTCGACCCCCCGCCCCCCGCTGAGCGACAATGTCACCAAGCCGGCATCGCCCGTCTCGGCTTCAGGGTCGCCAAAGGAAGCCATGGCGGAGACGGACACGCCCAAGAAACAGTCACCGCAGCCGTTCCTGCCACTGAAATCAGACAGCAGGCCGGCAACCACGTTTGACTGGACCGCACTGAGCCCGATACCAGAACCCAGGCTACCCTCAGCGACGCCGGATCTTCGCTTAGCCACAAGTCTTCAGGATTTGCGACGAAGCGGACCATTCCCCCCCCCCGATGAAGCTGATGAAGCTGATGAAGCTGATGAAGAGGTTTCCCCTTGACGACACGGCCTGTCTTTTCTCCCGTTGACAGAAGTCGCGCCCTCAGCACCTCACCTGAATCGGCGTCGTATCGCTTATCTCCTTCTGGACCCAGTGGCCTCGGCATTTTGTCTGCTCCTCCTCGATATCCGGCAGCGGCCTCTGGTGGATCCGATCCTCGGATTGTGTACTCAGACACGCAGGGGCCGATGTATCGTGGTCGCGACGGAACGCTGTACGCAGAAACGAAGACGACCGAAAGTCCCGATCCCAAGGCCATCTACTTCCCGACCCGGACGGAGAAGCCTTTGCAGCCGGCACCATCATTGCCTCCACGCCGCTGAAACAGTCCCACTATGACTGCTTTCAGAAGCACAAGACGATGAATCGTCAGTCAAACCGCAACTGCCCGCTCACTTGTCAGACGTGTGGCAAGGCGGATGTGGAGGACCGTTGGGTCTGCACCTTCTGCCACTTGCGCATTTGTGACAATTGTCAGCGAGCACTGAACGGGCACCAGAGAGTCCTGCGGAGTTTCGTAGACCAGCTGGGCATGAGCACTCCTCCCCTCAGCCTATCGTCCACATCACGGCCCGCATCTGCCCTTGGCATCGAATCATCTGCCTGATGACGAGTGAGGACGGATCCGTTTCATTTGTTCTCCGATCAGGCAGTTTCTTCGAGCTTGATCTTTTCATACCCCCCTCCCCCCTTTTTTTTCTTTTGTCATGGTACGTGAAATACCCGGATGAGATGAGTTATGTGGTTTGTGAAGCTGGATTATTGCGATGAGCGAGCATACTTGAGAGACACGGGAAAGGAAGGCGGGAAGCATTGAACGGTTCGGTTTTGGTCTAATACGGGTGCTCCATAGAGGGTCGGCAGGTGCCCGTTGTTATAACGTATGTAGGTTTTCGTAGATTTGCTCATCAAAGTGGCCAGATGGCGCTGAGATTGACACCAATGAATCTGAGTGAACACCTGAACTCGACATGCAGCCACCTGCATGCATGGCTCCAATCTATCTTGTTACCAGCGCCATTTTTTTTCGAGAAGCTGGTTCTGTTCTGCACACCGACATATGACAGAACATACCAGGAAGGTGCAGTGCAAGTGGGGTCCGGGTGCAGTGTCACTCCTCAAAACTCCAACAACAAGAATCCAAAACTCCGCGTCTTGCGCACACAAGTTGACACAACCACCAGCCCTCGCCGCAAGATTAGAATGCAGCCATGTCCTCTCTGCAGCGGACTCGCTCTCTGCGCAAACCGAAAAAACCGCTCACGGCAGAGCCAGCAGCCTCGACTGCCCAGCCCTCCCGCAGCGCCTCTCCCAGTCGTCTGCCCGTCAAGCCCTCGACCCGACCAACGTCTGTCTACGCCCCGGTGCTCGGCCGTTCCACCTCTCTCTAAAAAAGCAAAAGCCCCCCCCCCGCCGCACAAGATGCCGTCAAGAAAGAGAGCTGCCATCCTCCGCTAAGCAGCGCCCACAGACCTGCGTCGGTCGTCGTCAAGACACGTCCTACCTCCGCGGGGGGGGCGGCAGCGGGAGCGCTCCTCCCACCCGCGGCCCTTCTGCCTCGCACATTCGTGCCAAGAGCACGGTGACGAGCCTGTCGGCTGCTACAGCTCTGCGACCGCCGTCCAGGGAGCGAAGCGCCGGTGCCACAAGCACTTCCACCAAGACCGTCCGCGGGCGAAGCGCCTCCGCCGACAAAGGCCCATCAACGCCCGTGGGCAAACAACACACGACGATAACACCCTCTGCGGCGGCGGCGGCGGCGGCGGCGGCGGCGAAACCACGACTGCGACCGGCCTTCTCGACACTACAGCAGCATTACTCCCCTGCGAAAGGGCACAACCCCAAGCCGCTCACGTCGGCGATCCTGGCGCCGCCATCGCCGTCCAGACTCCCCGCCAACATCGCCGCGTCCGCGGAAACAAGCAGACTGCAAGCCGAGCTTGTCCAGCTGCACCTCCTCCACCGGGACGCGCGTGCCGTCCAATCCCAGTGGCAGGCGAGCGCCAAGCAGAAGCTCGGCACCCGCTTCGACAGGCTCAGCCGCGAGAGCGCCTGCATCGCCGCGAGAGAAGCATCCGCCCTCGAAGGCGACAACGTCCTCGCCCTGAGGCAATGGGCCCGCAGCGGCAAGAACATCGAAGACAAGATGCAGGCGCTCGACGAAATCATGACCAACCTGTGGACGCTCAGCGAGCCGGCCGGCCGGCACGCGAGGATTGTGCGCCGTTTCGAGCGCTTCGTCGACGGCGTGTGCGACGCGGAAGAGGCGAGGCAGTCTACTGAGAAGACGAAGACGGCCCTCACCAGCCACGACGCCCTGTTCATAGGCGAGCTGGACGACTCGTGGCGCGAGGAAGTTGCCGCGCTGACGAGGAGACTCGAGGCGTGGAGAGAACAGTTGTCCTCCATCGACGACCTCGACTCCGGCTCCGGCTTGGACTCGGGAAGAGGCGGTGCGTCCACGTCCACACCCAGTCTCGAGAAGATGCTCTCCGGAGCAAGGGAGCTCATTCTCGGCATGCTAGCCGAGCTGTACGCCATGGGGAGATTGAGCAGCAGGCGCTGGCGCGGGAGGACGCGTGGATCGAGGGCATGAATAGGGAGGGCGAGGATGAGCTGGAGCTTGATACCCCCAGGGCTGGTGCTGTGTGGCGAGTCTTGTAGATTTTCCTCTTCTTCTCTGTCTTGGGACACGACGTGAATGAAGCTCATGTATACTTGCGACTTTGAAATGAAGGTGAAACGAGATTGTGCGAGTAGGACTTTTATTGAATGGCTGGAATTATCAAGGATTACGTGAAATCGAGGTTTTGAGAGTGGGAAAATTTGAAAAACACGTCGGCAATGGGAGTACTAGTTGGACTAGGCCGACTTTGATGGATGTGAGAATGGAGGTTGGCCTCTAGGACATGACCCCATATAGCTGTGATGTCCCCATTTCAGGCGTCAGTTCGCAATGCTCTATATATATATATATATAAATTTTTTTTTCAGTTCCCATTGGTCCTCCCTAGTCCCCCCGCCTGCTGCACGTTCGTGGCGCCGATGAGATGATGGGATGCCAGGCGGGGAGTCTTTTTCCATTCTTCGCAGACATGCCGTCCTACAGGAAGGCCTTTCTAGGGAAGCCCACGCCCTCCACTGCAGCTTCGTCCACGAACCAGCTGCATCGTTCGCCGGCGGCGTCGTTGACCAGCGTGCAGGGCAGACCCTCTGACGAGTCAAAGATCTGCCTCATGATGTCCCTCTTGCCGCCGCCGGTGGCGACAAAGGCCACGCGCACGGCGTGGGTGATGACGGGGAGAGTCAGGGTAATTCGCCTCGGGGGGCGGCTTGGGGAGTCTTGGATCAGGGGCGACCCACGCGTCGGACTCGCGGAGGACGGCATGGCCGGGGAACAGGGAGCAGGTGTGGCCGTCGGGGCCGCATCCGAGGAGGACGAGATCGAAGATGGGGAGTCGGACCGAGTCGCGGCTGGCGAAGCTGCTGACGAGCGCCTTTTCGTACTGGTCCGCGAGCTCTTGGATGTCGTCGAGGTGCGCCGCGTCGATGGGATGCACCGTCGGCTGCTGATCGGCGGGCATCTTGTCCAGGAGCTCCGCCTTGAGCAGGGCGTGGTTGGAGTCGGCGTGGTCCAGCGGCACGGCGCGTTCGTCGGCGTAGAAGATTTCCCACTTGGAGAAGTCGATGCTGTCCCGGGGACCTTGTGACGGGGCCAGGAGGGCCTGTGCCAGAGTCTTGGGCAGCGAACCGCCCGAGACGGCCACCTTGAACGAGTTGTGCCTCTCGAGTCCTGCGTTCTGGCTCTCCACAATGTATGCGCGCAGGGCGGGTGCCAAGGCGTCGACGCCGGGGAAGGCGTAGAGATTGGGTTGCGACTTGGGCATCTTTGTTGGCACGGGCAGGATGAGGTCTCGAATGTTGCGCGGATGGACGGAGGTATGTAAGAGGAATTATCGAGATTCAGATGTCGATGACCTGCGGCTGCTATGCACATGTACAAAGCTGCGGTGTGATTGGCGGGGTCAACGGGGGGGGAAAAATCACCAGCAGGACAGGCGGAAGATGGAAAGTCGCAGAAGGTTGCATCGTGATGGAGACGTCACCTGCCTGCCGACGATTTGCCTCCCTGGTTTGGAACAGAGGCTTGGGGGGGGCATTTGCTCCGATTAGCTGGCACTGAAAAGAGGGTCACCACGCCACGCACGGGGCCTGGTTTAATCCCGGCGGGCTCAACGCCACATCCGGCGCGATGATGCATCTATGTAATACTGTACAATGTATGTACGAGCGGTGGGGATGCCGTGACCTCGGGACGCAGAGTTTTTTAATCGATAAAGTTCCTTCCTCATCTCTTTGCTCACCCCACTCCGTCGTCCAAGGCTCGAGAGAGACTTCTCGGACCATTTGGACCCTGAATCTCCAACTCGGATCCGCCATTCTCTCCCTCTTCCTCCCCTCAAAAAACATTTGGGATCGCCTTGCCTTGCTTTTGCCTTGCAACTAGGGTCAGCGCCTTTCGCAGTGCGTGCTCCCTTTGTAGTTGTCGTGTATAATTCTTGGACACTCGGCGTCATCGCATCACGTCAGACAGCCAACTTTGCTGTCTCGACGCTGCATTTTCCTAGACATTCTGCCTGCGCTTTCTCATGTATCGAATGCTGTAACAACAATGGACGACGTTGATTTCCGGGAGCAGCTGCTCGATCGCCGCCTTCAGCTGACCGAGGGCCTCGACGGCCAGCCATACGACCTGATCCTGTATCTCCAACGTGCCGTCGTGTATTCACACTTGGGCTATCCGGACCTGGCTGCCGGGGATGCCTACAAGGCACTGCTTCTGACCGACGAGGTCAGCAACGAAGCATTCGAATACCATGAAAAGGCCATGGAGAGCCTGATGATGCACACCGGGATCCCAATTCCCGAAGTCATGGCTTATGGAGACCTTGCGCAAGGGTGGTCGCCCGCCGTCATCGAGAGCTTGGGCGGCGGGGAGAGGCCGCGCGCCGTCTAGCAGGTCTCGCGTCGATAAGAGCCTATCAAATCCTTTCCTTGAGCCTGTTGCTGTGCGGATGCTTGAAGAGTGCACGCGGCTTTTGCGAACGTGGTCTCAAGCGGGCCCCCAAAAACACAGAGTTACTCGACATCAAAACCAACATCAACACTGTTGCTCGACGTCGTCTACGCCGGGATGGCTTCGACATGAACGACTTGCCTGACTATGGCCTTGTGCGCCGTGAGGTGTACCCATGGAATGACCACGAGCCGGACCGATTTGCGCAACAATCTTTAGATGCGCTGAATGCAGACCTCAAAGAAATGGCACCCAAGTGTGCGATTCAAGTCGCAACGCTGCCGATTCTCTTGGAAGGAGCCAGCGATACGGACCATTACGACATCATTCCGACCTGCAAACAGCTTGGTGTTTTTGCCGTCGAGGACATTGAACCGGGTGAAGTTGTTTTGCGAGAGTACTCCCTCCTCACAGCCAACAATCGCCTAAAAGATCCTGCTTGCGACGCCTGTAGCTCCGACCTCCCGCCGCTGGGCAGCGAAGATGCAGCAGTCAGCTGCGACGAGTGCCATGATACCGTCTTTGCAGCCAATACTGTCACGATATTGCCCAGGAGCGCTACCACCCATCCGTGTGCGAGAAGGACGTGGATGCTATTGCCAAGGACTCGGAGGCGTCCGAGGCCGATGAGACGTTGTATCTGCTCCTCCTGTCTCGCGTCCTGGCTTTGGCTGCCCACCAAGAAATTCACCCACTGGACGTCCGCGAGGTCAGGTTCATATGGGGAGATTTCGTTCCAACAGCAACAAATGATATTGACATCGCTCCCAACGCCGGACCACCTCCAGAGTGGACCTTGCCGTTTTCATTCAAGTACAGTATCGAAACACCCCTTCACATTCTGGAGAAGATGGACATTGACATCTACACCTCTCTCCCCAGTACGACCTCTGGGTGTTGAACACACTGTATGCCAAGTTTCGAGGAACCGCATCCGCACGAAAGAGCCTCCGAGACGGCCGTCCGGATGTGGCGGCAGTCCATCCATACTGGTGCCTGGCCAACCATGACTGCGATTCCAACGTCACCTGGGATTGGGGTGGCAGGATGGTTCTGTGGGCTCGCAAAGAGCGCATTGTAGACGGCCGCGAAGGCGGCATAAAAAAAGGCGACGAGATCTTGAACCACTACTGCGACGTTTCCCTGCCGGTGCAGCAGCGAAGGGAGTGGGCTCGAGGCAGTCTAGGCGGATGGTGCATGTGCAAGCGTTGTAGAGATGAAGAGGCCTTGGCTGGCGAGCAAGAGTCAGGGGCGCAAGCAGAACAGCCTGACGCCGAGTCAAACAAAACAGGGCCCTTCTTAGAAACGCGACAACGCCCAAAAAAGGACTGCATCTGGTGGAGCAAAACACGTGGCGAAAATCAACAAAGATGAACTGGGATGTATAGCGGAGAACGGCGAGACACGGACGTACGGACACGATCCCCCCGGTTCGACTTGTTGCAACCCCGCCTCATCATGATACATCGATTCCATCTGCCATAGTCTGGGGATGATTCGCCGTCTATCCTACGATCGTACATGATCGAGAGCAGCTATTGCGACGAAACAGATGGCTTTCATCAAGTTCTGACGCGAATACCTTTGCCAGCGGTTGTCCTATGGAAGGAAATGAAAAACCATCTGAACCCTACCTGGCGATTCCCATATGCGGTTGCCAAAGGCTAGACCAGTTCAGTCCGCAATGCAACCTACGCATACGCATCATCTACTGCCTGGGGCGCTGGGAATTGGAAATGAAGTACATGAGATCGTTGCAGTAGTCTTGACATTATACCCGACAACGGGCAGGAGTATATGATTTTGAGTATATAGGGGGGAACGGAGATGGGCGCTTACAATGGACATGCGAATAATGGGTAACATGTAGTATTTAAGCGTTTGCATCAACATTCGTGGACTCGTCGAATTTGGTGTAGACACCATCTGCAGAAAAAATGCGTGGAAGAAGCCACAAGTAACACAACAAGCTGGGCGCAACAAGAATGAGCAGAGGACTCTCTTACCGATTTGACCCAGGCAATGGTCTTGGACCGACAATTTGTCTTCTTCCAGACCCGATGCCCTGGCCCCCCCCCCTGTTCTGCGAATCCCCTCGGGTGAAGCCACTCCACTGGCCGACATCCCAATGTCCTCCGACGCCTCCCCAATTCCGTCCACGCCGTCACCAGAGCGGGCGGCCTTTGCCGTCTCCTTTGCGCCTCCTCCCACTCCTTTTGCCGCTGGCGCTCCATTTCCATCTCCCGCTCGAGGAGGGACTTCGATGCCCACCCGCCGCCCGCTTTGGTCTGGGCTTGACTTTGGACACGTCTGCGGTCCTCGGAATCGCCCTCTTCCGTGGCGCCGAGTTGGCGAGCACACGTCTGGCGAGGCTGCGTTTGTGTAGGCGTTTGTGTAGGCGTTTGTGTAGGGGGGGGCGGTGTGTACTTGGTAGGGTCGGGGAGTGGGCGGGCGCCGACTCGCTCGCCAGCGTTGGGCGACTTGGCTTTCGGGGTGACGTTTGGCTCAGGCAGCGGTCGAGGAGACATCGTTTGGGGTAGTGACTCGACTTGGATGGACTCTTCAGGAAGAGGTTTGGGAGTCGCCTCGGCCTTGGACTCTCTTGACTCCTGGTGCCGCAGCCCGTCGCTCCATTGGTTTTGGAGATAGTGACGCTCGTCATCTCTTGTCCATGATTCGTACCGGTTTCGGGCTCGCTGCGGTCCTACGGCGGATGGCGCCGTGGGAGTCGGCGATGCTGTCCGGCGGCGGCTCCTGGACCTGGGCTTGGCAGCGACGATTTCGCTGACGGGTCGGCTCGAGCTGCGTGTTTGGCGCTCCCGCTCATATTCTTCCTCTCGTTGGCGCGCTCGTTCCAGTTCCTTCTCCAGTTCCTGGCTACGGGCGCTGCCTCGTCGGTCCGATTCCACCTGTTCAGCTTGATACTGGCTCAGAAATTGGCCCCGTAGCCTGGCATCACTGCGGCCTCTGGCTCGTTTGCGTTCTTGGTCGAGCTTGGCGGCTGCTTCATCCTCTTCCTGGCGTCTCTTCTCCTCGGCGACCTTCCATTGTCGCTCTTGCTCTTCCCATCTTCGCTTTTCCTCCTCGGCCTTTCGTCGCTCTTCCTCGCGCAGCCGTTGCGTCTCCTCTTCCCACCTGCGCTCCTCCTGCTGACGCATGGCCTCCTCCTCGGCTTCGAGCTGGGCTCGTCTTTGGCGCTCCTCCTCCCCCTGCCTTTCCGCCTCAATCTTGCGCTTACGCTCCTTGTCCGCCAAGCTGGGCACGCTGGGGCCTGCGCTTGTAATCTGACGCATGCCACCAAATGATATGCCCAAGTTGCCCTGACTGGCGCCGCCCATGTATCCATACTGCGCAATATTCCATGCCGGTGCCGTGGACCCTTCATGTTCCCGTCTACTCCAGCTGCTAACAGGGCCGGGAGATGCAGAGCCGGCGGTCGGACTTTTCGCAGGGCTGCGACGGCCGGACGGTGTCGTGTCTCCCGTTCTGTGTGGCAGCAGCACGGGCCGCGCACCATGAAATGATGAGCAATTGCTGTTGATGGAGGCCCCCCGACCACGGAGGCCAGTCGGGGAGCCATGTCCGGACGCTTGCGGGCTCAAGCCACCACCACCTGCTCGATTCTTGGGTCCTATGGGCTCGGGAAACGACTGGGATCAGCATCGTGGGCGGCCCTGCTGAATGCGCCGAGGCACTGCATGACTTGTGCTGGATCCTTTTGCTCATATAGGTCGACGGTGAGGAACATGTCGTGTTGGAGCAGGTTGAATGGCGGAGCTTGGCAGGCGCGAAGGAAATGTGAGATGTTTTCCATTTGGACAAAAGGCATGGCCGATTGTTTGAACTTGACGCCGGGCGGTGGAGCGCCAAGGTTGATGAGCCTAAGGAGCACGGGTGAAGGGGTCAGCAACCGTTGCAACGTCGTGATGATTGATGCAGCTCGCTCAGCATCAAGGGGGAATCATCATGAATGGGCGAGTGGGCATACTTGCACAGCGCAGTGCCATCCTTGAGGCCTTCCAGCAGATCCGAAGACGGCAGCTTCTCCCCAAGGGCCTCTTCGATCCAAGCACGGGCTTCATTGGCAGCAGCCGGGGTATATTTGTCGAGGCGCAACTTGCGCAGGTCCTTGTCCAGGGACGAGACAGAGGCCATGGCCGTGGCGTCGGGTTGCGTGCGCCCGAAGCAAGAGCGCTCTCGGAGTAGTGTGGCAGGCTGGGGTCGGGTATCCGTGATGATGGAGGATGGTTTGTCAAGGGTTGCAAAACACACAAACAAGACGAAAAAAGCTGTCGAAGTGAGATGGCGACGACGCAAGGGCTGGGTGTGTGGGGAGCGGGCAAGAAGAGAGGGAGGGACTCGGCTTGGCTTGGCTTGGCTTGGCCTTTTGTTTGGCCTTTTGTTTGGGCAGTTGCGGCGCTGGACATGTCGTCACTATCATCATCAACAACAAAAACACTTCCAAACCAACCCCACCCATCATCACCAAGTCGCCCGCACACGCATCACGCATCACCCGCATCACGCATCACGCATCCCATCGCAGCCATGCCCTCAACAACAGCCACCACCATCGGCCCCCTCGCACGCACATACTACAAATGGAAAGCCCTCCGTCTCCCCTGGCGCAGACGCTTCTTCATCGGTTCGTCCCCCCCCTTTTTCCTAACCCCCCAAATCCACAACATGGCCCAAAACTAACCCCCCCCCCTCCCCCCGTCCTCCCGCCCAGGCTACGACCTCCAGGGCAACACCTTCTGGGAATTCAAGCTCACCTCGGCCGAAACCCGCTTCCGCCGCATCGTCAACTACCCTCGCTCCACGCACTACAGCCAGGTGCAGGTCTCGCCCCTCTGGCACCAGTGGCTGCGGCACATGCGCGCCGAGCCCCCGAGTCTGGAGGAGCAGAGCGCCGACGTGGTCCGGCAGCAGCGCATGAAGCATCTTGCCGCCGAGGCGGATGCGCGCTGGGCGGCCAAGCCCCGGGTGATGGAGGATGCGGTGACGACGAGTGCCCTGGGTGGGGACCATTGCCACCCACGAATGTCGAGGCAACCATGCTGGAATCGGAACCAGACGCGGGCGCGAGGGATGCAGAGAAGCAGCAGCAGCAGAGGAAGAGGAAGAAGAGTGCAGAGGTGAATGATGCATGGGCCAAGCCGAAAGCCCATGGTCTTGGCGAGAATTGGCAACCTACGACGTGGAATCCCTCCGCGAAGCGATGAAAAATATTGACGACTCACGAGTCATGACTGACTGCTCGGTTTTTTTTTGTTTTTTTTGGCATTTTATGACGTGTACATCACTACGGATTGAGCATCCTTATCTTGTACATTAATCATATTCCCCGTGTCTAGATAGATATAAACGCAACAGCAGAAGGGGGGGGCGGAAAACGGGGGTATCTACAGGTACCATAATGTACTGTTGAAATAATTGTGAAGAGAAACTCTTGTAATCAAAAATGAACAAGAACAACAACGCCCGCTATGCTTCGTGACAAGATTTACCCAGAAAACGCCATCATACGTGAGGTTAAGTTTAGTTCCCCAAATTTCTTTTCTTGGTTTAAAAAAAAATCCTTGTCGTTGCATGTTCCATTTCCCCATAGTGTCCGTTGCAGTACGCAATCGCTCAAGCGGCCGCCGCCCTCAAAGCATTCATCAAGGCACGAATTCTCTCCCCGGACCCGGCAAGCATGTCCTCCGCAAGAGCATCTCCTCCTGAGTCGGCGCGTCCTTTGCCCGTCCGCCTCTTCTTGGCTTTGGTCTCTCTTGCACGGATCCCCTCCTCGCAAGCCGCCTCGAAACTATCCGAGTACTCCAGCATGTCGCTCAACCAAAGCAGCTGTATGGCGTTCTCCACCACGACGCCCAGTTTCGCATTGTCTTCCAACGCAACCGTGTTGGCCGGAAGACATACGTAGCAGTGCTCGAGCATAGCCGTCGTCAGGCAGCCCACTACGTCGGCCTGGGGATCAACTTTGCGGGGGGTCTTTGTGGTTGTTTGGCAACAGACAGTCGAAGAGCTCTCTGATAACGGTGACGTGGACCTCGGGCAAAAGCGGGTTCTCCCTCTGGGTCACAAAGAGGGTGAAGAGCTCGAGACAAAGGTTCTTGATGCAGAGAGCGAAATCCTGATAGAGCCGGTTGAGATCGCTCCGCTTGCCGAGGGCGTGCGTAGCCGCCGAGAGGAGCTTGAAGAACCGCAGACGGAGATCCACCGACTCGACGAGCCCGGGCTGCGACGACCCGAATGTGTCTCTGTTGTGCCCAGCTCGTGGCTTCTGTGGGGTGGGCGGTTCTGAAGATATGGAGTCGTCGTCAAAATAGTCGCCAAACCTGTCAGTCTCTAGGTCCAGAACGTAGTCTCGCTTTCTCTTCTTCGAGGCCTTTTTGGGGCCTCGCGGCTCCTTTTCAAACACCTCTGGGAACGACGATGACGATAGCGAGCTGCCATCCGCAAACAGGGACTTGATGATTCTCTTCGGCGCCATTTGCCCATAATCGCCTTGCCACATGTACATGGCAATCATGGACTCTTTCCTCGCTGAAAAGGGCTTTCCCTCGCCCTCTCTACCTTTCGATTCGTATGCCGACGCCGATGCCGATGCCGATGCCGATGCCGACGCCGATGCCGCCTCGTCCTGCCGCTCCCTCTCCGCCCAGTCCATCTCCAGCACATCCAACATGAACTCGAGCCAGACCTTCCAGTACCGCCAACGGTGGGGGGTACAGGCTGCTTGTGTTGAATGCCCATCCAACCGTGGACCACAGATCCTGGCCTCGGGCCCACACGCTGCTCTGGTTTGCCATCTTCCCTTCACGCGGTCATCATCATGGCCCGAGTCACCGTCCGACGTGTCGCTATCGCTGCCGGCACTGGTGTATCCCGACCGACGACTCCATCGCGGCAGATGATGGAACTGGAAGGCGGTGCGGAACCCCGCGTTGACTGGTCCAACTACCGCCAACAAATTCCGTAGATAATCGAGCGCCAGGGCCGACACCTCTCGTAGCTCCGACGTCTCGGCGCGCGTGGTGTGAACAGGATGCACAATGAGCGTGTTGAGGAGTGCTAGATGGCTTGGCGGCGGTATCAGGGCAGGTTTGGTGGGCGGCGTCCGACGCGACATGCCTGATCCGAGCGTGCTGTTTAATAGATGAATGGCACATGTATCTGAGTGCAATTGTTCGGTTTAGCTTTGCCTCCACGTGGGGCATCTGCATCTGCATCTGCCTGGACTGGGAGCTTGCACCTACAAAGCTGTTCTTCCAGGAGAATCTGGCAATGATCTTTGAGTTCGCGGCCGAGTTGTCGCGCATTGCGGTAGGGACAGGGCACGCCGTGCACCGGACTGCTTGCCGTCGTGGAGCCCTCGATGTTGGAATCGTTGTCGTTGGCCGTGTGGCAAGATGCTGGAGACGAGCTCACGCTCTTTCGATTCCCAGCCACGGTCGCCATGGGGTTCGTCGCCGCGTTGGCGCGTTGGGGTCGATCCAATATCCAGTTCCCAGGTCGGGGACTTGTGACGGGATATGAATTTTCGTGTGGCAATGCACAAAATTCCAACACACCAGGTCGGTCTGACGCGACTTGAACTACCGGTGAAAGTGGGGACCGGCCAGCCCAGGTAAGGGCCAGGTAGGGCCAGGTAGGGGTACATCTCCTTAGAGGTCATACACCTTGTGGGTCTGTGGGGCCCCGGTCAGAGACGGTACACAAAGGAAAATTACTAGTACAACTATTGCAGCCTAATTTACACATAAATCTATGTACTTCTGATGCACTTTTGTCCGATTGGATACAGACCCTAGTTGACGTGACTCCACAAGGTGTATGCGTCGAGTTGTCATTGACTACGGAGTACAGACTACATGTGCATGGTAATAATAAATGCATGCCCTTGCGTTATGCAACGCTTCGTCTCCCAGCAAGATACAAGATACTTCTTCGGCTGGGGGCCTCTTGTATCATTGTGCGTCGTCTCCTTGTCCTAGACATTGGCCCCCCCCCCACGAAATCCATCACGAATCTGTCAAGCACGCCACGGGTATATCATTACTTTACTTCACTTGCCGCCGGCGCCGTCTCAGCATCATCACCAGCGCCCTTTTCCTTCTCCTCGTCAACACTCCCCATGACACCTTCGTCTGCATTTTCTGGCTGATGTCTTGTCATCATCTGGTTGAGAATAGCCGAAGCTTCCGCGGAATACTTGCACTTCATGCGGATCCGTTCGCCGTACTTGTAGAACAAGAATGGGAATGGTAGGCACGCCAGCGACAAGAATGCGGGTATTGAACTGGCCCAGTGAATTCCGAGGTCCCGGTACATGTTTCTCGTGAACAAGGGAATGCTGCGCCGAACAAAGATCGAAGCACAGAGGTGGCGGCGAGCACAGATGCTGCATAGACGACGTCTTGAGGGTCAAGTCAGTATGTGCCATCATTCCCTTTCTGGAAAAAAAAGGGGAAAAAAGGGGGAAAATACTCCCTTTCCAGTGCAGGCTGCCCACTTACAAGAGTCAATCAGATAGTTTGTCAGGGATAAGAACACCAGGACAAGCCCCGATGCGAAAAAATCCAGACCCAGCAATCGCCACCGCCCAGTGCACGTTGGTGCCATTCGTCCACGCAAACCAGAAGAGACCAACAGGAAGAAGCAGTGCACCCAACAACGCTGGAGGAAGTCTGCTTTCCGGTGGCGCTACACCGCCACGCTTGGCTGCCAAGCGAGTGTAACGGCTATTGTCGACAACGGTTCCGATGGTCGAAACCGTCATGCCAACCGCGATACCCACAAAGAGAGTCCCCGACACCAGGCTTCCAGCCCCAGCCCCGGGGATACGGGGTCTGGAAGACAATGGGGAATGCGGCGAAGCACATGTACAGGGTGCCGTAAACGATGGCCATGTAAATGGTGGTGAGAAAGACGATGGGCTCTCTAAACAACAGGACCCAAGGTCTTGACAGATTCAGCTTGAGTCGGCCCACAATCGTCGTCCGAGGTGTTGCGGCATCCAGCTTGGAGATGTAGTCTTTACCAGTTCGCTTCGATAGCGCCTCGGCCCGCCGACGCAGCAGAACAGGTGCATAAGTTTCGGGAGCCGCGAGGGATTGGATGATCCATAGCGTGCCTGTGAAAATGGCCGTCAATCCCACTACCCACCGCCAACCCGCAGCCTCGCCAAGGAAGCCACCGACAATCGGTCCTTTCGAAACGCATTAATTACTATTTTGGGGGGATGGAGAATAAGAAAGAGGCTTCTGGGCCGGAACGACGTACCTAGTGGTGGGCCCAGAAAAGGTGCCAACGCAAAAAATGCTGGTCGCGATGCCTCGTTCCTTTGCCTCAAAGAGGTCGGCAATCATACCACCCGAATTCGTCAAAGACGATGAGCCCCAAGCGCCAGCCATGAAACGTAGCACAATAAGGGCGGCCATGTTGGGAGCAGCAGCACCAGCAGCATTGAACGCCGTCAGGGCCATGTACGTGATGAAGAAGAGCTTCTGGCGGCCATATAGTTCCGAGAAGGGGGGCCCAGAACAGGGGGCCAATGGCGAGACCAAGTACAAACATGGAGACACCGAGAATAGCAACCTCATTCGAGGCATGGAATTCTTTATTGATTTCAAAAAACGCTCGCTGAGTAAGCTGAGCTGGTGAAAGAAACGGCGAGGGTGGAGACAGCTGAGATGAGAGAGATTGTCCATTTGAATGGCCGCGCAAAAGTCAAGGGATTTCGAGCATCATTAGGTAGGAATTCAACGAGATACGGCGACTCGAGAGTACCTCGGCCGGCATATTTGTGGTTGAGGACAACGTCATCTACCCCGGCTTGATCGAGCAGTATACTCCAATGTGAATGCTTGGGCGACTTGCTTGATTTTCTCTGAGCCTCAACGTCCCGATCACGAGC
Organism: Epichloe glyceriae; assembly: GCA_023658535.1. Lineage (NCBI taxonomy): Eukaryota > Fungi > Ascomycota > Sordariomycetes > Hypocreales > Clavicipitaceae > Epichloe > Epichloe glyceriae. The sequence goes on along the minus strand of CP098289.1, from coordinate 5,539,436 downwards.
AGTTGCCGACGAAGATGAAGAAGATGCCGCCATGGCTCAAGGCAAGAGTCGTCCTGCTCATTCGCCAAGAAGAAAACGAATGGCACAAGCAGGCCCTCGGCCAGAAACCGAATGATGGAATGTGCGCGACGATGCAGGAATAATGGGTTCAGACAAGTCCAAGGCGGATGAAACTGAGACGGGACGGGACAATAGCGTGGAGAATTAAGGGGTGATATTGGCGGCGCCAAGAAAGCTGGGCGTGCAACCATGGACGCGATTGGGTGGGGAAGGGGCGGCCGCGCCCACAAGTGGCTTACATAAGCTAGAACGAATGGATCATTCTTTGCAATATTAGCCGGTGGGCCACCTAGGCGGGGTGGCTGCATCCGGCCGAGAGCGTCTCCCGCCAGACCCGCCTGGTCCATGATTGTCAGCCACATTATTGCTTATGCCTGCCTGCCTGCCTGCCTGCCTGCCTGCCTGCCTGCCTGCCTGCCTGCCTGCCTGCCTCACGTCTCGTGGCTATTTTCCGATCCGACACCACCGTTTTATTGTCTGAAGGTCTTAATTAATGTCGTACTGTTACACGTGGTGTCTTGTTTGTTTGAGAGCTGCCGTAGTGCGCTGCAACGGCAAACGGCACATCTCTCATGGCCGGCTCCTCCACATTGCTGGAATCCCATGCGTCATATGCTGGCTATATCAAAAAGTTCGCTGCGGAAAGGTAACCATGATGCGTTTTCCTCGACCCGGGAACTCGTCCAAGCTCCCACCTTGAGAGACAAAATCCGAGTAACCTGGGTTTCAGTCAGTCTTCGAAGCCATCCCACTCACTCTCTTCACTGTCGCCTTGGCTGTCATCACCATCACCACCTGTGCTCTCTCCCCCATCACTGCCATCATTTGCCGCCTCGTCTCTCCCAACAAGAGCGATGGGAGCCCCCGTAGCTTTCAAGAGCGGCATTCCCACCATGTCCCGCACGATAGCGCCGCCGCCGTCGCGGAGATAGGGACCATCCCCGCGTCCGCCTCGCTGTCAAGGTCCCGCACAAAGGCTGCGACGAAGAAGCCCATGACGCCGTGCCCATCATCTTTGTACGTCCGTATGCATCCCTCCGCTACAGCCTCATCTCCCTTGCATGCTTCGACGAGACCCCGCACAGGCCAGCGTCTCATCCCGCTCACCTGGTCCTCCCTCGGTAGTATCCGCCATCCCATCTCCCGAGCAATGTCCGACTCGAGCGCGGCCATGACCACGTTCTCGTTTTCTTGGGAGTGAACCGAACACGTCGAATACGTCACCTTCTTCGCAGACGGGAACCGGAACGCGTGTAGTAAAAGCGCGAGCTGAAATGAGGACAGTGCCTCCAGCCGCTCACGCAGGTCCTTTTCCGAGTGAACGACGGTCTCGTTGCCGTCGTCGTCGCGAACCACGGCACTGTTCGACTCGTCGACCTCCTGGGGCTTTCTCTTCCGCTTTCTGGACGGTTCTGCTCGCGAGGCGCCTCCGCGGCCCTGCTGCGGCTCCTCGGGCAGGTGAAGCTCGGGCATCGAGTCTCTCCCGACGATGCCGCTCCCCGAGCAACTTGGGTCGAGAAGCAGCGCGCCGACGTTCAGAAACCTGTCGGCCCGAGGGTCAACTTGCAGGAAGTCTTGTCCTAGCCCGATCCGCGTCATGCTCTTGGCACCCGCGATCCGGACCATCTTCTCCAGCGTCCGCGCTCTGCGGGTGTCCTTCTCGAAAGCAAAAATGGTCTGCTGGCCCCCCCCCCGGCCCCGGGCTCAAAATCGGGCGTGCGGCTGCGGATGATGCCAGCAAGATGCGTCGTCTTGTTCCCGGGAGCAGCACACGCATCGACAACGTCGCCGTCCTCGGGCCGCGGATCCAGCAAGTACGCTGGAAAACAAGACGCCTTGTCCTGCAGGATGATTTTCCCCGACGTGTACGCCTCCGTCTTGCTCAAGTCGTACCCCGCCGTGACGGCCACCAGGTTCGGCACGTGAGGGTCAAGAAAGATGTGCCTGCCCTCCTTGGCGACAACATCCCGCACGGTCTCTGCTCTCGCGTAGGCGCCAAAGGTCGACTCGAGCTGCTCCTCAACCGTGCTCTTCAGAGCATTGACGCGGACCCAGCGAGGATGCGACGCCTCCTCTCCCGCCGTGGCTTTCGCGACTTGCGCCCTCAGAGCCTCCGCCGACGGTGCTCCCCGCCGCAACCTCGCTCGAGTGAACTCGGAGTTGAGGCGGCCCTTGTGCCGATCAATGCTGCATCTCAGCCCGTGGCTTTGTGGGAGCGCAATGCCTCCCTTGGCGAGAAGCAGGTCGTGGACCAAGAGTAAGGCCAGCGTTGGAGTGAGCTTTTCGGAGGAAAAATGTTGGGAAACAACCAGTAAAGTCAGCGAACTGTGGAAGAAGCAGAAAAAAAAATTGGACATCCAAACTTGGATTCGTTGCAAACCTTGCGCTCGTGTCTAAGCAGCTCCGCCCCATCTATGACTTCTTTGAGAACAGCACTCCATTTGCAAGTCTCCAATACGAGAGCGTATAGTTGATTCGGCGGCGACTTTATGTCTTTACGGCCAAACACCCGTGACTTGAGGCTGCCTCCTTCGTGGGACGATGTTGACAAGAGATCTGCTGCTTCATGATACAGCGACATTTTTTTTGTAAAAACCTCCCTGGTGTCTTTTTTTCCCCTTGAACCAACATGAGATGAGCACTGAGCTCATCTGGAAAAAATGAAGTGTCGTTGTGGTCTGGCGGGAAGAGAGATTCACTCGGCCGGGGTTCAACCGAACTCACACGCATGCACCAATGACGGCACACCAGTGGACATGACTTCCGTATTCCGTAGTCCGTACATCATCATTATATGCATGACGACGTTTTCGCTTGTTTGTGAGTATACAGAGTACATCGAGTTTGTTTCAAGCTAATAGTTATTGATGATGCAGTAGATTGTATTTTCCGCACAACAACAGAAACCCATCATGTTTGGGGTAAAGCACACCTGCAATTCTCGGCGTACACGATTACGTTTGAGCTGCGCAATCAACATTGGGATTTTGTTCGCCTAAGCCTGTCCAAGATACAATATAATCAATGTGCGTGCCTGTTCATCTGGGCCAACATCCCGAAGAAGAAGAGGCGTCCCAGAGGACAAAGGTTCAACTCGCCAGCCACATGCACACATGCGAGTGGCCTCAGCTCGGTGAAGAAAGAAGCGAAGTCAAAGTAGCTGATATACATCCAAAAGGTTCGGAATATCCAACAAAGAACCCGAGAAAAGAAGAAGAAGAAAAAGGTACTCGGCAAGTGCACAAGTGTCTGAGCAATATGTCCATGAACGGGGTCTCCCCAACGCGCCCCGTCGTAATCATTCCCCCCGCGCCTTGTTGCCTCGCCGGTTCAGATGCAAAATCTGCAGAGCAAAGAAGTCGCTGATATCGCTGCAACTAGGGCCGCTTAGTGGTGCTTGCTTCGGTGTCGCTGCACATGCTCGTGGGCGTGCCTACGTCCCTTGGCGCCCTTCAGGCTTGCTTGACCGTCCCGGCTGTAAACACTGAGAGTCCAGCTCCCTCCACAGGTGTCTGCCCCGTCACCTTCGCAAGCAATGTTGCACGCCGAGTCATCAACTCTCTCGGACCCGGTGAGCTCATTCCCGCAGTAACACTGACCGCCATACTCAGTTCCCGCCAATGCGAAGCCGGCACCTTTGCAATGCGTCACGCACTTCTCGTTGCTAATGGCTCCCAGGTTGGCGCGGATCTCGCCGCCCAGAGCACGGTTGCTTGAGTCCTTGAAGCAGCCAGCGTACTTGAAGCCTCCCGCGGTACGAGTTGAGTTGGCAACGGGGGGGGCTGATGGGTTACCCAGGCACACCCGCCGTCACGGTCAGTGTCTCCCATACTGTGTGAATCTTGGGGTGCATCCAGATGGTTCAGTAGGCAAGGCAAGCTGAGATGAGCCCGCTTCTGATGTTGCCTTTGAGTCAGAGGTGCGAGCGGGTTCTGGTTCCCGGGCGATGGTGGTTTCGGCGGCGGTAGTTGTGGCGTGTTTGACGACTCCGGCAGGCCGAGAGATTGATGGCTGGCGTTTGGGGTCGTCGTCGTCGTCTGTTGGCTTCTGGCCAAATGGTTGGGGCCTTTCCTTGTCACCACCGGAGCCTCCGTTGGATCCGTTGCCGCCGTACCTCCAGCCCGTGATTTCGTTCTTTCCGGGCAAGGCGCCGAGGACACCATTGACGGTCTCATCGACAGGGGACTCAATAGTGCATTCGCCCTTGTTCAAACCATACTTCAGTTGCTCCGTGCACTGGTCCATGCCGGCGGAGCCCTTGTCGCAGTGATTGATGATGCCTTGGAGGAGGTCTTCATCCCAAGCAGCCATGAAGTCGGCGTGGTTGCTGTAGCCAGTAGCATCGCCATTTGAGAGAACAAACGGCTGGCTTCCCTGGCCCGGTGTCCATCGGTCCTTGAAAGCTGGGGTATTCCAGTAGACTTCGAGGAACAGGTGGGGGACGTGAAGGTGGCCTTTGGGACAATCTTGCTTGCCATCTCCGGCGTCACTGGGGAAGACCATATTCTCCTTGTAGTTTGTCAGGCCCTTTTCAGGGTTGTAGCACGACGGGAAATGCAAGTCTCCCCGCAGGGAGATGCGTAGCCATCACAGTTGACATCAGGGAACCCAACGCCTTCGCCTTTGTTGTTGGGGTCCGCCATGCCGGCCATCTTTCCGTCAGATCCGGGAGGATAAGCTGGCAGGTTCATGTCAGAGCGAGGGCAAGTCCACTTGACAGGGTTCACTGGTCCTTTGGAGGGGTCGAGGTTTGAGCTTGCACCATCCTTGGGAGGGGTTCGCAAACTTGAATCACCGCTCAAGATGGATAGACCCACTGGGAAGGGCTTGATGTCATCATTGGAGGCTTCGAAGCTGCCACGGGAAGTCAGTACTTCGAATGTGCAAGTGGAGGGTCATTCACACAATTCCACCAAGCAATCAAACAAACAAACAAACATACAAGTAGTAGACGTTGGCGTAAAACATTTCCACGTCTTCGAGTTTGCCGGTTTTGGGGTCCTTGAAATAGAGAGACGGGAACCAGTAGTTGCTGTTGTCACCCTTGACCAAGGCTGTGCTGCAGTTGGATGCCATCAGGTCTTTGCCAGTCGATCCGAGACCGAAGCCGCTTCCGCCCAAGACGTTGTGAACGTGAGTGGCGACTTTTCCAGGTGAAACGATGGGGTCCATTCGACCCTTGGTGAGCTGCTTGTTTGTGAAGCGAAGAACGGCAAATGTTCGTTTGTCCGGGTTGTCTTTGCGGGCGGCGACGCCGGTGACGAGGGCCAACAAGGCCGTTGCGGTAGTCAATTTCATGTTGACGGCGTGCTTTTGAGGAAAGCGTGCGCGCGTGGGGTGGTTGTGAGGACCTTTTGCCGAAAAGAGGTTTTCAAAGTTCAAGGAACGTGGACACTGGATAGAGCTAAATGGCGGTGTTGCCCGAGCACCGAAGAGAATGAATGTGAAGAAGACTGTTTGACTGCGTTCGCGAGTGACCAGAACTCGCAGCGTGTGAGTTGAGAAAGGAGTGGTGGTTGCTGAAGGAGAGGACGTGCTCAGCAGTTCCTGCAAAGTACGAGAGACGAAGTGAAGAATTCAAGGCAAATAGATATAAAGAGCAAGCAAAAAACGTAGCCAGACGGACGACCTGATGAGAAAGGAGAAGGGTTTCGGTGGTTTCGGTGGTTTCGGTGTGGTTTTCGTACAGAGAGTACATGTGGGAGGGGAGGGGCTCGAGCTGGCCACCGCGCCCAGTCAGCAGTCAGAGTGCCTCGCGTTGCTTGCCGCTGTCCATGAATGCATGATCCATGTCCGGAGTTTTCATTGGGCGGAGGAAACAAAGCACTCAGGCACCGCACTGTCCAATCTTTGATCTTTGTTTGACGCCAGCGCCAAGGTTAGCGCCAGAAGTGCGGAGCCGGGGTCCCTTGTTCCCTTGTTCAACGTTCGTTCTGTAGCCTCCATGCCATGTAGGACCAAGCTTCGTGCCTGGCTGGGGCTTGGGGCTTGGTTGGGCTTGGGCTTGCATCTTCACCCTGGAGACTGGATTCCGGCGCTATCAATAAGGGATGAAGGGCATCATGTACCTTCGTTGGTCGGATGGAAAAAAGAAGATCTGAAACCAGGGAATTTGCAGGGACATCATGTGGTTCGTAGATGGCAGCCGCGCGCCGGACGAAGCATGGAACCCTGCTTCACGGAGTATTAATAGACATGTCATCGAGGCCGCGCTCAAGCCTGGCCCTGCCGGCAACCAAATAAGGAACATGGTGCAAACCCTTTTGCATCGAGGTAACCTTCCACGGCCGCTACGTCTAAGAGACCTGCCTGTTGGGCCTTCTGGTTATCATTCATTTGTCCCAGGCGGGCGTGATTGTGATGTTGCCGATGGATGGTGGAGCGAGGAGAGAAGAAGAGACCAATCACATTCCTCCCCTCTCCTTCCGCTGTGCATAGTTCGTAAATATGAAACACGCTAATGGAGGGAGATGAACAAAGCGACCCGATTGGCCCTTTGTCCGTCAGCATCAATCCGGAGAATAAGTCGATACATTCCTTTCTATACAATTCTCCTTGAATCAAAAGTCACTCCAGTTCCACAACCCATTGTACGTAGACATTCAAGACGAGGCGACTTCGCAAATGGCTACATCAAGTCAAAAAACAGCATGGTTGGAAACAGCTGTAATTGAAGGAAGGGTCGGTGCGAACCGCCACTCTTCGTGCTAGCATAGAACAAATTATTTTGGCAGGTCCTTTGTGTAACGGCGATTTAATCAGCATTGTAACAGACGTGCTGGCTGGCCCAAGGGAACCGGAACCACGTCAAGGCTCTCAGGCAGGTGGGACAAACAAAATGTTTCCCATGGCTCAAAGCAAACCGGTTATATCAGATGTATGGGTATAATGATGCTGTTTCAGAGGATATCCATCCTGAATGGAACCAGGGAGTAGAATATGGCCCACCAACAATCTGTCACAAGACAGGAACAAATGCAATAATACATCCAAGCCAATCGTAATTCCAACTCTCGCCACGCCAACCTTGTCTCTTGTTTGCTTGCGGAAGCAACATGATCGCGTGACGAACGTCCGCCTATATAAGAACTCCGTCATCATCCATTAGTTCCCGTGCCATCCAACTGGGGGGCCTATCTTTTTTCTTCGTCAGAACATAACGCTCGCTGTCTCACAGCCTTTGGGGCAGCCTGTACAGCTTTTCAAGTATCTAGTCCCGGGCAAACCGCGTTTTGTGTTGACTCTGAGCCTGAGCCTGAGCCTTACCCTATAAAAGTTTGGTCCCCAGGGTCCCCAGCATCATCGTCGGAGAAATCATCTTGTCCTCTGCTATTCTTTCCCTTGTCGTTGCCCTTCTTGATGGAAATGATACATCCTTGCTCTTTTAACCTTTTTGCCAAAGAGCTACTTGGTAGCATGCCAGGGAATTCTTTGGCACTGTACACGTGAAAAACGTCACTCACAAGCTCTGCAAGAAGTGGAAAATGTCGGATTTGTCCGGCGCGCGAGGGATCAATCATAATCAGGGTGAATTTGAGACGAAAAGCTCCCGGTGTTCGGCATGAAAGGTCTGAGAAGCAGAAGAAGCAGCCTTCTTCTCCTTGATCATCCTGTCCCACAAAGGGGGTGCCGACCAAGGAACCCATCAGTCTCCTTTGATGCTGGTATTCTTCCGGCATGAAGGAAGCATCGCGTGTGCCGGTCTCGTCGCATATGGAACAATTCATCACATAGCTTTCGTAGCGTAGATACAATCGAGCTTCGTCCTTTGTCAAGGAGGGGCTGTCAATGGATAGCTGAACAATGGGAGGCGGATCGATAACCCTTCTGTCTCTATCGCCAAAGCCACAGGCTCTCGCAGCTTGTGGATGTTGTCTCATGCCAAGTTTGAACGTGATGTATTGCAAGGCACCCCTCTATCAGGCGCCAGGAGATTAGGGATGTTTGCCATACTCGCAACCAAATACTCTCTCGTTCGGGGCCGTGTGCCGTGTTCGTCGAGAGGTGTGAGTTTGCGTTTTGGAGTGTGATGGCAAGGATCACTTCTGTATATGTTTAGATTTTACTGTAAACTCGGACGGGATATCTACCGAGACGCAAACTGTGGCTGGTAATGATGAGCCTCGATATGATAGGGAAGTTGGTGTGTCCTGCGACTGAGCACTAAAGATAATATCAGTATTGCGGTCGCTATATTGGTGAAGTTGTAGCACGATCTGCGCAGGAAAACGCGGGGAGAGACAATAGCGTTTGCACCACGAAATGGTCGTTGGGTTGCGTACTGTTACTGTGTTCTGACGAAGGTAGACGTCGTTGGCACTCGATCAAGTTTTGAGCATGTTTGTGACGATTCTGGAAGCCTTGGTCCATGAGAAGTCAGCCTATTGCATGGGATGGGCGTGCCTTCCTCTATAACAACGTACCCGATACCTATCCTCTGTGTCTTGAAAAGAAAGGGGTGGAGGAGTGTACTAAACAAGACACCATCGGCTTTCGGCGACATACGTATGTGTTTTTTGCCTAACTTGTGGACATGAGTATGGACGGTTTGTAGGTCGTAAAACTCTTCCAAAGCTCTCTGGCGTCAGTCGCGCTTGTTGTGCTTTATGAGGCAACGAGGTGCACCAGAGGAATCCTGGTTCAGTCAACGGCTCATGGTAGCTGTCAAGAGAATTGTGTATTCAAATGTAAACTGCGAAAACGGGGGGGGATGGGGAGTATATAGATTTAGCGGCGGAAAAGAACCGTGAAATAACGGTCTGGTGTTTGAGATGAGAACCATTCATCTCCGCCGAACAAGGCAAGAATTGATAATGATGGACCTAGATCAACTAGAAGAACTGTTGGTCCCTAGACATTCCCATGCCCTAGTTGCCTGGGTCAGACACAATCACATTACTAGTTATTCCATTTGGGGGGGGCGGTACCAGGGTATCGGCATTTGCACCCTGGCCAACCCGACAACACCACCTTACCTTGTAAGGAAGGGCTGGATCAAGAATCGCGCCAAGCGCCAGCAAGGAGGGAGGCAGACCACTTCTCGCCTTCGGCTATCAAGGAGGCCAATGACACAGATATGAGACAAGGGTACGGAGTACTATAGAGAGATTGACCAAAGAGATGGTTGCCTGTTGTGTTTCTCACGCAGGGCTTGGATATCTGAGGTGAGTTGAAAAGGAGAGAAAGCTTTGGACGACCCCAGCCGGTGATCATAGGACTTTCTGCCGGGCGAGGGGTGTGCATTGGGCCTGCCAAATAATGGGAACACTGGTTATTGGCCTTCCTACGTACAACTCTTCTGTACGATACACTTATGGAATGGTTCATGAAGTCTTCCGCTTGCTTCACATCTGAAGACAATGACGAGGTCTATGATTAGCAAAGAGAAGGGATAGGGGTTGGGGGGGGTAACCCTTATGAAGGATCGAAGAGAAACCAAGTTATCGGCTCGTCCGTGACCCCCCCCCCGACTTGCCCGACCCGAGCCAACGAGGGCTCGCATTCCCGCTTGTCACAGGTTAGATATGATAGATCCGATCTCATTCAAGTCCACTTTGGGCAGCGTACCCTGGCCATGTCGGCCGTGGTGGGTGTGTGGCAAACCCGACGGGACGGAGCCGTCCTGTACAGATATTCACACGCCACCGCGATTTGGCACATGCACAGCTACAGCTAAGCATTTGCTTGTATCGCGACCCCAGCGAAAGCAATCTTGTCTGGAATCAAGTGCCATTTTGGGAGTAAGCGTGGCGGGTGACCATTTCCGGCAGGTCCGGCGAAGGCGGAGGCTGAGGCTGAGGCGGAGGAGATAGATAATAATCGTGAGCCGTGGAGAATCAATGGTGCCCGAGGGTTACTTACACCTTGACTTGAGTGAAGTTGTTTGCTTGCTTCTTCCCAGGAAATGAATCTCAATGCCACAATACTGCGGCCGGGCTGCAGGCCAAGTCCCGAGAGATGGATCCAAAGATTGGGATCCAAAGATTGGGACAAGAGGGGATGTCAATTGACGGAACCATGGGTCCGGACTGCGTCGGCATCATGCCTTTCAAAAATGGCCGGCCAACCGGGGAGTAGACCGACCGGACTTGAAGGACTCTTTGCACTCCGTACAGACAGCATGTTTAGCTTGTCTCCGTGGAGTTTGCTCCGCGTGTGGATTCATCAGGCTCGAATTACTACTCTGGAAGTAGTTGGTTGGCCCGGCGGACCGTTGCATCAAGACGAAGTCGTTGCTTTTGCAACCCACGTGCACTGTTCTTACTGGACAACTATCATCCCAGTATCATTGGCCAGGGGGAGGGGGAGGGGGGCCACGCATCGCGATGACGCGGATCGGGCTGGCAGATTTGCATTTGGGTTTGACGTGACAGACACTCACTATTGCCTGTCTCTCTCCCGTAACTCTTTTCCGGGAGATGAAACCGCTCAATCAAAACACATCAAGTCCATATGCAAAGCAACTTCATCTCCCAAGAAACTCCATTCTCACCACCACCCGTCGTTGCTGACCTGCCAAAGACAAGGTTTCGAGACATCTCCACCTGGCAAGAAGTCACCTGCGTGCGGTGCAAGGACGGCATCCATCTATCCAAGACATGACGAATGGAAATCCAGTGCCGAAGCGCGGCCGACATCGCAAAACCACGCCTTGCCATCATCCGAGAGAAGAAGAGAACACGGCAGACCTCTTGGTATTTGAAAAAAGAAAAAAAAAGAAAAAAAAGGCAGAAGAAAAAACACATCTGTTTGAGAGGTTCGTCATCCCTCATAGTATAGGCCTTTTAACATGGATGGTCAATCTGTAACCACTGTCCACGTCTTGAAGATGATCGCTACATCATGCTGTCCGACGTGAAGTGATTTTCGTATGGCTGATTTGTGCCATAAGGGTAATCTTTCCATTATAAGAGTAGGTAGATTATAGGTTATGTACAGAGTTACGATGCCAGGCAATTCCCGGCAGACTTGCTCTGCAAAGCACTTTGCTATGCATTCATGCAAAGGAGCCCTGCCGCACTATTATGCAAGTCACAAATTCAACCAATGTTTGTACCGTCCTATGAAAATATACATGTTACCAAGACATGATTGTAACAGTTGCACGTCAACGGACGCATTGCCCTGAGTGAGCCCCGGATATAAACGCCGTTACGAACCATGCCGGGCTTTTAGTAGGAAGACATGTTAATAATAAAAAGACGAAGCCAAGCAATACTACATTGCTCCAAGGCCATTTTCGAACGATGATGTTGTAGATACTAGGAAATGTGCTGTATGTGCCGTGGGAGGGAAATAAATATCGAGAAATGCTGCAATATGGCCAGACCTGTTTTATATACGTAGTCCAGCGTCGACCGTCCATGATATCGTCAGAGAACATTGACATTCGAGCGTGAGAATCCTTGGTAAGACATGGGAACGAAAACGATTATGTACGAGAATAAGAATAATTCGTGTTTTGCCCATGGATATGATTTTTTCCAAAAGGAGGCTGTTATAAGAGGTATGCCAAAAGCAACAGAGTCAAGAATGTGTTTATGATCAGAGCAAAGAACGAAGGGGCTTGGGTTGACAAGGCTCCATTTTCAGCCGCGGGTAGGCTTGAATTCACAAAGTTCGGTCCGCAAAGCGTGTTCACTTGTTGGGCGGCATCTTCGTATTTGGAGGCGACGAGCTGTCTTCGATCCGCGGCGGCTGAATGGTAGATCGACATTGTCTTCTGAGTACACCAATTGCAGGTAGGTCTGGAAGCACCAGGCAAAGACATTCCATAAGGCATAAAGTAGAGATAAGCATCCGAAGGGGTCGATAGATTCGTGACGGCATTGGCGTAACAGTACGAGTTCGAGGTATCATCTTGTAGGCATGTGGCAGAATACAGGACTTTGTAAGCTCGTAGGCCTCGGTACGCCAACAATACTTGCGTCTGGTTCTGCTCGAATTCTCTCTTGCAGTTGGCTTCCGAGGTCAAGTTCTGGGCCGCTTTGCCCAGAAAGTCTGTACACGTAGTAACATCAACCGCGCACGTCGCGTCAAGTACTTTGACGATGCTGACAAGTTGCTTTCGCGCATTGAAAAAGCCTGTGGACGTCTGTACATGTACAAGAATGAGAAAGAGATGAGCGTCAGTAAGGATGCAACATGGTAGACGCAATCATCTTTGGACTGATGTTGATGTGATTCAAAGGAATCTTCTCACCTGAATGAGCATGGACATGGGGTAGCAGCTTTTGAAGGTAGGATGAGAGAGGAGGCTTGTCATGAATTTTGGGCAGGAACTGCTCCCCGGGAATCTGGAACGCTGATGGTACTAGACTATCGAATGGAGACGGTAGAGGCGAGGAGCCGTCATCGCTCGTAGCTGTTGGGCGTTCTGACAAAGCCTTTGAGACGGTCGATGCGTTGGCGTCTTCAATCCCGCTTCCGCCTTTCACCACGGATGAAGACGTGTCGCTGTCGCTGGCTCTCCTCATGACCTTTAATTCAGGAATTCCATCTGTGGCTGACATGGACACAGCAGCAGCTGCAACTGGTTCTGTATCATCAAAGGCCGAGAGAAATGTTGCTTTTTTCGAGGGACGCTGGCGTGTTTATTTTGGGTGCCAGGCCATCCTTTTCTGCCACAACGCGACTGCTAAACGTAGCAGCAACTGCAAAGATGGCAAGGGGCAGAGTTATTCTAGGGAGTGTCCGTCTCTTTCTTTGCATGGATTTTCGCTGCATAGACACCGAGCTCGCTTTGGATTCTGAAGGCGCATGAGCCGCCGCGTTTGCTTCGGTCGGCTGAGTTGACGCCTGAACAGCCATGGTGCCGACGGATTTTGATTTTGTGCAATGCAACCAACCACAGCAAGTACAAGGTCACGAAATACCAGAGCGTCCCAATCTCAAGTCGCTGCCTCGACCAGTGCGTGATGACCAGTAAGCTACCTGAAACGAACCGTGTCTTGGTGGTACGTAATAATTTCCCTTTCCCGCCAGTTAGGTTTTCGATTTTGGAGGATCGATTTACATGGCCCCAAGGCAACGAATGTCCCGATGAACTGTTCAGCCCCCCCCCCAAGTTTGAGAGCTACAGTTTTGCAAGAAAATGGTTGGCTGGCCTCCTTGTGTTGGTCCTGAAGCTCGGGGTGCTTCGGATTTGCCTGTATCAGATGATGTATTCTCGGGGAGGTAGGAGGCGACGCTCGATTCCGACGGGCTTCCCTGATCGGAGGGAGTTTCGAGCGTCTTTTCTCTCGAATGGTGATGGTATTGTGTACAAAGACGGTGTATTCAGGACCGAGATTCCTTCCAGTCTCAACGCAGACGGGCTGGCGCCACAGATAAGGTTTTGTTTTGTCTTGTTGAGCGGGAAGCGCAGGCGAGAGACCCCGCCGCTGTCCTGGGCGCACAACGGGCGAGTGCGTCGAGCTAACGATTATGGCGACGAACAACGATATTATCGACAGTGATGCTCGGCGTGGTCACGTGTGGATTCGCTCGATGTCTTCCAGAGGAACCGGCACAGAAATGGGCGGCACAATGGGTGGCACAATGGGCGTTGGTAGACAGCTGCAGTTCGAGGAGGAGAGTCGAAAGATGATGAAGGGAAGCAAAAATGGGCACAGCGGCGCCGGGCAAGACTATAGACTGCAGCGCCGAAGAAATGCAAGCCATGGATCCACAGCCCAATGATATCCACGAGCCAAGACTTGAAGGTGAAAATAAAAAACAACAGCGTTCGCGGCTGGAGCTGGCTGGAGCTGGCTGGAGAGAGGCCAAGCGGGTCTCAAAGCTTGTGCGATGCGAGAGAAGTCCTCGACAGCTTCCGTCTTCAGGGGCCGCAAGGCTAGGCTGGTTAGGCTGGCTAGGCGGCTGGCTAGGCGGCTGGCTAGGCCAGGCCGGTCAGCAAATGCCAAAAGTGGACGGCATACAGACTTGATGAGACTGATGCGGAGAGCGCATTCGGTTGCCCGAGAGAAGACGAAGACAAGACCTCGATGCGGCCACGGGCGTCGACGAGAACGGTCAAGAGCGAGCTTGTGTGGACACATGGTGAACAAGGGTGGTGTGGCCTTGGTGGACCGCATTGCTCCGCCGTACCACCTTTGCATTTGCTATATTTCTTTTCAAGATTGCTGTCCCCGTGGCTTTGCGAACCGTGTGCGTGTGTGCTTCGTCTTTCTCGATAAAAAAAATGAAATGAAATGAAATGAAATAAATAATAAATAATAAATAAATAAAAAGGCAAGAGCGATCAAGCTTGCAGCCTCATTGCAGCAGCCCCTTAGAGCAACCCTGGGTAATGGCCATCGCCCCTCCCCTGCCACGACGTGCCTGCCGTTCTTCATCCTGGCCCAGATCCCGTCACATCATGTCACTCAACACTGACACCGTGTCGACGAACAAGATGCGAATGAATCGATTCGTTGGACCAAATCGTCATCACAGCACTGCACCATGTCTCATCAACGATCAAAGAAAGGCATGGCATCGTGTCTATTTAGACCTATTTCCGCAGCCATGTCTCACTCCAAAAATAAAATTTCCAGAGCTTGCGACTTGTTGTCGAATGTCTGTCTTGCACGTGTTTCATCCCGTTTTTTTTTCTTTTCCTCAGTCCATTAAATACATAGGCGCCCCCTTTCGGAGTACGCCTCTCCACGGACTACCTTTCTCTGTTTTTTCTTCCTTCTTTTTTCCACCGGTTTCCAGCGCGTCATTTAATAGTGCCTGCTTATACTTGAAAGAGCCAGGAAGGTCCCATTTATCCCGTCACATCCCAAATCCAGCACGCATGCAATGTAAATTGGCAATGCAATGCAACCCGCCTCTTCCACCCACGTCTTCGTAGTACCACCCATGAATGCGCTCTTTACTTCCATTCAAACCAAACAAGAAGAAAAAAAAGTTCCACGCTTCTTTAGAAACGAAATCCTTCCAATAGCGTCTCACTCTGCTGGACTCTGCAAAGGCAATTCGGAGCACCAAGCAGCAGCCTGGCTAACGCGCTGAGTAACCTCATCTCACACTCCAAAGTGTCCAATTTTGCCACCAAGTCTGGGCAAAATCAAGACATACATACTTTGCCGGAAATGAATTGCGCAAGTCCGTCATGTCAACATTCGGCCCTTTGTTTACGCAAGACGAGTGGCGTGTGTCGGAGCGCATGAATCGCAAGTGGAAACGATGGGCTTGAATAAAGTCCCTTTGTTCCTGTACTAAAATATACCCCTTGAATCATTTTGCAAATCTACATGACAGGGGAATTAAGCGAATCAGATGTTAGCAGGCAAATAAGGAAGACAGGGGCTAGCTAGGATTCATAGGTACCTAAAATTACAGATGATTTACATAGAAAATACCCTATATTCTCTCTATTGCCTATTAGGAGTGGACTTAGCACCTGGTCATGTAGATTTGTTGTAGATTTGTTGTAAAATAATTCAGGGAGGCATTGTACGGTGTAATGAATTGCCCAGGTACGCATATAGCCTCATGTTTACGGAGTACTTCAAAACAACAAATAGATATACCGTCTACATGGATTCTTCCTCCTTCGTACCGCCCGCCCCCTTTCTACACACGCCTCGCAGGCGACCACTCCCAAAACTCCTTATTATGCAAAGCAAGCTAAGCCAGTCGTAGTAAAATAGCTCTGAATGGATATTTCTCCCCACCATATATGGATAGTACATGGGTTTCAAATTGACCCAATAGCAAGTATATGCCGAAAATGCATCATGCATCACGAAAAAAGATGGGCGCTGTGAAATTGGACATGCTGAAAATGTACTGGTCAAAAAATGCCGCAACTCTGCGACGATTATCCGTGCTTGGCCAAACTTTGCAGGTTGACCAACTCGGCATATCGCCCGTTCTTCTTCATCAACTCCGAGTGAGTCCCGGACTCTACGATGCGACCTTGGTCGAAAACATAGATAACGTCGGCCTTTTGGATGGTGCTTAGTCGGTGGGCTACGGCAATCGTCGTACGACCCTTTGCTGCCTTGTCCAGGGCAGCCTGGACGACGTGCTCGGATTCGGAGTCGAGAGCCGAGGTAGCCTCATCGAGTAACAGGATCTTGGGGTCGCGGATGAGAGCCCGGGCAATGGCTATACGCTGCTTCTGACCACCAGAGAGCAGAGCACCCTTGCTCCCCACTATAGTGTTAAAACCTTCCGGGAGAGAGACGATAAAGTCGTAAATGTTGGCTTCCCGGCAAGCATATTCAATTGCCTCATCTGTGACGATCTCATTGGCGCTTCCCAGCAATATATTGTCACGGATGGTGCCCTGATACAAGGTTGGTTCCTGGCTGACAAGCGCAATGTGAGAGCGATAGTCGTTGATATTAAGTCTGCTGATTTCCTTGTCGTCGACAAAGATGCTGCCAAAAAGGGGATCATAAAATCTCTCCAGGAGGGCAATTGTTGTGCTCTTGCCGCAGCCAGACGCACCAACTAGGGCAACGTATTGGCCGGGTCGGATGCTTAGGTTCAGACCACGAAGAATGGGTACGTGAGGTCGTGTGGGATACCGGAAATGAACATCGCGGAACTCGAGTGTTCCATCAACCTGGGGAGTTTTTTCGCCTTCAGAGGACCAAGAGTCGATCGAGGGTTTGCGGTCGAATAAAGTCTTCAACTCGGCGGCAGCGTGATGAGCCTTTCCCATATCAGGGGCGAATGAGAAGATGCTGCCTGCAGACTGAGCACCGAAAATGACAGCCATGAAGCACAAGAAGAACTGAAACAAATCATATTCTCGCTTGCCAATCAAGGTGCCTCCGTACCAAAAGCCAAGGGCGAAGCAGAGAAAGAGCAGAGACTGAGATGCGGCGTAGAGTGCGCTAGACTTCAGAATCGAAATCAGACTGTGCCGCTGCTGCGCCGCAAGTGACTCACGATACTGTCGCAAGACATCCTCCTCACGAGTCAAAGCAGCGACAGTGCGGATAGCCGAAATTGCTTCCGAGGCAAATGTGGCAGACGAGGCATATGCAGCCTTGGATCGTCGCTGGAAATGGGCCAGCAGATAAATTCGGAAAAAGCCACAGCCAAGAAGAATGGGCATCGTGGAGATACAGACAAGAGACAGCTTCCACCCAATGGCCAAACCAAGAACACAGGCAGCGACCAAAGTCGTCGTCATCATCAGCAGGGTGCCAAGAGTGGCGCCGCTGAGTCCGGCCACGCGAGTGGTTTCCGTGGACAAGAAGGAAGTGAGAGCGCCGGCCGTGTTCTCGTCCTTGTCGAAGAAGGCGACGTCCTGTCGAAGCATGGCTCTGAAAGCACGGTCACGAACACGGCGGACCAGTCGTTCGGAGCACACGGCAAAGAGGATGCCTTGTGCTGAGAAGGCGAAAAAACTGAACAAATGCTAGCATTAGATACATGGCGCTCCAAAAATCAGAGTCCTTCTTGATCTGATCTCGATTGGAAGGAGTGACGGGCTGGGAGAGAGTCACGATCTGTTTAGCGAAGAAAACGGCTGACGTTGGGTTACCGCCACCACAGATGATGGCAAAGAACAGGCCAAGAAGCATCAGGAGCCATTCAGGTGCGTTGAAGGAGGTGATGAGTTTAATCAGTGTCAGCAGACTGTACTTGTGCTCCGTCTCGCGTGTTGCCTTCTGGAGCGCCATGCTTGAAACAGACTGGCGGGTAGACGAGCGCTGCATTTTGGCGGTGATATCGTCGTCTTCAGGGTCAGCGACGTACGGGCCATCTTTGTTAGACGACATTGTCGACAGTCTTCTCATCAGTCTCTCCTCCTCTTCATCGAGGCGCTCCTCTTCCTCAGCAGTCAACTCATCTGCAGCGGCGATATTCTGCGCAGATACGAGCTTGAAATAAGCCCCTGTTTCTCAAGAAGATCATCGTGGGTGCCTTGTTCCACGATGCGGCCGGCAGTCATGACTACAATGTTATGAGCATCCTTGATCGTGGACAGGCGATGGGCAATGGTGATGGTTGTGCGGCCAGAAGCAGCAGTCTCCAAAGCAGCCTGAACAACACCTTCAGACTTGGTATCCAGAGCCGATGTAGCTTCGTCGAGGAGAAGAACTGCGTCAAGTCAGCATTTGAGATCATGTGGACACCAAAGCCGACGACAAAAAAAACTTACTCTTGGGGTCTGATACGACGGCTCGGGCGATGGCAATACGCTGCTTCTGTCCACCAGACAAGAGAAAGCCACGTTCACCAACATTGGTTTCATATCCTTCAGGGAGCGCAGAAATAAAATCGTGAGCATTGGCCATGACAGCAGCCTTGATGACCATTTCTCTTTGGGCCTCATCCGTTTCGTTCTCGTACTGGGTTCCGATTAGGCCGTGACTAATATTCTTGAAAATGGTGGTACCGAAAAGAGTAGGCTCCTGACTGACCAGGGCCATCTGTTGACGCAGCCATCGAAGATTGAGTTTACTAATGTCTCGGCCATCGAGAAAGACAGCACCCTGCACGGGTTCGTAAAAGCGTTCGACAAGACCCACAATGGTACTCTTGCCGGACCCCGAGGCTCCTACCAGTGCCGTGGTCTTTCCAGCGGGGATTTCGAGGGTGACATCATCCATGACCACTACTTCGGGCCGTGATGGGTAAATATGCTTGATGTTCTCCAGACGAATGCTTCCCGCAGATTTTCAATCTTGTCGCCCTTGTCATCGCTGGGGTCCAGCGGGGAGACACGGTCAATGGTGTTGAAGATCTTGGCAGCGGCAGCGACAGCGGTGGTGAAGGCCTGCATGTTGGGGGGCGACATTTCCAAGTTGAAATGCACCAATCATGACAGACATCATAATGGTCAAGATCTTGCTGAGAGGAACGCTACCCTCAACAATGAAGTGGCTGCCCTGCCAAAAGGCAAGTCCGTAGTTGAGGAACAAGATAAGCATCATACCAGCGACCATGATAGCCAAGGAGCTCTTGACGCGGACTCCAAAATACTCGGCCTTTCCCAGATGTTTGTCATATTGCTTGGCAAGGCGATCTTGGGTTCCAAAGGCAACTGCATTGCGGATCGAGCTGATGACCTCGTCAGCCAGACTACCGCCCTGCGCATAGGCTTGTAGCGAATTCTTATTGTGCTGGAGCATGAAGCTGGAACCAATTCCAATGTTGAGGCATAGAGCCAAGACGGTGGAAGACAGTATGAGTGTCAGTTTCCAGTAATTGACAAAGGCAATGACGAAGGCGGTGATGAAGGTGGCCAATGCGGCCAATGTAAGTGAGACCTTCTCGGAAATACCCTCCTGGATGAGGTTCGTATCGGCGGTAATTCGGGTCGTGACCTCACCAGCACCAAGCTTGTCGAAGAAGCCAATGTTCTGTCGCATGCAGCTCTCGAGATAGTGCTCACGGATCTTGGCGCTGATGTGCTCGCCAGTATAGATGAAACCAACGGTGCAGATGTAGGTGACAATAAACTCGCCAATGCCTAGGTAGATGAAGTATAAAACGTATCGAGTCAGCTCGTCGACGAATGCGTCATAAGTCATCTTGCCACCAGAAAAGAAGTAGTCTTGAAAGGTGCGCTGGAGGCCACCAAAGAGGATGGACATGATTGGTAGTGCAGCACCCGTGGCGATTGCGCAAACAACCGAAATGGCGATAATGATGAGATCGTTGCGCGAAGCGTAGCGGTATAGCACGCCGACACCTTGTTTGATCTCGGGAGTCATGGTTTGGCGTTTCAGGACGTCTGCCTCGTGTGGTGGCAGATGGCGATAGATGTCTTGCGGGTCCGTAGCTTTTGATGGCACGGCGACCTTTGAATCGGCCTTGGCGAGGGCCTTGTTCACATCGGTCTTTTCATTTGGGGAAGTTGTCATGCTGCCAGAGGAATCCCGCCCTCTGCTAGACGAACGTTCTGAGTCGGAGGCATGAGGCCCGGCGGCCTTTTCCGCATGTAGAGCAGCCATTGCGGCTACAGCTACAGAGGGGCGCCGTTGCGCAGCCGTTGCGCAGCCGTTGCGCAGACGTTGAGCAAGAGGCGTATCCGTTTCCGTTTTGGCCTATAAAGTTTGGGACGCGGCTCGATTCGGAATTTTGGCCGTTTGGACTGGCGTGGTATGTCGAAGAAACTATTTGTTCGTGACAGCTCAGACACTGCAGGTTCAGGCAAAGCATAAGAGAGGGAAGGGTCTCTTTGTGTATTTCTGTATTGTTGAGGAAGGCACGTTGTCGAGGTGGGTGTCGAGATGTCGAGGTGTCGAGGTGTCGAGATGTCGAGGTGTCGAGGTGTCGAGGTGTGGGCACCGAGCACCGAGCATGAGCACCAGAAACCAGAACCAGACCCCTGGTTCGCTTCACATGTGTCAACGACGGCAACGTCGACTTGGGATGAGAGAGGGAGGTCTTTGCGAAATGGGGTCAAGATGGGGTCGAGATAAGGGTCGAGAGCCGGAGCACACAAGCACAGCAGACGAGATGGCACCTACAAGAGTGTCCGGCACCGATTCGAATTGAACTCTAGAACTGGATTTCTCGATTCTGCAGCCGTGCACGCCGGCGGGCTCTCAGCTTGGTTTTGTACGTTGAGGACTTTCAGTCCTGGGAGCGGATTTCCTTGGGAGCGGATTTCAAACCCGCACGAAAAAAGAGGCGCAGCCGACTGGCCACTAATTTGTGCGTACATTATCCCCCGTCGCCATCGCCTCAAAGCGGAAAGAGCCCACCATGTCGGGACCGGTGGCAAGAGCAGCCTTTAATTGGGGTGTGTGCGATGCCCGAATCCCATTGGGAGATCGGGGCACTTGCTGCTCCCTCCGTGAGCGGCTGACCATCGTCTGGCAACTAACTGGTCAGGAATCAGGTTGCTCAGAGAATCCATAATCCATTGTTGTTGACGCACGACGTGGAACGGCATTGCCGGCAGTGAGGAATGGAGATGATGTGCCCAGCGACGAGCTGGTGAAGCCAAAGAAGCAGCACTCATTGTTCTAGGCCCCAGACATGGCAGACATGGGAAGTGAAACTGTTTCACCATCTTCCAGCATTGTTTTTTGTTTTTTCGCGGAGTTTTGAATCCCGATGTAGAACGGAGAACGGAGTCGAGTTGCTGGCCCAGGCGGCCGGGCTTTGCACTACCAGGTCGCTGCATACGGAATGCGTGCAGGTCAACGTTGGTCGGACTTATTACAGCCTTGCTGGCACGACAAAGGACGTCATCCATTCTCTTTGACGCTGCCACTGAGTCATCACCGGGTTCGGAGTGAACAAGTCAACGTGCAGGGGTCTGCAGGGGTCCTCGAGGCTCTCACCAAATTTCGGGGTCGTCAAGTTGTCCGCGCAGCCAGCCCTGCCCCTGCCCACCTTCCTGCCCACCTTCCTGCCCACCTTCCTGCCTGCCCAGAATTGGACCAACGGCCCCTCCATTTTACAACACCTCCTCGTGCCCCGCCCCGCCCCGCCTTACTAGTATGTACTACGTAGTAGGCTGCCGGAGTTACCAGGTAATAATCTGTGCGGAGTACTCCGTAAGCAGTAAGCAGTAGGCAGTAAGCAGTATGTTAGCAGCAAGCAGTAAGCAAATATTCCGTAGGCAGTAAGCAATCTTGCCCATGGCACATTCCGATGCCCTTGTTCAACGTCCAGCATACTGCATAACTCCGTACAGTGGACGATGATCGGCGCCGAGAAGTCTGGGAAACAACCCGTAGTAGCTTGGCATATTGACAGACCCAGTACGATCGTCCGGCTGCTTGGGTTTTTCTTTCCCATACATCTCCCGCACATGTGAGATTCACCCTGGGACAGCCTTGGCGGCAGCAGATGCACACATCTGAATTTCCGTCGCCTGTTTCATGAAGCATCTTCCAGTCACGCGCGTGTGCACCCCAAGTACACCCTTCTTCCTGTCCATGTGTACGGGGTGATAGTGCCCGTTCTATCGTGGCGGAACGACGTAGACTTTTTTTTCTTTTTCGGCTCTCTGCAAGCTCAAGGGTAGGCCAGATGCCGCCCCGCCCTCTCCACCTCCTCCGTACAGCAACACGTCGAACGAACGCCAGCTTCGCCACTCAACCCCAAGCTAGTCATTCTGAACATCGTGTCCTTTCCAGCCAGAACAAGCAGATGCCAACCGGCACTCTGAATTTTGACTGTTTGACTTTTGCATTGTAAATGAGCGTCTTTCATCACCCAATTCCCTTCTTTTTTCAACCCCCCCCCCACCCCCCCCCCAAATCCAGACGTATCACCCCATTCCATGGGCCACGGCCCACAGCAATCCATCTTCTCGCCCAGGGACTCCCTCACTTACATCTCACTCCCACCGATCCAAAGACTTTTCTCAAAATTCAAAATTCAAAATTCAAAATTCAAAATTCAAGAGTAGAACAATGCACGCACACACCCTTGCCCTACTTCTCGCCGCCCTCGCGCCCTCGCCCTCGCGGCATCTCGGCCCAAGAACGCCATTCTCCTCTCCGATGTCCAAACCCTCACGCTCCGCGGCAACGGCGCCAAGACCACCAACCGCCGCGTCTCGCCCATCCCCAGCTGAAATGTGTCTCGCCAAAGGAAATTTGCAAGCTCTACGACATCGAAGTCATGCGCTGCACGAACCAGGGCTCGTCGTACGGAGGAGAGGACGTCGAATGGAGCTGCTCTGCCTCGTTGCCCGAGGAGCTGAAGCTGGGCCGCACCGACGTCATCTGCGAGGGGTACTCGAACGCAGATGATCCGTATGTGCTAAGGGGTAGCTGCGGCGTCGAGTACACCTTGTCGCTGACGGGCAAAGGCCAAGCGAGGTATCCGCATGTAGCGAATCCGCGCGGTGGGTTCTTCAGCGATGGGAAGGGCGGAACAGATTTATCAGCGTGGTTATTTGGCATCATCTTTGTGGCGGTGCTGGTTTGGATGCTGAAATCGGCTTGTGCAGCGAATGGCTCGCAGAGACGGGGAGGGACGACGGGAGGCCGAAGATGGGGAGGAGGAGGAGGAGGAGGCGGCGGCGGCGGTCCCGGTGGGTTCGGAGGAGGTGGATGGGGTGCCGGAAATGATCCCCCTCCCCGTATCCTGGAACGAAGCCATCGTCGTCTTCACAAGCTCAAGCCTGGGGCCCGGGTTTCTGGGGTGGCTTGGCTGGAGGCGCTGCTGCTGGATATCTGGCAGGCAATCGGGGCAGGAATAATGATCGACGGGCTTATGACAGTGGATGGGGAAGCAACTCTTGGGCTTCCGAGCCTTCTCATCCTCGGCCATCTCCTGTGGCATCATCGTCTTCAGCATCTCCTAGCTCGTCTCGACATGAGAGTACTGGGTTCGGATCGACTCGCCGCAGATAAGTAGACGAGGTATCTGCACCATCTCTGACAATGTGACAATGTGAACACATTCGTCAAGATCAAAGATGCCATGGGAAAAAAAATAAAGAATAAAAAAACACACGCTGCATAGACGTTTGCTCACTGACACAGATGTGCGCGCCCAAGTCAGATACTAAGCGATTCTCATACTTGTTGAATCATGGTTTGATTTCATTTCAATTATCCAATGTAGCTCCAAACTCCGCTGCCGGCCCCATACTCCATGCACAATTCTCGGATTTTCAATGTGCTTTTGCTACCATGTACACGTTGGAAGTTTACAGTTCTTGAGCCCCCCCCCCTTTCTGCTCCTAATAGTACAGTATCCAAAGCGGACATTGCCGTCGTCCTTTTCCACGCAAGCAACACCGTGACGGCTCACCCCCGGGCTTTTTCTCAAGAAATAGCAAGGCGTTCGAGGTCTGACTGGAGGTCGCATTTGCCTACCGAGTTCATGGTACTTGTTGTTTTGTGCGTGGCTGCATCATCCCTCTAGATGTTCGTCTACACCTGCGCGCGCGACATTTTGCGCACGCAATAGAAAGTGTTGACTTCTTCCTTCTTCCCGAGTGCTCGTCATACCATTTACTAATGATGGACGGGCATCACATCCATCTTGTCAAAAGCTCGAGAGCATGTAGGGCACTTGCGCATTCTATTGCTGATGCGATCATCCACGCATTTGTTGCAGAATAAATGTCCGCACGTCTTGAGTGCCGTATTCTTGAAATTGTTCCTGCAAATTGTGCAAAGTGCGAACGTCTGGCAGGTATATCAGCATTGAGTGATGTAAATAAACGACACCATAATCTTTCCGGTATATCCAAGTCCGGCATTGATAAACTTACCCGAAGCATTTCTTCTTCTTCCGACGAGTTGCTCAAGGCCTTGCTCTTCCAGGTATCTCGATCCTTCTGCACGTGCTCGATTCGCACCTTCAATTTCTCTACTTCGGCTTCTTGCATAGTATTTCGTTCCCGTATGGCTGCGGAAGCATTATCTCGAGATTTGACGAGACTGGTAAGATCACTGATTTGGCGATTGAGTGAATCCGATCGCCTAACGGCCTCCAGGCTTGTCGATTCCATCTTTTTGTTTTCTACCATCAGTGCCGAGTTGGACTGCTTCAAGTCGCTGACTTGCTTCTCCAAGTTGACAAGCAACAATCGATTCTGCGCCTCCACGTCCTTCAGCTGGGCAATAATCTCAGCGCTTTTGCTATTCTGGTGTCTTGATGATCTGATCTCGTTGTTTCGGGTATCGGCGTCCTTTCTTGCAGCAAAGTACTTTTGATCTGCTTTGCTCTTCTCGGCAATCAGGAGGGTGATCTTTTCTTCCAGTGCAACAAAATCCATCACCTTCTTCTGCGCCAAATCCTTCATCTTCTTGTAAGCCTTTTCGATAGAGGGAAGTTCCTGATTGATAGATTGGAAGTCGAGTTGTAATTTCTTGTACTTTTGCTGAAGCTCATCTTGCGAAATTTCTTGGTTGTCATCTGCGTTGGTCATGTCTTGATCTTCTGCGGATTGTAGCCGAGAGATCTGAGACTCTAAAGCAGCAATGCGATCGTCTTTGGCGCTTGATAAATCTTTGATCTGCTCCATTGAAGTACGCTCCTGCTCCATGCTGGCCTTTCTCTGTGTGTTCTCGGCTAAGATTTCGTCTCTCGCAGAACGCACTCGGGCCAGGTCTTGATCCCTTGCCATTATATCAGCCTCCAGTTCCTGCGTCACCTGGTTTGCATCGGCTTCAAGCTGGTTTTTTATATGCAGTACGTTCTGCTTGGAGTTTCTCGGCTTCCTCACGAAGTTGCCTATTCGTAGCTTCCAAGTTGTTGATTCGCTTGATGAGGTCTTCATTCTGTGCCTTGAACTGCTTGAAAACGTCTGTCCGAATGAAATCTTCATCTGTCCAGGTCTCCCGGCGTGATTTGAGCGTTGAATTCTCTTCTTGAAGAGTCTTTAATTCCGATAGTATAGCATCCAGCTGTTCTTTCTGTTTCGTTGCTGATGCAGTCACTTCCTCATATCTGAGTAGCAGTTCATCAGCAGAGCCGTTCACGTCGTTTTGATCCGAGCTGCCCTCGTTTGTGGCGGCGGCGGCTGCAGCCGCCGCCCCAGCAGGACGAGTAGAATTAGCTATTGCTTGTTGCTCCAGTTTCTGCACTTGAGCACTCTTGGCCCGATCCAGTTTCTTCTCTGCTTTGAAATAGCGGAGCGTAGCCGCATTCAATTGTTCAGAAAGCTGATCCTTCTCCGTGTTTAATCGGTCCAACTTCAGCATATAGTCTTTCTGAGCTGCAAGCAGCTTGTTCACTTTCGTCTCTAGCGACGCTGCTTCCGGGGACAGGGAACCACGTTGAGCAGATAAGCGACCAAGGAGAGACTCGGCTTTCGTCTTGATCGTCTTGCCCTTATCTTGGAGATGACTTTGAAACTCGTTCAAGTCTTTGAAGGTTATTCCACTAAGGTATGGCGGGTCTACGCAAGGAACAAATTGTTAGCACGTGCCCGATGTCAAGACAGACAGAGCACATCCGTGTTTTATGCATACCGGAAGTAACAGGATTATCTGATATCTGGGACATGGCTAAGGATTCGACCTCTTCGAGTAACTACCCCATTCCTATTAGCATCCAGGTTCGAAGCGATATAAACGTCGAGAGACTTACTTGTCGCCACCAGGCATCAACTATTCTTAAATGATCATCATGGTGGACACATCGTTTGTGCAATTCTTCGAGACGTGATTCTGCTGTCGTAGCTTTGCGGCTATATTCTTGCATCTGACGGTATATCGCTCCTTTGGTATAGGCCTTGAAGTTGGAAAAAAGGTTCAACGTTAGCGAGTCGATGCATTCGAGCATGGCCAAAAATAAAAAGAGACATTAATGAGCAAAAAGTCGACCCAGCACCCAAACACACACAGTTGCACATAGAGGTAGCATTTCCCAAGGCATTCCAGGACATACATGCCGCGATTGAGACCAATAATGTTGCACAAGCGACCAATACGTTGCTGATACACGATAGATCTCGCAGACGCAATCATTCGAGCCAGGAGCATCGGAACAATAGGCCCCGGAATACCTGGAAAAGTGGTTTGGATGCCATGTTGCCATTTGGAAAGGGGTCTGAGATTCATGCTCATGCGACACTTACCTCGACCCAGCCTTCCTCCTTCAGTTCTATCGCGTCATCTTTCGTCTTGGATCCGTTCACGGCGACTCTCTTGCTAGGAGGAGCAAGGTCATCGGCGCCGCCGATGGCGGGCCTCTTCCTGTCCTCCATCTTGGGAAGCACAGATAGACGAAGCGAGGTGGACGGCGACGTTGCTACAGGCATCAGACAACGCGTCAGAGAAAAGCCCCGGACCTCAGTGAGAAAGGGGTGCCAGAGCGAGAGCTGGGCGGCGACGACACTCTTGAGCCACGTCTCGTCCTGCAGCTGACACCGCGCGGGCTGGCATCAAGCGAGTTCCGCGAAGAATTGCCTGGGATGGAGGGTTGGTGATGGGGGGAAGGAGAGTGACCGTGGCCAGGAGTTGAAATTTCGAAGTCGTCTCGCAAATCAGAGAGGCATTGCCTCTGCGCCAAAGAGGACTAGTTCCACGCTAATCCCGTTTGGGATGATGCTCTTATCGATGCCTGCAGTCGGATAAACGTTGCTTGTTATGCCGATAACCTGGGATGGTTGAGGAGCCCCACTTCTGTGTCTGAAAGTTGCATGTACTCCGTAGTTTGCTCTGTCATTCACAAACGCGGATTCATCGAGTCTTCCCCAATAAAGAAACAAAAGCAGTGCAAACAACTTAACCAGTCCTGGAATGAGGTAAAAGTCTTGGGGCTCCGTCGAAATCTGGCTTGCGATTGCCAGTTCTTTCTCTTTCCTTTTCTACGATGAGCTCCATGTTCAAGAAGAAAGGCGGCCTTGCCTTCAAGCCCAAGGCTCCGGTTGCACGAGCAAGACCATCGGCCCCAACCGCCGCAAAACCGACGCCGACACCGACACCGACACCAGCACCGCAATTCGCGATCGAAGCGCCCCCAGAAACGACACTAGAAATCCAAACCCAAACCCAAGCAGAAGCAGAAGCAGAAGCAGAAGCAGAGGCTACTGAGAAAGAAGCGCCGACTCGGCCAGCGCGGCGGAGAGATTCCCAAACGACTGTAGGGGAAGAACCCAAAGAGAAGCAGAAGGAATCGCCGGCAGAGTCACGACGGACGACTAGACGGGCGTCACACAGCCAACACTCAGATACCGCGTCGGCAACTCCAATACCCCCCCCCCAACGGGAACGGGAAACGAAGCGACTCAAAGCGACGAGGCTACAGAGCCCAACACAGTAGCAGTTGAATCCGCCAAAGTTGCCCCTCAGCCAGAGGCAACAACACCTGGGTCCCGCACGCGGCGTCAATCGACTGCCAAACCCAAATCCCCATCAAGGGCATCAATAGAGACCAGTGCCGACAAAAGCACACCATCGACCGAGGAAACTACCGCGCCCAAGCCCACCGACTCGTTGGACCAAAGCCAAAACGCTCCTCCAGCAGACTCGGCAGAAGAACCAGCCGTGATCAGTGCTCCTGAACCAGCCCCAAAGCGAGCAACCAGGAAACCGTCTGCTACAGCCGCTGGAAATGCAACGCCAGACGACGAGGCTGTCCAGGGCGAATCATCACGCCCCAAGAAACGTCAAAGGAGGACAACACAACAGGGAAATGGCGAAAGTCGAACCCCAGCGACACGGAAGCGCAAGACTTCTGCCCCGAATGCCAATGCCTCCCGGTCAAGTTCCAGACGTGCGCGCTCCATGACACCCGACGACGCCGAAACGCAGCTCGTCGACCTGCAGAAGCTCAAAATGTCCGATCTGACAAAGGACCTGCGAATTGGCAAAAGTTCAGTCGTCACGACGAACTCCGCGAACGCGAACGCAAAGCCCGCTCAAAAGCCAAACTCGACAAGGACGGCGAGACACCCAGCGAAGCAGGAGATGACAGCACCAACAACAACGACAAAACATCGCAATCGGCCGCCCCAGACGGCACCAGAGCCAAGTCCGGTACATCCACCGGCGGCGCATCAGCTTCCAACCCTGGCGCCACGTCGGGACCGCAATTCCGCATCGTCGACGGCCAAATCGTCGTGGACCAAGACTCTCTCGTCATGGACCGGCACGCCCGCGCCGCGGCCGCCCAAGCAGGCGAGGACATGGAGACGATTGAAGAAAACGACTTCACCCGCCTCATCACCTCGTCCTCCTTCATGAACACGTCCAAGCTCAAAGGCCCCAACATCTGGACCGAGCCCGAAACCGAGCTCTTCTACCGCGGTCTCCGCATGTTTGGCACCGAATTCGAAATGATTTCCAAAATGTTCCCCGGCAAGCAGCGCCGCCACGTCAAGCTCAAGTTCAACCGCGAAGAGCGCCACAACCCCGAGCGCATCGACGCAGCCGTCATGGGCGAAAAGACTATCAAGATGGACATTGACGAATACCGAGCCTTTACAGGCGCCGAGTTTGAATCCGTAGAGGCCATCGAGGCGGAGCAGAGGAAGATCCAAGAGGGCTACGAGGCAGAGAGGCAGAGAGTCGCGGACGAGCAGGCCGAGATAATGAGGAAGAAGCGCGAGGAGCTCTTCGCAGACGAGGACGGTCAAGGGGGGCGCCGGGAAGAAGAAGAAGAAGAAGAAGGGCAAGGGCAAGGGCAAACAGGCTATTTCGTATGGATTAAACGGTGAGCCGATTGTCCAGGAAGCTTAGCGGTTAGCGTGGCAAGTCTCTTGCACCGTGAGGTTTTCAGACCCCCCAAAACGGGTGGAGAACTTTGGAATTCAGCACGAGGCGTACATGGTATATACATGAGGTTGGCGGAAAAAAAAGGGGCGGTCGTTCACCCACGCAAGTTGGCTGTGATACCCTTTATTTCTGGAGGCTACTTTGCCCAGGTACTTTGCGTTAGTTACTGTGTTTTGGAGCGCCCCCAAAGACGGTACGCGAATATAGACTCGCCTAGTGGAATTCTCTTCAAATGAAAATACGAAACATGATCATGGCTGATTGTTTCTGTTCTGGCCAGGCAAGCCTCAATCCATGCTTGGTGTGCGTGTGCAAATATCAAGTATCGTGGGGATTGCAATTTCATTAATTGAATCTGAACGAATATGCCTCTCTCAACGAATCAAATCCACCAGTGACTATAAGCAGGGAAAATCCCATGGTCAGGTCACCTCTTCTTTGACTAGACTGCACTCTCCTATGAGGACGGTCTTTCCCCTCACGCCGTTATTTGATGTTTGCGGTTTTGTCAAAGGCGTTCGGATAAGCCATGTCTCCCCCCGCGGACTTCCTGCGATTGATAAGAGTCTTCGTATTCATTATCATAACAAGAACTCGTGAGTGTCTCCATTTTACTTCTCCCTCTCACACACTTCCCACCATTTATACTGCTCTACACGCTACTCCCCTTGATTGGTACTTCAGTTTGTTGGGGGGCTCGTCGTCGTCGGGCTGATCGAACAAGAAGTTGGCTGCAAGCTCTTCGTTCTTGTCACAAGCAAAATAAGCCTGGATTGCTTGGTCGCGGTCGAAACCAAGTCGGCATAGCTGCTTTTGTGTTAGCAACTTCATTTTGTCCTCCATGTCAATAAATACCCAAATATGAGAAAACGACTTACCCGCTCAATGGCGTCACGCTCTTCTTCGGTGACAGAAATGGCCTGCGCGCCGGGAGGCAGGGGAACGTCGTCATCGGCACTTTCGCCAAGAAGCTGAAGGAATTGGTCTGGGTTGGAGGCGATCAGCTGCGCAAGTTGCGGGTTGCCCGCGCCGAGTTGTTGCAAAATGGGCTCGAGCATCTGGGGCTGCTGCTGCACGACCTGTCGGAGCTGTTGAAACTGTGGGTTGTTTCGCAAGAAATCCAAGTTTCCCAAATCTCCTCCGCCTTGACCTGCAGCGGTGGCGGCGGCAGCAGCAGCCGCAGCCGCGTTACCGCCACCACTGCCTCCTCGACCCCCCCCCCGTGCTGGGCGGCAAGATCGAAAAGGTTGACACCGCCATCATCGTCGCCTCCTTGTGTTGCCGCTGGAGCGGTTTGTGCTGGCGCAGCTGCAGCTGCTGCCTGGCGCGCTTGTTGTTCTTGCTGGATGTTTTCGGGAATTCCCTGCACTCGGAGGCTTGTCAGAAAACCACGACGGTACGAGTTCAGACCATTAGTTTGGGCTCATACATTTAGAAGATACTCTACTGCGCGATCGGGGTTATTGAAAGCAGCACGCATGGCAGCCTGGATCTGACTTCGCTCAAAACCCATGGCC
Source organism: Epichloe glyceriae (assembly GCA_023658535.1). Taxonomy (NCBI): domain Eukaryota; kingdom Fungi; phylum Ascomycota; class Sordariomycetes; order Hypocreales; family Clavicipitaceae; genus Epichloe; species Epichloe glyceriae. The sequence goes on along the minus strand of CP098289.1, from coordinate 5,508,754 downwards.
TCCATGTTTGCAACAGCTTCAGCCCGCTCAGCGCCCATTGCCAGACCTAAAGTACTCGGATCACCAGAGCCAGCTTCACCAGAGCATTGAGGAGTCGGCGTAGCAGGGACGGCTGACTGGTTGGACGAAGACTGAGCGGGGGGCAGCTGGAACCGCAGGAGTGCTTGCAGCGGGTTGGGCGGGAGTGGCAGGAGGAGCGGTATTTGAGGACTCGGCAGCGGGAGCGGGCTTCTCCTTTGGCTATATCGACATGTTTAGTTTGAATCATGAATTTGAACGCCAGTATTCTTGAGCTGTATGGCAACATACCTTGTTCACCATGCAGACGACGAAGCCCTTTTCCTCAATGTTGTAGTTCGCCACTGTCTCATCATCTTTCAAGATTTTGCCTGCGCAAGGTTAATCGCCTCTCCTCACGGGATAAGTGTTGTACAGACTTCGAAGGGGGATGGCGGACCTGAGTAGATGAGCTTCTGATGCTTGGGATCCCATCCCTTTTCTCCCGAGATCTTCTCTTTGACGGCGGAAATCTATCGTGTCAGGTCAGTCAATGCAGCCTGGGTGATGGACAAAGTGGTCGGGCTTTGCAGCTTGGAGTGGCGATTCGACGCACAAGGTCAGTAGGTTCGACCTCAAGGACAAACTTTTGCTGTTTCAGATCCTACAATAAGTAAATTGCGTCAGTCTTCACATTCGAGAGGCTCGACAAGGCCACAATGAACCGCGGCGGCTGATATATTTTGGGTGCAGCTGCGCGAAGAATCCAAACGCAGCCAACAGGTCGGGTGGTCGGATGGGTGGCAGAGGTGGCAGAGCGGATGTGGACGGGGCGGGGCCAGCAAGGTAAAGAAGAGCTTACTCTGAACGTGACCTTCATGATGAACAGGAAAGTATTGCAGCTGGGCGGCTGCGAAAGGGTAAGTGTCGTCAGCGAGCGCTTGTTTGAGATCGTGGGAGCGAAAGTTGTGGGAGGGAAACGGCCGACGATGACAAGATGACGAAGGCAGTTGGTTGGCTAGATCAAGGTCGGCTTTTGGATTTGAGATTTGACAGTGAAGCTGGTGGCTCGTTGTGGTCGAGCTGGCTGGCCTGCCTGCCAAGTGGAGTGGGGGGGGTGGTTGGTTCAGTCACTTTTACCACTTTCTTTCTCTCGCCCCCCTCCTCTTGTTGTGACGTTGATACCATTCGCGTCTCGCCTCGCCTCGCCTCGTTGTTTGTTCTCCACGGCTTTTGGCAGCCCACGGGCGTTCCGTCTGTGTGCCTTGTGCAAGAAGGTGCCTGTGAGGCACGACCTGAACAGTGGAAGTGGCCTGGCCTGGCCTGGCAGGTAGTCATGTCGAGCGGCTTGAAGACATCTAAGCCCGAGACGGTCATCGGTCATCGCCTGGATTGCCAACCACGGGTGACACCAGCCTTCACTCATGCAGTCGATACCAGACAAGAGCATCGCCGTCGTCATCTTGTCTGTCTCGGCCCTAATTGTGCGGGGCCGTGCTGCTCGCTCGGCCGTCGTTGACCTGTATGCCCAGGCCGTCATATCATTCATATCACCTCTCCAAAACAGTGCAATGGACAGAATCGAGCGAGCGTGACCCGACGGACAGCTAAACCTTTGGCTCTGGAGAATTCGCTTCTCTTGAAAACATCTACTAGTAGGGCTAAATTGTCCTTGTAAAATACATCATCCGCCTCCACGAACGACGCCGTGCAATTCGTAAACATTTGTACCATCCAGGTCGTATACACATTGGTGACATGGCATATCCATGTCTGTACCCTATTCCCTCTATCCATGTATAAATGAAATATTGTACGTGAAATGATTAGTCTCAGGATATCGCTCATGGGTGCGCTTTTAATTAAAAAAGAATAGGTCATTGCTTCGTCTCGGCATCGCCAGTGTCCTCCTTGTTCCTGTGTTCTTTGAAGGACTCGAGACTGGCTTTCATGGTTGGACTCAATCGATACTCGGGAACAGGGGCGACACCTTCCTCTCACTTCTCATGCTAGCATCTCTATGCGTCGCCTCTCCGTCGTCTCTCGTTCTAGTCCGCTTCAGGTTGTCAAGACTGGCTTGATGCGTGAGCGGGCTGCGTCCCACAGGTAGGCTACCACTTCGAAGACGCTTGAGAGACTGGAGACTTCCGCGACGAGAGATGACCTGGCCAGCATTGGGAGCAGCGAGGACACTCGTTCCAGGTGTCGCCGCAGGTGGCGGTGTTGGAGAGTCAGACCGAAAGAGTGGGTGAATGTGTAGCTCGTTGACGGAGCTGTCGGGTGACAGTCTATTCACCTCATGCTGAGAGTGCAAACTAGAGCTGTAGCTCTCTATCCTTCGCAATACTTGAGGAGGGTCCAGGCAATCCAGGCCTAAGGGGTGGCGGGTCGAGTAGAGGTCAGAGTCCCCGAGGGACTGGCAGGAATCGTCTCCAGAGCCTTCTTGAGCGTTGTAGATGACGACATTTCAATGACGACTTGTCTATTGTGCGCATCCACGGACGATGTGTCCCAAGAATCAAAGAGGTTTCCGCACTCGTGCGAGGCGGTACTGATGCTAATGATATCGGCCTCCGGTGTTCAGATTCCAGCAATTTGGTTTTCGAACATGTTGGTCGGATAGCTTGCGTGACTGATGCTCTTAGAAAACCAATTGGGCTCATGTTGGTCGTCTGGCGCATGACAACAGAAGTATCTTGACCCTTCATCATAGTTTCCATTTCTTGCTTCATGATTACGGGCGCTGTTCGGCTGTAGCGTACGCCCTTGACATGTATGTTTCGCTGGTCTTCACCGGAGTGAAAAGACGACGACGACGATGACTCGGGGGGCGGGGTCGCGGTGTGTAAGGAAGCAAATGCAGACGAAAGCAACTTGGAAAATGGCAGCCCCAGCCAGAGTTATTGCTAGTCCGATAAGCAGATTTCGTCTCATGTCAATGAGGGTGTCATTATATTGGTCCGATGTTGAATGCTGCAAGACAGCTAGAGCGACTATAGAAGTCGCTGCAGCAGCTATGCAGACAATGAGCTGTACAACAAAGGACAATCTGGATCGACTCCAAGATGAGGGGATTCGATTTTGGACAAGCTGAATCGTGCCGAGCGCTCCAAGCATGATGAGAGCAATCGACTCAACAGTAGCGGCGACGCCACAGGCGCCGATCAAAGATGACTTATCCGCCGCGTTGACGCATGAAGCTATTTCGAGGCCGATGGTCGTAGTTGTGGCCAGCACAGCCAGTGCTCCAGCGGCAATGAGAAGTCCGGCTCGCGCCATGGCAGGATTCAATCGGGCCTTACTGGCCCCCTAGGTGTCTTTTGCGTAGCGTGATGTAGAACAATGAGAGTTGAACAAGAACCTGAATAGCTTTCTGGCGAGGCAGGCTTGTTCTTGGCTGCGACGGTGACTTGATAAGCCGGGTTTGTTGAACGGTAATCACTGGCAAACGATAAGATTCAAAGCCTCATTGCTCCTCAAGTCGTGCGAACTTCATCAACGTTCACTAGGTAATGGATTGGATGATGTTTGACAGAAATCGACCCATCAATTTGTCGATCCGGCCAGTAGCCCGTCTAGTCTGGCTATTTGGGAAACAGGACAGAGTGATTGAATGTACTCTGTACTCCGTACGGGCGTGTTGGTTTTCCAGATACACCACAAGTGTTTCGCAAATGGGTTCGTTCGTTGCACATGCGGGGTTGCAGCAGCGAATAATGGTCGCAAAGGGCAAGAGGGACGTCGTCCTTATGCGTAGGATTCAGGGCCGACAGGAATGAGAGGCTCTAAGCGAGTCTAAGCGAGGGCGTGTCATGAAGACGCAATGTGTGGAATGCAAAATTGTTGTAAACGGGAACCAACCCGGGGATGGGATGAATGACTGGATGCAGACAAGAGCTATGCAAGTCGGGGAAGGAACGAGTAATAAAGTATTGGTTCGTGTTACGGGATGAATACGAACGTGGACTTCTGGGTAGATGAGCAGATTCTAAAGACGGAGAAAAAAACCCTCAGCTGCAGGAGCACGCGAGTCGCGTATTCCATGTACGTATGGACTATGTACATAATACATACGTGCATACATATAAGCAGCTGCCGACTGGTTTGTTGATCTGGGCCAACGGTGCAAAATCCACCATCCATCCATGTTCCTTGCATTGGCAGGACAGGGGTGTCGACAAGGGACCACAATTTTCGACCGGTGGGTTGTGGTCCGTTCATTGTACACATACGGAGAAGCCCCAGCCTGACTGACGCAACTGGCTGGGCTCCTCCGACAGGCCCAGACCAAGCCCAAGACGACTTGCAAACGGCGCATCGGGCAGGGGGTGGGAGACGGGCACCGCTTGTTATTATTAGCCCCATTAGCTAGCTACTGAGAGCTAAAGCTGCCAGCCAGCTGCCAGCCAACTGCCAGCCGACTGCCAGCCAACTGCCAGCCAACTGCCCTCATCTCCGGGTTACTATGCGACAGACCTTTGACCCCGCATCATGGAAAGCATGCTGTGAGCACAGGAAACATCTAAGATGGCCCAACCTGGTCCATCCGGTTCCATCCAAGCCCACTGAGAATCCCTTGCATGAACAACATTCCGGTCATGGCATCAACAAGCAAACATTTGATGTTTTGATACCGTGGCCCGGACCAGACACCGCGTGCCGCATGCCAACTTCCAACTTATTGCCATCGCATTCACAGGCTTACTATTACTGCATCCTATTTTTTTTCTTCTCTCTCAAGTTCTGCAATATGCACCTACCTAGGTAGGTAGGTAGGTAGGTAGGTAGGTAGGCAGGCATATGCAACGAAGAAGCTGAGAAACGAACAATTCTTTCCGGCCCCCACGTCGCCAAACTGGGCAGGGATAGACAGAAGTACCTGCAGTAGTTAGACGGACCACTTCCAAAGTTGAGAATGGACGATGGGCCTTGGCTTAATTCTTGACATTACTCGCCACCTACCCGTGTGGAGCCGTTTTCAAATCATCATCATTCATCGACTTTGTTTTCCCGATGATATCATTCTCGGTTGCTCAGACAACCCGACACAACAAGCACATCACCTCAATTGGATGCCCGTCTTCTACGCGTCTCTTCTGACCCAGCGACGCGTCGCGGCGGGATGGTGGGCAGAATGAGAAACTCAGCTGAGATGAACGTTCGAATTACTAGAGTTTGTCGACACCATCTTGTCTCGGTGATGATCAATCTGCGAGGGACTTGACTTGTTCCTTGGCACCAAATAGAGCAAGACAGTTCTGATGAAAAAACAATACAATGTGAACCGAGGAGCTAGGGGAGCGTTGTGTACCTGAGACAAGTTCATACAGTCATCTCATCACCCGACGACGATGGAGAACTGGTTCGTTCATGTCTCGTGGCAGATGAGGAAGCCTCGACGTTTACAAGTTTACAACATGGAAATGTAAACAAACCGTTTCGGCATGAAGCCATCACCATCACGATCCCTGGTGCAAAATGCTTATTCACCGTGTCTTATGAAGGGGCTGAGTGGGGGTGCGGCTATAGACATGGCGCTAATATGCAGGGCAAGTGCTGAAAGCGGTTGTTTGTTGTTTGCGTTTCTGTTGTTGCGACGACCTCGTCTGCGGGCACTAAAGATCGAAGATGCGCAGCGCAGTCTCGATCCTGTGATGCGAGGTCGACGAGGACACGACGAGCGACGAGCGATAAGCGATGCTCTCCGCTCTTGTGCTCCCGGCAACCCGAGCCAAGATATTTGCATTGACACGATTTTGCCAAAAAGGCCATGTCCCTTTCGTTTGCCTATTGTGCATGACAGCCAGCCGCATTGCAATTGCCCAATCAAACCCCAGTGCTGTTTTTTTTTGGCAAACCCTAATACCGATAAGTCTTTTAAAGATGATAGATGATATGATCTCGGATGATATCTCGGATTAATATCTCGGAAAATTACTCCGTACCTGCAACCTTGCAACCGTATCACGTGTCGCGTATTATCGGCCAAATCACTTGTCCAGTGCAATTCGAATTGTCTTATCTAATAAGCCCCAAGCACCCTCGTCCCCCCCCCCAATCCGGCAGAGGTGGATCTCCCGCTGTCTTAGATGCTAGCCAATCCGCCACTTGGATCGACTTAGCCTTATGTAGCTGCGGCTGGTACTGACATCATGACAATTCTTTTGTCCAGCCCAGAAAAAAGCTGCCTTGCAGAAGCCAGAAGGCACAAAGAAAAAAGGGGACCAAGAGTTCTGCGAAAAGCATGTCTCAAGCCCACACCTTCTCTCCCTTCCCAGACTAATTCTCAAGGCTGTTAAATGAAGGTAATTTCGATTTGAAAAAAGAAAGAAATAAAGAAAACGAACCAGTCAGTCATACCAAAACAAACAATAACGAAGCCCTTGATATTGAATTTATCTCTGCATACGGAGAAACATAGACGCGCCAAGTCCAGGTCCGACTGACCGCTCTGCGCGCTCTGCGGGTGAACCGAAACAAACACGACATGGCCAAGCCAAGAGTTGTCTACTGGTTTCGCACTGATCTGAGACTTCACGATTCACCGGCTCTGAAGGCTGCGCTGGATCTGGAGCCAGCGGTTCTGTGGCCGGTTTTTACGTGGGATCCCCATTATGTGTACAGAGCCAGGGGAGGGACGAATAGATGGCAATTTCTGTAGGTCTAATTAAACGCGGGATGCGATGCTGTGTGACATTTGTGTTTCCCTTCCTCTTCCTCTTCCTCGCTATCACTTCCGCTCGTCATCGTCAAACCCCCCCCCCATCTCGATCGAGACAAGGACTAACATCCGACTCCGTAGACTGGACTGCCAAAATGATCTTTCAGAGTCCATCACCAAGCTGAACCCCAATTCGAAGCTATTTGTGCTTCGGGAAGGGCCACAGACGCTGTTTCCAAAGCTTTTCAAGGCGTGGAAGGTTACCCATTTGGTCTTTGAAAAGGACACAGACTCCTATGGCCGCGAAAGAGACGAGGCTGTGGCCGAGGCTGCCGAGGAAGCAGGTGTGCAAGTCATCATTCGATCAGGTAGGACATTGTGGGATAGCGAGCAAGTCGTGACGAAACATGGCGGCAAGCCAACCATGTCCATGGCCGCGCTCCTCTCTGCATCCAAGAAGATTGGCGACGTGCCACGGCCCATACCGTCACCCAAACAGCTGCCCGACCCTGGGGAAATGCCCGTGGATTTTGGACAGCATCAGCCAGACACTAAGCCGGATATCAATGCTGAGAGGAGAACCAACAACGACACCGGGTACAAGCATATTGCCGGCCCGTGTGGCGACTTTGCCATTGAAACGTTGGATGAGCTTGGATTCGTCCCAGCAACGACTCCTCATAAGGGCGGAGAGACCCGAGCCCTGAAGGCCCTCGACGCCATCATCAAGGACAAAGAGTACACGGCCACGTTTGAGAAGCCCAAGACGAGTCCTGCGCAGTTCGACCCTCAGTCGACCACTCTGCTCTCCCCGTTTCTTCATTTTGGCGCGCTCTCCGTGCGCGAGCTTTACTGGCGGGTTCAAGACGTGGTCAGCTCCTACGGCAGCGCAGCGTCCGCGCCCCGGTCAGTCTCACGGGCCAGCTGATATTTCGAGACATGTACTTTGCCGCACAGGCGGCCATCGGGCCTCAGTTCCAGCAAACTGCCGGGAACGGACATTGCCGGTTCATTCCCTGGCATCTGCCGTCAAGGCTGGACCCCGCGACGGGACTGACGACGGGCGACTACCACGTCGACTCCGAACAAGCAGACGAGTGGTTCCGGCGGTGGAAGCAAGGCGTCACTGGATTTCCATGGATCGACGCGCTCATGCGTCAGCTCCGTCACGACGGATGGATACATCATCTGGGGCGCCACAGCGTGGCGTGCTTCCTCACCAGGGGAGGATGCTACGTCGACTGGGAGCGAGGAGCAGAAGTCTTCGAGGAGCTGCTCCTCGACCACGAACCCGCCTGCAACGCTGGAAACTGGCAATGGCTATCTTGCACAGCCTTTTTCTCGCAGTACTTCCGATGCTACAGCCCAATCTCGTTCGGGCAAAAGTGGGACAAGCACGGCGACTTGATCCGTAGATGGGTGCCGGAGCTACAGAACCTCGATGCAAAGTACATTTACGAGCCGTGGAAGGCGCCCATTCAGGACCAGAAGAAGGCTGGCGTCCGGGTCAAGGGCGATGGGCTGAGGGACGTGGAGGAGGGGACATATCCCAAGCCCATGTTTGACTTCAACGAGCGACGAAACGCGTGTCTTGCGGCGATGAAGACGGCCTACGGCGTCGGACTATATGGGGACGATGAGCGAGTTTCGACTGGAACCTGGCGCGAAATGTTCCCAGAGGGCCAAGGCGAGATCCAAGGCCGCTTCGATAGTGATTCCGGCGAGAACGCTGATGACGGGGACGGGGACGGGGACGGGGATGACGCGGGCGTCAAAAGACCGAGAAAGGCGAGCTCCGCGACGGCATCGAAGAAGCTAAAGACGTAGGTGGGTGGGCATTAGATTCAAATATTAGTGAAAGATCAAAGCCCCCCCCCCAGATGCGGCTCCAAGTCTCCCATCAATACTCAACCCGCTGATCCGCCAACCTGGACCACTCCATAGCCCATAGTCTCCTCTCCCCATTCTCCTTCTCCAACTCGGCTTCCGACAACCGCGTAAACATGTCACTCCTTCCATTACAAGCAGCCGTATACATCCTCTGCTCCGACTCCTCCGAATCACTTCTCCTCAGCAAGTCCACCAACTCGACGTCCGCCTCCACCATTCCCGCATCCGCCAACCTCGCAAACACCTCTCTTGCGTCATCCTCCCTCCCCATCTTGGCGTATACTTTGCCCAAGCACAATTCACAACAAGGCCGCCATTCAAAGTCCCCACCGATGTGAAGAGCGCGCCTCAACAGAGTTGCCGCGCCATCATACCGCCCTTGCTCAAGGAGCAGCTCCCCTCCGCAGTCAGGGCGTCCGCATCCCTCCCACTACCTAGTAGCTGCTTGAAGCGCGCCTCGACCCTTCGAAGCTGCGGGATGCGAGAATACGCCCCAGACCGGATGAGTTGTCTGGCAAGAGAAAGCGTGGCAGGCCGGTGGCCCATCTCTGAGGCGGACGACCAGAGTGCTGTGGCAAACGCGTCTGCCGAACTGGAACGGATCTGACGCATGATACATGCTACTGCGTGCAGAGTCTCTGCAGATACATCATCCTCTGATGACGAGTGACCAGCGTTAGTTCAGGAATCAAGTACCCTTTATTCAAGAGTGGTGATTAGGGAGTGTGATGCAAAGACGCACTGGGAGAGAATGACACAGCCCAGGGACTCGAGCCGCGACGAATAGCTTCTGTGAACTTTTGCGCGACGAGGTAGTATTCTGCGCAGGAGAGGTGTTTGAACGAGTTGCCGTTTCGCGAGATGACGCTTTCGAAGGAGGTCTGTGGGATTTGGGACAGATTGAAGACTTCGGAGCGGGAGGGGCTGGTTTTCGAGAAGCTGGGGCGGCATAGCTTCGACCTTGGTGGTGGTGCATGAGATGTGAGGTCACGGAGAGGAGATTTCGTTGGGATGTGAAGAGCGCGGGTTTGGCGAGATGGGCGGGAAGGCAGGGCTTTACAGCTCGTCTGGTGGCCATTGTGACTTTGTGTTGACGAGATGGCGAGGCGGCGAGGCGGGCGGCAGTATTTATTACACGCTTGATGCAAAATGTCAAATCTCATGTCTGTATCAAGATGACAAGATCTAAGCACAGCTCCGAGGTCCACCGACACGCATGCCACCAATCAGATTTCTCCAATGCTACCCTGTTCTGTTCAAGCAATCCACTTTATTTTTTTTCTTCGACGTCCAAAAAGAAAAGTTGATGCTTTTATGAGCCGAGCATGTCACACATTCAACGCTCTCGAAACCCGGCGACAATTGAAATAAGTAAACGATCTTTTTTATTTTATTTTTTTCTCATCCCATTAGTCACATCACGTCTGTACTCGACATCCTTCCCTTCCCTTCCACCACACTCAGCATGCCCGTGCAGACGCGCAAGAGAAAAGCTGCCCTCGCCGAGTCATCCCAGGCTCAGGCTGGGCCCTCCACAGGAAATACCCCCACCAAGCGTCGGAAGAACCTCCCCGTGCGGTCAAAGGAGGATGAGGCGGCCGCAGCAAAGGAAGAGGAGAAGCTCAAGGGCAACGTCGTCACGTTTGATGACCAAGGCAACGCAGACAAGGAGCTCGCTGTTCCTGCGACGGACCCCGCTGCGCCATTGAGGCAGGACGAGTCGGGGGGGGCAGTGATAGCGATGAGGCGCCCGAGGCGGTGTCCACGTCAAAGGTCGCCAAGGAGATGATGGAGTCTGCTCAGGCGGTGAAGAAGATGGCGCAAGAGTATGTTTCTTCTTTCCCCTTTTTCCCCTCGTGGAGATGATGCCATCTCTACATGGAATTCCCCCCTCCCCGGCCCATGTGCTTGCTGACTAGAGTCCTTCCCTCCTCCCCAGACAAGCAGCCGCCTCCAAGAAGAGGCGGCAACAGCGCGACGCTCTCTTCAAGCAACAGGCCTCGGAGCGCAAGGACGCCAACCCCGATGATGACGTGCCTTCTTTGCCTGCCACGGGGAGAAAGCGCGCGGAGAGGACAGCGATCCCTGACGTCCTGCCCGCTGAGTTCCTTGCCGATTCGTCCAGTGAGGAGGACGAGGAGGATGCGTCCCGCGACCAAGGCGATGCCTCGGGTTCGACGCGGCGCGGGAGAAGCATCCGTCTATTGAGAAGAGGCTCGCGAGGCAAGGGAGGGGCCCGCGTGACGAGGCAATCGGCTCGACGGTCTACAGGGTATCGAGGGACGTGGACGCGAGGATGGCGCCAAAGGTCAAGAAGTATGCTAGGAATTCGAAGCATGCGTTGCTGAAGAGGGGAGGAGCCTGTCAAGGGGCGGGCTCGAGTTTCTTCAGGAAGTGATTCTTTCAAGGGGAGGGAGGCCGGATCTTCACCCGTCTTGTTGATGGGTGGAGATATTTGTTTCCATTCTTTTTGTTTTCCTGGGCTGGACTGGCGTTGCGGGAATATTGGGTGGCTCGGATTCATCTGGCATACGTTGTTGCGCACCAATCTACATGGTATGAAAGCGTTTACTACCGATCACGTCGTTGGGGACGGATGTACACTTGGCGTCATCATGCCGACCCTGATGCGATTTACCCTGAATAGCCAGCCAAAACAGAAAGGAAAGAAGCGAGTTCACGATTTTTTAACCGCGATTTGCCCTGCTTACCCTAGAGAGGAATAGCAGCGATGGCATTCCTCGAGAAAGTGATGAACAGGCAAAGATGAGGGTCTCCGGGAACTCGGTAGACTTGCATTCCCCTCCGCCACTCAATTCCCAGAGAAGTTATGCCTATTCGCACTATCTGAAATGTCCCAGAAAGCCATCTTGCGAATACACCTTGTCGCGGGCCTCGAATACCCATTTCTCACCCCTGGAACCGATGATAGGCAGTTGGCTCGAATAATGGCGTCGGTCTGATCTTCGCGGAAGCGGTATTCGGTGGCGGAGCGATATCTGCGAGGCATGAAGATGGCCATGCTCGATATGATGCGGTGCCCGGTCGCGTTTGCACGACGCCTTGTCAGGCCTAACCACTGCGCTACCAGGCTCATAACCTATTGATTGCAAAAGAGTGGAAGTATTTAGCTTTCTATAATAAATTATAAGACTAAAACTAAGCTCTTTGCCTATAGCTCTAGTAGCCTCTAGGGCAGCCTCTTTCGTATGTAAATTACTATAGACTGCCGGTATTGGGCGTCTTAGCCACCTCCTAGCCACAACTGGGTTGCTAGATAACAAAAGAGGGTTGCTTGTTATCCTCGCCCCAAAATTAGCAGAAGGTCTGTGTTGTACGGATTACTTGCACTGCACACAGGCAGATTGTAGATCCCTGCCTGCCAAACACTAATCACCGAAGTGGCATACCCACTTTAATGTTCCAGACACACGATTCATGAAAATTGGCTTCCATTATGCCAGTGCCTAGTAGAGAAATAGAAGTGGATTTCTTATTTCTTAGCGCAGAAGGCCTGGGGAGGAGGTTCCGTCAATCGGGCTTTTTTTCTTCTTGTCCGCGTCGCTCCATTGGCAAGAGCAAACTTGTGCTCGTGCTGTCCCTGCTCTGGCGTGCAAGCCGCCGTCGTTCCTTCCGCCTTGGCTGCCACGCGGTGAACGAATGAACTGACAGGGGTCGGTCGACAGGGGGCCCCACGACCAGAGGCGCGCGTGGCTTGGGCATCATGGCGGCCAGTCCCCAGCAGGTGTGGTATTGGGGAAGCCGCTACTGCAGGCTGCAGGCTGCAAGCATCCAAATCCAAAATCCAAAATATCCAAGGCACCGAAGCGTGGTGCTGAGCTGCCAGGTTGCCGGTTGCGTCTGCCTGGAACCTACACATTTTCATGTATGAAGGCCGACGATGAAGAAGGCACGCCCACGTGGTCGCCGACGCACGGTTGACAAATCGCATGCATTGTCACGGTAAGTCCGTCCTTGGCTGCACAAACTTCAAGGTGTACGGAGTTATCACCAGGTGTATTACGGACATGATTACGGACATGATCACGTCGTGATCTGGTACCAGCCAGCGTTGCCAGCGTTGCCAGCGTTGCCACCTGGCCAACTGGCCGGCCAGCTGAACAAGATGCGAGATGTGCCTGCGAAGGGAAGCATCGATCCGGTTCAGATTTCGGCTGGTCCTGCCTGAATCTGTTATTCCCAATACCTTGTGCGGCCTGGGTGCGCCATTTCCCCCCTATCCTCTTGCCTCCATTGCCGTCCTGCGGAAAGGGGGTTCGAACATCCATCCACAATACTTAGTACGGAGTAAGACCTGATATTATTCCGTGACACAATAATGTGCGCTATTAATACGGAGCACTGTCCGAATTGTTCATTCGCCAACCTAATAACCGTACTTCCAACTGAGCTTCCTTCCGCCCTGGCAACAACAAACGGCCAAGTCAAGCCAGGCCCGGTCCCGGTCCCGGTCCACACACACATCACACATCAAGAGAAGAGAAAAGAGAAGGAGAAGAGAAAGAGAAGAGAAAGAGAAGAGCCCTCAGGGCTAGGTTTGCAGCAATTCCGCTGCGAAGCGCATCTCGCTCGACAAAGATTTTAGGTTGGTGTGGAACGTGGAACGTGGAACATGGAACGCTTCTTGGAACCCCGGCGCAGCCATGTCCATCTACATGTATTAGCTCAACTCGGTAATCCGTGGCACCTCATGTTTGCCGTCAAACTGTCCCCTAGACTCCGTGTCTCGTGTGGTCGTGTGGTACGGAGTAGTCCGCATTCAACAACGCACACATCGACGGCAGGTCTCACCACGATACCACTACTGCTCCGTAGCAAGTACCGACTTGGCTTGTCGCATTTCAACGCCGCCTGCGCTGACAGTCAAGTGAGTCTTGAGTCTTGAGTCTTGAGTCTTGACCTACACCCTACTTTACCAAGTCATAACGCTCCGAGCGAGGGCTCAGTAATCAACCTGTCGACGGCTCGCTCAAAACTCTGTCGGTGCGCAAAGCCGTTGTCGCCTTCCTTCTCATTATAACCTTGCCCCACGGACGTCGCCCCTTTTCTCTCCATCATAGTCCGCAAGTTTCCTCAACACAGACCTGGCTGGCACTGGCTGGATTGAAGACGCGTGGACTTCCCAAGGGAAAAAAAACAACCTTAATTTCTCAAAAGCCGTCGCCGCTGCAACGTTTCCTTTACAATCACACCCTAACACCGATCCCCCAACCTGGGCCATTTTTTCGCCCGTCTTTACCTGGCGTGCTCGAAGCCTTGCGAGGGCCTGCCACTATGTTTTGGACTCCCCCGCCATCTTTAACCAAGCATTATTGATACAGGGACTTGAAACAGCATATCCTGGACGTTCCTGCCGCACGGAACCGAACCAACCCTTTTCTTTAGTTTTTTGTCTTTTATTAATTCCCTGGTCAAATAACAAATGATCGGGCCATTTCTCCTCTCAATTGCGCCGCCATTACGGATTTCTCTTGAAGCATTGCCCCAAACGTCACAGCCGACCTAGCTCTCCGAATCTCGATTCACCAACGTTCCCATGACCCAAGAGTAGTCAAGTAACATCCCCTTGGACGCAGCGCTCAATTGACTTATTCTCGGTTGCCTCGCCGCTTTGCACTGGCTTGACCGGTCGTCACTTGTTATACAGGCCACATTCTACCCGTCTCCATGTTTCACCGAGTCTGGAAAAAATCACCGAAAAAACAAACCAAAGCTCCAAATACCCAAAGAAATACGAGACGGACTCCCAAATAGCAGCTAGATTGGCTGGGTTAGACTCGATCGATTCTTCAAGTCTTTCAGCTGCGTCGCAACCTAGGTTGAACGCAGGCGCCGCGCCTTTCGCGGACGAGGCCTTACTTCCTGGTAAAGGTATGCAGAGCGAACTACTGATTTATTGTTGCAATCCTCGCGAGGTCACGTTCGTACCAGTCAAGATTGCCAATGAATCGATGAGCCTGGGACTCAGATATATACCTCGATGGGAAAACACAGTACTGACATGTGTTTCGTGGATAGGTTCCTCTAGACCATTCCCAACACAGTCACGAGGCAACGGCAGCCATCGACGTGGCTCATCTACAGGCTCGACCCGATCAGCTACCAGTACTTTGTTCCGCAGAATTGGCGCCATCGACAACAACGTCATGGCGAGTACCGTGGACAGGAGCCGTTTTCGGCGCGAGAGGACTTTGTCGGCAGCGAGTGTGCGGTTTGCGAAGAGCCATTGGAGCACACGCTTCAGGGAGAGCGAATTCTGCAGTTTTCCTGCACGCACGTGGCCCACGAAGCATGCTTTTACGAATTTATCCGGGAATTCTCGGGACAGTACTGCCCGACGTGTGAAGCGCCTCTACATCTCGATACCAGCAGGGGCGGCAATGTTCTCGACATTAGTTCGTCTTCTCCACGCAGAGCGGAACATCTAGACCTGGATGCTAATCCCGAGACAGACAAAATCAGCAATCTAGTTCGCTCAGCTGGAAGCCACACGAGGTCGACACATACACCAACACCAACTCGGGACAGTCAACCCGTTCGACCGCCGAGCGTGGAAAGTTCCCAGAGGAAGCACCAATCCCAGCAACCGAGCAGCATTGGGTGGGAGAGCAGCACCAAAGGCAGTTTTCGGGATAGTCGAGAAGCACCCTCATCAGATCGGTACTGTTCTACAGAACGTGTTCGCAGTGACAGCGAGGCGACTGGAGCCGCCTCATCCGCTGGTTACTCTGAAACGATGCAGAGCACCCCTTGGCGCCATGACTACGATGTGCAAGCCATGGAGACAACACCTGCAAGTCCCCAGATTATCTCCCGAAACCCCATCCCTACGCCAACTGTAACTGTTCGATCCGAGTTCCCAACCATCAATCGGTCCCGCCAGCAGCAAACGCTTACTTGCTTGGTCACTGTTGAGGTCGCAGGTAACAAATGGAGGCCGGACCCCGAAGACATCAGTTCTTCTCCACACCAAACACCACAGGTGACGGCCAAGATTGATGAAATTGCAGCTCGATCTTCCGCCTCGCGTTTCATTCCCTACGAGTCCCCGAGGTGCTGGAAGAGATGACCGAAAATCTGCGGAATCGGGTCGATAATTGGCATGGTTTGGACTTCAGCAGGTAAGTTCCACGCACGTTTCGTGGAGGTGAGACGATCTGGCAAGAAACGGATGATCTAATGAAGCTTGCCAAGGTTTGGACAATTGAGACTGTATGGCACACTCCGAGTTGGCAAAGACAAGGTCTCGTGGCAAGAGCTTGAGTGTTATCTATTTGCCGAGATGCTCATTTGCGTCAAGGAGAAAAAAGCTGCATCCTCAGCCCCCCACCACCACAGTGGGACGACGACAGCGGAGTGGCCCAGAGAACCACCCGGTGCACTCTCAAAGGCAGCATTCTCATCAAGAAGCATCTCAATGAGGTGTCTGAGACTGGGTCCATTGATGAGAATGTTCTGACTCTCAGCCTCTCTGTGACCGAGCTGCCGCAGTTCCATCTGCGATTCGATAACAGAAACCAGCTGAAACTGTGGAATCAGGCTCTCTTGGACTTGAATGCCGTCGAGCCTCC
Organism: Epichloe glyceriae; assembly: GCA_023658535.1. Lineage (NCBI taxonomy): Eukaryota > Fungi > Ascomycota > Sordariomycetes > Hypocreales > Clavicipitaceae > Epichloe > Epichloe glyceriae. Next base: position 5,492,614 of record CP098289.1, on the reverse strand, counting down.
GCTGATCCGAAGTCCTGATTACGATCGCGGAGAAATGTCGGAACCCGAGGAAGAGGCTGAATGGCAGAGATGGAGACCTCGGAGAGTTTCATCAACCACATCCTCGTGGGGACCGAAATCAGTCACCACTGCCCCTACGGAATACACCAACTTCGCCGTCAAGGCCCATCCATGCAGCTCCGTACACGTTCCCATCGATGTGGTTGTCGTCGTACCGATTTCCTCGTCTATGCAGGGCGTCAAAATCAATCTGGTTCGTGACGCGCTGAAATTTATGGTGAACACGCTTGGGGAACGGGACCGTATGGGACTTGTCACCTTTGGATCTGGTGGGGGCGGAGTGCCCATTGTTGGTATGACTACAAAGGCGTGGCCCGGGTGGACGAATATCCTCTCCTCCATCAGACCTGTTGGTCAGAAGAGTCATCGTGCAGACGTGGTAGAGGGAGCAAACGTTGCCATGGACCTGCTCATGCAGCGCAAGCATAACAACCCCATTGCAACAATCATGCTCATCAGCGATGCCTCCACCGCAGATGCCGACTCTGTGGACTTCGTAGTGTCGCGCGCCGAGGCTGCCAAGTGAGTGAAGTGACCCATTCATTCTGTGAGTGGCATCATGATTCGGAACATGACTGACGGAGTAATCGCAGGATCACCATTCACTCTTTTGGGTTGGGCATGACCCACAAGCCCGATACTATGATTGAGCTCTCAACAAAGACGAAGGCATCCTACACATATGTCAAGGATTGGATGATGCTGCGGGAATGTCTGGCTGGTTGCCTGGGCTCAATGCAATCATTATCACACCAGAATGTGAAGTTGAAGCTGAAGTTACCAGAGGGCTCGCCCGCCAAATTCCACAAGATCAGCGGCGCTTTGCAAACGACCAAGAGAGCGAGTGGCCGAGACGCGGAAGCCTCGCTTGGCGACCTCAGATTCGGAGACAAGCGCGACATACTGGTTCAACTCGCCATCACACCTGACAGTGCCTCTCAGGACCAACTGCCCCAAGACCCCTGGGACAACATCGTGTCTGGCTTGGAGGCCCTTGGCGGCTCCATGGACAATGATGCCGAGAGAACTTTGTCTGTTGAGGAGGTTCCGTTGGTACAGGCTGATTTGAGCTGGGGTGATATACTTCGTGAAGGCACCCTTCAACATATGCCACGGCCGTCGCTTTTGGCAATCACGATGCTGCCGCCGAGCGCGAGCCAGAAGAAGACATGGCAGAGCTCGCCACCAATCCCCCCCCCCATCCTAGCATTGTTCAGCGCCGGATGGAGTTGTTGACGTCGGACATGCTGACTCGGGCTTTGACTCTGGTGAGCCGTGGCCAGCACGATCGCGCCCACACCCTGTTGAGCGAGACGAGGTCTATTCTTAAAGGCTTGGGAAAGGGCGGCCTGCCTCCAGTGCCGCCCCGGGAAGCAAATCCTCCCCCTCCACACCCCATCCTAGGGTTGACTCGTCGCTGAGTCTTGCAGGAACACCTGACAGAAAACGCAGCCCGTCACCACCCACTCCAGCCACGTCGTCTGGCGGGAATGGATTTGCTCCAGCCCAGATTGGACAAGGCAGATCAACCGATGGCCTCGGCCTCGGGAGCGGTATTGATGCCGGCACGGTTGCCGCCTTGGACGCTGAATTGGAGAGCAGTCTAGAATGGATCAACCACCCGGCTGTCTTTGGACGAGATGGTCGCAAGGCTGTCTTGCAGGCGATTGGGGTCATCAGTTCCCAGCGGGCGTTTACCTTCCGAACGCCCATTGAGGGCCTGTGGTCTGGCCGCGTCACTGGCATCAAACGCATTGCCGACAAGAGCCGTGAGTGGCGGGAGGAGGGTGGTGGTGAAGGCGGAATCATGGAAGAAGCATAGTACCGCTTCTTTACATACTCGGTCCTCTCTCACCTGTTTCTTCTTGTTTGCCCCGAAAGGTTGGTGTCAGAGTTTGATTCACGATGGTCTGATGAATTCTTGTCTTCCTTTTCATTGGTTATTCATTTATTACGTCTTGAATGCATTCATGACATTTCACGGGCCCGATGTTATATTGGCCCTAGAACTGATTCACCTCCTACAGTGTTCGAGCAGAAGAACCCCAGCAACATTTCTCCTTCGTCTCACATACACACCATACCATATCCTCGTAATTTTATCATCTATAACCGTCTATACCCGCCGCGCTATATATTGTATAGTAGCACATGGCGAAATTTCTTTCTTTCGGTCCTGCACCTTTCAATTTCATTTTCCCGTCGTCGCTAAAAGAACGTACATCTCGCTCTCTTGCGAGAAGGGAAGGTCCGGCGGCTCCATATCATGGAAAGGAAAGCTGATGTCACCCGGGTGGTTTACGAAGAAGGGACATGATATTTGTCTTTACATCGCACTGGATTTTGTTTTTTCTAGGACGGAAGAGACCTGACGTAGATGAGTCGGTGTGCCACTCGGGCACTTTCAGGGAATACAATGTGCTACTCTTTTCTTTCTGGAATAGGAATTGCAATTTTGCGATTTAGATGGAAAAGGATGTATTTGGATTCCCCGCTAAAACTTGCCAATTTACTATTGAACCTCAATCTACAAAGAACAAAGGTTGACTTGTTTCATCTATGTGCCTACCTACCTACCTAGGTAAACAGCCCAATGGGCAGACATGCATGTACATGAATATTAATCTCAAGTCCAGCCTTGACTGAAAGCACTGGCGGATATGGACCAGATTATGACCTCGCCATGCATGGGGATAACAATTTGATCTAATTCGTCACATACAGGAGGGCATATAAAGACAAATCTCTTGGCACTATTCACCGCGAGATCATGGTCTTAAGCGTCATCATATGCCCGCCTGCCTTGGTAGTTCATCATTTGTTTTCCCATCCATTCATGGCCTCATTTCTATCCGCAACCATGTGTAACTTTTCCTTGTTCGTTCTAGGCCCACAAATACAATGAAGGTCCGTTCACGAGAGGCCATCTCTCTTGCAAACATCTTGTCACGTTACTGCGAGGACTGCTCCGACCCATCATTTGAAGCGAACATCTTTTACTTTTTTTGCTCACTCCCCTTTGTTTTTTGATTTGTTTTTTATTCATCGCCATGCGTGCCTACTATTTAGTCCTCATCCCAGTTCTGACGACACATTTGTTAGCACGCAGTTTGGAGAGGACGCGGGATTTGGGGTCAAGTGAAAAAAGGCATCATGATTGTGAGGGTATAGTTGAGTGCACACGTACGGGGTTGGGACCAGGAGGCTTAGGCCCACCAGCTTGCCTTGCCACAATGATCTGGTCGACGGATAATACTGTGCGGGCAGCTTCGGTGGCGAGCTTGATGGCCCAGGCTTTGGATGCCAGGAGATCGAGGATACCTTCCTGGTTGGCGTCGAGGGTTCCGGTTTTGTTGTTGTTCTAGAGCAAGGAGGGAAAGATTTTGTGAGTACTTTTTAGTTTGATTTTCCACCGTGATGGATGGGAACATGGGTAGTTACAAGTTGGTTTTCATGAGCGGGGAAAAACACGGGGGTGCACAGATAAACATACCTCGACGTCAATTCCAGTATCTCCATCCTCGTTCTTGTGGTGGGCGGCGTACAATCTGCTCAGAGCCTCGGTGGCGTCAAGACCACAGCTCTCAGCCAAGGTTCGGGGATGACCTCGAAGGCTTCACCGTACTTCTTGATGGCGTACTGGCTGAGGCCAGACGTCTTTTCTCCGTGAGCTTGTATCCTGGCACTGAGTTGAATCTCGGTAGCACCGGCACCGGGAACGAGGCGGGGGTCACGAGTGATAGCCTTGACAACGTTGACACCGTCGTCAACGGCGCGCTCGACATCATCTAGGTGGTTCTGGGTGGCTCCACGAAGGACAATAGTGGCGGTTCTGGTGATCTCGTCTTCTTGTCTAAAGACGGTGACGCGGTCACCTCCAATCTCGAGTGTCTCGACGATGTCGATGCTTCCCATTTCGTCCGGCATGGGGGCACCGAGTCTGGCGAGAGGGGTGGCACCTACGACGCGGCACACTCGGCGCAGCTCAAACTTGCTGAGAATTCTGATGCACAAAATGCCGTACCGGTTCAGGTAGTGCATGGCTAGATCACCAACCTTGTCGCCACAGACGACGACCCGCAGCCCAGAATCGTGCAGCCCCTTGATGGAGGTCTCGAGCTGAGCTTCCTCGCCCTTGCTGAAGTCCATCATCTCCTTGGCATTGTGCAGCAGAACAGTGCCCTTTGTTTCCGTCTGGCTGTTGTCGATAGGGCAGGTGAAAACACCGACCTTGGCTCGGCGGGCCTTCTTGACAGAACCGTCGGGCTCCTTGGGGAAGACCATACCCTTGACGACTCGGCTCTGTTCCAAATTACCGCCCATGATCTTGACGACACGGATGTTGTCGACGTTGAAGTTGGCAGGGGTCTTGGGAAGGACGGCCAGGACGGCCTCGGCGACAAGATCGGCAAGAAATTCCTCGTTTCCGTTCTGCTTACTCGCAATCACCGTTCGAATCGCCTTGCTCAGCTCCTCCTGGTCGCGGATGTCTTCAACCTTGTCGACAGCAAGCTTCTCCAGATTGTCGAGAGCAAAAATTTGCGCCTTTTCGTATCCGATGACGATATCTGAGGCCTTCAGACCCATTCGCAAAGGTCTTCGGCCTTGCGAAGCAGTTCACCGGCCAGAACAATGACCAAGTTGGTGGCATCGCCCATCTCGGCTTCCTGCTGCTGACTGGCCATGACGAGCAGCTTAGCAGCTGGGTGAACGACGTCGAGCTCGCGGAGGATGGTGGCAGCGTCGGAGGTCAAAATCATCTTTGCAGGTGGTTGATGACAATCTTGTTTCGGCCATAGGGACCAAGAGAGGTCTGGACGGTCGAGGCAATCGCCCGGCAGGCATCGATGTTGCGCAGAACGGCGCCATCTTCGGAATCATAGCTACGTGAAAGAGAGAGCAGAGAGCATGTGTTAGCAATCCGAGATGGACAAGTTCCAAAAGATTGCTTTGACGAGGGGTGCGATACTGGAAAGGCTCTCGCACAAAGGGTATGAAAGGCGGGATGAAGCACGAGGAGGGGCTGTGGCAGAACAGGGGTGAGGGGGGGGCAAAGATGAAAAAAAACGTACTTGTTGTAGCCTTGCTTGAAAAGGCCCGCATTGGGGGGCATTTGGAATGTTGAGAGACATGGCGGCGAGATGGTGAGACTGGCCAAGCTTGCAAGAGCTCACCTCGACAACGACGGGATGGGATGGGGAGGCTCTTCAGTCGGGCCCCGCTAGAAAATCTGTGGTTGTGGTTGTGGTTGTGGCTGTGGTCGTGGTTGTGGCAGCCTCGGGGGCAGCGTCAGCCAATCAACACACCAGACGATGGCGGGTCCAGCGCAGTCAACGAGTAATTAATTAATAATTAATATAACCTATAACCTCAGTCAACGCGCCAATCCGCCATCAAATCGCAGCCTCGCCGCATCGCCGCATCGCCCTCGTTGTCCCGGCCGCACCTTCCTTTCCACCTTTCCATCTTGCGCCCCCCCCCCTTTCTTGACCATCGATCAGGGCCATTGCTCTTCTTGATTCGACCTCCTCTTCGCCCCCCACGGGATTATTCCATTATATTGCTCCCTTCCTTTCCTTGCGCTGCAAGTCCAGTCTTCTTCGTCGTCATGGCGCCGCCATCATGTAAGCTATACTCAGACCTCCCTTGCGTGCCTGACTTTCATTTGTCCTTGTCCTTGTCCTTGTCCCAGCTCAGCTCATCAGCCATGCCATGCCGCATACCTTTGAATGTCGCGCGTTGTCTGCGCAAAGCCTCCGTTCTCGGTTTCCACACATCCACACCTCTTCTCTGATCCACCTTCTACTCTTTCAACACCATTCACTTTCACTTTTTTCCAACCGCAGCATCTGCGGCCTTGCCCACTCTCCGCGCGCATTTGTGTTTGCTCAGTCTCTGATCATACTACGCTCCCGTCACCCATTCGCCAGCCATGCCTCTCAAAAGAAAGTTTTCTGACATTGACGTAAACCCTGGCACAGCTGTCCCCCCATCGCTCCCTCCATCCGTCGAAGAGGCGTATCGTCGCAAGTGTGTGCAACTGAAGAACCGGACAAACGAGGTCGAGGATGCGAACGATGCGGCGAGGTTGCGCCTCGCGAGGATCAAGCGACAAGTCGAGAAGCTCCGGGTAGAGAGAGCGTTCCTGCTGGAGCAGCTTTCCAAACGCACCAGCGCCAATGTCGAGGATTCCGACGGCAGCCCAAGTCCACCACCAACGGTAAGCATCTCAGCTCCAACGAATGGGCATCGCAAGGACATTCCAGACCAGGCTTGGCGATCGGTGCTTCGTAGAGGAAGCACAGATCCATGGTCTAGCAGAATTCCCCATGCGTCGCTGCCCCCCTCCCCCCCTCGTGACGTTTGACTTCTAACTTGGTTTCCAGCCCAAGGATAAGCCATTGCGCATCAAGCGAGGACACAGAAAAACTACCCTACTGGATATCGATGGCAAGGCCACACCGAACAGCTCCTTCAAAGAACCTGCGTCACCATCAGAATCTCAAGCCAAAGGCGAAGCTGCTGAAGGATCCCCACCAACGGTGTTAGAAAATCTTCAAAGACGCCAAAAGCGCCTTCGCGCTGTATTGTACTGAGACCCGACCCATCCTCGAAGAGAGGAACAAGGACGATGATGGTGACGGCGGCGATGTCGATATTGATGAGGACCTGGCTCGTGCATGGGAGGATCTCCCAGCGGCAGAAAGGGAGGAGTTCCAGATCAAGTTTGAGGAAGTTACCAAGAAAGCCGAGGAGGACAAGGACGACGAAATTGATATCGACAATGATGACGGCAAAGACAAGGACGACAAAGAAGGTGCCGATGAAGACACTCCTGACAAGGAGAGCAGATCCCGCGATAAGGCAGAGACACAAGACGAGGATGTCGAGATGGCGAATTACGATACGGAGGACCAGGACCAGGACCAGGATCAGGATCAAGACGAGGAGACGCAGATGGACAAGGATGGCGACGACTAGACTCGTTTGGAAGAGATGTAACAAGATACAGGGAGGGGCAACTGACAACCAGCAATGCAAGGAGTTTTGTTTTCAATTTTCTTCCCTTTTCTAATTCTTCCAACTTGGCCTGTTCGTAAACTGGTCTGTTCCTGCAACTTCTCCAAAAAACAGTAGGCGTTACCGCATTTGCCATGGGATGTTATCAGTCACGGAATCATACAAAAGTACACACAAGTTTACACACGTCCCGAAGACTATTTTCCTATTCGCGCCATCTAGTAAGGGGATCCATGTAGTAGTGTCTAATCGGGACGAGGCAGTGAGCTGTCCTTTGCACACTGTATCCATATCCTATTCTTGGACGACGCTTTTGCCTTTGAATGTAATTGGTCCATAACTCCAAGATGCTAAATCGCCATGAAAAAATAAGGGCACATTCAAATAGGAAAAAGAAAGACGTGCCTATCTCATTGCCATTGGGACAAAATGCGACGGCACACTTGGCAATATATTGTTTTACATCTCGCCGGCCCACAGATCCACAGCTATGTTGATACATGCGACCAAGATTTCCATGGCAATTAGTACGATGACTGTCATGTGTTAACGTGGTGTCCCATAGAGGCCGAGGGGAGAAACGTACCTATCCATTCTAGTTTTTCGCCATGGCCATGACTCAACTGGTCTTTCAAAACGGCTAACAAATCCGCAATTACATCTAGACGCTCGTTGAGCAGGCCCACACGCTGATCCATTTCGAGATAACTCCGTACGGCTTGGTACACGGGTTCGAGCTGGGGCTCCACCCAGAATAGTTCGGGGGTGTCGAGGACAGACCCGTTGAGGTGGATGGCTATGCGAAGGATGAAGAGGTCGCCGATCTGCATGTTGATTTGTTTGCGGGACAAGTTGATTTTGCCCGTCAGGGCAATGTGTGCGGGTATGTCTTTGCAGGTTTCGACAGTCGTGGCAATGAGTTCCTCGTAGAGGGACGTCTGATACCCAGAGTAAGTAGGTTGTTTGAGGAATGGAGAGGGGGATAGGGATGGTGGAAGGAGGCGTGTGTGATCAAGGGAGCTTTTCAATCTTTCAATCTTTTCCTTACCTTGACGCTTTGGGCGAGGGCGTGGGAGATGGCGAGCTTAATCATGTAGTTGTTCTTGTCTCGCAATGTAATGAAGTCGTTGTATATGCGGGCCTGGTATTCGCGCGTGTAGTAAAAGTTGAAAAGTTCCGTCTCTATATCATCTGGCGCTAGCTTTTCTAATTCGAATTTGGCAATCTCCTTGAGGAACTTGGCCTCTTGTGCTTCCGTCATGCCCCATATGACCACGACGCCATAGTCAAAGAGAAACACTTCTGGAGTGTGAACCTGGGTATCAAAATCTAGTGTGTTTCCATCCGCCGGTGCATCCTCGGTGGCACTGGGTCCTAGCAGGGTTTCATTGCCCATGTGAGACGGGTCGGGAAAGTCGCCCGTGGAAAATGCATCTCCATATCCAGAGTCAAGTCTGTTATTTTCTAGGCTGAGTGTCTGGTGGCGGCGTGCTTCTTCTTCCATGGACTCGCCGCCTGTTGAGTGGCGGCGTCCGTAGCTGCTGACAGGATCATGTTGTATCCTGCTTGGTTTGCTGTATGAATATGGGGTGTAGATGCACTCGTCAATCAATTTGGGATTGGCGCCGCGTGTCTTGCCTCGTCCTTTGAGGAAGCGCATCAAGGAGTCCATCTGGTACTTGCCGGCGGTGCAGTAGGCAGTGACACGAGGAAGACGACCGCGATCTCCCTTGCCTAGACGAGCGGCGTCTCTTCTCGCAGTCGGATCTTTAATTCTGGTATACTGCGAGTAGACGTCACGCCCGCTTTCTTCGTCTTCGCCATCTTCGATATCCGGGTTGGGCAGCAGCTTGAGCTTCTCCGTCTTCTTGGTACTTCGCTGAGGTCCAATCTTGGGTCCTAGATGGGGCTGCACGAGTGCCGGAACACTGCCATGGCTGTTTCGTCTCTTGAGCTTGTTGTTCAATGCTGTGAGCACTGGGCCTCCAGTGCGGGCCGTCCCAGCTGGTAAGCTGCCAACAGGAGCATGGCTGCTTCGAGACAAGTACGACTCGGGCTCAAAGGTCCTTGTGACAGGGTCGGGGCTGAATGTGACTGTTCTCGTCGTCCGCGGCCGGAACTCTTCGCCATCGGGGTTAGACGGAATCAAAGGCGTGTTCTCGCTGATGACTTGAGGTTCCATGATGCAAATTCAGGCGGAATTGAGGAGACGGGAGGTGCTGAATATGGCGAGAAGGAGTAGTAGTAATAGTACGAGTATCCGCAATAGGTATACTCGTGATGGAGGCGTTGCAACGACCAAGTGCAGTGGTGACGGACGACCCGCGGCTGGCGCTGGTTTGGCAGCTTTTAGTCGCACGGCCGGGTTGATGGTGATGGGTTGACAAGACGCCAGCGCGTCGTGCCAAAGCAGCCGACAAGTAGTGCAGTTCGAATGCGTTGAGCCAAGACAATGTGATGAGGGAATCTGCGTGGTGTCCGTCTCTGTATGTATTGTATGTATGAGAGAGAACCGTGTTGGACTCGAGAGACGACGTCGTCATTGGATCTTTTAAAGCAAAGCAAAGTTGGAGCCAATCCGGCCGGGAGAGTAAATTTAGGCGGGGCGGCTCCATCCATCCTGGATACCCACCCCATCGTGCAGCTTCCACCTGCTCCTATTTGTTGACACGCACGAACATTGCATTTGCATCGACGCAGAGTCAGACACCTTCCTGATGAACACCTCCGGCCGCCGAGACCCGGCAATCGGACCATCCTGAAGGCCCTTGACTTCCGTATAAACTCTTTGAATCCTGATAACAGTCTGTAACCAACGCCACACAAATGGAATGTATCTTCGACCTGATCATGCCGAGTCGAGGCTTTCCATCCTCCGAGACCTCATCCGCGCATATCCCCCCGGCGTGCTGACAACCGCCATCCATTCTGATTCCCGACCCTTCATCCAGGCCACTCACCTCCCTGGATCTTGGACATCGAGGATGAATCCAGTGAATCCGAACTGGGTGTTCTCCGCGGCCACCTGGCCCGCCAAAACCCCCACGGCAAAACCATGATTGACGCTGTGACTGCCCGCGGCGACGGTTCCAACGACGTCCTCGAACAAGAAGTCATGGTTCTCTTTACTGCCGCCCCAGCACACTACGTGACGCCCAAGTTCTACACAGAAACCAAGCCCTCCACCGGCAAAGTCGTGCCCACTTGGAACTACGCCGCTGCGCAGGTCTACGGCAAGGCCAAGATTTACTTGGATTCCAAGTCGGACGAGACGTCAGACTTTCTGGGACGCCAGATCACGGATTTGACAAACCATGCCGAGACGTCCATCATGGTCTACACGGGCGAGAATGGACGGCCGCGACAGTGGGGCGTGACGGACGCGCCGGAGCGGTATGTCGACATTCTGAAGAAGAGCATTATTGGTATCGAGATTGAGATTACCAAGCTGGAGGGCAAGTTCAAGATGAGCCAGGAGATGAGTAAGGGTGATCGCGATGGTGTTGTGGAAGGGTTCGCCAGTTTAGGTACAGATGTGGGCAGGGCTGTCTCAACGGTTGTCCAGGAGACAAGTGAAATGAGGGAGGCTTCGAAGCGATAAGGTCACTTGCAAATAGACCATGAGGAAAGTTGCAGTTGAGCTTGCCTGCCTCGCTTACGTGCTGCCTCTTATACCGTGTTCGTGGCAACGACGAGATCGAGTATGACACGACAATGATATTGGATCCATGTCGTCCTGGAAGTCCCGTCAACCAATAGCGTTTTGTTGTGCAGCTTCGATGGCACACTGCTGAGAATGACGGCTGAACACTAGAATATTACATCGTCACATAATACACTTGACCTGCAGCACCAGCTCAGCCCTCAATCGTCTTTACATCAATCATGAAACCCGCTCCGTGCAGACGATCCACGTAGCTCTGACCCAAGCACGCCGGCGTATACGAACCACCATCTAACTCGAGATCTTCCTCTAAAATGGTCAAAGCACCCTGTGCGAGAAACGCGCCCGTGACTGGCTACCAGTTAGTGTCTCTTTCCAATCATGTGTAACAACGTGTGTGTGTTTTTTTTCTTTTTTTTTACTGGGAATTGGGGGGTTCACACTCACGCGCATACAAGCTTCCGTGAAACCAAGCACGACAGAAGGCCTGCTTCCCAGCTGGATTGCTGTCTATATCTGGCGTCGCTGTTCCACGATACTCTACCTCTTCTCTGGCCATGTCCCCCCCCCCTGCTGACGCCCTCTCCTGGCTGATAGACAAATCTTTTGACCAGACTCCTCAATGGTGGGACACACACCAGAAGCAGACCACCGATGGCCAGGGCGAAATGAACGGCGATGCCATGCAGCCAGTTTCGTGCTTTGAAGTATTCCACCCACGTAAACCTTGGTCCATAGAACTCACTCTTTCGGCTGGGGATCTCGTGCAAAAGGCCCCAGGTTCTCGTGACTACAGCTTGGTCTGTCTTGCCCGCGAGAGAAGTGGTAACGATTCCCAAGTTGGGCAGTGATGTCACACCCAGAAGCCCTTGAAGCAAGGACTTTCGCGGCCTTGCTCCCGAGGTATGGGGATCGGGGACGTCGCGTACGGCGTGGTTGCTTCCATCACCTCCTTCATCGGGAAGTGTTCAAAGTGTACCAGGACGGTGGCCAGGGTGCCTCCAGAGGGCTTGGAGCTGTTTCAAGTCAGACACGAAAACACATATATTACCTGCTCGGCTTACAAGTTGCAACGTACGTGAGCTTGTGGATGGTGACAACGGCGTCCTTGGTCGCGGCCTTAAGGTCCTTGCGCAAGTGTTGCGCCATGGACCATGTCACCAAATCGGGAGGTGCGGACTCGATGCCTGTTTGAGGCAGCATGATGGCGCCGGTCTTCCTTGCGGTAGCTTCATACTTCTTGATCATGCGGGCAACCCATGGGACCTCGCCAGTGCAATCGAGATAATGTGTGCCTGTTTCGGCACAAAGCTTGAAGATGGGCTCGCCGTGCAGACAGTACGGCCCAACAGCGGTGATGATGACAAACGCTTTCTCGACAACAGCCTTCAGCTCAACCTCGTCATTTACATTGGCGAGCTCGACACCTGCACGAACTATCAGCAGCTAGTTTCCAAGTTGAGTTGATCATGTCTGGAGTTTCCCGAATCTAACAATCGAGCATCGCAGACTTACTGGGTGGCAATCTGTCAGGATTCAGTTTCTGGCATTCTGCAATCACATTTTGGAGCTTCGACTCTGAACGTCCTGCAACAGCCCATTTCAGATTCACGGGTAGATGTGTGGCGATGTGCTCCGCCGTCAATTGCCCAGTGTAACCTGTAGAGCATAGCTGTCAGCATGGGTTTCAGACTAAATGTTGGGGCAGAGGCAAAATACAACGTACCTGTAGCTCCAAGGAGAACCAAGTCATAGTGGCGCCCATGTTTTTTGACGGCCATTGGTGCGACACTGCGAAAAAATAGCTTCCAGAGCCTCGGGTGCGCGTAAGTGAGTCTGGTCACTCTGGTGCTTTGAAGAGAGGGGGAAAATTTATGATTGAACAGAAAATGCCAACGATTCGGAATTAGAAGATATCATCAAGCAAAAAATATAGTAACTATAGAAGAAGAATGAAGGTCACTCTTGTATGTTTAGTTTCATGGCATCATTGCATCATTGTATCAGTAGAAAGCATCACACTAATACCGATCAGGCTGTAACTGCGGGCCGCACGGGAGTATGAAGCTCCGGCGAGAAATGTGTCATCAGGTGATATATCATGTGACCTTTAACCTTCCTTTAATCCACCCTACCCACAGCGAACTGAAGGGCAGGAAAAATTTAGGTGTGGACCGTCGTGCTATGTATTTTCGCTTGCTCCAGTTGCGCTCACGTGCTTGCCCTAAGGAAAATCACAACTCCAGCACATTTTGGGTGGACGCAGCCGCAACCGAAGTCGAGCGTCAAACACCTACCGCCCGTCACTTGTTGTCTTCCAACCCAACGACAACCCTCACACATAAATCAAGATGACCAAGCGAACCAAGAAGGTCGGCGTGACGTATGTATTAAGCGCAAACAATACAACTTTACATCATATACATGTGCTAACATTGTCTGCAGCGGTAAATACGGCACCCGGTAAGTTTCTATCACGAAGTTTTCCTCCAAACAGCCATGACTACCCACGACACACTCGAGTCTCGACCATACGACGACGTTTCTGGCTCTGGTTTTGTGGGTGTGTTGGCCATTTTGAACGCTGGTCTCAGGAGAACATCAATTCCTTGTGATGAAGCAATGAAAATCGCACACGCTATCAAGCCAGGGCCAGCACGACAATTGAACATCCAATCACACACGCATGCCCGCCAGTCATAAAAAACTCTGAATTGCGAGAGCAACGCCAGAGCTAATGAAATATTGTACAGTTATGGTGCTTCCTGCGAAAGCAGGTGAAGAAGATGGAAATTACGCAACATGCGAAATACACCTGCACCTTCTGCGGCAAGACCAACGTTCGCCGCCACTCCACTGGCATCTGGAACTGCAAGTCCTGCAAGCGCACCATTGCCGGCGGCGCCTACGTTGTTGCGTACGTACAACCCCGAATCACGGATGGAAGAAGAACCTGAAAAGCGATTTCCCGAAGCTGGATGTCCGAAGCCTGCAGAAGCATCCAGTCAGAAAGGGGAACACTGATCAGGGGCATTTCATTCCAATCCTTGTTGCCCAAACGGACACTGACCAAATGTAGCACCCCTGCCGCCGCTGCCATGCGATCAACTTTGCGACGACTGAGGGAGATTGCCGAGGTATAGAGGAAGTGCATTGTTTATGACGGGGGAGGGGGGATGTTACGGATTTGCTTTTCGGTCTGGTGTACGGGGAACATGGTTTGCGTGCCTGCACTACGAGTTGACGAAATGGGCGTCGACATTCGAACTTGGGTCACAGAGGCCGGTCGATTAGCAATGGAACAAAAAACAAAACGATTGCATGGTCTCAGACCCCATTACGATTTATGACTGCATCGTGTCGCTGCGCAGATCAATACTTGTATGTGGTTGCATGACGCTGTATCGGTGACATGCGATACTAGTGCAACACCTGTCACGGTCAATGTGCTTGGTTGGGCACGTTGCCTCGGACGAGACGAAACAATCCTTCTCGGGACGAGCTATCCGGACGGAGATGCACCATTGAGCCTCAATACTTCAGTGATCTGCTTGCGGCCCCCAAGCAAACTCCCCAACGTTCCACTTGAAAAGCATTTCGATTGTCGATGAGACTGACCGTAGAACCTTCCACTGCGTCAAGCACCTCCTCTGCAACATTGCAAGTACACGAGCATGGAAATTTATTCATGTCTAAACACCCGAACGCCAACTTACTACATAGATCTAGGAGACTCTCTTGTTCTTTCGTGTCTCATTTTCTCCATCAACGTACGCTACCATATTACGTTGGATTGCACAACAAGGGGCTCATCAGTACCGCCAGCTGAATAATGGCCAAAGTACAGTCAAACCATGTCTCATCAACACAGCTCGTTCTCCCACAACGAAGAAGGGGCCATGACTTCTAGCACCTCTCGAGTCATGCTCCTGGGCCTGGACAAATCACTGATTGGGAACACGAACCCACACCAGTCGTCGTCAGGTCCGCGCAATGCCATTGCATCACCAAAACAAATTACAAATAACATGGCGTGGTAGAAGTGGAAACTACAAGAGGTTGTCGGGTGACGAGAGGGATACCGAAAGCTGGAGAACCCACTCACACTCACAACCCCGCCCATGACCCCCCGGTCTGACCGAGTCCAAGGTCAGGGATAAATCACGCATCGTGAGAGAAGTCAGAACGAACCCATGGACATTAGCATATGACTATCAACAAGGTTGGATTCCTTTCTATCCCTCCTGGCATTGACCCTACTAATTGAATCCACCAGAACAATGTGCGGCTCGAGAGAATACTTGGACGAGGCAACGGCCACAGCGCACCGCAACGAAGACGCAAGGGCGTCACGTGAGCCGTTTTGGGGTTTGGAGGGGTCCCGGACGCCTTGCTAGACCACTGGATCCCGATCCCTACCCGGTATGTATTCCATGGTGTCGAGAGCAGATGGAAATTCCTACTCAAGTCATCTATAATGGTAATACCTACTTATGTCATGGCATACCTAGTGCCTACATGTTTCTGCATTCCATGCAAAAAAAATGCAAAGTGTATTCATGCTATCCTGAACAAGGTCATGATTTTACCTGTTTCTGCCTCTGAGTATGCGTAGGTAATCCGTGGATGGTACGATTAACCACCTCGTGCTGCGACGTTGTTCTATCCTGTCTGCCTGGATACCTAGGTCAGGCCGCCACCCGTCCTCACCTGGTCGTCGACCGGTGTCTGTCTGTCAGATGCTCCCCAGCACTTGACTTGAACCTGCCGCTAATGTAATAATGGATGTAAGATGGATGTAAGATGGATGTATTGGATGTGGCGTCTTCGGTGTCTGTAGCCGCTGATTGGTCGCGTGGGGACCCTCCAGCCTCTTCCTCTGCGTGCGCTAATCGCGAGTCGGTGGCCCGCTGTCTCTTGCGCTGGGAGCTGGGTCGCGGCTACGGAGTAACAGCAATATTAGTGCATGCAGCCCCTCCACTCCATCCACTCCACGCCGCTGCCGCTGTCTCGACGGCCTCCTCAAAAACCCTCTCTCTCCCAGAACAACAACTCCTCTTCTGTCCCGTGGCCAACTCCCACTCACTCCAGTCTGCTGGTCCACGCTGCTCTGCCCACCCGCCCAAGCCCGCTGTACCGCCAGCACCCAGCACCCAGCACCCAGCACCCAGCACCCAGCACCCAGCACCCCCAGCACCCCCAGCACCCCTGGCGCCCCCCCCCCAACTCTTCCCCACTCACAGTCCGCAGTCTGCCCCAGCTTCATTCAGTCTGCTGCTGCTGGTGTCAAATCGACGGTTGGTTGCCCTGCTGCCTTTCGCCGCTGCCAACAAATCGTCTGCACCTCGTTTTACATGTTTTCATCAAATTCGTCTCTACACTATCCAACCTGGCGTCATGAACGAGCCTGAACAGTGCATCATATGCCTGGATCTCCTACCGCGTCCCTTGTCCTCGACTTCGCCCTCGCCCTCGCCCTCGCCCCCCCCCCGGCCGTGAACGCTGTTCACAATGCCGCCGCCGCCGCCGAAGTGACAGACGCTCCAGCATCAGACTCGGCCACCACAGCCGTTGCCGCTGCTGTCAACGAGACAAGCCATCTCGACATTGTCGCAGCTCTAGACGGATGCGAGCATGTCATTCACGATGCGTGCATTCGATCATGGGCTCAAAAGACAAATACCTGTCCCATTTGCAGAACACCCTTCCACTTTGTTCGCGTCTACAACGGTGTAGATGGTATGTGTAGCACCACCTGCCCACCGTCATTTTACCACCTCTGCCCAGCATCACGAACGAGGGAGAGAAGGGAGAAGAAGAAGAAGAACTATTTCACATTTGCTAACATCACATTCCATTTCTCCAGGCACCGCAGTCTCTACGTACGATGTCAAAGATAAAAAACAAGTGGCCGAGTTTGATGTCCAGGCTTGGATGGGCGATAACATCGCAGAAGAGGACGAGGACGAAGGCAACCCTTGCCCCATTTGCAACTCAGCTGAGCGAGAGGACATTTTACTGTTATGTGACAGTTGTGATGCCGCCTACCACACGCATTGCATTGGGCTGGACCATATTCCTGAGGGTGACTGGTATTGCATGGAATGTGCTCACCTGTTCCAGCTCACGACTGATCGCCATGATCGCATTGATGCTGAACCTGTCTCTCCGCGGCCTCGGGCGCACTTTCAGCGTCCAAACCCTCGAGAAGTACGAGGCTTTCATGTAAGGACACGTCATCGTCTCAGAAGAGCCCGCAGGCAAGCTCGCAATGATGAATGGCAAGGCGCCTGGGGCCAGTTCTCCGGTCGTTTCTACGAAATGAGCGATCTTGATCTTGACAACCACGATGACGAGGACGATGACCTCGAGCAGTTTCGTCGCTTTCAACAGCTTGATCGTCGAGAACTGCAGCGATGGCAGCAGCGCATGGACATCGCCCATCGTCTCGGTGCACGAGATACCTTTGCCAGCACTATCCCACCACAAATAAGTGAACGCCTGCAACCACCCCCCACCGCCTATCGAAGAAACTCGTGATGAAAGGCGCGCGTGGGGAGCCTTCAACCGTGCTAGAGACACAGAATCTAGTACCACCACAACTCGAAAGCGCAAAAGTCGGTCCGTTACTGCATCACCAGCAGAGCCAGCGCAAGAGCCAGAGAGAAAGTTGAAGCGTCCGCGAACTAGAAGGCTGCCTACGCAGGCCGAGGCCTCAACATCCGCTTCATCTCCCGCAATTTTGGGTCCGTCAAATGCGCGTCCAACAAATGGAACCACATCGCTGGGGAATGGCGTTACTCGCTTGAAAGCACCACACCTCTGGTGTCGTCGTTACTCAAGGAACTGGAGCCTTCGGAGCCAAACCCATTATCTGAGGACGAGACCCCAGTAATGACACCGAGCTGGCGAGTTCCTCCAGAAGCTTCGTCGCCGGCACTTTCGCCCTCGCCTTCAAACCATAGTAGCCCCAGGGCTCTATCGTTGACTCCGCCACCACTTCCCCGTCTTGGCGGTCGGCCTACATCTCCGACGTTGTCACTCAGTACTCACATTGAACCTCGATATCCTCCTGCAAATTACTCTCCCACTCGATCTAAAAGTGATGACGGGGAATCCGAACCACGCTCAGCCAAATTTGACTCTCGTCCCCTCGAGTTGCGTCAGCCCCGGCCTCGCCGTGCTCATCAAGTCTCGTCCCGAAGTGAAGACACATCGCCAACACGGTGGACAATGACGCAAGAAGAGAAGAAGAGCATCAATGATATTGTCAAAACCGCTCTTCGGCCTCATTGGCGAGCGCAAAAGTTGACCACCGAGCAGTATGCAAACATAAATCGTGACATTTCGCGAAAACTCTACGACGAAGTGAAAGACGCATCGTCGCTCGATGACCAATCCCGGCGAACGTGGGAGAGGAGGGCCACGCAAGAGGTGGCTCAGGCTGTCGCCGAACTCCCGGCATAATCACAGGTACACACAAGATGAGGACTTTTCGTTAGCCCCCGGCGTTTTTTCAAGTTAAGCGGATAGCCTTCGCGGTGATTAGATACCCAGGTTTTTTTGTACTTTTTTCCACTTTGTACTTGTCCCATTAATGAGGATTTCGTCTGTTCTGCTTTGGACACGAGGGTTTGTGGCGTAACTTTTATGCAAAATATTGATTGCATCTGATCATAGTACTGGGGAAGGTACATTTTGATGTCCATTCGAAATGAGGGATGACATATTGTATTTGTAGATCGTTTGAACGCTTCATCCTCATTTTTTGGCGTTGGCTGCCGAGGCCATGAACAATTATGTTAACATTGGCGATTTACACGACTATGGTTGCGATAGAAAGCAATAGTAGTGTTTCAATACCTAAACACATTTAGCCGTGAAGCTCGACATTTTTCAAGGTGGGAGAGGTTGGGGCAGCAGATGAGCACCTGTTGGAACGAAAGTGAAGCATCCCAAAGGGCTCATTCTGCTGTCTCAAGATCTACTCCGTACTCCCGGATGGGATTCCGGGTTTACTCGGATCATGTTGTGAAAACTCCACAGAAAAGAAAGATCAATTCACTCGCGTGAGGAGCGTTGATTTGAAGCCACGTAGAAGTGGGGATGGGGACGAAAGGCCACCGATTAAAAAAATCGCAACATCTAACTTGAGTAAAAAAGTGCTTTTTGCGTGTCAGCAGTATCTATCTAACAGGACCCGGTATGAAATTTCAAGGCAGGCACCGCTAGCGAAAAGACTGCTCTGGAGTTCACTCTTGGCACTCGCAAATGATCAGGACGTTCTGGAGGTGGAAACAGGTCTTGACGATAAGGTAAATCGTGCCTTGGGTGGAAGAAGAAGAAAAGAAAAGTGGGAGATGGGGATGCGACAAATTTTGCTATGAGGACCAAGTGGGCTGGCCGGGCAGGGGTTGCCTCAGGCACTCATCAACTCAATGAAGAAGGAAAATGGTTGGTTACCTAAGCCGCCGTTCCTTGTTCCTTGTGTGTGGAAAGGAAAGGTACGTACCTCCAGGAACCATTACAGGATTCCAGGTGGAAACTGAGCAGGAAAAAAAGTTGCAAGACACGACAAAGGTGGTCAATTTCTGGCCCTCTTGGACGAGGACTTGCATCTCCCCACAGCCGTCATCACCATGACTGCTTCAAGCAGGGGCGGCGCGCCATGCAATCCATATTTTCAGGTAAGAATCAGCATTCCTGCATTGCTATCGAGTCAGCAGCAGCAGCAGTAAGGGGACGGACCGAGGGGGGGGCCAATGGAGGAAAGTCCCAAGATTCTCAGAAACTAACCTCACACAAACAAACCGCAGGCTCTCCCAATGTGTGCTCAAGATGCGCCACGGGCTTCACGCGAGTGCCTGCCCGTCTGTACTCGGCCACCCCCCGTCACAAGCTCCGAGACGACGTCCTCGGAAGGAACCGTTCCTCCTCCTCCGTCGCCAACGCGAGCGTCTTCAGCCTACGACGTTCGATCCGGCTTGATCCTGACCCGGCCGCCGCTGCTGACCCGCAAACTGCACTCGTTCGAGAACGCCTTCTTCTTCTACCAGAAGCGGTTGGAAGAGAGGCTCAACACGCCCTTCATCACGAGCATCTACTTCAAGCCCGACACGGCCCGCCAACTAGATTGGAACCTGAAGGTGAACGAGCGCAAAGGCACAGTCGCCAAGGATATCGGCGTGTACAAGGGCAAGGGCTCAACAGCGTGGGATGACGAGCTCAAAGTCGGCGACGACCTGAGCAGCCAGGAGAGCGTGCTGAACAGCCTTCTCAAGGATGCGGAAGCTCGTGTTAGTGATGACGCCGAGGTCATTGCCCCCGAGGACGTGGTTCTCGTCGAGAGGCCTATGGAGAGGAAAACCGAGGCTGATGAGAAGGGCGACGTGAAAAGATTGGACAGACAGCTCGAGAAGACGCTGTACTTGGTTGTGAAGGGCAAAGATGGCTGGGGTTTCCCCGCAGATGTCATTTCCAAGGACGAAAACTTGCACGAGGTGAGTGCTTTACTTTTTTTATTTTTTCTTGGCATATAATTACGCCTCACTTCGCCTCGTCGTGAGGAACAACCAACACAGGGACTTACGGGGAGGAACAGACCGCCAAGAGAGTCTTAGATCAAGCTGCCGGCGTCAACATGAACACCTGGATCGTCGGCCGTGTCCCCGTCGCACATGTCGTCAAGCAACCTGTTCAAGCCGCCGACGGGTCCGTTACAAAACGAGGCCAAAAGACTTTTTTCCTCAAGGGAAGAATCATGGCCGGTCAGGCCGATTTGAAGAATAACCCTTTTGGATACACCGATTTCAAGTGGTTGACGAGGGAGGAGCTGGAAAAGGAGCTGTCGCCCGAGTATCTCAGGGGTGTGCAAAACATGATGGCAGACAGGTAGAAAGAAAAGGGGTAGCGTCATCGTTACGATACGGAGCAAGAAAAAGAGGCGGGGCGCCCGGGGTTAACGAAAATAAAACCCTACATATACAATGAGCCGTTATTCACACGGCGCATCTTTGTAAACTAGAACTGGTGTATACATTTTGTACAGCATACCAAATATAATGGTGACTTGAGGATTTTCCACGTGTCGCAAATTGAGTATCCTGCGTAACAACAAGTGTCATTCATTCTTTGGGCTACGTATTCACAACTCCCATGTTATCTTGGAAGCTGGCAGCATCAATTCTAAATTCAGGTCTATCTTCCTCCGAAGCCCGCCCCGAACAAGCCTTGTTCGTTCGAAGAGCTTTCGGCAAGCTCTGGCAGTTATTCAGACGGCGCATCAAGCCAAACTCGTACAGGCATAGACACATCAAACATGCCATACAGTACATGTAATTCCCCCCAAAAAAATTGGGTGTTCTTCAACGCCGCAACTCCAGCTCCCTCCACCACTTGAAGAGCCTAACATCGCCATGCAACAAGATATAACAAAAGCCCTTCTGATACAAGAACATTCGTTCATGATGTTCCAGTAGGCTTGGCTTGTCCCTCAACGAAGCTGAGAGCTTCTGTCGTGGGCACGCAGTTGATAGAGCTCGTCTTGTTGTGGAACGTCACACCATAGCATTTGTCTGCCACATGAACAATCTCGGGCCGGAAAGTAGTGCAGATGAACTGAGTGCCGGCCTCGTTTGAGATGGATTCCAGTAGCGCGGCGACGGCAGTTCGGTATTGGGCGTCCAGGTTGGCATCTACTTCGTCAAAGATGACCATGGGACTGCTCTCGGTTTGCTGGAGAGCAAAGATGAGACACAACGCGCACAAACCTAAAGGCAAAAAGAAAAAGAAAGAAGAACACGGTTTAGTAGTGATTCTTGGTTTGCCATCATCTCGGGAATTCAATCGGACTTACTCTTTTGCCCACCACTGAGTTGCTGGATTCTTTGCTGCTCATCAAGTTCTTTCGAGTTGAACGAGACGCTGATGCCGACGCCAATGTAGTTCTCGACACTGCCACGGGCCTCCTCATCAGACTCATCAACGTCTTGGCGACGATCGGCCCTTCTTTGGATGACCAGTCGTCCATGTCCTGCGGGAACCAGTTTGCCAAAGATGGTCGCAAACTCCTTGGACACCTGTTTGAAAGTCCGCTCAATGGCTTCGTCCTTTCGTCGATCCAAGTGCTCAACCAGTTCCTCAATGGAGTCCTGAGAAGCGTCCAATTCCTTGCGTCGCTTCATGAGCTGATCCTGTTGCGTGGTGAAGTTGTTGTACTGTTCAAAGGCTTTCTTGTTGACATGCTTGTACTTCTTCAGTGCTTCATTGACCTTCTTCAGCTTATTGGTAATCTGAAAAGTTCTGTGTCAGTATTTCGGCCACGGTTTGAACATGGGCGCCTCAAACTCACCGAACTGGCCTCCATATTATCGTATTTGTCAAATGCCTCCTCGGGAAGCACACCCAAATCTCTGATGTTTTTGGCACATTCTGCAGCCTGTGCAGTAAGAAGAGCCTTACGCTGCAGAGTCTTCTCCATCCTCTTTTGTTGCTTCTCTATTTTCGTGGAAATCTCATTCTGAATCTGCTCTCGCTCCGATTTTTTCGGAGCTCAGCTCGTCAATTTGAGCAGTGACGTGGTCCATCTTGTCTTCTGTCTCTCGCAGACTGGCTTCAATGCCTTGCAATGCCTTCTGAGCAGTCTTTAACTCTCGTTGAGCTTCCTTCATGCCTCCGGATGCGCCCCTGATGCCGAGTTCTCGAAGGCCTGGCCGTTCAACTGATCGAGTTTCATTTGAAGATTCTGACGCAAGTCAACTTCAAGGAATTGCTTCGTTCTCTCGAGCTCTCTCCGTTCATTGCTCAAATCATTCCATTGCTTCTGCAGTTGTTGCGTCATGTTACTGAGCTGCTCCAGCTCCTGTTCTTCTGCTGAGGTGAGGCTATTTTTTGAACTCGGTTCCTATCTCAGCCTCATGCGCGGCCACCTCTTCCATGAACCCGTTCATATTCTTCTCCACTGCGTCTCGGCGCTTGATAGCGGAGTCGAGATGAGACCTTTCGTTTTCAACATGGCCGGACTTGTTTCGCAGTTCGTGTTTGAGGGGCTCGAATCCATCGTCTGCCTGCCTTAATTGCTGCTCCATCTTTTGCAATTCCGACATGGCTCCTGTGATTTCTTGATCCTTGCGTTCGATCTGCTGGCGCAATTCGCGTGACTGGGCAATCAAATTCTCATACTCTTCTCGCCACTTATTCGCGGAGTGAACAGCTTCGAGACGCGATTTTCGGGGATCAATGTAACCACCGGTCAGGGCACCTCTCTTGTTCGTTGTATCGCCTTCTGCGGTGATGCCATCGACGCCATGACTGCGAGCGTGTTGAGCCGCGACGGCCAAATTAACACACACTACAGTCTTTCCGAACACCTGCTGGAAGGCCTTCTCGAATTTTGTGTCGTATTTTATCTTGCTGATAAGAGGCACCGCGTCATTGGATCGAGGAAAGTTGACCTGACGTGGTCGCAATTGCGCCAATGGCATGAAGGTGACACGGCCGCCACGTGTTTTATACAAATAGTCCGCCAAATAGGTAGCGGTGTCGGCGTTGTCGACGACATAATGAAACAGACTTGCTCCCGCAGTCTGTTCAACGGGGAGTCTGTATGCATCATTGACCTCGAGCAAGTCGGCCAGAGTTCCGTAGGCACCGGGAATATCCTGTCCCTGCTTCAACCGACGGATGGTAGCCAGACCGCGAGCTGTTGCACCGTCTACCGCATGGGACAACTCCCGCTCAGCTTGTTCCTTTTCCTGGCGGGCATTGGCAATGACAGAGTTCAGTTTGTCCTCCTCGCGGCGAATGAGCTTCCTCTCGTCATTCAGTCTATCCAGGGTGACCCTAGCTTGGTTTGCCTCGTCGGCCATCAAAACTCTGTCGCCACTCCAATTAGCTAATCGGGATCTCAATTGCGCTACCTCTTCCTCGGTCTGCCGAATGGACTCTTGCACTCTGCCAACCTCCTCTTCGGCCTCCAGCTTGTTCGCTTTCTGTGCGCTGATTGTCAGATTTAACTCCTCGACTTCTTGTTTCAACCATGCGTCCCGCTCTGACTTGTTCTTAAATCGTGAGCCACGGCTTTGCTTGGCGAAGAGACGCGCCCTTGAAGCTTCAGCTGTGTCTAGTTGTCGCCTGATTTCATCCTCCTCCTGCTTCTTCTTCTTGTACTCGGGCAGGATCTTAGCCAGCTGTTTTTTCCTTTTGCGACATCTCGGACCGGACGGAATGCAGATCCGATTCGTGCTGCGCTCGCGCCTGTTCCTGTGCCGATTGCCCATCCTTTAGATTCTTGACTTTCAGTTCCATTTTGGCAAGGGCCTTGGCGCAGTCTCGCCTGTCCTCTTCGTGTTGACGTCGGTCAATCTGGAGCAACTCCAATTCTCTCTGCAGGCTGTGGATTTTTTGCATCAAGTTTTGAAATGACCTTTTCTCCCTTCAGAAACTCTGAACGACTCGAATCACTTGTGTCGAGGCCGTCCTGTCTCGCACCATCGATATCCTCCAGAGCAGACTGGATGGTTACTTGCTCGCGGTGATGGTACGCGTACTCCAAGCATCGCCTCTCCCTGTCCTTGTCCTGAAAACCGCGCAATTCTTCCTTTTCCTCCTCGAGCTCAGCAAGTCGTTCTTTGATGTATTCGAGCAATTCGTCGATTTTTTTCTCGTTTATTGTTGGTCTCGTGCATGATTTTCAATGACTCTGTACGGCGTGCCTCATACACGTGGGTACCGGCCACTTCTTTCAGCAGATTGAGTCTGTCAGACTCCTTCATGTTTGTCAATGCTGTCACGCGACCCTGAGGAACGATGTAGTAAGGATTTGACCGGGAGAATCCTGCAGCTTCTAGCAGGTTCATGACATCCGTCTTGGTCACGACTTTACGGTCCACCGAGTACTCGTCCTTCTTCAACCCAATTGTTCGGCGCAAGACGACTTCCTTGTTGCCCGTAGGGAACCGATCGTCGCTATTGTCGAAAATGATCTCAACGTAGGCAGACATGACGGCGGAACCAGAACCCTCGTGCAAAAGGCCCTGTCGCTCTTCTCGACTCATCTGGGTGTAAGCATCGCTAAGAACGAATCGCATCGCTGCAAAAAAGTTGCTTTTGCCTGAGCCATTGCGACCAACGATGACATTCGTTTTCGGTGAGAAGGGTTCAATAACGGTTTGGTCTTTGTAGCTGTAAGGTTGTTAATGATTTGGACGTTCAGCGAGATGTACCATGCGCCGCGTACCTTTGAAGCCCTGGATAATAGTCTGTTTGATATACATGATGGGCTGCGCGGGCGCCGATGCGCAACATCTGAAAGGGCCAGTAAGCTACGCCTGGACTTGGTCTGGAAGTCGTTATGAGAATGAAGTCGTCGTCTGGGCGATACGACGCGACTTCCTGCCCGGCGCGATCAAGCGACTGGGGGGTCGCGTTGAGAGACGGGCTGCATTTGCTGCCTCAGGCTACGCAGCCCGAGGCCACGCAGCCCGAGGCCACGCAGCCCGAGGCCACGCAGCCCGAGGCCACACAGCCCAAGGGGCCCACCTCGCCTTCTTTTTTTATGTACTGCTACTCCGTACTAGTCAAGGGTTCCGTCCTCCCCAAGATCAGATCAGAATACAGGGTCTTTCGCAAGACGCGATGCTGTCGAATAACGATGATCCGATTTCGAGTATATAGCAAAGACTGCCTATATTATATATAGGAGGGTAGAGTTTTAAGACCTTCACGCACTGACTCCTAGGTAGCCTTGTTCTAGATATGACTAAGAATCTAGCCTTTACTCTATTCTTCACCCACACCTAACCTAAGTCGTAACACTAGGAGGATAGGAAAAGCCCCTAATACCTCTCTAAGAGGGTTAAAATCATAAAATTACAAGATTACAAGATTACAAAATCGCAACATCGCAAATAAAGGGTCAAGGGGTCAAGGGGTTTATTTGCTTTAGCAGCTCTTTGCGGGACCTCTCTAAGGTGCCACCGTAGTAGCTAGGCCTAAAACGGAAGAGGTACCTCTATACCCTTTTTTATAATCAGGTACATTGTAGCACCCTTAACACAAGCCTGAGCTTGAGCTCACTGACATGCCTCTTTGCCCACAACTAACTACCTTCATCACGCCCCTTACATTGACAAACGACAGCTCAACTTGGGAGCAGCTTGCTCTGCTGGCCATTCGATACAAGAAAAATACACAGAAGTGGACGGCTCTGCGATCTCTTCAATGTCGACCGATCCGGAACCCGAAGCTCCAAGTGAGCAGTCTCCCACCACCCAAGCTCCCACTCAAGCCACTGCCCAAGCTACAGCCGAAACCTCAACAGCGGCCACTTCGACCGTTACAATCCCCGAGCTCGATCTTTCCAAGCTGCAAGCCTTGCTTCCTGAACAGCAAGAACTCTTCCTTCTCTCGTTCGTATCAGACTTGAAAAGACATGTTCTAGGACTTGGCGCCGACGATTGTACGGCGCAGCAGTTTTACTTGAAGAAGCAAATCTTCCAGATCATCAACCTCGCAAGTCCTGCGCCATCACGAGTAGTACGGAACAATCTTGGCGAGTGCTTGGCCCATATATTTAGCAATGGAGACCGGAAGCTTCTGTTCGAGACCATCAGCGACTTGATCGCAATCATATCAGGAAGCAAACCGAGGTCGGATGGTGAGACTCGTTCCAAGCATGCTGCAGTCTCTTGTCTAGGGGATGTATTCGCTGCAGCTGGCGATAGTGCCATCGGCCTGCATCAACTAGCATGTACTTCCTTGCTAAAGTTGCTCAAGTCCGCTTCCAACAATGCTGGTCTGCGTGCCGCTGTGCTAGCGGCCATGGCCAAGATGGTGACAAAAGTGGAAATGAGCATGGACGAAGGCATATGTCGAGATATTTGGAAGCAGGGGCGGAATCATGCCGCGTCCGATAAGGGCTCTTTGGTGGTGATATCGGCATGTCGATGTCTGAAAGCTCTTTTGAGAAGAACCTTGTACTTTCGGAACTCTGCTGACCTTGATAAACTGGAGTCTGCCATTCTCAGAGCAGTCGACTCGAGTTCTGCCCTTGTCCGGCATGCTGCAGCGGACTGCTTTGCGGAGGCGTTGGCTCAAGGATATTCCCCAGTGGAAGTATTGAATCGTTCAAGGGCAAGAAGACAAAACCTAAGTCGAAGAGGACCTCCACACACCCTGCAATTTCGAACATCAACGAAGATGATGACGAACTACCCCACAGTCTGCTGGTCCAGCGTCGAGCGGAAAGCGGACGCAAGGCCTTGCTCTATCTCTCACAGACATGCTCAAGATACTGTCAAATCAGTACGTCAAGCCAACCACAACCAACAGAATGCGTGCTGCAATCGGTGTCTGTTATGGGAAATTATTTCGTCGCCTGGGAGAGCGCACAGTGCAAGCCAAGTACTTGCAAATCGTGGAAATTTTATCCGTGGACATTCTTGGGCATCCAACTATTGTTAACAACCGCTATCGACTGTTGGCGAGCAGACGAATCGTCGACACAGTTCTCCATGATATTATTGACTGCGAGATACTGGGAGAATCCGGTCAAATATCAGCTGCTGAATCTTTAGTCAACAATATCCTCAAAAACTACCCTCAAGCTCTTGCTGAGCGTTCCGAACCTTCTAAGCAGACCTTGATCGTTGCTCTACGAGCTGTCGCTTCTCTCACCGCGTCTCTTGGGTCTGCGTCAAACAGGTTTGCGGAGTCTTGCCGCGACGCGTTGCTGCAGGTCCTTCAACATCCGAGCTACTCAGTACAAGTTTTCGCCTCTTTCTGCATGAAGACATTTGTACTAGCCTGCCCACAGCAACTTCTTCCATGTCTGTCCGTTTGCATGAACAGCCTCACCCGGGAGCTGTCACTGCTCAACGGTGGCCGCAATTCTCCACGACGTTGTCTTGGGTTTGCTCATGGGCTTGCAGCCACACTGAGTACCAGCCCTGCTCGACCCCTCTACGGTTCCGTTGATATAAATAGTCGCGTTCTTACAATGGCCACCAATTTGCTGAAATCAAGCAGTCAAGCCGAACTACGAATCTCCAGCACTCAGATTCAGGTGGCCTGGATCCTCATTGGGGGTCTCATGTCCCTCGGTCCCAATTTTGTCAAAATTCACCTTTCTCAACTCTTGCTGCTCTGGAAGAACGCTCTACCCAAGCCTCTCGCGAAGGACAATACGTCAGCTAAAACTCTGCTCGAGGCCTCATTTCTTACTCATGTGCGCGAATGTGCTCTTGGATCCATCATGTCGTTCTTGGAGTCTAACAGTCGTCTTTTAACGGCCGATGTGTCCAAACGAATTGCCGCCATGCTTCAGAGTACAACAGCCTTCTTAAAGACGCTGCCTTCCAAGAAGACTACAGAAGATATATCCCAGAGACTGACACCCGCTGTTCAGCTTCATGATCTCGACATGATGGTTCAGCGCCGCGTACTTCAGTGTTACATCAAGTTGGTTAACTTGAGTCCTGTTGGCGGAAGCGATGCACTTTTGCAGTCCAATCTGTTGACATTGGCCATTTCACTTTTGCAAACCCGGAGAATTACACACCGAGCTCGCTGAGTGCATCGATCGCCAACGCCGCCGGTACCTTCGACTCAATCTGGGAGGTCGGAGATAACACCGGCTTCGGCATCACTGGCCTTGTATCTGGATTTAATGTGAAGAGGCTTCCTGGTCAGCATGACTCATCCAACGACGGCGATATCGAAGTTCTTAGTCCAGAGGACCGTATTGATAACCTCCTCAAGTCACCTGTGTGTGGTAGTCTCGAGCATGATGCATCTATGCTATACATAGGCCGGGTTGATGATGTCTCCGTTTTCCCCGACCCACCTGCTACAGAGGTCATCAACAATGCAATTCAATTGTTCGCCTTTGCGTTTCCACTCACACCGGCCAAGGTCCAAGAGAGCGTTCTAGAACAAATCAAGACTTTTGCTTCTGCCAGTCTTTTACAAAGAGACGCTGGACGCAGGGCTGCCATCAACGTCAATGTGGCACTTGCCATCCTTTCGAGCATGAAAGTCGCTGTCAAAGAAACCCGCTCGCAATCAGGCAGTGTCGCAAATCTCGCTGTCGAGCGTCTGCTACAGGACATCGTACGAGATTTTGTTTTGGACCAGGATCAATACGTGCGAAGCTTGGGATATGCATCGGTTGCAAGGCTTTGCAACATATACGGCAATGCTTTCACCAACCAAGAGATCAAGTACCTTGTCGATACTATTGTGGGCAACAGGGAGCCTAGCGCTAGAGCAGGGTGCGCCATGGCCCTAGGTGCTATTCAAACCAAAGTCGGTGGTATGGCAGCTGGGTATCATCTCAAGACTATTTTGGGCGTACTCATGTCTCTTTGCAACGACCCTCATCCTGTTGTTCACTACTGGGCCCTGGAAGCTCTTTCACTAGCCTCTGACGCCGCCGGGCTCAGCTTTGCTAGTTATGTTCCCAGCACGTTGGGCATGCTGGCTCAGTTATACGTATCCGAGACTCATCATGCTGAAATTCCATCTGCCATCTCGATGAATCTTGAACTGGAACTCCCGACAGCGGCCGCCATAGCGAAATGCGTTGATTCGTTGATAAATGTGCTAGGGCCTGATCTGCAAGATGCTCATAAATCGAGAGATCTCATCTTCACGCTTGTGAATCACTTCCAGGATGAAGATGATGTTTTGGTCGAGAAGGCGGCGTTAGCTTGCCTTGAGCACCTATCACTCTATGCGCCTGGACAGATGCAGTTTGGTGAATATGTCCAACTTCTTCAAAAATATCTCAAATCCGACAATCCGACATTGAGAGATGCAGCGGTGGATGGCTTGCATAATATAATGAAACGAGAGCCAAAGGATGTGCTGCGAGAAGCTAAAGATGGGTTTGAAGAGCAACTTTGGTTGGTCCTTGATACCGTTCCCGACCATGAAGGCATCAGAAACATTGTGCGAAACTGGATGTATCAGTCCTGTCTCACTGAAACTACGGAATGGCTGCAGCGATTCCAGGCGATTTTGAAAATGACACGAGCAAAACCCGAGGCGCAAGATGATGTTCGACAGACTGGTGGAGTTCCAGATTTGCAAGACGAAGAAGTGGCGGGCTTCGCCGCTGCGACCGCCGGTACTAATGAGAGCAAAGATAACCCTGCGCCGTCTGAAGCAGAACCACTGAGGTGGCAAGTAAGAACGTTCGCCTTCAGTTGCATCAACGACGTCTTTGCAGTGATTGCCAAGGATGTCGCTGCCAACGGCGAGTCTGCAGCGCAGACGGGTTTACAAAACAAGGTTGCTGATGTAGTACGCATGGCTTTCTCAGCCTCCACGTCCAACGTCTTGGAATTGCGTATTTGGGGGCTGAAGATAATAGGCGCAGTTTTGAAGATGTTTGGCAAAACGCCCGACCCCGACTTTGAAGAGGCTATGCTCTTGGAGCAATACCAAGCACAGATCAGTTCGGCGCTGACTCCAGCATTTGCCGCTGAATCATCGCCAGAGTTAGCGTCCGAGGCCGTCAATGTGTGTGCAAGCTTCATATCAATAGGAATTGTGACAGATGTGGACAGAATGGGCCGTATTCTGAAGACTCTCGTCACGGCATTGGAGAACTTCTCCACGGACAATGAAAACGCAGGGATTGGAGAGCTGAAGGGGTTGAGCAGCAACGCGCAAGTGATGGTCAAAATATCTGTGTTCTCCGCTTGGGCAGAACTCCAGGTGGCAAGTACTGAGCAAAAAATACCTGATGGAAGTTCTCAAACCGCATATTGGAACCCTCACACCCCTCTGGCTGGAGTCTCTCCGGGAATTCGCCCGTCTTCGATTTGAACCCGATATTTCCATGACCCTGGGTCCTCCGTCACTTGCAGGCAGTCTTGACACAATCTATGCAGCCTTGAATCGGGAAACGTTGCTCCGTTTTTTACCAAGACTCGTGGCTTAAGCTAGTCGACGCAATCGCCAGCCTTATCGAGCAGGATAGCGAATTCGTGTTTGATGCTTTAGACGGGAAGGAAGCTCACGAAGGGGCACCGAACGGCAAGTCTAAGAGTTCTGCAATCAACTACCGAGATGAGCCCGTAGCCTTCTTCTTCGTGCTCTTCGGCCTGGCCTTTGAGGCTCTTGCCATTCGACCAGGTCAAACCGATTCTCTGGCGACAAGAGAGCAGGCGCTCGACATTCTCCAGGCTCTCAAAAAGATACTTCACCCAAGTGTCTCGGGCCACGCCATTTACAGACCCGATGTTTTTTGCCGAAACCATGGACTTGCTCGATCGTCTAGTGTTGACGGAGGGGCTGGATATTCAAAGTGTCATTGTTGACATTGCCCGCGGGCTCTGCGTGACTCACCCTTCCGCCAGACGGCAATCTGAAGACCAAGGAAATTTATCCGAAGACATCGATCAACTTTTCGAGCTGACACGCATCATTGTGCTCGTCCTATCCGGCCTTCTTCCGAACATCTCAGAGGGCAATCAGCCAATTCGACATCAAATGAATGAAGAAGCCATCATGCTCATTCGAAATTCTTTGGATGCTCTCGTCGATGCTGCAGAAGTGTTTCCGTCCATTATCAAGACCGACTTACATGCATGTATCATACATATCTTTGCCACCATCCTTTCCACCCCTTCTTGTCAGGAGCTGGTGGTTCCTCAGTCGCTGGTCATTCTGAAGCGTTTTGTTGCCAGCATGCCAATGGCATCATCTGGTAATGGCACAGACGATGGTCTGCCTCACCAGGCTCAGATCCAAGGCTGCCTTCGTCGTTT
This sequence comes from Epichloe glyceriae, assembly GCA_023658535.1. Taxonomy (NCBI): domain Eukaryota; kingdom Fungi; phylum Ascomycota; class Sordariomycetes; order Hypocreales; family Clavicipitaceae; genus Epichloe; species Epichloe glyceriae. Next base: position 5,461,096 of record CP098289.1, on the reverse strand, counting down.
TCTTTCCATCTACTTGCATGCGCAAAAAACGAGAAGACGCGAAGTCCTTGACTCGTGTGAAGAATTGTCTGCTGGCCACAACAATCTTGTTCACCAGTGGCAAGAATCAGCTGCCTGCCAATCACCCATTAGTTGCTCGATACCTTCAGGAAATCCTAGACTGCCTCACTGATCGGATGGTAAGAGAGCCCGCCCTCCCCTCCACTCCAGGACACAATGTCTCGGCAAATTTACTCTGCATGCATAAATCACCGAACTGACCAATCGTCTCTCTTTCAAATGTATAGACTGCCAAGATCGCTGCCAATTGTGTACGATCTCTCCTGCTCCAATCATCTCCTACATCTTCAGACCAAAGCATTGCTCGCTATCTCTTTCCCCGACTGATAGCCTTTGTCACGAACGTAGAACCTGAAGATCCTGAACGAGCTCGTTTCCTAGTGGCCCACACTCTCTGTCTACATGTCGGAACCATCCCCAAGAGTCGTGTGCCCGCTGCTATGGGCCTTGTCATACCAACCCTGATGACACGCGCCGCGGAGAAGGCGAGGAGCTCTATCAAGAGACAAGCACAAGATTGCTCGAGCTGGCATCCACCGATCAAGAAGCCTTCAGAGCAACAGTGGGGGGCTTTGAATAGCGGTCAAAGAACCTTTTGGAAGAGGTCATTCGCTCAGGGCAACAAGCAGGCAACAATGGGGACGATTCATCCGCCAGAAATCTCGGTCAGCCTAGCATCACCCTCAAGATGGAGTTTGGCGGCTCGTAGCACAGCGTCGGGGCCGGGGCAGGGTAGGTGAGCGCCCCCGGGGGACTGCAGGACGCACCTGACCGGCCAGCAAAAGTCGGAGAGAGGCCTGCTTTTTTAATGGGAAAAGACAGAAGGGACATTTCCGGGTGCATCCTCAAGATGTCAGGATGGCGGACAAACATAAACACCGCTGCGGGACGGCACGAGCGGGTAGCACACCAAAAAAATCAGTCTTGTTCGATCCGTGGGTGTGGCACATATCCCAGGTAGCATCTGTAATGTATGGTGGAGTGGCGGTGGGCGGATTGATGATGATGCAATGATGATGAATGGAATGATGGAAGCATAGTATTATGTTTCCGCTTCAAGTACTGAAATGTGGTTACGAAGTTGGAAGAATACAAGAGCACAATTGATCGGTTATCAGTCACTGTCCATGCACTCGCTCATCAATATTGGCCAGACTGAGCAGTAAATCATGTGCATTGTTAGAAAGTTGGTAAATTGAGAGCAAGTCCTCGCAGTTAAAAAACAAGTTTTCACTCCTATCCGCTATCCCCGCCATCAATCTCGATTGTACCATGTTCTCGCAGAATAAAAAAAAGAAGACAATGCCAAGAAAAGCCAAGCATGAGTAATCATGCTAATCTTGAGAGCCTCCCTGATATCAAGACATATACTGTCGAGTCTAATGCTTTTTGACATAATGTACACCCACCCCCGGGGACTCAAACATGAAAGAGTTTCGAAAAAAAGGACAATGCCGATTCGTTCGCTTCGTGTGCATCGGGTGTGTGTGTGTGTGCTCTGACCTTGTTCTTCAAACTGTACGGATTATGTAGTGCTGTTCGTTCTCAATTCGGTCATTATTTTTCGTGGATAAATGACCCCTGTTGAGGCTGAACAAAGTAAATATTGTCCTTCCTTTTTTCACCACCACCACCACCATCATGCTCATTGACGTGGTATCTAGATACTGTAGGTTTTTTATTGCTTGCTGGGGAGGTGTTTACGAGCAGGAGATTTATCCATTTTGCGAGTGGACGATCCGTGCGCTATGACGGGACCGGCGACGCTGCTCGAATCTTGGGATCTCTGTTCCTCGTTCTGATGGGTGCATGAGGCAGGCGGTGAGGGGAGTCTCTGTAGTTCGTTTTGGGGACCTTTAATTTCTCTCCTCTTCGGGGAGATTTTCCGTGCTCGACAGCGGTAGCATGCCTGGTGAACTTCCCTTGCTCGGGATGGTGGTGTCGCGAGAATGGTACGTCCTTTGGGGGGGGTTTCGTTCGCTCGGCGTCCGCGCTTCTTTCTGCTGTTAATCTTGTTGATACGACCCGTCCTTGGAACAGCTTTTGGTCCAGAATTCGAACTGTGGCTTCTGCGGCGGTCGAGTTGGCGAGGGTGACGAGAGCGTGGCCGCGTATACGACCCTTGGGCTCCACTAGGGGAATGTCCATGCCCGTAATGGCGGATGAATATTCGCCGATCTGATGGCGGATCCAGTTGGAGACGTCGCTTGGTCGTGCTTTGTGCTGAATAGATGTGACGACTACTTTGCATGCCTCCTCGGGAGTGTACGCCAGACCCTGGTGGGAGGATGCTGGCTTGGGTGCAGCACGAATACGCCGCGGCGTGCAAGGGGCGCTTCGGTAGGGGATGGATGGATGCGGTTGATGTGAGGGGATATATTGAGCATCGACAGCTGGTTGCGATGCTCCATACGGCGAGCTGTTGCTGAAATGGGATGCTGGCATCAGACCTGGTGCATCTGGAGGAGGTTGCTCATAGTAGCCAAAGGCTGGAGCATAGGTAAGAGCTTGATTTCGTGCAGCTGCCAGCGCATTGTAGGCCTCTGGTACTGTTGTGTAAGGATCCAGGACTGTGATTCCGCCATAGGCAATGCTTGTTGCGACTGCGACTGGACCAACTGGACCGACTGGACAGCTGATTGAGGTAGGGAGGCGTCCAAACCCGCGATCTGGGCTCAGCTGTTGAGGTCCACGTTCTTGTTAGTTGCAGTCTCTCTAAACACCGTCCAGGAATGGAAATCAAACCATGAGAAATTGACCGAGACAAAGGTGAGACATGTAAAAAGCTTATAAGGCGTATCATACGGGACTGGTGAGTGAGACAGCTTCTTGCATGCAACTCCTCGAGGGTGGCAGGATGGCATCGGAATTGTGTGCTTGGGTGGCGGCCAGCTCCCGTTGAACAGATGTACTGAATTGTGCCACTCTAGAGTCGACAGGTTCTTTGATCTTGATGGAATCGGTTCTATTCTTATCAGACGCAATGATGGCTCGATTTCTGAAGTATTCTTTTTGAGGCGGGCTGTTTTTGGCGAAGGAAAAAATAAAATGTCTTGGTCAGTGTTACATGCGAGGATGAAATGGGCCAGAGGCTGGGACACAAAATGCAGCCTTGAAAGCCACAGGCAAGACAGTATCTAGAAATTGGTAGACATGAGACACTGAAGAGACTCACTCCATGCTTTGTTGAAGTTTTCTTCTCCACGAAGACGAATCCAACCCGAGGTACTCGACTGGAATAGTTCCACGTGGTCCACGTCGCAATCAACACGGAGCCAGTCCTTGAAGTCCTGCCACGATGTGCCGAAGGGCAGCTGTCAAGAGTTCCAAATTTGTTAGGTCGCCCAGTCTTTGGTCCAGGTGTAATAGAGGAAGAAAGTGTGGTTATTTAGAAAGGAAGGAGAGGAAGAAAAGAGAAAGAAAGAAAGAATCGGTCGACAGTTTGGCTACGAACATTGCATATGGGCATGTAATAAACACCAGTCTTCTCTCCCGGTTCTACATCTGCCATGATGACCTTCTTCTCCGAGCCTCCCTGACGGGACATGTTGCCCCAGCGCTGTGGTGTCGACCTCGTACCAATGAATTAGTGCAAAGAAACTAAACTCAACTGGGAAACGGCGATCTTTGAACCTCGGTGGAGGGAGAGAGGAAAAGGGTTTGGATCGAGCAGCGAGGGTCCCTGGAAGAACAGCTCCTCTAACAACTAAGGCGGACGCTGTGTGACGAGACGAGGCATTCGATATGAAGCTTCTGTTCAATGTAGTAGTAATGATTGATATTGTCACGAAGTCAAAAGAGGGAAGAAACTGGAAGTAGGGCAAGGCAAGTTTGTGATGAGAAAAAGGTCCAAAGGTGGCACGAGAAGAGAAGTGCCGGAGCGAACAGGGCTCCTCCATGGGAAAAGCAATTACTTGGTGGCAAGGATGACAGCGCGCGTTGCCTGATCCCCGAGCCACCACGTCAACGATGCCAAAGGCCAGCTCTTGTTTGGAAACTCGGTTCCTGTTCTCCTTTTCCTGCTTGATCGAGGACAGAGTCGGCGTAAAGACGAAAGGGGCTTGAATTTTGATAAGCATCATGCTTATCGTGATGCTCAATCGATATGGTCATGACAGGGACATGCCATGCCATGCTGCTGCTGAACAAACCAGCAGACGCCATGCCCGTATCGTTACTCGGAAACGAAGGCAAGACTGGATGGTAGATGCTCACATGCACCCTTCCGCCACATCTCCAACACCCAGGCACCTGGCTCGCTTGGTTCCAAAGCCAAAGCTCAATTGCCTGCCTGCATGCAGGCGCAAGCACGCACACAAACGGTAGGACGACAGGGGAGATGAAAAGAAACAAATGCAGAAATTGGTCCGACCTTTCAACGGTTTGTTGGCGAGCTGAGTGACCGGTGGCTGACTGAAGGCCCAGCCCAGGCAGGCCAAGTCAACTAAGTGCCCGGAGATTTACGGACAGTGTGACATGGCTGGTCTCCATCAATGACATCTCTTTCTATATTTCCCGAATTTTGCCCTCTCTGGTTTGGTTGCTGCTGCTGCGGGTCCCCTCTGTCTCGCTACTCCTTACGGATTACTCTTGTCCTGTACGGATATGGAGTACTCTCAACTCACTCGCCTTGCTAGAAGCTCTGGGTCTTCCAAAACGTGGCCCGGCCATGTGCCGCGACCTGTCACGTTCGATGCTGAAGCTTGGGGACAAACACCGCGCGCGGGTCGACCGCCGAAAAGATCGGTGAAAAAACCGTCAGGGTTCAGTGCAGACCGAACAAGACAGTCAGTCAGTCATTCAGCAGCTCTATCGTTTCCTTGGCCCTTCGCGTGGCCCTGGTCAGGAAAAGCCCGTCTTCTTCTGTCGACTGGCTGTGCTTCCCTGGTAAAGTGGCATCGTCGCAAGCGTGAGGAAAGAGGAAACATCAACGCTCAACTTGTGTTATACCTAAGTCGAAGCATCCACATAGACGCCTTGCGCAATTTGTCTAGTATGCGACGCCACGCTGCAACTATGGAGTTGCAGGGACCAGGGTTCTCCACCAACTAATATGACGGATCCTGGTAAGTCGATCATCTTGCTGTTGCTCGTCCCATCTCCAGCTCATTCTTTTTGGTTTATGTGGTAGAATGTGCAGATGCGTAAGCTCCATTGTAGTATAAGCGACCTTGCGGCCCGGTTCCCATCTTCCATCAATTTCATTGGCCACTGTTTCAGTCTCAAGCGTACTTGAACGAAAACGTATCGTCAAGCTTTGATACGTCGTCTTGCGCAATGACTATTGGCCTTGCCGAGGCGAGAACCTCGGCCCCGTCCCGCCCCAGAGACGAATCATTCCCTTCAACCTCTCCTACTGCAGCCTCCCATGGACTAGCTTCGTGTTCCATATCCGCGAGAGACAACAGCACGTAGTGCCGTGTATCAGACACCAGTAATCCTAGGGACTCGGACTCGGACTCACGGTTCAGCCAGCTGACTTGCACTTTCGATGTCGTACTCTCTTTGGGCAAGTACTGCTCGACGTTTAACCATGTCGGCCCCTGTGATAAGGGGTCCCAGACGTACGACACGCTCTGTTTCCCATCTTCTTGACACAATATCAGGAGCACTTCTCTTGAGGTTGGATGCCAGACGAAAGTGACTGCAGAATGGAACATGAGAGCTGCACGCAGTTCTCCCGCTGCCAGGTCCCAGATCCATATTGTGGAGGGGAGTCATCCAATCTTGTAGCAAGAAGTGTCGAGGATGCATCGAACGATATCAAAGAACAACCCGAACGAACGTCACCGGCCGTCGTTGTGCTATCTACTACAGCCTGTGGTGAGATAGCCTTATCTGCTCTCAAGAAAGCACGGGTATTGTCCTCATGATCCCCAGTGCCTAACTGTTCTTGCCATGCCTAAATGTGAAAGCCGCGTTAGCTACTAGGAGGGTTTTAGAAAGACGAACTTCAGGCCCTTTGTTTTGCATGAAAGCACCGTACCTGAAGTGTCTCTCTTGGTGTGATGACGCAGGGATGCCACAGCCTCATTATTGTACGCCATATCTTTGTTTGTAGGACTATAACCCCCCCCCCGGCTGTGGTCTCCAACTGCACACAGCTCCGAGGTTCCGCTCAGCTGGCAAGTCTTGATCCCTAGTTGCATATCTGACTCGTGCTCATCTTGAGGATCCAGTATCAACCTGGACGCGTCTAGAGTTCGATAATGCTGTCCACCTGAGCTGTATATGAACAGCTTCCTGCCTTGTGCAGGACATTCCCATAGTATAATCCATTGACCATCGGGAGTCCATTGAACCCCTTGAGCATCTAAAGTCTCAGGTTGCCAAGATTTTGTGATCTGCCGTGTTGAAGGATGGTGTATGCTAATCATGTCCTTGCCTCCCACCCTTGTCAGCACTGCAAGATGTCCCGTCGCAGGGCGGACTGAGAAGCCACGAGACGCTGATGACGGTTGGAAAAAATTTGGGGTTGCTGATCTCGACTGCTCTAGAAGAGGCAAGATCGAAGATACAAAGCTTCAAGCCGAATGGAGCACATGTCAACACCTCCATGTCGGTGGCCCCGAATTGAATCAGGGGCAGTCTACCCCCAACAGGTGCGGAAGGATTACGGATGACGGCATGGAAGGACGAGTCGCAAGCGGATGACACTTGGATCTGATCGGTTGCAGAGAAGAGGATTCTGGTCGAAGACGGGGACCAGATGAGAGTGCCGATGGGCCCGGTCAGCTCCGGAGCCAGTTTCACGACATGGACGGTCTGCAAGGTCTTGGTTGACCGAATGAGAATACCGGAGGGAGAGCTAAGTACTGCCACGAGGAGGCCATCTGGACTAGGCTTGCAATGCGAGGAAGCTTCATGGTACCTGGTTAGTTATTGACAATATGGATCCCAGCCTCGACACTTTTTTCCTTACATTTGAAGAGCCGGGAGTGATGCACCAGAGCCGGTACGGTGTCCCGCATGTTTGCCTATGACTGCCCGTTGGAACTGCAGCTCACACTGCAGCTTGTGGGGCTATATTTGCCTCTGAGACTCGTAGAATCAGCAAAGGCTTGTCTGCGTATTCTGCAGAGGATGGTCGATCCGAGAAATGCGAGGTTTCCGGATGTTTATCTTATGCCCAGGGGTTGAGGCGCTTGTCCGATAGCCCGATTGGAGTGCCGGCATGCACACCGGCGGCATATGCATAAGCGGTACGCAAGCAAGCAGAAAACGTCTGGCGTTGGGAATGTGCGTGGAATCAGGCAAGCATCATTTGGGAAGAGGCCCCGTTGCTAAGCGTTTGGCAAAATCGTAATGACGGATTCGCGCGTGTTTGTGCGAGTGAGAGGCACCAAGATATTAGTAGGTGGACCCATCTGGTTGCTCAGGTGGTGTTTACTAGATTTCTCGGTTGGGATTAGCGTCAATTTGCCACTTGCTATCGCTTATCGCCACTCTCCGGGCAACATCTTGATGCGACGACGGCCAATTACAACAACGAGGACTTGTAGCTAAAAAATCGCGGCTGAGTAATCTCAGCATCTACGCCCTATCTATCTGTCTTGTCCTCCATCAACTCAACGTTGGATCTCTTTTACTGATTTCCATGTGTTTCTAACCATCAGCATGGAAAAGGCGGCCAATTTTGAGCCTAATTCTCCCAACGAACGCCCGAGTGTTGCGTCACTCTCAGTCTCATATCATCCCAAGCCGGCGTCAATGTTCTCCGCCAAGAGCGTCGTGAGGGGATCCTCGATGCACGCCACGGCGAGCAAAATACTTACCGCTGTGCCACGTGCATGGCGCTGTAGTACAACATCTCCCCGTTTCATATGTTCCAGTTCAACTCGAAGACGGCTCGGAACCTCAGCTTTAGCCCATGAGAAACTCCCCGAGGTGGCAACTGCTCTGGAAACTACCACCTCGCTTCCCCGCCGAGATCGGATTCGCAACGCAAAACCGTTTTCGGAATTCTTGACCGACATCTTTCATCGCCAGCATGATTACTTGCGCATATCGATCACAGAGCGATGCAATTTGCGTTGCGTCTATTGCATGCCGGAGGAAGGGGTTCCATTGTCACCGAATCGAGAGCTGCTTACCACTCCCGAAATTATTATGCTGTCATCCACCTTTGTTTCCCAAGGAGTCAGCAAAATCCGGCTCACGGGTGGCGAACCCACCGTTCGACGGGATATTTTGCCGTTGACGCAACAGATTGGGGCACTGCGGACACACGGACTGAAAGAGCTCTGCATCACCACAAACGGCATATCTCTGCATAGAAAGTTGGACGGTATGGTCCAGGCTGGGCTCACAGGTGTTAACTTAAGTCTGGACACGTTGGACCCTTGGAAATTCCAAATCATGACTCGTCGGAAAGGCTTTGATGCTGTACAAAAGAGTATCGAAAGGATTTTGGAGATGAACAGGCTCGGCGCGGGCATCAAGCTCAAAATCAACTGCGTTGTGATGCGGGGAGTAAATGATGGCGAAGTACTTCCGTTTGTTGAGATGACCCGCGAGAATGATCTGGAGGTACGATTCATCGAATACATGCCGTTTGACGGGAACAAGTGGAACAAGAACAAAATGCTCGGTTACTCGGAGATGCTGGACATGATTCGAGAGGCGTATCCAGGACTTCAGAAAGTTATAGACCATGAAAACGATACAAGCAAAGCATGGCAAATTTCCGGCTTTGTTGGCCGGATTGGATTTATTACAAGCATGACGCACAACTTTTGCGGAACTTGCAATCGGTTGCGCATCACCAGCGACGGCAACCTGAAAGTGTGTCTGTTTGGCAACGCAGAAGTATCTCTACGAGATATATTGCGTCAATCCAACAATGGAGATCCCATTGACGAGCAGGCATACGAGGCAATGAAGCAGATCGAAATGGACCGGAGGCAAGGCAGGGTGTCTCATGATCAAAGACTCGGCCTGGCACCTAATGAAGCCGAGTTGTTGGACATTATTGGCATGGCGGTCCAAAAAAGAAAGCGAAGCATGCTGGCATCGGCGAGCTGGAGCACATGAAGAACAGGCCGATGATCTTGATAGGTGGGTGAAATGGATCTCTTCTCCCTCCCTCCTTGGGCTGCATACATACCACAGAGCGCCAATGGATGTGTTGTCTTGCATTCGATATGTTTTGTTCAACCATAATCAGGCCTTGTCTAGGGGCAAACGTGGCACATATATGCATCAATTCGACATGACACGCCGTTTTACATCATCCCGGAGCTCAAAAGTTGGAGCTGTGAGGACATTGCTGAGTGGTGAACAATGTAGATTCAATTGCAGCATCACTGAATGCAGCATCACTTAATGATCAAATGCCCGCCAACACTCGCCGCCTCATTGGCAACATTGGAGCATTCGGTCCATACCACAATAGGCCTCTCGGCAGATGGTCCATGCACACCAGGCCATTCTCAACATCACGGGGCTCATCGAGTAAGGATGGGGACAGTCATGATGATGGAGAGGCCATCCGTCTCACGCACGTATCCGATTCTGGGTCGGCACACATGGTCTCCATCGGCCAGAAAGCAGTGACATCCCGTACGGCCACAGCAGCGTGCAGGGTACGATTCTCCAACAAGACAGCCCTTTCGCTAATCCAAGAAAACCGGATGAAGAAGGGCGACGTATTGGGCGTAGCCCGAGTAGCAGGTATCATGGCGGCCAAGCGAACGCCAGATCTTATACCGCTGTGCCATCCGATCGCCATATCACACGTGACGATCGACCTCGACCCCAGCGAGGAGGAGGGTGATGGCATCGAGATCCGGGCGACGGTGTCGTGCGACGGTAAAACCGGAGTTGAGATGGAGGCCATGACAGCCGCATCGACAGCAGCGCTAACAGTGTACGATATGTGCAAGGCGGTAGACAAGGGGATGGTGATTGACGGCATGCGGGTCGTGTTCAAGGACGGCGGCAAGAGTGGGCGATGGGAGATGGACTAGTGAGATGAGAAGTGAAGACGGAAGCGGATGATGGCACATGTTGGATGGGTGCAATGCACTGCGCTGCACGGAGTACATGTGTTTACATTGACACTACGAGCTGCGTTTGCTGATGATGGACCCCGCATCGCGAGCTTTCTTGCCCCTCCCTCTCGAACTGGGCTCGCAGCTAGACCAGCATGGTAGTAGATAGACCGTACGGAGTACATTTGACGTCGAAAACGCAAGAGGATGTGCAGGGAAGGAAATTCCAGAAACGAAAGAAGATGAACCAAAGATATCCCCCCCCCCGATTCATGTTCTTCGCGACAACAGCGCCAATCGGACCCGGAGAAGCCTTCCCAGCCACCGGGCAGTCGGTGTGGATGGGAAACAGCCCGAGTCAGTTTGGACTTGTGACAATCGATAAAAAACCGCGCTGGGGTGAGTTGTGGGCAGCTATTACTGAACCATCCAGTCTTTTTTAGGGGTCCAGATCCCGCAGTAGATGCAGGGATTTGCCGGCCAATCATATGTCTGCGATAAAGAAAAGGCACTTATGTAGTCCGTACGGAGTAGTCCGCATGTACTTCACAATTTCCGCCATCACAAGCTACGTATGTACATACAGGGCTCCTCGCCTTTTCCCGTTTCGTGCTCTGACAACCCACAGCGCACAGAGTTGTCAATGTCTTGCTCTTCGTACAGATTCGCGGCAAGCAAAAGACTCGAAACCAGCAGGTGGTCCGATGAACCAGACCGACCCCTTGGCTTGGCTTGTTCCCACTCTGCATGCTCCACCTTGGGAGCATCTCGTCGGTGGACCAGTCCAGTGGTGTGTGTCCAGCTCGTCTCACCTTTCGTGAGGTGTAAAGAATGCACAGAGTAAAGCAGCACAAATTCTCGGTCTTCAGATGGGGAAAGAATGAATCGCGATTTTTGTTATTTTTTTCAAAAAGAACACGACCACGACCACGAACAGTATTGGCCGTCGGATGACGATGTGTCTTTGCAGCATGTCTGAAGGCTGGCATGCCTTATCATGAAGCTGGATGTTATTTGGCAGTCACTTCTCTTCAATTGATGGCTATCCTCCGAGCCTAGGTGGAGGTGAAGATGAGATGGAGATGGAGATGGAGCTTGTCGCGATGCCAAGTACGAGAGGGAATATGTGGCTTGCTGCCACCGAAGCCACCGGTGCCCAACACTGCCCACCGCCCCGCCATTGGGACTGTCAACCAACCCATTGTGTCTCTGCACTATTAAGTTTTTTGATCGAGATGGACTGGAGTTGGCTTCGGGATTTGTGTCATCGTTGTCACGCCTCGCATGCTGATCTTTTCCATTTCGAGTCCTCGCAAATGACGCTTCCCCGATGCCAAGCCAAAGCCAAAAGACGAGGCGAAACCAGTGAGTGTGCTGAAAGCAGCTGCTCGAGTGCACCCGAGACTTGGAAGGACCCTCCCTCCTCCACTCCTTCCACCTTCCACTAGCCAGGGGCCCCCTGCCCGCCCGTCTCGTCCGGCCTCTGCCTCTGTTGGCCTTGACTGCCTTGAATGCCTTGAATGCCTTGACTCGCATGTCGCATGGCTCCTTCTAAACCACCCGCCTCCCGCCACTTGCTCGGTTGGGCGCATCCGACTCCTTCCCTCTCTCACTCTCTCGGCTAAAAGAAGCCGCCGTTCCCTCTTCGCCGCTTGTTCTTTCGATTTCACTGTCACGATCCTCGAGAGCAGCCTCGTCGACCCAGCCAGCAATAACCCGCCACCGACTCATCGACCACCGACCGACGTCAGGACCGACGTCAGGACCGACCCTAAGACCCTGTGACGAATCTGTCTCATCAGTGTCCCCCCCCCCTTTTGCCCTTCCCGACGACCCGCTGCCGCCGACTCACGGCAGGCACCCTGTCTACATAGACGACAACACGGCAGGCACCCTGTCTACATAGACGACAACACGACACACGACACGACACACGACACGACACACGACACACGACACCAACAAGCTTGCTCTCGTTCACGACAAGTTCTCAAATTCCGAGTTCCATTCCGTCATGGCAGCCGAGCTCATCATGCCCACGCCGCCGGCCGACCACCAGCAGTCGCGACACTTCTTGCCCAACATGCATACACACGCACATGCACACGCACACGCACACGCACACGCACACGCACACGCACACGCACAAACCCGCCCTCACCACACTCGATCTCAGTCCTACCAGGTTCCCCCGGACTTCAAATATCGCCTCTTGATACGTCGGGTATGCCGCACAACCACGTCTACTCTACACCTCCGTCTCCCAAGGCCCAGCACATACAGTATGGCGGTCGTCTCATGTACATGCCCGCCGTACTTCGGCGATGCGATGAGTTCCCAGCACGCAAGGTCACCCGGTGCAGAACCGCGGGCTCTACCTCCTCCACCGACTCAGACTCTACCTTGACACGAGCTAACCATGCACTTATGAGCATACCCGGCCTGTCCGTGCTTGGTCAGCGTCTTGCGCGGCGTTCCACTGGCGAGTGTAACAGGACTCTGGACGGCGAATGGAAGTTGGATGGCTTCCCACAAGTGAATGGCGTGCCCACGCGCAAGCACTGGAAGGTGAGCTCCAATATGTTGACCATGCCAACCAAACCTGTCAACCGTTACGTCAAATCGTTACGTCAAATCGTTACTAACCTTGACCTCTCTCCCAGCCCGATTCAGAGTCTTCTGTCTGCGATGACCCGACTTGCAAGCGCACCTTCAACTACTTCACCCGACGACATCACTGCCGCAAATGTGGCAACATTTTCTGCGACTGGCACTCCAATACCGCCCTTCCCTCGACCACAACGCCAACTTTAACCCGCGCGCAGGCCCATCACGCACCTGCAATCACTGCTTCGACCAAGTCAAAGCCCTTCACAGCAGAAACAACAGCCAGAGCTCCAGCTCAACATCCTCTGATGCTACGCCTCCGACCCCCATGAACGCCCCACCAGTGCCTGGGGTGACGCCCCTCATAAGCTCGAAGTCGCCGCAAGTGTTCCGCGCGACTGGAACTGGAGCACATTTTAAATACCCCAAGAGGCCAGGCGTCTTATTTGTGCTCATGTTTGCAATTCCTTCTCCTATTGCAGGCGCATATTCCTGTCCAGAACACACCCACTTGAAAGCTTCCTCCTTATCAAAACGCACGACTTTCGGCTTACCACAGGTGTGGATGGGGGGTGGTTGAGACTTTGTTTATTTCCATTTTCACGTTATTCTTGTCTTCTTTCAAGCGAGGCGTCATGGGAGGTGCAGGCAGGCGTATTGTTAACTCAGAGTTTGGATCTCTGGTCATGTTTCCACGTCAGGTCGCACACATCTGATATGCGATTGGTGATATCCGCTGTTATTTTTTATTTTTTTTATTTTTTGATGGTAATACCCCGGAATCGAGGGATTCCTGATAGTAGGCAAATTAGAGTGAAGTCGATAATTCAATCTTTCTTAAGTACACTTCACCGCCGCCCATCCATGAGAAGCGAGGGACTACTCCGTATTCTTGCCGCAATTTGCTTCAACGTAGACTCAGAATAGCGTACAGGCATTCTGCAAGTAATGTCGACAAGAATCCGTGGTCAGTCGTTGAAAATCATGTCTCGCAGTATATAGTGGCTCGCTCTTCAAATCAATCACGCTCTTATTGTCTCGCGTTGTGTACCGGACTGGGTACGACGGGGAAAATATGCCCTGGTTTGTGCAAGTTGCAAGTAAAATGCGCGACATGGTCTCGTGACGGCGAATTATGACACGTTTGACAAATCAAAACATGAAATACAGGACAGAACATACATGTCTTGTGCAATGTAAAATTACGACTTTGGGCGTAATTTGATGGAAATGTAAAACAGGTTCAAGACCATTGCTGCTACCGGACTCCCGCGTGTACCTTTTGCTTTTTGAGATGCAAAGAATGATAAAGAAAACCCCCCAACGTTATGCTTTTTTCTCTAATCACTCCATGACCGCCTCCCTCTTCTACCATGGTCCCAGGAGTGAAAAGAAAGGTGAATACAATTCGTAGCTGATCATGAACCCCTCCTCTTCTCCGTGCTCCTTTTGCAAGCATAGTCAACCACCAACTTCCCTCTAGATATGTACCACAAGCGCTGACAGCCACAAAGAGTAGCAAATTGGTACAGTGCTGCAAAGTGCGAAAATGAATGTTCGATGAGTTCCTCGTGTGATAATGGGTGAGCGCAACCATGGCTCTTCATCGCGATTTGAAACAAATGAGGTATTTCGACACGGCTTACTCAAAGGATGAGCCGGTCAAGCCCCTCGTGTATGGCTATAGCTATGGTATCCCCAAGATTTGACTTGGGCTTTTGAATCACCTCTGCCGAGAAGACATGGCATATCGAGAAAAGGAGAGGGGAGCGTGATAGAAACGTGATGGGGAAAGAAAGAGTTCCTTTATTGCTTCACCCCCCTCTAGCAACCTCTATCCTCTCGTTTATACTCTTCGCTTGGGGCGTCCATTGGCCTTCTTGGGTGGGACGATCTCATCCACCTCCTCAATGACCTCAAAATGACTAGTGGCATGTCCGTTGACCATGTTCTCGCCTCCATAGACTTCCTTCTCGAGACCACGAGCAGCGTCCCAGCCGGCTTTCTCGGCCAGTGCCACGTTGCTAAGGCGGCGATTGGGCTTGCCGGCAACCTTGTTGTTGGCGGAGCTGCGCTTGACATAGCTGGCGATGAAGAAGCTGACGAATAGATAGGTCAGAGGAGCCAAGTACAAGACGTTCAACCAGATGGCAAACGTCTCGTTAGCTGTGGCAATGCACGGCTGCGCAACATATGAAGTCTCGGCGACAAGGGCGGATTTCTTGACTGCGCCCGAGGCGACCGACTCCAGGGCGGCAGAGCCGAAGATGAACTTCTTAAGCGAGTCCAGGGCACCAGCGGATGTGGGCATTGCGGCATCGAATGCGGCGACAGGTAGATCGCCGGTTTGGGTTGTGACCTTGGTCACCGTGATTGGAGCCAAGTAGGTGACGAACGAGTGCAGAATGGTGTACGATGCACCAACAACGAACTGGGTAATTTGCATGGTTGTGAGACTTCGCTTGACAACCACGGGAACCCTGATCGAGAAGGCCGTCAGAGTGTAGTAGGTGTACATGAGAGCATGGATGAAAGAATTGACCAGAGTGAAGACCCAAACAGGAGCCGACATGTAGCGCATGCCAGCCCACATGCACAGCATGGCGCCAGCGTGATGATAGGTCTGCAAAGTCGAACTGAACTTGCCCTTGGCGAGAATGATGAACGTGTCCAAGACCTCGTAGAATTTGCTCAGGTAGAAGATCCAGCCGTAGTAGTTGAGGCCTTCGTTCCAGATGCGTCCCATTTGAGTGTTGCTTGGTTGGCCGCCCTCAAGGCTACCGAGAAGAGTTGTTGGATTTGCGCTGTCCCAGCGTCCAGATGTTTCGTTGAAGTAAAGGGAGCTGCCCAAACCAGGAGGGCCATGGATCCGGCACAAGCTATCTGCAGAGGCAGCAATACCGGCAGGTCCAAAGGGGCTTACGATACTGCGTCGCATGGTGCCCAATATGCCCCCAAAAAGTCCATGCTGAGTAGACAGCAAGGAACACATTGTGCAAGACAACAAAGGCGAAAAAAGGCTTGGTTTTGCTTATAGCCCACGGCCTCTTGTTTCTGGAAGCATTGAACTTGTTGAGAGCCTTGGCCGTTACGGCATACAGGGCGGCAATTGTGAGAGGCACTTTGGGATCAAGAGCGGCCTGGTAGATGGAGTCTGGAATATTGAATGGTCGCATCATGGAAATAGATTCCGCGGCCGGGGACAAAGGTTTTGGCTCGTTGGTCGGGGAAATTTGAATAGACTGGCGTCGGGCACGGATGCCATCAGATAACCTTGAAAGGTAGACATTGTGAAAAGGAGAAATGCTTGTACTTCAGGACAGTCTCTGCGAATGCAAGGTGCCGAGAGGTGAGCAACTTGGGCTTGTTTCGACCCGTCGTAAAGCAGATGGGTTTCTGTTCCTCTGCCGCTCGTGCACGGACGAACACGCACCTATTGTCGCAACATGAATGGAGGCCTCGAGAGGCCGGCTAGACAAAGGTTGATGACGCCGCGTGTGTAGTCCAAATCGTCTCGACAGTTGATTACGAGGAGAGTAGGATGGAGAGCAATGGCAATGAAGTGAAGAACCACAATTGGCAAACGATCTAATCGAAAAAAAAAGAAAAGGAAGAATGCCGGTGCTTTGAAGTAGAAATTTCGAGAAGCGTTGGAGATAAGTCCTGAGGAGGAGAAGAGACGAGACGAGAGGGAGATTTATTTTGCTGGGTTCGCATCTACTAAGTTGGGATGGGATGGATGTCTTGGGGTCTTGGGAGTGCATCTATCCGCCCATCCGCCCAATCCGCCCATGCACAATGCACATGCACTTTGGGCTCTGGGGGGAGCTGGGGAGGCAACTGCGACCCTGTTGGATTGGTGCTGCGACGATGAGCAGCGCACATACGGATTATCCATCGCTCTTTCGTCTGGCATATTTCGTCCTGAGAACGAGACAATATGATGCGCACGACTCGGTCGGATTCGCCCGGCCACTGAAGCCCTCATCCATCAGCACTCAACTTGACATTTCGAATACAGGTCCCGAGCTACCTTGATGTAGCCGCGGTGGGCGTGTCTCTATCAGAACCCGGATCTTTGGACAAGAAGAAGCCAACCGAGATGCCAGAAAAAGGTTGTTGAGATGCGCAATGCCCCACGCCGTTGTTGCTCCTGGCCTTCTTGTCCCTCGGCATCCAAGATACCCCGCCCTCCCTTTGGCCCGGACCCCTCGGTGCGCTTCAAGATGCTTGAAAAAGCTATGATGTCATCAACCTCTATGCGGCTGGGATTACTCGAAAGGCAAATAAATGCATGTAAAGAAAAGTATTGCGGCCTCCTTGACATTGCGCATTTTTCTCTCGTTCAACGAGGGTGTACGCTTGTCTCCGGATATTTATCGCAAGCTGGTTGGCCAAGTTTGTTACATGGGAATACTTATTGCGAAGGAGGTTCCTCAATCGGTTTCGTCTCCACTCATGCTGGCATCAGAGCAGGGATCATGCATGCCTCTTTCTTAATTTTTTCATCTTTTTTGTTGGGGAACATTGACGAAAGCTCGGTGAGGGAACGCGTGGCCACCATGGCATTCTCATAAATTCACTCGGCCGAGAACCAATGGCAGAGCTTGATGTTGGCGTGTCGTGCATAGCATGCATGCGCTTGGGGCAAAGTCATTTTGCCAGTGCTTGTTTCAAGATGAAATAAAAGCACGATTTCGTTCCATTTCTTCTCAACTCGATTCCGACCTAGCAGCTAGCTGCTTTGTTTCATCGCTATCTATCCTCGGCCCCCTTTTGAAACAACGTATTCTCAGGTCCCCCCGCACCTGGCCGAGGCTCTTCTTGGTACCAACGACAATGACTGAAATTGACAAGGGGTCCTGGTCCTCTTCGGTCTTCGCGCGCCTCAACAAATTCGGCTCCAGGCTCCGTAATCGATGTCAGAAATGACATCCCGACTAGCTCGTGAAAGTCATGTTTCCTTCTAGAAGCTCGATACCTTTTGCCCTGGAGCAACTTATTTTGCTGTTCCTTTTTCATTGCACATTTTTGTTGTTGTTTTCATTTTTCCCAAGTACAATGCACAGCGTATCTCATTCCCGGGTGATTTACAACATCGAGGGCCCCACGTAATCCGTAGTCCCGTCAAAAGACAAACGAACAAAGCACTCATTCTCACCACGTAGCAGTACAAGGGGCATAGATAGACCCTGAATGTTCATGCCGACTCTTGAAATTTACCAAGTTTCCTGAGACTAACTTTACAAGATGCACAATAATGCACTCGCGTCGTGTCGCGCCACGTGAGCCAGCACGGGAACTATTCAAACTAGACAATACAAGCAGTTTTCATCTCCTCATCTCCTGCCCAGGAGAGTTGCATCTAGAATACAAACCGTTTTGGTCTCCTCCGGGGTTGTAAACTAGCGTTTCCAACTATCCATCGCGAACACGAAATTTCCTCAGTCATGTCCTGCACCTTGGCATCATACTTGGGCGTTTGTCTGGATAAGTCGGTGGGATGCCAAAGGCTGTAGCAGCTGACGACAAGCAACATGGTTATCGCCTTGTCTTAGCTGCTGCAAATCACGTAGGAACTGACTGTCACTGGCGCCCGAGTCTGCCGCATTACATTCGATATAGCAGAAAAGCAAAAGTCTTATCGATGCATCCAATTATACAATCTCTGCTCTGGCTAGTATGTAGTAACACGCAGTTTGGGGGGGGCAAGACATGTAACATAAAGCTGGGTCATAGGCCTATCATCTATTGCGTATATGTATGCTACCCGTGCCTCTCTCTCGTCATCTCTTGGCCAATCTGTTCCTGCAGAGTGGGTCCTTAATCTAAGCCTTCAAGTTGCCAGACAACCAGCGGTTCAGAAAATCGAGCGAAGGCTCGGGCTGGTCAAAGGGCGTCATGTGTCCAGCCTTGTAGATCTGGAGGAAGGTCAAGTTGCCGTGAGACTTCAATTTGCCGTAGTCCTTGCCATCCTTGCTGGAGGCAACCTTGATTCCCTTGCTCTCGGCTTTCTTAAAGCCCTCGTGGCCGGACCACTCGAGCTTGTTGGTCCAAGCCTGGTTACCGAGCCAGTTGCAGATGAAGTCAGCATCGCCAGCATAGATGAGGACAGGGATCTTATCGAGAATCTGGGGAACCAATCTGAAGTAAGGCTTCATCCAATCACCCTGGAACAAGAAGTTGCGGTTAATGTCAAAGTTGCAGCTGTCGTACTTGTCAACCTCGGCGCCGAGAGCCTCCATGACTTCGGGCTTATTCAACCACTGAGAATGTACTCGAGTTCGTCGTAGCAAAGGCTGCTGCCCTTGCAGTCACGGCGAACATCGTAAGGGTTGCGGCCGCTGCGCTGGTAAGGACCAATCATGGCATTATTGCAGTAGATACTGGCGGGTACGCAGGTCCAGGCACTCTCGGAATCATAGCAAGATTTGATCAACGACTGGCAGCGGGGAGGGCATTATCCAGGGTTTGGCAGGCGCTCTTGTCCAAGACGGCAGGGTAGCCACCATCACCGCAAGCCATTGGGCGGTAGTACTCGTACTGAGTGTAACCATCGGTCAATCCGTTTCCAATCAGAACGCTCTTGAGGTTAATGTTGCGATCCTTGTGCGATAGGATCTCAGAGGTAAAGACGGGAATATAGTGACCACCGTAGGACTCGCCAGCAATGTGGAAGTCTTGCTTAGCATACTCGGGGAACTGATGGAAGAAGAGAGTGAGGAGAGCGTAGACGTCCTTGCCAGCAGCAACGGTGTTGCTGACAGAGCCACTTCCGTAAGAGTAGCCAACATTGACGGGCTGATCGAGGAAAATAACGGAAGCATTGGCATTCCATGAGTATGGGTTGTGGACCACCTCAACCTTCTCGTTGATGGAAGCAGGGCCGAGCTCCATGAAGAGACCGGTAAGCGATGAGCAACCCGGGCCACCGTTAAGCCAGAGGACCACGGGGTCATTCTTGGGGTCGTTGCGTGACTCAAAGAACCCTAGATATTAGAATTAGCCATTATGCTCGTTTGACTGGAATCCTTTATCCATGTCCACTACTAATCGATCATTGCAGCTATCCATCATGCAATTTTGATTTCGCACTCACAGTAGAACAAATGCTTGTCCTTCTCATCGTCATCCAGGTAACCGCTGTACTGCTTGACCTTGTCGACACCCAGCTTGGCGGGATCGACCTTCTTAGCACGGAGGTTGTAGTTGTCAAGCTTGCCACCGACCTTGCGGTGGGACTCGCCCTTCTCATTCTCGACCCAGATGGACTGTACATCAGCGCCTTTACGACGTGGTCCCATTTTTTGTTGGGAATGCGCGAGTGCTTCTTGGGTTTGGCGTTGATGACATGCTTCTTGAACGCATCGACAGCGTCTGGTGCAAGCATAGTTACTTCGTCCCAAATGCCCTTGGCCTCGGCCGAGGCTTCACCAAATGCCTCCTTCAGGGGCTTGGTCCAGGTGTCAAAGTCGACATTGCCAATCTTGTTGAGGTCGATGCCGAAGGGCAGCTTCGAAGGGTTGTTGAGGACCTTTTGTTCCTGGAGGCCAACCGCGGAGGAGGCGGCGCCGAGCACGAGGGCAGAGGTGGACAGCCGCATGGTTGACGGGCTGATGCTGGAGGAAACGGCAGCAAGAGACGAGACTTGATTAGGTTGTGAAGGAGAGTCTTGTTGGATTTATTTTGAGGATGGGCAAAGAAAGATGAGGAGGGTACGAGGATGAAACAGGATGAAGAGAGTGTGTGGGAGAGAGAGCTGGACAACGAGCGAGGAGAAGCTCCGAGGGCGGAAGTGGATGACGAGGCCGCCGCAAACGACGTAATTGGGCCTGCAGGAACGTGAGACCCATGGGGGGCGCTACTGGTTAACCAGCACCAGCACCAGCAGGGTGCCACTATCCCATTACACAATCCAGTAGCGCGGAATGCGGAATGGTGCTAGTGTCGTGCCTGCAACCTACTATTCGGCGTTTTGGGAAGGTCAGCTGGCTCACTTAACATGGCAGTCAGGATAGTGCTCGAAACTCTACAGCGGCTTCTGTTTATGTAAATGGTGTTTTTTCATAGTCCAGCTCCATCCGCGTGCATTATTAGCTTCTTCTCCGTCGTTCGAACGCCCTGCCGTCTAATCCCTGTCTGTTTTTTACAGGAGGTACAAAACTAGGGGCAGTAGGCTAATAACAAATCTTTCCGTGGCTTAGTGTGGCACTAAGTACATACATAAGGTAAGAAGTACCTTGTATTATATACATGTATACAGTACTCAGACTATATAGTACTCCTACGAGCGTACATACCCCTATAGCATCCCTAACAGCTCCACTCACCACAGCCACTGAGAGCTGATAGTGGCCGCCCCGCGTGGGGCTTGTAGTCGTTGTAAAATCATTCCGGGGTCAGACTGTGAATACCCTACCCTAGGCCAAGGCTTAACAATCATGCGCGACAATCGCCAGTAGGCTGAACGCCGTGCAAGGCCGCAAAGGGGTCGTCGCATGCGTCTTTGGCTCGCTCGTACTCGACGGTGGCCTGGAGCCTTCGTGAAAGGTCCTTGGAGTACATGACATCAATGAATTCGAAGATGAGATCGAGCCCGGAGGCCACCTGTCGTCGAGTCAGCTCTGCTCTTGCTCTTGCTCTTGCTCTGCGCAACGCACGTGCCCCGTCGAACAAGAAAGAAAGAAACAGGCAGGGAACAACATACACCTGACGATGTCCAAACATTACCATCAATCGTCCACCTCGCCGGCGACACCCACTTCACCTTGTCTCCCATCGCAACGATGTCTTTCCAAGCAGCCTTGTTGGTCGTCGCCCGCTTGCCATCCAGGACGCCTGCCCTGGCAGCCACGCCTGATCCGGTGCATACCGTCAACAAGTACTTGACAGTCGGGTAAGTCTTGCGGACGAAATCCACGGCGCCCTGAGAGATGCTGGCATTTCTCACGCCCTGTCCACCCGGGACGAGCAACACATCAATATCCCTCGGCGGCTTGTCAAAAGTATGCGTGGGGTTGATGGAGGCCTCGAAGTGCGAGCCCATCTTGTTGACGGCCTGCGAGGCAGGGCGCATCTTCACGGGGTCCATGGTCTCGGCAACGAAGCTGAGATTGAGTTGTCTGCTCATGGATGCGTAGAAGAGCACGTCGATTGGCCCAAAGACATCCATGGTATCGAAACTGTTGAATAATGTCACGGCCCAGTTCTTGGGATATGTCGTGTTATATCCTTCGCCTCCTCCTCCTCCTCCTCCCCCTCCCCCCCCCCTCCTCCTCCTCTGCCAACGACGATTGCTGAGGCGATGCCCACATTGGCCAGCCAGCTGACCACATGAATAACATTAAACTTCATTGTACCCGAATTCCCGAAACTGACCAGCAGATTACAAGTGGACGCTGCTAAAGGAAAGAACTTTTTTTGTGAAAGCCAAACGAACCAGATTAAGCAAACATGAGAAGAGGCAGAAAATGAAACAAAAATTGAGTCAAAAAATAAAATGAAAATAGAATCCAAACCATCAAAAGTCCATCTATCGCCCTCTTTATACCAGTCAACTCGCCCGTTTGCCGCCGTAACCGACCGTGCACAAACGTGCACCAACGTGCAACAAAGCGCCAAGTCGGGACGTGTGCCCTTTCACCTTTCTATTGTTCATCTCTGCCTGATTCGTTGTAGCATTCATTGTTCCAGCCAAACAGCTGTGAGTGCCAACGTGCATCTATCTGATAGCCGCCATCCAAAAAGAGGTGGCTCAGGGTTCAGGAAACTGTTCTGTTTTCAGTCCACCTTCTGCAACCGGATTTGAGTTGGTTTCGTGTGACTTGCAAGAGACCATCGGCTTATGCATCCACTCATTGGTTGTCGTGTCACGATGCATCAAACACTTGTTCCTTTCGACATGGGGCGGGGTCACTGTTCGCGAGAAAAAGCATGTCTCATTGTCTACAGAAGTTGGGGCGAAGGAGATTTCTTTTTTTTTCTATGCTTCGTCGTCACCCGCAGCTTCTGCCGCTTCCTTTTCCTTAGCCTTTGCAGCCTTCTTGGCAGCGGTTTGCTGCTCCTTGAGGAGTTTCTTCATTTGGTTCTTACTCATCTCACCTGATGCTCCTGCAGCATCCGCAGATGCGACGCCGTCGGCTGGTTTGGTCACTGGAACGACGAGATCTGCTCTCGGAACGTTGGGGTTTCCTTTCCACTCCAGGGGACGGACAGACATGAACTCGTCCACCACGGCGTCTGTGACCTTGGAGCGTCGTTCTTGGAAAGCACCGACGTATTTCTGGAGACAGTCGATGCAAATTGCTTTCAACTGTAGTTTGTGGTTAGCAAATCTGGGCTTGCAGTGAACTTATCTACACCAGAATCATGTCCTTACCTCGCCTGTGAGCAGCCTGCCGCTAGTGTAGTCGTCCTTGATCTTCTTGAGCTCCTAGAGATTTACTCGATTAGTTTGTCCAAAGTAGACCCCCCCCCCTGCTGATATCCACTCACTTCATCATCCTCCATGAAGAAGGTGAGGTATTGATAAGCGACATCCACGTCGGCGTTGCCGCCCTTCTCGCGATGCTCCTCTAGAGTTTCGCGTCCACCAGAGAATGCGTATCTATTGACCTTTGTCTTGATCTGTTTTGCAGAGTCGCTCAAGAAAATGGCAGAGTTATCGTCACTGGCCGACATTTTCGATCCGGGACCTTGCAAGGCATCGAGAAATCGCATGTGAATCAGAGCCGGCTTGGCAAACTTCAGGCCCGAGGCGCAATCTCTCGTCAAGCGGAAGTAAGGGTCTTGGTCAATGGCGCAGGGAATCAAGCACGGAATGCTGGCCGTTTTCTTCTCGTCCTCGCCAAAGATGTGGGGAACGAAGAGGCAAACGACGTTGCGCCTTGGATGCTGGCAAAATGAATCTTGCCAATATTTGAACTGTCCAGGAATTAGTACTCTCACAACTCGACTTCTTATAGGGGAGTAGCAAAGGAGCAGATGATATTACCTTCCGTCAAATCCAAAAATTGCCTTGGCGGTATTGTACGTCACTCTCTTCGCAAAGCGAACAATGTTCTTGTAAAAGGCGCCGCCGACGTAAGCAAAGTCTGAAAAGATAAACGTCTTCTTGGGATCAAAACCAGCGGCAATGATATCCGTGGCGTTGGTTCGGCTGTACCCCATGACCTCCTCTACAGTCCGCTTCTCGGAGAATAGATACTTTTCGTCTAGGGAAAAAAACACTGTCAATCGTACTGTCCTGTTTTGTGACCTCGGGCACAGCCCATCTCACCATCAGTCAACATGACAATCAAGGGGACGTCCAGAGTCTCCTGCAGCCACCTAAATCGTGCAAGTCAGTGCTATCTATGTCTGGTTGTATCTCCGGATTTTGTCTCCTCTTACTTCACAAAGTCAAACACTTGGGTATGACCGATATGCATACTGTCACTGCTCGGTCCACGACCAGTGTAGAGGAAGAAGGGCTCATTCTAAAACTATCCTCTTAGTAGCCCTTGACACAAGCAACACCATTGCAGGTGCAAAGGTAAAGGGTCCAAACCTTCTCGTAACGGTCAAGAATCATGTCCAGGTCGCGGTGACTGAAAAGATGCCGCGGCGCATGAATCGATGAGGTTTAGTACCAGTAACCTTTTCCCAGCGTTGTAACAGCGCCTCATTGATGGAGCTGGTACCGAACTCATCGATGAGTTTACGGTAGTCAATGGCCTTGACCTTGCCATCCTCCCCAACCTCGCCTGATACCGACCAGGGGTTGATATCCTGCTTCGAGGACGCCGCATCCTGGGCAGTTGCGTCAGCACCGGCGGTCGTTTGGTCAGGAACAGAGGCCATTGTGTTTTGGGCAGAACTGATGACCACTGCAGGATTCCAAGACGGGTCGCGACGGGTGGCTTTGAGGAGTCGGGGTTGGAACGCTACAACTCGTACAAAACTCGAAGGGTCTACCGTGGATCGGACAGGCACTTCTGCTGTGACTCAACCCCGTCGAATTTGACCCTTTGGCGTAGTTAGAGTCACTAGTAGAGAAGAAAGACCAGAGAGTCCAGACTCCAGAGAGGAAGGCGGGGCAGCCAAAGAATTTCGTGCGTATGGCGGGGTTCACCTCAGGTACAGCAGTGCCAGTGCCATTGCCATTCATTCTTCGCTCGTATTTAAGCTAGACTTTTCTCTTTTTCGCATCCTTGATACCGGAGACGGATATCTTTTAACGAAACCGAAGCCAGCGGTCCCTGCCTGTTTTCTTCTTTCGAGCCCATTTTTCCTGTTCTTGCTTTACTTGCTATTCCAAGCCAGCACTCATACATCATCAGCCCACCATGCCTCAGATCCAGCAGCCCTCCAACCAAATCAAGCTGACAAACGTGTCGCTTGTGCGCCTGAAGAAGGGCAAAAAACGATTCGAAATCGCTTGCTACAAGAACAAGGTCATGGAATGGCGGTCTGGAATAGAGACCGACCTGGACAACGTCCTCCAGATCCCAAACGTCTTCCTGAACGTCTCCAAGGGACAGACGGCGCCGCGGGAGGACCTCGAAAAGGCCTTTGGCAAGGGCAAGTCCACCGACGATATCGTGTTGGAGATGCTCAAAAAGGGAGAGCTGCAAGTCGGCGAGAAGGAACGAGCGGCACAATCGGAACGAGTGCACAACGAGGTCATCGGCATAGTGGCAAGCAAGCTGGTGGACCCGAGGACAAAGCGGGTATATACCATTGGCATGATCGAGAAGGCGCTCGACATGTTGAGCTCCCATGCTCATAACAATTCCGCAGAGAAAAGTGGTGGTGCAGGGAGCGGTGCGGGCACGCCAGCGACGGGCGACGATGGCGAAGCCAAGCCCACCAGGATCAAGGAACACAGCTGGACTGGCGTTGTCACGACGAAAAGTGCCAAGAGTCAGGCGTTGGAGGCCATGAAGGCCCTGATTGCGCATCAGCCTATCCCTGTGGCTAGAGCAAGAATGAGGTTACGGGTCTCATGTCCTACCAATGTGTTGAAGCAAGCTGTCAAGGCAGCTGGGAACAAGGGAGCGGCCAAGGAGGACGATGGTGGAGAACAAAGGGCACCCGGGACCGTCAAGGACAAGATCTTGGGATACGTCGAGCAAGTAGAAACTCAAGATGTCGTCGGCTCGGAGTGGGAAGTCGTTGGATTCGTAGAGCCTGGTGCGTTCAAGGCCTTGTCGGATTTTATTGGGAACGAGACCAAGGGTCAGGGAAGGGTGGAGGTGCTGGACATGGCAGTTACTCATGAGGATTGAATGAATGCAATGCCAAGGATTTACAGACACGACAAAATTAGAAGCTGAAATCCATCCCTCTGTTTATACTACAGTTTCGGCTGTTTTGCACCTCCACTACCCTCACATCAGATTCGACAGCAGGTTGGCGGTCAAGCAAGAAAAGTGGTTTAAACACTGCGGACAGCGATAGTCACAGCAAGCATACATTAATCATGTTCATGGCCTTCACCAATGTCGCTTCTCCAGGCTCCACCACTACAAAGACACGGCAGAGAAAGTAGACCAAGGACGGTTTTGTTTGACTGCTTTTTCATTCGTCACTCCGGATCTAGAGTACAGCTAGGCCTAGCTGCAGCCCCCCGAGACAAAACCCCCCGTTCAAGTTTTTTATTTTTTGAGAAAATGTGCACACAAAGATGGAATAAACCCGATCCGACACGCTTTCCCCAGCCCCCCCCCCAACCCCCCTCCCCATATGCCATTTGCAGTAGTAATCATCAACTTGTTTAACCACCCTTCTTCTTGGAGACACCGACAGTTCGGCCACGGCGACCAGTGGTCTTGGTGTGCTGACCGCGGACACGGAGACCCCAGTAGTGACGGAGACCACGGTGAGCGCGGATCTTCTTCAAGCGCTCCAAGTCATCACGGAGCTTGGAGTCGACACCGTTGGCCAAGACCTGGGAGTCCTTGCCGTCGACAATGTCGCGCTGTCTGTTGAGGAACCAGGTGGGGATCTTGTACTGAGTAGGGTTCTGGATGATGGTGACGATTCGCTCAAGCTCTTCCGAGGTAAGCTCACCGGCGCTGCGAAAGAGAAATGCGTTAGTTTTTCTTTTCTTTTTTTGCCGATTCCGCCATGGTGTTCTCAAGAGAACTTCCGTTACTACGCCATTGCGTGGTCATGCTTGCGAGAGACGAGGGGGGTGGCCATTTTCGTACCGCTTGTTCAGGTCGACATCAGCCTTCTTGCAGACCAAGTTGGAGTATCGGCGACCGACACCCTTGATCTTAGTCAAGGCGTACATGACCTTTGCTTGCCGTCAACATTAGTGTTCAGAAGACGCAAGATCTATTGCCTTGATGTTAGCCCCGAAGCTCCGCTGAAACGATGATTGAAAAGGGAAAATAGTGTTCGATTCGCCGGCGACTTGTCGAGATTTCACAGCCAAGCTGGCCGGAGCGGTTGTGCAAATCGAGAGCGTCGCCGATCGCTGGCAAGGCAGGCGTTACTTACGAACTGGAAGTTCGTCTTCTCTCCCGAAACGAGCGACATGATGGGCAACTGTACCGGTCGTTGCCGTGTGCTCGAATATGGGTCGATGGATTCGGGTTGAAGTGAAGAGGGCGGAGGTTTGGTCTGCGCTCGCTTAACGTGGTGGAAATTTCGACCCTGTGGGTGGGGGGGGCACGAGTAGGGCAAACTGCTGGTGCGCACACCAAGTTATTGATAGTCACGTGAGCCAGCCAACGACTACCAGTCGTCGCTTATTATTAGGCTTGAACGTTTTTCCGAAGGCCCCCCGTAATCCACTTGGTGCTCACGGCAAATGTTCAATCTTGCTCCAGCGCAGACTTTGGAATAGTCTCTCCGAGGTACTCCGTACAGAATGAGCAACTCGTTCTCGCGTATACGCCCGGTCACATTGAACCCAGAGCGCAAGTGGCTGCGTACTCTGGGTTTTGAATAATTCTCGGGAATTTGGACCAAGCTCAGCCATGAAACTCACACTTGGCACGTTTGGTCCGTACATGGTAGGTTCTTTGTTAATCACTAAGTTTGTTCTTCATAGTCGTCTTCTACCATTGCTCGATCAGTTGTCTTCAAGACTGATCTTGAGCCGGATGCCCACACTTTGGTGTGAGATTGCAAGACAAGAAAAAACTCCCGACAACGCTTTTTGAGTACGAAACCTTTAGTGACTTCACAAAGTGGAGGCTTTCGTAATTTATCAGTTGTCACATCATTCATCAATTCCCAATATTTGTTCTTTGCGTGAGCAGTCAATATGATAACACGCCCAGGGGCTGGCTGCCCTGCTTAGCTACGAAAGAAAAGTTATACCATTTGCCGTTAAAACTGTCTCAACTTCATCCCAAGACACTGTAAAGCCTCGTTCATCTTCCCCGAACACTGATAAACATGCGTGCCCCTTTCTACTATGTTGTCCCTATATCAGAGGCTATTGCCTGTCAGCGTCCAAAATACCCAGTTTGGCGATTCAAGCAATACTCACGTCCGGTGGTAAGGTAAGTTTACGTGTCAGCATTTCCCATAGACACGCCCTGTCCATCTCCACGCTATGCGAATTGCTCTTGGGCTGGATATGAAAGACGTGGACGTCTTGAAGACCGCGAATTTCTAATAGCTCGTCCATACCCAAAACGTCTGACATGCGTATATTTCGATAGGCAATCGGAAAATAGGTTCTCATTATTTCTGCCCGCTCGTTCAGATGCATCAAAGTCGATTTGGATAGATTGAGTGACAGAGACTCAAGTTTCGGGCACTTGGGTATCGCTTTGAATGCTTCAGCCGACTGGGGCCGCACCAGTGAACTACAATGTGGCGGACGTGATGTTTGAGGTGCGGGTTGTCATTAAGATGTACAAGTAACTCGCAAGCGCACCTAAATCGGAACTTCTTCTTCCGGAAGAATATTCGATAGAACTCTTCGCCCAGTGCCTGGCCTAGCAAATTCGGCAGCGTCTTCATCTGTGATGTTTGGAAGACGTGATCTCTATCGTACTTGGGACATCTGCAAGCAGCTGTCTTGATCGCTGGTACCACGGTGTGCGTACGAAAGGTGTTGTCGATCATCAAGTCCAGTGTCCGTTCTCGAATCTCGATTGGCAGCTTCATGAAGGGAAATCCTTCCTCTGTGGGTGTTTGCCTGTCTGTGCTTGTCTGTAAGTGAGTGCCAAAGCTGCTGCGATGCCCAGGAGGTTCTTGCCTGCAATGTCCAAGATTTCTGTACACATTTCTATGATGTCAACGCATGTTTTGACCTCTGAAGGGTCTTTCTTGAGGATGTTTGCGCATTTTGTAATGGTGTTTGCAACCGCTGCTCTACGTCGAGGGCTCAAACGAACCAGTCTTCCCAGCTCTGAGACGTCCACGCTGCCGGAGTGGTAACTGTCCAGACCTTGGAGCAAAGTTTGTATGTTTCTGGAGAGTCCGTACCGCGTTGGTATGGCCTTTGATTTCAAGACGAAGAACGACTTGCTGGTAGACATTGTTGATGATTTGAAGAGTGCCGACTGTTTGGAAGGGCTTCCCGAATCGTGTCTTTGCAAGAAGCATAGAGCTTCGTCGAGCAAGAGACAGCCTGCTTGATTGACATTGTTACCGTCCACGCGGATGGATCCATGTGTTGACACCTGCTCTTTCGAAATGGTAGGAGCAGTGAATGGTGCCAGCCGCTACAGGTGGCAGGGCTCGAGTTCGAACACCCGTGAATTATAAGCCACGCCCATCGCTCCTTCTTCCTCTGTGAAGAATTGACAATCTGGCATCTGACCGACACACACACTTACCTATCTAGGCATTCTCACTCACTGCTTGTCATCAGTCGGCCACATTATGTCTGTCACAGACACACAGAACGAGCAAAGAATTCTCACGATTGCATGGTCAATAATGATGTTATCTAATCGTCTATGCAGTATTGATGAACTCTCGCGAGTGCGCGAAATGCAGAAAGCAGTGACATGATTGTAGTTGAAACCCAATTGACGCCAAGGCAAGTCATTTATCCACGACTGCCAGTCCCGTAATCCGTGAATGCTGATGTCCGATGGGTGTTGATGCCAAATACCCTATTTATATATATATATCCATGGTCTTGTCTGCATCATGATGGATCGTGAATTAAAGTGAATGCATGAAGATGTCGAGTGGATGGATGTTGACCACTGCAAGGCTAGAATGGAAAATGGCAAAATGCTCTAATCCGTACTACCATCCATGGTCCGCGAAGACCGTGCTCTGTTTCTTTACTATATGCCAGACAAAGGAGAAAAGAAGAAGAAGAAAAAGCCCGAAGAAGGTCGTGCGCGTCCCAAGGAAAGCAACAAACGTGCCGTTGAGTCTCGGCAGCTTCACCGGTGTGCCACTGCAGGGCAGCTCTGGGCGCTGGTGACCCGCAGTTGTACGGAACAGAACTTTGAACTTGTCAGCAGCCAGCAGCGAGCGAGTCATCACTGACCAGTCAACCAGCTGGTTGGATGGCTGGAGGCTGCATTGGTCATTGGTGGGTGGGTGGCCGGCTCGGGTGGCCGGCTCGGGTGGCCGGCTCGGGTGGAAGTGAGAGCCGGCTCAGTGGCTTTCGTGGCGGACGCGGCGCGCCTACATATATGGTGTACCTGTCTCAGGCTGTCTGTCACCTTGTGGCGTGGCTGCTGCTCAGTCTCGGTCCGAGTCGAGGTTCGGCGAGTCCGTCAGCGCGAATTGCTAAAGCCGGCCCTGTCCGCCCTGTCCATCTCCAGGCTGGGCGCCCGCGTGCAACACGGGCTTACACCGACGAAGCTGAGGGATTCGACCTGGTCTGGGTCGCTGGCTCCGAATGTCATGGTGAAATGGCTGAGCATCTCTTGGTGCTTGAGGTTTTGCAGAGTGAGCGGTCGCTGGCTGGGATGGGCCTTCTTGCTCTTCCTGCTCTTTTTGGATTCCCCTTCCGACCCGTTCTTTGAGCGACGGCCCCAGGTAAATGTTTTCGCGAGTCTGCCGCTACTCGCCGTCGACTTGTGCAATGAAGACGTCTCGCTTGTGGTGGTGGTCGTGGTGGTCGTGGTGGTTGTGGTGGTGTTGCTCTCCGTCTGAGAGATGGTATCTGAGCTGTCAGACTTGCGAAGCGCGCGTCGGAACCGGTCTCGAATAGCCATTGTGGGCGGTAGTGAAGGTTGCTGTGTATACGCGGCCAAGACGGGATGGGAAAGTTGGCCGTTTGTTTCGTTGTTGTCGGTGTTGTTGTCGGTGTTGTTGTCGATGTTGTTGTCGATGTTGTTGTCGATGTTGTCTCGCGTTGAGATATGGCGCACTTTGGGGGGTGGGCAGGTCCACGACATTTTAAAGGGAATCTATCTATCTGGGAAATCTGCAAGCCTGCTTTTGGCAAAGCCGGGAAACACGACAGACGCCGGCTTGGGGGGCGCCCGCAGGAAACCCTCGTCGCAATGCACGATAAGGGCGTATTAGCCCGTATTACGGAGTTACGTCTTTTCGGCCCATTTTCGTCCTGGTCGCGGAGAAGGATGTGGAGTGCGGAGGCAGCAGGGGAGGCAGCAGGGGAGGCAGCAGGGGCCTTGGCTTGACAAAAGCTTGGAGTGCATGTTGGGGACGTCTGGGCAGGCATCTGCATCTGGGCGTCTGGGCGTCTGGGCATCTGTGGGCATCTGTGGGCATCTGTGGGGCAAGTGGATGGATCATTTCTGGACGCTGGCAGCCAGCCACAAGACAAGTCCCCAAGTCCCAAGTCCCCAAGTCCCAAGTCCCCTACGGTCCCCCCCCCCTTTCCTCGAGTCGACAGGGAACATACATGAGCCGTTTGCAGTGGAGCAGCCTGGCCCTTTTGCACGTTCCAGGTCTGGTCTGGACTTTAGGGCGGCCAAGCCTGCATTCAATGCAGCATTATTACTCCGTCGGCCAGCGGCAAACGGAAAGAACGAAAGGACCGTCCATGCACGCACCCAGCATTTCAAATGCGCACGAAATGCGCACGAAATCAGGCGCTAGTACGGACGTGGAGGGAGAGCTTCGATTTTTTACTTTCAAGGCTCACAAAAACTCGTCAGCAAGCGCAGCACTCGTATGCTTTTGAGTTGACGAGGTCAAGTCTCACGCTAATTCCGTTTAAAGAAGTCAGCCACTGGTTTGAAATCTCACCGCCATGTTCTGATCAGCCAAGGCAAGGCAGAGCAGAGCAAAGCCAAAAAACACTAATGAGAGTCAGTGAGGGAAAAAAAAGTCTTGGCCGCATCTGTTCAACCATTTGTCCTGCATTGAGCCAAGTCAATCGGGAGGGACGGAGTGTCGGAGACGGCCCTCAGACGCCGCGCGCAGATGATGATGCGGATGATGATGATGCACCCCAGACAGACCAGACAGACCGCTCGGTCGGGACGGCACAAGTCGGCCGCCCAGCTGCCCAGTCAGTGTTGCTTGTTGCTCGACTCACTGGGGGGGGCGGGGCGGGGCTGACTGACAAGTCTGACACCCACAACGTAGCAGCCAGCCAAGCCGACATGGGGGGCAGTCCGGAAGAATCCCAGCTTGGGAAAGGAAAGCAGAAAATAACTCGCCGTCTCCATAATAAAATAACGTGACGAGACGAGAAGCAGGGACTCATGGCTGCGACTCATGGCTGCGTCTCGACGTCATCAGGCGAATTCGTTCATGCGGGTCCAAGAAACCCGCACGGGACTTGTTGTAGGCAGTTGATTCTTCACCGACGTAGGCACGTACTCCGTACACAAGGTGTTCAATCCATTGTCCATTGCCGTCATAACGGGCATGGGCATGGCTGGTTATGCCAGGTTCGCGGCCTTGTCGGCAATTACATACATGTACATGTACATGTACATGTAGGGTGGCCCCTAATTGCCCATTGTGCAGGAGATGTGCGCCATCCCATTGGCCCAGATCAGCTTCGCCGGGTCCGCTTCGACTTCGTGGCCTCCAGACCCGTCATCACGTTGGATGCTCGCCGCGTAGCCGTCTACATGTACCGTGCCACAATGAGCTGTTTCTCAACAACAGAAAGTTGACTTGTGCTCAGCGCTGAGCCGTCCGTCGACTTGGACCTCTCTGCTAGCGATCAACCCGCGACCCCGACCAGCTTCTCAGTCTCGGAGCTCAGAGCCGCACGTACGGCCATCATCAGCGCTGACGCGGCCCGCCGAAAAAACGTCGTCGACGACGGATGGCTCGTCCACCGGGGAGAGACGCCCAAGATTCACCACCCAGCATGTCAAACCGAATCCGTACAGATGGGCTCGCGGCCGAGGCGAATGAAGACTCACACCTGCTAAGTGGTGATGAACCATGCAACACAGAGTTCGCCGGCAGAAACCACCCAGGGCGGCCAGAGCATGTCGACGCAAGTCAGGAAACCAAGGGTCTTTGGTACATCGTCATGCTCACCATTGGCCTCGCTGGGCTGCAGATGGCCTGGTCTGTCGAGCTGTCGAACGGGTCGCCGTACCTGCTGTCTCTTGGCCTGAGTAAGTCATTCATGGCCCTGGTCTGGATAGCCGGCCCCTTGACCGGCACTCTAGTCGTGCCGTATGTTGGGGTTGTGAGCGACAACTGTCGCTCCAGCTGGGGCAAGCGCCGCCCCTTCATGGTCGGCGGCGCCGCGGCCACAGTCACTGGCCTCCTGTTCCTGGGCTGGACCAGAGAAATCGTGGGCGGAGTCCTGGGCATCTTCGGGGCCGACCCTGAATCCAGAGGGGTCAGGACTGTCATTATCGTGGCTGCCGTCATTGGCATATACGTCCTCGACATTGCCATCAACACGGTCCAAGCAGCTGTCCGCGCCTTCATCGTGGACTGCGCCCCCGCGCACCAGCAAGAGGAGGCCAATTCCATGGCTAGCCGTGTCACTGGCTTTGGAAACATCCTGGGATATCTCGCCGGCTACATCAATCTCCCCACATACCTGTGGTTCCTGGGAGGCAACCAATTCAAGATTCTGTGCGCCATTGCAAGCATCGGCCTCACAGTGACGGTCGCCCTGAGCGCAGCCTTCATACAGGAGAGAAACCCTCTGCTGGATGGGTCCCCGTCAAGAAGACGCCGAGCATCTTCTCCTTCTTCTTCCGCATCTTCAGATCGATCAAGCGATTGCCCCCCTCAGACCATGCGAGTATGCCAGGTACAGTTTTGCGCCTGGGTCGGCTTCTTCCCCTCTTGTTCTACACATCCTCGTACATCGGAGAGATTTACGTCCAGCCGTACCTGGAAAAGAAGCCCAACATGACGCCCGAGGAGCTTGGCGCGTTGTATGAGAAAGCCACCCGCATCGGCACGTTTGCCCTCCTGGTCAATGCCATCGTCAGCCTCTTGACCAATGTCTTTCTGCCATTCTTCATTGCCCCCACATTCGACAGCCAACCAGTCTCTGTGAATGAAGACGGCGGCGCGGCGTCCGCACCGAAATCCACTGGGCTTGCCCGGACCTCATACCTGCATCGTCTAAGGATACCGGGCTTCACACTGAGAAGAGCATGGCTCGGGTCCTTGCTCTTGTTTGCCGGATCCATGTTCTGCACAGTGCTCGTTCGATCCGTAGCCGCCGCGACGGTCTTGATAGGACTCGCCGGCGTGACCTGGGCCATGACGCTCTGGGCCCCGTGGGCCGTCATTAGTGCGGAAATCAGTCGACGCGATGTCGTTGCTCGGGCAAAGAAATTGCAGGACATGGCGGCGCCGGCAGCAGACAATGACCCACAGGCGTCCTCATCAAGCGGCCACTCAAGACGCAGACGTCGGAGACGTCGGGAGAAGTCAAGCCGAGGAAACTGACCAAGCCGGTGTCATTCTGGGTATTCACAACATGGCCATCGCAGTTCCCCAGATGGTTGCTACCTTGGGGTCGAGTTTGGTATTCAAGCTGGTCCAGAAACCACGAGGCACGCCCGGCGATCATAGCTTCGCCATCGTCATGGCTCTCGGCGGCGCATTCGTCTTGGCATCGTGCATTTTCGCCTTCAAAATCAAGGATGACGGCCATGTCGCCGAGGAGCAAGGGCATGTTCAAGGGCAGGGGCGCGCACTGCTCTCTGGTCGTGACTGAAGCGGCCATGAACATCATCATACATGATGTTGGAGAAGGACAGAAATGCGATTTTTTCGATTTGATTTTTTCTTCATACGTGATTGGACTACTATACATACACATGAGAGTCTGGGGAGCGACGCATCATAGAACTGGCATCTGCGATGTAGTTGGTTGTGACTCAGGGAATGCTGGCAATATATCTACTCCTCACGCGTCAACAAAAATTACCCGAAGCAATGAGCGAAGCGATTTCTTTCGAAAGAGGAAAGAGAAGACAACAACAACGGGCCTTGTCCCTGTTTCATCTCACCCCGCACCAGCCACTCAGTTTCCACCTCAGTCACCAATTCCGTTCCCACGAGACCCCGTTCCGTCACCTCACAACCCGTAGCCAACATCACGGCCCGACGAGTCCAGAAAACCAACCAAAACTCACTTCCCATCGCGGCACGGCCCAAGCGGAACCCTCGTCTCTGCCGGGATAACCCCTTTGACCGATCATATGCCGTCACGCCATCCCAGTAGTAGCACCACTTGGACCCGTGCTCATCGCAATATGTATAATCGCAGGAGGGCGGCTCAGCCGTGGTCAAGACGGGAGCGGTACTCGTCGTGGGGAAGCTCCCGCGTGGTCCACGGGGGGCGTGGGCGCCCGACAGCCGTTGTTCATCATCGCTGCGAGGACGGTTGGCACAGACAGGACGATGGCCTTGAGAGACGACGGCATTTTGGACTGGAGTATTGATAATCGGGCTATTGATATGAAGATTCGATATCATCTGAAGTAGGTAGGTAGGTGCCAAGAGAGTAATTTGGGTAAGCAGAAAATGAGTCTTCTCCACCTGGTGTAAGTGTAAATGAAACAGAAGTAGAGGGACGAAATCTCCCTCTTGCCGTATCTGCCATCCAGTACCTCCTGAACAAGCAAGAGCAGTATCCAAAGAGCAAGAGCAGCCTGTATCCCAACACATTACGACAAGACCAATTCGGACCATCGCGTTATTGTCACGCAGCTAGGCCAAACGGCCAAAAAAGTGCGCACCCCTACCTAATGTAGCTGCGATCAAATGAGCACATATGTGCTCAACAGTCATCATCAATCTACAACTTTTTCCGAAGAAAAAAAAGAGAGAGAGAGACTCCATCTTACAAGGTCCTGCCTGACCCAGAAAAAACAGCCACCACAATAATCACTCCATGGCCTTCAGCCCAGCCTTAACCCACAACGTAAAGCACAAGCCCATGCTCAACACCCAGAAGCCGCTCCTCACACCAGACAGCTTGCGGTTGGCCCCAAGCTCAACGTAGGAAAACACATAGGCGAGCCGAGAAGCAAGGTACCCCAGGGTGAGGGCGCTGACAGTGCTCGCGCTCACACCAGCCTGGTTCGCGGCAACCACACCAGCCGCGTAGATGCCGATGGATTCGAAGCCGTTCTCCGAGGCGCTCTGTGCGCGGAGGAGGCGCTGTTGACGCTGCGGGCGGCCGTTAGAACCGCGCGTGCGGGGAACCCCCCGACGTTTTCGTCGTTTGGAAGACGGGGGAAACGTACGGGCTTGTCCATGTCAGCCTTGGCCATCGCGTCTTTCCACCCCCCGCGGGTTGGCGTTGTCGTAGACCTCGCCGGACGCCATGACGGCGTAGGCGTGCGGCAAGAAACATGATGTGAGGAACACGACGGGGACCTTGGGGAATCGACATGTAAGCTGGTGTTCTTCGAAGCGGAGAAGGTGTCGAAACACTTTTTCCCTTTTGCTGGGTTGGAAAGGGAAAAGGCACGTACTGTCAGGTAGCCAAGGTTCTTAGCCAAGTCGAGACCAACAAAGGCGCTCATGATGGGCAATTCAATCTGTGGATTGGAATACGTCAAGTGGTTCGTCCGTCCGTTCTCTCGTTCGTCTGTCAAATTACAAATGAAGAGCTTGATGGGCCAAGAAGCTCAAACGTGGTGAGAAATCGAGTTGGTACCGGGAAATAAAAATAAGGGATAAATGGACCTGCACGGGAGGGAGGAGAGAGAGGGGAGCAAGGCCAGTCAGTCAGTCAGTGACGTCAGTGACGTAGCACGAGGTGAGTCAATTACGACGTCTGCCTTGAGCTAGCTCTGTGGAACTACATAGATCGAATGACAATTCATACATCGGCTGGCCCATGGGCGCAGACTCGCGTGATGAATCAAACCAAGTGCTTGCCCGACCGCTAATCCGTGTGTATTTATTTGTATGTATTTGCATCCCCACCGCGTAATAAACGCACGAGGACACATGCACAGAAAACATCAGGCACAATTTGTTCGATGGTACTGCTTCATTGAATAAGTTGCTTGCCTAGTGCGGATGCCAGTGCAGAAAAGCACAAGTCGATATATATATACAACGAAAGGCTTAGCGACGCCGGAGAGGGCAGTTCAGCTATAAATCATAAGGAAATCTATCTTCAGAAATCGCATGCAATGTGAGAGCAGCGCCAAATCCCATGTACCACGCACAGCCCACTTCATTTCATCAGAGCTCCGTGTCATAACCCGCAAGCAGTTTCGTCATGCTGGGGATTGGGTGGGGAAGAAACAATAGAAAAAAAACTTCTTCGTTTGGGAACCTGCCCATAGGTACGTTGCTTCCATGTTCTAGCACTTGCAGCAGCTGCCTATTCTTCTTCTTCCAAAAGAGACACTCCTTGTAGCTGTCGCGCTCGAGTCTAGGCATTGGAACTCTTGGCAATTATCTCGCTGCGTTTTCGGGCACCCCAGCCCGAGCCGTTCCAGACTTGACCACTCCAGGACTTTTCCGTTTTGGGTGCGGCCTGGGGTTGAGCAGGTGGTGGCGGGGGGAGGAGGTGGCTGGGCCGGGGCTTGAGCACCGTTCTCGGGCTGAGGCTTGCCGTTCCAGACTTGACCATTCCATGACTGCTGAGAAAGCTGCGAAGGTTGCGGCTTGAGAGCTATTAACCGAGTGGTAGGTTGAGCCTGAGGAGCGGGTTGGACCAGTGTTGTATGCTGGGGCTGGGGCTGGTATGTCGGTTGAGTTGGGTTGTTGGTTGGCTTGTTGGTTGGCTTGTTGGTTGGCTTGTTGGGTGGCGAGCTTGTCCAGACGCGGGTGGCAGATGGAAGGGGCTTCGTCGGCTGGTCTCCGCTGCCAGCGCCTTGTTGGTAGACTTTGATAGAGTTGAGGACCCAGAAAGCCTCTGCAAAGTGTGCAGGGTTGCCGGATACATAATCCTTGCACGTGGGAGCCAAGGCGGAGCACTCAGGGTTTGAATCCCAGACGCTGGGGAGCCAGCCCAGGCACCGCAAAGGTGGTGTCAAAGACAATCTGGTTCTTGGAGAAGTGCTGGTCGATGTTGCACGACTCTCCGCCGACAAATCGAGCGAGAGGCGTTCCCCAGTTGCTCGGGTCTGGGTTTTCTGCCTGGATGTCTTGGGGAATCCTGGAGCGAGGAAAGAACCAGACGGCAATGTGATCCGAGGTCCACTCCGTGGCATATACGCCGCCACCAATGGCGTTGAAGCCATCGCCATAGTTTTGATTGTCGTCGGTGTGTTGGCCACAGCCAGCGGAAGTACCGTAGGCACCACAGTCTGAAGAAGCGAACTTGGTAGAGGCGAGAGCACCCTGGTTCGTGACATGGCAGCCAGGTTTAGTGTGGAGAGTAATCGAGTTCTTCGTTTGAGTGTTGACACCTTCGATAATGTCAATCTCACCGGATCCTGGCCAGTCGGGGCCGAACATCCAGAAAGCTGGCCACGTCCCGCATATGCTGCCGGGCATGTGGGCAATATCGGCGATGAACAAGCCGCCTGTAAAGGCCTTTTGCGAAGTGACACGAACCGACTTGCGCCCATTGGCAGGATACATGGTCTTGTAATCGACGCCCATGAAAATGCCACCCTTGGCGTAGCCGGCCAGGCCTTCCTGGTTGGCAGTTTCGCCGTCGACATAGTCGACGAATCCCTGAGTGGGATCCGCCTCTGTGAAGAAGTCAAAGCTGTTGAAGAAGTTGGTGGTGTCGTATGTCGTCTCGAGCTGATATCCTGCCGCCCGGGCAACTCCTGCAGCAAGAAACATGGTGCCACCGAAGGCCATCAAGTGGTTGGGGAAGCGCATCTTGATGGTTTGCGGAAAGAGCTCGAAGAAGTTGTGAAGGTGTGTTTCGCTTTCGTTTCGCTTCTTGTTCTTTGGGTACAATGTCGCTGAGTGACCGGCACGACAGCGTCAAAAGCGAGAGAAGGGGAAAAAAATTCAAAATAAAAGAGGGGACAGGAGAGGGCAGAATTGCCGAGTTTTCCAGAAAACCGCACCGAAGGTCCAAGTGGCAATGAGTGCGCGGAGTCCCTGTCGCGTTCGGGAATGTTGAATCAAATGGGACTTGGCGCCCTTGTCTGCGGTGCGCGTTCCACGGGACAAGAAAAGAGGGCGGCAGCTCGTCGTGGGATAACAAGCAATGACAAATGAATAGTCAAGCAAAGTCGAAGAATGCACAGTCCTCGATGCGTGAGAAAAAGTAGGCAAGAGAGACTGGATGAACCACAGGTTCAGTGAATGCAGAGTGAAGGGTGAAGAATGCAAAGGAATGATATTCTTCAATATATATATATATATAGAAGGAGAGGCAGCAGCCCACAGTGAATTCAGGGCCCGAAGGAGTGACTCGGTTGTTTCTCAATCTCAGCTCACTTTGCAAGCGGAAAGAGGAGGGGAGGGAAAGCGAGTTCAAAATGACGTTGCTCGCTATGCAACAGGTATAGAGAGGGTTGGGACGACCGGAAGAGGAAGTCGAGAGGGAAGCTGTGAAGCTAAGGAGCTGTGGAGCTGTGAACCTGTGGAGCTGTGAACCTGTGAACCTGTGAACCTGTGGGAACAAGTTTGTTCAGACCAGCTGCCGGAAGGATTGAACGGCAGAGGAACAAAACGCGCCGGATCCGTCAACGGAACCGTCGAAGCTGCTGCGGCAGTCAGTGCCTGCACGGAAGGGGAGAGAGTGCGAGAGAGTGGTGGAAAGGGCGCCAGGAAGGCAAGGCAAGGCAAGACATGCTCGACCTCGGACGGGAATGCAGATATCTAAATACCTAAATACGGTCGGTCCCAGCCAGAGCAACCACTTCTTCCTTTCCATCTTGGTCCATCTTGGTGGACTGTGCGTTTCGTTTCCTGCACGCCTGGACGCCAGCGAACGGGGATTTTCTTCTTCTTCCCGACTTCTCTTCAATTGGCTGAGCGTTTCCCTTGAAACCAGCCCAGCTGCCAAGCTGCCAAGCTGCCAAGCTGCCAAGCTGCCAAGACAAAGAGGGCTCAGGTGCTGCCAGCTGCCAGCTGCCAGGCACCAGATTCACATTCCGGCGCGTGGCCATCCATTGCGCCGCCGTGGGATTGGCTGTCCGCGAATCTGAGACTGTGTGGTCAGTGTGGTTGTCGTTGTCGTTGAGCCGCGGCCAATCACCGCCTGTGGCCGAGAGCGGCAAGAAGCTGCAAGGGGCAGGATGGAGCAGGAGCTAGCTAGCTAGCTAGTGTGCTTATTAGTTCCTGTCCGTGCCACCTGCGTGCCTGACAAAGGCGCTCTCGAAAGGCGCACAGGCGCTCGGGTGGGGGGGGACAAGGGGGACAATAACTCCGCCAACAATGGACCAGACTCACGGATGACGAGGAGCATCTCATAGGTTGAGCACGCACCACGCGTCGCCCACACTCGGACATTTGGCACTGACATCTCCCGCTTGGGGCTGCGTTGAATAAATGAGCCATCAACGTGGAAGTATTTGCGCTCAGTGGTGATACCAACGCAATGTTCTTCACGTTGGGCATCGAGCACAAGGTTCGTGATGGGGGGCATCGTTTCGAATCATAACTTTGGCTGAAGAAACGGAACGTGAAGAGGGAAGAGGACGAAAAAGTGCTAGAAGTGTGTGTTGGAAACAGGGCACCGCCACGGGATGCTTCAGCCACAGCAGCCCTGCTAAGCGAAGACGTGCGCCAGTGCGCCACCAGTCTAATACGAGCATGCATCGTCAACACGATCCGTATTCCTTTCCAACTACGGACCAATGTCCTTCTCCAACGGCCTCTCCTTCCGCGAGATGGTTCCATCCATCCGTCACGTCACGACCAAACACGACTGAACTGTGTGGTGCGCTCCCTAGTCTTTGCTTTCTTTGCTTTCTATGAACGGGTTGAACAACTGACTGAAATCCCCGGACGCCCTACCCTGTTCACCGTGACTAACTGAGATTCAAGAATGAGGCAGAGC
Source organism: Epichloe glyceriae (assembly GCA_023658535.1). NCBI lineage: Eukaryota > Fungi > Ascomycota > Sordariomycetes > Hypocreales > Clavicipitaceae > Epichloe > Epichloe glyceriae. The sequence goes on along the minus strand of CP098289.1, from coordinate 5,420,167 downwards.
GAGGTTGTGCTCATGTCCAACGAGGCTGGTGGGCTGGATTTCTGATGCAAAGGAGTAACAATAATTATATGCTGCATCGAAAATTTAAAGTGTCCTCATTTACATACATCAACACGGTTGGAATCGTACATGTGCAATAGATGAATCAGTGAATCTGAGAAGGTGGCCGATGTCGAGCAACATCACGACGACACCACCAGACGCAGGGGCAGTATTGCTGCCTGAAGAGTTGGAGGGGAAAAAAAAGAAAGACAACCGAAAAGCAACTGCGCTGCGCATTGGGACACGAAGGGGTGGGCAAGACAGACGGTCGACCAACATGCATATTCCGCAACAGATGGCTAGACTCTTGCGCAAGCGCAAAACGTTCAGAAATTACGGCTGCAGGCCCCATTCCTCTTCATCCTTCTTATCCCTCTGAACTCTCGTTCCTCAAAATGTGTCTCGTCTTCATGCGCCTGCTTAAGCCGCATCATGTCCGGAAAATGCGCCGCTTGAATTCGGTGGGATCTGCAGAACGAGCGTACGTACTAGAGCTTTGCACATGTGCTGTCCGCAAATAATCCAAGTCGGTAGGTGTATCGATCTCTTCTTCTTTTATTGATCAAGATGCAGCAGGTGCACGCCGTCTTTGCCCTTGCCCTCGTAGTCCCATCTTTGTCCGGTCATCCAGTCATGCATGCTCTTTCTTCCTTGTTCAACAAACTCCCACTTTTCTTAGGCAAAAAAGACCAAAATTTTCCCGAACCGTCCAGCCATGCAGAGCACGGGTATTGACTTGTACCAGTTGAAAATGAATGCGAACAAAACGCAGTGCGCCGTGGGCCAGAAGCTGTTGGCCGGCCCAATGTGAATGGTCAGTTATGCGATGAACCACCTCGATAACGGAATAACGCCAGATACCTCCATGCGAGAAGTAATTGAAATATACACGTTTCTACCATGAGAAAAAAAAAAAAAGCTTGTGGGGGGCGAGGAAGAGCAATCATTATAGCTTGACCCACTTGCCAGTGAGCTTCCACCAGATGACGGCCACCAAGTCCTCCTTGAAGCGCTCCCAGGGATTCCTGTTCAGCCAGTAACTGAATTGTCGGTAGTGATACATCTCACCCCAGCAATCTCGTCCCCATTCACACCCAGCCATGTTCACGACAAAGTCGCGATCCTCTTGGCTATAGTGGAAGCGAGTGTTGTTTTTGCCTGAGCCGTCGCCACAGGCAGCCGGTGGGAAACTGTTGATCTTGCGTTGGGGAGGAAAGCGGTATGTTCTCGGACCCAGGCATGGTTCTTGTAGAGTGCCTCCAGAGCATCTTGCTCCTTGTGCTCCCAAGCCATGTGCTTTTGCTCGTAGGCGACTGGGTCCCACCAAATATCCAGGAGGCGTTCCGTCCAGGCGCTGCGACGCACGAAGAAAGATCCCAAATTGAATCCAGAGCAGTCCTGCGTCAACATCAGATTGACCGAATTGATGTTGCCATCTCCAACAGCGCTCGTTGCGGATTTGTCGAGATACGGGTACGTGAGCGGGTGAGAAATGTTGAGCGGGTTCCATTCATTGATATCGCGATACACAATTTTGTCCAGGTTGTTGAAGAGATGATCCTGGAGGGAATACGAAGGCTCCATGACGATTGTGTTCAAATCAAGCCACCAAAACCTGTTCATGTTGAAAGAAGAAAGTAATCCACACGTCAGCTGCTCATTCATCTCGCAGCCATGTACGACTGACGACCTCGGAACGACTTACCACTCCGCGTTTGGATACTTGCGCATAGCGCTGCGCACGTAGTCAACCTTTTCCCAACTTTCTCGCCATTCGTGCGCATACTTCTTTCTAGTCTTCATGTCGACGATTTCGAGGTCGTAGCCCCATGTTGAGACGTATTTTCGCTTGTTTCGCACGCTGTCGCGCTCGATGGCCCATTCTCGAGCCCCTTTCCACTCCATGACACCTCCACCGACATTGGCAGCTAAAATGATGACATATTTTGAGCCACCACCCCCCCCCCAACTCGCTCTTCTATACCGATAAATCAGGGCTAAGCGCGAATGTGTTAAAAAAACCAATGTTCCAGAGAAAGACATGTATATCCTTGATCCCACAGAGTGCCAGGGAATGGGGACTTACGAGAATGGTAGAATATATATAGGCAGAGCAATAGAATGAGACATAGCGCAAGTCGAATCTTTAGCTTTCGGCCCATGCGGCCGAAAACGGATCGTATCCTTCTGACAAGGGAAATGTTCTGTCCAGGCCAGCGTCCGCGGCCAGGTGTCTCCTTGTCACCGAAGCCGGGATCATTAGTGTTGGAGTTGAATCGAGGTAGATAACTTGACAAGCGTCGCACATGGCGGGAAAAGAAGCCTTGGTTATGTGTCGAGAAGGACGGGTAGCCATTGGGGCCTACATGGCGCATCTTGGCAGATTCCCACGATACCGTGTTGGAGGAGGGAGCGTTGGCGGGACTTGACCGACCGCTGCTGATGTTCAAGCCAGGGCTCGACCAGCCACCACCGGGGACAGGTGAAGGACTACGCGATAAGGTCATTGGGGTCGCGGGTGTGCCTAAGAAGCAGAAGTCGCAGTGTTAGTTTGTCTGACCATCTGTCAAGTCAAAGTCTGCGCAACAATATGGGTCACGACATGTTGCCCGGTGTCGCACAAGTGTTTGCCAGCATGACTGGACAAACTGGGCAGCCAAGACGAGAGACGTACCGAGGACTGGCGAAAGCGGAGCTCTGTTGGCTTGTCTGGGCTGTATTTCGAGAAAGTTGCCGGATCGCTGCTCACTCAAGGTCTGGGTCCCGACCGAGGATCGTCGTCGGTGATGCGAAACCACAAGCCGGTCGTTCACGGAGCTCGAGGAGCCGGCCGTCGACTTTGAGGACGCCAGCTTGAATGTCGAGGAGCAGGAGCTGAGTATAGATTGGTGGCGTGGGACGATCCGCGAGAGGTGGCTGCTGGGATCAGTGCAGCTGAGGCTCGACGCGAAAGCCCTCTATGGATGGCGACGAAGACAAAGGAGGTCTGGTGTACGGACGTATGTATCGAGTGAGCGCGCGGTAGGCCAAGCAGATGCAATGCAATTTTTCGTTGCCGCAGCTGCTAGACTCGCAGCAGGCAGTGTCCTCTTGTCCTCTTGGCCTGATGTCAAGGGGTTGGACGTTTTGGAAGCGAGAAGAGGCAAGGGAAAAAAAACGGCGGAGCACCGCCTGCGAGTGGCACGCGAAGTGGCTATCTCGGACAGTGGCTCCTTGTGGAACAGTAGCAGCAGGACACGCGCAGCAGGACACGCGCAGCAGAATCCGTGTCAAAGCACCTGGCGCCAGTCGTGCGCCGTGGAAATGGAAACAAAAAAAAATGGCCTTTCTTTTTTGTTCCCCCCCCCCTCAGAGAAGCAGTTGGAGCCGTCGGAGACAACAGGGGTAATATGGGTGAACGCAGATTGTCTGCATGCACCATCGTACCATCAAGCCATCTGGACACGTTACCCCCTCCCCACCCCCCTTGATGTTGTTATCTTCTCGGACATGCCCCAAAAGAGTACGGAGTACTCCGTAATACGATACGACGTGCGTACGTACGAGACAACTAAATGCGCATCCGTCAAAAGTAAACGTGCATCCGCCGCTTTTCCCAATTTGTCTTTAGAACCTACTTATGTATCTTCCTACTAAGCTTTGCGGAGAAGATATACTCTTGATTTTTTAAAAAGAGCACAGCCACGTAGACTATTCTCACTATATAGCCTCACTTGATATAATGAGCAATCCGCCGGCAGGGCACCCACGAAAGGCACCCGCGATAGCTTTAATAATATTACTATCTTTCAAAGTCACGGAAAACGCACTTATTATAGGCATTACAATTAACTTTAGACGTGGGTGTGAAGAATCATGAACATTACATATGTACACACTGAAAAAGTGTGGGTGGGTCGTTCTGACGGACCCTCCGACGGATGAGGACTAACGGCGGACGCGCATTTACTTTTGAATTGCGGACGCACTTACGGGGCCCGCAGATTGCAGTGGAATGGTGGCGGGTTGGCCTGCAGCCATGCCTCTCGCGTTTTGCTGAGTTGTGATTTTCGAGGATTCTTTGCAGTTCTGCATCGCCTGATAACGTATGCCACGATGGCGATTCACCGGCTCTAGCCCTCCGATTATCCCTCATTACGTCCGTAGTTATAACTTCCTGCTGTAATACGTACCGACTGCCGAGTACGTAATCCGTGTGGATTTATCGTCAGCACCAGTAGGACAAGTGGAGTTGAGTTAATGGGTCTGGTACGGACTACTTCGTAATTAATTCCATCCGCCGTGGCCGCTTCTGGCGTTCCTAGCATCCCAATGGTCCAGGTCTCCCCGCCAAGCCTTCAGAGCAATCTCCCGATTGAAAAATCAATTGGAAATCAGTCGAGGATCCCTTTTCTAGCTCATTTATTCGCTTGCGAAGGCCCGGAGACGAGTCGGATTCAATTCGAAGACCCAGAAGAGAAGAAATATTACGAAGAAATCGCTAGCCTAAGGGCCGGTGCCGCCACGAAATCGAGGCACCGAGTTTTTTTCTCCTAATCTAAGGGTTTTTTCCCCTGTTGACGAACCAGTAGGAGTACTAGTAAATAGCTTTTAGAGAGCTATCTAGTGTATCGAAATGAATAAATAAATATTCGCTTGCGAAAAACCCCGTCAGCGTGCAATCTCCTAGAGAACTTTTTTGGATGAAAGTCGACACTCGTGTCACGTGTGCAAGTTGAGGGCATGAGGCAGGCGCAGTTCGCGACATCCCACCAATCAAGAACCCTGTCTCCATGGCGCGTAGTGACAACCAATGAAGTCCGAGCATCCGTCTCTCTAAGCGCTTCCATCTGACCAGCGTCTCGACTTGGACCATCCAAGGCCCATGGTTGTTGCACTTAGACGCCGACGGCAAATGCAGGAACAGACACGCGCCTCGCTGGGTCGGCCTTTATCTAGAAAATGGCCATGAAGCTGGGGATTCATTGCCATGTGTTACGGCAACAGTGTTCCTGTTTGGCCTTGTCGGCCTGCTGCGGCTGCAGGTCTGCTATTGTCCGTCGTGCGTGCGTGATTGTTTTCCCATCTTCAGTTGCCATTCTCACCAGCCCTTCCTTCTCTTTCCATTCATCTTCCAACCCGTTCTCACACCGAGTATTGTTTCGTTCTTGCTTGGGCCATCGGCTTTGGTCTTTCATTGCCGTATCTCGTCTCTCATTCGCCTTCACTTGGGCCGTTCTCGCCATCATATCCTTTACTTTTACTTTTATGCCGTACGGCGTAGACGCTTTACGCACTTCCACATCGCCTCACTGTGCACATCTATCTCAGACTCTCATTTCAGAGGCCTGCCATCTCCAAAGGCGGCTCGTCTCCTTTCTCGACTCGCCGTTTTATCCGTACTTCATTGCCCATCTCTTGCAATACGCATTCTTCATTCTATTTCATTCTATAATTTTATTTGCCCTTCGACCTGTACGCTAGTTGCGATAACAGCAGATGACTTAGGGCATCAAAGACGAGTCATACTTGCGCCTTGGCAAACCACATGACGCCTTGAACATGACCGCATCAACCATGGAAAAGCAGAATTACTTTGCCGTGACGAATAAAAAATAGGAAGAACGTGGACGACTGGGAGGAATGGGAGGATGACGAGGCCATCACCCCCCCCCCATCGAGGCCAGCGAACAGGTTGGTTTGTGCCAGCCGCCTACCTCGTCGCTACACCGCAACACAAAGACGACGAACACGAGAGGGTCGAGACTCTCAACTGCCAAGATTCGACGACTCAAATCCCGACAGAGGCAGAAAGCCCAGAATGCAAAGGCAGGAATCCGACTCATCACGGACATGTCCGCATTTCGACGAAACAATGACGTTGCAAATCACGCACAAAGTCCCAGGGCTAGAGCAGCCAAGTTTGTCGATGCCGCAGCCTTGAGAGCGTTGGAGGGTGAACCCAATTCTGCCTCCGTGGGCAATTGGAATTGGCTGAAGAAGAATAATGACAAGAGTCCAGCCTCGGCCACGGCCACGGCCACCCGAGGGGATCGCTCAAAGGACCAAGAGCTGTCGCCAGAAGACAGACCCATTGTCATTGGCATATCTTTACCCTCTTCAGAGGTGGGTGGCCAGGAAATCAGCCCAGAGACTGCACTAGTTGGCAACCAGTTCCCTCGTCCAGAAGCATCTGATGGGCAAATGCAGACAGTAGAAAACCCCGGAAACGGTGCCGAATCAAATGTCCAGAAGTCTGCATGGTCTCCCGACACCCCGAATACATCGCTTTCATTCAGTCCCAATCGAGCAGCATCTAGTATGTGCTCACAGGCACTCATGCCCCGACAGTTCCCCAAAGAGCAGACGCCGCCTCCGGTCCCAGCCTTGCCCTCTGACTATAAAAAAACGACAACGCCACACCAGAGAATCTTGACCCTCGAGTTAGGAGAAAGTCCACGGAACGAATCTGAAAGCGGCACACCGTGCACTCTTTTGAAGAGGATGGCGTCCCCAGCCCTCAGAGACGACGTATCAAGGCGAAAGGACTCGGCCTGAGTCCTGACAGTGCGGGTTCCAGATCTCATGGCTGGTGGGATCATGTTGTCACACCTTTGTTGATAAAACAATGTCATTCTCGAGCCGTGATCAGAGGACCGACTCCCCAAGGAACAGGGACGAAATGAAAATTTGATATGCCAGGACAACAAGCCCGTTGCCGGACCTAGCTCAGCAGCAGCAACACCACGTATAGTCGTCACCCGTGGCTCCATCAACACAGCAGATTGCCCACCACCACCACCACCATACTCACCACCCAAAAAACAACAAGACGGGAAACTGATCCGGTACCGAGCTGTGTTTCCGCCTGGCCACCCTTTGCACTCGCAGTTCCGCCTTCTCCGAGGCCGGCTTCCCAGGCCTGGTTGCAACTATGAGTTCGCAAGGAGGAGCTCCTGTGCAATCGACCACATCCCGGCCCTTCCACGAACACAAACACCTCGAATGAACAGCGAGCCACTCCCAGTGCGTCCGAAAGGAAACTTTGTTCCCCAGGAGCATGTGCGCTCAGCTGCCGGTACAAGGCACAAGGTCGAGCGTCGGCGACGTCGACACGAGAAGGAGGACATTGTTGCGCGGAGAGCGGGTGGTTTCTGGAGGGGTCGCGGATGTATGCCGTCCAAGGGCTGCTTTGGGCGTACAGGGAGGGAGGGCCGTCAAAGAAGACGAGTTTGGATGGCCATCTGGGGAGGGATACTGGCCCTGCTGCTACTTGTCATAGTATTGGCGGTGCTGCTCACGCGACACCATGGCACAGCGGAAGCGGAAGCACCATCCGTCTGGGTCAATCTGACGGATTTTCCCCGATGCCTACGGGAGTTCTGACAGTAGTAGGACCAGACAATACTGCGGCAAAATCAGGATGCACGGAACCGTCTAGTCTTTGGAGCTGTTCTCTCCCCAAGGATCAACAGTCGTCTGTTGTTCCGTACAAGCCCAACCAACCCACGCTGATTATGCAGATTCAATGGGACAACGGCACCCGCAGAACTTGGAATGTCCCTGATGGAGATCCGCCGACAACAAGAGTGGTGGCACGCCGAGCATACGGAGCTGCGTCTCTTGCCAAGGCCGTTCTGAAACGGGCACAGTCGACAGTCACGCAGTTCACACCGAATCCCGCACCACCAAAGTTCAAGGAGATGTGGTTCTTGGGCGAGACTACGGATAACATCAAGTCTGACCAAAAGGGTGGTGAGCCGGCACCATTTTACATCAGTCTTCTCAACTCTGCAAATGAAGCAGCAGTGCCACCCCCCCCCCGCGACTCACCCGCAGAGAAAGCAGCTCAGACATCGGCAACGACACATTTAAGAATGTCATTCCGCCTCCAGATGTGGAGGCAGATGGGACGTCGGTACCCGCAGTGATGATGCCCAACCCTGCGCAGCAGCCTGTCCGGCTTTTCGACCGAGGCCTGCCTACGGAGCACTACGGCTTCTACACGTATTTCAAAAGAACAATCTTTCTCAAATCAGTCACTATCCAGAACCAGACGGAAGACACGATCCCACTGGATAAAGACGGCGGGTGTCGCAAGACAGAAGCCTCCCATCTAGTTACTTGGGGTGAGACGCGACTTCATGTCCAGATCTGGACGAGGTTGCTGGAGAGGAATACCTCGTCTCTTGTCAGACCAGATGGGAGCAAGGGAATCGGGGGGCATGGGGCGGCTCATTCGCCCTGGCACGATGCCATACCCTGTGACAATCACGCAGGATACGCACGGGGGGATCCCGCCAAGAAACTGGTTTGGGCCCGGCCCGTCAACGAACGTTTGCAGGTACAAAGGACGAGGCGCAAGCGCTGGTCAACGACATGGGCATCGGGGGGCACGTGGGTTAACCGCAGGAACAGTGGCGACGCCGAGTTTGGAGGGTTTGATGGTGGGAATGGAGGCTGCAAGTGTGAGTGGGTGAACTGGGTATGATTGTCTCTTTTCCTTTGCAGGAGATGATTGATTTGCTCTTTGGGAAATTGATGTAGGTATAATGCATGTTGGCATACTTGCCCACAACTTGGCGGACTTGAAAAGGATGTTTGGCACCACTCCGTACGGATTATTGGAATAAAAAACACGGGTTTGCGTTTTGCCATGAAGATGATGTTTCAAGTGTTTCTGCGGGCCGGCCGCCGGCGCCAGACCCGAAGAGGAAATTTGTCGTGTGGATCCAATCACTCCTTCTTCCGACATGACCAAACATCATCATCATCATCATCATCATCATCATCATCATCATCACGAAGTCATCACGCAATCATCTCATGCTCCGCCCACGATGCGTCCTCGTTCGACGCAAGCTTGCACCCCTCATAGCCACGCTGCAGCCAAACGACGGAACCTCGTCACTCTCGCCATCGAGTCCTCATGCGACGACACGGCCGTCGCGGTCCTCTCGCACACGCGCCAACGCACCGAGCTTCTGTTCAACGAGCGAATCTCGTCTGACAACCGGGCCTTCAAGGGCATCCACCCCGTCGTCGCCGTCCAGGGCCACAATGCCTCTCTCGCGCCTCTTGTGCAAAGGGCCCTCCAGGCCCTCCAGGCCCTCCAGCCCCCCCCCCAGGCCCTTTCGCCGAAACGACGACCAGATTTCGTCTCGGTCACAAGGGGGCCGGGCATCGTGGCCAACCTGGCCGTTGGACTGAACATGGCCAAGGGCCTCTCGGTGGCATGGGGCGTGCCCTCGTGGGGTGCACCACATGCAGGCGCATGCCTTGACGCCGCGACTCGTAGGGGCGCTGCTGCATACGAGTCGGGAGACATCCCAAAGGGACCCAAGAAACCCAAGGGACCCGGACCCCTCGTTCCCGTTCCTGACTCTCCTCGTCTCGGGCGGACACACGCAGCTCGTCCACTCGGCCGGCCTGACGGAGCACCACATCGTCGCCAACACGGGCGACATCGCCATCGGGAACCTCCTCGACCAGACGGCGCGCGTCATCCTGCCACCCGACCTTCTCGCCTCCAGCCCGGACGTCATGTACGGGCGGCTCCTCGAGCAGTTCGCCTTCGACACCCCCGACCAGCACCAGGCCTTCTTCCAGCCCGCCTTGAGCCGTCAGGACGAGATGACGCCGGTGCAGACGCCGTACCCTGGGCGGTGCCCCTGCCCTTCCGCAACACCCGTCGCCTCGCCTTCTCCTTCTCCTCCATGCACACGCACGTCCACCGGATCGCACGGGACAATCCCGCCATGGACCTCCCCAGCGGCGGTGCCTCGCCCGCCACACCATGCGCGCAGCCTTCCAGCACCTCGCCTCGCGGCTGATGCTCGCCCTGCAGGACGCTCCCGAGCTGCGAGGCGCGGCAAGCACCCTCGTCGTCTCCGGCGGCGTCGCCTCCAACAGGTTCCTGATGCATGTGCTGCGCGAGACGCTCTCGGCCAGAGGCTTCCTGGCGTGCGCATCCTTGCGCCACCCGCCGAGCTGTGCACCGACAACGCCGCCATGATTGCGTGGGCGGCCATGGAAATGTTCGAGACGGGGTGGTCTTCTGAGCTGGGCATTCGGCCCGTGGGCAAGTGGCCCATGAGCGTCGAGGGGAGGGACGCCATTCTGGCCATGGACGGGTGGATGAGGAGCTGAGAGAGAGTGTGTTCATAATGACTTGGTCTTCTACCGTAATTTCTCACGTTGGATGCAATGGCGTGATTGTGCATAGTATTTGCTGGCATATGTGGCCAGGGAAAACAGGGAACAGATGGCTTACTGCTTACCGCATGCAACAACGCAAGGAATTCATTCCGACAGACACTTCGGGTTACCAAACGAGAACATGGGTTTCCTTTGTTATTGTACAAGTTTACACACGTAATAAGTAGGCTAGGCTTCACGCCGTCGTCGGCGCACCTCCCCCCCCCCTCCCCCCATTTTCAGTCCAGCTCGCTCGTAACATTAGTAAACTCCCCTTCTCCAACTTGGTTTTCCAGAAGACGGGGTTCGTGTCCGTGAAGCCGTGCTTCACCCACCCTTCCTCCTTGACATGGTACAGGTTGATGAAGCCGCCAGAGTAGGCATCCCTGTGCGTCGCAGCCAGGATGCTTCGTCTGCCCAGCTCCAGCGCATCCTCGACGCTCAAGTCGTACTTGTACTCGGCGTCCAGGACACCATACGCAAATGTCTGACCCGACCCCACGCAAAACAGGTTGCCCGCGAGTCTGGTCCCGTCACTGTCGACATAGTACAGCGCAGGGCCCTCCTCCTTGGTCACGCCCGCGCACATGGTTCCCATGCTGAGCCCCATGCCCTTGTAGCTGTAGACCAGGTTGGCGAGGATCTTGCTCGCGGCGGCGACGCTGATGCGGCGCTTGTGTCGGAGCTCGTGCAGCCGGCACTGCATGCCCAGCCAGGCCAGCCAGTACTGGCAGTCGGCCGCGCCGCCGGCCATGGTGCCCACCAGCACGCTGTTGATCTCAATCACCTTCTTGACCGTCTGCGAGGCAATCCAGTTGCCGGCCGTGGCACGAGAGTCGGTCGCAACGATGATGCCGCCCTGGAAACGAAATGCCAGCGTTGTGGTGCCGTGCGCAATCTTGATGGGACAGTCGGGGTTGGCTCGGTCGTCCGTGGCAGCTCGAAGCCAGGATGACGGCTGTGCGAGTTGGAGGAGAAAAGTCAGTAATCCAAGGACTAATTTGGCGTCCACGGAACTGTAAACTCACCTGAGAGACAGGTGGCATGGCAAACTTGGTAGTCAGAGATGCCGTGGCCATCAGCTCCTGAGCCTCATTTTCAAACGGCTCGTTCTGCTGAAACGCCGGCCGGGTGTATCTGGCTACGAGGGTATCCATCTTTGGCGATAGACCAGAACTGTATGTAATCAGAGATGGGAAATACGGTTTCGTGATGCCTCCTAATGTGCCTTTGCCTAGTCACGAGGTTCTAGACAAAGCACAGAAGAGTAGAAAAAGACGGTCGGCTGATCGAGAATCTCGTGGGTGTGATGGCACTGAACGAGTTGACGATACAGGTCGGGTGGTGATGGAGACGTGCGTTGTAAAGTTGCCTGCGAGGAACGTTTTGACGTTGTCAGGTCAGGCAGCTTCGGTATCGCGCGTCACCAGCTCAGTCTGGTGCCAAAGCTTCCTGGAGCCCCCCCCCCACCCCAACCGCTGGCCAATCAGAATCTAGACTCAGCCGTAGGTGCCTGCATGGCCGTCTTAGTCATTCTCTCAAACATTGTTGCTGCCTTGGTGCCTGACCAAGACCAACTCGACAACAACATTCTGCACCATGAGTCCATCCATGACCACAAAGTCGCCTTATTGCTTGCCAAAAATGCTAACCATGTGACGAGCATGGTACTACTGAATGAATTTCATAATAATAAAAAAGACTATTCAACAAGAATATCAAATCTGATGATAAGACTTTCCCTGTCTTCCCTCCCTTCCATAGTACGACCAGGAAAATCCCGCCCTCCCCTTTCGCCTTCTTCATGCGGCGTCATAAGACTCAATGGCCTCCAAAGGTAGAGAATTATCAATTGCAAAATCGGCAACAAGAAGAATAGAAGGACATAGAAAACGAGGGAAAAAAGAACGCGACCTGCAACACACAAGATATATGAAAGAATAATCCAAAATCAATGCCCTGCACCACACGATTAATGATACCAGTCGTAAAAAATGAAATGCTAAGAGAAGCTGCTTCATATGACTATGCTGTCCAGCGTAGCCTATACATATTTTAGAAGTTGTGAAATCGCGGCAGAAGCTCTCAAAAGATACCCAGAACACAGCGGCCCCAATCTAAGGGTTGGGCGTTGACTCCCGGCTCACTCGAGGCTCTCGCTTGCTCAAGAAGCTTCTTCTCAGGTGTGACTTGGGCGTATCTGGTGCGTCTAACTCGGCAGGTTGGAAAGTGCTCTTCACTGTGACTGTGCCATCTCCAATGCCAAGTTGCTTTGCGCCACCGGTTCCGGCATCATCCACAAAGTAAATGTGTTCCCCAAGCTCATCACTGCTTCCGATGAAGTGGTCGCCCTTTGCTTCAATCTTGAATTGGGCGTCTGGGCTGCATGAGACCTTGAAGGTTTCCTCAAATGTCCATTGCCCACTCGATGACTTGAAGTGCTTGGTCTTGCCAATCACCTTCTCCTTTGGCGATAATTGAGACACCACGATGAATAGATCTGTAGAGGACGGGAACCCGGAGGCACCAACCACCGTCACGGTAGCAGTGCCTTTTGGTCCGCCGCTGCCGGGAGCAGTGCTATGGATCGAAGAAGCGGCGATGCTTTTTGTGCGGGCGTGGCCGAGGAATGCATGTTGTGAGCTGGATGCACTCTGAGAGACTTCTGGTGACTCAGAGAGACCAGTAGCTTTTCTGAGACCAGGTTCCGGAGTAACGCCATCACTGGACGTGGTCACCAAGGTTGGAACGTCAGGATATTCAGGTAGAGTGCCATTCTCCTTTTCCTTCTTGCTGCCCAAAATGCCTCGCTTCAAGAAAGACGCGCCTTTGCCGACGCCATGTCCCACGGCGCCGGCGACAGCCACACCACCCTTGATGGGAGCACCGGCAACGCCAGTAACGATTCTAGTGGGCGCCCCTAGGCCAGAAAATGTGGAGGTTCCATGAATGCTTCTGGTGACATAGTCGGGACGAAAGAGGAGGCGCAGACGGATAGTACCAGACTTGCCATCCAGCATGTATCGAGACTCGCTGGCCTTGAACGGCTCAAGAGCATCCAAGTTGATGGAAGCCGCACCCAGGAAATCTGGCTTGTCAGCAAAATCGTAATCATACACGTTCACATTGAATTTGGCAGCCGTCCGTGAGGGTACAGCAACCTCGAAGAATTCGTTCCACGTTGGATTGAGTGTCTTTTTGATGACCTTGGTCTTGTACACTTCTTGACCGTTGAGCTCGAATTTGCAGTAAGGGTCGCTCTTTCCATTTCGATCGGCTGATGGTAGCTCGACACCGTCCAAGACATCCACGCGAAGCTTTCCCATGTTGTTGATACTCTCACTGGGGTCCAGCTCCATTTTGATAGGGATGTACTTGAGGCTGACCTTGACCCAACCACCTTTGCCTTCGTCGGTTCTCAGCTTGAGCGTAGTGGGGTTGTTCTGCAAAAAGTCCGAGGCATTAGGTACCATCATCATCAACCCTGTCCCCGGGACTCAAGTTTCTCGAGGGTCTCACTTACCAAACATTGCTTTAGTGTTTCCATGGTATTTCCAGTAAGTTGCGCCAGCGTCTGGTCCTTGTCGTCACCTTTCTTTCGAGCCTTTAGTGTGATTCGAGAAAAGTCAAGCTCACGAATGACGCAATCACCAATCTCATCAAACTTGTGACTCCTGTTCGGAGCCGTGGAGGAAATGTAGGAAGCATATGCCATGTCGTCTACGAAGATTTCAAGTCGATTGTGGCTCTCCGGCAGCTCGGCTTCCAAGAGTCGGAAAATGAGGAGACCACTCTCGTGCTTGAGAAGCTCCTCGGGACTGAGTCGAATTTTTGGTGGTCCCTTATTTTCGAGCGATGAGCGGCCTGTGCTCTCATCGGACTCGCTCTTCTCTCCATTGACTTTGCTTTTTTCCAAGGCTCGGCTGCGGCTTGTCCAGGCTAGCCCTGAACTTGCCAGCCTGAGGTGCTCGATCCACGGGGGTTCGCGGTGTTCCTTCGGCCTTCTCGGTCTTCTCAGCTTTTGCCTCCTCCTCTTCTTCCTCTTCAGGATCGGCCACATTGAGGCAAGGGTAAAATGCAGCGGTATAAACAAGAGTTCCCTTGACAATGCCTTTGCCATGCAGTCGCAAACCGTCTGACCGAACAGTCTTCTTTTCATTCACCAGATATTCGCCGCTCTCACTTTGATGAACGTAATCGCCCGCAAAGAGCTCCACCAAACCAAGACTGCGGTCCTTGCCCATCTTCTCAGCATCCATGACTTCGAGCGTGAGTCGGTCGCGTGGGGAGTAGATGGGGACATAGAGAACCTCGTCCCACTCGGGGTTCAAGTCATTCTTGAATGTAACAGTTCGCGCCTTGTCAATTCCGGAGAGCAGAACACGTACATAGGGATCAGACTTGCCAAAAGACTCAAAGTTGCGCAGATCGATGGCTTTTTGGAAGTGAAACCGCATCACACCAATGGGAATGGAGTAACCCCCCGTGCCGACAACGCCAGAAATGGCAACAGGCCGCCACTGGGCCATCATTTTCACGCGGCCAGTGTGAGCACCAGCGAGCTGATACCATTCCTTGCCTTGTGCCATGCAGTCCAGCATCTCGTCGAGCTTGATCTGGTACTTGTCGAGGTCGGGATCACTAATCAGACCTCGATCATCCTTGATTGTGACACCCAGCTTGGCCTTCCGTCTATCCGTTATGAGGATTTCTTTGGAGCCGTTGTCCCAAATTGGATTGTTGGTGCGCTTAAGATTCTTGGTCTGATGAACCTTTTTGCCGTTGAGGAACATGATTGCATAGGGATTGAGAAGACCGACCAAACTTTTGGTGCCGTCCAGATCTTTGGCCTGCTCGACAGTGAATCGAAGAATACCCTGGTTGGAGTCTGGTGGGGGCTCGACTTTTCCGTCAGGCAGTGTCTGGCCCTCGAGCACTGGGAAAAATCGCAAATCGCAGGATACAACACCGCGGGCCTTGCCATCTCCAATCACGTCCAGACGCTGATTTTCAAGAACGTGGAGCTCCTCGAGTTCTTCCAAGCGGAAAGTGGCCACACCCAGTTCCTTGGACTTTCGAAATTCGTTCTTGTCGAAGACCTGAATATCGAGCGTGTCACTGAAAGACGTGACGATGAGATAATGAGTCTCATTCCATCTTGGGTTGGCATTGTCATCGATAGTCTTGGTTCGGGCAAGCTCTTGTCGGCGGCTGAAGCTAATGCAAGCATAGGGATCGACCGTTCCTGCAAAGTTGTCGGAATTCTTCAGACCCTGTGCACCGTGCAAAGTAAGTGCCAAGACGCCAACTGCCTGGTCGACGGGAGTGCCAGCAAGCATCTTGGCGATTTCGATCGGGAAGACGTTTGGTGAATACATCATAGGCGCTAAATTGCCGTGAATTTGCTCCAGGATGAAACTCTCGAGACCAGGAATGAAATTGATATCGAAGCCGAAGCTGTCACCCCAGGGGCTTGCAAACATAGTCGATGGTGGGTCGTTCAAGGAAGCACATTTCAATCTTTTCAACGTGAGGAAACGGAATCTGCAGCTTAATCTTCAGTCTCATTATGCCGGAAAAGGACATGTCCTCCACAATGACGTCGAGGCCCTTGCTAATCATTGCCTTTCCGATGCGGATCTCGAGCACGACTTTGGGGTTGATCTTGCTCTTGACTTGTCGCGACGTCATATCGGCCGTATCATTGGGAGTGAAGCTGAATTTCCAGTCCATGACAACGATGTCGTCTTCCGTCTTGGGATAGGTCTTGACATGCTCCATACGGGGGGGGCTTGGAGCCGAGGGTGAACGTTTTGAGCTTTAGACTATCAAGGAAAGCAGGAGTTGCCGAGCTAAGGACCTGGTCGACAGAGTTGATAATGGTCTGCGCAAGGACGGGTTGGTAAATGGGCCAGAATTTGACCATGAAGGAGTTGATCCATTCCAGCGATTCGTTATCGTTCTCAAGCCTCTTCATAGCAAGCTCTCGAGTAATGTCATCGCGGAAGTTGCGTCGCACGCGACGCAGAGAGGTTCGATAATATGTCGCACAAACAGCCATAATGATCATGACCCAAGCCAAGCCTCCGCCAAAAACAGCGACAAGCCACGATGAAATACAAGCAAAAATGATTAAAGCGGTGTTGTGGTACCAGTCTGTTGATGGGATGGTAACGCATTAGCAAGCGACTTTGATGTTGGGCGGGCCTAGGAAGGTTCCGGATTTGTCTTGAGTTGCTACAACCTACCTCCGTAGAGACTTTGAGGCAATTGACCCTCGAGCCAAGTCGCATGATCGAGGAGGCTTTCTGCTTCAGTTGCATCGCCTCCCCAGCCGAACTTGGGGGCCCAACCAGTACGCGAGTATGGAGCTTCAGCAGCACCAGGATCCATGCCTGTGAGGTCTTTGCCGCCATCGGCAGTTTTGGCGACATCGAGGACACCAGCTTTACTAGGCTCGGGAAGCTCTTCGTCAGGCCCGGTGCCGTCGTCGACATCGGTAATGATGGCAGCACCCTTCTCGCGCCTGCTGCTCCTTTGAAGTTCGGGCGGTATGGCCTGTCAGTGGCGAGACGACGAAACGCCTCGTTAGTTGCCGCTTGTTTGAAGAGACGTGATGCTGGTAACAGATGGCGGCTGTCGTTCAATTCGAGCACGTCCAACCAAGGTAGTTCAAGGGACTTACAGCTTGAGCTTGAGCACGTTTTTCTTGCGCAGAGGCATCGGGATCGAATGTGAAAGCAGGGATACCGGCGTTTTTGGACTGCTCAACCATTTCTCGCTGAGCGTCATCGGCAGTGACGGAGCTCTGAGGGTTTCGGGCGGCCTCAATGGCGCCCTGCTGCTTGAGCTCCTGGGCTACTGACGCAGACATGTCGCCGGCTACAGGCGCAAAGCCAGAATAATTCGGAAAGCAATTCTCGATACCAAGTTCTCCGGAATCAACTGGAGGTAGCTCGTCGGGAAGAAGTCATTCAGAGGTGGCGCGTTGGGCACTAAATTAGTAAGAGCTGTCGAAGAAAGGCACAGAAAGCGGATTGAAGTGATGACGTGGGGCGACCCGTCTCTGCGGGCTGTTGAGCTTGCTTGATCTGCAGCAGACCTCTGAGTTGAATTGGGTCTTTGGAACGCCGAGCTTATGGTGACTGCAACGATAGCAAAAGAAAACTGGTGAAAGAGAAACAAAGAAGAAACGGCCTGGCCAGGCCTACTGGGCTGTGTGTGGTGTGTGGTGTGTGATGAGGTGTGATGATGGCGTCTGGTAGACCTCAGATGCGAGATGCTGCCTGGAGCATTCACAGAAGCGCATGTGGGGGGGGCAAACGACAATGCCAGTTTGTGGCTGGGCCAGCCACCACGGCACCTGCCAGTTAGTCCAGCCTGATTCAGCCTGGAATACTCCGCTCCGTACTGTGGTGACAGGGGTCAGCAAGATCACACATCAGGCAAGCCAATAAATCAGAATTGAGAGCTGCGGAGCACGAGCAAAAGAGGCAGGCGGCCGCTGGTGGATACATATGGAGTAATATTCAAGTCGCTGGCTTCACCTTTGTGCAATTTACCAAGCCGACCAGATGACTTTAGCCGGCAAGTCACCAAGTCACCAAGTCACCGGAGCCGGAGTTGTTGTTGCACCGAGGTGAGTGCAGGGCAGTGCAGGGCACAAAAAGGGAAAAGTGACTTCATGAAAATTGATAGCAGCTGCATGAAAGCTACTGTAGCTATCTGCCACCCCACCCATCCACCCCCGGCCCTGCTGAACAATGAGACCCCATCGATCCGACAAAAACCCATGCTCCACAACGGCTCAGCCGGGTTGGCCCAAGTGCCCGCAGCCAGCTTTTTAGCCCCCAGCCCCGCTGGCAGATTGAGTTTCTGTTGGACCGCGAAGCTAGGGTTCAATGTGATCGCCTCTATTGAGTTGTCCGACCCTGTAAGAGGGTGCGGACTACGGCTTAAATACCTAAGTACCTATACCATCGGTGGGGTACTGGTACAACGATAAAACATACTATGAAACTACGGAGGCCGCGGAAAATGACTTGTGTAAGTGGATTCCTATCTTAGCTAGTTAAATAGTAAGACTATTATACGGCAGGGATTAATTATGCCCTTGTGGGTGCAACACACCCCCTAGGGGACCTTGTTTGAGGTTCCCTGTGATAAATCTAAATTAATAAAATCAGTTAAATTAATACTATAACATTTAAATTAATTCTATAGTGTAGAAATGTAGTTAATTAGTTATAATCCCGTCTAAATTAAGGTTATTGTGTGATGCTTGTTCTTTAGGTTCTTTACTAAGCATACTGGCGGGCAATTATATAAGCCCTAATGCCTTATAGAAGCTTATAAAAGCATTCCCTATAAGAGGCTTTATAAGGCTATTAGTAATTATCTCTTTAGTGGTAATCTAGGTGATATTAAAGGTTCCTTTTGTGACCTCTTAATAGAGCTAGTAGTAATAAATATTTACGTGCTAAAGCTTTATAATAAGCTTAATAAACTCTTCCTTAAGGAGGCAAATTATCTGTATATTATTATATTTAATCTTAATTGTGTTATTACCTAGGCATAGCCTAACCTCTTAATATAATTATCTAAAGACTATAAGCTCTTTGCTATAGTGTAAAAGCGCTAGGAGCTCTGCTTTAGTTAATAATGTTATTACAGTAGCTTACCTTCCTGCCTTAAAGAGTATAGGTTCTTTAAAGAGCTTTATAACGTAGCTTTATAAGCTTTTTTGTGTTATAGGATTATTAGTAAAGGAGGCGTTGCTATATGCCTCTAATTCGGGGTTATTACTGCTGTATTTAATTGCTAAGTCTGCCCACGTATACCTGTACTTAAGGGCTTTTTTTACTGCTTCTATGTGCTATAGCCCTAGGTTTTGTAGGTATTATAAGAGTTATAAAGCTACGAAAGTAATATTAGGTCTTAAGACTATTATTAGATATAGTAGGGTTTTAATTAAGGATTAATACCTCTTAAGATCTTAAGCGCTAACCTCTCCCTTAAAGGGTTCTAGTAGTGTAGTAGTTATTAGGGCTATAAGTCTTTATTAAGGGATCTTAATGTTAAATTTAGTGGTAGCTTTATCCTAATAGGACTTCTAATTAAGCCACACCTTCCTATTAGTATAATCTCTAATAATTTTAACGCCTAGGAACTAACGGAGCTCTTTAAGGTCCTTAATGTTATACTTTGCAAAAAGTCTTACTCTAAATTTATTATATAAATATAATTTCCTTTAGTGAATAAGGTAATAAGGTTATTTATATAGAAGAAGATAATTAATCTATCCTTAATAAACACATAAATATCTTTAAAGATTTACGTAAAGCCTTTACTAATTAGCTAGCTAATTAGCTCTTTTATTTATAAGAGAGGCGCTCTCCGTAGCTTGTAGACTACTCTAAGGAGCTTTAAATAGGCTTATTTATCTTTATAGCCTAAAGGCATCTTATAGTAAACCTCTTTATTAAAGTCTGAATTTAGAAATGCTATAACAAAGTTATACTAGTATGCTTCTAGGTTAAAGTAGTATATAATAGCTATAAGCAGCCTAAAGGTATTAGTAGCTAGGGTTACTACTTAAGTTAATAGATAACTCTTTGGTTAATAATTTCTAAGAATATAGAGATAAGCTTTATATTACTAGAGGTAGCCTTACTTATCTAATTTATAAGCAAAGACCTAAGTAAGGCCTAGAGGCTTTATATATAAAGGAACTTTATCTCTAAATACCTTTATAGCTACCTTTCCGTTAATAATCTTATTATATTCTTTATCTTATGCTTTTTGGAATTCCTTTTCCTTTAGATAGCTAGCTAAGTTATTATAATAAGCTAGAGGAGGGGAAGCCTTAATATATAAGGCTTTTCTTTGCTCTTAGGTCCTGGATTAAAGGCTATAGTGAATGCTTTAAGATTGTTATAATCTTATGCATTTGTTAACACATTATGACTATTGCTACTATTAGGAGGGTTAAGTAAATTATTAATACTTAATAGTATATAATCTAATAAACCTAGAAATTATTTAGGTGAATTCAGAGGAGTTAGCAGATTTATTTCTTAACTCTCTTTTTCCTTTTCTTTATAGTCTAATTAATCGCAACTATTAAGAGTTTTATCCTATTAAAGCTAATTAAGTGGTTATTATAGTAACAGTAAGTACGCTATTTATAGAAGCCCTATATCAAAGCTTTTATCCTTATTATTATTAACTAGCTCTTTAAGGAAGCGTTTTTTAACCTCTTTTACACTTAGTAATAGGCCTCTTTCTTAAGCATAGAAGATTGACTTATTAAAGGTAATATAACTTAACAAGAACTAGCAGCTCCTCTTTATTATTAGCACCTAAATCAGGTATTGCGTAAAGGAAATGTATCTAGCTAGGTATCTGATATAAGCTCTTTGTGCGAGCTTTAGACCTGCCTTACGAAGCCTACTTCGCGTTATTACGTATACTTTATAACCAAAGGCTTATAGGTAAGTTATAGAGGCTTCTGGATTCTCTAGTAAGTAGCTCTATTAAAGCTTGTTTTCTCTTAACCACCTATTTAATGCTTATTAAGGCGATTGCCAGTTAAGCAGCTTTTAAGGCATATGGTTTAAGATGTGAATAGCTGCTTTAGCAGCTATAGGCCAGAGGTCTTCTAGGAAGCCTGATTGTGTCATAAGAGTTGTCATAACCCTTATTATCACCCCTAGACTGTTTAGCGTGCCTGTTTTAATGTGGGTAAGCTAGGCTAGACTTCCTAACGATAATGCCTCTATTTATAACCTCTTCTTCTTGCTTTTTTAGTCTAGAAGGCAGTCTTACTGTTAGTTATTATAACCGTAATATAGATACTATATACCCTTACGTACATAGCTTCTAACTAATTAAAGCAGAGCGTAATATTTGTTTTTTAATAGGATTATGAAGATGTGGTGTAATCCTATAGCTCTACAGGTAAAGAGAGTAATGTATTAGTCTTTATTATACCCTAATAATTAAGTAAAGAGATTAAAAGAAACTACCTAAAGCAGTCCTAAAGGTAATAACCCTATCTGTAAGACTTATAATATCTGCCTTTACGCCTTAGCTATTTAGCAGACCTTATATTTACCCACGCTCCTTTCCTTTAAAGGAATTTAAAGCTTCTTAAGCACTTAATCTATTACATCCTTGCCTAAATATGCTAATCTAGCATACTATAAGTCTATAGGCGTTACTATTATAGCCTTTAGGTCTCTTAAATCTCCTTTAATAGCAAAAGCCTCTAATAGGCTTAAGCCCTCTATACATAGCTATGTACTAATAATCCAAGTTTAAAATATCTCCTAATTACCTCTTGCTAGGTCTGTTACCCTTCTAGTGAGGTTATCTTACCTTATTCCCTTTTACGTAAGTAGCTAAAGAGATATAAGGTTTACGAAGAATAATAGTTAGTACTAGGCCTTTAATAAGGTAAGGGTCTAGCCATCTGTTAAGATAATCTAAGCTATGCTAACGCCGTGAGCCTTAGTGACACTGTAACTGGCTTAAATTCCAGGTTATTAGCTGTAATTAAGGTCTATAAACTAGCGTTTATTATTAAAGATATAAATTAAAGTGCTACTATTAAGTATAACTCGTGATTTGCCCTAGGCAAGGAAAGCCTCTAAAGACTCTAACTTTTCTATAGCTAAAAAACGCAGTATTAGCTCCTTTAGGTTCCTTTACGCTATTATCCTTAGGTTCCTTTACGCTATTATCCTTTAACCACGCGTTATATGCCTTCTTTATATTATTAGGCTAATAATTTATTACTTCTTTTACTTTCTTTAATAGCTTCTTATTAACTTTCTAGTCCTTTATTAGGTAAAGTGCCTTATAGACCTTCTATAAGTCTTTTAACTTCTTTACTTTATGCTTCTTATAGTATATATAGTCTTTCTTTACTAACTTCTCTGCTTTATCCTTTATTTTACTATTAAGAGTTAGCTTAGCTTTAAAGGCATTATTAGTCTTTACCTATAATCTCCCTTAAGCTTTAATTAGGTGCTAGATTCTACTTATAATGCTATAGAAATCTAGGACCTTTCCCTTACTCTCTACTATATAAATTAATAAGTTAACTTAAGCTAAGATAGCAGGGAATTATACCCTAATAGCGTTATTAATTATTTTTATAGGTAAGTTACCTTTAGTAATAGAATAGTCTGCTTAATAGTATCTCTTATAGCTAATTAAAGCGTTTATAAGCTACTTATTAATATTTACCTTTATAAGGTTTTGTTTAATAGTTTTATTAAAATTAACTTTAGCGTAATACTTAATAGTTCTGCTTAAAGGCATTATATTCCTTATAAGCTCTTTAATCTTATTATAAAGGGATATATACCTTAAGGTTATTTGCTTATACTTAGGACTAAGCGTTATTATAAACTAAGTGTAATACTCTTATAAGGCCTTTATAAGGCTTTAGAATTAGCTATTAAATACCTAATAATAACTACTAAGGACCGCGAACTAAGCGCTGTCTTTAGTATTATTAGGTTATTAAGGGTACTAAAAATAACTCTCTCTAGCTATATTATAGCCTTTAGGAGAGCTTTCCTAGGGTTATAGTGCGCTACTAACTGCTAATCTACTACTCTATAAGCGCGTTTAAACTCCCGTGGTATTTATTATAAATAGTTAACTCTATGTAGCCTTTGCTGCTCTCCTCTTTGCTAGAGTCCTATTTCCTATAAGGATTAGAGGCTTAGGAGGGTAATCTAGCTGTATAGTTAAGTTAGGATTAATAAAGACCTAGATCCTGTCTTTAACAGCTCTTGCCTTAACTATCTTATACCACAGGTCCTAATAGTAAGGCTCCTATAGCTTAATCGCTAGCTTATTACCTTTAGAAGACTCCTTAGATATTATAAGAATGCCTGTGGTATTATTATTATTAAACTAATAGATAGTGGTATTAATCCTAGCGTGCTAGGGTTGCCTGATCACGATATTAATAAATTAGGCCTCTCTTTTTGCTGTGTTTATACTAATTATTTAAAGATTAAATAATAGGTTAATTTAAAGAGAAGAGTACTGATTTAGAAGAAGATAAGGTATGATTATTATGAACACCACGCAATTGCTACTATATTAGACCGCAAAGCTAGGGTTTAATGTGATTGCCTCTATTAAGTTGTCTGACCCTGTAAGAGGGTGCGGACTACGGCTTAAATACCTAAGTACCTGTACCATCGGTGGGGTACTGGTACAACGATAAAACATACTATGAAACTACGGAGGCCGCGGAAAATGACTTGTGTAGGTGGATTCCTGTCTCAGCTAGTTGAATAGTGAGACTATCGTGCGGCAGGGATCAATTATGCCCTTGTGGGTGCAACAGTTTCTCAGTGGGGCCTCCTCATCTGTTTGGACACCCTCACCTCAAAGTCTAATAAATCACATCAATCCTTCTGGCTTGGCTTCACTCCAATATGTATGCTCAAAAAAAAGCCGCCCAAAACGCCCAATGCGAGACGAGAGCTATTTTTCCCCGCCAGATATTTGTGTTGTAAGCAAAAAAAAAGAAACCTCAAGGAGCTCAAAATCATGACTTCTGTTCCCATTCCCATCGCTGACATAACTATTCAGAATGCTTCGCAGACAAGATAAACCGAGGAGAGTATATGCTTGCGCAGGAGACAGAGCGTTAAAATGAAATGAAATTCCGAGTGGTCATGTCCCCGCAAACCATTATCAAAACCCAAAGCCGTCATGCTGGTGTACCGGACATCGACCTGGATGATTGACAAACCAAGCAGAGATGCAAGACTTGTGAAAGCGGCAGAGGCATTCCAGCCTTGCCATTGGAATCCCTACTGTGAATTCCTCCAAGCAAATCGTACATTCAGCATCGTCGACGCAGTCCTTCTCCGTAGCTGAGTACACGTACATGCCCGAGCGTCTTGGTACCATCGGCGCAGCTTCTTCTCCTCGTGGTCGGCGAGGGCTGCCGTATGTGCTGTGTGCCTGGATACACGTATTGATGTGAGCTTCCCGAAGGAACTCGGAATTGGGCAGAGACCTGACTGGTAGCTCGCGGTGGCATACAGGACATTCGTCCTCTTCGGCGATCAGGGGCGGCGGTGGCAGAGCTTGTTGTCGAGAAGACGAAGCAGTACTCGCATGGCCAAACGAACTGTGCCTGTGTCTGGTAGACGTTACATTTCCGACTTCCTGGAATCGGCGAAGTAACCGTTGAATAGTCTCTCGCTCATCTGTGTCAGGAGCACTCATGTGATGTGCAGAGGTAGTGGCAGAAGATGAATTTGGGGCAGCCGGATTCTATGAGGTACTGTTAATGAAAAATCACTTACGGGCGGTATTTGTCCGAGAGACCGGATCCCTACCATGGTGATGCTCCTTGCTCTTGAATAGTGTCGCAAAGGGTCAGCATTGTCTGCTGGTGTGAACAAGGCTCCGAATCTGTTCGATGGGTGCGCTACGCCTTGCGAGCCTGCCAGACTGCTGCGAGATCTGTTATGCGAAGACGGTGAGTTTGGTCCAATGGATGGCGAAGGGCTCTGGGGTGGCGCCGTGTTGGGGTCGGGAACACATGGGTTACAGAGTCGAACGCGCTCGCCCCCCCCCCGGATAAAGCACTTGATTCAAAGTAGCCGGAGCCCAACCCATCTACCAGTAAGCTCGGCGGCATCGAAACATCGGAGCCTGGCGGTCGCACTATGTACTGATGGGGGATGATGATTCTATGAGGAGAACAGGTAGCGCACACCACTCGACCACATTTCCTTCACACATAGTGTTAGTTAGCCTTGAAAATTCCTCCCCAGGGGGAACCGTTGAGAAGCTGTGATATCTCACATACCTGCAGTGGTGCTTTCGAACAAAGAAACTGAACTGCGTGCGGCAGATGGGACAATATGTGACTTCCACGTCTGGTTGCCACCTTGGAAGTGCAAATTCAGGCATAGCTGTCACTTCATCCCTCGGACGAACGCCGCGGACGTCCTGCGACCCTCGTCTCGAAGCCTCGCCTTGCCCCTCAACAACCGTGGACTGGAGATAATTGTTGTTTGGGGCATATAATTGCAAACCTGGTCCAAACAATTCGCCTTGTCGGTCGTTCTCACTGCGTGCACGAGAATAGGCAGCCCGGTATCGCTCTTGGGCGCTTGGCCAATGAGCAGGGGGGATTCGATATGCCTTGAACTTGGACTTCTGGCTGGGCAACGACCTGCGGGACATTTGCAACCGGAGGAGCAGGCGTTGGAGTAGTGGGATGTGAGGTGGAACGCTCGTTGTTATTGTTTCTGTCGCTGGGAACACCATCATCGGCTTCTGTTTCCGTTAATGTGTGATGATGCTGAGGCGAGGCCAAGCCCGGTGATGCCATTTCCGGTATCACTCTGCTTTCCTCGCCGCCGGTCGAGGGTCCTGATAAGCCAACGGAGCCACTCGTCTCTTGCTCTAGATGATGAGATTCTGTCGCGTCCGTTCGGCTCGTCTCCGAATCCGCGTGGACGGTACTCTGGGTCGTACTAGAAGTTGCGTATGTTGGTCTCTCTGCAGTGTTGCCTCCATCTCTTGGGCCATCATGATGGACGGAGCCCGACCCGCCTTGAGGACTCGACATGCTTAAACATCAGGGCCGGTCGCGCGAGTATACGAACGTCGGTAGCAGAAAGGCAACAAGGAGTAAATTAAGAAGATGCGGTATCAAGATGAATCATATGTCGTCGCCACGTAATATTTCGGTTTGAGTTTGAGGTTGCGGGCATGCAAGGTCTGAGTTTCAGTCAGCCGCGCCTTTGATGGAGTTTGCCCCGTGCCATGTCAGTGTGGAGTATGAAGTTGAATTACCAGGGCTCTGCTCGAGGCGGCTGTCAGACTATAGATTGATGCAGGATGTCAGGGCATCGTGAGGAACAAAGCAAACGGGCGGGCAGGCAGCGACTCTGCAGGATTTGTAGTCGGTAGTCGTCTTAACTTGAGGCTTATCGCCAACTGAGGGGAGGAAGCCTGGTGACAAGCGATCACCCTTGCGTCAGTGGCATGTCATCTGGTCCCTATGTACCTATGTACCTATGTACCTATGTACCTATGTACAGTGGGGTGGACAGGTATCGGCCGCCGAAGCCTGAGACCGGCTGGGCGCCTCATTGGCCAGAACGTGACCCTCATTGGCAACAAGTGGGTGACTGGAGTTATCTACATTACATGTACTTACTCCCCACCTCACGATATAAATCATCCCAATGGGTAAACGACAAGATCGACCATCTCCAACTGCCATGTCTAACCTTCTTACCCCAATAGTACAAAGGATCCCACAAGATGAGTACACATACACGCTTCTCAATCTGCTCATGGTGAAATGCATGTCTCAATTGATGATTTGCAGCTGGCCGGGCTGGCCTACGTGCCGGATTCATTTCCCGGGGCGAGAGACGTCGACAACGCCGGTATGGAAACGGAGTTTGCCAGAGCCAGAGGGGGGTCAAAAAACAAGTTGCCGACTAAACTAACTAACCAGCCACACAGTACGGCACCATCCACGCCTACGAGTTCGGACCCCAGCGAGGGCATCGCCGTGCCGTTCGCAAACGCCTTCCCGCACATGGTGTCGTCGCTCGTGCTGCTCGCGCCGGCGGGCCTCATTGACCCGTCGTCCTTTGGGCCAGTTGCGCGCTTCGTCTTCTCGAGCGGGCTCGTGCCGAAGCGCGTCTTGGCAACACCACACAGCTTGCTACCAGCGCCAGTTTCCAGCCAAATGAAAAGGCAATGGCAATGGCGCCAATGAGACTGAAGATGGCGACATAGACACTGGCTATGTTCGCACCCATGAGTTCTTTAAGTTGTTTGGGGTCGCCAGACGCTCGAGAAGTCGTTGTTCCCTGTGAGTGGTCTTTGTCATCGAAAAAAGGATGTTTTCTGAAAGAGAATGGCCTCGAAGTATATCTGCTCATACTTGTTTCGAATAATGGAGGCCAACAACCGAGTCGAGAAGAAGAAGCAGCCGAAATAGGAAACGCCCACGCCGATGGCGAGAATCAACCACATGAGAGACCAGAAGTTGCCCTCGGACATGAGCTTGTCGCGGTCATTCTGATACTGGAATATGACAACGATATTGGCAAACAGATACGCTTGGAGAGGATTGCAGAACCGGCACATGCTGCAAAGAACAAAGCGAGTGCCATGAGATACCAATGGCCTTTTGATTCATAAAAGAGGCGGCCAAAACTCTTGATCAAGTCTTGATGCTTCTCTTTCTTGTCTCCAACAGCAGCACCATGTTCAGACTTGGTCTTGCTCTTTTCGCGCTCCAACGTGCCAACGTCGCCATCTTGCTTGTCAAGTGCAGCAGCGTCTGCCCCGTCACTTTCAGTCCCAAGTGACAAGGCTTGTGCATTAACAAGACCTGCATATATGCCGCTTTCCATGATCAAGTCGTCATGGGCGCCAGTCTCCACAATCCGGCTTTTCTTTAGGACGATGATTCGATGTGCCTTCTTGATGGTCGATAAGTCGATGCGCAACTGTCCGTTCGAGGGAGAAGACTACCATCAAGACAGAAAACAAGACACTGCGAGAGTCAGCATTCTTCCGCCATCATGCAGCACATCAAACTTACATGACAATGGTGCCAAGATCTCCTGCTGATCGGTCAACATATGACTTGATACCGTACCAAAAAACATAGACCGAACGCTGCGAAGGCACCAAAGAACTGTACCGATGTCAGCACATTGTATTTGAAACAGACACGAACTGGTGGCGACTCGTACAATTGACCCGAACTGCAAGGCGATTAGGGGGGACATGAACTGAGCATGGCGCTTCGTCTCTTCTACAAAAATCGCATACTTTTTTAGCTATGATGGTTGACGTAAACTCGACAAAGACGCCCAGTTTCTCCGAGATTCCCAATTGAAGGGTGTTTGTTGCTCGTGCTCGTAATTGTTGTCGTGGCGTACCCGGTACCCGGGGCCCGGGGGGCATGGAATCCAAGACATGGATGCTCTGCGCAAATAGAGCTTGCAAGTAGTGAAGTCGGAATAGCAGAAGTTAACCTATGCCCATCATGCGAAAACACAACTGTCACGATCACGTCAGCCCCGAACTGTTGTGCATTGCCATTCATTTTCTCTCTGCTTAACCGACCTTGTTGGCGTAGTTCAACCCTAGGCGACCAATAAAAAGCGCAAACATATACAAGCTGCAGCGGCCTTGAATTAGATTCGCATTTGAAAAAAAGGAATCTTATCACTCTGGTGTTTTCTTACGCTAGGTGATCCGATTTATCTTGGAATTCGGCCTTGTCGATGCCGGTTCCTCCTACTGTAGAGTTGGAAAAACTGCTCAAGTTGCCAACGAATTTGCCTATACATATGTGCCAGCCCGGCCACTTGCCAAGGCTGTCCCTCTGTATCCCGGATGCGAATGAATGTATGCCTCTTTGTTCATCAACCCAGATGCACAAGAAGGCTCTCACCGAAAACAACATTCATCAACGGCAGGGTGATTCCAGCGCCAATAGACGCCAGCGATCCGGCGGCTCAGGCAAGAAAATCCCATTTCGAGGCGTCATCTTACACTCCTGGGTGGACCTCCCGCATTGCGTAGGCCTGACGCGGACAATGAGAAGCCAACAGGTACGGAGTAGCTTGGGTGAGTGTCATTTCTGGTCGAATGACGGCTGCTGCTTATTTCCTCTTCCGGTCTCAGCCCGGAGCCCATTTGCATGTTCCTTGGTTTCGCCAAACAGCCAAGACGGCTACCCTTAGGGAACATCTCGAAATATTGATACATCCCTGGCTTTGCTAGGAACAAACCCCCCCCCCAATACTTCTGGTTAGATCGCCTGGCGTCAAGGGCGCCTGAGTGTCGTAGCAGGCCTCGTAGACACTACACGTGTGACATGGTAGGAAAGTGACCACTCAACCACCCATCCAGAGACACAATGGACAAAGCCACGAGATCCTCAACAACTTTGGACCGCAGATCCAGTAGTAATGCGCGCAATCACCTTGAACCGGTGTGCTGTTCTCGGACCGCATCACAGCTATTTCGGGACGTCATGTCTGTGAATTGCTTCTTCGGCTTCTCCCTTCAGTACGCTAGCGCAGTGCGAGATCGGAATTTGAAAGAAGATCGATCACGTCCTGTTCCGTACTTTACGCATCGAGAAAAGTGAATTGTGATATCAAATGCCATGATAACACAAGTTTGGGGGCTGAACTCTTCGGCGATTTCACTCCGATGCAGTTTCAAGGGTAGTTCTCAGCTCAGGATGGCACAGCCTGAGACCCTACATGATCGACCCGGGAGCATGGTCGACCTAGCTATCCTCTGGTCAAACAGCAGGGGTGCATTCGAGTCTGGGCCCAGAAGAAACTTATGCTTGTTTTCGCCTTTGTGAGAGATCATGACCGATTGGGAGCGTTTCGGAACCAGGCGTGACGAGGCTGATGGCGGGCTAGATGCATGTGCAACCTTCGTATCTGAGAGAATTTTACCACAGAAAGCATGGTCCGTGGTACAACGAGTCCTGGCTGCTCTTATTCTTAGTTTCTACGTTGCACCTTCGGAGTACAGCATACCCAGCTTGTCAGCTGCGAGGCGAGGGCAGGGCAATGATCAAGGAAACCGAACAGCAGCCCGAGACAACAAAAGCAGGGAATAGCCCGACAGAACGATGGAAATCGAGACGTCTCTGACACTTGATCCACGATGGTGTTAAAACGTGTGCCACCATCTGGGGTCGTTGGGATCAACAATGCAAACAGGCAACGGGCAACCACCAAAGTTCAAGTCCAAGTTCAAGCCCAAAGCCCTGCTGCTAACTACCAAAGCCGACGACGAAGTGGCGCATCTCAGTATTCCATACTCCGTACTCCGTAGGCAAAGAAGAACTAATAAGTCAGGGGCACATGGACGTGCGTTGCAGCTTGCAGCAGGCAGTGCCACCAGAATGTGCCTAGCCTCTTCGAGTGGCGCAACATTGCTTGTGCTTCCCGTGACAAGAAGAGACGAGAGTGGTAGAACCAACATGAAAGGAAAGTGCACGTCGTTCTGTGAGAGCAAAAGACTGTAAGTACGTGACCGGCGAGAAACCCCACGTTTGCCTGGGACCTCACAGAGCGGTCTGCTGGTTGGAAAGTGCGCCATGTCGGAGATGCTGGATGCTTGCTGTGGGCACGCATGCTGCGTACGGTGCGGTGCGGAAAGCTGTCCGAGGATGAACCATCTATGTACGTACCACTTATCAGGCAGCCTGCACATTGGGATGATGGCGCATTGTTGACGTCTCTTTACGGAGTGCGAGGTACTCTGTACGGAAGAGGAACTTGTTAGTAAATCGTCGAGTTCTGCTGCTGCTGCTGGGATGCGGAGGCGAGCTGCTTCCGCAAAACAGATGCTGTACAATAGTGTTTACGAGAGAGCCAGAGTGCTTGCTTGCCTGCCCCGAGCTGTTGTCTGATCCGTACCGAGTTATCATCTTGCAGTTGCTGTCCCTCGTGCGCAGAGAGAGCATCGACGTTTGCCTCTTGGAGGAAAAGTGACAGGTGTGCATGTCAAGCAAAAGGTGACCCCTGCGCCATTCCCATGCGCTGTTGCTTTGTGAGCGGTTTGTGTAGTCCGTATTTTGATTTCTTTTGGGGATCCATATTGCTTTTGCGGCTATTCTTGCTTTAGCTTGATCCTCTTGCTCGGTATTCACTCCATCAATCATGTAGTATGTCAATCGAGAAAACAGACCTGGCAGTCTGATTGGTTCGCCCGCCCGCCCAACGGTCACTCGCAGGAAAGGGAAGAGAGGGAAAGGAAGCAAATTTCAGGAAAAGAAGAGCGTCATCACCAGGCAGGCAGGCAGCTGTTGCTTTTCTCTCCCCGTGGCACAAACATCTGCGCCTTGACTTTGTCCCACAGCAAACGCAATTGGCAAGTAGCCGCACCCCCATGTCCATCCCATCCCATCCTCATCCCATCTAGGGCATGACGACTGAGACATGTGGGCGAAACAGCCCAGCAAAGTACTGAATTGGGGTGGGTGTTGATCTCTTGTCCAGGGAAGAGAAGGGGAAAGAAGAAGAAACAACCCTCCCCGCCTTCCCTATCCAGAGCAGGGGCCAAGGAAACGGGGACAAAAATGAAATACCATCACAAACAAAAACCCCCGCCACCTCATGTCCCTTGAAAAAGATGATTCTTAAATACACATCGGTCCGCCACGTTTCTGGCATCTCAAATCAGGTCTTCTTGCCGGTCTGTCTTACAGCAGGGCATCATATACTGAATCCATCGTCACAAGAGCATTATTCTACCACATCGGGGCGGCGCTTTCGAATTTTTGTTTCCCATATCCTAATTTAGTTCTCATTCTGCTGTACATACAGTACTGCAACTTTTCAGGCACCTCCAAAATCCCGCCAGCATTTTCCGCACCACAATAAGTTATAACAGAGGAGTTATATTGCCATACCCACTGGCCACTGCGACCTCTCCACTGCGACCTCCACTCCTTCTTCCACAACTACCGGGACGCGAAAACAAAATATCAAAAAATCACGACGCAAATATCATCTCGTCCTCCCTGAAAAAAGAAAAAAGTATCTCCCACTCTTGCGCATCATCCTGTGTAGCATTCCTTAGTGGACGACATATGTACTCGGCCAGACGCCAACAATAGAGACAAAGCTGCAACGCTACGAATCGGCTGCGACATTTAACCCCACCCCATGTGCACATTGCAGCTTCAACAACATCGTGGGTTGAACTGCACCACTTGAAACGCGCGCATAACCCGTCACATCACACCTCCGCAAAACTGTCCTCCTTGGCTGACCTATATATCTGGCTCATACCTCGCGACCCTTGCTAGTGCTGCTGCATCAGAAGGGAGGGTGATATTTCGGTCTCTGCCAACAAACGGCACTTCTCCACGCCATGGCTTCCTTGATTCCTCTTGCACTTGGAAATGAGTGCTACTCCAAGAGAGACAGCGTCGTCTTCTTGCAAAGACACGAGGACATACTCTGTCGGTTTCCTAGTGCCCCGTCGAAGCAACAGAAACCACATGTACGCCCTAGGCGTCAACTCCAGCAGAAGAAGCCGCAGCCGCAGCCGCAGCCGCAGCCGCAGCCGCAGCCTCAGCCTCAGACTGAGCAAGTCCCCAAAATTCGTGCTACCCCCCGCACAAACAGGGAGTGGAAAGCGACGCTGGGCGAAATCAAGAGGGAATATATGAACCGAAGGTTCTGGCAGTGTTCGACGCGGTGCCATGAGGTTCTTGTTCTCGGTGACGCGCTTGTAAGTCTATCCAAATGTGCAAGCGATACTCGAAACGCCAATTCCTCAAGATGCCTTCTGACGCTGACACGAATCAATAGGGCAATGCACACCCCGTTCACCTAGTCTATCTTCGCTTTTATGCCGCCACCGCCTTGGAGATGCAAGCTCGCGCCATCCACCACTCCTCGCCGTTCCGCACAACCCTTCTCAAACAGGCATACGACCACTACAGCAGCGCCTCTGACCTCGCCAGCCAAGCTGATCAGGAAATCAGCCGTCCCTCGTCACGCATCAACACCTTCTCAAGGCTCCGCTCAGCACACGGCTCTAATGTCTCGGGCTCAACGGCCTCCACAAGGATGTCCTCGCCGGTGCCGTCGCTCGGCTCCCTCGACGAAACCTTCCAGCCACTCCCCAAAAGAAAAAAGGTCGCCTTCTGCGATGAGCTGATGATGGAGCCCATCATCCGACCGGACAGTCCCACCCTTGGCTTCGATGAATGGCTAGGTCGATCGTCCCCGGAGCCAGTCTTCCCTGAATCAATCCTCAAGTCTGTCAAGCACACGCCTATCCCGACGCCCACCACAACAGCCCCCCCCCCATTCTAGTCGAAGATGTCCTCTCCTCTCCCGACCTCAGCGAAGCAGAAGACATGGATCCCTTCTTCCACACCCGCTCCATTCATCGCTTCTGCACCATCCTCAACAGCATCCGCCGCCAAATCACTTCCCACATGACCACGCTGGACATTGAAATCGCAGCCTGCCAGATCCCCACTGCTCCGGTCCATACAAATCAGGAAATGAGGGCGCTGGACATCAAAGCCCGTATACAGCGCCTGCGGGCCTCGGGATGGAAACGAGCGCGCTTCGACGTTCAACGTTATGAGACGCTGCGCGAGAATGCACTGGCTGATATGACGGAGTGAGGAGTTTCATTCCCAACAGCTATTTTCATGATTTATGGACATCTTGATGAAGTATATGCGCATACAAGCTTTTTTCTTTCTTTCTTTTTTCGTTCTCTTCACTTGTCTTGTTGACAAGCTACTTTCTCGTATATAATTTGTTCCTGTTCTTGTTCTTCTCTGGAGAAGGGCGTGTATGGTGTACACTGGCGGGCTTTCAAGGCTTTCCGTCATGTTCAGGGCTTACGTCGTGTATTATTTCATTTGCTATGATGACAAGTTCTTAACATGATGGTGTTTGTGTGTGTCGTGGACTCGTCGTGCCGTGCGACTTTGATTGACATGTTACACTGCGTACATTGACGAATGAGTCACGGCAGGGGTTATTTATGACGCCCTTTACGGAGTGCTTCGTACATTAATTCCTCTTGCTGTCTGAACGTACGGGTTCATCAAACTTGCATACATCAATCTCTTTCAATCCACGTTGCTGAACATGACCATGACCACGCCCATTACGGAGACCAACTTGAGTCGACGCAGGTGTCGCATCAAGTAAAAAGACGATGAAACCATGTAAAAGAAAAAAAATCTCTTGTCGCCCCCCCCCCTCCATCGCATTCCTGGTATCCTATTGCCCGCCGAGTCCCCTCGTCTACTACGCGTTACTGAGACTAGGCCGTCTGCTCTCCTTTTCCAGCTCCTCTTCCACCTGCAGACTTTCTTGCTTCTGTTTGGCCTCACGGACAGCGAACATTCCCAAAGCGTGCAGCCTGGACCCGTCGCCCTTGTTTTCTCCCGCTGCTGCCGACGAGGTGGTCGAGGCGGCGTCGCACATATCGGAATCGGCAGGGTCTTCCTCGTGCTCTTTGAGCTTCTGGATGCGGTTCTGGAGCTTGACGATCTCGATGGCGCGGCGGAGGCGCGCTCTTCTTCGGTGGGCTTCCAGCTCGGGGAGCAGGTTGTGGTCGGTGGCGTTCTTACCGCTCAGCCAGATGTGACCGAGTGCCTCCTGGAATGGTTTCTCGTCGTTAGCAATCATGTTGGGTTCCAGGGTTTGAATGATTGAGGATTTGAGCTTTTCTTCTCTCGGTCTTTCTCTCATTTATTCCCCAGGGTTTTTTTTCCCAAGACGTACCTTGCTGGTCCAGCGCTTCTCGGGCTCAGGTACAATCAGTCCGAGAATGAAATCCTTGGCATCTTGACTGACATCCTTCCAGTAGCGCTCGTGGAAGGGAACTGGCGCTGCGGTGCACTCGCGCAGCAAATCGCGCAAGTTCTCGCTGCGGAATGGCGAATACCCGCACAGGAGAGTATAGGTAATGACGCCCATAGACCACATGTCCACGGGCTTTCCGTGGCCCTTTGCTCCATCACTTCCGGCGCAGCGTAGCCGAATGAGCCAGCCATGGTCTTGAGAGTCTCTTCTTTCCTGTCCAGTGTCTTGGCGATACCGAAGTCTGCGAGAATCAGGTTGGAATCAGGCTCTCGCGTGACGTAGAGGAGATTTTCCGGTTTGAGATCTACGATATCGCGTGTTAGTGTGCATTGCAGGACTCCAAGGGCAGCGAGGCTTAGTCGCGAACCATGTGAGCATACCTCTGTGGACGACATCGTTGTCGTGCAGGTAATCCACAGCTGACATGACCTGTTTGATGGTCTGGGATGCATCCTTCTCCGTGAACTTCCCTTGGTCGCAGATTCGATCGAACAGCTCTCCGCCGGTCGCCAGTTCCGTGACAATGTAAAATTTGTCCTGCAATTCTTCAATCAGACTTGTTTGCCTTTTTTTTTGGCTCCCTCTCTCAGTCATCCTTCGGCAAGTGATGAAGACGTACCCGCGATTCGAACCAGTCCACGAATTTGACAATGTGTGGGTGCCTCAACCTCTGCAGCATGTCCAGTTCGTCGTGAACCATCTTCTCGTTGCCCTTGACACTCTTCTTCAGGATGATCTTGACAGCTACCTTGCCAGTCGGACCATCTGCCTCACGAACGACTCCATAGGTGCCGGCACCGAGAGTTCTGCCGAATCTGTACTTTGATCTTTACCGTGGCAAGATGGGGTGACATTAGCCCCGGGGGTTCTTCGTGTAACAATGAATTGCGGTGCGGGGTCAAACCGTACTTTTGTCGTAACTTTCGGGTTGGCCGTGGAGCCGATTGAGCATTCCTGCGACTTGAACGACGATAGAGTGTCAGTAGTGTAGCCTAACATGGAGTTCTCCGTCAAAAGGCCAGGCAGGGCCTTTTATGCAAGCCCGATGCTTTGGGGTTCTGCTTGTCCCTCAAGTCGATCTGGTCGCGACTTACAACTCATGGTTGCTGATGGCGGGGTACTATCGCGTGCCCGGGCCCGA
This sequence comes from Epichloe glyceriae, assembly GCA_023658535.1. Lineage (NCBI taxonomy): Eukaryota > Fungi > Ascomycota > Sordariomycetes > Hypocreales > Clavicipitaceae > Epichloe > Epichloe glyceriae. Next base: position 5,384,398 of record CP098289.1, on the reverse strand, counting down.
TGTGTTGTCGTATCTGCCTCGAAATATGGTACGGCTCGGGTTGTAACGTATCGAGACGGTCACAGCAGCCTCGTGCTGGCGTTTTCGAGCTTGTATTTCAGCAATGGTATCGTTGGTAATGTTTGGTGACGTTACGAGAGTGAGGAAAGCTGACTGGGCCGTTTGGGTAAGACGGCGGCTTGGGGCTGGACTAATAAATGAGCTGGTTGGTGACAATGGCTGCTCCATGTTGTCTGGGGCATGGGCCAATTACGGACCAATGGCGGGCCTTTGCTTGAAGCTTCCCAGTTCCCGCGCCACTCCGTAGTCTGCCCCCCCCCCAGGCCAAGGCGCTTGGTGCTTGGTCACAACGTTGGCGGCAACCAAGTGTCACTACTACTGACTGCCTCGTCTGCCTACAAGGGAGCTTTTCCTCATCCCACTTCATACACAACAGCATCCTACAGACGTCTGGTCGTCCCACATCGCCATCATGGCAACTAACATGCGAGAGAAGCGTGTGGCCAAGGAGCGTCAGAAGGTAGGTGAATCTAAGCTGAGCCGAGCGACGCCGCACCGAGTTCAGACAGAAGATGGTCGTCGTGGTCATCTTGGTCGTCGTGGTCGTCGTGGTCGTCGTGTATGCTTACCATCCCCACCGTAGATCGAAAAGTTTGGCCTCCCACCAGGGATCGAGCTCGTAGACGGCGAAAGCCTTAAGGATTGGACGTTCGATATCCGAGTTCTCGATTCGAATCCGATCTACGCAAATCAGATTTATCGTCTGAAATTCCAGTTTCCTCAGTCATATCCTATAGGTATGCTGCTTGTTCTTCAGCCGAGTGTCCGGCTTGAACTCAAGGCCACCATGCTCACTCGTCATCGATTTCGGCAGAACCACCCGAAGTTACATTTGACATAAAACCGGATCGCCCGGTGCCCATGCATCCTCACATCTATTCAAACGGTATCATATGTCTCGATCTCCTGGACAACCAAGGATGGAGCCCTGTCCAGAGTGCAGAAAGCGTGTGCATGAGCATACAAAGCATGCTAACAAGCAACTCCAAGAATGAGCGTCCACCAGGGAATGAGGAGTTTGTGAAGGGGAATCGCCTCCGTCCTCGGGACATTGAGTTTCTTTACCATGACAATACTGTATGATCAAGTGGCAAATTTTTGCTCACAGCAAGCGGCTTGAAAAGGATGTGAGGGCCGCAGGCAAGACTTGGGGACTCTTTTGCTCGGTTCACAGCTCACAATGAGAGACGAAGCGCAATTTGACAGGAAGTTGCCCAGAATCTTCCCGAAGTTTGCGGATGAGGCGGATAATGCCAAGACAACGTCGCTCCATGAAAAAAATCACTTGTAAGGTGGCCTTGGTTCGTCTCAGTGCAGGAGAGAAAGTACACGATGGCTGAAGCACTTATTACTGTCATCAATGTTATTCACGACGCGCGATAAATTTCACCTTCTCCACCAGAGAATTAATTGTAAATAAATCCGCACGTTTGGGGAGGCAGCGGCGGCTCCCAAAGAACGTCTCTTGCATTTGCACCGAATTAGCTAAATAGGTAGTTACGTAATCTCCTAGCTTAGCTCGCCGTCATGCCCCTAGGGAGGCCTCGCTGGTGGGGCGCTGCGAACCCCCCGGCGTTAAACATCAATCCATCATTCATCCAAGGTGCCACCGCATGCCTGCCCAGAGCTTGGCTCACCGCCCGACCACAAAGAGGGGGCGTTGGGGCAGAATGCCCAAGCTAGCTACAGCTACTGTTTGGGTAATTCGTCACCGCCGCCTTCGCTCATATCGGAGCTCATCCTGCCGACTATTTGTTGGGCTCTCTGTCAATCGGTGCATTGAGCCACGATGGCTCCCCGGAGCGAGTTCAGCGCGGAGCAAGTCCGGAACAAGGCCCGCAAGGACTTGCTTTATCTGCTCGAGGGAGTAAGTGGTGGCGATTTGCCCTGTTCTTGAGCTCTTTTACTCGTCTGTCCGTGTCGTCACTAACCCAAGCAGGTCCGCGGGAAGAAGAATATTGTTTTTTGACAAAAGCTTGGTCGGCCCAATTGGAATAATTGTCAAAGTAAACACTTTACAAGAATGCGGCGTCGATAAGTTTTTCGTATTAGAAAACGATAACGTGGACACGAGCCAGCATAATATTGTCTTCATAGCCAGAGGAGAGTGTGGTCGACACGCAGAGACTATAGCCAGTACGCTCACAGTCCCATGGCTATGCGTTATCAGCTCCCATATATAGTTTTTTGACACCGACTTATTTACTCTTTCTTTTCCAGATCAGATAAAGCGAGTGCGACGCCAGAGCCAAACGACGCATGAGTTCCATGTCTTTTGGGTCCCTCGGCGTACGCTTGTATCGGAACAGCTTCTAGAAGAAGCTGGCGTGTTGGGCGATATCAACATTTCAGAACTACCATTATCATTCTTCCCTCTGGAACGAAATGTTCTTTCCTTGGAGCTGGATGAATATTTCAAAGACTTGTATCTGTCAAAAGATGTAACACCCATCTATCTCCTGGCCAGAGCATTAATGGAAGTCCAACAACACCACGGCTTGTTTCCTCGAATCATAGGCAAAGGCGATAATGCGAAGCGCGTATCAGATCTTCTGGTCCGAATGAGACAAGAACATCTTGCTGGAGAGGGCACGAGCGACTCGAGTACAACGGGTTTAACACCGAGCACCACAAACGAAAGCATCATAATCATAGACCGTGAGGTCGACTTTGTCACTCCGCTCCTGACACAACTTACCTATGAGGGTCTCATCGATGAGGTCTTTGAGATACAGAACAACCAAACCAAGGTTGACACGACGGTTGTGGGTGCTCCCGCGCGGTCAGGGGCTGCTACTGCCACACAAGGTCGAAAGGAAACCGTCTTGTTGGACTCCAGTGATAAGTTGTATGATCAGCTACGGGATGTTAATTTTGCGGTCGTAGGCGGGATGCTCAACAAAGTCGCTCGGCGGTTACAGCAGGTTCAGACGGACTATGAAAGTAAGCACAAGACCAAGACTCTTGCTGAACTCAAGGAGTTCGTTGGTCAACTACCTGGGTATCAACAAGAGCATCGAAGCGCAAGAATCCATACTGGAATGGCTGAAGAGATCATAAAACACACTAGGACCGACCAATTCAAATGTCTTCTGGAAGTTCAGCAGAACCTTGCCGCTGGAGCAGACCCTTCTTCTCAATTCGATGGCATAGAGGAGTTGATTGCGTGTAATGCGCCGTTACGAGAAGTATTGAGGCTCCTATGCATTTACTCATGCATCTCAGGGGGGTCAAGCCAAAGGAATTTGATCAATTTCGGAAACTCATTCTTCATGGCTACGGATATCAACATCTTCTGACACTCCACAACTTGGAGAAGTTACAGCTCTTCTTATCACGATCTTCTCCTCTCGCCGGAATGATACCTATGTCTGGTGGTAACAACGGTGCAACGGGAACCAAGACGAATTACACCTATTTGCGCAAGCAGCTCCGACTAATCGTCGACGAAGTTCAGGAGGAACACCCCAACGACATTGCCTACGTCTACAGCGGATATGCGCCCCTTTCTATCCGCTTGGTACAGTGCATCCTCCAGAAGCAATATTTGACATCGATATCCAAAGGAGGCGGCGGGGCCAATACAGGTGCTGCGGCAGCTGGAGCAGCGACTCAGGGCTGGCATGGATTTGATGAAGCCGTCAAGCATGCACGTGGCAAAACATTCTATGAGCTTCAAAAGGGTGACGATAAAGCGGTCAAAGCACGAGCGTTGCTGTCAGGAAACGGTGTCAAGCAAAGTGTCTTCGTAGTCTTTGTCGGCGGCATAACGTTTACGGAGATTGCGGCGCTTCGATTTATTGCCAAACAAGAAGAAGGTAAAGTTAAGTCGAAATTGCAAACCCACTTTCTTTCACTAATTTGGTATTCAGCTCGACGAAACATGGTCATCTGTACAACATCTATAATCAGCGGCAACAGAATGATGGATGCTGCAATCGAGACCGGGTCCTATGCGAAGAAGGAACCTGAGCAGAGCGGGCAGAACTGAAACTTCACACAACGTGTACCTGTACGAACCCTCATCAAACCAGACATTAACTTGTATGACACACAGTCCCGATTAGAGCGGCGCGCAATACCTTGCTCGGTGTGGTATGTTGTCGCAGTGTCTCGAAATGCGGGCTCTGCTGCCGTGTTCTTTTCGCTACCCGTCGGCATCTTCTACTGGATGACATAATGTTGACGGCCGTGATGAACGTGCGGACAGATGGACTTCCTTCAAAGTTCCACTTGCAGACTTTGGCGTCTGCGAGGTCCATAATTTTCTGTGCTGCCATTCGAGAAGGAGTGATGCACGTGACTCTGGACTCTATGATGTTTCCGGGGGGCCACTGAGGGGCGTGATGGGCCGGCACCTTCAAATCCTCCATTTGAGCCTTCCGTGTATTAGTTCATATTATCCAATCATGTCCGGCTGAGAAAATATTTCCTTTCATGCCACTTTATATCAACAACATAAAACTCCGAGACCTCATTTGCGGACTTGCTTTGTCGTTATCCCTCGGTACGACGCATATAGTTTGTGACTTCCCGACGCTTACATCTCAGTCGCTGATGGGTGGGCATAAGTTGAGGCTGACAGTTATCACATAGGCACTTTGATAGCGGCATGCTGGTACTGTTGCTCTACTATGACGAGCCCTGAGAAAATCCATACATGACCACCATTGCGAACCATACACGGTCGACGGCGGCAGGCTTTGTTAAGATACACTCGTGTCTCATGTCCACTTAATCATCTGGGTGGTCAATGGTTTTCAATGTGATTTCGCCATGGATATAACTATAGGGAGTCATTCAAGTCGCATAGAAGGTTCAATGAGTATTTCAGTTGCCCAAAGCGGCCGTTCGAACTTGTCACTGGACCTTGACTCTAATCTCACATCTCACCCACCAACCGACTTGTCGACGTTCCAAAGATCCAATGCTCGGCAATTCGAAAGTATTTCGCAAATCCCCTCAGATCGCTTCCAAAGTCTCGACAGCATAAAGGTTGCCATGGATGATGACGCGGCTGACGGAAATCCCTCGTCAATGGCAACCGGCTTCGGGTAAGCATTGCAGCCATTGACCTACATTTACATGCCGTTTGGTATCGTGAAATCTCTGACGCAGATGTACAGGGCTCGACAAGAGAACGAACACAGCTTTCCCCGAGCTCTGGACCGTGAAAATGTGGTTGACTCTCTGAGTTCATCTATGTCTGGTCTCACGGAACAGACTGAGACCTCATCTCGCTCCGCCATCTCCAGCAAAGCCACAACGCCATTAGAGACGGACTTCGTCAAACTCCAGCGCGGTGACAAACCGGATCGGCAACCTGCGGCGAAATCATATTATCGCAGCTACGAGAGACTAAACTTTACCGTGCGGCCAAAATCCACTATACCCACAGATATTCCCTCTCACCAATACGCCGCTGAGTGCCTCGATGCGGCAGAATCCTCCCGATTAAATCCATATGCGCTGCATCTCGAAGAGTACCATCTTCTCCGTCATCATATCTCCCATACCCAAGTCACGACTTACCTCAATATTCGGAACAGCATCTTACGCGTCTGGCTTCAGAAACCTTCGATTAGTGTCACAAGGCAAATAGCAGTTGGCTGTGCAAACGCGCGATGGTTCGACGCCGCCAATGTCTGCTTCGACTGGCTTGTGCGGAGAGGATATATTAATTATGGCTGTGTTCAAATTTCTGACACATGTGCGATGAAGAGGGCCCAGCGGGCGACAGGCGGCAGAGGACTGTTGCTGTGATCGGGGCTGGTATATCTGGTTTGTCTTGTGCGAGACAGCTACAGGGATTGTTCAGCCAATACGCCGAAAGGTTCATCGAAATGGGTCAGAGTGTCCCAAAGGTGGTCATCGTTGAAGGGCGAAGTCGTGTCGGCGGAAGGGTATATTCTCGAGAATTCAAAACTAAACTCAGCGACCGAGATCCTGCATTCAAAGGGACAAGACATACCGCGGAAATGGGTGGCATGATCATCACTGGTTTTGAACGAGGAAATCCTATAAATGTTCTGGTTCGTGGGCAGCTCGGCTTACGCTACCACGCCCTCACAGCCGAAACAACAATTTACGACAGCAATGGCAAGCCTGTAAATCCAATCCGCGATGAGTTGGTGGAAAAGCTTTACAACGATTGCTTGGACCGTGTGAGCAAATTCAAGCACAAGATGCAGCCTTCGAAATCCATTCCGGGAAACCGCGATCTCTTGGACGAAGGCCGAGACAGTCCAGGAGACGGCAGCAAAACAATCATGCAAGCCGAAGAAGCAACTGCGGCGCTCCCGCATTCTCTTCCAGTGTCGGAGCAAAGTGTGCCAAAGAAAATCAACCTCGTACCAGTCTCAGCAGACAAACTCACGGGACGAGTACATAACCAGCCAGGTGTTCCTGCGTCCGAAAAGGTGGCAGAAAAGGCTGCAGCAATGGGTTGGACCCTACGACCCCAAACGGAGGCAGAGTTCAACCTGAAGCTTGAGGATGCTGTGACTTCAAGCAATGCGACGTTGGGGTCTGCATTAGATCATGCACTCACTCGGTACAAAGACTTGATTGACCTCAACGCGCAGGATTGTCGTCTCTTCAACTGGCACATTGCCAACTTGGAATACAGCAATGCCACAAACCTGCACAATCTGAGTCTCTCGTTGTGGGATATTGACGCCGGGAATGAATGGGAGGGCAACCATACAATGGTGGTCGGTGGTTACCAAAGCGTTGCACGGGGCTGCTTCAATGCCCAGCGCCACTGGACTTGATAAACAAATTTGCGGTCACGAGTATCAGATATCACAGCTCAAGTTTCGATGGTCCAGCGACCATCGAGTCTGAAGATGGTCGCACCGTAGAGGCAGACAACGTAGTCTGCACCATACCCTTGGGTGTTTTGAAGCAAGGAAACATAGCCTTTGAGCCAGCACTACCAGACTGGAAGGTCGGGGCAATAGAACGCCTTGGATTTGGCATTCTCAACAAGGTTGTTCTGGTCTACAATGAAATCTTTTGGGACCCTAAACGACACATCTTTGGGGTTTTGAGAAACCCGCCCAGCAAACATGGCACAAAACAAGAGGACTATTCTCAGAACCGGGGCCGCTTCTTCCAATGGTTCAACGTAACCAATACCACTGGCCTGCCATGCCTCATAGCCCTGATGGCTGGCGAAGCTGGCTTCGAAACAGAGCGATCAAGCAACGAAAGCCTAGTTGAAGAAGCTACACAAGTTCTTCGCGGCGTTTTTTGGCAGCAAGGTTCCGTATCCTGTGGAATCTGTTGTTACTCGCTGGGGCTCTGATCGATTTGCCAGAGGCAGTTACTCATCAGCAGCTCCTGAGATGCTGCCGGAAGACTACGACTGTATGGCGCAATCAATCGGCAACTTGCTGTTTGCAGGAGAGCACACAATCGGCACTCATCCAGCCACTGTACATGGCGCATACTTATCCGGTCTCCGAGCCGCTTCAGAAGTTCTCGAGGGCATGCTCGGACCTATTGAAGTTCCCACGCCTCTCATCTTACCCAAGGACTCCATCCTTCTCCACAAGCGTAAAGAGGCGGCCAAAGATCCTCGCCAGGCGCGGAGAGAAGCGTATGAGATTGAGATTCTGGATTTCATTCGGGACAACATTGGCGAGCGGCCCGTCCGCCCCGGCAAAGTCGCGGCCAGTGCGTATCTTCTCTTCAGCAAAGCCCACTTTGAGGAGGCTCGGAGGAGATGTGAACAGCATCGCAAGACAGGAAAGCTTCGTGCTACGCCCAATGAGGTGCGAGTCATGACCTCCAAAATGTGGAAAGAGATCACTCCGGAACAGCGGCAACCATATGAAGAGGAGGCCATGGCTCAAAAAAAGGCCTTTAATGAAGCCCTGCTTGTCTTTGACGAACAAGCTCAATCGTGGGATGAAAAGTCGATATTGCTTCGTGCCAAGTACGAAGCGGAGCATCCTAGCCTCCCTAGACCAGACGAGCAAGAAGAGGAGCAAGGAACTCCTAACAAATATCGTCGTGCCAAACAGGTCAGCTATGTGGAAGGTCGTGCTCATGCTGATATGAACTAGCTGTAACAGAAAGACTCCCTTGTATTGTCATTTATCTTTTGTCTACTTTCCAGCCGGCGCCGGGGGTTCGTGTGGGAGCGTGGCTTCTGTGTCTCGTGGTTTCATGTTGTTTCTGCTGGTGTCCGGACTCAAATTAGGGAGACGTGTCATGGGTGGCTCTTTCAGGCGTCTGGCAAAAGGTGCATTGCATTGACCTTGGGTAAGCAAGCAGTGAGACATGTATGAATACGTATAGATACAAAAAAAAATTAATATTCTTTTCTCTTATTAGCTGTGGCCAATGAATATAACTATAGTAATAGACTCCTAGTATGACAATTAACAAAGTGATAGATTCCTGGTGTGACGTGGGAACAAGCTTCGAGGTTACGGGGGGCTGCGAGGTTAGAGTAAAGTTGGTAATAAATGTTATAGCTATGTTAGCATGAGTTGTAGTTTGTGACTAGAGTAAAACTTGAATCTATTCAAGTTCTACTTGCAGTATGAATTGACGCAATCCCCTCTTGCTCTATAATTATAATCATTCCCTCCGCCCCTCAGCATTCTTTACCTATAAAATGCGGTTTGCAACACGCAACACGTGGGTTTCAACGCAAAAGCCATCATTGTCACGATGCGTGAGTCTTGTGTCACACGTGAGGCGAGCAGGAGGCCGCACGACGAGAGACGGATTGCATATGTGGTGAATCAATCGTGAAAACAGGTGTTTCTCTGCAGGCGCGACTTATTACGCTCGGCCATGTCACCCAGTGAAGCATGCATGATCCTCACGAGACAACGAGGCTTCATGAAGGAGGAGCAAAACATAGAACACAAAATGGAGGTATTATGTATCCTCAAGGTGCAACGACCAGTAGAGTGTGGTCAACTAAGGAAGTATATTTGTGGATTTGATACACTGCGGAAACCCACGGCGGGTGACCTCTAGCCTTGTTACAAAGGGAATGGTTTCATCGTTTCAACTCGGGGCTTGTAGTTATCTCCTCGATTCGAATTCTTCTTACATGTCCGCCGAAGCAGTGGCACCAGTAATAATTTCAACCAGCTCTCCAGTAATGACTGCCTGTCGGGTACGGTTGTAGAGAATCTGGTACTTGCTAATCATCTCGCCGGCGTTCTTGGAGGCATTCTGTGGGGCAAGGAGAGATATTGGTTAATCGGGGGGTCTTTCTGGAAACGTGTGGACCGCGTAACTTACGTCCATGGCATTTCGTCGGGCGGAGATCTCGCAGGCGTGGCCTTCAGCCAGAGCCCAGTACAGGTTGTTTGCGAGGCTGTATTCGCGGAGGTTGTTCAGGGCCTCGTCATCAACCTCAAAGGCAGAGATGTTGGCTGCACAGGGAAGGAGATTAGCATGGATCGCAATGTTTTGAGACATGAGATCCGAGTTTTGTGGAATTTGGACATACGGGACTGGGCAATAGCGTCCTCGGAAAATGCCTCAATGAAGGTAGGCTCGTAGCTCTGAGCGTTGATGAACTTGTTGTACAGAATCTTGATATCGGTGTACTCGGAAGAGTGCAAGACGACCTGGTCGGCAATAGCCTGAGCATCGGCAAAGGTGGGGATGTCCTTGCCGATACCAGCAAAGGAGAGCTGGATGGCGTCGGCGTTGGTTCGAGAAGCTGAGCCTTGCACTTCTCGCCGATGACGACGAGGTCGAAAGGCTCAGAGGTTTCGTTGGCATAGACACGAATGCGTCGGCTGAGACCGCCGTGGACGCCACCGCAAAGGCCCTTGTCGGAGGAACAAACAATGATGAGAGACTTCTTCTGCTCGACTTCGGGGACGGTGGTCTCGGCGGCTTGGAAGACCTCGTTGGCAGTCTCACCGTACTTGCGGGACTCGGCCATGGTACGCTGGGCACGGCCAAGCTTGGTTGAGGCAACAATCTTCATGGTGCTGGTGATCTTCTGGATGTTTCGAACGGACTTGCGACGGTTATCGATTTCACGAAGGGTCGCGTATGTCGCAGCTCCATTGGGGCTGACAGCGGTAGTTCTACATGCAAGCAGCAACTCCTCGTCAGCCAACATAAATTCCTCTCTTGACATCTTTCAATCCCACACCCCTTCTCGATGATAGGCAAGTAAGTGCACACAGCTTTGCATTGGCTGTGGTTGTGCTGGCCCCCCTCCTCCTCCTCCGAAGGGAAACATCTCCGGCTACTCGGTCTCAAATCTCGGGATTATGCGTGCTTTCCCAAACTTACCTCGCAGGAGCTGTGGCCGCAGCTCGAAGAGCCGGACGGGTCGCCCTTGACAGCATCGTAGCAGTTGTGAGAAAGCGCAAGTAGCCTCTGGCCAACAGTGACCCAATTGATCGCGATGAACGGATCAATTGATTTCGGGGGGCGGGTGATTCGTGGCTGATCAGGTGAGGTGATTGCAAGCCGCTGGTTTTGCTCCATGGCTATGGCTATTTTCCCGGCAAATTGACGGCTAAGTCTTCTTGTCACGTGACCGGTCCCCGGCTGCTGGGCCTTCTCGCCCGCTGCATGAAAAGAAGGCACGATATGGTCGATTTCTCGACCTTATCCTGTTCATCATTCAGGCCTTACAACAAGGGCGGTTGAATTTCTCCTCTTCTCCTTCACTGGGCGTAGAGGGTGGCCACGTTTTTTTCTGCCACCTTCATTTCCTCACTTTTCTCCGATCCTTCGCCATTCGCTTGCGACTTGCTACCTTATACCTCTCTCACCCATCCGTCAGACCCGTCAAGCGGCGCGATCTTCGCAACTAGCCCGAAAGCTCGAATTTCGACAGCCTGCAAACATGAGTTCAGATGGCTCTGACGACGATCGGCCCTTGGCCAGGCCTAATGGACATCGTAAGTCATCTATTTCGATCCACTTATGAATTTTCCCAACTTTTTTCTGGATTCTCTGCGTCAACAATGGCTGCATACGAGGCCACCTGTCGTAGACACCTGTCAGCGCAGCTGTTGCCACTGCTGCCTTGCGCGTGCTCACAAACTCAACTCGCGCATTCCACACCAAAAGGCTAAACAAATTATCTTTCTCAGTCTCCTCCAGCAAGATATCTCGCGCCGAGGACAGAGCCCTTGATGCGGCGCAACCTCAAAAAACAAGTGGAATGGCGGGAATAGCAGTTTGCAATGGTCCCGTTGATGATGATATGGACCTAGATGCTCCAAATGGTGTCAAGCGCAAATCTCGATCGTCCATATCCAAAGTCAGCTACAAAGACGAATCCGATAGCGACAGTGAACCTCTGGTGGGTGTCATCTTTCTTCCTCAATATTTCTCCTGTTCTCCCTCCATGGTCGAACGTGATTACTGATGTATTATTTCCATGAGTAGGCGAAGCGTCCGAAAGCTGCTGCTACTGCTAAACCGATCGACTCGGACTCCGATGATGAGCCCATTAGCAAAACCAGAGCCAAGACCACAGCTGTCGCACTGCCGTCTCGGCTTGCTGACTCCTCGGATGATGATGAAAAGCCTCTAGGTGTCCAGCTTGCAAAGAAAAAAGGCAGAAATCGAGAAGAAGGCAGCCGTTGAGGCAGAAACCATTCGTGCCAAGGAAGCGAAATCAGCAAAGTCTACTCCTAGAAAAAGCATCAAGGACGAGTCTGATGACGAGCCATTGGCTAAGTCGTCTTCCAAGAAGCGTCAATCAAATGGCACTGCCGCCCGACGCAAGTCAAACGGTGTCAAAAAGGAGGATTCTGACTCGGATGCGCCCATAGCCAAGAAGGACAAGGTCAAAGGCAAGACTGTTCCGCCCTCCAAAGGCAAATCGGCGGCTGCTGCCAAAGATGGCAAGAAGTCGGCCAAGGCTAGGGCAACGACTGAAGAAGAGGATGAAGAAGAATTTGCATGGTGGAACGCTCCTAAACCGGAGGACGATAGCATCAAGTGGACAACACTTGAGCATAACGGCGTGCTTTTCGCTCCAGAGTATGAACCTCTTCCCAAGAATATCAAACTCATCTACGATGGCAAGCCTGTCACGTTGAGCAAGGAAGCCGAGGAAGCGGCCTCATTTTGGGTAGCCATGATGACGCCAGCCTCGTCCCATCATCTGGATAATCCCGTTTTCCGTACCAATTTCTTCAACGACTTCTCAGAGTTCATCAAGAAAACAGGTGGTGCGCACGATAAGGATGGAAACAAGGTACCGATCAAGAGCTTGGACAAATGCGACTTCTCCAAGATATACGACTACTGGCTCGCTAAGACTGAGGCGACCAAGACCAAAAAATCTTTCAAAGGAGGAGAAGGAAGCTGCCAAGGCTAAGAAAGACGCCCTTGAAGCCCCTTACCTGTACTGCACGTGGGACGGCAGGAAGCAAAAGGTGGGCAACTTCAGAGTGGAACCGCCAAGTCTCTTCCGTGGTCGAGGCGAGCATCCGAAAACCGGTCGTATCAAAACGCGTGTCCATCCCGAGCAGATCACCATAAACATTGGTAAGGATGCCAAGGTACCCGAGCCTCCAGCCGGCCACAAGTGGAAAGCAGTGCAGCACGATCAAAAGGCCACTTGGCTGGCAATGTGGCAGGAGAACATCAATGGCGCGTACAAGTATGTTATGCTTGGCGCAGCAAGTGATGTCAAGGGTCAAAGTGATTTCAAGAAATTCGAGAAAGCCCGAGAATTGAAGAAGCACATCGGCAAGATTCGAAAAGATTACACTCGAGAGCTCAAGAGTGAGATTATGGCCGACCGACAAAGGGCTACAGCCATGTATCTGATCGATCAGCTCGCCCTCAGAGCTGGAAACGAAAAGGATACTGAAAATGAGGCCGATACTGTTGGTTGTTGTTCTCTCAAGTATGAACATATTACTCTCGAACCACCTGACAAGGTCACGTTCGATTTCTTGGGTAAAGACAGTATTCGGTACAACGAAACCGCCCACGTGTCGCCGCAGGTTTTCAAGAACCTGAAACTATTCAAGAAAGCGCCAAAAGCTGACGGAGATGATCTCTTTGATCGTTTGACCGTAAGTGGCATTCTCAACCTTTTGATTGGTTTTTGCGTTTCCTAACCACCAACCCCTGTAGACTTCGCAACTCAACAAGCATCTTACCAGCTACATGCCGGGTTTGACTGCAAAGGTTTTTCGTACCTACAATGCCTCTTATACCATGTCGACATTGTTAAAGGAGCTCGCCGCAGATCCTCGGTCCAAGGGCACTATTGCCGAGAAGGTCAAGTTATACAACGATTGCAATCGCAAGGTCGCTATTCTTTGTAACCACAAGCGAACTGTCGGCGCAAGCCATGATCAGCAGATGCAGAAGATGGGTGACCGAGTAAGTGAAAGGGACAGATGCCGCCCCTGCTTAGTTATTGGGAACTAACATTTGTTCGTGCAGATCAAAGGTCTGCGGTATCAGAAGTGGCGAACCAAGAAGATGATTTTGGATTTAGAGCCTACACAGAAGAAGAGAAAGGGTGCCGCGTGGTTCGAACTTGATGAAGACATTGATGAAGACTGGGTCAAGGAACATCAGCAATTTCTTATTGAGGAGCAACGTACCAAGATTACCAAGAAGTTCGAAAAAGACAATGAGAAGCTGCAGGCCAACAAAGAGAAGCCCTTGCCCGAGAAGGAGCTCAAGGAACGCCTGCAGGTAGTCAAGGAGATGGAAGCCAAATTCAAGAAGGAGAACAAGACTGGCAAGGTAGAAGCCGAGGGGAAGGGCGCGTCCGTCGACAAGTGTCTCAAAAGCATCGAAAAGCTCGATGACCGAATCAAGATTTTGGAGACGCAGGCTGATGATCGCGAGGGCAACAAAGAAGTTGCACTCGGCACCTCCAAGATTGTAAGTTTGATTCCTTTGTCTGGGCGAAAGCAAAAGACGAGGGAAAACGGCCAGTAACTAACTAGCTGCTCGCGACAGAACTACATCGACCCCCGTCTAACGGTCGTCTTCTCAAGAAGTTTGACGTGCCGATTGAAAAGTTCTTCTCCAAGACTCTCCGAGACAAGTTCCGATGGGCCATCAAGTCGGTTGAGGATGTAGATGACTGGGAGTTTTGATGATGGAGGAAATGAAGGCCGTTGCTGCTTGCTGTTGATGCATATTTATTTTCTTTGTTGTCACATTTTGCTCTGCTGCAATACACCCAGGGCCATACTTTCTTTTATCTTGGGAGAACAGTCTATACATATACAGAGGTCTGGCCACGCAGGAAGACTCATCAAAAAATGAACGGCGCAAGATGGCAACCTGTACAATTGGGCATGATACGGCGAATAGGGCTTGATGGCAATGATGGGTAGACGGAGTATTCAACATTGCCGTGGATGGTGGATGGACGGACGGTGCCGTGTTTCAATTGCGGAGTACCTACAAGCAAGCGCTCGCTGCAAGTATCGATATACACGGGTCTCGAACGAAGTATATAAGTGGTCAACGAAAGCTTGCGCGGGATGCAAACGGGTCGAGAACAGCGAGGAGGGCTTGAAGCCAGGTGACATTGCTTCTTGGGGGTTCGTGATTTTAGAATAGCAACCGCCTCTCGGGGGCATTGACCCGATTCAATCCAATAGCTTTGTTTGGCACTATTTGGGCCATGTGCCCGTGTTGACTTCTAATTTCTCTCTTTTTATTTTATTCTTCTCACATGTCCATTTCACGTGGGATGGCGACCAAGGCAGGTATCTCGCAGAGAACATGTCGGCCTCCATAAACATGCATAATGGTCATGTTCGTATAATATAATCATCTAAGTAGCTTCGTTTGTATTCGTCCGATCTATTACCCCATCACATGGCATACACACACAGCCTTGTAAGCTGAGAAGCTGGTTGAACCCGTTGAATGCAAAAAATATATACATGTACATGAGATGAATAAAATAGAAATGACTCTCAAGATGACGCCAATCGCTAGATTTCGGAACACAAGGTTGTCATGTCAGTCTGTCTGTCGTGTTGCATGCATTTGACGCAGATGTTGATGTAAGAAAATGGTACGAGGAATGTGCATGTATGTGTTGTGCCGCTCGATTACATTATTCCGCCATGATTCTGCGGACGAGGGCCAGGACGCCCGGGGTCAAGGGGACCAGGACGACCAGGGCCGTCGTCGACGCGGACTGGCCCAGGGCGGCGGCGGCGGCAGAGGAAGAAGGGCTGCGCATGATCTTGCCGTCGGGCGTCATGTACCAGCCGCTGGGGATGCTGCCCTTGGTGGTGGTGGTGGTGACGGAGGTGGTGGCATCCCCGTTGGCGTTGGCGTTGACGGCGCCGCCCACGGCCTCGATCGACTCCCACGACCCCGAGGTGTCCTTGTACCGGTACTGCCTGCCGGTGGAGTAGTCGGCGATGAGCACGCCCTGCACCATCATGCTGAAGGGGCCCTTGGAGTAGTCGGTCGGGCCGCGCGCCCACTGCACCGTCCCCGGCGCGTTGGTGTTGGGGTCGCCGCCCGCCCACGACCCGAACTTGACCTGCATGGGCGTCTGGGGAACCGGTCCTCCTCGGCGTCGCCGGCCCGCAGCTCCTGACCACCCTGCCGTCGGCCATCCAGACGATGCGGTCCTTTGTCCAGTCGACGGCGTACTTGATCCACCTCGCCTGCGTGCCCGGCACGGCGTGCAGCTGGCCGCGGCTGTGCGTCGTCGTCGTCCGCCCCTTGCCAAAGTAGTTGGACTGCATCTCGTCCGGGCTGGACCCCAGCCACTCAATGTCGATCTCGTCGAGGTCGTCCGACTCGAGGACCAGCGAGGATACGATGCCCGCGCCCGGGGCGGCCCTGACCGTCACCTCGACCCGCCCGAACATGATGGAGAAGAGGGACTGGAGCTGCGGCGCGTCGCCGGCCCGCGCGACGCTGAAGGAGACGCCGTCCGGGTTGTACGAGGGGAGCCCGACGCGGCGAACGAGTTAACGGCGCCTCTGCGGAAGTCGATGTTGACCGTCCTTCCTAGGGCTGTGTTGGGGGGGGCATTGGCTGCTTTGGAGGGGATTGCATTTGCTCCATGTCTGAGCCGACGTCGTCGAGCTGAGCAGGAGGGAGGCCGTGAATGCTGCTGCTGCGGCAGCGCGCAGTATGCTTCGCAGTATGCTTTTCAACGTCATCTGTAGGCCGTGTGGGCTGGTTCAATTGAACAACATTTCGACCTTTAAACGGGACTGAGTACCTCGGTGAAGTTTTGGAGTATAAATCAGGAAGGAAAAAGGCAGGAAACTGGCTGGGGAAAGCTGTGTGACGACGATGGGGCCGGTAAAGAAAGGGTGGTTGGGCCGGGTCTGAATACATGATGCACCAAGTGGCAGTTGGCAGCAGTTGGCAGCAGTTGGCAGCAGTTGGCAGCAGCAGTGTCAGCAGTGGCAGTGGCAGCGAGCCACTCACAGCTCGTCTTGTCGTTGGCGCAGCATCCGTTGTCTCAGTGGAATAGCGTGAGAAGTCTTGGCGTAGAAGGGGGTCTCTCTCGTTCACGCTAGCAACATTGACGGGACAAGGGGGGGGCCTGCCTCTCCTCTTGGACACGCCTTTCCCCACATTCTTTCTTGGATGATTGAAAACGGCAGCGAGAGAGCCTTCACATGTCCACGGGACGGACATGCTCCGTAATTTGTCCTCTGGAAGGGCCCACCCGTGACCCGTAGACGGTCATTATTTTGCAAGCACAGCATTTCATTGTCTGCGTGTCTGGCATTCATCCCGCCGGCCTGATGCCATTTATTCATCATCGGCCGAGTTCGTTCCCCTTGGCAAGAAAGAGAAAAGCCGCAATTTTTTTTCTTTTTTCTTTTCTTCTTCTTCTCAAACTTGTGCTCTGTGCTTCCAGACTACCAGGGACTCCGCACATCTGGGAAATCATCTCCTCATCCTGGCCTCCCCACCCACCCCATGCAGAGCAGACAATGAATGTCCTTTGTCCATCAGCCCAAGCTTTCCTTTCCTTTCCTTCCTTCCATAGGCCAAGCCTCGCCCTCCCCACCGGTACGGCGGCCCTGGATGATTCATCTGAGCTCGAAGCCCCACCCCCCACGGGTCCGGGGCCACATGCCGGTCCCGGCGCGGCAAGCTAACGAACCCGTTCGCCCAATCCATCGCCAATGTACATTTACTCCGTGGCGAGCGAGAGAGAAAGGCCTCGTGGCCAGGCACCCAGGCACCCCGGGTCGCGGAATTGGGATCCGTCGCCATGAACTAACGAACCGCTGGCTCGTCCCATTCATCAGGGTTCCTTTCCTTGTCTGTGCATCTCCTTGGGGACCGTAAGACTACATACAACTTGCGTACCAATCCACTTATTTCACCTAATTAAAATCATCGCATTAAAGGGTACTTTCTATGCACCACTAAGTTATACCATGATATTTGTACCAGGAATTGTTCGAGTTACAAAGAGTTACATCGCACCTCTCATAGGGCTTGCCGCGATGAAAGGGCATCGCGATAATCGCTGCTTACGAGGTCTCTGTGGCCTGCGATGCATCGCGATGCGAATTCGAGGTGTTATTGAAAGCCCTGGATCTAGGAAGTTATCGCAAGTATGGCCCAAAACGCGTTCGTTACGTAGAATTTTACTGTGTAATGTTTGTGAAAGTCACGAGGATGCCATCGAACCGTTCGCTACGGATGTTTTTTTTCTTTTCCAGAAGCCAAGATGGCAAGTATACGGTGCCCCCCCCCCAGCTCAGTTGATGGGAGAAGTGTTCCATATCTCACAGCACTTGACGAGCCATTCGAGCGAGGTAAGCTTCTGTTCATTCAGCAGCAGAGAGTCGCGTTCATGTAAACAAGTTTTCAAGCGTTTTGCAGTATTGTAACTAAATACATCCAAGTTGGTACTGCGTTGATGTACAACAAGCTCGAGTGTGACCTCGCCGCCGTGAAATCGTGACCAGCACATTGATATCACCAAACTAGCTGGTTTCCTTCTAAGATGGAAAGGCAAAAACAGGCTCAAACTGAGGTACAAGGACGTAGAAGAAGAAGAAAAATAGAAAGAAGGTAGATGGAATGCAAAACCTCGTGCGAATAGCAGTGGCGTAAGAGAATGGCTGAAGCCGCCATTGCCTCCGGGGTTATCAGTTCGATCACGAAGGAGGAGAAGCAACAAAGCTCTCTCCATTCGTGACAAGAAATTACAACGAGTGTAAAGAAAGCAACAGATGAACATTACCCCAAATGCCGCCAGAGGTGTGAATCTTGCTCCACATCTCCGGCAAAAAATGCGAATAAAAAATAGAAACCACACACGCACACGCCATGTTCTTTTTCTGGTGATCCAAGTGCCACTCTCCCTCTCAACCACTTCCTCCAGGTCTGTCCAGCCAAAGCAATTTGTAAAACTTTTCTCTTTCATCATGATGCAGCGTCGAAACAACAACAAAAAAGCACTTTTGTCCTTTCGGAAAAGCAGTGCCAACGAGACGTTGACGAAGTTGGTACAAGAATCGAAAGTGTAAATGCAGGTCATAAAACGCTTTGTTGCTGTGCAAGTGTGTTTTTGTTTGTCTCCCAACCGTCTATCCAGGTGTACCCTACCTGACCAACCACCCCAAGAAATTAAAACAGTGGAGGCAGCGAGAAAGAAGTGCGCGAAAGGAAAGGTTAGGAATAATTCGATGAATCATGCGGGAAGAGATGAGGAAGAAGAAATCATCTTCCCCACCTCTCCGGTCGTGAATGGAGCGCTTAATCAGAACGCTTTCGCTTCTTCTTACCGCTGTCGCTGGCTTCTTCTGAAGATAGCTCGCTGGCGCTACCAGGGACCTCGGAAGCGATCTGAAAGAGGACCTTGCCGTAGTTGGCGTAATCATCAACAGCCGAGGCAGCAGCAACCATGCCACCTTCGTATGAAGAAGACCCGTCGGCGTTATCAATGAGGTTCATGACAACGGCACCACCACTGGCGTGGGTTCTGGCGTGCTGCGCAAGGTTGTCGCTTCGGGAAAACTTCTTGCCGCATTCACCGCACTCGAAAGGCTTCTCCTGAGTGTGCAGGGAGCGGTAGTGACGCTTCAGATGTTCTTGGCGGCGGAATCGACGGTTGCAGAGCTCACAGACGAAGGTCTTGGACGGGTCTTCAGTCAAAGACTGCTTACGCCCGCGACGGTTGGTAGGGGCGGGGGGCAGAATTGGACGGGGTCTCGCCATCTTCGGAAGATGCGTTGGAGTCTGAGGGGACTGGCGAGGCCTGATCCATCGGCTCTTCGGCAGTAGCAGTTTGGTTGTCACCAGCGGCTGCATTCATGACGGGTTGCGCAGATGAGGTGTCCTCCTTGTCGCTGTTGTTCTTTTGGCGTTTGTCTTTGTGGACGTCCTCCGGGGTCTCAATGCTTGAGTGTGGGCTAGGAGCAGTGGCAAAGGCGAAAGAGTCGTGCTCGTCTAGGCTGAAGTCCTCCTCGCCAATGAAGCTACCGTGTCCCAGAGAAACAACGGAAGATGCAGTGCATGCACGGGGTCGGAAGACGTCACCCGAACCGACCAGATTGCTGAAATCGTCCTCAGACTCGAATTCGGAGAGCTCCTCAAAGGTGGCAACCCGTGGGTGATGGCTGGGCTGAAGTCGAAAACAGGTCGGGAGAGCACTGAGGTGTCGATAGAGCCCTGTTCTGGGCACTTGATCTCTTCCTCCCCGAAACCATGCACTGAGAAGTCGGGGGCCAGTGCTGGGTTGGAGGTTGCAAACACAGTCAGGTTGCGGGGGTCGCAAAAGTCAACGTCGCTCTCTGAAGTGACTGATCTCGCATAAGGCGCGGGTGAGGGTGAGAGAGAAGGGCACGAGATGGCGGAAAGGTCGCTGATTGTGCTGCTAAGCGAGGGTACCCTGGACGGCTGCGAGTGAATGAACACTGCATGTGGAAATTAGTCACGGTCCATCCTGAGCGAGAGGGAAAAAGCAGCAACCACAAGTGGTGATAGCGGCGTAGAAAACATGGCCGGACACCATGATACCAACAAAACCAACACCAACTTGTAGCGGGCAATTTCACACAAAGCCAACTTACCAGGTGTCATGGGAGGTGAGCCGCAGCTGGACCAGTCAAGAATGGAGCTTTCGATGGACTCGTTTCCCGACTTGGCTCCGGCGAACCCATCCAAACCAGAAAACATGGGGTTCAAGGGAATCTGCAGCACATCGAAGTTCTTGGGGCTGCCAACAGCGCTACTAGACGTAGACAATGGTGGTGTGCAAGGGAAATATGGGCTATCAGTACAGTCCGTCTCTAGCATGATGGCAGGTCTGTGGCTGGTTGAAGGCACAGTTGCCGTAGGAGTCATGATGGCGGTGTTGTTGTTGCCGTATAATGTCGATGACGAGGAACCAGGTCGAGAATAGACTGGGGACGCTGGTGCCATGGATTGGAAGGCATTGTACTTCTGTTGGGCCACATTGACCATCTTAGAGTCGTTCTTGCGGTAGAAGGCAGGATTTTGCGCGACGGCTTGGGGCATCATCGTCGAGTCCATCATTGTGTGAAGTATCTGGCCTGAAAGTAGGTATTAGCAACGTGTAGACGACTTGGTTCCCGTCTGTCCATTGGGTCCGAACATACCGAGAGCAATATGGGAATTATAATGTTTTTGGGGGGGGATGGTTGAACTATTCTTGGCTACTTGCTGGGGGAGTGTTGATTATTAAATTGCACTAGTTGCGGAGGAATTCGTGTTGCGTCGTTTCGGACTTCGATTAAGAGTGAGAATGGTGATATACAGCAGCAATATAGCTGGAAGGACTTGGTCAAAAGACGACAGCACGAGGCCTCTCGGGGTTCTTTGGCAATGAATGGACGACGACTTGGGTAGGATCAAGACGCTGACAGTGTATTTCAGTGACTCGACGAGGATTGTTGTTGTTGTTGTTGTTGTTGGTGGTGGTGATGTTGTACACGGGAACTCTTCATCCAGACCTGTGAGTAGAGACAGGTTATCGATGGAGATATGGTCCAGAAAAAAGGTTGACGAGGTGTAAATAATAAGGATTGAAATCTCGAGAGTGGACGAGACGTTCCTTGTTGAAGTAGATATGCGCGAGTTCACAGGAAGAAACAAGAAGAAAGAACCGAGAGGATATTGAAAAAAAGAACACGACGATCAAAAAAGCACCAAAATCCGACCAGGTTGTCGATCAACAGAGGAGGCTATGTATACAAGACGGACGGGGTCCCATGAGGCATAAGTAGCAAGACGAGCCCAAGATCAACAACGCCCATGTCGCCAGACCATCCCAAGAGACAGACGACCGAACCGACACACCGATAGGCGTGGTTCAAGTGGGAACCCTCTTCGAAGTCGCCTCCACGCTTTTGTCTCACTTGCAAAGTTGACCAGGGTGGCTAGAGCGGGCATTAGAAGCCAGGGTCAGTCGCGCTGGGCAAGGCGGTACCGCTTCCTGCGAGCGCACCCCTGCTCCCGGGAGTGTCTGGGGTGGGCAGATTGAAGACAAGAAAAGCCCATGGAGCCCGAGCCCGAGCTCGTACCGGTCTTGATGGTGTGTGGCAGTGTGGGGGTACTGCGTGCCTGGCGTTGGCCGGCGGCGACGTGGGTGTGTGGATGGTCGGGTCGGTATGTACGGACGGACGTACCTTTTTTCGTTCTTGAGGACGTGGATGGGTGGATGGGTGTGGTGGTGATGAAGGTGCGCTGGGCTCGAATTATTACGAAGAAGGACAAAAGTAGCGTGTTGGTGGTTGGTGGTGGGGAGGATGAGGACGAGGACGAGGACCAGACTGGTCGACTTGTCGAGTCGAGTGGGGGCGTACGAGACTTGAACGGGCGTGCGGCTGCCAATCTCGAGCCTTCTGCCAAAAAAGACGGGGTGACTGATGACGGGCAGTGATGACCCGAAACGACGATGATGGCAATGACCTGGTCTTGGCCGTCCCAGATCCCACTGTCCGTGGAAGGCCTTTTTCAACCCTTCATTTCTTGTCGACGCGCCCCAGGTTTCCAATCATCGCTGGTCAACGGTCAACCGGTCAAACAAGGGCCAGCCAGTGATGACGCTGCACGGAGTAATGGCTGATGTTCAAGGTATTCTGGCGGCAAGTCTGTGGTTCCAGTGGCTGTTACGCTCTATTAGTTGGCAGACCCATCATAGCGCAGCCACCAGACCGGGACGGCATCTCTGGTTTTCTAATTCTGGGCCAGCCCGACCGAATAGTAGCATCCCATCATGTATCCCATCCTCGCATCCTCGGACTACGGAGTATGACGGAGTAGATGCAGGTACGTGAAAGGACATAATTCGTACTCCGTAGACATGTGTCAATGCCGCATTGCCAATCAATGGTCGTCAGCCGCCTCGGCCGTCCACTTATTCAAGTTCGTGCATGCATAGCCCAGCATAACCAGATGCAGGCGGCCTCTCTGCGTCGTTGGCTCTTTCTTATTCCTGAGTTATGACGCCAGCTGGTGCGCCCGCCCACCCGCACAACAAAAGCACCATCACGATTGGGATTGCTGTGCGCTCAGTTTGAAACCGCTAGCAACACCTCGCACCTCGCCGAGGCTTCGCCCCAAAGTGGGCGATGTGAACGCGTTGGTTGGTTGGTCTTGTTCATGTCCGCTCAAGTAGCCTTTCACGACTTGGCGATCTTGCCTGTGTCTCTAATGGGTGGGATTGGGATACCTGGCCGCGGTCGCAGTCTGCCGGCAGTCTGCCAGGTCTACGGACTAGTTCAAGCCTTTATCGAAGTGGCTTGTTTTGGCATATCATGACTTTTTTGCATTGGTTTGTTATGGTGACTCCTGTCTTTATGGCGGTTCTGCCAATCCTGGCGGCGCAGCGTGCATGCACTTTCCAGAATTGCATAAGAAACAGGAACTGGAATAGCAAGATGGAAAGAGCTGCTGACCGAAAATGGGTCGCAGAGAATCAGTGTGGGACTTCATCCGTTTCATAAGTGCTTCTGTGCAAGGCACTTGTGCAAGCAGCCCCATGCTAGCTAGGCAGGGTTCACGTCGCGACGTGCATGGCATGGAGCTGCGGCAAGCACTCTTTCACTTTCGTCCAAGGGAGGGCGGTTTGGACCTGCCTGGCCTCACTGTGGACCACTGGTTGATACGAGACATCAATGCCACAACGCATGCACAAGAAAAAGGAATTTCTCGTGTGCAGAGTGTCAGGTTTCCCACAAAAGGAAAATGTGAAAAAGAAAAGGCAATGATGAAATAACGGAAATGGAGTCGATCGCTGCGCGTGCTCGCTTCTGCCGCCTGGCCCTTGCTCCCCGTGCCTCAGACGGCTGGACTTTCTTTTTTGGCAAAGGTGTTCGTCAGTCTGGCTGACCGAGTGGATAGAGGGTATCGCCATTAGCCTATCCGTGTATATTGAATTAATTATGCCTTGTGTTTACGGAGTATTGGGTGCCGTGTTACAAACAATAGGCGGACAGCCGGAGCCCTCATGTTGTATGATAACGCTCGTCATGCATGTCAGCCGGTTTCTCTGGCAAAGATGTAAACACATTACTCACCTCAGCTCTGGCAAGCCATCTTGTCCGCTCTTCAGGGACATCTCCTGCAAAGGCAGATGCTGTGCTGGTCCTTGCATGTTTGCAGGTTTGCCTCGATGCCCTTTGTGGACCGATAGCCGGTCTGTTACTACTACCCTTGGCGACGAGTGTCCGATTTCAAGGGTCTGCATCCTGCTCAGTCAGCCAGGCCTGGTTCGTCTGAGCACTGATGTGCCGAAAGAAAAAATTGTGTTTTTTCTTGGTGAAATGTATCGGGACGTTTGGCTCACGCGCGTATGGAAATTGAAATTCGAATGAGCCAAGCCTTCCCGCCGAATAGTATTATTTGTTCAATCAAGTACGGTGCCTTGGCTGCGACCCGAACCCATGTCTAATCTCTTCTGTATCATCGCTTCTTCTTAGCCTGCGGGCTATCGAATTTCTTCATCATCAACAATGAGCTGAGCTAATGGAAGGCTTCCGCGTCAGCTAAGGAAGTGCCGTAGACTTAACCGGAATAGTAAGATACTACGGCCCGCCTGATATTATTCGTCTGTCAATCTGTGGAGCGGGTGGACGAAGGTGCGACTTGAAACATGACCAAGAAAAAGATAGTCTTCTGGGGATCTCGGAAGCAGAAGCCTGCGTCTGTTAGCTTCGCGTCGAAATTGACGAATTTTTCTCTGTCATATGTCCGTCCCGTCCGTGAAAGCAGAAGAGAATGAATGAATGTCTTTGCCACTTGTGGAGCTTCCTGTCTTGGCCCTATTGTGTGTGGAGGTGATGGTAATTCTGTACCCGGCCGAATGGTAAACGAATCGCATCAATTCTAACGGGATCCTGGACTTGTTGTTGAGGTTAGACCATTGTCTTCCCCGCTCCAAAGTCCAGACGAAAACTGTGGAGGCTCACTCAATACCAGACCCGTGAAAGAGTTATGCCAGAGGCTAAAGATGTGCGGATGTGGCCCTATTGGCTGAATGGGACACACCTCTAAACCTGAAACTCACAGCGTTGCATAAAATCTTCGACGGTGCAAGAGCCATAACCGGTGCATTAGTCCGAAGGCCTGGCAAGACATGCATCCATCTGTCCATCTGCAAGGTACCAACCAGTCTGCCAGTGGCATTCTTGTGAAATGGAACCAACGTGCATACCCGGCGTGGACGAGAGCCCTGATGTCAGCCGTCGGCTCGCCGTTCGACGTACATATTGCCATCCATTTGGCGTTGTTGGACGAGCATTAAGGTATGACTAGCATTGCAGGGCAGGCAAAAGACATCCGCAAAGTTGTCCACCGCAGTACGTTTTGTGTGTTGCTGCTGCAAGTCCATGTCGTCCACTGTGCACTGTGGGCAGACGCAGGCGCAGCCGAAGGCGCAACTGGCAACTGGCAACTGGCAACTGGCAACTGGCAACTGGCAACTGGCAACTGGCCACTGGCCACTGGCAGCTGGCAGCTGGCAACAGCAACATCGATACTTCCGACTTTTCACCAGGCCCGCAAGTAGTGCCGATCATTATTGCCAGGCACGCCAGGCAAAGTTTGTTCTACTGGATATTCTCGAGCAGAATACAAGCCAGCTGGACACGAACGAACTTCATTTTCTTCACATCCTACGGATTACGTTGCCATCCAGTTCAATTCATCAATGCGCGAAAAGTTCCGAATGGCACAGCCAGCCGAGCGGGTGGCATGTACCACCAGATCATTGGTACCTGAGAGCCCAGTAGGCACACAGATCATCAGGTGTTTTTTCTATCTCTTGAAGTGTTCATTATATTTGAGGTGGTGAGTCGATGCACATTGCACCACTTTCTCAAGACGCACAGGTGTGAAGAAGCATCGACCCCGGAAGATCATCATCTCGTTAAACATGCAGCATCCTCGCAAACCATCTGTGATCCAGCCAGCCAATGCCTGCTGCAGGTACGTGCCGACTAGGGCCTTGCATGTTAGTCGCGTGGTGGAAGACATAGCATTGGCAGATGCAGGTACCAGCAAACTTTCCTGGCAGAACCTGTTGCTCCCTTCACATGCAAGCTCGCTCCTCGCTAGCTAGTTTCCTGGTCTGCATCTGATTTCTCATAAATTCAGATCAATTAGGAAACAAGAGCAAAAAAAAGGGTCCGGAACAGCGGGGAATCGATAATCACCAATCGAGAAGGGTCTTGCACTCAAAGGTGTGCGGGTGGCCGATAGTCCGAGACAACAGACTGGCCATCACAAAGTACTAATACTACTTGCGTTATGCAAGTCCCTCGTCAAGCCGTGAGCGATCCAACCTTTTCTGCATGAGGCTTGGCTGCCTGAGTGCCAATGACCAGGCAGGTCAGGGCATCTGAAATAATAGCATTGCAAGCTTTGTCATTCTACCGAGCCGCTTCCAACTAGTGTGTGTACTCGGTAGGTTCCAAAGCTTGCTCGCTCGTCAGTGCTTCTTATCATC
The DNA here is from genome assembly GCA_023658535.1 of Epichloe glyceriae. NCBI lineage: Eukaryota > Fungi > Ascomycota > Sordariomycetes > Hypocreales > Clavicipitaceae > Epichloe > Epichloe glyceriae. The sequence goes on along the minus strand of CP098289.1, from coordinate 5,358,420 downwards.
TACCAACGAGCGGAACACAAACATCTCGGACGACCAACGAAGGATAAAGGTGCTCAGGTTGAATGTCGAATGAACGGCAATGTGTCCAACCAACGGTCCGGGTATCGGCCGTGTTGGCCGGTCATCTAATTGTGAAAGCGCAAACCTGGTAGGATTTGATTTGTTAAAGGCCCTCCCTGATCGGTCAGCCCGGCCACAAGTCGTCCCCAGATTGCACTTTCCCCCTGAATTATTTTACAAACCTGTACTGTATAGCTGAAGTGGCCAGTGGACTTACTAATTGCTGCGGGGCAAAGTTGCATTGGGCACGGTTCTGGAAATTGGGATTGCAATTTTCCCGCCACACAACAACAACAACAACAACACGCGAGAACAAAGTGGACCGCGGAATAAACCCAAGATAGGTGATCATCCAGGTCCCCGGATTCATTTATGAAATGACTGGCCATTGTGTGGCGCTGTCATATTCCCAGTGATATGTCAAGCGCAACTTCGATCTCAAGCAAGAGCTCAATTGCCCAAGCATATCTCACTCTTTGTGCATAGACCGAGGCTTGTGGCTTCGAGAAGGTCGGTACGGGTCCGGTTACTATTGAATTTGTGACGTGACTTCCTCAGCGAGGATTGTCTTCAATATCAGATTTGGCAAACAAACGTTTTCTACTGCCTGGCAGCCTGGCACCTCTTTCGGCCCCGACATCGAATGTCACCCGGGCGCAGTAACCAGTACGACGTCATGGCAATAGACGAGAACGAGGAGAGCGGCAACGATACCTAATTACGTCTTGGAAGGTACCAATTATCCCAGTTCGATGTGAGTATTCATTGTAATACATTGTCGTCTAAAGGCATGCAGGAACTTTTCAAAGACGTGTTCCAATTCCCTTGACGTTTTTTTCAGATATGGAGCAACATTGTTTTCGGGGCTTGCCGGTCTAACAAAGGCACAATCCAGTAGCAAGACAGAATAGCACCCTGATCTTCGTTATTCTGTTGACCACAAATATGTTTCCTTGCGTTGGTTCCATCACGATTGTTTTGCGTCCGGAACATCATTTCCTATTGTCTAGAGCCCGACAGCGCCATATTCACGCTTATATGCTCACATCGACATCACTAATCATTCGGCTATGCCAAAAAATTCCTCACGGTGTGGCTTGATATGTGAATGGGACCTCCATCTACGGAGTACCGGTTTCTTGGTCAAGTATCTGTGCACCGGGAGCGTTTCCGGTGCCTCTAAGTAGCCAACAGTGACATTTTCTGATATTCCATTATGATGAATTCAGAGGCCCAAGCTCAGGCATTCTCTGGGCTCGGACGCTACAGTCTCTCTGGAGTGTTGCAGCTAAAACTGCCTTTTTTCGTCATGTCTCAATGCTTTGTTCTTTCTGTATTCATTACTGACTTTCTCCATAGTTTCTGTCTTTCTCTCTCCGGCCTATTTTTTTTAAGAGTCTCAATCCAGCGAGAGAACCCACACCGAATGTGTCGCCCGTAACTGCGAAACATGGAGTGTGGTGGGTGAGAGAAGAAACGACCGAGACAAGCTGCCCACGCCTTTCGCTCTTGGCAACTCAAGAGCCATGGTACACCAAGTTTTCGGGTCTTGGGACCGAAAAGGCACTGCAAGGGGGTTGACGGGAGACATTCCGAGACAGCGATAGCTGAGGACGTTTTCTCTGGTCAGTCCCAATCAGTCTATCGGTTAAATAAAAAACCCCAAAAATGCCGTTTGAAAAAATCGCATGATTTTGCGTGGGAAAGGAAAAAAAGAAAATGGGCAAGATGGGCTTGGCTGGCACACTTGGTTTTACTTTTTACGGGGTTTTTCTTGGGGGGGGTTTCAAAATATTGGTGCCAATTCCACGGGGTGAGGCGATTCTGTAGGTTTGCGTTTCTTTTTCATATCTTCCTCGGCCTCTCACTCTTGACGTGATTTCCAGCCTCGGAGAAGTGAGCTTGCTGAAAATGTATCAGGAGTTTGAATGGCTGTGTTTACATCAAAGCGAGCCTCTGATTCTTCCTCGGCGTGCCAACAAAATATGTCAAGTATCCCGAGTAAAGTCTCGAGGTATCTTTGTCCCAGATGGATGGAATCTTTCCCCGAGTTGAGTTGAGGCAATCTTTTTTTTTGTTAAATTCCGAAAGCTGCAGCTGATGAAACGCTGCATGTCATCATTCGCTTCGTCTTGGTTTACTCTACCCCTCCATTCAAGGTGAGGGGCGTGACGCAAGGGAGATGAGGGAAGAGGGGCCAAGCGTCGTTTGTGAGTAAAAAACACTTGGGAGGAATGGATTTCGCGGCTCTTACTTCTTTTTTTGGGCCACTTTGACATGCTGATGCACTCACTCAGGTGGATGGGTTGCGGAGGCAAGCCCCGGCGATTCAGCAACCCATGCATCGCTGACGCCGAAAACCCGCAACGCTGTCATGGTTCGGTTCCTAAGCGGCCAGCATGAAGGGTAGTTGAGTGTATCCTACAACAAGCTTCAGCCCACAAGCCAAAACATGCGGGTGGAAAAAGCAGGTACGCGACGTATCAGCGAGGAATTGAGGAGCAGGCCGCTGCATCTGTTAGTGTGTTGGCACTTGGAGGAACTTCCGATGATACTACTGCCGCAACGTTGACAGCTAATCGTGTGAATTTTTTGTCCTTTTTTTTCTTTCTTTCTTTTTGCTTTTCGGTGGTAACACGGCCACTGGCCGGCCATGTCAATACAAGCCGCCGACCAGAGTCAACAAGGGCTAGACATGTCTTTGACCAGCAGTCGGACGGTGTCAAGAACCCATTCTCTGGGCTGTCAAATAAGGTATGCGGGAGCATCTTGAGACGTGGCAACCTGTCTTTTGGGACGGGGAGTGGCGTGATCAGTCAGTACACTTTTTTTAGCCGAGTCGGGCCGCCGAATCCTTCCTTTGCCCTTGAACATTTACGCGTTTAGAAGGAAGGGAATGGCGTACCGGTCGTCGGTGGTGTGTCGAAGAAAGAAACCGAGGAAAAAAAAGATCTACTACTTCTGCTCTGTCCCTTGCGCCTCTTATTCAGAACGTTCCCGAGGCTCGTATGGGATGATGAGTCGTTTATTGCGATGTTTGTTCTGGACATGATGGTAGACAACAGACTTCGAGGCGTTGAACAGACAAAAGGTAGTCCGTACACCACACCATTCCTACTTTGATCGTACGATAAGTGTTGTGCATACCACGGCCGTGCATGAACAGGGCAGGGCTGTTGTTGTGTTTTTAGGATCGTCGTAGCTGTCAATATCGAATCGAAACCGGAGCTGAGGCCGATGATGATGGGGATGATGGGCTCGAGCTCTGTGAAATAATGTGCAAACTTATTTGTCTGCGTTGGCAATGGTGGAAAACCGGCCTGGCTTTGTTTTCGAGGTTACTGTATTTGCATTCGACAAAGGCCGTGGGTTTGTTGACAATTCGTATGTGCCATCGCCAGTATCAAACACGGACCACGTGAGGACCGGAGGGGATGGATCCACTTCCAACTTGCACTCAACGTAGTACTTGGTGAGGACAAATTCGGGGTTGGCATCGGGTTTTCTGCAGACAGCAAGGTGAGGCTGCGACTGCGAGTCGCACTCCCGTCAACACAAGTGCCGGTAGCATGTCTGTCGATGGCCTCAATGTCATTGCGCTCATATCAGGCGGGAAAGACAGTTTCTACAGCCTCCTTCACTGTGTCCGCCATGGCCACCGCATCGTCGCATTGGCGAATCTGTTCCCCGTGAGTGCTGGGGATGGACACGGGAACGGGAAACAAGAAGAAGCGGAATTGAGCATCGTCCGGCCAGACCAGCAAACGCAGCAAACGCAGCCACCGTCGTTCTACCCGTCAGACCAGGTTCCATATGCGGACTTGAATAGCTTCATGTACCAAACCGTCGGCCACGGGGTCATCCCCTCTATGCCCAAGCCACGGGCCTGCCACTCTACCGCCAGCCCATTCTCGGGGGCGCTGTTAGGCACGAGAGAGACTATGACTATCAACCTTCCTCGTCGTCTCCCGGCGACCAGGGCTCAGCCCCTGCCGATGACGAGACTGAGTCGATGCTGCCCCTGCTGAGAGCCGTCAAAGCTCATCACCCAGAAGCAAATGCTCTGTGCTCAGGCGCCATCCTGTCGACGTACCAGCGCACAAGAGTCGAGTCAGTAGCCCTGCGCTTGGGACTCACCCCTCTGTCCTACCTCTGGAAATACCCGGTCCTGCCACCCCCCGCTGGCTACACTGCCGGATGAAGCTCAGCTGCTGAGGGACATGGCCGCTGCGGGATTGGAGGCTAGGATCATCAAGGTGGCAAGCGCTGGTCTGGACGAGAAGCATCTGTGGGAGATGGTGACGAGTGAGACGGGTGTAAGCCGTATCAAGGCATCGCTGCGCAAGTTTGGCTTTGCCGAAGGAGCATCGCTCGGTGAAGGTGGCGAGTTCGAGACGCTCGTGGTAGACGGTCCGGAGGCCTTGTTCAAGAAGCGTATCAGTATTCCCGAGGATGGACGATTGGTGGTGCCCGAAGGTGGAGGGTCTACGTGGTTGATGCTACGGGGGGGGCTCGTCTCGAGAACAAAGCGCGTGGTGCAGACGACAATGATGCGCAGCTCGCAGTTCGCGAACCTGCTATGCTGGACGCCAAATTTCAAACAATTTTGGATTCTATATTGGATTATTCTATATTGTCAGGCGCCTTTGTTGGTTCTGCATATACCAAGCTGACCACATCGGGACTTGGGAGGAAATTATCAATGCGGGCAGCTAGCGATCTGGACAACATACACTGGGCAGTCGTTGCGGACTCCCATGCGTTGGGGTCATCTATTCAGCGTGAAACATCCAATGTGGTGCAGAAGATCGGATCCTTCTTGTCGTCACATGGTCTTCAATCCAGGAACATCTCAAGCGTCATCGTTGTTCTTCGAAACATGGCAGACTTTCCTAAGATTAACGAGGAATACGGAAAACTGTTCCCGAACGCGAACCCGCCGTCTAGAATCACCGTATCGTGTGGTGATTCAGTACCTGAGGGCCACAACGTTGTCGTGTACCTCACCGTGCCCGTGGCTAAAGCTCAAGTCGCAAGAAACGGACTCCATGTCCAGTCCAGGTCATATTGGGCACCTGCGAATATTGGCCCCTACAGCCAGGCGATTGAGACTGCCGTCACGGTGGGAGGAAGACCTACTGCGCTGCGCACTGTTCTTATTGCGGGACAAATACCACTGATACCTGCTTCGATGGTTCTACCGCCATCATCGGCGATCGCGGTACAGGAACAGGTTGTGTTGTCTCTCCAGCATCTATGGAGGATAGGCGCTGAAATGAAGGTCCAATGCTGGGGTAGTGCAGTGGCATACTTTACCCATCAGCCGGGCGAAGACTCCATCCAGGAGTGCGCCAAGCTTGCGGGACAAGCTTGGTCGTTGGCACATGGCTCACCAGATGAGGACGAGAATGAGGACGAGGCCGACGGACCGGATCCATGGGATTTGAAATACAACTCGCAGTATCAGTCTCTGGGGAGCAGCAGCGCGACGTCAACATGCTCTGCAACTGTCCCCGACTGGTCGATTTACACCCTGCAACAACAAAACGAGCCGACCTCGTGCATTCCGCCCATGTTTACGGCCGAGATCGAAAGCTTGCCGAGAAAATCTTCGGTGGAGTGGCATGCTCATGCTGGCATGAAAGGCATCGAAGAAGGCTCTGTAGAGCTCATTCAGCATGCTTCCCTGGGAGGTGGACAATGGAGAAGCTGGAATCTCGTCATAAAAACAAGCGGACACATGGTGTTGTATACGACACTGGCGAACTGTATGGAGGACGACGAATCGGACATGGCGAGCTTCTCGTCATCAGAACGGCAACTCAGGAACGCTTACAGCGAAAGTTTGCACAACCTGCTGCCGAATACCGAGGCTCCCGAGACTTTAAAACCCTATCTCGCGTATGTGGTAGATGGGAACAAGACTAGGGGACTGTGGACATTGAATGACACAAGCGTTCTGGAGCGATTTGCGGTGGTGCCGTGTCGTTCCCTTTGGACGTCGAGGGGGAGCGACTGGGGCTTTTGGCGTTGTACAAAACGATGTTGACGATATCCGATGATTGATGACCTGATTAAAAAAAAAGTCAACGTGCTTGGCATACTGTGAGGGTGATTTGATGTGCGTGCTACGGAAGACCATAGCTACAACTGTGCCCAAACCCAAAAATCGATATATTGACCCTATAAGGCGTGTTTGCGTTAAACCTAATATAATTATAGATATATGCATGTTGCTTCCTTCAAGTGCAGAAGAGCGTGAAGCAGAGGTAGGAAATAGCTTAGGTAATTAGAGGTGGTAATATTATGGAGACGCAGTAGCTAGAACACTTGATAATACAACCATCTTTATCCACCCCATCTTTTTGGTGCTGTTTCAAGACCCCAACAAAACAAAAAACAACATCGAAGCCAAAAAATCAAGTCAAGTTACGAATCCGCATACGCACTCGCTTCCATCCGCCCCCAAGCAACATCCTCCAATTCGCTAAAAGAACACTATTGTCCGAATCTCCACACTCTCCCTCATCGGCGCATTCGGTGACCTCTAATGAGACAAATGAAAGGCGCAAAACAATATGTGCACCGACTATAAATTTTACTGATGCAGCCGAATGCCGTAGGACTCAGCTGAAGAGAGATGGAAATGACAAGGTAGAAAACAATGCATTTTTGGAAAAAAAAGTATTCCACAATCGGAGGAATGGGGAATAGTGCGGAAACCCCGTCTCAGCTTATTCGGCCTTCTTGGAAATCTTGGTTCGCAACTTCATCAAGGCATATACAAGCGCATAAGAGCTCAAGACCATAAGAACCACAATGGCCGAGTCGCGCCAGCCGTAATAATACTCTTTGAGATTGAGTGTTCTCAAATAATCCTCTCCCTTGGTATACGAGCATACCTGACAAGACGAGACTGCATCCGGATTGAGTAGATTTGCGACACTCCCCGGCCCTTCCTTGAGATAGCTCTCCAAGTACGCCCGGCAGGTTGTCCCGTTTGGAGGGTCAAATGTCGCAAGTTCACTTGAAGAGCAAGTAACTTTGCTGCCCCAGACATCGAACACAAGCATACTCCCCATGAGATAATTGAATGGGTTGAGGTAATACATCCAGTATCTCCAGAACGGCTGAATTTGTGAGTATGGTACCAGCACTCCGCAGAACGAGACGAGCACTCCCAGAAGCAACGGATTGACCAGACTGGCAAACACTTCGTTGGGAGCATAAGCAGCAATGAACTGGCCGATGCCGGTGTAGAGGAACTCGTACATGAGCATGACGAAGAATGTGGCGCCTGCTCGTTCAGAACTCGACGGGAAGCCAACCGTGTAGTACCAGCACACGAAGTAGACTACTCCACACAGGACTAGGTATGGAACCTCGGAGACAATAAGGCCAGTCACAAAGGCAACCCAGGAGTACATTTTGGATTTCTTCTCTCTGGCTTCGAAAATGTCGCGGCGATGAATGAACAGCGGCTGCAATTGGGCCAGAACACCTGGTGCGACGAAAATGAAGTTGAAGATGGTGAATAGCTTCAATTGGAGATCGCTGACCGAGTCGCCGATCATCCAGAACGAAAAGCCATTGAAGAGAGCTGAGAAAATGTGCAAGGCAAACTTATTGTTCACGTAGTCCGTGTTGCGATATAGCGAGACGTTCATTCGCTGGGTAACAATCTTTACTTGCTCCCACAACGGTGTCGCAAATTCATGACCATCGTCAGCAGTACCAGGAGGAGCCGCGGCCGCGGTATCAATAATGCGATCGAGCTCAGCAGTCATCTTCTCATACTCTGGCGACGAAAGCCACACCTCGTTCCAGTCCTTGCCCTGGGACAAGACGCCAGAAACGACGTCAATCATGTGTTCTGCGGGATTGACACCTTCAGGGCATGGAGCGCCGAAACGGCCAAAGTACTCCTTGATGACAGACGCCTGATCACCAATGTCTCCAAAGTATACAGTCTTGCCTCCTTTTGCGAGAAGCAACAGCGTATCGAATTGGGCGAATAATTGGGCGGAGGGCTGATGAATTGTCACGAGGACGGCCTGTCCCACGGCTGCCAGCTTGCGCAAGAAGCGAACGGTGTGATAGGCCGACTGGCCGTCGAGACCAGAGGTAGGTTCATCCAAGAACAAAAGAATGCTCGGCTTGGCGACGAGCTCGACGCCAATGGTGACTCGCTTGCGCTGCTCAACGCTCAATCCTGCACCGACCTCGCCTATCAGCGTGTCTGCAAGGTCGTGAAGCTCCAGAAGATCGATGACAGTGTCGACATAAGCGAGTTTTTTCGTGGCGTGGGACATGGCGGCCCTGTCTAAGCAAGGCCGAGAATTCAAGAGCCTCTCGAACTGTAGCATAGGATTCGTGGACATCCAGTTGCTCACAATAGCCTGCGGACCGCTGAAACGACACCGGAAGAGGGCGGCCGTCTACAAGAATAGACCCGCGGATTGTTCCTTCTGTTTTTCTCTGGGCTAGCACGTCTAGGAGTGTGGTCTTTCCTGCGCCCGAAGATCCCATGAGTGCAGCGAGGTTGCCAGGTTTGACCCAACCCTGGACGTTATCCAGCAGTAATCGATCACCAGACGGCGTCTTCACTGTGTAGGAAAGATTTTTCCACGTGAAAACCGACGTGTTGCGAATAAGGTTTCCAGGTGTTTCAGTCCCCGACGGGTTTGCATCTTCTTGTGCAACAGTTCCTGATGACGAACTCGACATGACAGCGCCTTCTGCGTCTCTCTGGCCCTCAACGTCATTTTGCTTGTTAGTCTGTTGAGCCTTGTATGCTTTGGCTGTGTCTCTTGGGATGAACAGACTAGGGCCAGACTCGGAGGTTGATCGCCAACGCGAGGTCATGACAATGGTTAAAAAACACAAAGAGTGCCCACCAGGCCCAAACGATGCCGAAGTTGCGCCAAAGGTGAGAATGACTGTAAGAAAGGGATGCCAAGTATGCGTCACCATCAACATACGACTGACCAGGTGCTGCTCCGCCAATACCTGCACAAGCCTGATGAGAACCACTGGTATAGTCGGGTCCAGCAGGAACCAGGTTGTTGGCCACGCAGGGAATGGTCTTGCCGTGGAACTCATTGGAGAGAATGGCATCAAATGCGTACGCGAGTGGATTGATCCAAAATAGCCAGACAAACCAAGGATGCATCTGGTGCTTCTGAATCATATACCCACTATACATGAGACAAGCCGAGACAAGGAAACCAGAAACCTTTGACGCAGCGTCAAAGTTTGGAAAAGAGGCTCCAATACATCTGAATAATGCTGTCATACACTTCAACGATGATGTTAGTCACTTTTAATCGGCCCTCGTCGACGCAAGTGGGAAATAAAATAAGACTTACAAAGGTAGTCGCAGTAACAATAACCCAAAAGGTAAAGAAGACTCCGGCATCCGTGGTCAAGCCGACCATGAAGTAGAGGATGAGGGAGAAAACAGAGACCTGGAACAAGATGACTGGGATATCCGCGGCGATTTGCGCGATGCAGAAGGCTGCAGGATGGAAAATGCAAAAGACTTGTGCTTGAGGAGCACTGGTCGACCAACAAATGATTCCGTCACTTCTGACATGGACAGCAAGCTGTTGAAAAGGAGGGCGAAGAAGCAGGCGCCTGATTTCACAAACAATCCTGCCGATGTCGATGGAGCATTATAGAAAAGAGAGCCAGCAATGATTGCCTGTATGATTGTCGAAATCTGCTTGATCAAAAGGTTGCTTTGTCGCCCCAGAGAATCTGATACTGGCGAATAACACAGGCCTTCACCTGTTGTGGGAAGCCGACAGTCACGGGCGCCTTGTTTGGCACCCCCTTTGTTTGCTCAACTGCACGCTCTTCTCAAACAATTCGGTCCGTTGCTTTGCATCTTGACTAGCAGGATAGCCACACTCGGCTTTCATATCTTGATATATCTGCGTTTGTTCATATCTCTCTCGGATCGCCTGTGCGGTTCGGGGAATTTGAGGTGCATGTCTTCGCGAACCTTGCGCTCTGTTGGTACAGTGACTCCGGTCAAGAAATCGGCAACATTGGCTCCGTCGTCGCAGATGAACCCTAGTTGTTCCATGAATGGTCGAGCCTTTTGCATCGGGCCGTAGTAAATCTGTTTGCCTTCGTCCAGAACGAGCACTTTGTCGAAGAGGTTGTAGATTCCATTTCCGGCTTGGTATAGTGTTACGATGGTAGCGAGTCCGAGGACATCCGTCATTGCTCTCATGGCTTTGGCGTACTCGAGCGCACTGGGATGTATCCAAGGCAAGGTTAGCAAACTATGGCTGAGCCAAACAACTTGATGTTTAGTATACAGGAAAGCTCGAACTCACTTGCTAGCATCAAGACCTCGAGTAGAGTTGTCCCAGCAAAAGACGCTGCCTCGGGACGCCAAACATTCGATGATGGACACACGCTTTCGCTCACCACCGGAGACGCCTCGTACAAATGCATTGCCGACCTTGGTGTCGAATGTGTGTTCAATGCCCATGGACCGTAAGAGATAGTCCTTGTTCTCTTTTCGGAGCTGCTCAGGGTCTGAGACACCCTCGGGGAGGCGGAAAGATTGTCTCAGTCGAGTGGCAAAGTCCATTGTTTGTCCAACAGTGAGGGTAGGAAAGAACAGCTCCTCCTCAGTGTTCATCACAATCTGGCCTTTGTAGCGACTGGCTTGATCAGCCTTTAGGCTCCCGTAAAACATGTCTCCAGAGACTTTCTCGTAGCCCCGTCTCTTGTTCGTCAAGAGATTGAGCAAGGTCGTACATCCGGATCCCGGCCGGCCGAGGACAAGAAGCATCTCGCCCGGCTTGACACAGCCATGGGAATCGTCGATGATTGTCTTCAGTGGCGTTCCTTTGCGCGATTCTCTGGCGATTTTTGGAATGTTGAATTGGGATAGCACATTTTCGTGGATGATGGAATCTGCGCTCCTGGCCTCGACTTTCAAATTGGTCCAAGTGACGCCCAACTCTCGCCGTGGCAGTCCGGATGCTTCGTCTCGCTGTTGCAAGCGAGCAACTTCAGACTTCATGGCCCATTCTTTGCTCAGCTCAGTGGTCTTTTCGCCGCTTCGCTGGTCATGCTGGGCCAGAGCCTCAGTCTCGGCAGAGACCATACTGTTACTTGTCAGCTGTGGTACAGCACACCTGCTTTCTGTGAGATATGAGATACGTAGATCCTCGGTCTTGAAAGAGATGGAGCTAATATGGCACGTAGTATTCAAAGAAAAGTACAAAGATCTAACTCATGTAGATGGGACGTGATGAAACCTCCGTGGTTCTTATACAATGTACTGTGTAAACGGGCGCGGGAGACTGTGTGCCTTGAAATATATTATTTCCCGGACCAACCGGAGTGGGCTTACGAACACGGCCAGCCGAAACTCCGAGATTCAAGATAAAAGAGTCAGGGGCTCAAATGGAGCGGTGGGTAACAACAAATCGGATCTCCTCTTAGCAAATATACAGTGAAGAAGTCAGCCTGCCGCAGTCCCTACTTCAAAATTCCCTGCGCACAGCCTGTCGAAGAAGTGACCATGGTACAACGTTCGGTCTAGAATAGCATCTAGATTTGCAGCGTGCGGGTGGCAAAGAGGCCGGTTTTCGGGGTTTTCTGCTTTGGCAAAGTCCGGACTCGGTCGGATGGCAAATCTCGACAGATCAGTCGCCGAAGTTGGGATGACGCACAAGCACGCGGCTTTATCAGCACTCGGACTCGCGTGGCGGAGCTGGTCCGAATGCGAATGTGGATGTGAATGTGAATGTGAATGTGAATGTCAATATTTCAAACATGGCGGCGCGGACGGACGGGGAACTCCATCTTTGCGACGCGATCGGCAATTTCCGCTTTTCCCGCCTTTTTCCCGCTTACTCAGCGGCAAACAAGACAACTTGCCCATTCTCCTTGTACCGACCGGCACATCCGTTATCTCGGGACCTGACCGTACCTGACCGTACCTGGCCGTGCCTGACCGTGCCTGACCTCGGTGTCAAATCATCAGCAGCGCAGGCTCGGGGTGCTCAGAGTGCCGAGCAAGTCCAGAAAGATTCTCGACGACGTAAGCGGGCTCGTGGTGCTTCAAGCTTGCGCCGTCATTCATTCTTTAGGCACGGGAGACGCCTGGAGTTGAAGGCGTGTATTAAATTCGACACTCGCCTACATTAGCTTCACGTCCACGTATATGAAAGGTACAGCCATTATGAAGAAGGGAAGACCCGCATGCGATTCATGCCACAAACGTAAGGTGTGTAACTCCCTGCCCTTGGCTCTTGAGTCTTGACCCCCCCCTTTTGACATTTCCATGTGTCTGCTGCCATGTGGCCACTATTTGGTTGCGTTACCAGCGACATGCCATTCTCTTTGCTACTGGCACAGACTTACATCCTTGTTTGCCTTACACCAGATCCAATGCGACTTGTCCGATGCGAGCACCCAATGTGACTGGTGTCTACACCATAACTTGACTTGCACGTACAATCGAGAACGCGGGAGGAAGAAGCGACTGTAAGTACTATTCAACCCCATCAGAGCCGTTTACATCCTTTGCCTTGTGAAACCAGTGGAATGCTTTGTCCATTGCAGCATACTTTGATGCTTACGGACTACACACAAAAAAGAAAGGATCGAGCTGGGGCTGGAGCTGGAGCTGGAGCTGGAGCTGGCCAAGCCACCACTGCCGTGAAGCCTCGCCAACTCGAGAGTAGTCTTCGTGCTACAAATTCACCCAAGTGGAATTACCGGTCGCCTTCAAACAACTCACAGTCATCCCCAGTGACCGACTAAGGAGCAAGAGGCACACCGCAACACCACCGTCTAATCAAGCCCATTTGGCATGTCCAGTATGCCGATCCGAGTACACCTCTGGCTTCTCTCAGAGAAGCTTTAGAGTTGCCCCCCCCCCTGGGGCAAATATACTTCGCTGGACAGAAGTTCGGTGCCATATGTCCTCAAAATGGCATTCCACATCTGACTTCATATTGTGAGCAGTGGATTTATGAGAGAACTGGACAAAAGCACGATTCCGAGACATCTTCATTCGAGATGTAGAGAAGCCAGACTCCGTGGATCATGAATATGAGCCGCCTACTGACATTGACATGGACACAAGCCTTTCCCAGGACTTGAATCTGCCAGAGGGGGGTTGTAGAGACATTAGTCTCTGACTTTATGGCCTCTGATGTCAGCCTCGTGTTCCCGCTCATCAACCCTTTCCTCTTTGAAGATACATTAAGGCTGGCTTACTCTGAGGATGTCGCGGAGCCCATGTTGGAGCAGCTGACAGCGAGGGCTTGTGTGCTGGCCTTTGCCTCATTTTGGAGCTTCCACTTGCCAAACAGTCAAGCGGCGGCCAGTGTCAATGCCGATGCTTGTGCGAAAGAGGCGCAAAGCCTCGTGGCGGAAATTCTCGAAGATGCGAGTGTTACCACACTGCAGACTGTTCTCATCTTGGTGAGTTCTGTGTCCTATTTCTGGAACTTTGAAAGGGTGTGTGTGTACTCATACCCGAGCGCCTTCCATAGCTTTTCCAGGATCCTCTTGGCGCCCGTCTCCAGGCATCATCCATGTATCACGCTCTTGCATGTCGAATCGTGTTTGCCCTAGGCGGGCATACACTGACCATCAAGATACCCCGAGATCGTGACATGACATTCCAGGAACATGAGGATTGTCACCTCCGGACACTCTTCTGGCTCTGTTATGTCCTTGATAAAGATCTATCTCTCCGGACAGGCCAACCGCCCATCATCGCCGATGAATTCTGTGACCTCGCCCTGCCTGAAGCTTATGTCGAAGATCGATTTGGCGACCGGCAATTCAACACAAAAAATAGCCTCCTTCAGAATCCTTGGCTTCTGGGGACTTGAGATTGAGTATGATCAAATCAAAAGCTGTCCAGTCACTTTATTCCTCCGCGTCTCTACGTATGTCGGATGCGGAGTTATTGAAAACTATTAGAGAGTTAGATGAAGAACTTGAAAGCTGGCGGGCTTCGATACCCGAAAACTTCTCGCCATCCCTCTCGCTAAAAAGAGACCTGCGACTTTCACAACATACCTCTTTACCGCAGGACATGCTGCTTATCGAATTGCACATGGACTACCACTTTCTATTGAATACTATACACTGCGCCAGCGGACGGTGTATGAATCGAGAGAGCAATTCCACGCAGTCTTTCGGTGTTCAGTCTAGCTTTGATCTCTCGGTCGAAGCTAGTAGGTCTACCATGATCTTTTAGGGGCCGCAGCTAGCAGAGTCGCTGGTGAAGCATTCTGGTCAGTTCCCATTATTCCCGCTGCCGGTACCTCTCATTCGATGTCCGGCTTTTTTTTTAAAAAGAAAAAATGACCTTGTATTGTCGCTTTCCGCTAACTCATCAGAAACATAGGTTCTTTGTATTCTACCCTTTATCGGCTTTGATGATATTGTTTTTTAATATTCTTCAGAATCCTGATGACGCGCTTGCAGCTCATGACATGGAGTTACTCAGCAAAGCTTCACAAATCATCCGCAGTATGCCGATGCGCCGTGTGACCTCGCACGAAACAGAGTACCTGGTGAAAATGGATAAGCTAGTCGCCGAGCTAAGCAGGCTCAGCAAATGCGCGGTTGATGGTCATATGGCTCGGCTATACGCACGCTGACAGCTGCCAGAAGCAGAAGCAATGACACTGGCCAAGACCAGCATAGGTATGTCGCTCAGTGGGAAAACAATTCTTTAGCAAATGCCATCATTAATACTTGGACACCACAGTTCAGGAATCTAAAAAACAGAATTGGGGCCCTTGAGGTAGGGATTGCCGAGGTTATCGCAGCCTCACATCGCAGCCTCAAATCTGAGGCATCACCCTTGTCATCCCCTCTTCGTTTGTTATTGCAGATTCACATGAAAGACCATAAGCTTCCTTTTCCCTCTATTGGATTTCCTAGATAGTAAATCATCATCTTCTCTTCTTCCAATTCTTCAACATTGCCTGCATCGTTCCACACATCATTTGACCTCTTGAACGACGCACAAGCCTTTTCAGCGCACATCCTTGTACCTCGCCTGATGTTGGAGGCCAGGGTTTAAGCTATGAACCATTAAAGCAGCTGACACATTACTCAATTTGCAAGGCCAGTCAAGTAAGCAGTGTGCAAAAGAGGAGCTGCTGCCCATGTACCTGGTGACCTGGTTTCCGGCCGAGCACATGTTGGTTACTCTGTCAAACGATATATAGGCAAGGTAAAGTCGGCCAAATCACAGGTCAACTTCATGTAGCGCTATGCGTCACTAGAATTCGAGTCTTTGCCAACACGAGACATGGCCTTTATATGAGCTGTCTAGGGATGCAAGCCCAATGGAAAGAGAGGGCATACATGGCTGCCCCTGAGGCGAACCGATCGAACTTTGGAAGCTCGACTTCAATCAGCGCGCATGGCTAGTAAAATCCATAGGAGGCGTACTGGCAGGTCTCTTCGCATCACGACGAATATTGGTAGAACCTCCTGATACTTTCCTGGCCAAATTCTGCCCACGACCATTACAGCAGGTGGCTATCACCAACCAGCGACTTCCGGATCCGTGGAGAACCTCAGTATAGAAGGGGTCTGATAACTTGCGGTACAGGCCTCCTCGCTTATTATCCATATCTCCTGAGTCGCGCGCTAGAGAGACGCAACCTAGTATCTGTTCACAGCCTTTCCAGATCCGCGCTTGGTTCCGCAAACCTGGTAATACGGTTGTCGTAGGGTTGCATAGCCACCACATATGCTTTGAAAATTGGCTAGGCATATTCGTAGAGCGTTCGGCACGTCTTAGCCATGGCGTCGACGTCGGCTGGATCAAGGCATGAGAGTGTATGGTGAATGATTTCGGCAGGGAGAGCCAAGAACCCTGCATCCGACCGCTGGGCATCATCTCCATGGTTCGTACCGGTTACCCGCAACCAAGTTCGAGCCATTTGATTCTCCCGGGAGATGGAATCAACTGTCCTCCTCGAGAAGCTGGCCAAGTTACGATAGTGGCGGTTGCCGGTGTAATAGATCATTTCGTTATGCGTTGCCCATGATTCCAGTTCGTGGAAGGAAATCTCACGATGGTACGGTGGGTGAATAAGATGAAGGCCAAGCTGGCAAAGGTATCCCACTGAAACCGGACATTCGGTACCTAACGGACATGAGACGGACTTCGGCTCCTTGGTCATCAGTGACTAGAAATAGTTATACAGCGCATGAATAGCGAAAATTGTAGTGTTTTAAGCTGTTCTCATCTCAGAAACAAACTCTCACGGTTATTGAAATCGCTTGGATACATGACTCTTGTATCGCAGTGGAAGTCCCATAGCTCTGCGATATACTTGATTTGTCCTCAAACTGCCTCTAAGGCAGTCATACCAGGTCTGTTTTAGTGAGGCAAGAATGTTTCTCTTTATTGCAGTATCTGATAGAGGACATTGTGTCCTTGCATCCGCCTCCCGAGTCGGAGACTTTGTATCTTCGACTCTGTCATGAGTCGTGAGCGTTAGGGCCTCCCACTTCAACAATATTGAAGTGGTGTGGTGTAGGTGGGGGTAGAATTGATTGCCAGCCTGCCCGTATATTACTCATATCGCAGAGAGCAGATAGCGACCCAAGTGCCCTTTCATCATGCCCTCACCATGGCTTCAATCAAGCCGAACCCATCCGGTCGCGTTACTACATTTGTGACCGTCAGGCCGGCCCTTTCCAACAAACTATGCCATTGCGCCTCTGTCCGTTCCAAAGCCCCCCCCCCAACGAAACCATCATCAAAATATCGAACGACGCCAAGGCCTGGGAAGCATTAGTTTCCGGGACAATTCCTCCAATAGCCACATCTTGGAATAGCCCGGCGTCATCCCAGATGCTACGTTCCGGAGGATCTCGAGCGCCTTGTGATCCGGCCAATCATGAATTACGGATTTGAGGGTGTATACCCGCGCCCCCTTGATTGACTGGGGCTTGAACAAGTCGTATTTGACGTATAAGATGTCATCATCGCGCATGTCATCGGGGACAGTATCAATGACGGAGTCTTGATCTTCGAGGACGAGTTCGCCTCTTGCCACGGGGGGCTATCTTGGTCTTTAGAATGCGCAGATCATGTCCAAAACCACCGGCAACATCAACCACCAAGGGCGCACTGCGGTTGATTGCCACGCCGCTCAAGATTCCGCTCTTTACAGAAAATGTTTCGGTCCAATGCTGCTGTGCACGCTGGGCCGTCATGAATAGGTTGAAATCGTGCGCAATATCTGCATTCTGCGCGAGCCATTCGAAGTACGTCAGTTTAGTTTCGAAGCAGTACTGGAATGGGCCGTCGTCGTTGCTGGATGGGCTGCGGTAGTTGGTGTTCTTGAGATACTCTGGGAACCGGTTGAACTGGTCGATGATGCTGCGGCTGTTTTGTCCAGGATTATTAGCGTTGGACGTTAGAGCGGGACTTTGGTAGATGTGTAGTACCCCAAGCGGAAAGCAGCTTCGAAGCCGGGACTGGCAAGCAGATCGGACGTGGCTGTTGGAGCATAGCTTTCTACGCCAACCTCGGCAACAACGCCAACAGATGTTACAACTCTCATTAGGCGAGCTGCATGCGATTAGTGCTGCATAGTTTTATCGACATAGTAGACATGCTCACTAAGCAGTAAGGGATCTGATCCGCATTGCTCTGCCAATTGCTTGGCTGTTAACGGCCCTTTGGCCAATTTTTCGAATATCTTAAGGTCGTTCACGGCGGTAAGACAGCCGAATGTGATAAACTGCGAAAAAAGTATGAACATCTCTCCGCCCGTTAGGTAATGGTTACTGACCGACGTAAAAGCCTCCACCGCCTTATCGCCTGGATCCTGTAATATGTTGATCATCGACTGGCACTTGAGAACGATGTCGCGATGGGTGGCGGGATTAGACACGTCTATCGCAGCCAACTGAGACTGAAGAGTCCTGGCTTGGGTGATGTTATTCTCCTTGGCAGCCATGCTTGTGTAAGGGCAAGAATATGGTCAAGTATGAAGGTGATAGGCCAACTAGGTCAGAATCTTGGAGTCTACCTGTTAAGCTGGATATGCTCAACTGTGACTATATATACCGAGTGTATCTGCGCTGACAAAGCGGAAGATGCAAAATGGGAGCGCCTAGCGTTGATATCATGCTTGTTCTAACACTAAGGTAGTAGCGGAAGCGCGACGATCGTGCGGCTTAGAGACAACGGGGCGTAAACCATGTTTGGAAAAGCATAGAAAAGGACATGGCAGAGCAGGAAGCGTCTCATTCGCTTTTGGGACAGATAAAGGTAAAGGATTGTATATTCGTCAAGTCAGACAAGAAGTCTAATTTGTGAATCTGGTCACCACCATCGTGTTTTACAGTGTTAACATTCAACATTTACTCTAGTTATGTTGAATTTCACACTGTGCACTGCCATAATTCTAATACCGCGGGTCCCCGCGAGGGTTGCCGCGCGCCTTCAATTGCGGGTCTCTCTCGGCCGACCGCAGCCGCGATCCTGACCGCGCTCCCGTGTTATTTGCCGACCCATGGGCGGTGAGTCGGTGGCCCCACTGTACTTGCAAAAGCTAACAACAGCCACCGGATGAGGCTCCGGCGTCATAGAGCCAATTACATCCATGCTATTACTATTACGCAAACCATGTCAGCGCGCAACGCGGCGGGCACGCAAGAAGCGTCACAATTTAGACTCAACGAATGGTTCCAGCACTTGGCTGCATCGGAGGCAATCTGTCCGAGTAGACATCAAGAACAAAAAACGATATTGTTGTTCGGGCACTGCTCCCCCTGCTGAATCAGGCGTTTCACGAATGCTTAATTCCACCAAGCACCAAAAACACCACGACACCGCCTCCTTACTCTGACGAAAATCTTCTTTCTATTTTCCGTAGCGAGCTTCAGCCCGCATGCCCTTTTGTTGTAGTTAGCGCCAGAGAGACCGCGGCATCCCTCTGTGCGTCGAAGCCATTCTTGATGTCGGCCATCCGCATGGTATCCTCGTTCTGGGACCTGCAATGCATGTACATGACAGCACAGATGACCTCCATGACCTCCCTGATGGAGCAACTAGCGATCCGTCAATCCGTCAGTCCGTCCGTCCGTCAGTCCGTCAGTCCGTCAGTCCGTCAGTCCGTCAGTCCGTCAGTCCGTCAGTCCGTCAGTCCGTTAGTTGGTCGGTCAGTCGGTTAGTCAGTCGGTCCGTCAGTCCGTTAGTCGGTCAGTTACTCAAGCAAGTCAAGGGGCTATAGGCAGTATACATATGCCCTATAATATTGTCAGGGTGAAGGCTCTGACAACGCTGTAACGTCGCAGGTCGATGGTCAGACCCTCCTTAAGACATCGGTGGATACGATGTATTAGAAGTACCGGATTTAGTTAGATAGTATCATAGCGCACTATGTACTTTTCAGGTACAAAAGTCAGGTGCTATCTGCACCTCTAATTAATTAAATTGAACACTTTTATGCATATCTTATAACCCCTACCTACTAATAGTTATAAGCCTAGGAGGATTTTACTGCCTTTTTATTATCTAAGATTATACGCTCTAATTAACTATATTAATTATTTATTTAATACAATTAACGCTTACCTTTATCTTTAAATAAAACCCTTTAGCTACCCTTAAACACTAGTATTTATTCCCTTTATAATATCTAAAGAAACTCTAAATGTTGGTTACGCAGGGTCGTAATGTGTGAGCTCCGAGAATAGTATCGTTGTTAATTATCTATTCTAAGCTAGCGAAGAAAGAGGGAAAAGAGAGGTTAAAAAGTGAGGGCACTCTCGTAAGGTGAAAAACGGGCAGCTGTGCGTGTGGGTCACGTGGTGCAAGCCCTGCCCTATCACAGTGCCTGACTGTGGATCAGAAAGTGGGGTCACGCGCGCGCACGCAAGGGCGCGCGGGCTGACCTTCTTCTGGCCACAATAGCGGCTGCTAAGCACGATTAATATCATGCTTATTCTAACACTAGGAACTCTCTCTTTTAACACAATTATTAACGCATAATATTAATAGTAGAAGAGAAAAGAAAAGAAAGGGAATAAGGCAGAGCGGGCAGCGGATAAATATAGAAGGGATTAACTTAATAAAAAACCTTATATAGGTGTGTAGTAAAGGGAAGCAAGGAAAAACAACACTCCATTATTAACAATCCTTCTAAAGGCTAAGCAGGCCTCTAACCGTAGCCTTTCAAATCTCACATTATAAATAACATCCACGCGCTAATCCTCGCCCCCCCCCCTACCCTATTCACTATTATAGTCTTCGCTTCCCTATGCTTAGTGTATATAATATAGGGGCTGTAATAGTTCCTTCGCAATAGCCACCAGGGGCCCTAATAGGTCTCCGGCAGCCCTCACCGGGTTAGGGGTAACAATCAGAGTAGCTCTTATAACCTAACCTAATAAGGGCCGTAGTTCTAGGCATAAGATGCCTAATAAGGGCTGCAGTTCCTCCTCCTTCTTCCTTAGGGGATTTTCATATCCCCTATAGTATTAGGGCTAATTCCTAATACTATCACCTATAGTAACCCTCTTCCACGTAGGTTACCCACCCTTCTATCCGGATTATTATCTAGTTACTAGAGATAAACTACTCTAGCGCCTTATTTAGTAATACCTTTGTAAAGGCATTAGCTAGGTTATTAGCTCCGTTAATCCACCGGATCTCACAGAGTTCGCGGCGTTCGTATAACTGCCATAGGGCTATAATATTAATTATTAAGCGCTTTTCCTTAGTGGTACTAAGCTTAACAAGGCATTTATATAGGGAGTATAAATCTATGCATACCATAACTGGGGTTATAGGTATGTTTAATCGGTCCGTGATTAATCCGAGGGTTATTGTAATCGCGTGGGCTATGTTAACGCCAGCCACCATGCTATAGACCTCAGAGGCGAGCACACTTTGTGTAACTCTTTTGCTCTTAGTTAAGCTAAAGTACATAATATTGCCTTTAATCGTAAACTCGCTGTCCTTATAGTCTTTATTAGCTATAATTAGAACATAGCTGAGTTGTAAAGTAAGGTCCTAATTATTTATAAAGGACCTATTTATAAAGGTATATAGCTTCGCTTTAGTAAGGTTAATCAGAACAAACATCAGGCCCCTCTCTAGGTTGTCTATCTACTATTAGATCTAGTGGTTAAGGGCTTTAACGTTCTTAATCATTAGTTCCTAGTATTATGTGGCAATAGATAGATTATAGCAAGCTTCCGGTTAGTAGATCAAGGCGATGTAAGCGCCCTAAGCTCGTTATTTAATATACTTCTGCTTTGCGTTTGTTAGCGGGATTACGTTAAGCTTACTACTTTGCCCTTTTGTTAGAGAGAGATAGCCACATTAGCCGCTATTATAATAATACCTCCGTTAAAGGTAAGGGGTTATTCTCTGTCAGGAATTACTTTAGCTTTGCCGCAAAGGCCGCAGCGGTTAGTTACTTTTCTTCCTTTTAGAGAACTCCTTATCTAATAGCCCTAATGTGTCATTAGTTTGCATACCTACGCATGCGAACTCAATGCTTTCCTTCTTTGTCACTAGCAGGCATAGATTGTATGTAAAGGTCTCTATCTAGAGCTTCTCTCTATAATGCCTATAGTATGTAACCCACTAATACATTCCAGCCTCCGCGATGCTGTAGAGAGGCTTAATTACCCTTATAATTGTTCTATTAGGGTGTTAGTCGCGGATCTAGATTAGGAGCCTGGCGAGGATTGTCCTGTTTAATAGGGTTTGTGATTAAACATAAGCTTATATAATATTGCGAATCCACAAGATAAGGTCTTTCTTTATTAGTAAGGGAGCTATTATAAGGATAAGGCATTGACTAGCCCGTTGGATTGTCGGGGCTTGTGTTAGGATGTCTTATTTCGCCTTATCGCCAAAGCCTTAGATAATAAGCCGTAATTTCTTATATGGCTGGCCTGTCTTCCCTTTCACCTCGTTAACAATGCGGGAGTTAAAGATCCTTACACTGCTATGCTCTTTCTTATTAAAGGTTGTGAATTCGAACACGCCTTAGTTAATTAAGGTATTAATTTCAGCCTTAGTAAAGAGCTTAAAGGGCTCTCCTAGGGTTATAATAATGCCTTCCTTGCGCAATTGGATTGCGAGGTTAAGGTTAGCTTCCTCCTTTGCTAATATAAACACATTAGTTTTATTAACGATTGCCAGGGGTTCTTGCAGGGTCTGCCTAGCCTTCTCTTTAGCGGGATCTCTAGGACCTTGCCCGCCGGTTTATCTTAAGCCTCTTGCCCTTCTTCCTTAGGCAGCTGTTCTTAAGGCATTAGGACTTCTCTATTAGGATCTGCGTAATAGGGCCTAATAGAGGTTAACTGGAAGGTTTTTGGGCCTTGTAGGAGATTAAGCGTGCAGGTCTCTCTATTAATAGAGAGGAGGTTATATAGGCCTTGCTAACCGTTGCCTTCGCGCCACACTTAGACTAGTAATCTAAGTGGGAGGTTAAGGGTCTTCGCCATATCCAGGCCATTCCTTGTAGTAAGGGCTTCGTTAACTTTCCGGATAGCGTGCAAGCGTTTAATCTCCTTTATTACCTTTTACATAGTAATAACGCGTTATAAGATATCTAGCGATAGAGGGATTCGCTAGTTATATATAGGTATGCACTAAAGATAAGAAGAGTTAGAATAAGGCTATTTAGTCCTACAGTGTCATTAAGGGCTTTTACAGCCATCTACAGGGCAACTAGCTTAGGGGTTATTAGGCATTCCCGCCGGATAATATTATAAGCCCTTTGGAGCGGCTTATAATATTATTTAACCTTTCCAATACTATAGTATGCCTTAATAGGAACCTCCTTAACGGAGATTAACATTAACGCCACAAATTAATAGAACTCCTCACCGCGGAAGTTCATGCTAGCATTGGTAATAATCCAATCTAGAGGCCCTTAGTATACATCAATCTAGCACACCCTAAGAGCTTCCTATGTTAATTTAGCCGAGATATCTTTAAGGAATCTTGCTATATTAAAAGCCATAGCTACGTTAATAGCATAAAGGGTTAGGTAGTTACTATTAAGGTACATAATATCCACTATTACTTTAAAGTTAAAGGCATATTTGTCCTTAAGGGTAAACTTAAAGCAATAGGGGCTATCCGCGTTTATTTAGCATTAGTAGTAAACCCTTATCACTACTTTAATAGCATTAATCTTAATCTCGTGCCCTAAGTTACACAGGAGATCGTAAAGCTAGCGAACCAATAGATAACTAAATCGGCGATACAAGCGCTGTAATTTAACTTCGGTTAGGTGATTCTATGCTATTAACACCTCGTTCTACATTAATAGCATCCACACGTGCCCCTATTTACATACTAGGGGGACTTTAATGCTTCCTTACTACAAGATATTCTTAGTAGTAATAAAATTAATCTTTAGTTAGCCTATATTATTAAGGTATAGCAAGAAAGGGGTGTTTATAAGTATTACGTGGAACGTAATCTTACTAAAGGGAGTAGGCACATTAGCTATTCTAAGCAAGATAATCAGCGTGCCTCCTCCAAACCTAATAACCGCTTCCCTAGCTCTTGCTTCATCAAGTTAGATCCTTAGCATCATTCATTACAATACAATAAATTGCAAACGGCCTACCGTTAAATACTAGGCTGCCCTAGTATCTGGCATAATACCTTAGAAGACTTCGGATAAGTAGCGGTCTTTAAGCAGGAACATATAAGGAGGTTCGTTAGCTATCCTTACATTAAAAGGGCTCTTTCCGCTTAATCCATGCATTGTCGCCTAGTTAGTGAGAATCTCGACTATTCTTTAGCCATCAAGCGTTACGCTATAGGTAAAGAAGCTTATAGGCACTAATCTATCCTTCCCTTCGGTTTTATTATTAAATCCGAGGCTTGCTATATATTAAGCAACCTCGTTATCTTCGGAGGGTTAAGAAAAAGGGTTTAGACTAGGGCTTCCTTTATACTATACGAGGAATAAGTCATATAAAGCTTATAAGGATGAAGAGGAGTTAACCATATAGTGGTTCTTAAACCGCTAGTATGCCTTCTTCTGTTCCTCCTTAGAGTGCTTTATTAACTAACATCCCTCTTTACTACATATATAGCACTTCCTTAAACGGGGGGTCCCTGTATTCCTTTATGCCTTTAGGGAGGGTATTGTGACTCTTTGCCTTTGCTATTATACCTCCTGTTAGTCTAGAATTAGTCTGGGGTTTTGGCATTAGTAGGAAATTAATATTAGCCACTGGATTCTTCTATAATAAGACAAATAGTTATCTATACCCGTTTACAGAACTATTAAAGGCTATTAGGAGGGTTAGTAATGCAGCTCCTACACTCTAGGATTCCGTTGCAGGCGTTTATAATCTGGTTCTAGAGGGCTCGTTTAGATTAACTCACATTAGGTACAGCCTATTACAAGATAGAGAGCTTTTCTATAAGTTTATTAAAGCATTTTATCTTTAATTTATCTTAGTTCTCGCTAATAATCTTCCAGAGTGTGGTTTAGTGCCACTTAAGAAGATATCTCTGTCTTATATCTTTAGTCTCAAACCTCTTTTTTATCTATATAACTAGAGTTAGTAGGTCTTAAGGGTTCTCTGGTTTTGAGAGGTAATCTAAGTAGAATCAGAGGGCTTTCCTTTAAGTATAACCTTAAATGCATAGCCTAATTGCTCTTATTTAATATCTAATATCTCACACTTCCTCTTAAAGGTTTGTAGCTTTAACTTAAAGACATTATAGTTATTAGCACTGTATTACTATTCTAATGTGTACATCTTCGTAAGATTAATAATCTGCTTCGCTATAGGCTGTGAGGGTGTAAGTAGATTGTTAATAGAAGCCACTCTCTATTAGGCAGGAGGGAGTGTAGTCTATAGTTATTAAGCTGCTACATAGGTTTAAGGCTATGGGGAGGTATATATTAACAGGTACCTCCTACAGGGAAGTCATACCTGTTATTATATAATTGCCTTAATGGGGTAACGCTTAGTGGGCTTTAATAAAGGGAATAAGAGGTCTTTAATCCGCAACGCTCTTAAATGTCTCCTTTATTAAGAAGATCGTTTAAGAAGTTATTATTATTCTAAAGTTTCCTTTAGAATTCCGTATACCTCTTTCTTGTATCTTTAACTTCCTCTTAGGACTAAAAAACAGAATTCATTTCGGTTAAGGACTTCTTAAAGGTTAATTAGCACCTTCGTTAATCAGCTAATTATTATGTACACCCCGTTATTTATAAGATAATCCCTTAGGTGCTTTGCCACTAGGATTAGTGTTTTAAGGAATATCTTTTCTCTCTATTAATTAAAGTCCTAAGTAAACTCTGTGAATAGTGTTCTTCCTATCACTTTTCTTACTTCGTAATCTATAACTCTAGTAAGGAAATAGGCTATAAGTTCCTTAGGTATATTACTTTTCTTAATATTAAACTCTTTAACCTTATAGAATAACTCTTCTATAATATATTTATATAAGGTTTAGGGAATATATAGAAGGGGAGGATATTTGCTCTATCTTCCTAATGCCTTTTAGTAGCTTCTATAAAGTCTTCTCCTGCTTAAGAGCCTTCTTAGCTTATAGGGGCTTATGTTTGTTCTTTTGCGTTAACTATTATAATATATAGGCTTTAGAGGGGAAAGAAACAGGGAAAAGTATATGTTTTTTAGGTAGGGAAGGATAGCAATAACTTTTACTATTATAGGGAGGTTTTATAAAGGATTGTAAGGCTTAGTGGTTAACTTCTTGTGTAATAGAACGCACTAAGGAGAAGAATAATAGGACAGACCTAGCTACTAGAGTTAAACTCTTCTTTGAGGTTTAGGCTTCTATTTATTATTAGCTACTCTTACTAAAGAACAAAAGGGACTAAGATAAACTTCTTCCTTAGCATAATCATAGATCTTGTGATAATTAGGTTACTCTTACTAAAAAACAAAAGGGGCTTAACCATACTGCTTCTAAGAAAGCCTCTTCTATATAGACCTTGCTAATCTACGGTATTCGCGTGCGTTTAAAAGTGGTTACCTATAAAGTTAACCACTAATCAGTGTTAGTTACGTAGGGTCGTAATGTGTAAGCTCTAAGAATAGTATTGTTATTAATTATCTATTCTAAGCTAGCGAAGAAAGAGGGAAAAGAGAGGTTAAAAAAGTAAGGGCACTCTCATAAGGTGAAAAACAGGCAGCTATGCGTGTGGGTCACGTAGTGCAAGCCCTGCCCTATCACAGTGCCTGACTGTGGATCGGAAAGTGGGGTCGCGCGCGCACGCGAGCGCGCGCGGGCCGACCTTCTTCCGGCCACAATAGCGGCTGCCAAGCGCGATTGATATCATGCTTGTTCCAACACTAAATATAGTGTTATTATTAGAGAAGGACTAGATTAAATAGTACATATAGATTAAAAAATTACGCGGAATTATATAGCGTATAGGAGTATATTAACCTAAAGGAGGTTAAATTGCTCTAAGAGCCTATAATACTTACATACCTGTAAAGGGGTCTAAGACTAGAGGTCTTACTAGAAAACCCTAATACTATTAAGGACTGGAAAATTACTTATAAAGATATAAAAGACTGGTTTAACTTCTAATATAAAGAATTATAATTTAATCTTATAAAGTATAATACCCTATTAAAATAATTACTAAAGATTAGGAATTTATTTATAAGATAATTTTAAAGAATATTTAAGACTCCTTAGATTTTAATACTAAGGTTAAAGAGAAAGAGTTAGTTTAGCTTTATTCTTAAAGAATACTAAAGCTTCTTAGAGATTAGTATTAACTAAATATAAAGAAAATACTAATTCTTATAAAGACTTGCCTTAATAACTACTTATAAGCTAAGGGAACTTATAACTAGTATAAGTGGGCTTTAATAAGTAAGGTTTTATAGAGGAATTGCCTAGACCTTAAGACTTAATAGACTAAGGAGATAATACTCTATAAGTTTATTATGCCTCTTTAAAGCAAATTTAAATTATTCTAGAAGAAGTAGAATAATCTCTTAAATAAAGGAGAAGAGTAGGACTTTCTAAAGGCTATAGCTAAGTTTAAACACAATTATAAAGCTTTATAAAGCATAGCAAAGTCTACTAATACACTCTTATTAGAGAAATCAGGTAGTAAGAGCAAATCAGAACAATTAAAATACCCTAGTTACTTAAATCACACTATTAACAATACTTTAAAGTAGTGGGAATACTATAATTTATTTAAGACTCTTTATAAGCTAGAGGCTACTCTAAAGAATTAGTTAGTTAGGAAGGCTTTAAGGAGAGTATTAAGAAGTATTTAAAGGATTACCTAATAGAGATCAAAGGTAATAAATTAGAAACTAGAAAAGAAAAATAGTAATATAGTTATTCTATTATAGAATCTAATAAATAATATAATTACTACTACTCTAGGAGAAAAGTTAGCAAATATATTAATATCTATTAGATCTAAGCACCCTAAATTAACAAGGGTAATCATAGCTAACTCTTTAAGTGCGCTAAGCGCTATAAATACAAAAAATAATATAGTTATTTATAATTCTAGCGCAAATGCCTATATCTTTAATAATATCCGCTAGTTCTAGTAATCTAGCTTTAATAAGAATGTTAATATAGAAGTTAGAGCGGGTAGAACTATTTACGCTACTTTAGGTTAAGGAACTACTTAAATTACAGTAATAGACTCTATTACGTAAGCTATAAGGACTATAGTACTAGCAAATGCTTTATATATTCTAGGATTTAATGTTAATCTTATCTTAGCAAAGATCCTAATAAACACTAGTGTCTTTTAGGATTAAAAGAAGAATATATTAATACAAAGCAATTATCTAATTACAAAACTCTATAAGGTTAATAATCTTTTATATTATTAAAGCTCTTTAAGGACTTAAAGGAGGCCTACATGGCTTCTAGAGCACTATAACCTCCTAGGAAGGGAGATGCAAACCTTTGGCACTAAAGATGTGGTTATCTAGGAATAGAGGCATTTGCTTAGCTTACAAATGTAACGCTAGGCGTTAGAATAACCAGTCCTAGCCTCACGTAGTGTAAGATATGTGCGATAGGCAAAGCAAAACGCTAGAGATTAAAAGCAGTACCTAAAGGACTTCCTTAAGGACTAGTGTTAAAATAATGCTATTTTTTAGCACTATTTTATAGGCCCACTAGTTGCCTAGTTGCGTTGTTGCGCGGCGTTGCTGCGCGCTACGTTGCGTGGTTGTGCAACGCATCTTGCGTTGCCACCTAAGCAAAGCTACGGCATGTATGACTAAGCCAACTAGGTTACCCTATAGGGAAGCCAAAATTGACTGTAACTAGGGAACTAGTAGTTATATAAAAGGCTGACGTATACTATTCAAATCCTTGAATTTTTCTGGATTTAATGGTATATTGTATATAAAGGGTTGCTTATTAAAGTGCTTAGTTAGGCCACATGGGCGTCTAGTTTGTATGGCCGTGAGTCGATTTTTTACTTTTCCTATACAAATGAATTATGCGGAAAATAAAAAAGTAGCTCACGAGACCCTATTAGCAACCTAGTTCTGCCAATATAGTCAGTAGGTCTATAAGGGGACTTAGTAGAATCCTCTTATTGCTTGCAGACCGTCTGTTAGCTAGAAATCAACTATATTTAACTATCTTGGCTCTTAAAGTGAATTATCTATTGTGGTTTAGTTATCTATAGGTCGCAGCGCCCTCTATTGCGCTAGCTATCTAGGAATTACTAGGGAGGTCTTCCTATCCCTCTAGTACATTCCCCTTCCCATTTTCAATAGGTTATAAGCCCAGAAGGCCTATAGATCAACTTTATTACACTGCATTATTCACTGTAATTGCTATATTTTTTAGCTATTAGTTGTGGTTTTACTACACTGTGGGCTCTTAAGATTACGAAGGAAAACCGCTAGAATTTAAAGCTTTTTATTGCCTAGCACCCCGTATCGTAACACTAGACCTTTAGTGTTGAAATTCACTACAAACCGCACCTGCAATATAATTTATTGCAACCATTACCTGTGATTTTATTTACAACCGCAACCGTCATTAATATTATCTACGCTGTAGATACGCTGCACTTCCCTTAAAATCACTTTGGACTTTTTAGTATATCCTATACTAAGCTTTTTTGACCTATTATATTACGATACATTGTATTGCACTGCGTTGCGCTGCGCTGTACGTTCTATATTACCTATTATTCCTATCTGTGGCTCTTGGTGTTATGAAAATTTTCTCCTGAGAATTTTCACCGGCCCGTTTTTGCCCGCGCATACCTTTGACCCACTTTTCTAGCTAGAGGGCTCCCTTTTAAACAGCCCCGCCACGCATTTTACATGCGCAAGCAGATTGCATTACAACCAATTTTCTAGCACACGTTATTTGCAACAGGAAGAAAGTCAGAGATTATACACAGGGGTTTTTGAAGATGGCGCCACCTAATTTTAAGGGAAAGGGACCTGGGGCAGGACCTTCCAATCCTAACCCTAACCCTAACCCTAGTAACCCTAGGGACCCAAGTCGGATGGATATAGAAGGTTAACCTATGGCTGCCTAAGCCAGCCCTTTGCAACTAGAAATGCAGAGGCAAATTGAGTAACAAGGCAAGACCTTAACTGAATTTATTTAGCATAGTGAGGATAATTATATTAAAAAACGAGGCTAGCATTAATGATCTTTTAAGTAAATTAACGCAAACTATGTCTGCTATATAAGGTCTTCAGACCTTTTCTAGGCCTAAGGAAGAAAATACTAAGGTACCTAGAGAAGATCTAGCTGCTAAATCTTCACCTACGCCTATACTATCTTCTACTAGTAACCTTTAAGCTGCTTTCAATAGAAGCGCTATAAAGGAACTAAATAAGAAAGTACACTCTATTCCTAAGGGAGCTAAGCTAAAAGGCCCTGAAAACTATGATTAGTGGAAGCAAGCCCTGAACATACAATTTAGAGCCCTAGGATTACCTGAATTCTTAGATAATCCAAGCATAGCTAGTTAGCTAGCTAACCCTGACCAGGCTATTCTTTTAATGATATTAAGAGATAGCTATCAGTCAGGGCCACAAGCAGCTATCTGCTAGCAGACGTCCCCTGAAGAAGCCTATAAAGTCCTTATTAGGCAGTATTCGCAGAGTGCTAAAATCCAGCGTAGTACGCTATACTCTAGCTACTATTCCCTAAATTTTTTCAAATTATAAGGGATCTTTAAAGGCTTTTAATGCTGATTTTAATAATTTACTAGCTAGACTGCAGCTTTGCAGTGTAGTGATCGCACCAATTGATCAAGTAAATCATTATATTAATGCATTAAAGCAGACCTTTCCTAGTTAGGCTAAGAGACAAAGATTCACTATTAGAGCTTCTAGGGCACAAGGACTGCCTGTAAATACCTTGAATTTACAGTTCCTTATGGCAGACTTATTAGAAGAGCAAAGAGATAAATCTTCCCCTATAGCTAAGGCTCTTAGCTATAAGGCTTCTAATAATAACAAGGGAAATTCTAAGGACTAGGAAAAGAACACATCTAATCCTACCCCTAAGAAGGACCCTAACGCTAAGAAAGAGCAGGATAAGAAGGATTCAAACCCTTCTAAGGCCTCTAGGAAGAAGTAGAAGAAGAAGAGTGGCACTGGGGCTAATAAGAAAGGAAAGGAAGCCGCGTTTGCTTTAGGCTTATTGAAAATGGAAGGGAATCTAGCTAGAGGGATAGGAAGACCTCTCTAATAGATTCTGACGCGGCGGCTTCTAGATTCACTATAATACGACGATTCTTCAAGATATAGAGCTTTGATAGTTGAATGTAGTTGATTTCTAGCAATACGGACGATCTGACGAGCAATGAGAGGATTCTACTGAGTCCCCTCATAGACCTACCGACCATATCGGCAGAACTAGGTCGCCAATAGGGTCTCGCGAGCTACTTTTTATTTTCCGCATAATTCATTTGTATGGGAAAAGTAAAAAATCGACTCACGGCCATACAAACTAAACGCCCGTGTGGCCCAACTAAGCACTTTAATAAACAACCCTATTAATAAAATATACCATAAAATCCAGAATAAATCAAGGATTTGAATAGTATACGTCAGCCTTTTATACGACTACTAGTTCCCTAGTTACAGTCAATTTCAGCTTCCCTATAGGGTAACCTAGTCGGCTTAGTCATACAAGCCTGTGGGTTGGTTGTGTGCAGGAACGCAGGTCACAGCCAAAGCTGCAAGCAACGCTGCAAGCAACGCCTTGCAACCAACGTTACAACAACGCAACTAGGCAACTAGTGGGCCTATAAAATAGTGCTATAAATAGCATTATTTTAACAAGGCTATAGCCTAGTAACAGGATACGTTAAAGAATTAGATTCTAACGAATCTAGCAGCGATAATAGTAGTGATTCTGAATCTGATTCGGATACCTCTAGTGTCACTACCACTAGTAACACTACTACTAAGCCCGCTTTTAATTACTCTAATAATGTAATTAAAAATTCCCTTCTGTATAATACTGGTTTCTCTTGTCATATTTGTAATAATAGGGCTTTCTTCAGGGATTTCAAACCCCTAAAGAAAGGCGAATGCGGCCCTATAATTATAGCTGGAGGACCTATCTATCCTAAAGGGAAGGGTACTGCTGTATTTAACGTGCTGGTAAAGAAAAATCCACTAGAATATAGGTCTTTAGCTTTGCTAGATGCCTTATATTTCCTAGGCATAGATACGAACCTAGTTAGTGGTTTAACCCACTATCTCTCTGGGGTTATCTTCTGAAAGATTAGCTTTTCCTAGCTAATAAAAGTCCTTGTGGGTTATTAGAACCTACTAAACACGGCTTCTTTTTGCAAGTTAAAGGATAACTAACCCCTGTAATTTGCAAGCATCAAACCCACCTCTCCTTTATGGGCTCCCGGATTCATCAACATCCAACCCATACGACTTATATGGGGTTTTCCTACCCTATAGAGGTGCAAATTCCACAGCAGCCTACCCTGGATCCAACGGAATATCAGCGAATTAAAGAAATCGACTCTGAAGACGACAATATCAACAATTCAGCCCTACATCCCACCGGAGCTCCTAGTCAGGCATCTTCTGTTATAGGGGATTTAGAAGGTCTATATCCTAATGCGTTAGATAACGATAGTGGCCGTCTAGAATCCCCTAAGGCCTGTGATCCTCAAGAAGCCTAGCACAATAGGGAGCAAAGGGATAGTAGCTCTAAAAAGCTAGATTCTAGTTACAAGAAATTACTAGATTTAGCCCTTCTTTGGCACATTCGACTCGGCCACATAGGGCTCCCCTTACTAAAGAAATCATCGAAATTAGCTAAAGGGATCCCTGATTTTTCCGCCATCAAAGACAAGGATTTTAACTGCTTAGCCTGTACGCAAACTAAGGCTATTAGAAGACCCAGCAAAAGACCTATTCAGGACCCCCCCCCCTAGAGTTCTAGATATTCTAGAGGAGATACGGTAAAAATTGAACCTATACCTCATAATAAGAAGGCCCTAGTCCTTTTCCTTATTGATCGAAAATCACGGTATAAATGGTGCCTCTCATTAGCTAATAAAGAAGGTCAGACCCTTTATAATGCTATTAAGGGCTTTTTAAGGAATTAAAAAATCAATATAATTCGTATCCTAGGCATCTTCATTTTGACGGAGGCACTGAAATCAACAACGACCTCCAACAATGGCTGACTTCTAAGGGAATTTGCTTTAGCACCTCCTGCCCTTATATTCACGAACAGAATAGGCTAGTTGAGCGAGCTATTAGGGTTATCCTCGATCGACTTAGAGCTACCCTACAGTGGTCCAAATTGCCCCTGTATCTCTGGTCTTACATCCTTCCAGCCATAGTGGACTTAGTTAACATCACCGCGAATACGACTAAGCCCCTAACCCCTAAGCAGCTATATCTAGCTGACTTAGAGCCTAAGACCACCTATAAGCCTGACTTCTCGAAAATTAGGGCTATAGGGTCTTATTGTGAGGTTCTAATACCTCCAGAGCAGAGATCTAAGCTGCAAAAGCTAGCCCCTAGGACCATCCCTGGCCGGTTACTAGCTACTCTAGGTTCTAACGTCTATCTTATTTATATACCCTCTAAAAGGTCAGTCGTTAAGACTAGCTTTGTAAAAAATCATAGAGGATATAGGCTCTGTAAGGATCCCTAAATCTTCAGGGAGTTATCCTTCAGAGGGAGGAATCAATGACTTTCCTCGTGATAGTTATCCCTCGCAAGATAATCTAGAAATTCAGGATAATCCAAAGCCTGAAAATCTAGTCCCCTAGAGAGCCGCAGCCCTATAGAAGCCCCTCAAAAGGCACCTATAGGTAATCCATTAGCTGATCCAGACGCTATAGATGTTAACAATTTCAATATAACTTCTTTTGTTAAGGAGTTATGCTTTAAGGCTTAGGAAAAGGCTAAATCAACTAATAACAGTGATTCGGACACCCCTAAGACCTGGAAACAAGCATTAAAAAAGCAAGGATAGTCAAAAATGGATAGATGTGACTTTTAACGAATTCAAGCAGCTTTTAACTGCTAGAACCTTCAAATTTATAGGGATAGACCAAGTTCCTAAGGGCCAAAGGATCCTAAAAAACAGACTTGTCTATAAAGTCAAAAGGGATAAAGAAAATAATCCCCTAAAATACAAGGCCCGCCTCGTTGCTAAAGGCTTTATGTAGATAGAAGGTCAAGATTATCTCGAGACCTATGCTGCCACAAGCATCCCTCCTAGTTGGCGAATATTATTAGCTCTAGCAGCTTCTAATGACTGGGAAGTCGAACAAGTCGATTTTATAGGGGCATTCTTAAATAGTCTACTAAAGGAAGCTATTTATATGCAAATCCCAGACGGATTTACCGAATTTGCCGAAGCCACGCCTAAAATAGCTAAATTACTTAAGAAATATAGCTATAAACCCGCTTAAAAGCAAGTTATTTTCCTTCAAAAAGCTTTATATGGATTAAAACAAAGCTCTAGAGAGTGGCAGCAGGCCCTAAAAGACCTTCTTCGCAAGCACGGATTTCACCCCTTAATTTCAGACCTAGCCGTTTTTTATAACCTAACTACATTCACATATATAGCGACTTATGTGGATGACTGCCTTCTAATAGGACCCGACCTCAAATATATTAATAGATTGAAGAAGCTTTTGCATAAAGCTTACCCTATAGAAGACCGTGGACTAGCCGAATTTTTTCCTAGGCGTTTAAATCACTAGAAATCAAAAGAAAGGGACCCTAACTATTTATTAGTCCTAGTACATTTCTGAAGCCCTAGAAAGGTTTGACCTGAAAGATGCTAAGCCTGTTTAAATTCCTCTTCAACCCGGAATTATTAAACAAGCAGCAACCCACCTAACAAAATCTCTCACCCCCCCCCCGATCACAAGCTATATCAGTGCATTATAGGGACTATTATGTACTTAATGCTTCTAATAAGACCTGATATTGCTTTTCCAGTCCAGTGGCTTTCTACAGCGCTATCTAAGCCGTTTATAGAGCACTTAAATGCTGCTAAACACCTGCTTAGGTACCTATCTGGCACTATAGGTTATTCTATAACCTATAGAAGGTCTAGATCTGTTACAAACTCCAAAGCCTCTACGACCCTTATTGGATTCTGTGATAGCGACTACGCTGGTGATAGGATCTCTTTAAAATTAACCTATGCTTATTTATTTAAGCTAGCTAAAGGACCTATTAGCTGGAAATCGAAGAAAGCAACTATAATAGCTTTATTCACATTAGAAGCTGAATCTGACGCTTTATGTGAGGCTATTAGGGAGCTAGAATGGTTAAATAGCTTATTTACGGAAATTAAGCTACCTCTAGCCCCTCTAGTCCTGATTTTTTAGCAATAACCAAGGTGCTATTACGACTACTAATAACCCTGCTCTTCATAGCAGAACAAAGCATACTCTGCTAAAATTTAACTATACTAGAGAAAAGGTACAGAAGGGTATAGCTAAGGTCATCTACATCAACACTAAAGAGATGCCTGCAGATGGCTTGACTAAGCCCTTGCCCTATGATAAATTTCAACAATTTATTAAATTACTAGGTCTTACGAAGTCCTAGCTTTATAAAATCAACAAAAAAGTCGAAAAATAATAAATCAACAAAATATTGGAATTCTAGTTGAAAAGTTATTGGATTTATAGTTAAAAGTTATTGATTTGTTGGAATTTATAGTTGACTTAGATATCTATTAAAGAGCTAAGTCATTAGGCATTGAATTAGTTATGTCACACTTTTCTAGAGGGAGTGTTAAAATAATGCTATTTTTAGCACTATTTTATAGGCCCACTAGTTGCCTAGTTGCGTTGTTGCGCGGCGTTGCTGCGCGCTACGTTGCGTGGTTGTGCAACGCATCTTGCGTTGCCACCTAAGCAAAGCTACGGCATGTATGACTAAGCCAACTAGGTTACCCTATAGGGAAGCCAAAATTGACTGTAACTAGGGAACTAGTAGTTATATAAAAGGCTGACGTATACTATTCAAATCCTTGAATTTTTCTAGATTTAATAGTATATTGTATATAAAGGGTTGCTTATTAAAGTGCTTAGTTAGGCCACATAGGCGTCTAGTTTGTATGGCCGTGAGTCGATTTTTACTTTTCCTATATAAATGAATTATGCGGAAAATAAAAAGTAGCTCACGAGACCCTATTGGCGACCTAGTTCTGCCGATATGGTTAGTAGGTCTATGAGGGGACTTAGTAGAATCCTCTCATTGCTCGCAGACCGTCCGTTAGCTAGAAATCAACTATATTCAACTATCTTGGCTCTCAAAGTGAATTATCTATCGTGGTTTAGTTATCTATAGGTCGTAGCGCCCTCTATTGCGCTAGCTATCTAGGAATTACTAGGGAGGTCTTCCTATCCCTCCAGTACATTCCCTTCCCATTTTCAATAACTAGGTTATAGAGTATTAGTTAATCTAGATTACTATAACTCCGAATGCTAGAATAGGGATAGATATTAGTGTGTGTTTATATGCCTCACAACCTTAATGCGCTTCTTTTACTCGTTTAAATTAAAGGACAGGATTTGTAATTGCTTTCGCATAATAATAAGCTTCCTAAGCATATAATTTAGGATTTAACTACGCTTTTTACATAGCAACATTAAAAAAGCCCTCTTTATAGGAGAAATAAGAGATAAAATGGCCTTTTAGGTATTCTAGTTTATAATTTAGCTCCCTTAACCCCTAGCTAGAATAGTAAGGCAAAGAGATCTAGGGGGGTGGTAAAGTAAAAGGCAAGAACCTTAAGTTTAGAGGTATAGCTCCCTTATAAGCTTAATAATAAAGTCTTTAATACTACGGTATATCTCCTTAATTAGACGCCTTTTAAACATCATGGAAATTAGGTTATACTATATAAGCTTTAGTGGAATTAGGCTAGGAAAACCGTACTTGCTTACTCGCAAATAGCGGAAAACTAGAAGCTGATAATATTACATCTACAAGCCTACGGTTATAAGGCATTCCTAATAACCACGAAAGCTTTAGAACACGTTAAATCAAATAACTTAATTTTATAGCTTAAGTAAAAGGCTTATATTAGGTATCTTATTAGATATAAGGGTAAGTTATAATACATTATCTAGGTTCTAACGTTAAGGAATTAAAAGGTAATTATATTAGCTTGTGTTTATTTTAATAAGAACGCCTTCTTTAAACCTAAAGAAAAGATTAAAGAAGCTTAGAAAGAGAAGGTACTAATAATTAACTTACTTACTAAGCTTAAGGCTAAAGACATTAATAAGGAGGTTAGTTAAGCCCTTATTAGAATAGAACTTAAAGATAATAATCTTCCTTTAATGCTAATAAATATAACAAATAAAAAACGTTTAGGTTAGAGAAAAAACACCTTTTAACCCTCTTAGTAAGAAGGAGTTAATCTAGCGCTCTTCTAACCCCTCCTAACTCCTCTTATAAGCACTCCGCTTCTATAGAGAACGCTAAGCTTTTATTATAAGGAGATAATACGCTCTTTTAAGAGTTTAATAGCTTTATATATAAGGTAATAATAGAACACGTAGATTTTACTACTAATGCTAGTAAAATCACTACTAAAGGCAGTAAGGACTAGGAGTATTCACATTCTAAGGCTCCACACTCTTAAGATAATAGTATAGACCTAAATAATATTATTACTAGGAAAAGGCATTAAAAGGAATCTAGGAAGGCAAGTTAATCCTATTTAGCCTTTGCTATAGTATTATAAGGTACCTAGTATAGTCTTAGAATTAAGGATATGCCTCTAGAACCTGCCTATTACTATTAAGTAATAGCTTTAACGTATTATGACTGCTAGAAGGAAGCGATTACAAAAGAGGTTAATAAGCTTCTATCCTTAAATTATTAGGAAGATATCCTAAAGGAAGCATTTAATCTTAACTCTAATAAGAAGATTATTAATCTTAGTTAGGTTTTTTAAGTATAAAACTAATGAAAAAGGCATAGTTATAGAGTTTAAAGCACAAATAGTGGTATAAGGGAATTAATAACCAAAAAACGATCTTAATAATTACGCTACTACGCTCGCTTCGCAATCCCTGCGTATACTACTCGCCGTTTACTACGCAAATGATTTTAACACCTAATAATATAACGTTTAGAATGCCTTCCCTTACGTAAAGCTTAAAGATCCTATCTTCTATAAGCTACTAGAAGGCTTAAAGGCGGAAGGTTATCTTTAGAAGATAATATAAGCTTTATACAGTCTTAGAGAAGCACTAAGATAATGGTTCCTATATTTAACGTAATTCCTGCTAAAGATAGGCTTTACCTAAGGGAAAGAAAACCCTTATATCTTTATAAAAGGAAAAATTATCCTATTCTTTTATATAGATAATATTATAGTAATGTATTTAGGCAAATTTAAAGATAAATTTAAAGCTTTACATAATTAATTAATAAACTACCTAGATATTAAGGATTAAGGCGAATTAAAGTGGTTTCTAAGGATTAAGATTATTTAAAATTAAGCCATAAAGGAGATATGGTTATCCTAAGAATTATATATCTATAAGATTACATAGAAATTCCTTCCTAATATTATAGAGGATAATTTAAAGAGCTTAATAGCCCCTCTTTATATAGCTACTGTTATGGACTCGAGCTCGAGGCTCGGGTCCTTCTCGGGTACGGAAGGGACGCGGAGAGTGTGCGGGAAGGACACGTGTTATGTGCGGACATGCTCAGGACTTAGGGCTGCTGCGCGCGTATGTGCACAGACCACGCACAGAGGGGTATATAGCTGGGCGCTGTGCGACCTCTTATCTAGTTCTTTCCTTTCTCTCTAAGAATAATAATCGCACTTTGAACGCTTATTTGTAGCTACCCTAAGGCCAGTTCATAATATTTGTTATTCTTCACTATAGACGCTAATGAGATAGCGGCGTTGTGGGAGGTTATTAAGAGGCAGGCGGCCTAAATCACTAACCTTACTAATAGGCAGAATATAGCCCTCACGCAGAACCCTATTAAGCGGAAGCCATTACTAATAGGCCCACTATTTAATAGTAATAGAGTATTATTCTTAGCCTAGAAAGGCCTTATAGGTTATAAGTTACTAATAGATTAGGAGTTTATTAGTACCACATAAGATTAATAGTGCTTTATCTACTAGAATCTCTTGCCTAAGGTATAGGCCTAAGTCACTCCTTACTTTAAAAAGGGGCACCTAGTTTATTTTAACTTAAGACACTTCCTTAAGTACTTAGGGAAATATTTAACAACCCTTATTAATAGGAGATAGCCATTACTAAGCTTAACTAGCTAAGGTAATAATAGTATAAGCATTTTAGTAACTTCTATATTTAGTTTAAGTAGAAGTTAGCGCTTATAGGTAGGTTAGATTAGGCAAACGTAGTAAAGTTATCTAAACTACGCACTGCACTTAATAAGCAGATAAGAGATTGTAGTGTTAGCTAAGACATTCCCTAGGCTAACTACCTAGTAGCAGTGGCTTACTTTTAGAGTATTATATTAGACATTAAGTCCTACTAGCTAGAGGAGAAGCATTAATTATATAGGCAGTCTTAACCTGTAGCCCTTATAGAGAGGTCCTATTTACAGGATAAGGACACTCTAATAACAGATGTTTAATTAGTAGGCATAATAAGGACCTGAAAAGGTTCTAGTAAGGCCCTAGCCTAATATATATAACTAAGCATAAGCGATAAAGGGGCGTAAAGCAGGTAAAGTAAGTCTCTTAGGAAGTGCTAGACACCCGCTATAAGGAGGGTAGGTGCTTGCAATACGGTTCTGATAAGCATTAGGTTATAAAATGCCCCTTATGCCATGCCCTTTGCCTAAAGGAGATACTATTAGTTAATGTATATAACGTGGAAGACATTAACCCTAAGGACTTAAGTAATAAGTTAGGAAAAGAGAAGCCCCTTTATTAAGTTATTTAAATAGGGAAGAGAATTAGGAGCTTAGAGAGGCTTTATAGTATACTATTATTATTAAGGACAACTTCAAACAAATCCAAAGCAATATAAATACATTACCTTTCTTAGTCCCTATATTAATAAATAAGATAACCTTTTCGGATACACAAGTTAACATAGGATATAACTACTATGCTACTATTAGTAAACGCTTAGTCTAGAAGCTATAACTAGAACGCATCCCCTACTAACTAAGAGGACAGTTTGTACTGTGGTTAGTGTGAAAAGAGAGGGAAGGGAGGATTATAAGAAGAGCTCGTTAATAACACATATTATCCGTTTTTTAGATAGATATAGATAGATAGGAGACGCTAATTATAGCATACGTAATTCCAGGATTAATAAGATAACTTATCCTAGGGATACTGTAAATAGCTTACTATAATATTAATTTAAATGTAAAGTGTTGCTAGCTTACTGTAGGGGTAGCTAATAACCTACAGATTCAGACTATAGCTAGCAGAGGGGTAGAGAAGCCCACAGTGTATATTATAGGATTGTTATTTACAGGAATAGTATAAAGGGCAAGGAAGTAGAAGGAGCACATACAGCTATACGCTACAAGCTTACAGGAGATTACGTCTATACTACAGATTAATACCACGCTAAAACCCATAGAGCAGGAACTCTTAGCAGCCTTACTAGAGGAGTTATAGGACTTTAAGGATCTTTTTAGGAGAGTAAGGCAAATGCCCTCCCACCACATAGGGGCAAGTCTAACCACCACATTTGCCTTAAATAGGATGCGGAGGGCAACAAACTAGACTTGCCTTAGGCACTGTTATATAATATACTACATTAACACCTCCTAGAGATACGCAAGCAGGTAATAGACTTAATAGATAAGGGCTAGATTAGGGCAAGCTTATCTTTAGCAGTAGCACTAGTTCTACTAGTAAAGAAACCTAGGGGTGGCTAGAGGTTCTATATAAACTATTACACGCTAAACAAGATTATAGAATAGGACCACTACCCCTTACCTTTAGTAAAGGAGATACTACGCTCCTTAGCTAAAGCAAAATAGTTTATAAAACTAGATATATAAGCAGCGTTCTATCATATTCGTATCGCTAAGGGCTAGGAACACTAGACTACTTTCCGGACACAGTTTAGATTATTTAAGTGGTTAGTATGCCCCTTTAGTTTAGCAGGCGTACCCGTAACCTTCTAGAGGTATATTAATAGAGCGCTTAGTAGTATTCTTAGGGACTACATTATAGCTTACCTTAATAATATCTTAATTTATTTAGGGGTTTACGGAAAGATTATATATAGAAAGTCTATAGGGTACTAGCTAGGCTATAATAGGCTAGGCTAAATCTAGATATTAAGAAATACGTCTTTGCCATAAAAGAGGTAAAGTACCTTAGGTTTATTATTCACGCAGGAAAATAGATTCGCCTAGATAATAAAAAGATTACGGCAATTAGAGATTAGGAGGCTCTAACACGGGTCTAAGGAGTGCGCGGGTTTCTAGGATTCGCTAACTTTTATTGCGATTTTATACCGCAATTTTCAGATATTGCGGGCCCCTAATTAACCTAACAAAGAAGGGCGTGGCATTTCACTAGATAAAGGCATATAATAAGGCTTTTAAGATATTAAAGTTAGCTTTTATATTATACCCAATCCTTATACAATAGGACCCTAATAAGGACACAGTAGTGGAGGCGGATTGCTTAGGAATAGCATTAGGAGGTTGCCTTTCCTAGACAAACAACAAGGGGTCTTGCATCCAGTAGCATATTACTTAGCTTATTTATAACTAGCTTAAAGGAATTATACAATACATAATAAGGAGCTTCTAGCAATCATCTCGTGTCTTAAGGCATGGTTAGCAGAACTACGGAGTGTTAGCAGTCTATTCACAATACTTATAGACTATAAGAACTTAGAGTACTTCATAGCCCTAAGGGAGATATTAGAATAATAGGCGTAATAGGCAAAGACCCTAGCACTTTTTAATTTTCACTTATACTATAGGCTAGGGACTTAGGTAAGCTAGCCAGATATATTATTAAGGCGCTATTAGGAAGAGGCACAGTTAGCTAAACTAAAGGCACCTATTATACAATTAGCAATAACGCTTACTTAGTTTAGCTTTAGTTAGGGTTAGCCGTGTGTTAGTATTAGGCTTATATTAGTTTCAAAGGGCACTACTCCAGAGAATAACTCGGCTTTAGAAGGCGACGTAATAGAGGGTAATTTAGCCTAAGTAATAAGCATCCCGGCTAGGGACTCCTTATTTGTAAACAAGCACCTCTAATCCCTATAGGATTAATCTGTGGCCTATAATAAGACCTATAGACTACGGCTTAAGGCAGTAAGGGCTAGAGCTTAGAAGTTTCCTAACACCACTAGCATATAAGAATAGATTGCGGATTATTAGATTAGCGTAAAAGGGGCGCTTTAATTCTAGGGCTAGACTTAGGTACTAAAGTAAGAGCCTCTAACTATAACTTTAATCTAGCAGACTTATAACTTACCCTTACTAGGTTATCTAGGGTAGAATACTACCTTTAAGGCGCTTTAGAGGGACTTTTATTAGAATAGTATATCGCAGGACATAGCACGGTTTATACGTAATTACTACTACTATAAGGGATAAAAGAGTTAATAGTTATATTAGGGCTTGCTAAAGCTAATTCCCCACTAGACAAATATTAGTTATAGATCTCTATTAATTTTATAATAGAGCTCCTTACTAGAGACTAGGCTAACCCACAGTTCCTAATGGTTATTACAGATAGACTCTCTAAATTCATGTAACTTAAGGCTATAATATTAATAAAGGCTAAGGTGTGTGCAAAACGGTTTAAGCACTATTAGTAGCGGTTCCACGGGTTCCCTACCTAGATTATTATAGATTACGGGTTAGATTAGTTAAGTAACTTTTAGATAGCGCTTTATAAGAAGGTTAGCACTAAGCAATTACTATTAACCTCTTATTACCCACAGATAAATAGAGGTATAGAGAGAGCTAACTAGGAGGTTTAGGCGGTGTTATAGGTAATATTATCCTTTTGTAATTTAAGTAAGCAGATTACTTACTAGCCTATTAACTAGTATTAAATAATAGGGATTTCTTAGTAATAGGAGTGAGTGTGAATATAGCTCTTCATAGCTTTAATATACCTATAATCTAGGCACTACTATTTATAGAAGCTTTAAGGACTTTAGCAAAAGGGCAAGTATAAGCATTCCTATAGCATTTAAAAGAGGGCATAGACCTAATATAAGCAGCTATAGCTTTTGTCTAGTAATAGTAATAGGAAAACACAAATAGTAGTTAAAGACCTATGGAATGGTTCTAGGTTAGGGACTATGTGTAGCTAAGTCTTAAGAATATTAAAATAAACCGCTTATATAAGAAGCTAGACTAGGTTATAGCTAAGTATAAGGTACTAGAGGTACTAATACTATTAACTATAAAGCTAGATATTCCTAGGGGCTATACCTAGTCTTTTATATAGATTTAGTCTAGAGGGCAGTAGAGGACCTATTACTAAGTTAAAAGCTAGCTAATAAAAGACTGCTGCTAGAGCTAATAATAATAGATGCGGATAATAATCTTGCGGAGTACTAGGTAGAGGAAATTCTTATAGCTAAGAATACGCTAGGCTAGGGATTAAATCGCAACGTTCTAGTTAAATAAAAAGGTTATATATAGCTAACGTAAGAACCCCTAGAAAATATATAGAACACTAAGGCGCTAGACAGGTTTAAGGCGAAATAGGGGATATGCGGATAAGTAACGGTTTAAAATAGGTGCGGAAACGGGTATAGTTTAATTTACCCTTAGAGGAGTAAGATAGCTAGAACACACATAGGAAAGCGAAGGGGAGGATAAGAAGTAAGGGGGGTATAAAAATTTTTTTTCCTAAGGAGGGGGAGAGGGGAGGTAAGAAGGGGGGTATATTATAGACTTAAGCTTAAGGCTTAGGTCCTTCTTGGGTATAGAAGGGACGCGGAGAGTGTGCGGGAAGGACATGTATTATGTGCGGACATGCTTAGGACTTAGGGCTGCTGCGCGCTATGTGCACAGACCACGCACAGAGGGGTATATAGCTGGGCGCTGTGCGACCTCTTGTCTAGTTCTTTCCTTCCTCTCTAAGAATAACAATCGCACTTTGAACGCTTGTTTGCAGCTGCCCCAAGGCCAGTTCATAACAGCTACTATCTATCTAAATAATAGTTAAGCCACTAAAGAAGAAATTAACCTCTTCTAAGCTATTATAGGATTATTAGTCTATATTTACATTATTAGAAGACCTGACGTTACTTTTGTAGCCTTAAGGCTTGCTATATTCTTAATAAACCCTTTACCTAAGCATATTAAGCTTGCTAAAGGCATTATTAGATATACCTAGTGCACAAAGAAGCTTTATATCCGATATTCTAGGGATAATAGCTTTAACACGCTCTTTTTAAGCACTAATGCTTCTCTTAGTAATAACCCTAATATAAGGAAATTAACGCAAGGCTACGTCTTTATTATATATAGTGCTATAATTAATTAGAAGTTAGGTAGGCAATATTGCGTAATAA
Organism: Epichloe glyceriae; assembly: GCA_023658535.1. NCBI lineage: Eukaryota > Fungi > Ascomycota > Sordariomycetes > Hypocreales > Clavicipitaceae > Epichloe > Epichloe glyceriae. Next base: position 5,314,336 of record CP098289.1, on the reverse strand, counting down.
CTTTAAGCATAGAAGCAGAGCTCTTTGCCTTAAATTACAGTGTAAAAGAGCGCATATTACTAGGGCGCTTACTTCGCAATATTAACGTACGCGCGCTACCTCTCTTAATTATCTAGTATAATAATAAGCAAACAATTTGTATTATAAAACATAAGGAAGGCTAACTCTAGACTAGTCTTAAGTACCTTAATATAAATTAAATGTGGATTTAAGAGCAATATACCCTTAGCAATATCAAGATTAATTAGATAAAGACCTCTAAGATACCTACTAACGGATTTACAAAGCCTCTTATAGGACAGAAGCATTAGAACTTCTACTAAAAAATTAGATTATAAATGATTCTAAGCTATCTAATAACACTAGAGATCTGCTAAAATCCTATATAATATATATAATCCACAGCTTCACTTTTAACTATTAGCTAGGGGGTGTGTTAGGGTGAAGGCTCTGATAACGCTGTAATGTTATAGGTTAATGGTCAGACCCTCCTTAAGACATCGGTGGATACGATGTATTAGAAGTACCGGATTTAGTTAGATAGTATTATAGCGCACTGTGTACTTTTCAGGTATAAAAGTCGGGTGCTGTCTGCACCTCTGATTGATTGAATTGAACACTTTTATGCACATCTTATGACCCCTACCTACTGACAAATATAATATAGTGGTATAATCTAGCATATGCCAGGCATATGCCATTCTGCCAGTCAAAAGGCTCCACTCTGGATATGAGACAAACTTTTTTGGAGCCGAGATTTACTGTAACCCCCAACCGATCGAGGTTCTTCAAATTCTTCTCTCAATGGCATGCTGGCATCATCGCCACTGCATAACGCACTCGCCGCTTACTAATCTCATTGCCATGGCGGAGAGTATTGTCACAGAAAGCGGCTTAGGCAGGAAGCCAACCTCCGGGCAAGGGCGGACGTTGGAAGAGAAGCGCGCTGTCCTAGGGCTCCGGCTATTAATTCAGTGTAGGGCTTCTCACGCTATTTAAGTAATGGCAAGTATTAATGCCTTGGAACAGTATATCTACCATTCTTCACAAGTCACCCTCAATGAAATTCTCCGATATGGAGAGATGGCTTGATGATTTGCGCATCCGAGGAGGCGAATGATCTCGTGTGGCCGCCATCTCAAAGATTGGTGCCGTGACTGTGTCCAAAAAATGGTTTGCGGTATTGCGCATCAGTTTGTTGTACTTTAAGGATAAGAGTTAGGGAGTGAGCAATGATCCAAGAGACCCCTGTGGATTGGGTGGGGTATAAGGGAAGACACAGCCTGGGGTGCCAAGTAGCCATGTCGGCATGGGGACAAAGTCAACGGATGCCATCTTTGGTGGGAAACTCGCTAGCACATTGTTATAAAAAGTATTCTATCAAAATTTTACAACTATAATACATTTAATTAGGGAGTTTGTAATCTCTCTCATTATAACTAGTTACTTAGTTATTGTCAAGGCTTATAGGCCCAAGGTAGAATGAAAGAATGAACAGAGTCAAGGTATAATTGAGGTCGTTGAAGCTTGGCGGTTGCATTGGCACCCCCACCAAGTCGCCGCTCAGCAACTTCTTTCCGTCCCTCGCACCAGGCGCGCCGCGACGCGTTTGCAACGCCAATCAATCACTCAGCAGCTCATCAAAGAGCCGACCAGCCGACACGCGCAAGCAACCATGGGCGGCAACCCAGGCTCGCAGACCGGTGCCATGGATTTTCATGCATCACTCAATCGGTCTCCCAGCGTGTTGTTCCAACAGCAATCGACAAATGACCGCCTTGACGAGATTCTCGAGGTGGGTAGAGCGCCCCCCCCCCAGTCCATGACGCTACCTTCTCTTCCGTCCTCAAATTCGTCTGAGATACCGTCGGAGTAGATTTGAACCGTTTTGAATTCCCGATTTGCGCAACACACACCATTGATCTCTCCCCTTTTCCTCATCTCTAGGGCGGTCGTGATCGTGCCGTTACTATGGGCCAGGCCCTCGCTGCAGAGGACGTCGTCGCGCCTGACGAGACAACGGGTATCGTGTCCCGAAGCTCGGGGCACAACTACCAGGCCCTGCGTATGGCGGGAGCAAATCACTCGAAGCACTCCATATGCCGGCGGACTCCGCGGGGGCCACCTCCCAGGGGAACAGAATGATGATAACAGGTCGTGGCTGAGGCAGAGACTGGGCAACTTGCAATCCATCGAGTTGGAAAACAAAGGGAGCGTTGCGCGAGACCATCTCGCACTAGGTTCGTGGGAGTCCCTCGGATGATGCCCTTCAAGACCCCCCCCCCTGGCTGTTGCTCAAGCGAAGCTGTCAAAAGTCGAACTGCAAACACGGACATTCCATCCCGATTCCTTCTAATCCTTTGCAGAACGAACTTTTCTCGCCTGGCTACGCACGTCCCTGGCCTTTGCGTCCATTGGCGTCGCCGTGACGCAACTTTTCCGCCTAAACACGACTCTGTCCGATGGCAGCGGCAGCGGCAGCGGCAGCTCCGAGAGCGCCACGCTCCGGAGGCTCGGGAAGCCGCTTGGTGCGACGTTTCTGGGCATCAGCATCCTGACGCTGCTGCTGGGCGCGAGGAGGTATTTCCATGGGCAGCAGTGGGTGATTAAGGGTAAGTTCCCGGCGAGTAGGGGACCATCATCATTGTTGCGCTGGTGGCGCTGGCGATTATGCTGGTTTCGCTGGTGGTTGTCATTGTGATTCATCCGCCGGAGAACGCGTCATTATGACACTCATGGAGCGTGTTCTTGATATAAAAGTTATATTTATCCATGTACTTACTCTGAGTATACTCTTCATCTATTTTCCATTAACAACCACCTTTCTTGTTTAGCTGTTCTTTTCCCACTAAACTCACTTGCTACTCTTATACTTTATGCCTGATTTTTTTGGTTTGCCATTCATGAAGTGAGAGGCGACAACTAATTGGGTGTGGGGGGTGACGTCAGCGGCTCATCTATCTCATAGTGGGGTCGAAAACTCGCAGGCTCCTCGATGAAATCAATCAAGCACCAAGCACCAATAACCTCCCCCAATCGCACACCTTCTCATCGACGACGCAACGAGTGTGCCTGCGCGAACAGCACGAGCAACACGATAGCTGCTCCTGCAGAAAAGGGCAAAAAGAAAAAAGGGACAAGGAACAAGGAAGAAAAGAATGACGTCCAAGGTCCCCATCGACGTCTCCTCGTTTGCAAGCACGCAGCTCGCCCTCCTCGACCGAGAGCTCCAAAGCGAGGTCGACGAGACCAGCCAGCTCATCTCCAGCCACAGCCCGGCCGGCCTGCAGCGAGCCGGGCTCGCCATCACCAACCTCGTGCCTTGCTCCCGGCGGACTGGCCTCGGGGGCAAGACCGTCCTGGAGCTGGGCCCCGACGGCGCGACATGCACGACCGGCGAGCTGCCCGGGCACGGGATCCGCACCGGCAACATGGTCCTCGTGGCGGAGCAGCCCGCGGGGGGGGCGCCAAGAAGAGGGAGGTGAAGGAGCTGGAGAAGAAAGGGTCCAGAGGCGTCGTCACGAAAGTGCAAAAGGCGGCCGTGTACGTGGCATTGGATGATGATGGGAAGGACGAGGTTCCATTTTCGGGACGAGTGTGGCTGGTCAAGCTTGCGGATGAGGTCACGTATCGACGGTAAGGAAACCCATCATCTCAGATTCTGGGGCTACATTTTTTATTTTTTATTCTTCATGGGGGGTTTTTTAGTGCAACATCCGTCCGTCACTGAGTTATATTAACGTGGGACGTATGCAAAAAAGAATGAAGCAGTCGATGGAGAAGTTGCAAAAGATGGGCGAGGCCGAGTACTCTAGCTTCATCAGGGTGTCATTCGGCCTCTCTAGTCCATCACCCGTTGCGTCGAATTTGGCAAAGAGCGAAGAGCTGGGTACGATTGAGTGGGTTGATCCTACACTGAACGAGTCTCAAAAGGATGCCATTCGATTCGCGTTGGCGTCGCGGGACGTTGCGTTGATCCATGGGCCGCCGGGGGTAAGACGTCTCATTCTGTTTATCCATACTCGGTACATATCTTTTCATTGCTAACTTGGAGATGATGCCACCGAAAAGACAGGCAAGACACACACGTTGATCGAACTGATTCTCCAGCTCATCAAGAAGAAGCAGCGGATTCTTGTTTGCGGTCCGTCCAACATATCGGTGGACAATATTGCTGAGCGTCTTTCACCGCACAAAATCCCCTTGTTCGACTCGGCCACCCAGCTCGCCTGCTCCCTTCTGTTCTGAACCACTCGCTTGATGTTCTCACCAACACGTCCGAGGCGGGCGCCATAGTGAAAGACGTGCGGGCCGAAATGGATTCGAAACAAGCATCCATCAAGAAGACCAAGAGCGGCAAAGAGCGGCGTCAGATCTATGCGGATCTAAAGGAGCTCAGGAAAGAATATCGTGAACGGGAGCGCAGATGCGTGAGTAACCTCGTGGCAGGGAGCAGGGTTGTCCTGGCCACGCTGCACGGTGCGGGCGGGTTCCAGCTGCGAAACGAGGAGTTTGACGTGGTCATTATCGACGAAGCCAGCCAGGCACTCGAAGCGCAGTGCTGGGTGCCGTTGTTGGCGGCAAAGAAGGCTGTCTGTGCCGGAGATCATCTGCAGCTGCCGCCGACCATCAAGTCCTTGAATTCAAGAGGCAGTGTGAAGGCCAAGGATGAAAAGGCGACGCTTATCGAGGGCTTGACGCTGGAAACTACGCTGTTTGATCGCCTGTTGGCGCTCCACGGACCGTCTATCAAGAGGATGCTCACCACGCAGTATCGAATGCATGAACGTATCATGCGGTTCCCGTCGGATGAGCTCTATGAGTCGAAGCTCGTGGCTGCGGAGGGAGTCAAGGCAAGATTGCTGAGGGACCTGGAGTATGAGGTGCAAGAGTGTGAGGACACGACGGAGCCAGTGATTTTCATCGATACACAAGGCGGCGACTTTCCGGAAAAGAGCGAAGAGGATGACAAGGACAATCCAGGCAAAGGAAAGGCTAGTCCACACAGCGAAAGCAAGAGCAATGAGATGGAGGCAGCGTTGGTTCGGCAACATGTGGGACGATTGGTGGATGCTGGAGTTCGTCCGGAAGATATTGCGGTTGTCACGCCGTACAATGCACAGGTACTTTTACTCTCAAATGTTCCACGCCTGTTGCTGCTCGTTTAAAAAAGAGGGGAGGGGAAAGAAAAATCTCATGTCTGACCTCTTTCAATCGACACTCAGCTGGGCGTATTGGCTCCTCTCAAGGAGAAATTCCCGGGCGTAGAGCTAGGAAGCGTAGATGGGTTTCAGGGCCGCGAAAAAGAAGCCGTCATTGTCAGTCTGGTACGAAGCAATCCCGACGGCGAGGTAGGGTTCCTCGGAGAAAAGCGCCGACTGAACGGTACGATGAACCACGTCTCAATATCTATCTATCTGGCTTTCAGTGCATTGCGATGTGTAAGCAACCGAAGCTTCTAACAACTTGTCATTGCAGTGGCCATGACTCGACCCAAGCGATCACTCACTGTGATTGGCGATTCAGAAACAGTGAAAAGGTGAGCAGTACGGACTACAAAGACGATTGCAGAGTTTCTGTTCATGCGTATGACTTTCAGGCGGCTGACGTTTCCATCAATTATCCACCAGGGGAGCCACTTTCTAAAAAAGTGGATGGAGTTTCTCGAAGACGAGGCCGACCTGCGGTACCCGGATGTAACCAGCATCGGAAGTGACTAGCTAGCACTGACACTTGTCCCGAGATGAGCAAAAGTGAAAGAAAAAATAAAGAAGAAGGAAGGAAGGAAGGAAAATATAAATTATGGAGAACCCCCCCCCCAGTCCATCAGATTCATGCGTAACTAGACCACGTTATGGCATGTCCATGTCCCCCCCCCCTGGGTTTCAGGTAGTACAGGTGTGGGAAGGGGATGAACAATTCTGCCGGATACGGACACTTGCCTCGAAGCGGGAAAAGGCTCCGGCGTGGGTTCCAGAGAATGCGAAGAAGAAGAAGAAGGTGCGAGTTTCGCATGGGTTTCCACCGACTCGCGACAGCCTCCCCTGGCGCGTCAAGGACTGGGTCTCATCCGTACAATGAGCCGCCGGGCTGGACGCCCTAATGCAGATTGAAGGATTTAAGCGAGGAACGGCGTCCAATCAACGAATTCCACTGAGGACGCCTCTTGCCTGTTAGGGATGTTGGTTCTTGCACCCCACGACAAGACTCTCTTCTCTTCTAAAGAGTATTAATTACGGAGTAAAGAGTCCCTTCCTGTCCTGCAGTGCAGTGCAGGAAGCAGGAACGCGAACACATGAATACGTCGTCTTTCATGCAGGGGCCGCCGCAGCTCGAGTCCGTCTGAGACGCCGCATGCACCGCCTGCAGGAACAAGATGGACTCAAAATATCTACGTGGACAGGAGGGCCCCCAACGTGATCCCGTCGGAGCATCAGTCCCGTCTACGGAGTTACTGCGCATGATGCGATCAAGTGATCCTGGACCGTGAATGACGCAGGAACGAGAAGGAGCGACTCGAGGTCCCATCAAGGGTTCGATTGAGCGCCCGCCCGGCCAATCACAGGTCAGGTGCAGTCAGGTGCAGCCAGGTGCAGTCAGGTGCAGCCAGGTGCAGTTATGTGCAGTTATGTGCAGTTATGTGCAGTTATGTGCAGTTATGTGCAGTTATGTGCAGTTATGTGCAGTTATGTGTGGCGAGGTCTGGACTCTGGACTCTGGACTCTGGATTCATGCATGTAACTGGACTCGGCTTTATCAAGAGATGAATCTTATCCCGTACCCCTCCACCCCTCCTCCACCCCTCCCTCCCCCTCTCCCCCTCTCCCCTCTCCCTCCCCCACCGACCTGGTGCAGCCCGGCCCCTTGTCATGCATGGCATGGCCTCTCAAGGGCCAAGACCCAAGAGTCAAGATCAGTCAATCGACAACTCCCTCGCCGGCCAATGTTGCAAGACATGCTATGCTGCGCGCCAGTCCACCGGTTGCCCTCATTCGTCGCCGTCCTGGCACGCACATCAAATCATGACGGAGAGTCCCGTCGCGCGAGAAGCGCCGCCGGTGGCCAGAGGACCGCGCCAGCCATGTTTCACCTTTTGTCTGTCTGTCTTTGTCTTTGTCTGTTTTCGTCTCTCTGAAGATGAGAGATTCCCACGCCATATCATATATGTATAAATCTTCCAATCAACCAATCAACCAACCAACCAACCTGGCGGCTCTTCTTCCCTCTCCCTCCGCTTCTCCCTCTCGGCTTCACTTGCACAACGACAACGACAACTCAACTGGCAAGAGCGAACGGCTCCCCGACCGACCTGCTTGCACCTGCACCTAGGTACCTGCATTCCACAATCTGCGCATCTGTGGCAAGAACCTGGGGGCTCCAGCTACCATCATGTAGAAGGCCTTTCTTCTTTTCTTCCTCTTCCCTCCCTCGGTCTGTGACTTCTGCTTCAACCTACCCAGCCCTTCGTCTTACTGCCAAGGACTGGTTGGTACGCACCCATCATGCCCTGGAAACCTGCTGCTGGGGGGCGGCAGCACCCGCAGACCTCGAACCAGTTCCAGATCCATTCGCGGCCACATTTCTGGTCCCATGCCTATTCCTGATCCCTTGGACGATGAGTTCCCGATAAGAGACCAACCGTTGACTACAACCAATGTAGCAGGGGCGCACCGTCTTGTCACGAATGATGCCGATACAGTTCCTCGACGCACAACGGGAAACCATGATCTAGTCGGCACTCGATATGCATCTGATTCGTCTGGCAGCACTGGCGATGACACCTTTCGGAGCCAAACGCCCGACATTGCCTCATCAGCGGCTGCGCACAAATCCACGTCGCAAAGGTCGTCTACAAAACTACCCAGCCAATTCCGGCAGTCCAATCCAGTGTCAGACGCTGGTAGCAGAGGGGACGAGAGGAACAGCCGGGGCCAATCCCAGAGGAAGAAGTCATCGATTCGCTCCACTTTGAGCAGGCTGTTTGGTCGAAAGAACAAGAGTCAGCCTAATAAGGATGATGAGCCTCAGTTGCCAAGCGGAGAGACGACCTCGACCAAGCCCACTGGTGCACCCAAAACGCAGCATAGAGGTGTAGGTAGCTTTCCGTGCCATGCGTCGTGTAATGCCACTAAACGAAAGCCGAAACAGGACCTAACTGGTCAAAGACCACCTCCCATTGTCGTTGTGCCCAAGCGATCCTTTTCGATGCCCATCACGGAGTATGACCGGGCTCTGCGGTCCCATTCCGTAGGCCCCGAAGACGTCATGGCTATCCAGAGTGCTCGAAATTCGCTAAGCGCAGATGCGAGACTATCTGGAAAGTGCATGAGCCTCTTTGACTCTCCTACTCACCCAGCAAGCCCTCGCCGGGCTGGCGGTTCAAAGCTGGCAGGACTGTCCCCGCGCCCTGCCAGCTCCCAGGACCGAACCCGCCTGGCTGGGTTCAATGAAGATCCTAGCGAGATTGGTCGTGCCATTTCCAGTGACTCACGGGGCGTGAAGCGTCGTTCAAGAAGCCTCACCTTCACGCCTCACCTTGATCTTGCACCGCCATCGGCGCCTCGGGATGTCATTCGACGGCGCAGTGCCGAAATCCGGTACTGGCGAGAAAGCTATGCCGCACCTTTCATGCCTCCGACCTCTACCATAGCAGATGAGGAATGTATGCAATTGCCTATACAAAGCACAGAGATGCCGAAGCCAGAGCCAGGGCAACAAAGAGCACAACTAGCGCAGCCGCAGCCGCGGCCACGGCCACGGCCAGAGCTACTACCAGAACCACTGTCAGATTCACTGCCAATTATGGAAGAACGAGTTGTGACACCACCGCAATCTGCCGTGATTTATCAAGCGGGAGAGGAGGAGCGAGAGAAACTTCAGAACAAGAGTACCGCGAGATCGACCGAAGATGCTGGCTTGGTTGAACCAGTCAGTGTGGAGAACCGCGTGAGCAACCTTGAGACGCGAATGAGCCGACTGGAAGGTATTGTTCTCCAACTCGGTACCAGTCTTTCGGTCCTTCGACAGCCAAATCAAGAGACCCGCTCATCTGGTCCTCGGCCGGTGCATGTGCAGACCAACAACTATGCAGTCGACTCAATGCTCTTGCAGGCAAGTGAGATGGGTTTTGTTGGAGAACGACGACGTAGTGTTAGCCGGCCCTCTACCTGTCGCTCCGATACATCGAAGATGACATTTGGGGATATTGGAGAAGTGACACCTCGCGCCACCATCATATCACCAACATTTTCTCCATCTCAACAACAGCGGGGCGCAGCAGAAGAGACTATGAGGCATTCTGCGGAAGGTGTGACCTTTGAGCACTACACCAACTTGTTAGCGCTACTGGAAACCGAGCGATCTACACGCGAGGCTTTGGAGGCTCAAGTGAGAAACCTGGGGCACCAGTTGCACCTCATCAGCAAGAGCATGGCGTATACCAGCACGGACCAGAGCGATTCCCCGTCTTTGAACAGGTCGCTCGGCGAGATGTCGGTTTTTGACCATGATGACGAAGACGATCACCGCCGACCGACTGCCACTCGGTACCCGTATAATACCCTGGATTTGGATGACTCGGGGGTTGCCACGGGAACCGATCGGATGATGGGTACACAGAGTCCTTTTTACACCGACCGATATGGTAAACAGAAGCTTTGATGCGTTTAGCAACGAAAGCGAGTCCGAGATGCCATCTGATGGCACGAAACTATCCCAATCCCACCTGAACATGAGGCAACCACTGGCAGAAATGCCACCAGTGGCCGCGCATGCCATATAGTGCCTCTCATGGCTTCGTCGTTACATCATTCCATCCTTCTCTCTCTTTCAATTTTTTCTTATATTGAATTTCACATCTTGGGAGCCAAAGCGTCATGTTTGGAACATTGTTTCTGTTTCTGATTTTTTCTTTCTTTTTTCTTTCTTTTTTTTCTTTTTTTTCTTTTTTTTTCTTTTTTTTTCTTTGCGTTGGCTCAGACTGTTTGTCATCGTTGTCGTTGACAATAAAACTGGGAGGTCAGACGTCTGAAGCAAGACATGCTGAAAAAGTGATGGCATATACCCCGTGTACGATGTTATAGTGGAGAAGTGGTGATTTGTCGTCAAGAAGCATCCGATCGTGGGCACCCAGATCGCTCACCTTGGATCATCTGTCAGTACATGATGAGAGAAAGAAAAAGGAGGATTTGTGTATGTTATTGATGCAAGTGTCTCTAAGTGGCGGTTCTATGCTTACGCTGTTTCCCAATACATCCCATGCACAAGGTAGAGGGCAAAGCGCTCAAGGGAATGCAAATGTATGCCCCCCCCCCTTTTTTTTCCCAGACCACACAAAACGCCTTTCATATGTACCGGCATGACCCAATGCAGAATGCTCTTTTGTCCTGTAGCCGGCTTTTCGCAGTAACCAAAACAATGTCTGTATATTTTGCAACATCATCCACCTCTCCCATTGCTGCCCCCCTGCCCCCCTGCATGTTCCATCGAATGTCAAAGCAGAAGCCACGAGTAGATTTCATGAACGCTGCCTGTCATCTTTGATGCCCCAACTGCCCACCAGGGCCATCGACTCCTCATCCCCGGGAGCCAGTCTCTCGTCCTGAAGCGTGTCCGCGAGACAAGTCCATGGGTCCCGGCTACCACCCCACTTGAGAAGATTCTGCTTGAGCCGTTCACCATTTTCGCGATTGATGGCTGCACCACCGTGTCCGGAGCGGAATACAACACGCCATACCCGTTCGGCCAGGACCCTGTCGAAGAGGTAGCTGTAGTAGGTGCTCCCGTACGAGTGCAGGTGTCCAAAGAAGCCTTGCCAGCATGTCTCGGGGGGTCTTTGGGTCCGTGGGCGAATTGGTGTTGGATATCGTGGAAGAGGCGGGTCGAATCAAAGGACAGGTTGTTGACGGTGGGGAGTGGTATGCCTGGTCAACCATGGCGAGAAGGATTTGGTGTTCAGTGTCGATGCCTTCGAAGCGTTTGGATAGTTTGATGCGCTCTTTGACGAGGTCATATGGTAGGGGCCGGTCCGTTTTCCAGTGCCGAGCAAAGAGGGATAGGACGGTTGGGTCGGCAGCAAAGTGTTCCATGAGGGTCGAGGGGAGCTCGGCAAAGTCGGTGGCGCATCGGGTTCCCGAGACATTCTGGAAGCATGTGCGGGCGAGGATGGAGTGAATAGCATGGCCCATTTCGTGGAAGAGCGTCTCGACAGAATAGTAGGACAAAAAAGGCGGGCTCGCGGGAAGATTTGCTCTTGGGGAAGTCGCACACTAGAGCAATGGTGGGCAGCTGCTTGACTTTCCCGTTGCGACGAGACGTTTCCATGCCGTCGTTGGCCGCTTGCTCGGGGTTGTCGAAGATGGGCGTCGCCGAGACCATGTCCTCGGTGGCCTCATTGAGCTCGTCATCTAGAATTTCTCGTGAACAACGTACCGTGAAGTGTGCCGGATTCGGCGACTTTTGCGGGCGGTAAAACAAGTCGCAGTAGAGCACAGCGAGCTGCTCTCCATCGTCGGACATGACGTCGAGACGCTTGACATCTGGGTGCCAGACCTCACCGGGAAGAGGTTCCCGCGGCACAAAACGAACGCCGTAGAGACTATCAAACAGACGGGACAGGCCCTGCATCACGGTACCGACGGAGAAGAAGGCCGTGAGTTGGTCTTCGTGGCGGGTTCGGGAGCGCATCTCGGCGCGCATCTTCTCCATGTAGAAGTCGCGATCCCAGGCCTGGAGGTTTACTCCGGGCATGGCTAGCCTCTCCCGCTTCTGCTCGACCAATTCGGCGAGTTCTTGCTGTGCCATGGGAGCATTGTGCTCTCGCAGCGCCAGAAGAAACTTCATGACCGACGCTGGAGACTTGGCCATCATTCTGTCCTTGAGAGCCATGTGGCCATGGCTTTCGAAACCTGCGAGATTGGCAAGCTCTGAACGCAGCTTGAGCATTGATTCCAGATTTTCAATGGTGCTCCGGGATGCAGTACGCTGCGCAAGGTAAATTTCCTTGCGAGTCTCCTCGTCGTACACACTCTGCAGTGCCGCAGCGGCTTCTGAACCCGTCGTTGCAATGGAAATCTGCGAGCGCACTTTGAGCGTGGCGGCAAGGCCTGGGTACAGTCCATAGAACCGATGGGATGGCAGTTTGACCTCCTTGACTTCAGGCTCCATGTCCTGCACGAAAGCAGCGCCGACATCGCTGATGCGCGAGGACAATTCAACGAATCGGTCCCTGGCCTTCTTGGGTAAACTGACCGCCGACTTCGTGAAGTCTAGCTTCAGAAGCTCGGCTACCGTCTTCTCCTCTTCTGACCATGCAGCCGTCACTTCAGGCCGTGATAGAGCCTGGCCTAATTGATCATTCAGACCTGTCATGGTGTTGAGCTGGTTCATGTACTGATATACCATGGACCATGCGCCGGCTGCGGCTTGTTGAAATCGAATGTCTGGATGCGTCATACGCACAAAGTCGGACAGGTCGAGAACCCGACAGAGCAGATCGCTCAAGCGGTCGAGATCCTTGACCAAACCCTGGTATTCTTCCGTGGTAGAGGCGCTCAGAACTCGTTGTACGAGGCGCGTTGCCTTTTCCAGGTTCTTTTGCGCAAACACGAAGAATCCATCAGGACTCGTGAGGTATCGATTCTTGAACAGCCCATGACTCTTCTTGAGACTGAAGCTCGGAAATGACAGGCCGGACGGGGTGTCGAACAGCTCGCGGAGGACGGCATCGTCGTGGCGGGAGCTTGCGAAGTGATGGACAGGTGCTGCGGAAAGTGTGGCGTCGGCACTTGCTGTGGTCTCCCATCGTCTCTGCTGAAGCGTAGTTGATGTTATTGCTCTCCTCGCATTCCATGTCGGCTTCGATGTCGGCGTCCCAGGCTGAGTCACGCGACGAATGCATCTTGTGCAGATCCAGAGGCGCTGGCCACCTCCAGAATTGAGCATGATGGGCGATGCAAGATAAATGTACTATTGAGATGGAATCGACTCCATGTGAGGACATTGGACAGGGATAATGTGTGGACAAAGCTGGGGGGGGCACCACGGGCGTGAGGAAAAAAGACGAAAAATAAGAGGAGAAAATACAAGTTGAGAAAAGGACGAGAGAGGGACGAGAAAAAGAAGCGGAGGGCCCAGTCCATCCGTCCCGGACGGCGTGCTGCTTCCTGCTTTTGGGATGGCAGAGAAAGAAGTCTGGTACGGAGTTTTGCGGCAATGACGCCCCTCAGACCTGGTCTTGGCACGCTCTCGGCTACGGACAGTTGCTGGCGGTCGTCGCTGGCCGTTGCTGACCGTCGCTGACCGTCGCTGACCGTCGCTGACCCGTCGCTGACCGTCGCTGGCCCCAGGGCAATCTCAGTGGTGTTGGGCGCACGCGGGTGCCACGGGGCCGCGCCGCCCGCAGCCCGGCCGGCTCTGCCATGACCGAGGTGACGTCGGGCTGATCACGTGCCAGCTTCATGTCAAGCAGGAAAACGACCCACTCCCTGCCAGACATCTCGACAAACGCATATCAAGCCGGATCTGACGACAAACCACGAATACCGACCCCGACGGTTTCTGCCATTTGAAACGACAATGGCTGCAAGAGTGCTGCTGCAACGGGTGAGAATGCCTCTACGCCACGCGTGAACCACCTCTTCTTGCTAACGTCAAATTTCCCCAGCGCTGCTTGGCGCCGTTGGCCACAATCGCGCTCGGCGGACTGGCTTTAGCTCCCGCGACTGTCCTGGCCGAAGGGCCTGCGTACAAGGTGTGTGGACGACCCGGCCTCTGTCACGAGTGATGAGGAAGAAGAAACAGGATCGTCGATGGCGACAACGAGTCGTAGAACTGACTCTCGGCGGCAGAAGAAACCCATCTACGATGATGTCAACGTCCCTACCTCGAATGGCGCACCCGTCGCGTCCATCCCCATCAAAGTCCTCCAGCCCAAGCAGACGCCCAGCACCGCCGACGAAGAAGAGCCCACGAAGGGGAAGAAGCCTCGCGGACCATCTCCCACGGACAGGTTAGCCGTGCAAGTTGGCGAAGCTCGCATGGCACTCTACCGCTTCGCCGTCTGCGCCGAAAACAAAGTCAATGAAACCATGGACTCGGCATTCCACCTCGAGCAGTCCTTCACCAGCACCGTTGCCAGCCTCGCCCCCCTCCCGCGCGAGCGGCGAGCAGCTCATGCCCGGCACAATCTACGTCCTCGTCGCCGCCATGGCCGGCAGCATCATGACCCGCAGGAGCAACATCCTGCTACGAAGCACCGTGCCTTTGGCCTTTGGTGTCGCCGCCGGATGGACCGTCTTGCCCGTGACGATGCGCAACATTTCCGATCTGGCGTGGAAGTACGAGCAGCGATTTCCGGCCGTCGCGGAGACGCACGCCAACGTTCGAGAGAGCCTGAAGAGGAGTGTGAGCTTTGCCAAGGCTCACAGCCGGGTTGGTGTACAGTACGTGGATGACAAGGTGACGGATGCGAGGGAGGCTGTGGAGGCTTGGGTCAAGCAGGGTAAATAGACGGGCTATTGAAAAATTTGGCTGCCAAAGCGAAGAGTCGTTTTTTTTTCTCACTTAAATCATTATGATTTGTACCATCATCACATAGAGAAAGAGAGACATTTCTCTTTGTTCCATGCGATCATGTTTGCGACTAGTGTGGTCGGCCAAGTGTGAACATTTTCGTGTTCATTTTAAATCGTAGATGATATCTTATGTCTTCTATTCTATCAACGAGAGCGCCATATCCTTTCTACTAGTGTTGAATAGTGTGCGCTCTCCACCAAACAAACATATCAAACAATCTGCGAACCATATTGACCAACTTCATTTGCTTTCAAAGACGACCCTCCCAAACTCCATTGATGCTGTGTCTTGTGCTGCTAAATTCCAGCGTACGATCTTTTCCCACGCCTCTTCTTCGCCAACGACTAAACGACAGATGCCACGGGTGCCGGCTCCAGCTTTGGTTCTGGTCTCGTCTTGGACCCCACGTTACGTTCAGAAAGTGCCTTGCGCTGCTGGCCCTGAGCCATCTGCCCGCCGGCAGCCAGGGCGCTTGCATTCTTCCTGGCCTTTTTGGACACCTTCTCTCGAGGCTTGTCCAAGCCTCTACTCACGTCCGCTTCCTGAGCTTGTTGGAGCAAATGCTCGAACCCCAACGTCTTGCACATGTCGGTGTAGCTCTTGGCCTGGTTGACGGACTGAGCGGGCTTGGCTTTGCCGGGGACCATTTGCGCCAGGAGGTACTTGGTATTGCTGAAGCGGTTGTTGATGTCCATGGAGAATTTGATGTACTGCTCCACGACGGGCTGCCACGGCAAGATGCCGCCGTCAGCCTCGCTCCGGAAGCAGCTGGGGTTTCTCTCGGCGGCGACGGCAATCATGGCTCCGTCGGCGCCGTACTCGCCTGCCAATCTGAGGCCCTCGTCTCTCGTCTCGACATCGCCATTCATGAGACATGCTACGCCGGCCTCGTGGCAAATGCCGGCAACCATGCGGAGCTGGTCCCGGATAGCGCGTTCCCGAGGCCTCATGGGCGTTGTCCGACAATGAACGGTCAAGCCAGTGATGCCAGTGGCGACCAGTCGTCGCACCAGGACTTCCGTCTCGGCGGCGGTCTCCAGGATGCGAATCTTGACGCTGATGCCAATCTCGAACTCGGGCGTGATGTTCTTCACCAGCGCTTCCAGTATGGCGACAAGCTTGTCTGGCGTTTGGAGAAGGGCTGCGCCCATGCCGCCGCTGGTGCTGAAGGGTTTCGGACATCCGGCATTGACGTCGATGCCCGCGACGTCTGCGGCCACGAGGCGTGCTGCTTCGACGGCCCGGTCAGGGTCGGCGGTGCCGATCTGGAAGATGAGCTTGTTGGCTTCCATCTCGGGAAACACCCTGTAGATACTGCTCTCTTTGGCGTCTGGCGGTGGATCCTTGTGGCCCTGCGACGATGGCCGCGTCCACTCGATGACCCTGGTTTCTTCTTGGAAGCGTCTCGTCGTTCCGATCATGGCACGGTCAATGGTTTCGGGGCCTAGTGACGAAGCGGCCCATTAGCATGTTGTGATCCCGCGGAGAAGGTTGGGAAAAGAAACGGGACGAATACGCGATTCCGTACGTACCCCATACGAGATCAGCGCCGTAGTGTAGAGCAAGCAGTCTCGAAGGCAGTTCTCCCGAACGCACCATGGGCGCAAGCACAACTTTGCCTCGATAGTCTACGCCCCGGCGGGGGATGGGCACTCGTTTGACCTCGGCAGCCATGATCCGTTTGAATAAAGTAGAAAGCATACCCGCACGGGGGGAAACTTTGCTACATAGTCTTGTCTGAAGCTTGTGACAGAATGACTGCAGCAGAGCTGGGCTGTCGCATTGAGGTGGCGGCGGCGGCCCGTCAGGCTGCTTATCGATAAGGCAAATAATCTGACTGTGGAACACAAGGGACTCCTGTATACAGGGATGAGACTACAATACAACCTTCTTTAATTTTGCATCAGTGACCTGACAGGGGGGAAGGAGCCTATCAACGGTTCGCTCGGAAATGCGCGAGTCATGGTGTGGAGCTAGAAGTGACTTTTAATTAAAGGGAAAATGTTATAGCCATAATTGTTGGTTACGCAGGGTCGTAATGTGTGAGCTCCGAGAATAGTATCGTTGTTGATTATCTATTCTAAGCTAGCGAAGAAAGAGGGAAAAGAGAGGTCAAAAAGTGAGGGCACTCTCGTGAGGTGAAAAACGGGCAGCTGTGCGTGTGGGTCACGTGGTGCAAGCCCTGCCCTATCACAGTGCCTGACTATGGATCGGAAAGTGGGGTCGCGCGCGCACGCGAGGGCGCGCGCAGGCCGACCTTCTTCCAGCCACAATAGCGGCTGCTAAGCGCGATTAATATCATGCTTATTCTAACACTAGGAACTCTCTCTTTTAACATAATTATTAACACATAATATTAATAGTAAAAGAGAAAAGAAAAGAAAGGGAATAAGGTAGAGCGGGCAGCGGATAAATGTAAAAGGGATTAACTTAATAAAAAACCTTATATAGGTGTGTGGTAAAGGGAAGCAAGGAAAAATAACACTTTATTATTAATAATCCTTCTAAAGGCTAAGCGGGCCTCTAACCGCAGCCTTTTAAATCTTATATTATAAATAATATCCGCGCGCTAATCCTCGCCCCCCCCCCTTACCCTATTTACTGTTATAGTCTTTGCTTCCCTATGCTTAGTGTATATAACACAGGGGCCGTAATAGTTCCTTTATAATAGCCACTAGGGGCCCTAATAGGTCTCTGGCGGCCCTTACTAGGTTAGGGGTGACAATTAGAGTAGCTCTTATAACCTAACCTAATAAGGGCTGTAGTTCTAGGCATAAGATACCTAATAAGGGCTGTAGTTCCTCCTCCTTCTTCCTTAGGGGATTTTTATATCCCCTATAGTATTAGGGCTAATTCCCTAATACTATTACCTATAGTAACCCTCTTCCGCGCAGGTTACCTACCCTTCTATCTAGATTATTATCCGGTTACTAGAGATAAACTGCTCTAGCACCTTATTTAGCAATACCTTTGTAAAGGCATTAGCTAGGTTATTAGCTCCGTTAATCCACTAGATCTCACAGAGTTCGCAGCGTTTGTACAACTACCGCAGGGCTATAATGTTAATTATTAGGCGCTTTTCCTTAGTAGTACTAAGCTTAATAAGGCATTTATACAAGGAGTATAAATCTATGCATACCATAACCGGGGTTATAGGTATGTTTAATCGGTCCGTAATTAATCTAAGGGTTGTTGTAATCGCGTGGGCTATGTTAACGCTAGCTACTATGCCGTAGACCTCGGAGGCGAGCACACTTTGTGTGACTCTTTTACTCTTAGTTAAGCTAAAGTACATGATATTGCCTTTAATCGTAAACTCGCTGTCCTTGTAGTCTTTATTAGCTATAATTAGAACATAGCTAAGTTGTAAAGTAAGGTCCTAATTATTCGTAAAGGACCTATTTATAAAGGCATATAGCTTTGCTTTAGCAAGGTTAATTAGAACAAACGTCAGGCCCCTCTCTAGGTTGTCTATCTGCTATTAAATCCAGCGGTTAAGGGCTTTAACGTTCTTAATTGTTAGTTCCTAGTGTTATGCGGCAATAGATAGATTGTAGCAAGCTTCCGGTTAGTAGATTAAGGCGATGTAAGCGCCCTAAGCTTATTATTTAACGTACTTCTGCTTTGCGTTTATTAGCAGGATTACATTAAGCTTGCTACTTTGCCCTTTTATTAGAGGGAGATAGCTACATTAGCCGCTATTATAATAATACCTCCGTTAAAGGTAAGGGGTTATTCTCTATTAGAATTGCTTTGGCTTTGCCACAAAGGCCGCAGCGGTTAGTTGCTTTTCTTCCTTTTCAGAGAACTCCTTATCTAATAGCCCTAATATATTATTAGTTTACATGCCTATGCATACAAACTCAATGCTTTCCTTCTTCGTTACTAGCAGGCATGGATTGTATGTAAAGGTCTCTATCTAGAGCTTCTCTCTATAATGCCTGTGGTATATGACCTACTAATGCGTTCTAGCCTCCGCGATACTATAGAGAGGCTTAATTACCCTCATAATCGTTCCATTAGGGTATTAGTCGCGGATCTGGATTAGGAGCCTAGCGAGGATTGTCCTATTTAATAGGGTTTATAATTAAATATAAGCTTGCGTGATATTACAAATCCACAAGACAAGGTCTTTCTTTATCAGCGAGGGAGCTATTATAAGGATAAGGCATTAACTAGCCCATTAGATTATCAGGGCTTATATTAGGATATCTTATTTCGCCTTATCGCCAAAGCCTTAGATAACAAGCCGTGATTTCTTATATAGCTAGCCTGTCTTCCCTTTTACCTTATTAATAATGTAGGAGTTAAAGATCCTCACACCGCCATGCTCTTTCTTGTTAAAGGTTGTGAATTTAAACACGCCTTAGTCAATTAAGGCATTAATTTCAGCCTTAGTGGAGAGCTTAAAGGGCTCTCCTAGGGTTATAATAATGCCTTCCTTGCGTAATTAGATTACGAGGTTAAGGTTAGCTTCCTCCTTCGCTAATATAAACACATTAGTCTTATTAATAATTACTAGGGGTTCTTACAGGGTCTGCCTAGCCTTCTCTTTAGCGGGATCTCCGGGACCTTACCTGCTAGTTTATCTTAAGCCTCTTACCCTTCTTCCTTAGGCAGCTGTTCTTAAGGCATTAGGACTTCTCTATTAGGATTTGCGTAATAGGGCCTAATAGAGGTTAACTAGAAGGTTTTTTAGGCCTTGTAGGAGATTAAGCGTGTAGGTCTCTCTATTAATAGAGAGGAGGTTATACAGGCCTTACTAACCGTTGCCTTCGCGCCACACTCAGACTAGTAATCTAAGTGGGAGGTTAAGGGTCTTCGCTATATCTAGGCTATTCCTTATAGCAAGGGCTTTGTTAACTTTCCGGATAGCATGTAAGCATTTAATCTCCTTTATTGCCTTCTGCACAGTAATGACATGTTATGAGATATCTAGTAATAGAGGGGATTTGCTAGTTATACGTAGGTATACACTAAAGATAAGAAGAGTTAAAATAAGGCTATTTAGTCCTATAGTATTATTAAGGGCTTTTATAGCTATTTACAGGGCGACTGGCTTAGGGGTTATTAGGCATTCCTGCCGGATAATATTATAGGCCCTTTAGAGTGGCTTATAATATTATTTAACCTTTCTAATACTGTGGTGTGCCTTAATAGGAACCTCCTTAATAGAGATTAACATTAACGCCGCAAATTAATAGAACTCCTCACCGCGGAAGTTCGTGCTAGTATTAGTAATAATCCAATCTAGAGGCCCTTAGTATATATTAATCTAGCACACCCTAAGAGCTTCCTATATTAATTTAGCCAAGATATCTTTAAGGAATCTTGCCGCATTAAAAGCCATAGCTACGTTAATAGTATAAAGGGTTAGGCGGTTACCGTTAAGGTATATAATATCTACTATTACTTTAAAGTTAAAGGCATATTTGTCCTTAAGGGTAAACTTGAAGTAATAGGGGCTATTTACGTTTATTTAGCATTAGTGGCAAACCCTTATCACTGCTTTAATAGCATTAATCTTAATCTTGTGCCCTAAGTTACACAGGAGATTGTAAAGCTAGTAAACTAATAGATAACTAAATTAGCAATGCAAGCGCTGCAATTTGACTTCGGTTAGGTGATTCTATGCTATTAACGCCTCGTTCTACATTAACAGCATCTACGCGTGCCCCTATTTACGTACTAGGGGACTTTAATGCTTCCTTACTGCAAGATATTCTTAGTAGTAATGAAATTAATCTTCAGTTAGCCTATATTATTAAGGCATAGCAAGAAAGGGGTGTTTATAGGTATTACATAGAACGTAATCTTGCTAAAGGGAGTGGGCACATTAGCTATTCTAAGCGAGATAATTAGCGTGCCTTCTCTAAACCTAATAACCGCTTCCCTAGCTCTTGCTTTATCAAGTTAGATCCTTGGCATCATTTGTTACAATGCAATAAATTGCAAACGGCCTGCCATTAAATACTAGGCTACCCTAGTATCCAGCATAATACCTTAGAAGACTTTGGATAAGTAGCGGTCTTTAAGCAGGAACATATAAGGAGGTTCATTAGCTATCCTTATATCAAAAGGGCTCTTTCCGCTTAATCTATGCATTGTTGCCTGGTTAGTGAGAATCTTAACCGTTCTTTAGCTATTAAGCGTTATGCTATAGGTAAAGAAGCTTGTGGGCACTAATCCATCCTTCCCTTCGGTTTTGTTATCAAATCTAAGGCTTGCTATATATTAAGCGACCTTGTTATCTTTGGAGGGTTAAGAAGAAGGGTCTAGACTAGGGCTTCCTTTATACTATACGAGGAATAAGTCATATAAAGCTTGCGAGGATAAAGAGGAGTTAACCATATAGTGGTTCTTAAACCACTAGTATGCCTTCTTCTATTCCTCCTTAGAGTGCTTTATTAACTAACATCCCTCTTTACTATATACATAGCACTTCCTTAAACAGGGGGGGGTCCCTATGTTCCTTTATGCCTTTAGGGAGGGTATTATAACTCTTTGCCTTTACTATTATACCTCCTATTAGTCTAGAATTAGTCTAGGGTTTTAGCATTAGTAGGAAATTAATGTTAGCTACTAGATTCTTCTATAATAAGACAAATAGTTATCCGTACCTATTTACAGAACTATTAGAGGCTATTAGGAGGGTTAGTAATGTAGCTCCTACACTCTAGGATTCTGTTGCAGGCGTTCATAATCTGGTTCTAGAGGGCTTGTTTAGATTAACCCATATTAGGTACAGCCTGTTATAAGATAAAGAGCTTTTTTACGAGTTTATTAAAGCATTTTATCTTTAATTTATCTTAGTTCTTGCTAATAATCTTCTAGAGTGTGGTTTAGTGCTACTTAAGAAAATATCTCTATCTTGTATCTTTAGTCTTAAACCTCTTTTTTATCTGTGTAACTAGAGTTAGTAGGTCTTAAGGGTTCTCTAGTTTTAAGAGGTAATCTAAGTAAAATTAGAGGGCTTTCCCTTTAAGTATAACCTTAAATACATAGCCTAATTACTCTTATTTAATATCTAATATCTTATACTTCCTCTTAAAGGTTTATAGCTTTAACTCAAAGACATCATAGTTGTTAGCACTATATTGCTATTCTAATATGTATATCTTTGTAAGATTAACAATCTGCTTCGCTGTGGGCCGTGAGAGTGTGAGTAAATTGTTAATAAAAGCCACTCTCTATTAGGCAGGAGGGAGTGCAGTCTATAGTTATTAAGCTACTGTATAGGTTTAAGGCTATAGGGGAGGTATGTGTTAACAGGTACCTCCCACAGGGAAGTTATACCCGTTATTATGTAATTACCTTAATAGGGTAACGCTTAGTAGGCTTTAATAAAGGGAATAAGAGGTCTTTAATCCATGACGCTCTTAAATGTCTCCTTTATTAAGAAGATTGTTTAAGAAGTTATTATTATTCTAAAGTTTCCTTTAGAATTCTATATACCTCTTTCTTATATCTTTAACTTTCTCTTAGGACTAAAAAACGGAATTTATTTTAGTTAAGGACTTCTTAAAGGTTAATTAGTACCTTCGTTAATTGGCTGATTGTTATGTACACCCTGTTATTTATGAGATAATCCCTTAGGTGCTTTGCTACTAGGATTAGTATTTTAAGAAATATCTCTTCTCTCTATTAATTAAAGTCCTAAGTAAACTCTGTAAATAGTGTTCTTCCTGTTACTTTTCTTGCTTTATAATCTGTAACTCTAGTAAGGAGATAGGCTATAAGTTCCTTAGGTGTGTTACTTTTCTTAATATTAAACTCTTTAACCTTATAGAATAACTCTTCTATAATATATTTATATAAGGTTTAGGGGATATATAGAAGGGGAGGATGTTTGCTCTATCTCCTTAATGCCTTTTAGCAGCTTCTGTAAAGTCTTCTCCTACTTAAGAGCCTTCTTAGCTTATAGGGGCTTATGTTTGTTCTTTTATGTTAACTATTATAATATATAGGCTTTAGAGGGGAAAGAAATAGGGAAAAGTGTGTGTTTTTTAGGTAGGGGAGGATAGCAATAACTTCTACTATTATAGGGAGGTTTTATAAAGGATTGCGAGGCTTAGCAGTTAACTTCTTATGTAATAGAATGCACTAAGGAGAAGAATAATAGGATAGACCTAGCTACTAGAGTTAAACTCTTCTTTAAGGTTTAGGCTTCTATTTATTATTAGCTACTCTTACTAAAGAATAAAAGGGACTAAGATAAACTTCTTCCTTAGTATAATCACGGATCTTATAATAATTAGGTTGCTCTTACTAAAAAACAAAAGGGGCCTAACCACACTACTTCTAAGAAAGCCTCTTCTATATAAACCTTACTAATCTACAGTATTCGCGTGCGTTTAAAAGTGGTTACTTATGAAGTTAACCACTGATCAGTGTTAGTTACGTAGGGTCATAATGTGTAAGCTTTAAGAATAGTATTATTATTAATTATCTATTCTAAGCTAGCGAAGAAAGAGGGAAAAGAGAGGTTAAAAAAGTGAGGGCACTCTTGTGAGGTGAAAAACGGGCAGCTGTGTGTGTGGGTCACGTGGTGCAAGCCCTGCCCTATCACAGTGCCTAACTGTGGATCGGAAAGTGGGGTCGCGCGGGCCGACCTTCTTCCGGCCACAATAGCGGCTGCCAAGCGCGATTGATATCATGCTTGTTCTAACAATAATAACTAAGGAAGTTTATTCACTTAACATTAGTTATCCACACGGCTAGTCGCAGCTGTTAACAACTGCAATGTAACTATTAACGGTCACCACACACCATTGACAGCTGCAGTGCAGCTGTTAGGCTTGCAATGCAAGCAAGTAACAACAAGGTCCTTGAACTAGAAAGGGCTAAAAAATAGGTCTTATTTTTTATAGTTGCCTTTTCTTATGCTAGCCTTACTCGTATAGTCTTTATTAAAGTAAATACTAAAAGGTTAACTACTAATTAGTGTTAGGAACACAAGGGGCCTGCACAGGCGAATGATATCATGCTTATTCCCACACTGACTCTCCCGGAACTTTGTATTTTCGCGACGAATAAGCGCCGTATCCCTTGCACTGCCGCGCCAAGGCGCCGGAGAATCCGTCCGTACTGGTCGGTCATCTATGCGCCTGTTTGTCGTTGCACTGCATACATGTATGTGCAGAGTTCCAGGGGCATGCATGCGACGTGCAGTTTGCCACCTGGAAGTCCCAGTCATCCAGGCAGGATTGATTGATTGATGGTGTGTCCGATGTCTGGGGCGTACAACCCGTCTACGGCCAAGCAACCGGTAGCGGGCCGACCCTAAAATAGACAGACTGGCAGCGTCCACGCCCTCAGTGGAGGCCATCTCAGGGGTTCAAACAGGAGGTACAGGTACCGGGGCCGGTGCCTACCTTGCCTACCTCAGGTCAAGTGACCATCTACCATCTACATGCATGTATCTGCCTGTTTTCCCTCAGCCCCTTGCTTTCTGCCTCGGAAGCTCGGAGGACAATCTATCTATCTATGTAGACAACTGACGACATTCTCTCCAAATTCTCCAAATTGCCGGCCCATCCTCCATTTTTTCTGTCGTTGGGTTTAGTTCTACAAAACAACACCTTGCCCCCCCCCCATCCCTGGCCGCTTTGCGTGTTTCAATATCCCATCTGTTCTGGGTATGCTGTACAAACTTCCCGTGGGGCCACACCAGACGCGCCTGGCACAATCCCAACAAGGCTGGTTGGTGCTCCCCACATCGTCGACAACAAGCAACAACGAACGACAACCTGCCAGCTGTCGTCGTTAGTCTCAGCCTGATTGCCCCTCGTGTGTATTTTGATTTTGATACCGACGCCTGCCCTTCGCTCCTTGTCCACGCAGCATCCACGCTGCCACCACATTGCGACGAATCGGCCTCGCACATTTTGGAGAGCCGAGCCTCGAAGCTCCACCAGTCCCTGCTGGTTCAATCCAGGACCCTGGCGCATGACGGGTTTTCCATGTTATATCAGCCAAGACTTGAGAGAGAGAAGAGGATCCGCATCAGAATCCTTCCATGTCAATGAGGCCGTGGGCTCGCCAGCTGCGAACACCATGGAGAACGAGCCACCATCCGTCGATGAGGGACGGTCGTCCAGGAGGGGCCGCTTCATGGGCAAGCTCTTTGGCAAAGAGAAGAAGTCACAGGACAATCCCGCCAGTTCGGCCTCGACCCTCGACGCTTTCCTCCATGGTTCGGCTGATAAGCTCGAAATAGCTCATGCACCACCACCCCCTCCGCCTTCGTCCCTTCCAAAGCTTGCGAAACTCGACACCACAATTTCCCGCTATCCGCAGGCTCTGGCGGTGAATCAGCAGGCGCAACAGAACCGACCCAAAGCGCCGGGCAAGATAGAATCGAGGTCGCCTAGGATCAGCCCTCGTCCAAATAAGAAAGGAACGACTGTCCGCTTTGCCGATTCATACCCAGAAGTCATTGGGGAGGGTGGCGACGAATCTGAGGTTCCTGTCATGGAAATTGGAAGAAGAAAAAGAGCCAGGCCGCCGGCGCCTCCTCAGCCGCCTGCGCATCGCTCACCTCTGCTCAACTCCTCGCGACACGCTGGCCCCCCCCCCTGTCCCACCAGCACCGTCTGGGTACTCAGGCGGTGGTCATGGGGGACCTGGTGACGACTTCGTACCAATACCCCTCTCCCGAACCCAGACTGGATACTCGTCCATCTATGAGCCAGAGGAAGAACGAAACACATCTCTTCTTAGACCTCCAGAGCCTGGCGAGCAGAGAGACGGCAACACGTTGGTCCCTGGACGGGCTGCATCCGCCAGATTTCTCGAGACGTCAGGGAGACGCGATGAACAAAGACGTTCTTTCATAGAAATCCACCAGGCGCAGATGCGCAAGGCAGAAGGCAAGGCATTCGCACAAGCCGCTAGAACGGCGAGCGTAGCGTCACTCCAGAAGTGGGAGGATGGTGCTCGACCGCCGGCATCGTATGTGGACGACTCTCCCAACCCGCCACGCCACGCTCCTCCATCTCCAGACGCGCAGAAGATGCCGTCGGCGTTGGAATACAGTCCGGCTGCTTCAATAGCTTCTACTGCTTCCAGCACCTATCCGCCATCAAACCCATCTCAAACCAATCTTCCCATCCGACAGCCCAGTGCAGCGTCTCAAAATGGGCCATCGCATCCCACGGCTGCACGATCTGCATCAGTCAGGCTATATGATGCAGTCGATACTGCCAGAGACGACGCTCTCAATGCCTTTGTCTTGGGAACAAGACACCTCTTTGAGCTCTTCCGATTACATGCCGAAACAATTCGACCCCTATCAACGTGCCCGCCAAAGCAATGTGCACGGGCGGCCTTGTGGTGGTTCATAAAGGGCAGGATGGGGCTAGAACTCGCCATACGAGAGCGGCCAAGCTCTCCCCAATCGCAAATGCAGAATCAACTGGACAGACAACAGGCCTACTCGAATCTGTCCAAGGGTTACTGGCTCTGTCAGGAGGCGATTCCCGAAATCATGGATTCTCAGAGACTACCACCAGATGCAGAAGTCACCGGGGTAGCGCAAAGTATCATATCAGCACTACGA
Organism: Epichloe glyceriae; assembly: GCA_023658535.1. Classification (NCBI taxonomy): domain Eukaryota; kingdom Fungi; phylum Ascomycota; class Sordariomycetes; order Hypocreales; family Clavicipitaceae; genus Epichloe; species Epichloe glyceriae. The sequence goes on along the minus strand of CP098289.1, from coordinate 5,288,202 downwards.
AAGCTATCTCAATCCATGAAACGAAATGGATTTCTACCTCCACAAGAACCATTTCTCCCCAGACCATGGACAAATCAATATGGCTAGAGTATCCCGCTCTTAGCCAGGACATGATTGCTCTCTTGTCTGGCAACTGGGGCTCGGGCTTGACAGCAATGCAGCACCCCATGTCCACGCTTCAACTCCTCGATGCCTTCCCTGTCAGTGACACCGCGGAAAACTTTAGCTATGGTCGCGTCATGGCAGACGCATTCCTGGCCGAGCAAGGACGAGATTCGCAAAGGATATTTTTTGCCTTGCATCCTATCCATGATTCGGCCACAAAGAGCACGGGCCTTGTCTTCGTCATCGCCAGCCAAAACGGCGTCGTACAGTTGGCAATTCAGGAGAACAAGAATGCGGGACCAGTGTGGGACGATGTCCGCTGGCAGAACAAAACTTGCGCTCTGGAGGTTCGATTGCCACGAGGTTTCCTATTGGTCCTTCAGTTGAACCAAAATGACTACCGAATGCTGTGGAATATGTACGATTTCAGTACCAAGGTGCGAACCATGTTACACCCACGGAGTGACGAAATGGTCGTCTTCCGAAACAATCTGCGATCCTTCCAATATCTTGATGCGGATCCGCAGTCGCGCGTTTTCCCCAAAGACTCTGTACATCAATGCGATGTGGCATTATTCGAGAAAATTTACAAAGAAAACGGGCCGGCCGGGCCACGAAGCTGGCACTGCGGCTTCCGCATTGCTGTCGTGACGGGTCCCCGGACGAGAACTCTGAGTGGCGTTCAGCACAGCTTCCCGCCTCCCATGCCAGTCCAATTTGGATTTTTTCAGAGCCGAGGAGATGCTCCAGCGCTATCCCTCAAGTATGTCAGTGGTCGACAAAGGGGTCGGATGGTGCTGATGTTCAGCGAAGAAGAGGAAAGAGTCAAATTCCACTCCCTCCTGACGGGCACCGCGCTGAACCACGACGAGAGAATCTTTTCAGACGCCCCCCTCAGGAGCTTTATGATTTCACAAAGTATCCGCGAACCCACGGGCGTCATGCCTTTCAGTCGGATTCCTTGGAAAGTCGCCCGCATTGTGAATGATGAGTTCAGTTCCGAGGGAGACGTACCGCCCACTGTTCTCGCCGACAAGCTCAAGATCGTACTCGAATATCAGAATGGAACCATCGCAGACAGAGTGAACGTCGCGCCCGGCGAGCTGCGGATGCGTCTCGAGGTAGCGAATGCGAAGCTGTTGCGAATCTTGCGACAGCCACAGCAAGATGCAACCATTTCGGTTTCCGAAGCGCAGGTACCCAAAGAGCTACCAGCAAATCTATCCGACGCCCTGCAACTGCTCAAGGCGAATCAAACCATCCGCACCTACGAATTCGACAACTTGAAGGATCTCCATAACTTCCAAGCAGCGTTGACCGGGTTTGAAGTCATTTTCGATGCCCTTGCGGCCACTTTTGCCATATCCAGACGGCGTATGGTGCTGCCCATTCATAAAAAAGTGGGAGGCCGGATACACACGAATTCAAGTCGTCAGACTGGAAGATAAACAGCTCCAGCTGCTAGCCTTCTTCGAAGACTTTCAGCATGGACATTGCATGAACTTCGTGCTGAAAGGTACCGATGTTTACGAAACCTTTCAGAGAGGAAGCAAGGCTGGGATCAGGTTTGTCGATGCCAAATTTCCCTTGCCGCGGCTTCCGGCGGATAAGGATGGAGACTACGATGACATGGCGTTTGTATGTCTTGATCTCCCAGATCTTCCTGGCGAGCACGATGACATTTGTATCATGTTTGAAAACGAAGCCGGTAAGCAGAGAGAGGGGAGGTTCTTGGGGAGTGAATGCCTGCTAACCCTGATGATAGACCGGGATCATCTACTTGATTGCCTTCCAGCCCCAGCCAAGGGGTCATCGAGAATTTCATCTCGCCTAGCAAGGTGAGAGAGAGGACTCGAAGAGAGTGCCGACGGGACCACGGCGTCGCGGAACGGCGCGGAAAATGGGCTCAATGAATATTAGTCCCGAGAGATGTGATGGCGTGAAAAGAGGGGAACGGAATCGAACCGGCAGCATAGGAGAGGGACATGCAAGACGGGCTGCGAGTATTTATTTGTACAAGCATTCTTGGAAGACAGCTTTGGTGGCTCCATGTCATCACTGATGCATTGGCCCGTTGCCATGCTCGTTTGGGGGGGGCATGAAGGGCGAACAGGCGTTGAGGCGGAGCATTTGAACAGCATCAGCTATCACTTGAATTCAACACACGATTCTCTTCTCACTCCGGGCCAGGTTGTGATGACGAGGGCAATCGAAACAAGCCAGTGACTTCCTGGTTGGCTGGCAATAGTGGCCAGTCCCTGCCAGTCAACCAGGTCAACCAGTGTCCACCCTCCCCGAAAACCCGGCTAGCCAGTCGAGGGCCAGTCGAGGGCCAGTCGAGGGGCAAATGCCCGACACCTTCATGGCACCACCGGGTTATAGGAAGGAGGACCAGACGGCTTCAGCCTTCCACGCAATGCAACCAGACGCCACGGCTGTATGCGCTTGGTTGTTCTGTTTCTGTGGGAATCCTTTTCACTGATCATCTTCCTCGTCCACTTTACTTTCCTCTCTTCGTCTTGTCCCATCTGCTTTTTTCTCCCCAGTCCATCGTGCCATCTGTTCTCGGAGAAGGCCAATCCTGTGACAACCCGTGGTTTCTATCCAATCTGGTCTGTGTCGTCTGTGTCGTCTGTGTCGTCTGTGTCGTCTGTGTCGTCTGTGTCGTCTGTGTCGTCTGTGTCGTCTGTGTCGTCATGGTCCTGAACGGACTTGGCGGGTTGGTCTCGGTGCCTGGCCGACGTCGCGCATCGACTGCTGCCAGTGAGTTCCTTCCTGTTTGTTCCATGGCACTTTTTTCCCTCTTGTCGCTTGTCGAGTCTCTCTCTCCCCTCCCTCCGTCATTCCCCTCCCCCACCTCGAATCTCCCTCCCCCCTTCCCCCCGCGCCTGCCCACCAGCCCTGTCTTCGTGTGTTGTTGATGTTATTTGTTATTTGACGCTTGCAACGCATGAGAAGCACCAATCCTTTTCTCATCTCCATTCGCTTCCCCACGCTTATTCTCTTGGCTTTTGCCTGCATAACTTTCTTCGTGGACTACCATGTTGTCTAACTGGTTTGCGCAACCCGAAGGCAGCGCCCACTCCTCGGCCGATGAGGGGAGGGGTTCCGGCGAAACCGATGAAGATACTCAGGTCATGGAGCCCGATCAGGGCAATGGTAGGTTTTCTCCGATCGCGGCACAAGATGCCTTTTTGAACCATGTGGCAACATGCGCCCAACTTCCTGTTCCTGGATGAGTTGGCTGATACACCATGTTTGTTGTGTCACAGTACTCTCTCACATCATCTCCCAGCTGCGGCCGGGTGCAGACCTCAGTCGCGTCGTGTTGCCAACATTCATCCTCGAACCCCGAAGCATGCTGGAGAGAATAACAAAGTACGTCCCTCGCCATCTCAGGATAAGTAGTTGTTGCTGCGACGATTCTTCATCCGCCTTCAAGTCGCCTTGTTGCTAACGATCACGACCCGGGTAGCTTCATGTGTCACCCCGAAATGCTCCTCCATATCCCTGGCATCGAAGACCCTGTCGAGCGTTTCGTTTCCGTCGTCAAGTTCTATCTCAGTGGATGGCATATCCGACCTCCGTTAGTGGGACCTAGCCACCCCAACTCCCCTCACAATGGTGCAAGACGCTCAGTATCGCTAATGTGCTGGTCAGAGGTGTTAAGAAACCGCTGAACCCGATTCTCGGCGAAATTTTCTCCTGTTACTGGAACCTCGACGCCGTCAAGAGAGCTTACTACATTTCCGAACAGACATCTCACCATCCGCCCAAGTCGAGCTATTTTTTACATGGCGCCTGACTATCATATCCGAATCGACGGCACATTGAAACCCAGGAGTAGGTTCCTTGGCAACTCGGCCGCTAGTCTCATGGAGGGTGTCGCCTATCTCAGCTTATTGAATCGAGGCAAGAATAAGGACATTGGCGAACAATAGTAAGGGCGCGATGGCACCATTTTGGGGACATCTGACCCGCCAGCTGACCAGGTACTCTAGCATCCTGACACAACCGAACATGTATGCTCGGGGCATTCTATTCGGCAAAATGAAGTACGAACTCGGCGACCACAGCTTTGTCCGATGCCCGGAGCTGGACTTGACCGCAGACATTGATTTCAAAACTAAGGGATGGGTGAGCGGCACATATAACGCCATTGGTGGAGTCATTAAGAGAGAGAGCACCGGCGAAATATTGTACGAATTGTCGGGTCTCTGGAGTGAAGAAATGTGCATCAAGGATGTCAAGGTGAGTCATGAATTTCCAGACTCGCGTCTATAAGAGGATTATTCTGACTCTTAGCCACAAGACCGGGCACAAGGATGTTTTCTTCAATGCAACAACGTCCAGGCCGAGCGCCCCCCCCCCAGGTTCGACCGCTAGATGAGCAGGGAGAGCGAGAGTCGCAGAAGCTCTGGCTGTCCACGGCAAAAGCGGTGAAGGAGAGGAACCACGAGGTTGCGACTGACGAGAAGACCAAAATTGAGGATCGACAAAGGGAGGAGGCCGCGAAAAGGGCTCAAGACGATATCGAATGGCACCCTCGGCTGTTCCGACGAGTGAAGAGCAGCGATGGTGTTGGAGAAGATCTTGAATGGATTATTCAAGCTCGAGTGTAAGTTCTTCTACCGTTATGATCTCTTCACACCAGAGCGTGAGCTGATGCTAGTCAAACAGCGACCCTCATGCAACACCCAAAGAACAGACCGAACAGTTCCTTTCCATCTACCCGGTGGTTGATGGCCAAAAGCTAGACGGCGATCTAGTCATTCCTTCAAGGAAGGAGACCAGCCCACAAGAAGCACAGGCTGAACCAGAAGGCACTCTTATCGAAATCGGTGGCAACGACGCTCCGGCATCCGCTGCGACACCCGCTCCAGCACCAGTTCCTTCTCCGGCACCTTCCCCGGCAACTGCGGAAACGAAAAAGCAACCAGACGAAATTGAGAATTTGCTCAAGTCTACAGGCAAACCGGCCGAGGGCGGCCCTTTGCTTGATTTTGCCGAAGAAATGAAGAAGGATTTGCCCAACGCCGAACAGAAGCCTTAGAAAGCGGAATGTCTATCATTTGCCTCTTGCTCGTCTACTCTCTGCCGCTGTCGATACCCAACATGGGTCAGGCGTTGTTGGTCGGTTGGTTGATTTAGTCTACAAATTATATAAAAACCTGCGGATGTGATTGGTGGGGCATTCAGGCAGCTCATTTGGATATCGGAGCTGGGCACATAGTCACCATTGACACAAAGGGGCATCGTATATCACCTTTGTCATTATTGCAGCCACATGGATGAATTATTCATCGCAATAGCTTCAACACTTGGCACCTGCCTGCCCTTTTGGTAGACGGCTTCCCGGGGAAGCATGAATCGATGATGAAGAAGCGTGAACAACAGAGGATCGTCAGCGCGATATCAAATGAGAATGAATGACCCTGGAATATAAAGTCCGTCCATTTTTTTTTCAACGCCGTTCTTTGCAAGTAGATTACAGATTCCATGCATCCAACCGAAGTTCCGTGAAAGCCCTTTCTGCACAAGTACAGCTTGACATGCAATGTCGGAATTACCAATCCCAATGTAAAGGTAAAGCAAGCAGGAAATCATCTTCTCTTGGACGCCTCAGGTGAAGGCGACCGACTCACGCTCCTCTCATCCCGTCCCCTCAGCTTCAACCACTTCTTGGTGCTGAGCGTCAAGTCGCGATCCAGCTCCTCGCTCGGATTCTTTCGATGAATAAAGTTGCAGAATCCGCCGCGCACACAGCCCTCTCCAGAATTCAATCTACAACAAGCCTCGCGGAAGTCGGTGACGGGGCTGAGTTCGCAGTAGATGGGGCGGCCGGCGTACCAGCGGGAATTGAGTTCGTCGCAGGCCTTTTGAGCGGATTCTTCGTACTTGAAACGCGCGTAGACGTTGCCTATGAGGTCTGTTGCGGCACGTCAGCATGGGGAAGCCGAACCCAAACCCCAAACCCAAACCCAAACCCAAACCAAAGAAAGAAAACAGAGAGGATTTAGAAGCGATCCATCGAGATTTTCTGTTCATTAGAAGAAAACATACGATCGTTGTTGTTGTCGCAAACAACTAATTCTTCGAGTTCGCCGTACTTGCACAGCTCACACCATATATCTTCGTAGAAGGCGTCAAAGTGATTCTGTAGCTGGGAGGGGTTCATGCGGTTCTTGGGATCGTACGCCGGGTTCTGGTATAGGTTTGGCATGAGGATGGTCTGCGAGTAGGACGGCTTGACGTGTTTGCGGGAGCAGCGGTCTCCGTGGCGGCAGGCGCCGATTTTCTGGGTGAATGAAGCAATTGGTTGGTTTTGTTTTGTTATGTTTTGGGAAAGGGTGGGGAGAAGACTTACGAAGTAGAATGAGCAGTTGACTTTGTCGAGCTCGGTGCCGAAGATGGATGCTAGAAAGTTGGCCATATTGGCGAGGGTATATTTCTTTGGGGGGGGCGTTGGGAGAGGATGAAGTCAGTGGTGAAGTTGCATGGGGAACCGCGAATGCGATGCGGTGGGGATGAGGGTTGTAGCTTGATAGGTGGATTTGGGGTAGCAGAATGGGTCTGAGTCACGTGAGTGGCTGGCTCAGAAGTTGTTTGCCGGATGGGTTCTGTGGCTCGTGCTAGACATAAGGTCCACTCGACCCCGGCTTTGTCGGTGCGACCTCATCTGAATCAATTACACGGGTTTCCCTTAATTTTTTCCGTCCATCTGAACATTCGACAACTCTGTTCCCCTCCTCCGTTGGCCATCGCAAGGGGGCCGTCCTCCGAACAACACTGGCTTGGGTTTTGTGGCATCGTAGAAATCATGCTCTGGCTCAGACCCTGATTTCTATCCCCGACTTGTCGAATACACCGATTTGCGCACACCCGCGTTTTCCGAAACAACTCCCCAGAGACTACTTCCCTCATCGCATCCGACGAACCTCCAAATCGCAATGGATCAATCAGACATCCCCGCGCTCCTGGCGCGGTTGTCCAGCGACGAAGATGTCGCGCGCAAAATGGCAGTCTTCAAGCTGCAGACGTCCATCAACGATCCCGCTTTTGCCGACGTATTCATATCATCGGGCGGCCTCGTCGTCTTGCGAGGCCTGATTATGTCATCAGGAGGAAATACACTCGCCTACTCTCTACAAAGTCTGACGCGATTGCTCGAGGTGGACATGGGGTGGGACGTCTTCGAGGGTCCATCAGCGAGTGCATTTGTGGAACGCATCGCCGAACTCATCGTCATCAACCCCTTGGTTAATATCCTCCGGGGAGCCATGTCCATACTTGTTGCTCTCGTCAGTCATTCTCAGTCGAGCCAGCCTGAGAGTCCACTTGGTCCATCGCCCGGGTCCTTTGGGTTCCGCGCCCTCAAGCCCGCCGTGGCTGTCTATCCGCAATTCTTTGAGCTGGTCATTCAGCAGTTGCAGAGCGCCGATCATGCGCTGTGCGCCAATGCGCTCATGCTGATCAATTCCCTTATACGTGATGCCATCTCCAACAGCTCTACAGACTCTTCTGCGAATGAACGTGCCGCGGCCGGTGCTGGAGCTGGCGAGGACTGGGAAAAACTCGTCAAGCGCCTGCAAGACTTGGGCCTGATCAAGGCCGTGTACCGATTGATGCAGAGCTCTTCAATACAAGATTTGGCGCATCCTGCACTCGAATTCCAGTCTCTCACCAAACTGCTGCTGAGGAAGTGGCGAGAGGTCAGGGTCGACTTGGAACGGCAAGAACACCGACGAGCACTGAAAGGAATACACCTGGCTAGTGCACCGGGGGAGGGGTGTGAATGGGGATTTATCCGTAGATGATGCTTCAGAGGGGAGCAAGAAGGACGGCGCTCGAAGACACAACCCCGAGAAATGGAGGAGACTTGGGTTCGAGTCGGAGAGTCCTGCGCATGAGTTTGACCAAACGGGTTACTTGGGTGTCATGGACTTGACAGATTTTGTACGGAAACATGAAGATGGGTTTCAAAAGCTGCTGCTCGAGCAAGCTGCCAAGCCGGCTCGGGAGAGATGTCCCATTGCGAGGGCCAGCTTAGCTGTGACGATGATTCTATACGAGCATTTTGAGGTCGACGGAGTGGAGCTCGAGGACACCAAGGGGCATCAGGGGCATCAGGGGCTTGAGGTTAAGGACCACGATGGGCTCTTTCGACCCTTGATTCTCCAGTGGTCCCGTCTGCACATGGCGGGCTTGTTGGGCTTCTTCCGGATCTGGAAAGCAACCGGCGCCGAGTTGGAGGACTTTGACAAGGTGGCCGAGCTTGTTCGTATCCTTGTCGAGCAAGTTGTTGGCCGCGCTCCTCGAACGAAGGGCATTCTTGAGACAGAGGACGACATTCTCGAGTTCGACATTGCCCAGCTGCACGAACTACAGATGGAGCTTCTGGAACTCTCCTTTGACGACACATGGGGGCAGCATCTATACCAAGTGCGTGAGACTCTCAATCAGGAAGCGTTACAGTTCGTCAAGGAGCAGCGAGTGCGGTGTCTTCTCCAAGGGTCCTGGTTTTGCAAGCCGGCGCCGCTCAAGAGGAATCACGACGAGGATGAAGCACGGAAGCAAAAGCGATCATGGCGATTTGCCAAGCTCTCTCACAACCGGCGCTATCTGCATTACGCAGACTTTGAGCACCAGATGACGCAAGACCCGGGTCTGGACGCCTTGACCAACAAAGTCGACTTGGGCACCGTCAGCTCCGTGGGCTCCAACGTATCTGCTGCCGAAGACAGAAAGAGCAATGCCAGCGGATCTACAGTTCAAAACCTGACGGGCCATTCCAAGACGACGACCAAAATCACCATTTATGCAGCCGAGACCAACAAACACGGCGAGACGGAAGAATATCCCATGTTGACATTGTGGCCAGTCAGTCCCAGCCTGGCATCGGAATGGCTGGATGGCCTGCTCATGCTGCTCAACCAAGCTCCAATCACTGCCGAGACAAGCAAGCTCATCAACTTGGTGAGCGATTATGGGCTCAGAATCCGGCTGCTCAACGTGAGAATGGACTCTGCGTTTGAAGGTCCACCCCCAGGTGCAGGCCTGGTGCCCAGTCGAGCGGGACTGGACGACGATTATTTCTTCGAATTGTAAATTTTGGCCTTGTTTTAAATTCATGCTGTCGATATTGTATTCCTTTTTTTTTGTACATTTCCTGATTCTCATATACCCCTCCATTAGTTCTATCTTGTGTTTGGAAAGGAAAATCATGAAGCGGGAGGATATTCCAATTTTATTTATTGGGTGAGGCGAAACATGCTGCCTATGTATGCATATGGAGTTTTCCGGCCTCGGCCATCTCGTTCCATTTCCCGCAACCGCCAATATTTGTATTTACTTGATGATCAGGCTAGCATTGACGAGAGGAGATGCGGTTGGCATACTGTTACGTTCATGTGCTCGGGCTTGCCGAGCAGAGACATGTGGAATGCCTGGGTGCCTGGTTGCCTGGTGGTTGGCGGACGACTTACGGTGGGTGTAGGAGATGACGAAATTCCGTGTGCTGTCCGTGCATGTTGCATTGCATGCCTTTTGCAGCCCGTCTCAATGCGATGTCCAGGCATCAACGAATCCTGTTTTGCTGGGCCGTTGGGAAGCGGTGACGGTGGATGATGGCTGATGCATGAGCATGATGCATGACAAGCCAAGTCGGGTGGGCCTGGTGGGTGGGTAAAACAGCTTCAGTCACTTTTAAGTCGGTGAAGCGAGCCCATTCTCTCTCTTCTTCTTCTCCTTGACTCTACGGAGTACTCTTGCTGTCTTTTCGCCTGTCCTCCACGCGTCGGGTGTTGGATGAGATGGTGCCGTTCGTGTGTGAATAGGACATTTCTCGCTGCGGGGAGGAAGAGTTGTTTGTATCTGACCATCATATTCAACTTCTAGGCGGGTGTTGCACGCTGACTAACCGAGACGCGGCGCCGGCGTTAATATCTTGCGATCAACTTGTGGATTTCCCTGACGCAGCCTTCACCAGTCACATTGCCGCAAATAATAAGGACGTCCATCACCAGATCCCCTATCGATTGCTCGCCCCCCCCCCTGGACAGATACCTAGATATCCAGATACAAGGGACTTGGTCGCTGGAATTTTTTTTCTTCTCTTACCACTCTCCAGCACGGATGCAACCACAGGAGTGAAACAACAACCTCTTCATCGAACTCTACTCCACCATCAGCATTTCGGTGCGTCTTTGCTTTGCGACACACACATTCTTCTCACCCGACCTGGACACTTGTTTGTTTCACGCCCGCTTCCCGCCCCCCCCCCAAATCTCATCTCATCTGCAATCCCTTGGTACGTATCATCGAGAGCCCCCTTGCTTCACAAAAAACGCACCGGTCGAGTCTTGCCTTATCAGCAGCCGTCAGCGCGCCCTTGTTCCCTTTGGAAAGAGTTTGATTTGAGCCCTTGACACCCTGCGATGGGCCTTGGGACAGCTTGTCCTCTTCCAACATTTCTCTCAGACGAGCGGAATTGAACTGACGATGAAGGGCTGGAGCTATGGCTGACTTTTCCTCTTCTACGATTAGCATCACACAAACGCTTCACGACCATCTTCAGTCTGAATTGATGCGAAATATTTCTTCAAGAGCACCACATTGTCGCAATGGCTCGTATTCAGATCCCCTCGACGCTCTGACGTCGCGTCTCAACTTCGGGGACCGCTTCTCAGGCTTCAGTTCTGGTCCTTTGTCCGGTCGGTTCTCCAACTTGCGACCCATCTCCGAGTTCCTCGACTTCAAGCGCCTGTCCAAGCCCGCCAACTTTAGTGACATGCAGTCTCGCGTCAACTACAACCTGAGCCATTACTCCAGCAACTATGCCGTTGTCTTTGCCATGCTGAGTCTGTATGCACTTCTCACCAACTGGCTCCTGCTCTTCGACATTATTCTCGTCATTGTTGGCATGTGGTTCATTGGACGCCTGGACGGGCGCGATCTCGAGATTGGTACCTTCCGCGCCACCTCGTCGCAGCTGTACACGGGTCTCCTGGTCATTGCCGTGCCATTGGGTCTGATTGCCTCGCCATTCTCGACCCTGCTCTGGCTGATCGGCGCTACTGGCGTGACCATTCTCGGTCACGCTTCATTTCTGGACAAGCCCATCGATGAGGCTTTTTTCAGGGAGGCGGTCTAGGTGGTCGGCCGCGAGCTCCCAAATTTGCGCCCCAATGGGGAAGACCATCGAGGCGCGGGCGGAGGAAAACAGACGGGGATGCTGCGCACTACAGCTCTTGGGGCAATGACCCCAGAGTCGAAGAGTTGGAAACGGAGGGTGAAGACACGGATACACAAGGCGTCGGGTTGGCTATGCGGCGTAACACGCGGTTCGTCAGCGATTCTCTTCATTTTACGGGTATAGACTTGGGTGATCGGAAAAGTGGCACATATCGCCGCCGGCAGTACAGCGATTCGGAAGAAGAGGATGGCGATTCTGATTCAAGTGAGAGTTATGGCGAAGAGGAAGACGACGAAGAGGAAGACGAAGACGACGACGACGACGACGACGACGGTTCGAGCGGATACTTGGCTCGCCTGAGTTCAGAGGAAAGAGAAGAGGTGTTGGTTCGATCGGCTTTGCAGCTCATCGGTCGAGCCCAGGCCATGGGCGAGACTGACGTACATCTCAACAAGCAAGAACTTGAAGCATACGGGCGATACTTGAAGCGTGTGAAAGAGGAAGAGGAAGAACGGGCGAGGCAGAGGAAGAAGCGCAATTCGGGCAGCGGAAGTGATAAGAAGAAGGCCAAGGAGCAGCGAATGGCTGTGCCCCTGACACAGCTGGCACCGACATCACGCAAGAAGAAATCATCTCTATCATCATCAGCAGAATTTCCTCCTCGACAGGATTCCCTGCCTCGACAGAGAGCAGCCAACGACCTGCCGCCTGATGGTCGTGACCGACAAGGATATCCGCCCATGGGCTATTTCCCACCACCTTCTGCGTCTCGCTCGCGGCCCCGAGCTGGTACATCAACATCACAAGGGCCATCTAGTCGGGCTCGTGAAGATTACGATTACGTTTCGCGGCCATCTTCTGCAAATCGACCACGCTCGTCGAGAGGATCTCCCGGGACGAGGCCTCGGCCACCAGCAGTCGATCTCACAACAACAGCCTGAACCCATTCCAGTTCCAGACAGCGGGTCCGCGCGCGCCTTATTTTCCTGGCGCTGCGGCCGCCTCTCGACGGCATGTGTCGGGCCCTCCAGAGATTGTGTACGAGCAGCACCGAGGAACGACGACTCCTGCTGCAGCTAGGAGCCGCCACGGATCCAGGCGGGCCAGCTACGACGAGTACACAAGCGAAGAAGGCAGTCCCACCAGCGAGGAGAGCACGAGTGATGATGGAGGCAACGGGGCGCAGATTCGGGATCCGGGTGGGAGAACGAGGGGCCGGGGAGGAGCGAAGCCATTATAGTCGAGGAGTCGCCTGAGCGGACAAAAAGCAAGAAGAAGTCGTCGTCGTCTCCTGTAAAACGAAAACAGATTGCGGGGAAGAAGAAGAAGAAGTGAGAGTGAGAGGGTTGGTCAAACTTGTGGCGCATTGATATTAGTATTTGTAATTTGGCAAACCTTGTGAACACAGTTGAAGGTGAATTGCAGCAAGTGAACACATCACGTCATACCAGGCAACATTGAAACCCGTACTTGGACCTCGCCAGCCTGCCGCATGTCGCGTAGCCTCCCCGAACGTTAGTTTATCGACAATAGTGCTACGCTTCTAGGACGTAATTGGGTGTATGGACGGCAAACAGCAAACAGCAAGCCCCCCTTCAGTACCAGGTGCATGTGACGCCGAAGAGAGGCAAAGGCAAGCAAAAAAGATATTCATCTAGTTGGCCGGCCTGGCTAGTTATTCGGTTCAACTGAGCCTGTATACTTCTTCTGCATCAGGCACATACTACACGCAGGTCGCTTGGTTGTCTCCAGTCCAGGGTTGGTTGAGAGTCTGAGACCGAGACTTAGTGAGACCAAACCAATTCACCGTCCTGCGATAAATGGATGGCGGTACTCGGTACACGCCGGGTCCTAGAGCATCAATGTGCTCTCTGGCGTGTTCAATGGCAATATCTTCGCTCTCTTTGCGCAAAATATCTCCCACTCGTCGTCAAACCATGTCTCTTTTGCTGTGGAGGAGTTGGAAGGAAAGTGACGCATAAAGGAAGCGGCCACAAGAACGACGGCTCGCAGCAGTTTATTGGCCCGTACTCCGTACAGTGAGTGGGTTGGTTGTAAGTGCCCCCCCCCCTGCCACCGAGAGCTACACCTCACCTCGCCTCACCTTGAAGCTTACGCCCGCATCATCCTTCCCGGGCAAATCGTCTTGTCCCCGGGCACAACAACTCGTCCAAAATGCCACGCACCAGATCCCCAGTCGCAGCACCACAGGGTCATCCAAAACAGCCACAGCCACGAAGCGCCTCATCAAAGAGATGGACACATGGCGCAAGGAGCAGCGCGAGGAAACGGGCATAGAGAGGCTGGGACCCGTCAGCGAAGGAGACCTGTTAACATGGGAGGCTGTCATCAACGGAAGGGGCGTCGGGGCAGGCTACGATGGTGAGTTGAACACCTTTTTCCCACGTCAACTTGTGTTGCGACAGAACGAAGAGCTCTTCGACATTGTTCCCCCCCCCCTTCCCCCCACAAGAAGCTTCTCGAGGTACCGAAGAGAAATAGGAGGAGCCAGGAGCTGACTTGTCTCGTGCCGCGCAGCGGGCAGATGGCTCATCTCCATTGCCATACCAAACGCGTACCCTCTCCAGGCGCCCAAGATGCGCTTCGTCACCCCCGTTGTGCACCCCAACGTTGGGCTGGCCAGCGGCGAAATATGCCTCGACCTGCTCAAGGACGCGTGGACGCCCGCGTACAGCGTGCTGGAGTGCGTGCGCGCGGTGCGCATGCTGCTGAGCTGTCCGGAGACGGACAGCCCGCTCAACGTGGATGTGGCGGCGTTGCTGAGGGGGGCGATGTCATTGGGACGAGGAAGTTGGTTGAGTGTTGGTGTGCGGATGAGGGGGGAGGTATGATGGTGCTTGATGGTGCTTGATGGGGCGGCGGGGATACATTTGATGAAAGTGGTCTTCATCTGCAGTTTATTCCATGTGTGTCAATTGTCAATTGTCAGTCGTCCCTGGGGTATGGCCGGCAGTAATGTGTCCAAAACATTACTAGAAACCAACCCGATGCGATGCGTTGGTTGGCCGTAACCAGTGACATGAGAAGAAAATGATCAGAATCGATGAGATATGCTAGCAACACATGAACTCCAGGTCCGGGTGTAGTCATGTCGACTACGTAAAGTACACCTCCATTCAAAATTGGCCGTGCTGGATGGGTGAGGTCCCCTTGACCTCCCTGTCACCTGCCACCAACTTGTCTTTTTTGTCCTTGAAGCCTCTTCAATGCGGCATGCCAATCATAAGAAAAAAAAGCAGAAGGGGCTACAGCATAACCCTCCCCTACGCGTTACCCTGCGCCAAACAGGCTCAGACGTCAACTCCTTCTCCCTTTTTTTTTGTTTTTTGCTATGAGAATTGAAATCGTCTCTTATTCATTATAATGGTAGATCTAGGTTCGAGTTAGTCATTCATTGCAATGCCAATTTCGCGCCGGTATGTTCTTACTCTGTAATTTGGAAGACCATATGGTTGCCACCCTAATCGCTTGGCCATCTTGGCAAATCCTCTGTCTCGATGAGATGATAGAATGGGAAGGGAGGGAACATGGCACCATCTCGGTGAACATCAGCCTTGACGAACAGGGCAGTGCCACCAACACCATCGAGTGGTACGGCCAAGTTTTGTCACCGCCATCCGTTGCCATGTAGGCCATCAGAGTGCGGTAGGTGGGCATCTCGGCATAACCCTCGAGCAGAATATCATCAGGGCCCATCTTGGAGGCCATCTGCAAGGCTACATCGCTGTCTTGCCAGCTGTTGAAGTCATAAGCCCGTTGGTCAATCTTCTTCTTTTCATCATTGTAGTATCTTTGGAAGCAATTGGGGACAATGATGTCTTTGTTATGCTTGGCAAGATCCTGAATCAACGTGGGCGGCGTTTCGATAATGTCAGAGTCCAACCACAGCACCCATGAGGTGGCGGGCCCCAAAGTGGTGAAGAGCAGGGAGTTACGAGCCTTGGCCATGACGGCGCGTCGGTTCTTTTGATTGGACATTTTGTGACGTTCCGTCTCATCTTGCGATGCAATCGCCGGGTCGAAGTCCTGGCGCAGAATAATGATGCTCTTGAAACGACCCTTGTCGGGTCCACGCTTCTGGGTCTTTTGGATCTGCTGCTGCAGGGCGGCCGTGGCGGCATTGCCCTCCTTGGTCTTGGGAAGAATGAAACCGAGTGTGATGAGTTCGTGAGGGTAGCTAAGGCGCGACAGGTTGTCCCAGTATTCCTGATAGAAGCGGGCCATCGGGGTCAGGATAAGAACGTGCTCCTGGTTCTCTATCGGATTCGGTGTGATGGTGACATTGTTGAGGTTGTAGCGAACGACAGGTGGCGGCGCCGTCTGCAGTCCCGATTTCGTGTTGGACTTCCTATAGGGCGAAGTCGGCGGCGACAGGTGATGCTGCGCAGTGACAGTTTTCGACCGAGCCGACGTGGCAGGACTTGAGGGAGAAATGAGAAAGAAGAGAATGAAGACGCAAAGAACGACGCCCAGAACGAGAGTACATGGGTTTGCCTTCTTGAGGCGGACTGACCCCATGGGTCGAGCCATGGAGTCTGCTGCTGATGGGATATTCTCAAAGGAAGGAGTGCCGTGCCGCCTCGATTCGATTCGATCCGATTCGCTATTTACGTGGCAGAGGCGAGTTGCGACGATGGCATGTGGTCAGATCGACATGCAAGGTGCAAAGTGGCATGAAGGGGACGAGCGAGTCGAGTCCGGTGCGACCGACCTGGATTGGCGGATTGGCGGATTGGCACACAATACAATCAAATGCGCACCGGCAAATGGAATTGGCAAGGGATGATGAGGACGCGTGCAAAACGGGGGGCGGTGGCGGCGGTTAACGTTGCCGGGATTAAGGGAGCAGCAATATTATTACTCCGTAGAGCGTGAATGAAGAAGGGGAAAAAACCAACCGGTGGATGAAGGTGGATGAACTGCAGAATCCACCCACGACAAGGTCGTTGTTGCTTGCGCCCTCTCAGCCTCGTCAAATCACCGGCCCGGGAGACCGTCTGTCTGTCTGCCCAGAGTCTCGCCCTTCATCTCTCACACTTCTGCCGCAGCTCAACCATCGACCACGTCTCTTGTCCCTTGACTCCGTCATCTAAAATGACCGACAACATGGATCGTGGCCTCGACGAGATCATCGCTGACAAGGTATGAAGCCCTCAAAACCATTCATTCCCTCGGCGTGCGCCCTGTCTGCCCAATTACCCGAACCACCCAAGCTAACCGTCCCTGCAGCGCAGCCATGGTCGTCCAAACCGTAGCGGCGGGCGAGATAACCGCCGTCGCGACCGAAATGATTATCCCCGAGACGGGGTAAGAAAGGTTTGTCCTCATAGTTTGCCTTCCATTGGCCACCTCTGACACCGGTTACTCCCTAGGTTGCACAATCCTCCTCTCCATGCGACTGTACAGCCAGCGGGCTGGTGGCCTGGCTTGCCTCTCAACTTGTCGACTCGATACACAGAGAGCCTTGACGATGCGGACAGTGCATTCTCCCTAGACGTGACGCTAACCAGCTCTTGCCCTCCCCCCAACAGTCAACCCGCGACGAACCTCGAAACTTGGATAGGTAAGTCGTTGGTCGTTGTTGGCCCACATGGACGCGCGGCGACTTTCCAGCTGATCAAGATCAAGCGAATGGGTTCATGATCGGTATGACGAGAGTGGTAAGGATTCGAGTCGCGACGCCTATCTGGACCTCGAACTCATAGACTTTTAGATTCTCGCCGAGCTCCAGCCCCTCGACGCCGTCGTCAGTCGCCATCAAAGTAAGCTCGTGCCAGGACGGGCAACTCCTAAAATAATCAGCTTGTGGATCCATTCTAAATCACCTTTGACAGCGAGACCGGATCGAAAATCCGCATCGATAATATTCACTACGACCTTACAGAGGAGGATCTGGACGTGAGCTCTCCTCAAACCAACCCTGATTGTAGCCCAGTCTGACATCAACGCAGGAACTTTTCTCGAGAATTGGCACTGTCACCAAGCTGAATCTGCGATACGATCGCGCAGGGCGATCCGAAGGCACTGCGTATGTCACGTATGAACGAAAGGAAGATGCTGAGGATGCTATTCGGCAATTCGACGGAGCCAACGCGAACGGTTTGTCCCCGCCGAAGACTGAATCTTTACACATAACACACCTCTGACTGATAACTTCAGGCCAGCCAATTCGTTTAACGTTTTTGCCATCTCGCAACCCATTCGATACTGCCGTCATGCCTGGGCGACCACTGTCAGAGCGAATTTCGAACCCTGGCAGTCGAGCTCCTCGCTCCACGTCTCCCCGGCGCAGAGGCGGAGATGATGACGTGACTCGTAAAGGCATCGATAGATATGTACCCGGTGAACGATCCAGAAGCCCCATGCCCCGTCGTCGAGGAGGGCGAGGGGAAGGACGACGTCCAGGTGCTCGGCGTGAAGAGGACGCGCAGGAAAGTGGCCGCGGGGGTCGTGGGGGTGCTCGAAGCAACCCTCGTGCCAAGAAGACGCAGGAGGAGCTCGACGCGGAGATGGCAGACTACTTTGGGGGTGGTAGCAACGATGCTGCTCCCGCAGCCGAGGCTCCTGTGAATGGTGCGGTTCCAGCTGCTGATGCTCCAGCCGCTGGAAATGACGACATTGACATGATTGAATAAGGACATCTATGTATCAATGTTTGGGGCAACACCTGGGGCCATCTTTCGGTTAAGCTTCAGTCATCTTGTGCATGAAACGGGTAGCAATGGCACGCGGGCTCACCATCAGTTCACGCGCTAGTATTTATAATGAATTGTAAGGATTCGGCTTTGTTTTTTGTTTTTTTTGGTTCAATTCGCTTTTACTGCAAGCCAATCTCATGGTTAAGCATGAGTAGATGCCGTGGAACTTGTACCATGTCGTGATGGGCTGCTCGTCGGTCACTAGTCCGTACATAGAATCCTTCCCTCTATTATTATTGCCGCACCACCTCATTATTCATCATGGTGGGTGGGGCAGCGTCGCACTGGATGAACGGAGGTACAATTGAAGCGTCATGTGACATCCCCAGCTTCCTACACGGCGTTGTTTCGATAAACATGTCTCCGTCGTGCCTCCACGCGATGCGCAAGCCACTACTGCTCGGCGCATCGCAGATGCTCTGTCAGGGGAACGGCCAGCGAGTCCATCTTCCTCATGGACCTAAATGCAGTGTCTCCCTCATCTGCCAAGGCCATGGCGTATATGTTTGAAAAGGCGATAAGTTGTTCAGGGGCATAGCTGGTGTGCATAGGTCTGTTGCGGAGGATGAGGTGCTGGGCGAGGAAAAGATGGCAGCTGGTACATGGCACAGGTTGTTTTTAGCAGATCCAAAGCGTGTCCTCTTTTTTTTACATCATAGTTATCGTCCCAGCATCTGCTAGGCCGCCGCCACCAGGAAATCCAAAGGTTCCTCCGGTTTTGGTCCCGGCATTACCTTTGGTCCCGGCATTACCGATATAAATTCTAGATCCGGGAACACTCAGCTTCGAATCATGATATGGATCGGCGCCGGGGTCTGGGCGGACAGACAAGTAGATGCCTTGTGTCGAAAGAGCTCCAAAATGGTCCGCAACAAGGTATCCCTTCTTCGAAGAATCGTACTCTTGCGCAGACTCTGGGTTCAGTGGGACTCCAAATACAACGCCGGTCGCGGAAGAAGCCACCGTCTCGGCCGATGCCATCGCGGGAACAAAAAACTGTATGTGCGCGCCAGGGGGCGCGAAACTAGAATTGCTCATGGTTCGCATGAACTTTTCCATCTCTTCTTCCTCCGATGAGGCGAAGTAGGTCTCTCGTGGATCAAGTGACAGTAGGCCTTTCTTGGGACCCCATCCGCCGCCGCCACTCACTACAGTATAGATGTTAGATGAAAAGCTTGCATTTCTTGATAAAAAAGTCTAGGAGGAAGAAAGAAGAGAAGGAAGGAAGGAAGGAAAGAACGTACAGACTTGGTAGAATCGACTACCGGCTTGGTGTTGCTGCTCAAGGTAGTAGGCACATGACTCAACGTCTGCTCGAGTCACAGCATTGCCCTGTAATATGGCCGAGGGATCAGGAGCATTCTCGGCACTCCATGAGCTCGTCTGGGACTTGTCCGGGGTGATCAATGCCCAGACGCCCATTGGTCCTGAGGTGGTCGCAGCTGTTCTCTGATGTGCAAACATGCTGTTGACGGCATCTTCCAGCTCCGTTGACGCCGGTATCGGCTTGCCTCCCGCTTCAATGCCCCGTACGATGTTTCCGAAGCTCTCCGTCAATTTACGAGCGCGAGTCACCGGAGATAATGGTGCCCAAAGTCCAAAGTCGGCAACTGATTGCGCCGGTTGATCAATCTCCACGTGAATATTCTGCCATTGCTTCTCGTTCGTCTGCTTCAGCATCGGGGTTCCTTGAGATAAATCATACCGACTCGTCAGGAGCGTGGAGGCCTTGTTGTTGAGGAACGTCGTCCGGGTGAGGGGAGAGTCTGAGTGGACAGCCCAACTTTGAATGTGAGCGCAGCTACCGAATCTTTCTCAAATTTCTCAACTGGCGGATCTGGTTGCCATAACTTGGGCAGTAACGAATCCAGGTCGCCTCGCAGGACCGATATGCCTGGCATGGAAGCGGGCTCGCCTAGTGCAGGAGCAATATTGTCCACGATAGCACATAATAGATGGAAGTCTTTGATGCTTTGCGAGGCTGATAGAAGATTGACCAACTCCGAATTGAAGTTGTGGTCATCTAATTGTTTGGCCAATTCTGGCGTGACTAGAACAACAGCCGCATTGTGTTTCTTTGGGTTTTCTAGTACGGCATTGCCGCGGAGCTTGCCTATGATTTCTTGGGGTTTGTCCTGTGGAAACAGTCAGTACCGTGACATGGAGACTTGATATTAATCGCTTCCCTTACGTTGGACGATAGATAGTAAGAGAACCTGGTTTGGTTCGGAGCTTTCAGTGTAGATAGCTGCCGCCTTGATACGACGTAGCGCCTGAGGGGGAGCTTCTCAAAATGCAACGAGGCGCACAGAGCACCATGCTGGCTGTGGCCTGCGACGCTGATTGCTGGGCCGTCTTTCCTGCTATGATAATTCATGAATCAATTTGAAGTTTCAATACAAGGTTGGGGCAAACTTAGGATAATTGATCTCATAGAGGGCTCGGGAGAGATCAAAGTAAAGATAGGTGATTCATGTCATATTAAGCCCAGGGGCCAGTACCAAGGTGAGTGTGGCTGACAATGTGGCTGAAGCTGTCTCAATCACCAATCCCGATGCACTGCCACATTTTTTTTGAACCCCTCCTCATCCCACCCTTCAGTTGACTCAAAATTTCGATCCAAGTTGTATTCGCGCCGAGACTCGGAAGTGAGTCACCAGTGCCTCTGAGCTTCCAGTCCAAATCTCCCTTGAGAAGACGTGGAAGCCCCTACATTTTGGGCTTCAGCAAAAGTCTTCAGCACGACGTTCAGACTCGCAATTCGAGCACTTCGGGTGCGGTCTGTTTCCCAGGAAGACCCTTGACTACAACTGCTCGTGCCGCCATGGCAAGCAACGTCACTCGAGGAGGCCCTGGTAAGACAATTGGTATGTACTGTTTCATATTTTAGGCATGAGACTGACCATGACATGATGTAGCTGGGCCGAGCGAAGCAGCTGAAGTAAGATTTGAATACCCCGCCACCGATCGAGACGAGCTCCAACAACACCAGACTCTAATGTGAAGCAGAATGTAGACCAGGCCGCACAGGCTACTGCGACCAATGATGATGGAACTCCCAAAGTGAAGTCAGAGAAGGACTGTAGGTTTTGCCTGTCTACTTTTACCGACCATCATCTAGCATGATCAACAAGAGAACGATGCTGATGGGTGGGTGCGCAAAGTGGAAAAGGAGCGGAGAAAGGCGGAAAAGGCTGCTAAGCTCGAGGCAAAGAAGGCAAAGGCTGCGCAAATGGCTGCGAACTCTGCCTCTAAAGAAAAGAAGGCCAGGGAGAAGAAGACGGAGGAAGTTGTTCCACCATACATCGAGGATACGCCCGTTGGCGAGAAGAAGCGCATTCGACCGTTCGAGGACCCGAATTTCAAGGCCTACGACCCCATTGCCGTGGAATCAGCCTGGTATGACTGGTGGCAAAGGAGGGCTTCTTCAAGCCCGAGTTCACCCCGAGGGCAAGGTCAAGGAAGCCGGTAGTTTCGTCATTGTTCACCCTCCTCCCAACGTCACCGGCTCTCTGCACATGGGTCATGCTCTCGGTGACTCGCTGCAAGATCTCATGATCCGATGGAATCGAATGAACGGAAAGACCACTCTATGGCTGCCCGGCTGCGACCACGCTGGTATTTCTACACAGAGCGTCGTCGAAAAGATGCTGTGGAGGAAGGAGAAGAAGACCAGACATGATCTCGGTAGAGAGAAGTTTGTGGAGACTGTTTGGGAGTGGAAGGAAGACTATCACCAGCGCATCAACAAGGCTCTCACACACATGGGTGGCTCTTTTGACTGGAGTCGAGAAGGTACTTCAATTGAGCAAGCAACATTATCAAAGAACATCATTTAACGTGCCTTCAGCTTTCACCATGGATGCCAACCTTTCTGCGGCTGTGGCCGAGACCTTTGTCCGACTTCACGAGGAAGGTATCATTTACAGGGCAAACCGACTTGTCAACTGGTGCACACACCTGAACACGGCCCTTTCTAATTTGGAAGTCGACAATAAAGAGCTCACGGGTCGAACTTTGCTTGATGTTCCAGGCTACGAGAAAAAAGGTTGAGTTCGGTGTCATTGTTCATTTCAAGTATCCCATCGAGGGATCAAGTGAGACCGTCGAGGTTGCCACCACTCGGATTGAGACAATGCTTGGCGACACTGGTATCGCTGTCCATCCCAACGATGCCCGCTACAAGCACCTCGTCGGCAAGAACGCTGTGCATCCTTTCATTCCTGACCGTAAGCTTCCCATCATTGCCGATGAGTATGTCGACATGGAGTTTGGAACTGGTGCTGTCAAGTTGACGCCCGCACACGATCCCAACGATTTCAACCTCGGCCAGAAGCATCACTTGGAATTTGTCAATATCCTCACAGACGATGGTTTGATGAATGAGAACGCAGGTCCATACAAGGGCCAGAAACGCTTCGACGTCCGTTACTCTATCCAAGATGCACTCAAGGAGAAGGGTCTTTACGTTGACAAGAAGGACAATGCCATGAAGGTGCCCTTGTGTGAAAAGTCCAAGGATGTCATTGAGCCCATTATGAAGCCTCAATGGTGGGTTCGCATGAAGGAGCTTGCTGAGCCTGCCATGCAGGTTGTCCGAGATGGTAAAATCAAGATCAGACCCGAAACGGCCGAGAGAAGCTACTTCCGCTGGCTCGAGGATATCAATGACTGGTGCATCAGCAGACAGCTGTGGTGGGGTCATCGTTGCCCTGTCTACTTTGCCAAGATTGAAGGTGTTGCCAAAGACACTGCCGACGAGAAGCTTTGGTTCTCGGGCCGAACTCGTCAAGAAGCCGAGAAGAAGGCTGCTGCTGCCCTGCCAGGCAAGAAGTTCACTCTTGAACAGGATGAAGATGTTCTTGACAGTAAGCAGACTCCCCGAAACCAAGGGAGGGAGAGCTATCTATGTGTTCAGCGCTAACATTCACGACAGCTTGGTTTTCTTCTGGCCTCTGGCCGTTCAGCACACTCGGTTGGCCCAACAAGACCCACGACCTGGACACGCTCTATCCCACCACCGTTCTCGAAACCGGATGGGATATCCTCTTCTTCTGGATTGCCCGAATGATTACCCTCGGCTTGAAGATGACCGGCAAGGTCCCCTTCAGTGAAGTCTTCTGCCACAGTCTTGTCCGTGACTCAGAAGGCAGGAAGATGAGTAAGAGTTTGGGCAACGTCATTGATCCTCTTGACGTGATCTCAGGTATTCAGCTGCAGGAGCTGCATGAGAAACTTCATCAAGGAAACTTGCATCCCAGTGAGGTGGAAAAAGCCACCAAGTATCAAAAGACTGCGTTTCCTGACGGGATTCCTCAATGCGGTGCCGATGCTCTACGGTTCACCATGATCAATGCCACCACTGGCGGCGGCGACATCAATTTGGACGTCAAGGTGTAAGTTGCGTTCCCGAGAGTCAACGTGTAAATATTTCAATTCTCACCATTATCGTCTAGCATCCACGGATACCGCAAGTTCTGTAACAAGATTGTAAGTCGTATAGGGAAAAGCATATCACTCAGGTGTGGCCTTTCTAACTGAATACCCAAGTTCCAAGCCACCAAGTATGTCTTGGGCAGCTTGCCCGAGGGTTTTACCCCTGCCAAGGACTGCATCATTCGCGGCAAGACTTTGGCTGAGCGATGGATTCTTCACAAGATGAACAGCGCTACCAGGGATCTCAACGTTGCGATTGCGGACCGCGAATTTCAGAAGTCCACCACCATCATCTACAAGTACTGGTATGCCGAGCTCTGCGATGTCTTCATTGAGAATTCCAAGGCCATTATCCGCGATGGCACGGAGGAAGAGCGCCAGTCTGCTCTTCAGACCTTGTACACCGCTCTGGAGTCAGCTCTGACTCTGATTCACCCGTTCATGCCCTACATCACCGAGGAGATGTGGCAGAGAATGCCTCGCCGACCCAACGACGCCACCAAGTCCATCATGGTTGCCAGGTATCCTCAGTACAGCACTATCCTGGATGACCCCGAGTCAGAAGCTGCCTATGAGCTTGTCCTGGCCTGCACCAAAGCAGCCCGATCCCTCATGTCCGAGTACGCACTCAAGGAAAATGCCGAAGGTAGGCAACTCAGTGCCCAAGTTTTTTGTTTACAATCTGGCGACTTGTCCATGACTAACTGTCTTTCTTCCCCAGTCTTCGTTCAAGCATACAACGAAGCCGCCCTCCAGACTTGTCACGCCGAGGTAGCATCAATCAAGTCTCTCAGCGGCAAGGGCGTCAAGGCAATGCAAGTCATCGGGCCAGATGCCCCTCGCCCAGCCGGGTGTGTTGCGTATCCCGTCTCCACCTCTGCCGCCGTCTTCTTGCACGTCAAGGGCCGTGTTGACTTGGACGCCGAAATTAACAAGGCCCAGAAGAAGCTGGAGAAGTCGAAGATGCAGAAGCAGAAGCAGGAGAAGATCTTGCGGGACCCTGGGTACAAGGAGAAGGTCTCGGCAGCGGTCCGTGAACAAGATGAGCAGAGACTGGCTGATGCTGAGCAGGAGGTGCTCAGTTTCGAGGAAACGATCAAGCAATTTGAGCAGCTAAAACTCGAGTAAAGCATGTTGTTAAAGGGGAGATTGATAAGCTCGAATACACATTTAAAAGAAGAGATTGCTGTAGTAATTCCGCTCACATAGTAGTTTACCATGGTCAGAATCGTGTGGTTTCATGGCAAAAAAGAAAACATCCACCTAGAGGGAAGTGTATCAAAGCAAATTTGGCTCGCTAGATTTTCATCTTTTGATAAGTTACTGACGGACGGACAATGTTTCATCACCACCCGCCTTTACCGCCGCCGCCACCACCGCCACCACCACCAGACGCTTCATCATTTTTCCTGCCTCCCCCTTGACAGGTTTCGACTGTGCCGCCTCATGTCTCTTCAACTCCTCTGGGACCTTGGAAATGGAACTCTTGCTCAGCATCTGCCTCAGGTCATACAGAACATCTGCATCCTCACTGCCCAAGAACGTGATAGCCACACCACTCTTGCCAGCACGACCCGTACGACCAATACGATGGGTGTAACTCTCGATGTTGGTAGCCATGTTGAAGTTGACCACGAGGGAAACATCAGGAACATCAATACCGCGACCAGCCAAGTCCGTGGCCACGAGAACCTGTGTCTGTCCCGAGCGCACCGACGCAAGAGCCGCCTCACGCTGCTCCTGCGTCTTGGACCCATGCAATGTGACTGTTGACCAGCCCATGGATCGGATATCTCGCGCCACGGCATCGCAGTTCCTCTTGATGTTGACAAAGACGATAATCGGCGGCGCGAATTCGTTCTTGGACAAGATCTCCTGCAGTCGCTTCTTCTTGCGGTCCTCTCCGGACACGAACTCGACGCGCTGCTCGACCGTCTCGACAGCTTCTCCGGCATTTCCTATCGTTGCAGTGGCCGGACGTCGGAGGTACTTCTTGGCGATTCTCTCAACGATGGGAGGCATGGTAGCTGTGTAC
Organism: Epichloe glyceriae; assembly: GCA_023658535.1. NCBI lineage: Eukaryota > Fungi > Ascomycota > Sordariomycetes > Hypocreales > Clavicipitaceae > Epichloe > Epichloe glyceriae. The sequence continues at coordinate 5,262,713 of CP098289.1, read as the reverse complement.
ATCATGGTCTGGCGATACTTGTCCCTTCCGCCAAGATGTCTCTTCATGAGCTGCGCATTTTCTGCATCCTCCGTATCGGGCTTCTCGTTGCTGACGGGCAGTGCGTCGAGGATCTTGTTGACGGATTCTTCGAATCCGAGATCAATCATGCGATCTGCTTCATCCATGATGACGTAGCAGCATTGGGAGAGCACGAGCAGTCGTCGCTCGATGCAATCCACGAGACGACCGGGAGTGGCGACAATGATTTCCGCGCCGTTTCGCAACGCAAAGGCTTGCTCTTCGAGCGAATGTCCACCGACGATGCTAACGCAGCGGAATCCAAGTGGTTCGGCGAATTTTCTGGCCTCCGTTTCGATCTGCTGGACCAGTTCACGAGTTGGTGCGAGGATGAGACCGTAAGGGCCATCGTTTTTTGTTGATTTCGGTGAGGGAGGCAGATCAGATATGTAGACGAGAAGTGGAAGCAGGAAGGCTGCCGTTTTTCCGGAACCGGTGACGGCAACGCCGATGAGGTCGCGCGCCTGCAGAGCGATGGGGATTGCGGCCCTCTGAATAGGCGTGGGCTCCTTGTAGCCGACTCTGTCCACAACATTGAGCAGCCGTGACGGGAGTCCCGACTCTTCCCAGTTGCGCATGGGATCTGGAATGGCGCCCCCTTTGGTGGATATACCAAAGTCCTCTTTGAAAATCCTCCAATCTCGCTCGCGCATCTCCTCGAGCCTCTTCTCGGACCAGTGTCGTCCAAGGCCCGTCCTCTCAGCTCTCTGCCTGGCTTTGGCCCTTGCCCGATAAAAATCCTCCATGATACCCTTTGCGCGCTCTTTGCCATTCTCGACATCCCGTTCTTCAATCAGTCTCGCGCGCTTCCGAGCTCGCCTCTCTGCATCATCGTCGAACTCGCCTCCGACACCGGCGAGCGAGAGTCCCCTGTTAATGCTCTGGTTCGCATATATGGGATCGTTGTCTCTGGACGTATCATCTTCAAGATCCCATTCAAAATTAAACTTCTTCTCCGTCGTGCGCATGCGCTTCTTCTTGGCCGAGAAGCTAGACTGCTCGTTGACTTGAGGTCCCAGATACCGCGACCGCAAGAGCGAGGCTTCGATGTCCTCTGCTGATCTCTTCTCGCCGTTTGTTTTCTCGCTTTTCTTCTCACTCTTTGGTCGATTCATGGATCGAGGGCCGGTGGGAATCTGCGGCAACTGGCCCGGGCCATTTGCAAATCCGTTCGTGGAGGCGGACGACGTTCCTCTGGCAGATGCTCCGTTGGATCGCGATTCCCATCTCCTCTCTTCCTCTCTTCGTTTCTGGGCTTCTTCGGCGGCTTTGCGCCTCTTCTCTTCTTCTTCCTGTTTGACCTTCTCGGCGGCTATGCGCTCGCGCTGAGCTTTGGGAATGAAGCGAGGCTTTGCGGCAGCAGCGTCTGCTGCTTTTTTTGCCGCAGGATCTCCTCTATGTCAAGAGGCATGATTGTGCTGTTGTGACTCCAAAATATTGTTAGCCCATGTAGAATGGAATATTTTCCTCGGCGAAAGTTGCAAATCCCCGAGTGAGAATCTTGTTGGTCTTATTGTTGAAGTCTTATTGTTGAAACAGTGATGAATTTTGTTTTAAGAGAAATGGAACAAGGTCCGCCGCCTGGCAAGGCTGTGGAACTTTCCAGGTTGCATTCAGCAACCGGCCAATCAAATTGTGCGGACGCCGCCAAGACATCCCATCCAGCTTCAAGTTAGCGTAGCCTTGACAGATCCTCGACGACCAACCCCGAAACCCCGAATTTGAATCCTCGAGGTCAAATCCTACATCTTCATCTTTCGCCGCCGCCGCCGCAGCAGCAGCAGGCACCCGCACTCGAAGGGACATCATGGCCTCAGCATCCAAGTATGCGCAGCTGGCCAAGACGCTGCCAGAGCCGCTGCAGCGATTCTTTGCACGATGGCCGCCAGCATCTCTCCAGACCATGGCCGCTGCCCCGACGCATTTTCAGGAGCAGCGGCCGGATCCGTTTCGATTCTACAAACATCCCGTCACAGGCAAGTGGCAAGACCCCGTGTACTCTTCCAGACGACAGGCGCAGCTGGTCCAGATGGCGCGCGAGCACGGCGTCGAAGAGCTCCTGCCAGAAACCACAAAGGGAACAGAGTATCACCTGGCGTACCGCGTAGAGCACGGTTTGAGAGTAAAGGGCACCGGTGTAGGACAAAATGTAAAGGGCCACATCCACGAGCGACACATGATTGCAAAGTACGTCGGCCCGTCTCGATTCGTCCTCATTTGTCCGCGACACGACCCATGCGTCCGTCGGGACTGAAACCTCTGTGGCAAAAGCAGCAAAAACTAACACACTCGGCGTACAGGATGGAACAGAGAAGGAAAGCCATGATGGAGATGCCAAAGCTGATCAAGGCCTGGAAGAGAGTGAGTTTTTTCTTTGATTGAAACCCCCCTTCTGAGCCTAGTTACGCAAATGTATCGGCCGCCTACTAATGAATTGGAACAGGTCGGAAAGCGAAACTGGACCAAATGGCCCAAGTAAATGATCCCATCGCAAGGAGGTGTCTTGTATGTTTCATCTATCTCTATGCATTACCAGGAAACTAGCACCAGTTTCGTACTCCCACTCCCGAAGGCCGAAGGGAGAATTACCCCTCGTGATTTGATCTCCGCCGGACGAACGAAGCCTTCCATGAACTGAGGAAACTCGTCTCTCCGACACAAGATAGAATCTCGCAAAAATCAGCAATGTGATGTCCCTTACTTTTTCTCATAACGCCGTCAAAAGATGGCAGGCCCCCAATTTCCCAGATCATGAAACTTCCCAAACCTACACATAATCACGTGATGTTAAATTGGAAATACTCCAAGTTCCTCCATATCGCCATCCCAATACTCCATAGTTAAATGCAGTGTATTGTCGGACCGGGATCCCATACTGCCGCACCGGGGCCATCTGGCTCTCCCAATCATGAACGCCACAGATCCCACGCATTATGAAATTCTTGGTCTCACCCCTTCGATCCTCAACGAATCCCGCCAAGACCCCTCCACGCTTTTAAAGAAGGCGTATCACGGGGCCCTCCTACGCCATCATCCCGATAAACAACCATCTTCTTCCTCTTTGTCTATTCCATTACACACAGCCTCTGATTCAATATCCGGCTCCAAGGCATACACCGTTGATCAAATTGCCACAGCATTCGCTGTTCTGTCCTCCCCTGACCAACGCACAGAATATGATGCGAGTCTTCGCCAATCACAAGCACTTGCTGGATCGGCGAAGCCAAAATTCCAAACCGGTGTAGAAAACGTCGATTTGGATGACCTCCCTTTCGATGAGGAAATGGAGCGGTGGCACAGGTCTTGTCGATGCGGGAACGACCGGGGCTACTTGTTTGGCGAGGACGACCTGGTGGAAGTGGAGGATGAGGGTGTGTTGTTGGTAGGATGTCAGGATTGCAGTCTTTCGTTACGAGTTCACTTTGCGGTTTTAGACGATGTCGATTCAGCATCGAAGGAGAGCATAATTGACAAAAGTTGACAAAAGTTGACAAACGTTGACAAACGTTGGCAAAATGCTGGCGGGTTCAGTGGTGGGTGTCATTAATCAGATCAACACTCCATGCAATAGGCATCGACAAGCTGGGCAACCGCTCAAACAGAATCGCAGGGAATAAAATATTACAAAGCCAACCTAATACTCGGTTGAGGCAATTTTAGTATTTTTTATTTGTCCAGACGGCCTCTCGCATTAGAGTCTAAAAGCAGAACTTCCAAAACAAATGCTCTCTCATAGGACCACGTGCCAGTCCGCAGGACAGTAGGAGCAGAAATCGACGTCTCCATCCGTTGTATACGCGCATTTCCTAAAAGATGCCGAGGCACTTGATCAAAAATAAAACACAAGTCTTCCGTCCACTCCGTAGACACCAGCCCGCTTGATACCATAGTGATCAAAGCATATATCTTGGCAGCAAAATTATCCAGTTTTCTTTTTTTTTACTCAGTAGCCTTGGTCTCCTCGGTGGTGGAGGCGGCAGCAGGCTCAGCAGCGGCAGCGGTCTCCTCCTTGGCAGGAGCATCAGCCTGGCCAGCGGCACCAGTCTCAGCCTCGGATGAGGTCCACAGAGTCTAGGTCAACCCATGTTAGTGCGAGTTCGCTCCCAATGCGGCTGCATCGTTCGAGGGACGTACCAGGTTGTCACGCAGGAGCTGCATGATGAGAGTAGAGTCCTTGTAGCTCTCCTCGCTCAAAGTGTCAAGCTCTGTGGTACAAGAGTTAGCCTTATCATTCAGAAATGAGGGTGGGGGGCGACAAATGGTAGCGGATTGCGACAGGTCATACCAGCGATGGCGTCATCAAAAGCCTGCTTGGCCAGGTGACAGGCCTGATCGGGGGGCATTCAAAATCTCGTAATAGAAGACGGAGAAGTTAAGGGCAAGACCCAGGCGGATAGGGTGGGTAGGAGGAAGCTCAGTCTGGGCAACCTCGGTGGCAGCCTTGTAAGCTTCAAGGGACTGGTCGGCGGAGTCCTTGCGGCGGTCACCGATGGCGAACTCGGCAAGGTAGCGGTGGTAGTCACCCTTCCTGGAAATGAATCATCAGTGTCTGTCTACGGTTGATAGTGTTGATAAACCTTGTGGGCAGAAGTGGGAGTACGCGTACATTTTGTGGTAGAAGACCTTGGACTCGCCAGACTTGGCAGAAGGAATAAGGTGCTTGTCAAGGACTTCGAGAATATCCTCGCAAATCTTGGCGAGCTCGGCCTCAATCTTTTGTCGGTATTCCTTGATGAGAGTGACCTGGGACGAGTTGCCCTTAGACTCCTCCTTCTGCTCAATTGAAGTGACTATTCTCCACGAGGCACGGCGGGCGCCAATGACGTTCTTGTAGGCAACGGACAAGAGGTTGCGCTCCTCGACGGTCAGGTCGCGATCCTCAGAGGCGACAATCTTCATGTTGTCGACCATCTCTGCACAAGCGCGGAACGTTAGCGCCGGATGGGTTTTCCTTCAAAATCAGTCATGGCCAGTTCAGAGGGTGCAACGAACCTTCGTATCGCTCAGCCTGCTCGGCGAGCTTGGCCAGGTAGACGGCATCTTCGTGACCCATTTTGATGATGTTTTGGACTGTTGGGGGCACGATGGCATGTTAGCGCGAGCTTTTGTGGTAGCGTTTCGCAAGGAGACATTGGTGTTTTGACTTTGCGTGGCCCCTTTAGACCACACCGTGTCCATAGCCTGGACGGGGGTTTTTTTGGGGCAGGAAAGCGGTCAGCGGCCTTATCTGGTCGCAACCTGCAGTTACCGAACCTCACAAAGACAAGGCGAGTCTGCATAAACTGCAAGAACAAGCGGGAACCTCGCGGAGTCAGGGTCACAAGAAGTCGGACACAACCTCGCGTCCCCGCCTCCATCAGCCTTTCTCGTCTTGGTGGGGTTCGTCAACGGCCAAGTCGAAGCCGTGGAGAGGCATGCGTGGTCTGCGTCACCAATCGAGCGTCTCAGGCCCCTGCACTTGTTGCAAGCCCGCGTATTCGAGGTTGTCGTGTAGTGCTGACGGCAATGCTTTGACCAGACCAGCACGGCGGCCTGGTGGGTGGTGTCGAATCATGAGCTTCACCCAGACGAGGTGGGAGGAGACACCATGACGACAGAGGGAGGGAGGGGCGCGACGCAATAGAGCCACGAAAGCAGCAGACGGGGACAGTACGGCATCAGGAACTGGGCAAAATACATACCGAAAGAAGATTAAAGTTGGTTTCGAAAAGTAATTCAGCGGGACGAAGCTGAGGACTACGATGATGTGGACGACAGATGCGTTGGCGCAAAGGACGGTTGTGGTGGTTGTTTGTTGGGAAGTTTGAAATAAAAAAGGCTGATGAGCGAAAAGCGTGGGATAGGATGGAAATGGAGAAGGGGCTCGGGACGGAGGCCGGAACGAGGAGGACACCACCAGGACACCAGGCTGTGCTGCCCCCCCCCCGCCCTCCTGTCAAGTATCGCCAGCTGCTCCACCGGTGGAACAGGGAGGCTCTCAGCGTAATCTCAACTGTATCACGCTGAGGCTCCTGTCGTAATTAGGCACTCTGTGGGGCAGAAGTACAGTCTACTCTTGCTAGTGTGCAGTTGAACATGGAATTTCCGTCAAAAGCGACGACTCGATAAGTACTGTCTACTTGTTTGTCCATGACCTCACTCTTACTCCGTACAGTGCTGTCTGCCTCCAGTGGCGCCATGTCAACGTCGTTGGTGCCGATTTTAGCACATGTACTCCGTAGTTGCTACCCGATAGCTTTCAAAATTTCCGGTACGCTCCAGCGCCGTTGATCAATTGGCGGAACGTGAACTGGAAACCAAACCGATACTGGGGCCAAGCAATTGACTCACCCTTCCCTTTTTGCTTTACAAGTGATATTGTTCATTTGTGCTTTGCTCACATCCCTTTGACAGTCATAAAGCACCAGCAAGTCGCCGCATTCGTTCCACAATCTGAGGTTACGAACCGGGACAGAGAGCGGGACGAAATGTTATTTTATCAAAAGACTTTTCTACTCCGTAATAATGTCTGGACAGTTCTCACGTTGAAAATGCCAAGGCCGAGGAGCTGTCGGCACGAACCCTTGCGTAAAAAGGGGGGATAATTGTCTTGCTGTACATATATACACATTTTATGGCTGTCGAATCCTGCCCCTGTGGCACCTGTGACAGTGGTTCATGTCTAAAACACTGAAGATGAAGTGAGTGAGTGACTTTGCTTCTGGGGCGCACAAAAATCATCGCCGTCTTTTCAACAATTTCTCTAATGCAAGTACCAGCGGGTCAGACCACCAAGGTCAGAGACCACCCAGCCAGCTCCCCGTAGCTGCCTCAGAACCGTCTATGCCTATGTACGGAGTACCCGCCTACCCGCCTACCCGCCTACCCGCCCACACGTCATAATGCCAATACACAAACCACAACCACGACCTCTATTCTCCCTCTTTTCCCTGCTCCCACCACACCAAACATTCCCAATTGCCCAACATGCTCCGCACAACCTTCATCAAGACGGCTGCTTTCCGTCCCTCCCGAGCCACCTTCACCACCACTGCTCGGGTCATGGCCGCAGGTGATACCGGTGCTCCCCCAAGACTGGTGGCCAAGGGTGAGTTGCGTTCCCGCCTTCCGAAAAGAGTTCGACGAGATGTGTTTCGGGGTGCAAAGACGATCATAGACAGCCCCGACGCCCTGTTATCAGTCGATACAAGTGCGATATCGATGACTGACCGGAATTTCCCCGACACAGCGACGCCTTCCAGCGCCGTGAACGCGCCAGCGAGGACATGGCTATTCGTCAGCGCGAGAGGGAGAAGCTCCAGGAGCTCAAGAAGAAGCTTGAGGAGCAGCAGCAGCACCTTCAGCGCCTCTCTGACCACATGTGAGCCCGACGTCCATTCATAACCTCTGGCTTGTGAATGGGTTCTGCAATGAAAGCTGACACGTTATCTTCCCAGTGAGGAAATCACCAAGGACCAGGGCGGCGAGAAGAACTAAGCTTGGGTCACCGGATAACCTGAGCGCATTTCCAGAAGCTCTAGACGTAACGATGGCGGCTGTTGCTCGAACATGAATCAAGAGCTTGGAGGAACAAGATTGACAATGAGAATCAAGGGACAATAAACTTGCTCGACAATGAAACTTTGGTTGCTTTGTCTTGTCACCATCTAAGCTAGTGTACAAATATCTACTCGTCTTACTTCTCGTGTAAAATTTCCAGCTCCGTATCTGTATAATCTCCTCTGACCAACACATGTGAAAATTTCCTTCAGATGTCATCTGTCCTGATAGCGTGCCTAAACAAAGCCAGATCAACTCCGGTAGACCAACCCCAAGGAATGGACCAGCCCCATGCACGCAGACTATCGTCGACCATAGTATGAACGGTAAAGCCTTCGGCAGCATCACTCTCTGGCCCGGCATAGTGACTGCTGAGGGAGCTGCTAGACTTTGTGCGGCCGTCACCTTGGCCTGGAGCGCCGAGGCATTCGCGTCGATCCATTGCAGCTGCGTAAGATGGCTGTTGAGAACACGCACAATTTGGCTCAGCTGTGGCGTAAATGTTAGCGAGCGCATGCTATGAGAAGAGGGGAATAAAGGATGCGCGCCAGGGAACGTACAGGGTCTTCAGCCTTGGCTCCTTTACTCAAGGTTCCAGAAATATCATTAATCTCCTTGACCATCTTGGAAAGGTCTCGAGACTTCTCATCCAGTTGTTGCGTCAGCTTTTCGGCCAGCTTGTATGTGCGCTCACGCTCCTGATCCGGACCGGCGAGTTGCTCTCCCGGACCAATCTGCTTGGCGAACATATCTTGAACTTCTGATTCATAGCGGTTCAACCAAGCCTCGAGCTCTTCTTGCTGGCTCTCCACAGCAGCAAGCTGGCGTTCGATTTCGTGGCTGGCGCGTTCAGCCTCGAAAGTATCAAGATATAGCTTTTGAATCTTCTCTCCATTGTCGACCAAACTGCGATCCCAGTTGGATACCGCGGTGGCTTGCTCCTTGAATTCCTTCTGATACTTGGTCAGATCAGAGGCCCATCTTGTCACAATGTCTTCCATGGTCTTGTTCTTAAGCCTGGCCATTTGCGAAGTAGGTCCCGTCGTGGAGGCTCCCAAGGCACCTGTAGCGCCAATCTGAGTCGTTGGCTTGGATCCCTCTTTACCTTGGTTCCCGACCTTGCTTGCAGCGTCTGTGGTAGGCTGGGCTCCGATAAGTCCACCAGCTGTAGAGGCAGACACAGCAGGCGTTGCACTGGTCGATGAGGCGGTGGTCGCTGGAGGCTGCGCGGTGGTTGATGTAGCTGCGCCGCCTCCAAAGAGAGACGATGCCGGCTTTGATGCTGCGCCGGTCGCAGCTGTGGATGACTGGTTGCCGCCAAAGAGACCACCTGCAGTGGACATGGTAGACGGGACTGTGGCAGAGGCTGTTGACACAGCGGGCTTGTTGCCAAACAGGCCACCAGAGGAGGCGCTCGTTGTCGTGGTGGATGGAGCTGCGGCGGCAGAGCTGGCATTGCCGCCAAACAGACCGCTGGATGTCGTTGAAGCTGAACCCATAGCTCCAGATGTGTTGCTGGCGGCAGGCTTCACGCCAAATAATGGTGGACCCGCGGAGCCTGCGGCACCAAATAAACTCCCAGCAGATGCCCCAGACGTCGACGCAGGCTTATTTCCGAACAGACCGCCTGCAGAGGAGCCAGTACTAGCAAAAGTTGCTGGAGCGGCAGAGGTAGACGTGCCTGAAGTAGCTGGCTTAGCTGCCGCTCCACCAAAGAGCCCGCCAGCAGAGGCCCCAGTTGTAGACGCAGGTTTAGATGTATCAGCTGGAGGAGCTCCCGCGGGAGTAGTCGACGGCAGAGATAAGTGAGGTTTAGCTGGAGTGGCTGCAGTAGCAGTGTTCGAGTTTTCGAATAAAGAATTCCCGGTGTTCGCAAAGAGGCCAGATGATGGCGCGGCCGTTGTCGTCGTGCTTTGTGACTGTGAAGCGCCACTCTGAGCGCCGAAAATGAGGGACCTGAAGAAGATTGACCACCTCCGAATAGGCCATCCGAAGCAGGTTTGGCAGCTGTAGAAGCACCGCCACCGAATAAACCTCCCGGAGCAGGAGTTGTGCTGGTGCCTCCAAAAACTCGACCGGGAGGAGGAGTTGCTGATGTCGAAGTAGCGGACGTGTTCTTGGCCCCTCCGAAGAGGCCTGGAGAGGATGGAGTTGTCGAGGCGCCTCCAAAGAGTCCAGTCCCCGAGGTAGGATTTGAACCTGTGTTTGCAGAAGAAGCAGCGGCGCCGAACAGATTTCCTGATGGTTTCTGCGCGTCCCCTGCTGGCTTCTGGCTGAAGAGACTGCCGCCACTGTTCGATGGAGTGGCGCTGTTACCAGAGCTACCACCTACTGCACCAAACGAAAAGATGGAGTGCCCCCAGAGCCGCCGCTGAAGAGACCGCCCGATGCGGGCGCCGTACTCGTCGCATTGTTCGAAGGAGCGCTCGACGAGCTAGGAGTTTCAAAGGTGAAGGACATGGTGGCTTCACGACGGGAAGCTGGCTGTGTGCTGTAGTGGTTAGTTACCTTGGTGGAGGGAGGGACTGAGAAAGAAGGCAAGGATATCGCTGTGTTCCCGAAAGAACTAGAAATATCCACCACGCCACAGAGAATAAAAGGCGAATGTCAACGTCCTCTGGGACTGGAACCACTTCTGTGAGATACAAGCTGATGTGGTGGAGGATCAATCGTCGACGCAAAGAAAAGCTTGCGCGAGACGAATGACGGCTGGGAGCTTTTTTGTGGTCATGGTGCTCCAGCTCCACGCGCCAGGCTGGGTTGGACCCGAGCAGGCGCGCTAGAGCTTGGGACCGTTCCCTGCCACACCACAGCTTGCCCAATTGGCAAGGCGTCAACGCGTGAGACCAGACCACAAATCATCCAGTTGATGAGCCCCACGTGATGGAGCTGGACCTCGACTCCTGCGTTCACCATTGTCCAGTCTGTGTCATCATCCACTTCGCACTTTTCAGGAGGCAGAACAAAACGAGGCCGAGGCCAACAACCTGAGAACAGTTGACGCCGACAGCTGCCTCTTCGAAGCGGAATGGGCCTGGGCTAAGCTCCCGAGCTCCAACGGAGGAGGTTCACATACCTTGGGTACCTGTATCACCAGCTACTTACCCACTGCGACCCCCTCACACGCCATCCCGGGAAGCTTCCTGCTGCAATCCACCGGACACATCGGCAGACGTCGCAAATCAGCATAATGGCGTCGCCCAAGGGATTAGAGCCTCCGCCAGAGATGCACAAGGCCGATCCGGGGCACACCAGCTATGTACGCTTCTTACCAACGGCATAACAAGAATCAAGTTCTAACACAGTGACGTAGCCGAGCCAGAAACATCAGACTCAGAGGATCAGTTCACAGACGCCCAATCAAATCCTATGACGCCACATATAAATTCGCCGATACCAAAAACCCGTATTGAGAAGATTGATTCCAGCCCCTCCCATGGCGAGATCCCAGGCACAGAGGCATACAAGATGAGGGAAGCGGATGCTCAGCCGGATGAGATCGCAGTTGAAGATGACGACACGGAGGAGTATTCCAAAGTATCGATGGAAACGCCCCGACGAGAGGTCCCGATAACTGTCCTGGAACCTGTGCAGTCAGACAGGGAGGATCCCCTGCGCCGACAAGCTCACCAGATGTCGATGCCAAACCTGACGTTGTACTAGAGCCGACGAATAATGACGAGGAAATCACTACTAGCGATGTAGAAAAAGATGCTGCAGAAGAGGAGCAAGATGATGAGTTTGGTGACGACTTTGACGACTTCGAGGAAGGGGCTCATGATGAAGACTTTGATGATTTCCAAGACGGTTTTCAGCAACCGCAACCTTCACCAGCGGCCTCGCAAGGTCCCCCACCGGTTCAACTATCACGACTGCCATTTGTGAGAAACCCTGGCTTTGAATATCCAGGCATCTTCGTACCCTCTAACAAAGCTTCTAGTCGATACCCGATTTCGATGGCCTGGGCCCTGACGAGGTCTTGTCAGCAACAGAGCAATGCTTGGACAACCTGTTCCCACCCGAAGAAGTCGATTTTGCAACCACTCAAACTCTACCAAAAGAGTCATCCATTTTCTTGACACCACGATCTGCCTCATTGTGGTCCCAACTTGTTGCTCCCCACCATTAGCTCCTCCGGATTGGATTCGTTCCCGGACTCGACGCCTATTCCTAGTATCACTTGGTGTACCCGTTGATTTGGACGAGATTTTACCGGCGTCCAAACAAAAGAAGCTGATTCTGCCTTCCTTAAACCTGCGTGCGACATCGCCTAGAACGTCCAGCGATTCTAGATCTACTTCGCGGCTGCGACAGGGCGAGGGAAACACATCATCAACATCTGTAGATACACAGGGAAACCCACTGGTTCCAAGAAAGAAAGGGACCACCACCAGAGCCCGACTTGGACTTGGTTGCGGCACGATATCTTTGTATGACGACAGATGAGGCTCTTGACGGCATGACGAATGAAGAATTGAAGCAACATGTTGCCAAACTAGAAGCGATGCAAGGAACAGCCAAGGAGGTTTTGGACTTTTGGCGGAAACGGACTGACGAGAAAATAGGCGACAGAGAGGCGTTTGAAGGGGTCATAGAGAACCTGGTAAAGCATGCCCGTAAATTCAGGAAATGATGAATAATAATGAAGAGGACGACGAGCTTCTCCAAGAAGAAAATCATGTCCAAATATCTCGATCGAATTGGGGTCTAGCTATATTTCGGATATTTTCCTGCCCTGCCTTCATCATTTGCAACGCCGTGTCTTTGCTTCCATAATGCGGCTTCTACATTCCACAGACCACGGCCGCTGAAGTCACCTCCGAGGGCCTCCAAACGATGATGCCGCTATCACTGATCATCCCCTCCCCGCCCGGCTTTCCGACAGTTTATTTGGTAAATGAACCGACTCCCGAGTTTTGAGCGTCAAGCCGCGTCTGTTATAACACCCAGGTATACTGTTTCAACCGGCGGTTGTTGCGCCTCGAACCACTTTTGTGTAACCCGACATGCCGCGGCATAGAGCGGCTCCTCATCCCATCATAATCGTACGTCTGGAAACCTTTAGGCCGTGCTGGGCTCCAAAGTGACACCGCTATTTGTCGTGGTACGAAAAGGGTTAGTGATTTGCTTTCCTCATGTTTTGTGCACCACATAGTTGTGTGTGGAAATCTTACGCAGTAATGGTGGCCCATCCAATGAGACGCCAATGCTTCTCAATACGTCGGCTGAGGGCGACCTTTTCGCCAATGTTTGTGCAAGCAGGGCTGACAAGGACGAGCTTGGCAGCGTCGTTCTTGATAGCAGCAACCTTGGCACCAGTAGAGGTAGAACCAATGTTGACCATGATGAACTCGTTCTGGGCGAGCTTGGCCACCTTGGCTTGCTTGCCGTCGGCGGTTCGGACACCAAGCAAGCGACGCAGCAGGTAGAAATTGACCTCGATTTCGCTGTAGATCTCGGGAAGTCTGCCCTTGAGACCGAGAACGAAACCGACCAGACGATCGGCTCGGCAGAGAGTAGGGTCAATGCGGGTACCAACACCAATCAGACCACCAGGCACGGCGTACTTGAGATCGTTGGCCTCGGAGTTGAGTGTGACAACACGAGAGAAGATGGGAGTGCACTTGAGGGCACCGTTGTCATCACGGGAGACGATACCAGGACGGATTTCAATCTCGTCGCCGAGCTTGACGACACCGTGCAAGATACTACCACCAGCAACACCGCCCTTGAGATCGTCAATCTCGGCACCGGGCTTGTTGACGTCGAATGATCGAATGACAATCATATGAGGGTCCATGGTGAAGTCTCTTGGGGGGCACGGGAATGGTGTTGACGATTGCCTCGTTGACGGCGTCGATATTGAACTTGAGCTGAGCGGATATGGGGATGACGGGTGACTTGCCAGCGACAGTTCCTCGGATAAACTTGAGAATAGACTCGTATTGTTGCTGAGCAGCCTCCTCTCTCATCAGATCGACCTTGTTTTGCAAAATGATGATCTTGTCGAGCTTCATAATCTCAATAGCAGCCAAGTGCTCAGAAGTCTGGGGTTGAGGGCAGGACTCGTTTCCAGCAATCAGAAGCAGAGCAGCATCCATGACAGCGGCACCTGACAACATGGTACTCATGAGGATATCGTGGCCAGGGCAATCGACGAATCTGTGTTGTTCCAACTCATGTTAACTCTGAATATGTCGCTGCAGATCCACTGTTACTTGGAAAGCCGGTACAACAAAAGAACATGACTTACGAGACGTGTCTCAGTAATCTATAAGTGCCACTGCATCCATCACGCTCGCAAGGAGGGTCGACCTCCTTTTCGCTCTTGTAGCTTCGGTAGCATCCTGGTCGAGGGCACTCGGGGTTGTCACACTTGTAGATCTTGGCGTTGGCATATCCCAGCTTGATGGTAATATTTCGAATCAGTTCGTTCTTGAAACGGACGGTCTGCACACCAGAGATGGCTTTGACGACGGTGGATTTTCCGTGGGCGACGTGGCCGATGGTACCAATGTTGATGGTTGCTTGACGCGCGATAATCTCGGGAGTGAGGGGGCTGAGGCTGGCGACGTCAAGATCTTTGGGATCGGTTTGCGGCGGCAGCGGGGGTCTTTGGATGGCAGGCTCCGGGGCAGCAGACTTTTTCAGCGCAGACTTCAAAGGCTGGTCATCGAAGCCATCGCCGACCTCGTTGTGCTCGATAGATTCTCCAGAGTCGGACTCGAGTCAATGTCGTCGTACTTGGGGTCCCCGTTCGACATGGTGGGCAAGGCAAAAGGGTTTTTTGGCGGGGCAGGTGGTTTGTCCAGTTGCGAATAACTCAAGTAGGCTGCTCTATCGCACTAGGTCCCCGAGGGCGTGAAATAGTTAGAGTTCGGGTAACCTTGGGATTCAGAAAAAGAAAATTCCCTGAAATCCGTGAGTTTTTTCACCTAGATAGACGGCCACTATTTGTTGCTGCGTGAAACTCACAAATCTGAAGTGTAATTCCGCCTTGAAGCAGTCAAAATTCCTCGTGTGCAATCCATCTAGGAGATGACTCTACGCTAGTCCGCTTGGGGCCTGATAAACTGATAACAAGCTCCTGTGCTGTGCCCCTCCTCGGCTGAAAGTCGGTTGGCTGCATCTCAGATGAGCAAAAGCAGATGAAGAACGAGTCCGAATGCTCGAATGATTAACTTGTATACACATCACAGGCTATTTGGTTCTTGCCAAAGTTATCCATTTGATCACTTCTGCCGTTCTTACGTTGATGGGTGACCTAAAAAAAGAATACACGAATCGACCCGAATGCTCGGCCCTCCTGCTCTGCAGGGGCATCCAAACCCTCGCGTTATGCTATGCTACCCTGTGGCACGACTGACCGCAAGCATGACTAAATTGAGACGTTCCTTTGAAATTCGCCTTTTTCTACGGACTACTGTGAAAGCAGCGCTTCGTCGATTAAACGCCAAACAGTTGACTTCAACATGGGTGCTCTTTACTCGAGAAGATTGTATCTCTCGCCACCCTGGATTTCGTTACTAAAATGACACGATATGCCATCCAAGTGCTTCTACTCCGTACAGAGACGAAAAATGTCGCTAAGGCTGAGAACTGCAAAACTGCAAAACTGCAAAGAAATCCGCGCAGCGCACTGCGATGGAAGAAGACTGATGGATGAGCGTCACGCAGCATTGCACTTGCACGGATGCAGATGCTTGAATTGAAACGTCGAGCTTGGTTGGGCCAAGATGATATCTGGGCCCAAGAGCAACGAATCCCGATGCACGCATTGCCGCCCGGGTGCTGCACGGTGGCTGGGCCTAGCCGAAGTCGGCACGGCGTATGGCGCTCTAATTGGCTTAGCAGGTGTGAAGACGGACTGCAGCTCCCTGTAGACGACCCGTCTTGCGACCACCGTGGCAAGCCGTTCCGTGCTTCGCGCTAAGTGGAATGAAGTGGACCCTTTTAACCAGCCACGAAGGGTCTTGATTAAGGAAGGTCTCGTCTTATAAATAAAGATTATTACATATCCTACTTGGTAGAAGGTCTTATTGTCTAGTACAAGTAAGCTATAAGTACTTCCCTAGTAAGAGATGTATAGAAATACTTGCTGCTGCATGACACAAAACTCGCTGCTGCATGGCTAGTTTGTAGGACGGGCCAAACACAACCCAACCCGCAGTCGCAAAGATGGGGATGGGGTCTCGCAACTTGTTGAGCCAACCACGTCCATGTGCCGGCGTGGCGTGTCAACGTGTGCCCCATCTTCAACCTCGCCCTCGCACCCCGGCGCCAAGTCACCACCACCATCCCTCCAGCCAGACAGACGGCTTGGCTCCAGTGCGATGGCAACGCTGCCCATGTCTGTCCACGGCTGCACGTGGAATCTGCGCACTTTATTTGTTGTGGTGCTGGTGCTGGTGGTGCTGTGTCCCAGCAGCGAGCGAATATCAAATACCGGCCCCCTTGTGAGAAATCGCCATTCGTCGCCTGCTGATTCTGCCCCAAATGTCTGGTTGATCGAGAGCTGCTTTTGCTCTCATACGACGGCATCTAATCGCTGACATCTCCAACGCTCGAATCACCGCGATACAAGCCTCGTGTAAGTCGACGTCTCCATATGCTCCCATATGCTCCCATGTGCTGTCTCATCTCCACCGCCCGGATGCCCCCCCCCCGGATGCTTGCACCTCGCGGAAATAGAACTCAGCCCAGAGCAAAGACCGTACCGCGACGGTCCAGCGACACATCCGGTTGGCTCCTTCAGTCGGCGTCTATTGAATCAAGCCCATCCATCCCACTTGGTCTGGCCAGTGTCCGTGCCTATCAGAGGCCGTATGCTCTGTCCGCCATCTTCCGTGCATGATCTGGTTATTCACGCCTCACTATGTATCACTTACAGTCTCCACACCCGTCGACTAGGCTGGCGCCTGTGGTCTGTCGAATGAGAGCTGCTTGGCTTGTCTTGCCGCCGCTCTCAAAACTCGTCTGCTCCCTCTCCAGACCCTGACTTGCTGGCTCTTTTCTTGTTCCTCGTCAGCTGGTCTCTCTACGTCTCATCCCCAAAATTCACTCGTGAATTCTCTCATTCTTCTCCTATTATTTCGGACTCTTTTGCTTGCAGCTGGCTTGGAAGCATTGGCCACGTCGTTCCTAGTAGCAACGACATATATCACATACGAAGGCATCTGGTTTTATCCCTTTTGTCATAACTCGCCTTTCGTTTATTTCATATATACCACATATAAGAGTTGACTACACAATGGTTGGAAAAGGTCCGTTTGGAGACGCAGTGGATGGGTATATCGTTCTGAGAACCAAGAGTTGTGACTAACACACGATCGTTTCTACTCTAGGCTTTGAAGAAAAGAAGCGGCCCGCTGCGCTGAACCTGACACCAAAGCGATCAGATTCATCGTCCACAGACAATTCGCTCAAGGTCCCACGGACACCTCGTTTCGCAGAAGCTACATCTGTACACTCGCCTGTTGACATGAATAAGTCGCCGTTCGCCGACCCCGAGAAGCCCGAAACGGGCGACTCACAGCAGCCTGGCGTAGTTGGCTTTGGCTACATCAGCAACGCCCACGAGTCCAGCAATGGACCGAAATCTCCTCTCAAGAGCGCCATGAAGGTGCCAGGAACACCTGCCAGACAATTCACAAACCCTCTCAGCCCAACTTTCCGGGAAGAAGAGCTTCTCGAAAAGCGAGAAGCCCAAAATGACCAGCAGCAAGCCAATGACGTCGTACGTTCCCCAGCCGTCCCAATACAGCCAGAGAAACCGAGTCCTTACTAATGTGTTTGCCTGTAGAAAATCAAGACGCGTGTTCGAATGGCCAAGTTTGCCTTGCGTGGTGTCAACTTCAGCTGCTCTATGATCATCTTGTCCATGCTGTCGGCATCATTCGCCATCTTCAACTCGACCAAGTCTTTGGCCGCGGCCAGCAAGTTCACGCCCTGGGCTCCCAATACACAGCAGACGGCATGGCCGCAGAAGCTCACCCTTTCCATGGCTTGTGTCTCCCTGTTTGCCTGTATCTTGGTCTTTGTCGCATACTGCCGAGGTGGCCATAAGAGAGCTACCAAGGTCAATACCTACTACACAATGTTTGCAATCGGTTGGGTAAGTCGAGACTCAGCAACGCCACACCGTTCTCTGTCCCAAGTAGCCGACTGACAGGTCCTCTAGTTCATCTTGAGCATGCTCCTCTGGGTGATCACCGCCGTCATCTTCCAGCACAGCAAAAACAGCAGCAATAACAAAGACATGTGGGGATGGGCCTGCGTGAAAAAACCAGCGTGCCGAGATCTACGCAGACAAGGTCGATTACGCTCTTGTTTGCCGTCTTCAGAACTGGACCCTGATCTGCATCATCATCGAAATCGTCGTCGAGGTCATGAGCATCTCACTCTACAGCATCGTCTTCTATCGATTCTACTCGAAGCGTCGCCTCATGAAGTCCATGGACATGCGAGACCGCGCTCGTTCCGATCTCTACCTCGCCCAGCTCCGCTCCCAGTCTGCCCCCCCCCCAACACGCCCGGGTTTGGTCCCAAATCTCCCGGTTACTCCATCCACGGCCCCAAATCGCCTGCCCTGAGCAACTATGCCATGTCCCCCCGCCACCCCCCCCCCGCCACCTACCGAAACCTCTCGGATATCGAAGAGTCGAGCCCCTTCCCTGCTGGCGGCAATGTCACGGTGACCCAGTCCTCGTTTCCCTCCCCCAGCCTGGTTTCAAGCTCCAAGCACCTCCCGTCAAGGCACCCTCTGCCACCCCCAAGACCATCCAAGCCGCCTTCTCGCCCACTGCTCCTCGAGCGCCCTCACCGCCTGCCACGTCCTCGGCGCCTCAGCATGCTCCCCAACCAGCTGATGAACCAACTTATGAGTCGGTTCCCATCCCCGGCGCCTATGCCGGCCAGGCCATCAAGAGCCCGCCTCCTCATCAGACAACTTTTGGCCAAGCAATTTGAGAACAGGAGATGAGAGGAGTAGCAGATGAGGAATTCACATGAGAATGCGTACATATAACGTATTATTTTTCTTTCTTCAAGTTTGTCAAAACCGGCGTGGGTTGACGTGCAATGACCCGAAAGTTTTCTTCTTGTTCGAGTGGCGAGATCAACAACGACAAGCTGCCTCGTCATTTTTTCCATCCTCGCTCTTTCTATTTGGGAAGGGGGTTTATACCATGTTTTGGGAGTTCTTTTACCTGGGAAAGCGACTTGAAGAGCTTTGAGTCACGCCTTTTGCTGAGCTTGCTAGGTGGTACGGTGCAGTACAGAGCACAGACATAGCCATAATTCTCAAATTGTGCAGTCATGCCGTGCGGAGATTTGCCGTTCCTGTGACGTGCCTGGACGTGTTTACTGCTCTGTTTAACCTGGGTTTTTAGTCCCTCGAGCGAGGTCGAGGCACAGATCGTGAACCCACTTTAATTCTGGGCGAGAAATCAATAAGAGCGAGTACTCCGTAATGGCGAGAGCTGAACGGTCCCTGATCCATCGACCCTGGCAACTGGCAGAGCTGAGATCTGTCCCAACGGGCAAGGCTCCTTGCCGACCTGATTTCGGATTCTTGGGACTGAACCTTGTGTAATATGTATTATTTACTACTTTCTATATGCGATGGGCCCAAGTCCCCATAGTAGATGCAGGAAGGAAATCTTTGCTAAATTAGGAGTGAACACGAACCACTTCAGTAAACTTAGTCACGTGGCACACGAATTCGAACAGAAAACTCATCATGAATTAGCGACTCCTAGATACAGACAGACACCATAGGCGACAAAAAACAAGGGTGTAATTAGAAAATGAAGAAACCATTGCATTACTTTTCGAGTAGCCCACCCACACCTTGTAAACGTCATGAAGGTGCAAAAGACAGTTCTTCGGAGGCTTTCGTCACGCAGCTATTCCATTCTGTTTTTTTTCGTACCTCCCCGAGGCTCCGCTACCCATGCAGAATAAAAGAAAAACGTCGTCTTGTTGGGCAGGTGGCCTCGGCCTCGAAATGTCAACTCTAGAAAACCGCGCATCTATCAAGAGAGCTGCAACAAAGGAAACAACCTGGTTATAACACTTCCCCTTTCCTCTCCACCCCTGGCCAAAGATGCCAAGCTGCTTGTCGCAGTAGGAAGGCTGCTCATAGACGGAGCAGTCTTTGAAAGGAAGTGAGTGAGTGACTCGAGAGAGGAAAATGTAGTGTGGAGAGAGAGAGACTTTGAGAAATGATGAACGGGTTTGATTCGTTTAGATGAGGTCAGCAACGTTCATGGGCATTTCCTCAATCTGAGTGCTGTAGAACTGCTCAATTTCACGCATCATGCGGACATCCTCAGCAACGACGAAGTTGATGGCAACACCCTTTCGGCCGAATCGACCACCACGACCGATGCGGTGGATGTAGTTCTCACGGTTGGCGGGAAGATCGTAGTTGATGACCAGGGACACCTGCTGGACATCAATACCACGGGCCAGCAAGTCAGTGGCGATCAGGACACGAGAAGAGCCGGATCGGAACTCCTTCATGATCAGATCACGCTGACCCTGGTCCATGTCACCGTGCATGGCGGAGACGGTGAAGTCACGGGCAGTGAGCTTTTCAGTGAGCCAGTCGACCTTTCTGCGGGTGTTGCAGAAGATGACGGCCTGGGTGATGGTGACAGTCTCGTACAAGTCAGAGAGGGTGTCGAGCTTCCACTCTTCCTTCTCAACGGCGATGTAGAACTGCTTAATACCTTCCAGGGTAAGTTCGTCCTTCTTGACCAGGATACGGACGGGGTCGCGCATGAAACGAGTGGTGACCTCGAGGACGTCCTGGGGCATGGTGGCGGACAGGAGGACGACCTGGGTAGACTGGGGCAGGAGCTGGAAGATGTCGTAAATCTGGTCGGTGAAACCACGCGACAACATTTCGTCAGCCTCGTCGAGGACGAACATTTTCATGGCATCAGTCTTCAGGAAGCGACGCTGGATCATGTCGTGGACACGGCCGGGGTACCGACGACGACCTGAGGGCCGTCCTGGAGAGCCTTCATGTCATCACGGACGCTGGTACCACCAATGCAGGCATGGCACTCAACGTTCATGAAGTCACCGATGGCGATAACGACCTTCTGGATCTGCTGAGCAAGCTCACGAGTAGGGGCCAGGATGAGGGCCTGGCACTGCTTGACCGCGGGGTCAATCTTCTGAAGGACGGAAACGGAGAAAGTAGCCGTCTTGCCAGTACCAGACTGGGCCTGGGCAATGACATCGTGACCCTTGATGACGGGCATAATGGCGCGCTGCTGAATAGCAGAGGGACGCTCGAAACCGTAGGCATAGACTAAGACGTTCGGCAATCAGATACATGATTATTGCGTTTTTCGTTCCTTTCTTTTCCGAGGGTTATAGGGCAGAAGTGACGAGTGATGACATGCACTTCTCATGATGCAGGGTAAAATAGACTTACCACCTCGGAGAAGCTCAGACTTGAGGCCCATGTCATCGAATGAGTCGACGGTCTCATCGTAGTTAGACTCGATCTGTCCTGCAAGAAGGAGATTTCGAGTCAGCCATTTTGCGCTCCATTTCTCTTCATGTTTCTGTGTGGGGCAGAGATGGCGGGCCAGAGGTCACGCAGCATCGTGGGGTCTTGACCGACATGGGCGAGAACGCGCGCAGTTTCTGCATTCTCCTGATTATGCCGACAGACCGTCGCAATGCTTCCTGACTTCCTAGCCGAACCACGGAGAGACCCTCCCGAACATGTGCAAAACTCACCCTCGGGGACGTCCTCGAGTCCCTTATCGGTAGCCATAATTGCGGTTTGGTGGTTGGAAAATCTAGATCAAGCGCAGCTCGACCTAGATAATGTCAAAGACGCGGGGCGACGAAGTCGTTTGGAAAGGGAAAAAAATCGCAGGGTCCTCACTGGGAAGGCTGCGACGGTCGGGGACGGTCGAAAGAAGATTAAAGTCGACTAGATTCGTACACTCTCGTAAAATGCGAGAGCTGAAACGTAATCTAGGAAAAAATTCGTGATATCTTGTAGTGATGTACCTTAGAGGAAAGGGTTGAGAAGAGGAAAAAAAATTGTCTGCTGAGGGGCGTTGGCTGCTTGTATATTTTGCCTGCCCGTCGTGTAGTAGCCAATCAGAGGCGGTCAAGAGGCTGTGGGACCCACACTTAGGGTACCTCTCGAGCGTACCACAGCTGACTGATTGTGCATTTTTTTTGCTGGGCCGTCTGCCATTCATTGACTCTTATCTATCCACTTGCGCATGCCTAGATTGGCGACTTTTTTGTTTGGGGGGATTTCTTTCATCAGCTCTTCCACATTCTTCTTGGCGGATTTCGGCGCAATACAGGTCGTTTCCCATGCTGTTTGGGTTGAGGGAGGCTGTCAATGTTCCATTAGTCTTTGTTTGGTCTGAACACCACTGCTCTGACTCTTGCAACCCCTGCATCCCCTGCTTCGTTGGGATGTCTCTCTTTGTCACCAAAGTGGCACTGTTCCGAGCTGCGCCCGTGTTGTACCGCACCGCACCGCACCGCACCGCACACAAGCAGACACACCAGACAGAACACTTGACGGGCCACTTTTCTTTCAACCCTATAATCCGTACTCCGTGCTCCATTGATCAAACTCAAACCAGGATTCTGGAAACTCGTTCCTCGTCACTTCCGACTCCCTCCACGCGCAGCCGTCGAACTAGCTAAATCGGCTGCATTGAAGTACATCAAAGTGACAAAGCCGCTACGATATTTTCGACCGCACCCAACATCACTGTCCTCTCTTGACATACGGCGGCAGCTGGACGCTGTCGTTACTCTCAGTCCCAGTTGCAAGATGCCGTCCGTTGTCTTGACCCCTGCTCTTGAGCAAACCAATGGCACTGCCAATGAATTACATCATGTTGTTGAGTCAACGTCACTTGACGGTATTGTCACCCAAGGTGACTCTATTCCCACACATGCGCTTGGCGTTAAACCGTTGGGCAACCGCTACCTCTCAAAGGGCCCAAATGCCAAAGCAAGCAGTGGAAGCTGGGGTATTCTGCCAGATGAGATGGTCATGTTGGTTCTGGAGCAAATGGATGCCAGATCACTGCTGAGTCTGGGCTCAACATGTAAATTCCTATTCGCCTTTTGCCAATCAGACGAACTGTGGAAAGCACTCTTTCTGCTGTGAGTGCTTTCGACTTGAACCTAGCTTCGCTTCCATGGCCTCAGTCAGAGCCCGCTTGTCCCAATACAAAGTTTTGCGTATTTCTCCCAATCCACGCAAAATGCCGGCTTGTACTCCGTCCGTACGTTTACCAGAGTGATGTTAACTAATGTTTGCGATGTCAGTCTATCTACCGAGTCTAGTCGATCTCTCGTGTGGCTTGGTTCTTGGAGATCAACCTTATTGGCCATGCCCAAAAGTCGAGAGGCCGTTGTGGATTGTGGCAATGTATTCTCGGATGTTTTGCACAGACCTTTGCTTGCAGCAACATTATCTTGTCCAACTTCACAACCAACATACCCAAGGCAAACCAAATCCATCGCATGGAGAATCTCACCTATGAGCAATACGCAGATCGATGGACCGAGCAGCCCTTTATTCTGACGAAATGCATCCAAGAGTGGCCTGTCATGTCCGAGTGGACGATTGAGAGGCTGCTCCATGCATATCGCGGCGTCGAATTTCGTGCAGAGGCAGTCGACTGGACAGTGGAGAGATATTGTGAATACATGAAGTACAACAAAGATGAAAGCCCTTTGTACCTTTTCGATCGCAAGTTCGCCGAGAAAATGGGCATCTCTGTCGGGCATAGAGACGGCGCAGCATACTGGCGACCTGATTGCTTTGGGCCAGACTTATTTGAGGTGCTGGGAGACCAACGACCAGCACACCGTTGGCTAATTATTGGTCCCGAGAGAAGCGGCTCTACCTTTCACAAGGATCCCAATGGCACGAGCGCCTGGAACGCGGTAATCCAAGGCTCCAAGTACTGGATCATGTTCCCCCCCCCCAATGCACAGGTTCCGGGCGTCTATGTGTCCGATGACAGCAGCGAAGTGACTAGCCCGCTCAGCATTGCGGAGTGGTTATTGACATTCCACGAGGAAGCGAGACAGCTTCCCGAATGCATCGAAGGTGTTTGCCACACTGGGGAGATACTGCATGTTCCGAGTGGATGGTGGCACCTGGTGGTGAACCTGGAAAGCGGAATCGCTCTGACACAGAATTTTGTTCCCCAGTCTCCGGGATTGAATCTCTTATCGGAAGTACTCCTGTTCATGCGAGACAAAGCTGACCAGGTCTCCGGATTTGATTGCAACGTCGAACAGCCTTATCAACTGTTCAGGGAGCGTCTTGGCCAGAAATATCCCGACGTTTTGGAGAGGGCACTAGAGTTGGCGGACAAGAAGAGCGGGAAGAAGAGGAAGTGGGATGCCGTCATTGGAAAGAAAGCAGAGACTGAAGGCCTTGGGGAGGGTTCAGTTTTGGCTTTGGCAGTGACGACGACAATGATGTTCCTTAAAGGCGTGTTGGTGCTGCAGGTTAATGTGTGATATACTCCGTGGAGACCTAATACGATTTCTCACAAATGTGCTCCAATCAGAGGACCCGTCGCCCATGACTTCGTCAGCCCACTATTACGGAAGCTAAGAACAGCCAGACAGACCCTGTCAGTCGGGCGGGCCCTGGACGAATGTTGCTTCACGCCCAAGTTTCCGTGGTGGTGACTTCGCCTCGGGTGTCACAGGTGCCCAACAAGCTGCCCACTTATTCAGTGTTGTTTTTTGGGCTGTTGTCACACAACAACCAACAACCTGAAGCTCATGACGCAGCTCCGGGGGGCCGCCCATCGCCCGCATCTTGCGACTGCGCTTGAGCCATGGATCAAAAGAGACGTTCTTGATGCGATTGAATTCTCGAGCCTTCCCAGTCACTCCCGCATGTAATGAGCGCACCACGGCGTGCGCCTCGCCCGTGATTCACCAGCCATGCCCGAGTCGTCTCTTTCTTCCACTCCGTCACCCCCTCCCCACGAGACCGGGAGCGGGAGCGAGATCAAACTCGCGAGAGGGACCTAGACCGAGACCGAGACCACGAGAGGAATCGCGCAAGGGATCGCGAAAGAGACCGTGACTCGCCCGTGCGAAGCAAACGACTGAGCATTACCGATAGACTCCGAGGCACCTTCAGTCAAGCTCGCAAGGAGACAGCCGCTGCTGTACCACGACGCGCATCGACCTCGTCTACCTCAGCCGCCAAGCAGTCGCCGATACCACGCATTCGCGAATGGCTTGATGCCTGCAATACCGAACATGGTAGACATTGCACGGGCCACGGCGACGCTGATGTCCCGACCTGGCGCCCGGTTTATCTCATCGACTGCGTCGAGCGCTGTCTGGTCCATGCCAAGCCCACGGACAGATACGCTGCTCTTAGCTATGTATGGGGCGCATCAAACCCTCGACAAAGTAGCCCCGAAGGTCTGGTTCAGCTGCTGAAGACCAACGTCGATGCTTATCAGCTCAGCCTCCCCGACAAGGATGTGCCGCAAACAATCCTTGATGCCATATGGCTTGCCAAAAAAGCTGGGCATACGACACTTGTGGGTGGATCGCCTCTGTATAGTTCAAGATGACGAAGCAGACAAAACGGAGCACGTTGAGCACATGGCCTACGTGTTTTCCAATGCCTACCTGACCATCGTTGCAGCACACGGCAATGTTCACACTGGTATACTCGCCCTGGACCCGCGGCGACCGATTCGAACGCCTAAACCAGGCAATCGAGAACACGAAGAACTGCTATTGGCATCAAAGTGGAACACTAGAGGCTGGACCCTCCAGGAGCTTATTTACTCGCGTCGCGCAGTCTTCTTTTTCGAAGATACTCTGACATGGGAGTGCCACTGTGATCTCTGGCAGGGAACGACTACGAACATGATGAAGATCCTGAGGGGTAAGAAGCCCGTCTGCACAAATCGATTATCAGAGGCCGCTTTCGGCTTTCAACACACACCATGGCCGGATCTAGATGAATATGCCCGATTAGTGATGGACTACAGCGCCAGAAGAGTCGCGGTTGTAGATGACACTCTTCGGGCTTTCGCGGGCATCACGCATGTGCTGTCGCGTATTTTTTCAGGGAGGATTTGTCTATGGCTTGCCGCTCATGTTCATCGACATAGCCCTGTTATGGCGACCACAAGCAACGATTCGAAGGCGAGCACTGCCCCGTCCACCATTCTTACCCTCTTGGTCTTGGATGGGTTGGTGGGCTGATGGAATCCCTCTGGACCTTACTCTGTGGAGGGCAGCTGCCGACTATGTCGAAGCAACGCAGTCGACCAAGCGTGGCCAAGAGCCGAAGAGGTTCCAGGCCACCCATCCATTTCGGATCAAAGCCACGGTGACTTGGCATTTGTCCGACAGAGCCAAACCATGCCCATCAAGAACACAGGCCTGCAGTTGCGGGATTTCCGCTCGCGCAGAAACTCCAGCTCAGCGTTGCCACCGGGCTGGACCAAGTCGGGTGGTCATTTCAAACATGACAGCGATGACCTTACCACGTTTAAATATCCAGTTCCCATTGAAGATGCGCCGACAGGTGGCGCGTACGACTCCCGTCCGACAGAGCTCAACCTGCCTGGTCCCTTGTTATTCTTCAAAACGACGTCTGGCTTCTTCGATGTAGACTATGCCATTTCCATGGCGCCCAAGGATAGACCCAGCCCGCCAATTGCTGTGGGAAACATCTGGAGCAGGTCCAATCGATGGGTTGGCGAGTTTAGAGCACATGACGGCTGGTTGGGCATCCAATCATCCAACTATGACGGTGAGGAAAAGCTGGAATTCATCGCCATTTCGAGCGCAATGGAGCGCAAGGGGTCTTATGTTTTCCCAATGGACAGGTTCGTAGAGAACATGGACGAAGACGGTGTTGTGCATTTTGTCAATGTGCTGTGGGTTGAGAGGATTTCTGGAGTGGCCTACAGAAGAGGCATTGGCCATGTCTTGCAGAAGGCATGGGATGCGGATGCGCGAGATGAGGTGGACATCTATCTCGGATGAGGAAGCGAGTTTGTGCTTTCGCGTTTGCAGCATGGTCTGGCACTCGAGGCTTTTTTGCCTGCTTTCTTTCCTCTTGTTATAGCCTGTACCCTAATGTATCTATCTCTCCTGCAAAGGCTCTATATCGCTACTTGATTGAAAGTTTCATGATGCCTAGCCTCGCCCATGGTTCGAAGACACTTCATTTCTGTGTATAAATCTTGGGCATTGAACACGGCTGGTTGAGCGCCGTCTTGAAGCCGCCAAGTCGTGTCCATAATTATTACTTCACTCGCTCGGGTTATCTACAGTCACGTGGGTAATAGGACTAGCAACACGTGATCTGGCCTGGCAGCCTGGCTCTGAGGCAAGGCTTGACCTGGTATGGATCGGGGTTACATTGTCTGATCAAGTGGCATCAAGTGGCAGGGTGGTCGCGACTGCGACCGTCTGCTATTTATCCAAAGGTGCCTGGCGTCCACTCGGCCATCAATGGATTCCCTCATGTTCATCACATGCGGAACACATGCAGGGGACATGAACGCTGCCGGGGACGCAAAGCTTTTGCCTGTGTGATGGCTTTCAAATTTGGCAGAAGAAAACTTTGGTTGAATAGCACTTCTAACACAGGCTCTGCCAAGGGAATCCTGCAGCGGCAAAAGAAGAGGAGAGGTGAGACTGGGTTCTCTTTTCCCTTTTTCAAAGCTTGCTTGCTCTGGCCCGGGTGCAACAGACGAATTGTCCACACACTCGCAAGAGGGAAGCAACCATGGTCCACCGTACTCCGCGGTGCCCCGCCAAGAACGTTCTTCACTGAAGGCAGAAATTGCAGATGTTGTCATCATCCGAAGAAACAAGCACCACCGGGGGGATCCAATCTCAAACAAAGCAACCCTGCAGTACGGAGCGGAGTAGTTGCTGCGAATCAGCCAAGATGCCCAGGGCCCCAGTTTCCCGTTCAACCCTCTGCTTGCTCGGTAATTGGCAAATGTCGGCGCTTAATAGGTTGGAACACCACCGGCGTCACATGAACTAGACTAGCACAGAAGAGCCAGAGGGCCATGTACATTTTACTCCGTACGGGGTACTTCATCCCCAGCAATTCATGTGATGAACTCTATGCGACGAGCAAAGTCACCCCATCGCCCCCCCCCCGCGTGTCTTGGCTTGCCTTTGCATCGGGGATATACATACCAATGGAGCAGTACGGAGCACTCCGATGCCTGCACGCCGGCAGATAAACTTGTTTCACCCCTCAGCTAACTGTGATAGCTGCCGGGAGAGATAGACAGACCGAGGACCCTTATAAATAGACGGTGAAGATGTGCGACCAGGAAACTGCGTCTAGAGGATTGGACTCTTTTTTGTCCGTAGCATCCATTGATCCGTCACGAACTGCCCCGCCTCGCCTCTGTTGAGATAAAACAAACATGGTGCGAACTTCACTGGCTGCCGTCATCTCCCTGGCGGTCACTGGCCTGGCCGGGACTCAATGCCCTTTGCAGACCCAGGACGTCTCGCCGCGAGAGCTCAAGGCTTGACCGATTCCTCCAGGGGCCATCTGGCCAACTTCGAAGTCGATGATGGCGAGGGATTCATGACATCTGACGTTGGCGGCCCAATTGAGGACCAGAGCAGTCTCAAGGCCGGAGATCGAGGTCCCACGCTGCTGGAAGATTTCGTCTTTCGACAGAAGATTACCCATTTTGATCACGAGCGAGTAAGTGACTGACTGACTGACTGTTCCGAGGTGGAATGTCGACAAAATGAAAATGCCATTCCAATTCCAGAGAGACTAACAAGCTTCGTGAAACTCAGGTTCCCGAAAGAGCGGTTCACGCTCGAGGCACAGGCGCCCACGGCACCTTCACCAGCTACGGCGATTATGGCAACATCACTGCAGCGTCGTTCTTGGGCAAGAAAGACAAGAAGACACCGGTGTTTGTTCGTTTCTCCACCGTTGCCGGCTCTCGTGGAAGTGCAGACACGGCTCGTGATGTGCACGGCTTCGCGGTTCGATTGTGAGCACTTACAACCCATCCCGTGCATCGTTTGCCTGGTTTCAAACCTGGTGCTGTTCTTCAGAATGCTGATGGAGTGCGCTGCCTTGGACAGATACACCGATGAGGGCAACTTCGACATCGTCGGCAACAACGTCCCGGTGTTTTTTCATCCAGGATGCGATCCAATTCCCCGACCTGATACATTCGGTGAAGCCACGACAAGACAACGAGATTCCCCAGGCCGCCACTGCTCATGACTCTGCGTGGGACTTCTTTTCCCAAGAGACTTCTACTCTGCACACTTTGTTCTGGGCCATGGCCGGCTATGGTATCCCGCGTAGTTTGCGCCACATTGTACGTCGAGTTACTTTGCCCCCCTCGAGATGGGATTGGTGTAGCGTGTTTGCCAGCAGCCAAAAGGAGGACTGATGCTCAGAGAACAGGACGGTTTCGGTGTTCACACATACCGACTTGTCAACGAGAAGGGCGAGACCAAGCTGGTCAAGTGGCATTGGAAGTCGAAGCAGGGCAAGGCCAGTTTGGTCTGGGATGAGGCCCAGCGTGCTGCTGGCAAGAACGCCGACTTTCACAGACAGGACCTTTACGACGCCATTGAGTCGGGCAACTTTCCCGAGTGGGAACTCAACCTGCAGATTATCAACGAGGATCAAGCTCTGGCCTTTGGGTTCGATGTTTTTGATCCTACAAAGATTATTCCCGAGGAGCACGCTCCTCTGCACCCCGTTGGTGTCTTGAGACTGGATGCAAACCCTGCTAATTACTTTGCCGAGACTGAACAGGTCATGGTATGTTCCCATCTTCTTCCGCAGTTTGTTGTTGTTGTCGGACTTGAGAGCACCCGCTCAAACATTTTTCTTATAATTCATAGTTCCAACCCGGCCACATTGTGCGAGGCGTCGACTTCACAGAGGACCCTCTCTTGCAGGGCCGCATATTCTCCTACTTGGACACTCAACTCAACCGACACGGCGGTCCCAACTTTGAGCAGCTCCCGATCAACAGACCGGTTGTTCCTATCCATAACAACAACCGCGATGGAGCTGGCCAGAATCTCATTCATAAGAACAATGCTCCTTGTACGTTTCAAAGACGTCCCAAAATTTCGACCCATCCTTGACTCCTTGACTCCTTGACTAACATGGAAAAAAAAAGATAGCCCCAATACTCTCAATAAGGGATATCCCAAACAGGCGAACCAGAAGGAAGGCAAGGGCTTCTTCACGGCTCCTGGACGCAAAGTCTCTGGCGCCCTGGAACGACGCCGCAGCAACACCTTCCTCGACCATTGGAGCCAGCCTCGTCTGTTCTACAACTCCATCACGCCTATTGAGCAGCAGTTCTTGATCAACGCAATTCGATTCGAAACTGCCCACGTCAGCCAAGCCGTGCAGAAGAATGTCCTCAAGCAGCTCAACAAAATCAGCCACGACGTCTCTGTCCGCGTAGCCAAGGCCCTTGGCCTGGACGCACCCGCTGCGGACGACAGGTACTACCACAACAACAAGACCAGGGGACTGTCCATCTTCGGCGAGGAGCTGCCCACCATTGCTACCCTCGTCGTCGGCGTCCTGGCCTCCACGGGCTCCGACAGCTCTCTCGCCCAGGCAAAGGCCCTCAAGCGTGATTTCAAATCCAGCAAAGTCACCGTCATTGTGGTCGGTGAATCCCTCGGCCCCGGCGTGGATCAGACATATGATGCCGCCGATGCAGTCGGTTTCGATGGCATCATTGTCGCAGACGGGGTCGAGACCCTCTTTGACAACAAGAAAAAGTCTACGCTCTTCCCGCCCGGTCGCCCTATGCAGATCGTCACGGATGGATACAACTGGGGTAAACCCGTTGGGTTCGTCGGCAGCGCCAAGAAGGTCGTCACCGCGACTGGTGTTTCTCAAGGTGCAGGCGTGTACTTGAAGGACAACACTGAGGAACTGGTAGGGGACTTTAAGAAGGGACTTGCCAAGTTTAAGTTTACGGATCGGTTCCCCATGGATTCTCACTAGGTGGGCTTTATGTGTGAAACAGGAGTCGTGAAGTCTTTTTTTCTTTTTGCCTCTGCCTTTGCTTCTTGTCATATTACTTCATTTTTTGTAGGATTTCGAAACTAGGCAATTGATTTGTCTTGTACACGGCGTGTGGCTTTCTCAATCCATTCTGGCTACCTGAATGTAGATGGCCGCAGTCAACTTTCCGTCGCAGCCAAGTGTAAACCTCGGGCTTGCAAAACGCCAGCCATCCATGCCTGTTTCGCTCAAGAGCATCCACTCACTCATATCGACGATGCGTCGTACCACAGGCTTCCGCGCATCACGCAGTGTTTCAAACTAGTCCGAAGAGACAAGGTACGGATGGGATGGCGGCCTCCCGACTCGTTCCTTGACGGACAACAATATGGAATAGCTCTTCGGAAGCTTCTTGTGGTGCGCTTATTAGGCTGT
Source organism: Epichloe glyceriae (assembly GCA_023658535.1). NCBI lineage: Eukaryota > Fungi > Ascomycota > Sordariomycetes > Hypocreales > Clavicipitaceae > Epichloe > Epichloe glyceriae. The sequence goes on along the minus strand of CP098289.1, from coordinate 5,231,620 downwards.
TCGGACGTATACCTCAGGGTGTTTGTTGATCAGCAGTGGGAATTGGCGTTTCGAGGCCCAGTCGGTTTCGTCGATGCCCCATGTAAGGCAGGGGTCTCATCAGGGAAAGCGGGCGGTGCTGAGAATATATCACTCATACTTCGTGACGCTTCGATGGCATCAATCTCGTAGTATCACGTTCACACGCAGGGACTTGTAGGAGAGTGAACTAGGAACTGCAGATTTTGAGAGGGGTGAGCAACTTGGGTTTCACGGTGGGCGGGGCAACTTGGACAAACCCACCACACCGACAACGGACGGGTTGGACATGATATGATGACCCATCCATCCATCATTCCACGCTTGACTCCAACAATGCAAGATGGGCAAAAACGATAGAAAGGGCGGTGACAAGCCTGCTGGCAAGGGCAAGGCAGCAGACAAGGAAGCAGGAGGAGGCGCCAGGTCCAAGGGAGCCCAGTCCATCAACGTCCGCCACATTCTGGTGAGTTGCTTGAGGCGCTGTCGCCACAACCCGGTGCAGGATGCCATCATGTTACTGACAGACCGCACATGACAAGTGTGAGAAGCATGCGAAAAGGAAGAGGCTCTGGCCAAGATCAACGACGGGGTCAAGTTTGACGAGGTTGCTCGCAGTTACTCCGAGGACAAGGCGCGGCAAGGTGCGAACAAGTCCCATGAGTTTTGCAACCTTTTTTTTTAAAAAAAACGAGAGGCTGACAACCATGAGCTGGTGTGATACCGTTATAGGCGGGGCGCTGGGATGGAAAACCAAGGGCAGTCTGGATCCCAAATTCGAGGACATTGCTTTTGCGCTGGAGCCTAGTACGACCAACAGCCCCAACATTGGCGAAGCAAAGACTGAGTTTGGGTATCATATCATCATGGTAAGTCTGGGCTGTTGTCCCTTGAAGCCTTTTGCTAATTCTAGCATCGGTAGGTTGAGGGCCGTAGATAGTGTTTCGTAGTTAGGAAAGCGTTCACACGGTGTAAAGATGGGATAGTGAAGAAAAAAAACCAAGACATGGGGTCACAGGCCAACGTTGTGGAAACCAATGGTGAAACCGAACTTTTGTTCCCCCTTTTTTTTATTGTTCCTTCCTCATGCAGGAGCCCGTATCATGCTGGGGCCCCCCAATACACATCCAGAAAGCCAGCTGAAGTGGCTAGAGTACAACCCGCAAAAGTCGTTGCCGGCGGTCTCAAAAAAAACAAAGTCCGCACCCTCTATACCCTTCAAATCAACGCCGTTCATGCGCATCCAATAATTCATGAGGAAGTCTGGAAGTAGTTTAGGAGAATGGAGCGCTCCTGTGACTCTTCACCCCAGTCCTTGACGACGACGCAAGAGCAGTTGACGACCTTGCGAGCGTTGCCCTCACGGTCGAGAACGCCTATAGCAAGCATGTTAGTAGCTAGTTCGGGATACGGTCATTCCAAGTAGTGTTGGGATGGCTCCACGTACAGAGACCGGCCCACTCGCCGAGCTGCTTGCCGTCCTGGACCTTGATCAGGGAATCTTGTGCTCCTCGCAGAGGGCGGCAACAAGCTTCTTGTAGGCGTCCTCCTCGCAGTTCTCGTTCAGGACACACATGTGAGCCTGGCGACGGTCGAGAGCCTTGGAAGCCTCACGGAGACCACGGGCGAGGCCATCGTGCATGAGAGCCAGCTTCAAGACACCCTTGAGGGCGTCCAGAACGGACATCTGGCCCTTGGGAGCATCGGCCGAAACCTCAACCTCGTCGGCAACTTCGGGGGCGTTGTTCTCTTCTACGTCCGACTATAATTGGGCGAAATGTTAGCAATTGCGTTCGGCCCATGTCAAGAAGAATTCAGACTTTCGGATCGTATTGTGCGGCGGCGGCGGCGGCGCGGAATCCAGTATAAAACACCTCCACTTCCATTGCGCAACGGGAATTCCTCCTTATGCATACAGAAAGCCGGTCCGCGAGAACGATTCGACGTCAGACGAGTTGAGCAGTACTAACCATCTTGAAAAATTTATCTTGTCGGGCGATCCTCGAAGATTTCAGGTGTTTAGTTAGGGAAAGAAGATATGTGGCGGAATTTACGTCGTGAAGGGTGACTTGGAGGGGACTTTAGTCTAACGAGGATTCGCCGAAATCTTGGTGGCCCAGTGCGTGATGGCTTAGGGCAATTTTACGTGCACGGACCACCAGGGCACACGAAAAATCCCCCCCCCCTCACCCAGGTTGTTGAGCACGACTTTTTTCCCCCAGCTTGCTCCGCTTCGACTCTCACGACAAATCTCCTATTTCCAGGGCCGACAAAGTAGATCACTGAGGTATGTTGTTCACTTGGGACAAAGAGAAACTGACAGCGGTCCGGATCCAGCGAGGTAGATGCCTCTTTATCGTGGTAGGAGAGAGCAATCTTGAGCTCCGCGACGGGTGAAGATGGATACAAAGGGAGTCTTCCTTTTGCGATGCCGTGCAAAATAACGTCGAATCTTGATCGTTGGACGCTCTCGATACGCTTCTCTTCTTCGGAAACGAGCGGCAGAACCCTCTTTGATCCATCTCTGGAGGGCACTCTTCTTGCTCACGACCGCGGGAGGCTAACATGTTTTCCCCTATTGGCAGATACCTCATTTCCAAATTTGACTTGAGAATCTCCGTCCCGACAACACCGCCAAAATGGTCCGCACTTCCGTTCTCCACGATGCTCTCAACTCCATCAACAATGCCGAGAAGACCGGCAAGCGCCAGGTCTTGATCCGACCTAGCTCCAAGGTCATCGTCAAGTTCCTCCAGGTCATGCAGCGTCACGGTGCGTAATCGAGCAATCCTACCTCCAATGTCTTGACGGATCGTCGAGTTTTCATCGGTCCCTTTCAACAGACTCCGAGACCACCACCTTCGGCATGATAACTAGGGTGACGGCCATATTACGCACCACGGCTCAGCCCCTATAAGTTGCCGATATATCAAACATTCATGCGGTGGTCTTGGATCTGTCTTGGGAACGGGGATTTCCTCGATGTGTTTCATGCCAATATGTCCGAGTCTCATCGCAACATTATGCTAACAACATGCTTTGTTCAGGCTACATTGGCGAGTTCGAGGAGGTCGACGACCATCGCTCCGGCAAGATTGTCGTTCAGCTCAACGGCCGTCTCAACAAGACTGGTGTCATCTCTCCTCGATACAACGTCCGTCTCGCTGATCTCGAGAAGTGGGTCGTCAAGCTGCTGCCCGCTCGTCAGTTCGGCTACGTTATCCTCACCACCTCTGCTGGTATTATGGACCACGAGGAGGCCCGTCGCAAGCACGTCGCCGGCAAGATCATTGGTTTCTTCTACTGAACAGGATGGATATCAAATAAAAGTTTGGGCATAGCTGGCGTTATGGAAAGGTCTTGATGGATGACAATGGCCAATACCCCTGAGGCAGCCGTTGAGGTAGTAGTCGCACAATCGATTGATGCATACTTGACATGCAGCTGTTATGCCGCAGTTGACCGAGACCTCGTCGTGACGTGCTGTGTCTTCCGATAGCGAGGTGAGCGCGAGATGATGATTTCAACTAAATGCCTTGAATCTCGAGGACCAGTTCTTGTAGATGTGGTCCCATCTGATGGCTGAAGGCAAAACCGGTAGGTACTGAACATGGAGCTGAACTATGACCAAGCGCTGTCCTGATTTTTCGCGATTTTTTCGAGGATCTGTTTTCTTCAATCCAAATTCGTTAGAATCTTGTCCAATGCCTCAATGATTTAGGATAGATATACGAACTACAGAACGGACCAATGGCGGTGCATTAGGTGGGGAACTGAAGAAGAGGTACTTGTTCTTGTGTGGGCGGCGGGTGCTCGGCCTGGTATCTATCCATGTACTCCCATTGCGCACTGTTGATGGGGAGACTGACGGGCGCCACCACGGCTGCTGCCAACATGGATCTCCAAAGTAAACAATCCAAAAAAAAAGGCGCCCAGACAACAGAATGTCACGGGCCATCTGGCAGCGCCAGCCAAATTGCGAGGTCTGGCAGAACAAGATGCCGATGCCGCGGCGACAAGTCACCGCTCTCGCAGCCTTCTTCTTCTTAGCCGTCTGCATCTATTCAGCGCTAATAAATTCACACGATGATGCAAAGCTACTCATAAAGCAAACCGGATCAACATCATCGCATACAGCTCCGAAGCTGCCTGCGGCTACCAGAACAACCGACCTGCAGACTCAGTGGGAGGATGTGCCTGCAGTTCAAGCAGGGCCGAGGCCCAAGGACGTGCCCAGTTCCAAGCATCATCCAATCCGACATCTCCTGACCAGCGCAAAGCGAGAGCTACACGATTTGACGCGGCGTCAGTCCAAGAATCTCAAAGAGGCAGTAGAGGAGTACCGCCGCCGATATGGCATTCCGCCTCCCCCAACTTTGACAAATGGTTCCAGTTCGCCAAGGATCACAATGTGCAGCTTGTTGACGAATTTGATACCATCCACGACGTCATGACACCGTTTTGGGGACTGAAACCCAAGACGATACGAGCCCGAGCAAGGGAGAGCCTGGGCTACGACAATGCCTTGATCGGGGTCGCCATTCGCAACCACGAGATTTCTCACGTGGAAGGCGGGCTGGAATGGCAGCGAAATGCCACCTGCGGCATGCTGGAGAGGTTCCTCCAGCACTTGCCCGACATGGACTTGGCCTTTAACATGCACGACGAGCCCAGGGTCATTGTGCCCCATGACGACCTGACGAGACTGGTTCGCAAGGCCAGGCAAGAGACGATGCCGGCTTCCAACCGGAACAAGAAGCCCACGAATGACTTTTCCAAAACATGCCCGGAGCTCAGCAACAAGATGATTTTCGAGCAGGTCAAGCACTCGCGGTTCAACTCATTCGGCCGACAGGCGACGTGGACGCACTCGAGGATGTCGTGCTCTCCCGACAGCCCGGCGAGGATATTGGAGGAAGACGACAGGTGGGATGACCGAGGCCAGTACGGCGTGAGCGAGCTCGGCTTCGTATACAATTCAACAGCCATGGCCGATATCTGCTTGAGCCCATCCCTCAGCTCGACGCACGGCTTCTTTGATCGACCAAACACGTACAAAGTCGTTCACGACTTGTTTCCCATTTTCTCGCAATCCAAGATCTCTTCCTACAACGACATCGTCTACCCCTCTCCGTGGTACTGGAGCGACAAGGTGCAGTACACACCTGAGCGAGATGTGCCATGGGGCGAGAAGGCAAACCGTCTCTACTGGAGGGGCTCTACAACGGGCGGCTTCAGTCGAGACGGCGGATGGCGCCGACAACATCGTCAACACTTTGTGAAGAAGATCAACGCAGGGGTCGGGCGAAGATTGTGTCCAACCGGGGCAGCCAAACACGTCCTGACTGGGGCGTGTCAGACGTCTCACGCGCAGACTACAGAGCATTGACAGACGTTGCCTTCTCGCACGTCGGCCAGTGCGATGCCGGAGACTGCGATGCGCAGCGGGCCTTCTTCAACGTTACGGATCGCGTGAACCAAACCGATGCCTGGGGCTACAAGTACCTCCTTGACATTGACGGCAACGCCTTCTCCGGCCGCTTTCTGGCGTTCCTGCAAAGCATGAGCCTGACGTTCAAGTATGCCCTCTTCCGGGAATGGCACAACGAGTGGCTCAGGCCCTGGGTGCATTACGTGCCGTTGAGCCTGCAGGGCGACGACTGGCTCGAGACGGTGCGCTTCTTCAACGACACGGGCTTGGGCGCAGACGATGCCAGGACCATGGCGGAAGAGAGTCGCGATTGGGCCGGCAAGGCGATGAGGAAAGAGGACATGGAGGCTTGGTTCTTCAGGTTATTGCTCGAGTGAGTCTCTGTTCATCCATCCACCCACGAGACGTGAACAGAAGTCTCGACTAACGATTGCGTCTCAGGTACGCGAGGGTCATTGATGACCAGAGGGGCATAATTGGCTTTGACACGTCCAGCTCAACAAAGAGACTCGGCTAGCTCAGCTGGAAATCATTGTTGACCAACGAATGCATGTATGTATATACGATATGAGGCGCCCTTGTCAGTTTTGCATGGCAGTTTCTGGAGCCGCATTTAGCGTCTTCTTTCTTCTTTGTTCACACATATTCGGCGTTTGGGCAATGAAATGGACCCATTAACAACAGATGGGCAACGGAAGTTGCAGATTTTAAAACCTGAAATGCGAAATGCTCATCATGCAAGTGACGTGAAAACGTGGAACTGTTGCTCCGAAATCTTTCATCACGATTCTATGTATATCAAAATATCGACTTTTGTGACCATGCGCCGCCAGCCAGGATTCTTTCAAAACTGGCGTTCCTTTGGGGGAAAAAAAATGAAAAAATCAACCAAATTGTTCGCTGGCATCACCAACCTCATCACATTGCCGGTTCTTCTATTCTCCTCATCTCTTTTTACGGAGAAATTACTTGTAAGCATCTGTCCACCACGTTACTCATCATCGTCTTCGCCTTCCCCATCTCTCTCCTCGGATGGAGATCTGTGCTCTGTTCGCTCTCGTTCACTCCCGCCATCGGCATCTGCATCTGCATCCTGCTCTTGCGCCCCAGTGACTTCTTCCTCGGCGTCTTGCTCCCAGCCGAGCGGGTGATCCTTGTACTTCCTCATTGCATCGAGCATTTCCTCGGTGGGATCCTCCACGGTCAGATCAAGCTGGTCTACAATCTGCCCTTCCTCCTCGGGGATGCCGATCGTGCGAGCAATGTTCTTTGTTCGCTGGGGCCGGATGGTGGATTTTTTGCATAATGGGGTAGTAGTACATTGCTTTTTTGCTTGGGGTACACATCCTCATCGTTGTAGGCCAGGATGATCTCGTCGGCGTACTTGGTGGGGTGGTCGAGCTCCTTCTCGTCGGCCGTCTCGTAGGCCCGCACCCGGTTGAACTGGAAGTAGCCGCCTGCCTCGCCCTGGTGCGTGTACAGGTCGTCGCTGTCGTGGTCTGGGTCGTCGACGTCGAATTTGCGGCGGAAGTTCTTGGCCACCGTGGTGCTCTGCCCTAGGTAGAAGTCGTAGTTCATGAGGTTCTGGGGTTTGGGGTTGTTGTCGGGATCCTGCTCGTGGGCCTCGAGGGCCGCCTCGTACGCGGCCTCCTCGCCCTCGGTACGTTCTATGGGCCGGAAGAGACCGCTGAGCAGGCGCGGATCGTATTCGTTGGCACTGCTGACGGGGTTGGTGAGGAACTTGACGGTGACATAGGCGCCGGAATCGGGGAAGGCATCCAGATCTGGCAGTAAGGGAATGGCCTCGACCACCTTGAGATGCTTCTTGGTAGGGTGCTTGACTCGCTTGGCGTCTTTGAGGTCCTGCAGGGCTGTTTCGAAGCCGCGATCGATCTTGCGCTTGATGGCCTGGGGTGAGTCTGCGGCGGCATCGGTGGCGGTTCGCACTGGTCTTTTGGCCTTGGGGAGCATGGCGCGAGGGTTGCCGGCGTCAAGTCGTTTGGGGGGGGTGGTGGATGAGATGTATTCTGTTCGCCGGAGGAAAGACACGTTTGCCTCGGCCACCTTGAGCTTGCCCAGCGCGGCAATGGGTCTCAGGAGAGGCCGGTCGTGAGGGTGAACGGCGGGAGTCTGCACGGGAGCCTGAATTGCTGGAATGCGGATGACGAATCAGTTGGACTGTACTTGATGCTGATATTGATTTCACACCTGGCACAGTGAGGCTCGTCGTCATCCGAGACGCGAGCTGGGCCAAACTTACATCTTTCATCGCCGTCAAACACGCCGGGCATGCCCACCAGATCCAGCGGCATACCGAGCTCGGCATCGGCCTCGATGTTCAGTGGCTGCTCTCTTGCCAGCCGCGACGCGAACCCAGGCGTGGTATATTGCCCACTGGCAAGGCCAGTATTCGGGATGTCGAGCAGTTTGGGGGGGGTTGGGCGGCGGAGGAGAGCATTGGAATAGCGAATTCGCGCGATGAAATCTTGATGCACCATGCGCTCGCCGGAGCGCGCACCAGAGGATGACATTGCAATGGTTGCAATGGTTGCAATGGTGAGGTGAAGAGGCGAGCCAAGAGCTGCCGGCCCAGGAGCACGGAGTATTGTTAGTATTGTTAGTATTATTAGGTAGGTTAGGTGACTGGCAGGCGCTCCCCACCAACCACCTGCCAATTGACATTGACACTTGCCGGTGCGCAACCAGACAAGACTCCTCGCAAAAGAATCGCAAAAGAACCACGGCAACGCCATGTCTCATCAAACGAGCCATTCATCAATTGAGCCGCCACGACTAACGGCCATTAGTCTAGCTGCAAATCCACCATCATTCAGTTTTTCTGCCATTCCGTTTCTCATTACGGAGTATCCCAAGAATAGGCATGTGCTTTTCTGGTTCCATCCATGACTTGCGATTTCCGAAAGCCCTTGTTGCGTCTACTCCGTAGATATCCTTTATGCCCTGCCTAAAAAATGCTGAGTCCTCTTGATGTTACAAGCCAAACCCGCCAAAAGCTAACAGGATGCACAATTCGCTCTTCCTGTGACCTTATGTACCAGTAATCCATTTTGTGTGGAGCAGATGTGGTGTAGTCTTCCTCCTCCTCTCTGTCGCTCTTTCTCTTCGTTTGTACAGAAAAAAAAGAAGAAAGAAGAAAAAAAAACCGCCCCAGAGGCTCCCTCCGCGCACACAGATGGATGGATAAGGGTTGTTTCCCGACGCAATTCGATATGCTTGGGACGCATTCAAGAGCTGTCCTTGGCGTACTTCTTCTTGCCCATGGTGAATGGAACGTAGCGATATTTCATCATATGCTGAATCTGCTTGCGCACTGTTGAGTTTGAGGCGTTAGCTGGGCCTCTTGAAGATAACAACACAAGGGGAAACGGCAGTGCGTACTCGTCAAGACGAAGAGGATGATCCAGTACATGACCAAAATGGGCCAGAAGACGGGGATGTTGAAGAATTCGAAAAAGGTGCAGAAGAAAGAGATGGCAACAGCCCTGGTGGCCCAGTACCAAAACTTGAACTCGGGGAGGCGACGAATGAAGGGTTTGAACTCTTCATCCTGCTTCGTCGGGAGGGTTCCGACTGAACCGTCTTCCATTTCTTGGTCAAGGGCATCGCTCGATGGGTCAAATTTGGGCTGGAGGAAAGCCAGGAACAGGTTGAGCAGGTAAATTCCCAGCGCATAGGCGACTACATTGCGGTAGGTCAGTGGGACACTCCAAGACACGAGCAGATCTTGCGCAGAGTATGAGAGCCCGAGACTCGATTCTTACCGATATACCATCCCTGAATGAGGAAAATGCGCACAAAGAAGAAGAGCAGAGTGACTCCGGTTCCAACCCATCGATACAGCACAAAGGGAGTTGACTGGTCGAGCAAGGCTTGGTATTTCTGTTCGCAACATCAGCAATCGCGTCTGCAGAAAAGTAGGGCAGACAGAGGTGATTCGGCTCCATTTGTGCGAGGGGTCTGGGATCCGGCATACTCTTTGCAGCTTTGTGGTCTGAGCCGTGACGGCTGCGAAAGGGGTTTGATCAGGCTCCGGCGCATCCATATTGAAGAGCGGTTTTGCGGGTTTGCGGTCGAGCACAAGTTGAACAAGGACAGGGGGGACTTGAAGGAGAGAGAGGGATGAATTAAATAAGTTATAATGTGCTGGACGAGGAGAAAGAAAGGCAACGCACCGCAACTGTGTGGTCAAGTCGCAGGCTCCAAGTGTCGTGGAAAGAAAATTGGTGGAAGACGGAAAAGGGACAAACACTCTCTCTTGAGAAGAAACCCGTTCGCGATGTTGGCTTCTTTATCGTGGCGTTCAACCCACAGGTCACAGCCACGACGTAGCATGTGTTCTCGGCCAATGAAACCACTCGACGGCAGCTAGTGGGGCCATCTCCCTTGTTGTCAAGCCCTTCTTGTGTCCCTGAAAGTCCTTGCTAGTTCGAGGGAGCTTATTTTGAAGCAGGTTACGTGGCTCAGCCAAGGGAATGTGAACGAGCGACTAGCTAGCGGATCCCTTGACAATAAATGCAACGCCAGACATTGTTCGACGTTGGATCACCGTGTTCGAAATGATAGTAGCATTGGCTGGGAGGCTGCGGACTAGGTCGACGCGCCGTCGAGACTCTGCCGCGTGATTTTGAGGGGCAAGTGGTGATGCAACCACGTTTGACGTGTAGAGTGTTCTTTGCGCCTCCTCAGTCGACTGCGTGATACGAGTTCTCAGCGAGGCCAAGACTTGCCCTTTTTCTAAAAAAAATTATATATATATGTAGATAGAGGTGTTTTGCCCCATTACATGAGAGCACACGGCGTCTGTTACTGCTCATCGCCCAGCAAATTTGAGCTCTAAATATCGCGCCGGCAGATACCCCAGCGCTGTCACCAAAAATGTCAACTCATTAGCAACATCACCACCATCGCTGCCTATGACTTTGGCCAGCGGGGGCCCTGAACCACGTCTGATTCATCCCCATACACCATGACACCACGCCCAGGCCAAACGCCACCGCTGCTCCAACGCCCAACGGCAGTCTTGCCGGATCGTTCCAAGCCTCCAGATCATAGTTCTCGAATCTGCCCTTGCGGAAAACAAAGTGTTCCTCGAATAAGATGACGCCGTAGCTTGTACACCAGTATCCCAGCAGGCTCAGGAAGTTCTGAAGGTAGGTATTGAGTTGTTCTCGCCCACCGACAGCCAATGCGAGAATGCACGCAAAGGAGACAAGAGTCCAGATGAACCGCGGGATCAAGGCCAATGGCCGAGCGAGCTGCTGGAACGACAGCGAGGCACTGTAGATGCTGATTACGTTGGTGTTGATCCCAGACAAGACCAGCACAGTGAGTAGAAACTTGGCGAAGCCTCGTGGATAGAGCATCTCTTGAATGAGATAACCAAGCCCTTCATTGTTGTATGTATTGCGCCAAGCCGGCTGATTATTCAGAGCTGAAGCTGCAACACAACCGGCCAGCATGCTGATTGATGTTGGGATGGCGATTCCAAAGGCAGTCATAGCAAATACCTTGACTCGGCTGACGTCGGCTCGGTAGTGAGCATAGTAGTCACTGGCCGTCGTACACCACGCCGCGCTTGAACCATAAACGATAGCAATGAGGTTGAGTATCACGCCGCTTTGAGTTGCGCCCGTGACTGATGGCGGTGTGCTCTTGTCAGCGGATTTGCCAGTCTCGCCGAATATAATCAGGAAAATGACAAAGAACGTGATCCATGCATATCTCTCATACACCAAGATCGCATTCAACCCAATGAATGAAATGAGCAGGGCAATGGCCGCCAGGATCACGATACCCAGGATCAGGGACACATGGCCGTCCGAAACTGCTGTGAGCGCCAGGCCACCTGTGATGCAGGATACAGCGGCCCAGCCCATCTGCTGGATACAGTTCAGAAACGCAATCATCTTGTTCGGCCACCACCCGAAGCTGTACCTGCTTACGCTCATTTGGCGCAGACCCATGGCAGGGCCAAAAGTCGCACAGTAGCCCGTGACCACCCCGCCCAGTATCGAAGCGAATATCGTGATGAGAATGGTCTGATTTAAACTCAGCCCGAATCCCCAGCCAAGAAAGCCAGTTGCGAAACAAGACGTGTTCATGGTTCCACTGGCCCAGAGGAGCGCCATCAGGGAGCTCCTCGGTCCACGACACATCCTTTTTGTCCTCTGGGCGCTTTCTGACGATGGCATCGGATTCAATTCCGAGCCTGGTGTCCAACCGCGCCTCTATGACGCGGAGCTTGGCAAGAATGCCTCGTGGTTTTGGAGCCGGGGTTTGCTGCGCAATTGACGTTTCATTTGAGCTCGTAATCAATTGCCCCTTTTGGGGTAGGACTTTTTGGACATCGAGGCCCTTTTCTTCGTCGGTTGCCATGGTCAAATCGTATTCAAGGGATTTTGAGGCTGTAACTTCTGCGTGGCCTGACGAGGCTTCGACTCGTTGTTTCATGGTGTAAGTAAGATCCCAGTGCACGATCTGACGGTTCGGCAAGCGATGGAGTCTTGAGCCGGATCTACTCGAATGAGCCAGACGCAATCGACCCAAAGTCGACGTGACACGGTGCCGCCACGCCAACGACTATCATTCGATGAATCGGGCATTACAGATATCGTACGGAGCACGGAGTAGGTAGGCTTTGGAAGAAAAGGTTGAAGTTTATGAGTGGATTGATCACCTGCCCCGCTCTTCCACTTGTCTTGGACCAATGGTCCCGTTTTTTATTTGACAGCTGCATCAAGACCCATCCAATCCGTCTCACCGCCTGCCAACTTCGAAAACCTTCTTCTGACCGCCTTCTAGAAACGCAAGTTCTGCCACCATCACCGCATCAGAATCAGAGACTGCCCATTGAAAAAACCTCTGGCGCGACCGACAGACAGCCTCTAATAGCAAGCCCCCCACCAGGTGATTTCTCACAAGCATCGCGCAGCAGGTAAATTATTCATGTGCGCAAGTTGCCGAGATGGCCGATAAGGAGCATTACAATGTGCGCGTGGGTTCATCTCACGCAAAGTCACTGGGAATTACCCACCGAACGACGCCATTGGCGCGCTCTTGGACCGGTGACATGAGAGTGAGGTATCTTCTTCCACTGACAGATTTCGATGAGAAGAGTTTAACTGTGAGATCTCGAAAATGCTAACGTACTGATTTCTAGATTTTCAGATTTCCAAGTCAATGAGATTGGAGAAAACGGATCAGTCATTCACCTGCGCACAATAGGTCTTGAGAATGACAACAAGAAGGTGAGAGACCACATTGTGCATGTATTTCGCAACCACGACAGCCAAGAACTCATGCTAACATGTGTTGCGAAACCTCGAAGCCTGCTCAGTCTTCTCCAACCCCAGGGGCGTCAGAACCCAAGGAGAAGCCGGCTAATAAAGATGCGCACAATGCCAAATCTCAAGATGAACCCAGCGTCATCGAAATCGCGCCCGAAGACGTCACTGCCCTTGAGAATCTCTCGAGCCAACAGTTCGCCCGGGACCTCGTCCAGCTCTTCAACGGAGGCAACGGCCCGACGGGCGAGCAACCCAAGACTGCCACCTCAGAAACCCTAGATGACAAGGCCAAGCGCGCCCAGCTCCACGGAGAGGTGCGTCGCATCTTCAACTCTTGCCTTGAAACGACTACAGGTCCCGAAGGCGCCATTGTCGCCAGCTACGTCGCCCCCCGGAAGAATTCCAAGAAGAGCCGCGGCCCTCGCGGGAGGCCTGACGACGAACCTATTGGGCAATATCTCCATTTCACGCTCTACAAGGACAATCGCGACACCATGGACGCAGTCAGCCAGATCTCGCGTTTATTGCGAGTCAAGCCGCAGGTGATTGGATACGCTGGCACCAAGGACCGCAGAGCATCAACAACGCAGCGCTGCTCGATTCGTTACCAGCGCAAGAGGGCCATGGCTGGCCTGAACGGCAAGCTATGGGGTATAGCGACGGGAGACTACGAATATTCTGATAGCCCCATCCACCTGGGCCAGCTCCTCGGAAACGAGTTCGTCATCACCCTCAAGAACTGCAAGATGGCGGACGACGACATGTCACTTGCGCCCTCGGAAAGGCTTGCACTGATGAAGAGCAATGTTGAGTCTGCCATGACGCACATGGCTTCCCACGGCTGGATCAACTACTTTGGCCACCAGCGCTTCGGAACCCACGACGTGGGCACCCACCAAGTCGGCAAGCTCATTCTTCGCGACGACTACGAAGGCGCCGTCAATGCACTCCTGCAATATGACGCAGAAATAGCTGCCAAAGCAGAAGCAGGCCAAGTACCCGACGAGCCCTCCAAGAGGGACGAGTACCTCCGCCACCAGGCGTGCATGCTCTTCCAAACCGGCAAGGACTTTGACCGAGCTTCCAAGCTCATCCCCGGCGGTACGCAGGAGAATCATGCGTCCTCCGCCATCTGACTCGCTCCGGCAAAAGCTCTTCCCGGGACTTTGCCGGCGCAGTCACACACATCACCCGCGGCCTGCGATCAATGTATCTCCACGCATATCAATCTCACGTGTGGAACCACGCAGCCAGTCTCCGATACACATTACACGGCACAAGCGTAGTCGCGGGCGACCTCGTCATCGCCGATGCGGAAGCCCAACCGTCTGCTACTGAAATAAGCCGAGACCAAGACGGCGACGAGATCATCAACCCCGTCGACGACGACGACGAGGAATTCGCCCCTCTCCGTGCCCGCCCACTCACCGAGGAAGAAGCCTCCTCTGGCAAGTACACCATCCATGATATAGTCCTGCCCTCCCGGGCCATGACGTGATTTACCCGAAAAACGAGATTGGCGAGTTCTACAAGGAGTTCATGGGCCGTGAAGAAAACGGCAGTCTCGATCCGCTCAAGATGCGTCGGCTGCGGAGGGAATTCAGCTTGCCTGGTAGGTATAGGAAGTTGATGCAGAGATTCTTGGCAGAGCCCAGCGTGCAGGTCAGGTTGTACGAAGATGATACGGAGCAGATGCATCCTACAGATATGGATCTCATCAAGGGACAGACAAACGGCCACGAAGGTGAGGGCAAGAGAAAACGCCATCATGAGACTGATGGCCACGGCGGGGCCGGCACAAAAAAGGCCAAGGTCAAGGTCAGCGGCAATGACGATGACGGTGTCGTCAAGGCTGAGGAACCAAAGACCAAGTCGCCAACTCCGGGCAAGGAGTCTCCGGCGCTTCAGAGAAAGAACCAACAGTGGAGCAGGCTGCTGAGCCTACTAAAACTGCGGTTGTGGTCAAATTTCAATTGGCAAGTAGTGCCTACGCAACAGTGACACTCAGAGAGCTCATGGGTGACGGCGACCGCACGGATCTTGACGAGAGAGTGGCTTCATGAACACCCATTTTCCCATGTTGGGATAGATATATAAACGCTGATTAATGTCAATACCGCCAGCCAGCAGTATTGACGCCCCTATATTCAAACTTCGAATGCAAGTCAGAGTGAAATGACCTGACAAAGTAAAGCAACCGACTATGACGACCTAGTATCATCACTCTTCCAACCGACTTGAAACAATAAATAAAGATGAAATATAAAAGATGACAGGAGATGGGCGATCTGCCCCGGCATGCAGAGAAGGTTGAGTGGTCTTTCGATGCAAGGAAATGGATTCGCTCAAGCAAACATTCATGCAGTTGTGATATTTGCTATACTCTCATCAGCCCTCTGGCTTGTATATGTTTGAAAAAAAACCGGACGCTGAATTGGTCGCTTTCAGAATTCGTGCTCCTGGTCTTGCAATTCGATTGATACATGACCACATTCGCTGGCAAACTCGTGGATGCCAACCCTATTACATCGTAACGCTGATCGAGTAGAAGAACTTGACGCCATCGGCGGCATGAGGTTCGAGGGTGCGTATTTGTGCTGTAGCACGGAAGCATCGGCGCGGCCAGTTATGCCGCAGCCTTCTCTTCATCCCAGCCCCAAACGAAAGAGAGGTACTTGACCATGTTTACCCGCTTGGCTCGCATGTCCACCATCCAAGGGTGCTCAAGCATTTTCCATGGGCTAGCTCGGCGATTCGGCTGCTTCTCCAAGCTGGAAATGCAATAATTAGTATGGTAAAAAGACGGTAAGCAGAACAGAGGACATGTATTCTCACCAGCACTCAATGAAGTACTTGAAATTGTCGCTCCAATAAACGTCCATTTGGGGCTCGTCTTTGAGTCTGGGTACCGGCTGTCGGACGATATACGTCAACAAATCAATCAAGCCTGCCCGAGGTTGCATCTCGGTTCCGTCGGCAGGGAAAGGAAATCGGTGCTGGGCCACTTCAAGCAACGTCACACCAGTCGACCAAACATCTGAGGTGATGGTATACGATTGACCCGTGATTCGCTCAGGTGCCATGTAATAACTTGTGCCGATAAAAGTGTTTGCCTCTCCTTTGGTTCCAAAATCACCAGAAACGCCAAAGTCGCACAATTTGACAGCGCCGTCTCGGCATAGCAGAATGTTGGAAGGCTTGATGTCGCGGTGGATAATCCGTCGTGTGTGAAGATAGGTGAGCCCGCGCAATACACCTTCGGCAATTTTGCCCAGAACCTTCTCTCCAGTGCGGCCGCCTAACCGCTTCACTTCTTTGTAGATGCTGTCCAGAGAGCCGCCCTCGCAAAATTCCATGGCAATGGAAATAGTCGAGGTGGACGGATCCACAAAGGCACCATAGTATCGGCAGATGTGATCAGATGCACATTCCTTATTGAAGCCTAGCTCTCGCACAATCTGCTTTTTTGACGTCTGGGTCTGGGTTGGTGGTAATGACCTGCAGATTGTTGTCAGTGGGCATACTGAACAGGATCACTTTCGCTCATGAGTCAACGTAGGGCAGCCTTCCTTACCTTGAGTGCGAAGACTGTTTTACCGCTTTGAAGAATGCACTTCGTAACGGCACCACCGGCTCCTTCGCCCAAATTCCCCAGTTCGACAATTCTCTTCTCCGTGCTAGCGATTCTCCAACCTTCGTCATCAAGCTCCTCGACATCCGCGTTCCTGGCCTTCTCCAAGCTCAGCTTGTCGAAAGCTTCAAACCTTGCAGACTTCCATCTCTTTCCATGGAAACTCCACCTTCACTTCTTTCCGAAATCAAGGACCCCACTGCCGACACTGGGTCGGGTGTTCCTTGGGCACGGGTCACCAGGGATACCAAACTGGGAGGCAAATGAGAGGGCAGAGAACTGGGATCCAGCAGAAGTAGGATTGCTAGCTCTACCATCAAGCGGTCCAAAACTACCAGACCTAGAGTGGGCAGCGCTACTTTCGCTACCACCGTCAGCCGAATGACCAGGCTGAGCTCCTTGTGATCTCGGATGATGCTCGTAGGGAGCTGTTTGGCTGCCCATGGGGGGTGGCCAAGTTCAACGTCGGAAGTGGTGGTCTCGATGGAGCCGGTTGCGCAGCCTGGCCGCCCACAGCCTTCACATTCAACGACGGTGGAATAGCCAGGCCGAGCCTCGGGGTTCGACCACCTGAACGGCCTCCAGGAATGGCGGGTCGTAGTATTGGAGCCGGAGAAGACAGTTGAGGAACGAGGTTCGGGGTAGGAGCAGATATTACTGGGTTCGCAGTCGTGGGCATTGGCTATTTGAAAAGGAAAATGGTCAGTCCATCTAATCGGTGCAGTAGACAACTCTGTGCTGACAGGAATTGCGCTCAAAGAGTCGCACGTACGTGTTGAGCCGCCGACTCGGAGCCTTGCGGCTGGGAACTGGATGTGTCTGCCATGACTACGACGCTTAGTAGCCAAGACAGCCTGGACAGGGCTGCAGACGGAGTGCCGGCACCTCGTGTGCTGCCTGGCACGAGATGATTGTCTTAACTCGGAATAGGAGGAGTGAGCAGAAGACGACGACACCAGCGTACGAGGGTTGAGAATGATGGTCGAATGGTCCGTGACAATTTATGATGAGGTGAGAATAGATCGGCTGGTAGTCAACAGCTTGAATCTTCGCAGTGTGTCTTCAAGAGCCAGTTACTGGGAGAAACCAAACCAGCGTCGATCCGAAGGATGCTCAGTGGATAATGGTGACAAGGTGAGGGGATGGGTGCTCCTGTGGAGACTGAGCTACGGAGGCGGGATGCCGGACGTTGAAAAAGCAACGGCGGGTTATGGTTAAGTATGCAAAAATTGAAAGTAAGGGCTGTGCCAGGTCTAGATGGTTTGCGAGTGAGGAGGGGAAACAGAAGGCGATGAAATGTGCAAACTTGCTGGTCAAGGATTGTTACCGGGCCTGCATGGGCAGACGGACGGGTCGCTGCTGTGATGCATGAGGGGGGTAGACTTGGGCTTTCTCTACGTACTTGTTCCCCACAACGTGGAGTTTTACATGTAGTTCTTCAGGAACAGATTCGTCTGCACCAAACAACAGGTTTCTCTGAATTACACCTGCAGAGTCCTGCTACTCCCTAGGACTCTGTAGAGTTGATTGTTGCAAAAGATTGGCCACGCCACAGATAAGTTGCGCTCCTATCCAACCTTACCTGTGCAACATTGTTGATGAGTCGGGCGCCCATGCGTCTGTTGATTGGCCGTAGATGGCGCCTGGCCAATTTGCGGGCGGCACGGGACGCCGCAGACACACAGCATCCAGGAGTCCCAAGGGATCTTCGTCACAACCACCCCCCCCCCTCGTTTCGTTATTTGCTGAAATTGTCGGATAGATAGGGAGGCTTGCAGGGCTCGCAGGGCTTGCAGGGCTTGCAGGGCTTGCAGGGCCATGGGACAGGCTTGCAGGGCCATTCATGTTTACGGAATTGTGTATGTACATACAGGCAGAAGGAGCAGAAGTCGGACGGAATTGACGGCAGCAGTCAGGCAGTCCAGTACAGGATCGTCTCCCCCGCCACCAAGGGTCTTGGCAACTATCCATACAAATTTGGTGGCGGGCGCCTGGGATGTGGGATGTGGGCCATGTCGTCCTATCACGTGGTGTGTACAGCTCCGGTGAGCAAGAAAACTGGAGCTCGAATAGCAACGCTCTTGTTTCACAATGGCCCGGTCTCTTCTTGTCGAGGTTTGACCCAAGTCGTCCTTGCGACGAATGTTGAGCTTCCACCATCCGTCGGATGTTTCGGCGAAGCCTCCAACCCTCCTGCTCTGGTCCCGAGATCCAAAGCCGGCCAAGGTGACATGACAAGTCGAGAAGTGTTCTGCTATCTGCAAAAGTAAAGGCTTCGTCCAAACTTCCCCTTCCATGAGGATCTGCAATGACTAATCCTATATGAATAGGCATGTACAGTCGGAATTCCACTCTTTTCAACCGCCATGATAAAGAAAGGGCCGTCGTTGCCGTTGAAGGTCTGCTTGACCGATATGCGATCCCCAGACATGAAGTTGATTTTAAATTCACCTCCAAACTGGTGCACGCCGGAAGAATAGTCGTTCTTATAACGACGTTCGGCACCAAGATGGCCATTTGAGCATCCTGAGCCACTGTCATCTCCATTCGGGCTCTTGGGAATGGATAACGTGCTCCCGTCTGTTTTGCCTCCGGCGCATTGCTGCTGTTGAGGCTGATGATTGATGGTCTGTCTATCATGTCAACCAATTCCGCGCTGACAACTCTCCTTTATAATGGAGAAGCCAAAAGGCTGGAGATACCTTCATGGCAGCTTCATTGGTGGGGAAAATGTGTGGCGATTTCCGTCCGGCCTGAGTGACGTGCAAATGGAGATGTAACATTTTATTGGCCGGGGAACGAATCAATCTACACAGAAAAAAATATTCCCGAGAAAGGGAGCTAGCACGTGGATCCTTCGTTGATGTCACCTAGGAATGATGCTCGACTGGACTGTCCCCTTAGCCTCCCATGAGGGCCCTTTGTTACCTTGCAGATCGCTTAGGCGAGGCAGGCTACGAGCAATCTTTAAAATCCCATGGGTACTTGTGTACCCCCCATCATGGGGACAATGCAGGATCTGGGAATATGGCAATTGTGACATGTACACTAGGCCTGAATATCAACTGCAGATATTGAAGCATAATTCTTGGCTTCACGAATGCTCGCATCAAATCTCACAATGTCGTGACGGTGAGCAAGAATATGACACAAAAAATATCTTCAACATGAAGATCAAAGCTGCTAGAGCAGTAAACCCCTGTTAAGCAAAGCAGGGCTCAGCCAGCGTTCAACGCCACAAACACAGAATTGTATAACTAAAGACACCCAATCCCAGTTCATTCAACCTCGCCCAAAAGCCACGCCAAGGCAGATTCTGGCGCATCGAGGCGTCCATCAACCCAGGGTGAGTTGAGCGCAAGCTATTACACACAGGTTGCAGAACTCCAGTGTTGTTTAGCAGTTGGCGGAAGACGCAATCAGGAACGCCGTGCTGATTCAACGAGAGTACAATTTGAAACGTGGTGGGCACTTCTATGGATATATTACCGCGGGATTAGCCACAGAGGATTCAATCATTCACGTAATCGGCTTGGCTAAGCTGCATCATCAGCTGGATGATTTTGAGATAACACTAGTACTCTAAATGATTCCGGTTAAAAAAGAGGTGTCGAATATCGTCTCATGCCGCGTCTCTTCCGGCTATCATTTCTTGAGGCAGCTATCTCCTGCTCTGTTGCTCTGTTGCTCTGTTGAAAAAAAATGCCAAGTAAAACTTGACGGCTTGGTATTTTGACTCATGTCACGTCCTCTCAACGACCGTAACCTGCCCATTCATCTCCATACAGCTTGAAGCTTGAAGCTTGACGGACGGAGCTCGCCGACCGATCCTGCGATTTCTAGATGTAGAAGAATGTCAATTGGTCGCTGCAATATGTTTAAACTCGAACAAAGATGCTCAAAATTTGAGGCATGGAATGTATGGTCAATAAGAAGCTCTGGCAGACGATGGATCAATGGCGATGGTTGATGGCGATGAGGTGCTTGGACCGAATTCGAAGATGAGCGACGGATCGTGAAGCTTCGCGGTGCCCGTTGGCGGTGCTTCTCGGCCTCAGTACGAACATTTCCTTCGAACCGAGAAAGCAAGAACCACGGAAGCCATCCACCTTTAAGTCATACGATGCCTTCCCAAGATTCGTTCCTTCCATACCAACCGCACCAACTTAGGCGATTTTTTTTGAACAAAGGCAAGATGGAGTGCAAAATAAACGATCGGGAGGAAGTCAAGGTATTGACTAGCTATTGATTCATCAATGATGAACCTCTTTTCCATCTTCTCTTCGTTTTCTTTTCATCCTCTTCTCCATCTTCTTTTCGTCCTCTCTTCCATCCATGGCCTTCTGCTTCCTCCATCACTTGATGAATAGCAGTCTCTTGTTCCTCACGGAGCAAATTTGCGGTTGCCATCGCCAAAGACCACGCCGTTCTCCTTCCACCTTACAGCTCCATTTCATGTGCGGGACGTCAACGTCGACCACCACTCTGACGAATCATCTCAGACGACATTTTGAGCTGTGGATTCCTCGTCGCATCCCAGTCAGGACCGACATGAAACAGCATTGTCTCATCATTGATGACTCTTCGTATTCAAGGGTATGGACTTTTCAGTGATTCAGGCATACCTCAGTGAAGAAAAAAGGAGTCCGAGCACTACGTGCGGTAACGACAACGTGTCATCCTTCTGAGAGGAGTTGTTTGAGGAGAGGAAGTCGGGTACTTTTTTTGCCCTTCGGGGTTTTCCTTGTCACCGCACCTGCTTAGCCGACCCGTGACATACACGTGGGGCTAACAAAGGAAATTCTTGTCTTTTTTAGGTTGCGAACCACCGATCGATTCGATGCGAACTCCTGCACCCTGTTTACATTGAATGGCTTGGTGGAGGCTAAGGCTAGGGAAATAAGGTTTGGAGGCAGATGTAGAGGTCAGGCAATTTCGGGTTGGACAAAATGGGGGAGTAGGTTCGAAGGCAAACCATTTCGTACACTCTACAAATTAATTCTTCTCAATATCATCTCGAGGCACTGAAGGAAAGCCGACCATGCAGCGAGGCATCCAAATATCCTTGCATTAAACGATGGATGGATGCATACATTGTCGTCAGAAGGGAGAGAACTAGGTATGGTGATCGTGCCATGCCCCATTTCTTTTGGTTATCGCGTGCAAGAAGTGGGGCGTGGCACGATTATCTAGGGAGGAGGTGGCTCAGGTGGATTATATGCGAAGGGTGCTATGTGCACGCCGGAGCCGGCAAATACTAGCTCCGATTTGCAATGCTCACCAAGACCCATCTTTTTTTTTGTAAAGCTACGAAAAGTATCGCCCGATGACCACCATCACGGCAATTAGCGAAGGCAGCAAACGACCTGCGCCACACAAAGCGAAAGACATGCGGTCCTCTCACGACCCAGAAGTTTCGGCTTCGGCATCAGATAGTGACCATATTTCTGAGGTCGACTCCTCCGCGGAGTCTGATTTTCTGGACAATCCAGCTTCGAGAAAAAGGCGCCGAACATCACATTCAGCAAACGATGCTTCAGTAGACCTTGGCGATGTCGACAATGCAAACGACGAGGGTGACAGCGACGAAAAGCACTTGAAGACTGTTCTATCAACCATCAAGGCCCCATCCCGGGTGAAGCGAGGAGCAGATGGTCCTGAAAATACCCGGATCGAGGTCCAGCCGCAGAATCCTATCCTCGCCCCAACTGACCCAAACGCAACTTTCTCGTCCTTGCAGCTTCGGCCATGGCTCGTACAGTCTCTTTCCAATATGGCCATCAGACGGCCCACTGGTATTCAGAAGGGCTGTATACCAGAAATTCTCAAGGGTAGGGACTGCATAGGAGGCAGCAGGACTGGTTCCGGAAAGACCGTCGCTTTCGCAGCTCCCATACTACAGAAATGGGCAGAAGATCCAAGCGCCATCTTCGCCGTTGTTCTCACCCCGACGAGAGAACTTGCACTACAGATATACGAACAATTCAAAGCAATTTCTTCTCCTCAAAGCCTGAAAGCTATTCTGGTGACAGGAGGCTCTGATATGCGAACCCAAGCCATTGCCTTGGCCCAACGGCCACATATCGTAATTGCGACGCCCGGGCGACTGGCAGACCATATTCGGACCTCCGGAGAAGACACAATATGTGGCTTGCGACGAGTCCGTCATGTTGTTCTCGATGAAGCTGATCGATTGTTACACGCTGTTGGTCCAGGCAGCATGCTCCCTGATGTCGAAGAATGCCTTTCAGCACTGCCGCCGGCTGCTGAGCGACAAACGCTCTTGTTTACAGCAACGATTACACCCGAGGTTCGGGCACTGAAGGACATGCCGCAGAAACCGGGCAAGCAGCCCGTGTTTGTGTGCGAAGTCGACACTCAAATGCTGGCCATCCCCAGCACTCTCCATCAAACACATGTTCAAATACCAATCACTCACAAAGAGCACTACCTCCACGTTTTTCTCCTCACGGAGGCCAACAAGGACAAGACTATCATCATCTTCTGCAACAGGACGACAACAGCTGACTACCTCCACCACCTTCTGCGTCTCTTAAACCATCGTGTGACATCGCTGCACTCAAAACTCCCCAGCGACAACGAATCGACAACCTGGCGCGTTTCCGTGCCTCGGCCGCCCGCATCTTGGTCGCAACCGATGTTGCTGCTCGTGGTTTGGATATCCCTGAAGTCAGCCTGGTTGTCAATTACGACATTCCACGAGACCCAGATGACTATATTCACAGAGTTGGTCGTACGGCTCGTGCCGGACGCACAGGTGAATCAGCCACATTTGTTGGGCAAAGGGACGTAGAGCTCGTGCTGGCTATTGAAAGTCGTGTGGGCAGACAAATGGATGCATGGGAGGAAGAGGGTGTCAACTTGGAGACCAGGGTTATCCGTGACGCACTGAAGGATGTGAGTGAGAAGAAGAGAGAGGCTCTTTTGGAGGTGGAGGAGAACAGAGAAGTTGGTGGAAAGCGAAAGCGCACAAAGTTGAAGCTTCGGGCAGAGTGAATACGACACGACGTTGGAACATGGACGAGGTTGAAGAGTGTCATAGACTGGATACCCGAATACAGATTTCAGTCGTGAACCGACACTGAAGAGGTCTTCTTTTTTCGATATTAACATATCCATCATCGCATTGTTGCATGACTGTTGAGAGAGCTTGACATCTGACATGCATTGTCAGCGGTTGTTCGAATTGCCAAGTCGAGCCATCTTCCTGCAAACTTTCTGCTATATGCATTGATCACACCCTACCCTGCATCGCGTTTTGCTCAGCACAGTTTTCAACGAGCTTGCGCCATACAACAGCATTTTCCGCAGGAGATTCCCGTCCGTTCATCTTTGACCAGTTTTTTTTCTTCTTTTCTCTTTTTCTTTTTTTTTATAATTCACACAGAACAGGGCACACCACCTCCCGGGATCCCAAGTCGGTCCTGGGAATCAAACGAACCAGAGTCAGCCCGTGTAGAAGTCCTCGGGCATCGGCTAGCGTCACGGCTCAAGACCCCATGACTTGCTCGGGTCCCTCATCAAGCCCGGTAAATGTCCCAGGATCAGGCAGTCGGAGGTTCGCTGCTCTCGTGATATCCCCTCACCGCGGAATGCCATGAAGGAAAAAACACCGCACGGAGGACTGACTCTCCGCAGACCAACAGGGAAACAATTGGCGAGGCTTCAGACCGGATCCATCGGAAACGACGGATCAGGGACCAGTTTCGCAGGGTTACGAGGCTGGGAGAGAAGAATCTACATATGCCCTCGCTGGGGCAATGTTTCAGAAGGAGTGGTGGATGGGGGGGGTTTCCCAGCCCGGGAAGTTGTAGACCGGATGCATGCCCGGCACTCGGACTCGAGTGCTCGGAAGAAAGGCATATTACCCGGTTCGAGAGAGAAAGACCTGTCGTTCGTACAGAGTCACCGCGAACTGGTCTTTTGTCCTCTTCCAATGCATCTATGTATTGGCCATTCATGGGATCGACGAGGATTCGCCCTCGCGGTTCGGTCGCAGGTCCGAGGTTCCATTGCATTGGAAGTTTACGGACATTGCTTCACTTGTCCGGTTTACTTTGTCGTCCTCGCTTGGTCAGGGCCGTCAGTGGCCGTCAGTGGCTGGTTGGTCACGATGCATGAACGCCTGACGAGACTTTGGTTTTTTTTTGGTCTTGCATCCTATTCACTCAACTGGCGTGGCACGATGATGCGATGAAGTTGAAGAAAGCATTGATTTGGGTTGACTTTATACGGACGGGGATTACGGCGATTACGGCGATTACGGCGATTACGGGGCTTACAGAGGGGTAGTGTGACAAAGGGAAGGGCTGATTATAAATTAATACGTCAGAGACACGAGAGACCGACCGACCGACCGACGAGCTTATTGTGTGGAGCTTGGCGTGAAGGTGACGTGACAAACTCGAGACGACGGGATTTCAGGTGGAGGAGATGGAAGGATCGCCCCTCGGGATTCGGGAATCAGATCCACGGGCCCATTCAAAGAAGCCGATGCACGAAATGGGTCAGCGGCAGTCAGGTCGAGGCGACCGTCCGCTTGCAACCAGGACGAGGCCCGAGACATCACAGTCAGACGGATTGATGACACGGTTGTGGTTGTCTGGTCAAGAGGAGCGCGCGTGTGTCGCATTCGGTTGCTGGCTGACGCTGTGAACGCGAGGAATGCGGGTCGCTTGTTTTTCGTAGATCGTAGACTGACTATGTATGTACTTGGGAATTGCTCGGGCCTCCGGCGTGGAATAGCGCGGCGCTCTTGCTGAGAAATCGTGCTGTCGCGTTGCTGCTGCGAAACGCCGAGCCCAGAAGGTACCTGGCCTTGCAGTGGTTGTCTCGGCGGATCGCAGAGTACTGCCGTCCGCCAATGCCTTGCCTTGACTGCAAAATTGCCATCGTAGATTTAGGATTTGCGTTAGTCAGCGGGTTGAGACGGAATGTCCGTGCCACCCGCACCACCCGCACCACCCGCACTTACTGCCCACACCACACACCACCCATACCCCCCCCCCTTGGCTGTCGTGCACGCAAAGTCCGCTCACAAGCGTCGTCGTCGTCGTCGTCGTCGTCGTCGGTGTCGTCGTCGGTGTCGTCGTCGGTGTCGTCGTCGGCCCCGGTGTGGATACTTGGCAGGCTCCATCCAGCCCCGAGGTTGATAAGTAAATATCATGCTTCGCCCACCTCTTGAATGCCGACGACTTTTTCAGAACCACCAGGAACAACTTCAACACGCAAGCAACTGAATCAATTTGGCATACACGCAACTCGACGTGCACGCACGCAGCCACAGCCGACACACAAGCACATCATTTGCTCCGTTGCTCTCACCACCGCTTCTGGCAGCCCGGCTGCACGCACCTGTATCCACACCCCCTGCAAGCTACAACCGGCGATTCGCAATCGTTGACTCACTCACGATCCACCCTCAAAATCCACTTCAGGGATAGGAGGAGACCAGAAAACCCAAGTTACCTAGTTTATTAAAAGGACCTTCCGTGCCCTCCAACATGAACAACAACAACAACAACAACAACAACAACGACGACGACAACAACAACATGTCAACAGCAGCAGTGGCTCAGCCTCAACACCATTCCCTCACATCACCTTCCTACTCTCACATCCGATCTGCTCCCAAGAAGACCATGTCTGTCACGCAGACCTACTACCTGGCTCACAAGGCCCGGGCCAAGCTCTCACGAGAGGCTGCCCAAGCCGACCACGATCTCCGCCTCCTCGTCGGCCACGCCAACCTGCTCGACTCCCTGATGCTCGAACTCGCCGATGCCGAGCATGAGCAGGAGCGATGGTTCAACCAGTCCGTCCGTGGTGCCAGCAACGCCGCCGGCCGCCGCGTCCAGTGGGCCGACAGGATTGCCGAGCAGGCCGAGGAGGAGTTCGACTCGGACTCCTCTGATTCAGACTCCGACTCCGACTCCGACTTTGACGACTTTGAACATGTCCACATGATCAACACCGTTGCCGCCCGCTCATCAAGCACCTCTCCCGCTTCCGCTCCCGCTCCCGCTTCCGCTGCCCAGCGAGCCCAGCTTGTCCACGAGGCAGAGGGCATGATGAGCGACGACGATCTCGAAGAGGACTACGCACAGCTCGAGCTCGTGCGAACACACTCACATTCCACCTCACCACCCGAGCTTCTCATCGACCACGACTCAGAATCCTCAGACGACGAGTCCATGCCTCCATCGCCCGGCGATGCCTCGCTGGAATTCAACCACGAGGAAGCCAAGGAGCACACAGAAGAAATCTTCCAAGACTACTACGTCGCACGACAAGCACCCCAGGACCTAGTCTCCACCATCTCAGTATACTAGGGACCCAATGACGAGCAAGTCCTATCTCTTACGGTTATCTTCCAAGCGACTTCAATCTTCTTCCACAGCGATGGCATAGCAACGGCGTTTTATTTTTCTTCATTCAAGATACCACATTGGGCACAGGGGCTGTTCTAAAGCGATACATTTTTTTCCTTTCTTTCATCATCATCACATCATCACCACTCAGGATATACAGAACAAAGAGAAGGATCTTCGGTCACGGCGTCTTTTGCATCACACCACTACCACCCCCCATATATGGGGCGAGTAATTGGATTTCAGAGTATATAGTCCTGACCTATGGGCTGAATCGAAAAAAGCTACAAAGTAACTCCATCTCCTGTGCGTCTCGCATCCCCGTGAATGTTTTATTTCTTATTTTTTATTTTTTAAAGTATCTTCCCACTATCGTGACTTGGCATGCCCGCGGCATTGACGACACTACATGTAATAAGTTTTGACCCATGTCAGACACTGAAAAAATAAAACGGGGCGATGTCGGTTTCGGTATGAGTCATGGCCGACCGCCTTTGTGAAGAAGGAAAAAAAAATTGTGACAGAGCGCCCCGCTTTTTGGCATCTCAGCCTGCAGCCATGGTGCAGGGGCATCGGTTGATCCATCAGCTTGAATGGGGACATGACCAATGAGAGGAGAACAAACAAGAACAAGAAAAAATGAACATGAAATCGAGTCGCCAGAGGGGTTGAGGCACCCTGTCGGGCAGCAGCTCCATGCACCTCCTTCGGATGAGAAAGTCCGTTCTCAAGTGCCACGTGGCGGTTGAGCCAACGTCTGATATTGGAAGATGTTGGCTTTTTTCATCCCATTTGCCGTCGCCGTTGCTATCGACGGGTTGATGCCTAGCGATTTGTTCAAGGATACGTGTCAGCGTCCCATGTTCTTGTCGCGTCGAGATTCGATTCTGAAACCGATAAGACGCGGCCCCGTTCAGGTCGGGGCGCCAAGGACCAAGGCTTGTTCGAGTTCTGCGCATCACGGGACCATCAGGCCATGCCTACCTCGTCCCGGGCGTATGGCTCCGAGGCTGAACTCTGGATGGAGTCGCGGAGATTATGTAACCAGACTACACGCCCCCCCCCCTTTTTTTTCCTCCTGCGCCGAAAGCGGGTCCTGTCAAGTTGCGGCGATGATCGGACTGCCCCAACCCGATCGCGACTGATTGATAGTACTGCGGCATCGTGCGTCGACTTTGAACAGTTGCATCCCTGAATAATATTGCCCCACGGCATATAGCACACGACGTCATCAATCAATGCAAGAGGTGATGTTGTAGATTCCTGTGAAATGATATCAGGCCATGCTCTGTCTGTGAGTGCGACAGACAGGCGTGTGTCATATGAACGGACAAGTCGACTTGTTGGCCGGCCACCCTGCGCTATGAGCGAGTCTAAAAGGCCAGTCAGTAGTAGTAAGCTCGCCTCTGTCTGCTCTTTTTTCTTCTATTGTACGGAGTAGTGAGTGCCTTCACAAAACACGCTTTATTCGTGACAACGGGCTCTCAAATCCGGTCCGAAATAGTAACAGCCGTAAAGGCTGAACCGTTTCTCCATCTGGTCCTTGAGACGCTGATTATCAATCGCTGTACGGAGTAATACGGAGTTATCCGTAAATGGTGGTCCCACCAAACACGTGCGACGTCACAGGCTTGGCCGCTTGGGAAATCTCCGCCACCCCAATCTTCAAGCTCCCAGTTCAGCTACGTGACGTAGCTCCGGGCCACCATCAACTGTGAGTTCCCCGACAAGCTGCATTGGCAAATCCGATTCGACATGCGAGGCATCGCCAAACGCGCACTCCAGCGCGAATGGTCTCCCGCGCCCCCCGTCTGTCCCAATTGCTCCCGTCTCCAACTCCAGCAACAACGCCGCCGCTTCGCAGACTCGGCACCGCCCAAGCCGCCTCTCACCGGTCTCGCGCCCCTCCCCTCGCGGCAGCTCCTTTCCGTGTCTGGCACTGAAGCCACCAAGTTTCTCCAGGGCATCGTCACGGCCAATGTCGCCGGCGCGAATGGCCTACCGCGCACCGACGGTTTCTACTCGGGATTCCTGAACGCCACCGGTCGAGTGGTTCACGACATCTTTATATACCCCTTCCAGGGCGGCCCCGGGCTCCCCGCACAAGAAGATGGGTACTTGGTCGAGGCGGATGCCAGCCAGATGGCCCGTTTCGCCAAACACATCAAGCGGTACAGGCTGCGCGCCAAAGTGACGGTGCGGACCATTTCCCGCGACGAGGCTTCCGTGTGGCAAGCGTGGGATGAATCGCCCACGGCTCAACTTGACATGACGTCGAACGAGTCGCGACTGGTTCTCAGAGACCCTAGAGCGCCAGGACTGGGTCACCGCATCATCCAGCTGGGCTCCAGGGCGCCCGAGATCGACCTCAACATGAGCACGGAAGACGCCTACACGATCCGGCGATACCTGCACGGCGTACCGGAGGGTCAGGACGAAATCCCGCGCGAGCAGGCCCTGCCCCTCGAGAGCAACATGGATGTGATGAACGGCATCGACTTCCGCAAAGGCTGCTACGTCGGGCAGGAGCTCACGATCCGCACAAAACATCGCGGGGTGGTGCGAAAGCGCATACTTCCCTGCATGATTTACGACAAGGACGAGGCGCCGCCCCAGACGCTCGCGTACGACCCCGAACGCGACAGCCCCGAGACGTTGACGGCAGACATGGTTCCCGCCGAGACCAGCATCGGCCGGTTCGGCAGGAGGGCCGCAGCGCGGGGAAATGGTTGAAGGGCGTGGGCAACATTGGCCTGGGCCTGTGCCGGCTGGAGATTATGACGGATGTGGTTCTGCCGGGGAACAGGCGGCTACTACGTACAAGCCGGATGATGAATTCGTCCTGGAATGGGGCGGCGAGGAGAATAACACGAGCAGCGTCAAAGTGAAGGCGTTTGTGCCCGAGTGGTTGCGGGGCGGATTGAGCGCGTAGTCTTGGGTACTTTTGCGCGAGGACAAGTATTTGAAACTTTGTATATTCGCAGAATGGATCATGTACAATAAAGACGGTTTCTTGTCAGCACGTCTTTCCGCTCTCATCAGGTGACAGACACATCAGGAACCGATTTCTCGTTGCATTTTGCGGTGCTGCGGTGCACATTAAATATTTATGTTCTTATATACAGACACGTAGGAAGTGCTGGTGGACGGGCTGGGGTGACTCGGTGGCCATCATGGACTTGGATAACAGGATGACGATTGGTTGCTGCACCGCACCAGCAAACTGGACTGCAGTGGCCGCTCGCTCGGCAGTTTCCCGCCCAAGCCTGCCGCCTATCCAACAAGATCCATCAATCTTCATCAATCTCATCTTCAAAGTCGCATCTCGACCAACTCCTCAGTCCTGACGGACGCGCGCAGAACGCGGTCTTGCTCACCTGTCTGAGCTGTCTCTGGCCAACCAACAGGGGTCCCTGCAGCGTCGCATCGCCCTGTATCACCACGACGACGACGACGACGACGCGCAAAAGCATCTTCGACCAAGTCCGTTGCATCCATGCGGCCCCCCATCGAATGCAGCAATGCAGCTCCGTCCATCCCTGTCAACCCAGGCCGACCATCTGAAGACCCCGTCCGGACTTGTGTCTTCCCTCTCGCTGACGGGCTGACATCAAGGTCTGCGAGGACAAAGGTCTGGGTCGAGGTCAGCAGGCGTGAATCATTCTCACAGCTCACCTCCACACGATGGCCGCCAGCTACGGCGCTGCGCGACGGCAGAAGAAACGCTTGATAGTCTGCTGCGACGGGACCTGGATGAACAGCGACTACGGCTTCGTCAAGTCGCGTCTTCTTGGCAAGAAGGGCACTTTGCAGGTTCCCTCCAACGTGACGCGCATATCTCGTTGCTTCAAGCGCCGCTGTGCCGATGGCGTCCTGCAAATCATTTCGTACGAATCGGGAGTTGGGAGTGGCAGCAATACCCTCGACAGCATCACTGGGGGGGGCCTTTGGCGTTGGTCTGGCAGAGGTGAGTTCTACCGCACGCCGCAACGATTGTGTGCTATGCGACTATGTCGGAGCAGAACACACTGACGGGCGGGAAGCGTGTTCGTGAGGTCTACGCCTACCTTTGTGCCAACTACATGGACGGCGACGACATCGTCCTTGTAGGATTCTCGCGCGGTGCATTCACTGCCAGATCTGTCGCGGGCATGGTTGGCAAGCTCGGGCTGTTGACCAGAGAGGGCATCGAGCACTTTTATCCCATCTTCAAGGATATGCAGAACTGGGAGAATTACGACTATGAGGACCCTTTCCTAGATGTGCCTTTTAGGAACAAGCCCAAAGGTGCTACTGCTGATGTTGAATATCGAACACGACTGGAAAAGATGGGGCTTACAAGGGTCTATCAGAATACGAATCAGCTCATCACAGTCAAGGCTGTTGGAGTCTGGGATACAGTGGGATCTCTCGGCATTCCCAAAATACCTTGGCTGGAGAAGCTTGGCATTCGGCCGTCGAATGACGAATAAGTCTCCCTCGTGATATATCTTTTTTTTTGTTATTTTGTTGCCCTCATCGTGAAAATAAGCTGACATCCTGTGAACATTCAAGTGGCACGACACGGCTCTGTCAGATCGCATCGAGCATGCATTTCAAGCCCTCGCCCTCGACGAGACGAGGGCCCCTTTCAGTCCTGCTGTATGGGAACGACCCAAGAAGGACCGGCTCAACACTGACTTGCGTCAAGTCTGGTTTCCCGGAAACCATGCAAACTGCGGTGGAGGATGGAACGATCAGGGAATCGCAAACTGCTCCTTGGCCTGTAAGTAGTTGCTCGGCCGGAGTACGACCCAGTGCTTTCGTGGTCCGTTAATTTAGTTCCAGGGATGATGGATCAACTTACGAGTGTGGGCGTGGAATTTGATGCGCACTCACTGAAACGTATGGCTGAGCAAACCGATGACTTTTACGAGTCCCCGAAGCACAGAGCGAAAAGAAGGGCAGGCGAAGAATCCGACAATGGGCAGCCGACGCCGTTTACGAAAAGAACAAACCCTTTCGGCCCTGGTCACTGGGTGCTATCCGGAAAGCCTCTGGGCTTGTCTGCTCCATATCAGGAGAAGCAACCCGCACACCAGGCATGTACAAGCAAGTCGACCCTAAGACGGCGCTGTGCAAGGAAAAGTTCCTGCAGGACACGAATGAAAGAGTTCACAGCTCTGTTCGAGTGCGACTAGCATGCAAAGGTCTGGGGCTGAACGACGAGGCGGTCTGGGCGTGCGCGGCCCTGTCAGACTGGAGATTGAAGCGAGCCATTTTCGAACTGGACGAGGAATCAAAGTACAGAGACTACAGGTCGTACGACCGTTATCGAGATGGAACATCTCGCGACGGCTGGATTTGGAAATATGTCGGAGTAAAACGAAATGCGCCCAGCCAAAGAATCATGATGGAAGAGCCCCTTGGACCCTATGAGCGATATCTACTAGATTTATCGGGCGGGGAACCAAATGTGTTTGACTTTGCAGAGAGGAGGGCAAATAGAAGCGAGCGGCGGAGTCGGTCTGAGCGAGCGAGGAGATCGTTACAGCAGGGTTCGTCGCACACATATTAAGATGGCAAGTCTGAATACTGGATATCGTCCTGTATTGCTCCAGGATTCTGACATGCTCAAGGCACAGCATAATCATAACTGATAATCAATGTCATTCTGTAGAGCATGCTCCAATTAACAATGTTATGTACCATGACCATAAAGTAGACTCGTTGAGGAACAAGTAGTAAGTGGAAGTGGGTCACGTGGAGCCCATCTTGCCGAAGAACGTTCGACTCGACGACAAGCAAACACACAGCATTCAACCTCACCTCTCGTCACCACTTCTGGACCAGTCGACCTTGCCTTACAATGAGCGAAGACAACAAGGACCTCCTGCGCTTTGCAGGAGAATACGCCGACCGGCATGTCGACCTATACGACCTACTCGGCGTGGACGCGCTCACTCCCAAGGACGATATCCATCGTGCGTGGAGGAAGCGATCAATCAAGCTCCATCCCGACAAGGCAGGTGCCAACTTTGACGCGGCAAAGTGGGAGCTGTTTGAGCGTGCACGAGATATCCTGTCGGAACCCAGCGCCCGCGCCGCGTACGATCATGCGAGCAAGGCGAAGCTGCTGCGGAAACAGGAGCGTGAGGCGATGGACAAGGAGCGGCAAAAGTTTGTCGACGATCTCGAGGCACGCGAGAATGCGGCGAGAAGAGCGAGGGACGAGAAGGAGCAGAACGACCGTGTTATGCTGGAGAAGGAAAGGGAAAGGCTGGCAGAGCAGCAGCGTATGCGGGATGACGAGATTAAACGACAGGCTGAGGCTGCCCAGGAGATGGAGGACCTTGCCGAGGCCCGGCGAAGGCTGAAAGAGAAGAAGGATGAGAAGGCGAGGAGGAAACAGGCCAAGGACGTCATGAAGACGACGCTGGGGTCGACAGGGAAACCCACAGGGCCAGCCAACGGCGCTGTCGCTGTTCCCGGAGATTATGTCGCTGATGTGGATGCCAACAAACAGTACTGGGAGCTCGTTTGCGACAAGCTTCGCGCTGTTCAGGCCGTCAGGAACTTGCAGAGGAGGGGACGACCGCGGACGTCCTTCAAGAGGCTGAACGGGGCGTTCAACAGGCCCGACAAAGGATTCACGAGGCAGAGATGAAATATCAACACAAAATGCCAATGGCCTAGGTTCGAATGGTCTAGAGTACCGGAAAACATGGGACATTCTTCTTCTTCTTGTTACAACGGGCTGCTGAGACTGCCTTGCCCCCCTCCCTATTCCTCCAGTCTGAGGATACGGATGGCATTTGAGCCCATGATGGCATTTGCCTCTGAAGAACCTTGGCCAACTGCCTTGACCACAGCCTCAGCGTTCAAGCTCACGCTTCCCCACTGGCCTTGTTCATCGCTTGCGATGGGCGGGAAGAAGGGATGGTCAGTACCAAACATGAGTCTATCCGATCCACCGGCATCCATCGCAGCCTTCAAGCCCACCTCGGAATAGATGACGGCGTCGAGATAAATCTGCTGTTTCAAGACGTCCCATACTGTGCGGCGGTCTTTCCCAACCTTGCCCTCGCGGACCAACTGTCCATCGTGGAAGATGCAGCTCTCGATTCTGCCGGCCAGAAAAGGCAAAGTTCCACCGCTATGTGCCAACAGCATGCGAAGACGGCGAACCTGGTCGAATACACCAGCCAAGTACATGCGCGCTACGGCGATGGTCGTTTCCATCGGAAATCCCAGTGCGAGTGGGAGAACATGGCCGTACTCGCTGGCGCGCGGACCCCAGACATTGTTGGGCAGGCCATAGTGAGGATGCAAGAAGATGGTCAGGTTCGCGGCAGCGATTGCCTCGAATATGGGAAGCAAATCGGGGTCGTCCAAGCCTTTGCCCAGTCCCGATGTTCCGAGAATGACACCCCGACAATACTCTAGGTCTTTGAGATGCGATATGGACGCTTGGAGCACCTCGAGAGGCGCTGTCAATGGCAAAGTGCCAAAGAAGAAGAGACGACCGTGGTGCTTGCCGCACATGTCGGAAAATTCATTGTTGACAGACTCGGCCAGATTTCCGGCCTGTGAGGAATCGACGAAATCCAACCACGGGTTCGCCAGTGAAACGACGGAGACGTTGATACGATGAGTGTCCATGAAATGAATCTTCTGGTCAAGAGAGGCGAAGTGGGAGGTCAATGGACGGCCAGGAGGTTTGGCGGAGGAGTCAATCATGGCCTTGTCCAGGTCAGCAAGCTCTGACTCGAGGAGTATCAGTCTTGGTTCCGGAGCCTGAGGAAATTTGCGGACAAGAGGAATCGTAGATCGCGACTCGAGGATCTTGATGTACTGGGGCGGATACATGTGGGTGTGGATATCCACGACGGTCAAGTTGGCGGATGCCATGATGGGCAATGGATTCGTTCTAGCGACGGCTGCCGAGGCACACGGCTTCGGGAGTCCAGAGTGTGTGTTTGTTGAGTCGAAAACGAGAGGGCTGCACCAGCAAAGCCGGGCTGAAAGAAGGAGTTGTGGTCCAGATACTGTTTCTCGTGCCGGAAGAGAAGAGGGCGGAATGGACGCCGCTTTGGTTACCCACTTACTCACCCCTCCTACCCCGAAGCGCTGACTTGCATGTTATATGTTATGTTTCAATGTTCACCTTCATCGACGAACCACCCTCGAGGACACGCCAAAGCGCGAGATGACTTCATACATGTCAAAATTAACAAGGGGTGGTTGGCAAACCATGGGACTCGTGTGACAATGCTTAGGCCAGTGAGATGGCAGCGGGTTGGGCGGGTTGAGCGGTGGGTAATTAATGAGGGGTTGAGGGGTTGAGGAGGGGTCGATGGAATGGGACCGTGTTGCATGTAGGAGAGGCGATTACATAGAGCTGCCATCCCGTCGTCATACGGATTGCAGGGCACCGAATTCACACAACTCTTGACACTCTTGACACTCTCCACAAGGTACTCAACATGGCTTCTGACGCAGCTGTAGCCGAACAAGGTCTCGTGATACCCGTAAGTGCACGTCCCGGGCAACATGCAACATGCAACTGCTCACCGCCGAACCAGCTCATCGACTTTTCCAAATTCCTTCACGGCAACCCGCAACAACGCCTGGCCACCGCCCGAGAGATCCTCCACGGCTTTCAAACCGCCGGCTTCATCTATCTCAAGAACCACCCCATCCCCGCCGACACGCTCCAGCACGCCTTTGCCCGGTCCGCCGACTTCTTCGCCCTCGACGACGAGGCCAAGCTCAAACTTAAATGGACCACTGCCGAAGCCAACCGCGGCTACTCGTCGCCGGGCCGCGAAAAGGTCACCCAGCTTCTTGAGCTGGCCGAGGTGGAAAAGGTGCGCAATGCGGCGCCAGACCTGAAAGAATCCCTCGAGATTGGACGGGACACGGACCCCGAGTTTCCGAATCAGTGGCCCGATGAGGACGACGTGAACCTGAGGGGGTTCAGGACGGACATGGTGGCCTTTTTCGGTAGGTGTCAGGTGCTGCATGCCGAGGTGATGAGGGCCATTGCTATGGCAATGGGGCTCGAACAAGGTTTCTTCGACCAGCACGTCGACGTGGGCGACAACACGTTGAGGCTGCTGCATTATCCGGGGTCAAGGCGGACGTGTTCAAGGTGAACCCGGGCCAGGTCAGGGCCGGGGAACACAGCGTGAGTTGCTGTCCATGGGAAACGGAAAACCGGCCATGCGTTACGTCTACTCCGTGCGTCACCGTCAAGCTAATGCCCTCATCTAGGACTACGGCTCAGTCACGCTCCTCTTCCAGGATGACCGGGGCGGCTTGCAAGTCAAGTCGCCCACGGGGCAGTTCGTCGACGCCACGCCCATTCAAGGCACCATTGTCGTCAACGCCGGCGACCTGTTGGCCCGCTGGAGCAATGATACCATCAAGAGCACCATACATCGAGTGGTTGAGCCACCGGGCAAGGACGACGAGCACCCGCCCCGGTACAGCATTGCGTGAGTTGTCTTGTGTCTCTCGCCCCTTCTCGCCCGGAGCAAGTCCACTGACGTGCCCCCAAAAAAAAGATACTTTTGCAACCCCAACGCCGAAAGCTTCATTGAAACTCTGCCAGGGACGTACGCGTCCGAGCAGGACAAGAAGTACGAGGGCGTCAACAGCGGCGAGTATCTGGTCAAGAGACTGACAGCAACTTATTGAGTCCGTGGTGTCCCAGCCACCCCTCCCTGTATCATTCATGGTTGATGTACGATGGTAATTGGCGCATACGGACTACAGCCGCTGCCTTTGATAAACAACACCACCCCAATGAAGACGCCGAATCGGCTCCGCTGCCGAGGCCCCACGCCAGCTCTCCAACTCTCCCAACACGCATCCCCCCAACATTTCCATGCCCATCATCCACAGCTTCATCTGCAGCACAAACACCCATCATGGCCGACAACTCCCGCCCTGCCAAGAAGGCGCAGTCCTCGCCCCTCAAAACCGGCTACCTCATTCTCTACAACTTCGCATCCGCCGTGGCATGGAGCGTCGTGCTCGGCCGCACAATCGGCCTCCTGTACCTGCGCGGTCCGTCGGTCGTCTACGCCGGCGTGGGAGAATGGACGAAATGGACGCAGACCGCGGCGGCCATGGAGATTGTTCATTCCCTACTAGGTGTGTTGTCCATCATCTCCTCGCATCTGCCCAAAACACTAACAGCATGAAAAAAGGCATCGTTCGCGCTCCCCTCTCCACAACAATCATGCAAGTCTCCTCCCGGCTCCTCCTCGTCTGGCCCGTCGTCAACGCATGGCCATTCCTCGCCCTCTCGCCCTTCTACTCCTCCATGCTCATCGCCTGGTCCGTCACCGAGGTCATCCGCTACTCGTACTTTGCGCTCTCGCTCGCCGGGTTCCTGCCCGATGCGTTGACGTGGATTCGCTACACGACCTTTTATGTGCTGTATCCGCTGGGCATCACGAGCGAGTGCATGCTGATCTATGGGGCGACGATTCCGGCGTCGCAGAGGAGCGGAACCGAGGCGAATATTCTGTATGGGATTCTGGCCATCTATGTTCCTGGTATGTTGGGCCCCAAGGGGCGTTGATTGGTTTGCAGAGGAGTGTTCCATGCTGACCATCTTTGTAATCTTTGTAGGCTCGTACATACTCT
This sequence comes from Epichloe glyceriae, assembly GCA_023658535.1. Lineage (NCBI taxonomy): Eukaryota > Fungi > Ascomycota > Sordariomycetes > Hypocreales > Clavicipitaceae > Epichloe > Epichloe glyceriae. The sequence continues at coordinate 5,194,204 of CP098289.1, read as the reverse complement.
TCACGCACATGATGAAGCAGCGAAGAAAGGTGATGCGCTCGCTCAAGGCCAGCGACGGCAAGTCTCAATAAATGCGAGCACGGGACACATTTTGAGCCCCCTGTGGACAGCACCAAGATTGCTCGCTCCCAGGGGACAAGTCTTTGATTGGGTTTGGCTCTTGAATTCGAGGTCGACGAGCTTTGATTCACAAAGATGGCTTACATTGCTGCCATTCATGTTGCCAAGCATAGCGGGGGAGTCAGTCAGTCAGTCAGTCAGTCAGTCCACTTGTTTCGGGTTAAAACAAGTCGTTCCTGAGAGCCAAAAGGTGTTGTTCTATATATTACCTGTTCTCCCAACAGCCCGCCCGCCCGTACATACAGGACCCCTGTTGATCCCTGTAGTAATGGACATCACATTTTCAAGTCGGAACAGTAACGAGAGAACAATGTGAATCAAGAGCAATGATGAGGGCATCGTGTTCAGATTAGCAGTAACTAGTTAGCTAGCAATCGATAATGAATGCATCATCTTGATTCTTTCCCCTCTGTCGCTTGACACTGGCCCTCGATAGGAAGGCCAAGCCATGCCGTTGAGTCAAGGTACGCGTCGAGCTCGTCGTTCCACATGGCCGGGTCTTCGCTTCCAACGTCCTTCTGTGTGTCGTCGTTGGAGCCAAAAGTGGCCCCGGCATCTGCGAATCCACCGAAGCTAGCATCATGTCTGCCCTTGAGCTCATCGTCAAGGTGGTGGTAGCCTCTGGCATCGTCCCCTCGTGGCCCAAGAACAAGAGCATGAGCACTTCGGGCGGCAGGTCTGCCGTGAAAGCAGAGCCGTGCAGGTCGGGGTTGTGAGGACCGCTGGAGAAGTCGCTACTGGCGTAGTCTCCGGCATACGGCGTGTCGTCAACACCAGCTCCTTGCTGCTGCGAAGGCACGGCGATGCCCAGACCTGGCAGTTCTCCTGCGGGCGGCTGGTTCGCAGGGGTCCGGGGACCATGTCCTCGGCGAGGCGTCGCGCTGTCTGGGCGGCGTTGGGAAACGACTCCGCGAAGAGCCTGTCGATTTCCCCCAGCCGTGACTACTCTGCTGCCGGTCCGCGGCTGCGGCGGCTGCGACAAAGGTCGACATGGCGATTTTTTGCTCCAGATAGGCCTCTACGCGCGAGTTGAAGTCTGCGGAAGGCGTCTGGAGCTGGGGGGCCGAGAACAGGGGCGAGACGGCGTCCATCCGTCCTCTTCCTCGTAGGTGTCGTCGTTGAAGACGATTTGCTCAGTGATGCGGAGGGACTTCCCGGTGCGTTTCCTGTGCAGCTCGCTGGCTTTGTGGGCGGATTGCAGCCTGGCTTCGATGCTGCGATCCGTCCGTCTTGATGCGGCAATGTATGCTCTCTCTTGGTTCTCGTCACGACTCCGGGTTGACTAGTTAGGGGGGTTCTGTTAACTTGGAGGTTTGCCTGGGGAGTGAGTGTAAAGTGTACCTGGTGGCGTGATGCCCTCAACGGCGCGCCGCGTTGTGGCTCCATTGGGGTGAAAGCGACGGAGTGGATTTGTTTGATTTACTTGATTATTTTGAGGCAGTTGGTTGAGTTGATGTTCTTCGTCCGCCTGGGTCGGGTGTACGGAGTGGAGTACTGTGATTGATTACAGGAGTATGTTGCAGTGGCATGATTTATGATTTATCCTTCCGCGCTCTCATCGCCCCCCGCCCTGATCCCAACAAAGCCGTCTGTGATTTGAAATCACATCCCGCATCGATCCGGCGTTGGGCGAGGTGGTTGCCATCCATCTGCCATGCCAGGCCAGCAGGCAGACGCCGCATTCGTAGATCGATCCACCCGGCTAGACTCGCCACAGAGATCGTGATCTCACCATTATGGACATTTGTGGACGGGTAGATTAGTCAGCGCGGATTAACATGGTCATACCAATCTAACCCCTGTCCTTTCAGTTGTAAGCTCGGGAGGTCTAAGATCTGTAACTTGCCAAGTTCGAATCCTATGTAGTTGCAAGTGGGTCCGTTTGCGGACTAAACTCCGTGCCGTAAAACGAACAGGGCGACGACGGGTTTGAGAACATCAAGAAATCCGCAACAAGAAGTTGATCTCTCTTTGCCCATGGTTTTTCAACAGTTCTGGTACAAGAATTGAAGCGCTCATATGAGACACTCCGGCGTCAAGGCCGGACTCGGCGACGAGCATCATCTAGGGCCGTCCGTCCCGCCAGTCTCTAAACGTCTATACTAGTTCTCTTCCCAAGCATTTCATGTGATTCCGCCGTCGGCAGCTCTTGAGCATCTATTTGGTCCTGGGCGTGCAATTCATCGACTTGATTCATGGGCACACTATACGCCGGCGGCGGCCCTCGGCTCCCCGCTGGTGCTGGTACTGCGAAATAGGGCGGCTCGTTGCCGTTGCTTTGAACATACATCACCTGCTGCGGCCCCCCTGCTACCTCGCTTCCTCATCTCACAGGATGCCACAATCAGTATCGCCAGATGCGCGAGACTAGGAACCTGGCATCAGTATTGTTCCTCACGCGTCAGACGAATCGCCCGGGGAGAAACCACCACGTACGTCGCCATGATACCAAACCCAAGGATAATGCGCAGATATTCCTCGCCACCCCGTTTATCGAAGAAGGCAAAGTAGTAACCCGAGTCTTCGAAAGTCGCGAGCATTACCACGAAGACGCCCGAGATGGCGCCGAGGCTGAGGAACAGCAGAAGATCGACTATCAGGCAGGCGATGGGGTCGACGCCGAGGCGTCCGCGCCGGAAGCAAAGACACGCACAGTCGATGCAGCTCCAGAGGATGGCTACGAGGGCCTAGGACGTGTGAGCAGATTGATGATGGGGAATTTTTCTTGTTCTTTTTCTTTTTTTTCCGGCAAGTGGCTTGAAGAAAGGAACGATGGATCAACTCACAGGAGGTCCCATCATGATGAGCGGCCCTATGGTGTATCTGGTGTAGTAAAACGCCGAGTATCCAACGACGGCAACGCTGATGATGACGGATACAAGACGGAGACTAAGTCTGGACCACCATTTCCCCGTCGACGCGCCCGTTTGCGCATGGGGCACATGGCATTGCTGGTGACGATGCTCCATGATGCTGCGACGTGTAGATACTATGAGTAAAAGGAAAGAAGAAGTCGCAGTGCCTCATTCCACAACACATATACCAAGTTCCCATCAGTCAACAAGGTAGCGCAATCAACACGGCCCCCCGTGACGCATTCATTTCGTCCATGTCCAAAGGGGCATGTCGTTCAGCCCACGTGTGTGTGCCAAGTCCCATTCTCCATCTCAGCTGAAAAGATGTGCGAGGCGATTGGCAAGGCTGACTGACAGAGCCACAGCACACGCATGGGTACTGTACGGCCCGACGCGAAGAGTGTATGGGGCTGAATGGAAGAGGCATTCTGCTCCCATTAGCCCTCATGTCAAATCGGGGAGTCTTTTCGCAGATGTGGGCGCAAATACTCCGTAAAAGAGACTGTGGCCGCAGTCCAGGACAGCAATTTCCGCTCTACTTCTGCGAACAAGGTCGAGACAGTCATGCCCAGATACGCGCGGAACTGTTGATATTTTGAATGCAATGTCTGTCTCTACATCATCAGGAGGTCAACTCCGCGCCATCCATAGGGTCCTTTTCAACCTCATCTGTACTCGTCTCATACCACTCGTTCCGCGACCACTGAGCAATCAAGCCCGCCGCGTCGTGGGAGAGTTTTTCGTAGGCGGGATTCTCCCCTCCTCGAACATGGCTGTGTGATTGGACGCAGCAGGTTAGCAGCTTGGCCCCGAAGAATGACAATGTATAGAATCAGATGTAGAGAGAGACCACAACTCGAAAGAAAAGAAGCAGCGGCAGAACGACGTACCCATGTGCGCCAACGTCTCGTCAGTGGCCTTGTCGTTCACGGCCTCCATCCACTCCCCCGCGGCCATGGTCTTGGGCAGGTTGCAGAAGGTCCTGTCCTTGCCCAGCACCGTGCCCACCACGCTGATCCTCTTGGATGAAGCCGCCTTGCCCAGCCTCGTGTACAGGTTGGCGTAGCCCACGCCCAGGTCCTCGTGAAGCTGCACCATGCATCCCACTCGCTTCTTGAGCTCCTCGGCACGGGCAAGACACCCCACGAACTCGAGATGGGAGGAGGCCCATGACCACCCCTCGGTGATCTGCTCGCGGTTCATCCACGCTGCTGCCCCGCCGGCGGCAACTGCGCCCGCCGCGCCGGCGTACATGGCTACCTTGCCCCATGGCCCCCCAGCCGCTTGCTGCCGCAGGACTCGCCGACACAGCCGTCGACTTGGCGCTGGCGTTGGCGTTGGCGTTGGCGCCCCAGAGGGCCGACTTCAAACCGCTCAGCTGGGACAGCGTGGCGGCCGCGTTTTGGTAATGCCCCTCTGCGCCGTGGGCAACCACGCCGGGGATATGCCCAGGTACGGCGTGTCGAACGCCAGCACGCCCTGGACGTAGGGGAACATGAGGCTGCTGAAGATGGGTCTCTCTTCCTTTTCGATCCCGTCCTCGGAGTAGATGGGCTTCTCTGACGCCAAGGCAATGACCAGCTCGGCGGCGACGATGCCCCCCCCCCATGGAATGGCCGATGAGGATGGTCCGCACAGACGGATCGACTGTTGGGGATGGCGCGCCCGAGGCGACCTCCATGTCTATGACTTTTTCTTCTAGCCTGGATTGTTTCCCTCGCCGCGTCTTCTGTCAGCACAACTCTTCAATGGTCGGTCCCCCCGTCTCAGGTCTGTCAACGTACCAGTCGCGGAACCGGCTCACGCACTGTCCCAGTTCCCCTCTGGTCTCATACTTGGGGTACACCAGCACGCGCACATCGATCTTGGGAAGTTTCTGCGCCACAATATCCCGTAGGTGTTTGGTGAATTGGTAGTCATTTCCAAAGTCGACTCCCCGCCCTGGGATTGCAACGTGTCGTCAGCACGCCATGCCATGACATGGACCATGACCCAGGTCGTGGTGTTGTCGCTTCGTTTCGTTTTCGTCTCACGCACGCACCTTGAAGCCATGAATAAAACACAACACTAGCGTCTTCTTCATGGTTTCCTTCACTCTTGTCTCCAACTCTCACAGTAGAGGCCCATCTGGATGCGGGGAGAACGGGAGAACGGGAGAACGGGAGAACGTCTTCTTCGTTGATGGATCCAGGTTGAGGGAGTTGGCCATGAGAGACGGAACATGCCATGATGCATCCGAGGTGGATCCCCTTGTGGATCCCCTTGTGGATCCCCTTGTGGATCCCCTTGTGGATCCCCAAGCACCTTCAAGTCCGCTCACGCCGCAAAACGCCGACGCACTGCACTCACTGTCTGTACTTGGTTTGTACAATCTCTTCACTCGAATCGGCCTCTACTAAAGTACATTTTCATCTTATCTAAACATGACCAAGAGTGACGTGACGGTAGGGCGTCCCGGGCTCCTGGCACTCCGCCTACTGCTTCTCACCGGGTGACGTGAACATCCTCACTTCGCCTCGCCTTGCGCTTGGTATTGAAAATTCGCCCCCAGGGCCGCTCCATCCTTTGATACACATTTATAAAACGCCCCGTTCCTGAGAAAAAAAAGACGCCGATAAAATGTGTCATCAAACAGTTGTAAAAGAAAACAAGAACCAGCATAGACCAAACGAGCCGCACGCCATAACATGACTCCTCAAACCCAAAATACGTCCTGGAGCTTTATTAATGATCCATCCTCCCCGGCGTGCCGTCCACTGCCCCCCCCCCATTTAATCACTCCCCATCGCTCTGCGCCGCCGACTTGTTGCCATTGGCTGCTTCGCTATTGCGGGCGGTGCTGGAGATGATCTTGATTCGCGTTCCACTGGGCTGTGGTGTGCTTTCTCCGTTCCCGGAGAGGGCAGCAGATCCCGCCTTGCTACCCCCCGTCTTCCAGCTCTTGCAATTCTGGGTGCGCATCTAATTCTTCTTGCATCTTCTTGGTGAAAAAATTCCTGCAAAAGAAAAGAAGAAGAAAAATTGTTAACCGTCGTCATCTTCTGGTTTGGAGGGACAGCCTAGTTAGTACTTACATCCATCGTCTTGGCATCTTGGTAGAGAATGCTGCCATCCTCGTTGTATGTTTGGCAATTGCGGATCATCAATTCAAAGTCTCTCCGCAGGTCACTGAGACAAGAATACTCTTCCCTCTTGATGCGCGTCTGGATCTGGTTCATGCAGATGGGGTTTTGAATAATGAGGTAGTAGTCGGCGTAATCTCTCTTGGGAGGAAGTTTGATGAACGGTCCAATGATGAGACGCTTTCCAGCATCCGACTCGTCATCCTCCGCGGGCGCTTCGAGATCGTCCACCTCGAGGTTCATCAATCCATCGTGTAGTGCTCGCATACTCTTTTGCAAGATTTCGCGCTGCTGGGGGGCTGACTCGTGAATCGGACAACGCTGCGGCACCCTTGCTTGGTCGTCCCTGAGGACCACGTCGCTTCTTGGCCGGTGGCTCTTCGTCCCCGTCCTCAGCCTTGCGCTTCTCGTTCTTGCTGCCAGGCTTGCGTCCGCGCTTTTTGGGAGTTTCGACCTCCTCCGTACTCGCGCGGCTGGCCGACGGTGACATGTCCATCGAGTTCATCATGGCCGTCCTCTTCACCCTGTTGACCTCTCGTTTGTCCTTGCGGGCTACTTTACGGGCAGCGGCTGCCTCGGGACTGTCCTCGTCATCGTCGACCGCCATCAACCACTGTTCTTCCGTGAGGCCGTCATCGTAGTGAACCTTTGTTCGTTCGCGAGCGCCGCGGCCGAGAACCGAGTCATCCACTTCTTCCTCGACAACATTGCCTTCGTTCAAATAAAGCTCGGGCAGCTCATCCTCGCCCATGAGTCTCGGCTTGGCCTTATTCCCAGTCGCAGTGCCGTAGATCGGGTCCTGCGCCCTCTCCTCGTCAATCTTCTGGAACGCGGTGATTTCCTCGTCACTTCGGGCAAGCATCATGTTCAGTTCTTCGTCTTCCATGTCGTCTTGCTCGCCACTTTCGGCCATGTCTGCACTTTCGAGCAAAGTACGAAGCATGGCGTCTCGGTCAGTTTCTGATGACTTGTTATCGAATCGACCAGCCTGGATGACCTTGCCATCCATGTCGAGCTTGAACCTGGCACGTTCCAGGATCTTCTCTTCCACCGAGTTGGAGCTGATCAATCGAAGAATACGAACTTCATTCTTCTGACCAATACGATGAGCACGATCCTGCGCTTGGAGATCCTGATGCGGGTTCCAATCGGAATCGTAGATGATGACTGTATCAGCTGTCTGCAAGTTGAGACCAAGACCACCGGCACGGGTAGAAAGCAAGAACATGAAGTACTTTGAGTCGGGGGGCGTTGAAGTCCCTGAGCAAGTCTGATCGCTCATCTGACTTGGTGGTGCCATCGAGACGCAGATACTCAAACTTTCGGTAACGCAGGTAATCTTCCATGATGTCCATGATGGCTGTCATCTGGAAGAACATGAGGACTCGATGTCCAGTGGCTTTATACTTGGGCAGGATCCGATCCAAGAGCTCGAATTTACCAGCTGTCCTCCAGAGCAAGTCGTTACTGATGCTCATGGGGTTCATCACGTTTTCGACTTCGCTGAAGACAAAGGATGGTTACACAGCTTGCGAAGTTGCATAATCATGTTGCTCAAACCGCGGGCATTGGTCTTGCCACCCTTGCCATCGCTGACTACCAGCTTGTTGTGGGTAACCATTTGCTTGTATAGCTTGGCTTGCAGGGCTGAGAACTTGCACTTGATAACCTTCTCCGTCTTGTCGGGCAGATCCTTCTCCACATCCTTCTTCAGACGTCGGAGCAAGAATGGCCGAAGTACCTTGTGCAGACGACGAATGACGAGAATTTGCTCTTCTTCGGTGAGTTCCATCTTATCTTGACCACCGGTGTTGGCAAACGGCGTGTTGAACCATTCGTCAAAAGTCTTTACGGATTTGAAAATATTGGGCAGCACGAAATTGAGCATGGCCCATAGTTCGGCCAAGTTATTCTGCAGAGGCGTACCGGTGAGAATGAGGCGGAAACGGGTCATGTAGTGTTGCGAAATCGTGGCGCTGAGTTTGGAGTTGGAGTTCTTCATGCGATGACCTTCGTCAATAATCATGTGGAACCACTTGATTTTGCTGAGAATTGGACGGTCCTTGATGATGTATTCGTATGTGGTCAACAGCACCTGAAATCGGCCCTGGCGGATCTTTTCTTGCTGAAGCTTACGAGTATTTGGGGACCTTTATAGACAATCCGGTTGATAGACGGTGCCCACTTCTCAAACTCGAGGTTCCAATTGGTAAGCGTACTCAGGGGTACGATGACAAGGTACGGCCCGCTTTGCTGCTTGCGTTCGATGAGGTATGTGATTAAGCTGATGGTTTGGATCGTCTTTCCGAGACCCATTTCATCTGCGAGAATACCGTTGAGGTTGTTGTTGTACAGCGATATCATCCACTGAAGACCCTTGATCTGGTATTCCTTCAAGCTGCCGCCGACAAGCATGTTGGCCTGCTCAGTGACCTCTTCCCTGACTCTGTGTGCAACAGCGTAGTAGTCGATCTTCTTGCCGCTTTCCCCATCGTCTTCTTCGCTTTCCTCCTCGACGAACTGTTCGACATCTTCACCGTACGCTTCAGCGGCATGGCGTTGCTGGGCCTTAACCGAGGACGCCAACTGGTGCAAGAAGCCATCAGTCTGCTTGAGCAAGTGTGTGATACGGGTGTCCTTTGCCTGGTCAAGCAGTTTGAGATAGGCCTCTTCATCGTTTGCTTTGAGAGCCTGCAAACGCTGCTTGGCTGTCCTCTCAACACGCTTCTGCTCTTCCTTCTCAATGTTGAAATGCTGGGCGTACATGAGACGGCTGAGCTTGTGAGACTTGTTTCTCTGAGAGTTGGCGCCGTCCTGAATTTCTGCACGATGGTGACAGATGGCCCGCAAGAAATCAATGTGCTTCTTCTTCTCGCGGTTCTCGCGAGCATCGCGTTGTTGTTTCTCAAGCTTCTCTGTGATGCGAGCTTCGCGAACATTTTGCTTCTTCATTCTGCGGTAGTGGGCTCGGTTCGTTGTCATGGCTAGGTTGTCATAATGTGTCATTTGCCTGCCAATCTTTTCTCTCAATGCCCGTTGCTTGGCATAGAGAGCCAAGCTCTTCATTTCGATGATTGCTTTTCGCTTCAGCGTGTCGTCAGCTTCAACGGTTTCTTTACAAGAGTCCCAGTGCGCCAGGTTGGCGGGCAAATTTTTCAGTTCGGCATATCTCTGGCTCATGCGATTGAAGATGACCACTTCTCTCTCGTATCGCAGATGGTCAAAGTCGATGCCAGTGGGAAAGACACCCGGTATGAACCATCGGTTCTTGCGCTGGGCGTGATCGAGGTATTTGATCGCTGGTCGAATCATGCTGGTGCCATATGGCGACTTGACTGTCTTGTACGTGTGAGCCTTTGGCAAAGACGGAGAATCTTCCTGAGAGGCAACTTCTGGGCCAGTCGATGGAGCCTTCTCAGGCTCTTGGCTGGGCTGGGTAGTTTTGACAGAGCTTTCGGCTGCGTCATTGGCCGTGGCCTGTCGGCGATGTCGCTGATTGAAAATGGCCTGCTGCAGCTGAAGCGAGATGCCTGCATTCTTGCCAAGAAGCTTGAATGCGTGGATCTGTTGACGCAACAAGGCAAGCTGCTGTTGGCTGAATTGAGACGATGCAGAGGCAGGGGCAGGGGCCGTGCTGGAAACAAGTCCAGGGGTTGGGATGGGAGTCGAAGCTGCTGCTCCTTGTGAAGAGCCATTATTGGATTGACCACCCTGAGTGCCTTGCAAGGGTCGACCACCTGGCTGTACACCATTTTGCTGCTGCTGCTGCTGCTGCTGCTGCTGCTGCATGAATGATTGTTGGTTCTTGCGCATGTTGTGTTGTTGTTGAAAGTTATACAAAAAGTGAGAGGCCTTGATGTATTCCGGATCCGTGCTGGGAATACCTTGTTCCTTCATTTGCTTCAGCTTCTACAAACGCCATTGTTAGCCATCTCCTCAGCGTGTCGTCTGTGCATCTAGATGAGCAGCAGAACTCCATCCCGCACGCGAATACATACCTTGAACACTTCCTCGGCTTGCTGCTTGGTTGCGCCGGCAGGCATTGGCGCGCCGGGGTGTTGCACCGCAGGCGAAGCTTGCACCGACGCCATGATGGTTGTTGTGTTCGAAATTTGTACCAGAATACACACGCCAATGAGCAAATAATGGTTGTTGTCGCTTATTTATGGTGCATGACGATGATAATCGCTATGTCCTATGTCGAGAGGCGTAACGCGGGTACAACTGACACTCGGACGGCGCCGGATGGCCAGAAAGGAGTAATGGCTGAAGACGAAAGCGTAATGCGAACAAGGCCACAGTCGCGTCAAGGCTCAATCAATGGAGCGTTGCGCAGGAGAGCGAGCCGTCAAGGAGAGGTGCACACGTCGTGACGTCGTGACGTCGTGGAGGCGCGTTGAGTATGGATTGATACAAGCTACAGCCGCGCTGCTGGATGGGCTGTAAGTCGGCCGGCGAGGCGCGGCGGGGAAGGGCGGAAATGGGCAAAGGGAAAACTGGCAAACTCGCAGGCGTGAGGCCAGGAGACGAAGAGGGAGTGGAAAAAGTGTGAAAGCGGTGACGCGGCGCGTCGGGGCAGGTGCCTCGAGCGTATGATGCGTGGGAATCGCGTGCAACACCAAGATGGCGAGGCTTGGAGATGGTTGCCGATGGTTTGCGAGGGGACCTGGCGATTTTTCGGGATGCGCGCGCGCTTCCTCGCTGGTTGATGATGGGGAGTGGTGAAGACACAACGGACAAGATTGAGCGTGACGGCTGGTGCGGGCTGTGGACGCATGGCCACGGTACATCTCAGCACGGCACCTGCGCAGGCAGAGGCCCAGGCTCCAGGCGGCTCTGTAAAACTGCAAACGATTGGCGATTTCGGCCTGCGGTGGGCAGTCACGTGTTTGTCTTGGCCGGAGACACTTCATTTCATGATCGTATTAGGTAATCATGTATCTGCTTTCCGCTGCACCGAGCAAGCTATGGTTGTTTTTTAAGTTATTGCTGTAAACGCCCGGGCACGTATGGAACCAATTTTGATTCCAGCTTCCATGAGGGGCTGCAGAAACCAGGAGCTAATACTGGGCCGCGGAAAGCCAATGGCTTTTTGTTGGAGATCCAACTGGCGTCAAGTCTACTACGACTGAGGCTGGCCTACCAAACCATGCTTAGTGATATGAAAGGGAATTATCTTGGCCGAAGATGCGGCCCGGCAGCTATTATTATCGTTCAGCCAAGCCAGAGGCATGTGGGCCCCTTGGTTATGGCGGCGGGGGGCGGCGGTGACGTCTGATACACACACACATTCATGATGTGTTGAATCTGGTCAATTGAACCCAAAAAAAATTGTAGAATTTTCACCTTTTAGTCTTCTTCTTTTCGGGCTCATCTTCGTCATCGTCGCTAAGGTCTGCGTATTGTGTCTTGGGTTGCGTTTTGCTCCAAGCCTTGGTGAAAATCGGGTCATTCTGAGCCTTATCGGCATATTTCAGTAGCGCCTCGCGAGGATCTTCATGCAGCATGCGAGCGAGCGGGATGTTTTCGGCCAAATGTTTTTCATCCGGCTGATTCTTCTGGAAAGGCGTCTGCTGTGGGATGTGAGGGCGGCGCGGGTCTTTGGACCGGCCGGTTCCTGTTACGCCAGACTTTCGAAGGCCAGTCGTGGCACCGGGCGTCATAATTGAGTCACCCGACATGCCAATACCCTGGTCCATGGTTCGGCCTGGGTCATCATCAATATGACGTTTCTTGGGTGCCCGAGACATGACTTCCACCGCACCACGGCTCGACTTGGTTGGGCTGTAAAGGACGTGGGCTTCGGCATTGGCTGAACCTGTGACAATCTGGTTAATTTTGGGGTGCCAATTCACAGTGATCAAGGCTGAACCTGGTGTGATGGGCGTGATGTGCTCAGGCCGAAGGTTTCCTGGATTCAGTATGTGCAGATGTCCCGTCTCCGAGCCGGTGATGATGCTTGTGGAGTTTGGCGAGTAGCGAATATTGCTTGTCGGGTAATGATCTGATGTAGATTTGTGGGAAACGCTGACTAGAGGTTTTGTGAACTTCCTGGTGTCCCACAGTTTGATGAGATCATCCCCGCCCCGAGTGACAACCATGCGACCATCGGACGAGATATCGATGCCACTTGTCCACGTCTGTGGCTGGTGTGCATCGCGGATTTCGCCAGCGGGCCTCACAAATGGGCCATTGCCGCCATACAAGACAAGACTTCCGTCAAGCGCGGCGCTGACCAGCACGTTGTTCCCGCCTCGCGAAGGAGTACCCCATGCAACCGCCGTCATCTTCGTCCTGCCGGCCGACCCAGCAGCCTTTGACTTGAACACAACCACCTCTTTTTTGTGATCGCTTGTTGTTGATATCCCAGATTCGTAAGGTGCTATCGGTACCGGCTGTGACGCAAAGATTCTTGTCCGTAGGATGCCATGCCCCAGTCGTGATTTCCGAAATGTGACCTTTGGTATTGTTCATGTCTCTGAGGTACATGTCACCTTTGACGAACTCTGTCAGGATCTGACCATCCCGGGACATGATCCTGGCTTGCGGGAGCGCGGCAATACACAAAAAGGCTCCTCCAGAGAGTGAGTTGAATTCTACATGGTGGATCGGATGGGATTCAGCGGTTGCCGCAGATCGCTTTGTCTCAGACGGATCAACAGTTTTGAATGCTCGAAGGGTGGATGGTGTCATGGACGCAAAGTCGTGCAAGTTCACCTTGCAATCCAAGGAGGCGGTCAGAAGTCGTCCGCCCGCTGGATCCAAAGATAGTGTTGTTACCGCGCGACTGTGCGTCTTCAGGACGAGTTCGTGAGACACCGGATAATCGTCCGAGTCGTCCGAGTCGTCCGAGTCGCCGTCGCTATCGGCGCCGTCACTAGAAGAGCTATTTGCTCCCAGGTTGTTCTCGGTCAACCTTTGACCTCGGTCGCAGTGGTCGCCGCCGAATGGTCCACCGCCCTTCTGCTCCGGTCAATTTGGGCTGCAATATTCGCTTCTTTGGACTTCTTCCCGAATGAAGCTGGAAGGAAAGATCTCATGGGGTCATCTTCCGCCAGATCCGGAGCCTCAACTTCGAAATCCTCGTCGCTTGACATGAATTCGGTTTCGCTGGATTTTGGCACTTCGATCGATGGCCTGGTGATGCCTGATGATGAAACTATAACTTTGCAGGAAGCGTGGAAAGGAAGTCTCTGGGACGATGATGGCAAGTCACGTGGAGATGACGACTTTGTGCTACCAGACCCATGGGGTATAATCACAAACCACCCACCCCACCATGAATTTCTCTGCCTCAATGAGACATCGCTTACCCTTGGGCGACATCAAGAAATAATCCAATTCCTCCATATCCTCGTCCGACATTCCTTCACGAGTAGATACATGCGCCGTGGGAATCTCCAGCAGAAATCGTGCAGCGGCTAGCCGGAATTCGATGTAAGCCAAAATGCACTCCGATGCATACTGTGGTACCTTCGCGGAGGAAGTAACCTGCGACTTCTGTCGGTGCGGCGGTAGCAAAACTGCTAGCCACCACGAGGGAGATGAGGAATGAAACAAAGGTCTGCATTATGGAGATGGGAGGAGAATGAAACAAGTTGAAGTATACTTTTTGGCGGACTACCTCTGTTGATCGGTTCTCTTGGATTCTGAAGCACCATTTCGTCCTATTTATATTCAAAATGGCTCCCCTCTTATCTCGGCCCTCGTCTTCTACTTTTCCCATCTGCGCAACCCAATGATTTCCATTTGCTCTGATGAACACGTCATCTCGGGAACCTGACGATATAGGAAGTTGGTAACATCAGAAGCTGCTTCTACACCTATATCCCGTGAAGAAAGGGCCAAAGAAAGACACCGTAAAAATGTTCCAGACTAGCAACGTTCCAATCTATCGCAAGTCTGTTGTCCAAGGAGACTCCAGACAACACAAACGCTTTTGTTGGAGTCGCTGCAGAACTTCCTAATCGGGCAGGCGGGAGGGTGTTGCCGAACAAGACCAGAGGAGACCCTTTAAAGAGGCTTATGTTGCAATACACCATACACTTTGAGCGAGTATATGGTGCCAGTAAAGTACTTGCCAAGACTGGTAACATGAAGCCAGGGTCAAACGTCATCTCATCTCCCACAATTCCCCGTTGCAGAGTTCCGCTCGCTTGTTCAGCCTGGGCAAGCGCAAGCGCAAAATTGGATCGCGCAACAGGAGGAAAGAAAACATTTCGAAAGCGCATCTTGGCCTTGAGGGTAGATGTAGATATCTCATCGCGAAGCAGGTTTCGAGCAGATTTACAAATGAAATCAAAGTTGTGTTGGCGAACCAGATCAGCCACGTCTTCCTGCCCTTTGTGATCCCTGATGAGCTTCTGTATTGCCTTGTTCTGGCGAACTTGAGCATTCTGGCCCACGAAAACATACTTCAGGGCGAGATAGACGACCCTTTCATCTGGCGGTGGATCTTTTTTCGCCATCATGGCTGCGGTGGTCATTTCGCTGTATCGCACTTGTTGTCTTTGATACTGCCCCTTTGGCATAAGGTGTTCCTTTCATCGCTCTAATCCGTATAATCGGCCATCAACCCCTGTCCTGGTGCGATACCACAATTCGTACCATCGATATACAATGTGCAAGACTGGTTTCGACGTAGGCTGGGCCGGCGGCCGAAGGAAACTGGTGAAGAAGCATGTCAAGTCTGTCAGATTTGTGACGATATTTCATAAGAGCCGCCGCAAATTTTCACCGAGTTCCGGACCAGCAATGCAATATGACAGGATGTGAAGCTTCGCTGGAGTTCTTTGTGATGAAATCAATTAGAAGTCTGCTCACTCAGATTGCGATGCGTTTTGCAGCCCCAAGTAGGTAGAAGGTACATGCACGTACTCGGGAAGCTCGGGAGCCCTGATTGGCTGCGCAAATTACAGCTCCATCGCCTAAACAAACATGATTCTTGTTTCTTCCTCATCACCACCAGGGTCGTTTAGCGCAACTGCAACACCGGATATGCCTCCGTGTCCTTCACTAGAGGCCGAAGATGAGCAGTATGCTTCCTCCGAGGACTCAGACTTTGCCCCTGATGCTGTACCGGAGCCCGCGTCCGACGAGTCTGAATCCGAAGACGCCACTACACATGGCCCGTCGAAACGAAAATGCACAGAGACAATGGCAGATGGCAAGGGTGACGACGATGGCTACGACAATTCAGGAGACGAGGCGATCATCGCCAAGGGACAGAAGAGGCGAAAAAAGAGCCCATGCCAAAGGACAGTATGTGGATGATGAAGAAGGTGGTGAGGGCGGATTAGTCAAGACCCGCGCGCAGCGTGCAGCAGAGTAAGTAACTTTTCCAAGCTTACTCGCTCTCTCATCATCAAACATGATGGTCTGAAATACCTGAAATAGAAAGGAGGAACGCAAATACGTCGTTGACAATGAGCCGGTCACAATTGACGTGGACGCCGTTTGGGCGCAGATGCTGTCCGGAGAGCCAGCCAAGCCCAGCAATGATTCGGCAGCGATCGAGGCAAATGACGAGGCCACGGCCGAAAAAGATGCAACGGAAAAAAGCGTCGCAAATACGTCTACTGATCTCGCGCAACCAGACACCATTCGTATCAAGCGAACATACAACTTCGCCGGGCGAGTGCACACGGAAGAGAAGGTCGTGGCCCGGGATTCGGCAGAAGCCAAGCTATATCTCGCATCTCAAGATGGGGAGGCTTCCGCTGGTGCAGACGTCTCACCCACGAAGCGGGCTACCAGGAAGGCCTTCCGGTCTGCATTCGAGCCCATTCTTGACAACGGACCGGGACGCACCGATCTGAACCTTGGTCTCGCCGCGAGAATTCAGGCCGGCAAGGAGGCGCAGGCAAAGAAGCTAAACACGGTGGAGAAGAGCAGAATGGACTGGGCTGGGTACGTGGACAAGGAGGGCATCAAGGACGAGTTGGAGCTGGCGAGCAAATCGAAGGATTCATATGCTGCCCGGCAGGATTTCCTGGCGAGAAGCGAGGCTGTTCGGGACGACGACGCCAGAAGGGCTCGAATGTCTACGAGAGTATGATTGCATCTTAAAATCACGGCGTCTGCATTGCATTGGCTTTATTTTTTTTTGTTGGTTTTTTTTTCCAGGGGCGGTAAAGATACCATGAGGAAGAGTTTTGGGGGTCATGCACGCGCCAACCCAGGTCGACCGAGACAGGACACAGTATTCCTGGAACTGTACAATACACACACAAAATCAAACAATAACTCATCCATCAGAAATCATCCTCCTTTGTCTCACCTCCCCGCCATCTCCATGTCGCGACGCATAGATGACTTATCCCGTAAAGTACGTCTCAGCCCTTCCTCAACTCCCCTTCTTCAAACCCCACCCAACCCGCCAACCCAGCAAGGCTGCGCAGGGAGGAGGGCGCTCCAAAAAAAATTCCCAGAAACCTTCCCAATCCAGCACCTTTCCGCCCGCGCAAGCCCCAAGAGACAGAGACACGGAAACCACAATGGCCGTCCTGGGCAAGCGCAAAGCTCCCTCCGAACCAGCGACGCCGGGAATCGACGCCAACGACCTCCTGCGGCGCCACTTCGAAGCGCGCTTCCAACCGCTCGAGGACGAGTCGTCAGTGCCCACCGACAAAGCACAGGATTCAGAGGACCAAGATTCAGAATGGGACGGGCTCTCAGACCCAGACGACCAAGGCAGTCTTGGCGAAGACGATGACCATGTCTCCGAAGATGATTCCGATGACGAGGGTGAGCGGAATCTGCAGAGACTTTGCTGTCCAGGACGATTTTTTTCAAAAACTAATGTGTTGGCAAAAGACTCGCCCAACATCGAGGTGGTAGATCACTCAAAAACACAGCTCCCCAGGAGACCGTCATGACAAAACGAGAATTGAAAGCCTTCATGGTTCGTAATCTGCTTCCTCCCACCCCTTCTCTTTCTCTCCAGAACAGAAAAAAGAGGCGAAAGAAACTGTACAAAGGAACTACAGAACTAAAAAAAACCTCAAGTCCTCCCGACCTCCCGACCAAAGCATGGCCACAATCACCGCAACAGAACCCTCCAAATCATCCGCCGCTCCCTCCGTCCCCGAAGACGCCCCCTCCCTACTCAAACAGGACCTTGAACTCCGCCGACTCCTCGCCGAATCGCACCTCCTCGCCCCCCCCCCATGCCGCCGCCAAATCCCTCTCGTCCGTATCCTCCAACGTCGCACAGCCAAAGTCCTTTGCGCTAGGTCGCACACGCCAAAAGGCCACTGATCTGCGCGTACAGGCTCTGGGCTCGAAGCTGTCGATCCATAAGCAGGAAAAGATGCCAATGCATATGCGCAAGGGGATGACGGCAGCTGCGGAGGCGCGAGAGGCGAAGCGGAGGAGAGAGGCCAAAGAAAATGGCATCATATTGGAGAGAGAGACGGGGAAGAAGAGGAGGAAGGAGAGGGGGGACGTGGTGGAGGTGTTGATCGACCTGGCGTGGGAAGACTCAAGGGTGCTGAGTTGCGCATCAGTGAGAGGGATGTTCGTGGTATCGAGGGATCGAGGGATGCATTTGGGCGGAGGGGTCGACGATGAACGAGGCGTGCTCTTAAGTGGCACTAGATTAATCCATAGTACCGTGTCAATAAGTTTCACGTCTGTTCCTCAGTCATCTTCAATCATTAAGACATGCACATGAAACGCTCTTCGTTTGTTCATAATTTCAGACATCCTCATTGCAACCAACTATATCCGAAATCTCGCAAAGGACTATTCTAGCTGCTATTCATCTCCCGCAACTTTCGAGTTTTAAACAATAAATATGCAATGGCGCCACGTGCCGCTTCATCACCCTACAGCATTCATGAGCTGTTTCCTCCTTTTCGCCTTTCAGACGTTTCAAAGTAGAATGGCAATGGTGACACGACAGATTTGAAGAAGAAAAAAGAAAAGAAGGCATGGATCGGCCAGATTTTTTGCCAACGGGAAAAGAAAGAAAAAAGAGCAGAAGTAATATGACTCGGGTAACAGATGTTCAGAAAAGAAAAAAGTTGATCTAGATGCCCCGGAATATGTCGTGAATAAAACATTAATTAGGAAATTTTCGCCGGAAAACGTCTTTAGAAGAAAATGCGACTCTTTCTTCACATCATGCCGCTGGCATTAATCGTAGCCGGATGGCTGATGGTCATGGGCATGCTGAGTGTTTGCAAGCTGTTGAAAGACTGAGTCTGGCCCATGTTGTTGTTGGAGGGGTTGCCATTATTCGATGAAGTTGCGGCCTCGTTCGCAGCACTATTGAGAGAGCCGGGAACATATGCTGCTTCGGATGATGGAGAGGCTTCCTCAAGAGAGCCCAATTGATCCTCGCCAGAGTATTCCTCTTCTTCCTCGGCGGACAGGTTGAACGATCCCTCGCCGCCATCTTCACGACTATGGGTGCGCTTATGCCTGCAAAAGTTTGTCAGCAATGTGAATGGGATTCGCTGGGAACATGAGGTCTTGGGAGCCATACTGTGCGAGGTTGTCAGATCTGGAGAATGCTTTGCTGCAGTGGGGGGGGCAGATATAGGGTTTCTCCTGCGTATGTGTTCGGACATGTCTGTGAAGCGATTAGCTTGCATGAAACATCGAAAACGGTACGGTTGAAGGAGGTTGAGCAGTTCTTACCGTTTAAGGTGCTCGAGACGTTTGAAAAGTCGACCGCACGTGGGAATCGGGCACGAGTGAGACTTGTGAGGATATGGTCCCAATTCCATCACGGTAGCAGAGCGAGCGCGTCGAACCGCGCCGTTTGGGCCGGACAAGGTTCGGCGGTGGTCCTTGAAAGAACCGTCATGGGACATGTCCTCTCCAAAGCTCTGTTGAAGTGCCATGGGGTTCAAGGCTGCACTTCCGTCAACGTTGGACAGCGGAGTGCCGTGCCGAGATAGGTCCATCATGTCCTTGTGCTGTTGGCTGCCCAGAGACAAACCCGATGCACTGTAGGAGAGGCCAGGGGAGAGTTGTCGGCAGACTCCTCGCCTTCAGCCAGGTGGCCAACCGAGACAGAAACCGATCGTCTCAAATCTGACGGTCTATGGGCTGCAGTATTGGGTATGGGCGCACCGGGGATCGCGGAAATGGACGGCGGTATGGAGGATCGACGCCGCCGTTGCTTGTACGTTGGCGACCCCTCAATCACCGAGTATACATTGTTGGTGCCGTACGATCGCGTGAACTGAGATCCGGCGAGGTTGGAAGGCGGTAACTGGACCATTCCGTTCAAACCGCTCATTCCAGACAGATGATCGGGGATGGCAGAGTACAGCCCAGTCTCCTCATTTGCGATGTAGGCTGGTTCTCCCGTCATTCCCATGGCTTGATGTGGGGAGTAATTGGCTCGAACGAGATGCCACGGTTGCTGTAATCTTCATACTGCGAGGAGACAAAGGAAGGTGCAGGGAGTACTCCAAGCCATAGGTGGGCATAGAAGCATGTCTCTGATGGCCATGGTTGATTGGGATGCCGTTCTGGTTGTACTGAACGCGGGTAAAGTCGGGCTCTCTCTTGACGTGCTGTGGAACAGCAGCAGCCATGGGCATGTGGTCATAGGAAACCATGGGATCCAATGCCTCAGTCATAGGGGTCGCCATGTTTTGAGGCATCATGCTGGGTGGTGGCATCGAGTCCATCGCTCGCATGACGGGCGAGGTTGACTGGTTCTGAGCAAAAGAAGCAGTCTGCTGGGCACTGAATGATGACGAGTTGGCTTGCTGGGTCTTGGTGAGCTGCTCGTACAAGGACTGCGACGAGTCGTATTGGAAGGACAGTGCCGGTTCGCTGACGGCAACAGTGGTTGCTTCCTGACCCATCTTCTCCCGCTTCAGATCACGCTCCAATGCGTCGAGGAACAACCGGTCATGAGGGACGCTGTACCAGTAGAACACTTTTTGTTTTTTCTGGGTTCGAATGCAGTTGTTCTTGTACAGAAAATCCAGGAAGCCGCTCTTGGGTTCTTCCAGCGAGGCGTCGGTGCCGGACTTTAGGTTTCGCAGATCTGAGAAGATGCCTTCCTCGAACTTCTTCGAGTTCTTCACAGGACGACCGAAAGCCTGGAATCGGAACGAAAGACACCGCACAATGTCGGTTCCCGAGATATGGAAGAGATTGTTCCAGAGGACGCAAGACACATACTCGCCGGTAGGTAACAAAAAATCGGCGAATATACTGATCTGGTTGCCAGTCCACCGGGGCAGAGATGAGGAAGTATTTCACTGCAAAAGAGCACCAAGAGTCAGTTATAAAGGGCCAATCACACAAGAATATATCCAGGCAAACGCTGGATTTTGCAAGAGTTGTAAAGACGTACAGTTGTCAACCTGTTGTAGCGCAACCTGGGCATCGTGCGGCAAAGCCTGTTGGGCTTCTGTGCTCAACATGAAGGTTTCCGGTTTTGAGGCGCCATGGTGGCGTGTTGTGAATACATGATGACGTTTTGTCCACTCAGAGTGGGATTGGAGGATTTCGTCCCAGGCGGGCGTCGAAGAGAGCTGCTAAGCTCTACAGTATTGTCACCGAATGGGCACGAGCGGCGAGGGCTGCGTCGTGTGAGGGCTCTGTCTGATGCGGGACAATTGACGCGGTCAAGATGGAATTCGTACGGAAAGAGGCGCTGCCTCTATCGAAGGTGGGATCGGCTATGCGACAGCAACAAGTAAAAGTTCGAGACCAGCCCGGATGATTGAAATTGATTGTAAGCTCAGGATTGGCCCAGCCTTAGCGTCGAACGGATCGGGCAGGGCGCGACGATATCTCGTCTTGGTCGTCCAGGCGTGGACACCGAGTATGTCGAGGGCGGATCGACTCGACGCCTCAGACTTCGAGGCAACGGCCGACTGAACAGAATTAAGGCTGAGGGAAGATGGAGAAGAAAAAAGCAAAAGTTAAAAGAGCCAAATGATGCACACTACGCGATGTCGCCAGGCTCGTGGATGGATACACCGTCAAACAGCCAGCTGAATTCGAGGCGGAAGTAGTGACAAGACGAAGACGATACGGCAGAAAGGACGGCGTCAACCAGAGACGGACCGTGTCTTGCAAGAAAAGACCGCGGTGAGGTCGGAAGAGCGCAAGGAAGCGAAGTGGCTCGGGAATGGAAAGAAAAAGAAAAGAGACGACGCAAGGTCGAGGGAAGGGAGGATGAGAAGGGGTGGGGACAGGGCTCAAATAAACGAAGAAAGAAACAACGAGGAACAAAAATTCAAGAGGCGAGGATGCGAGGAGGAGATGAGAGCTGGGGTTTAATGGCTCGTCCACGACGACCCGTGGCGTTTTGGGGGGGGACGGCCGGCGCCTGTGGGAGCGCAGGTAGTCCAAGTGGACGGACCGGTGGATGGAAGACCCCAGCGCTCGCGCAGAGCCAGCCAGGTAGGTACCTGCCAGGCCAAGTTGGCAGTTGGCAGACAGACGGACAGACAGACGGACAGACAGACGGACAGACAGACAGACCAGAACCAGATCGCCAGCCAACTGAGTCAACCGAGCCGATGGGGAACCGGACGGCTGTTACCAAGCACCCAAGCACCAACAAGGCACCAGCAGCGTCGCCGCCTGGGGCAGGCAGGCGGGAAGCAATCCCCCACCGGCCGGCTTTGCCTCTCAGCGCGGGCGCTCTCGGTTCTGGGTCAATGGGTCTGGCTCCATCCTGTCCAGCCAGCCCGCACTTCAACGTTGACCCATCGGCGGTGGGAGCGGGCTGGCGGACATTGTACTGGCTCAGGCACAGCCGCTGGCGCTGGCGTGGGCCCATGGATGGATGGAGCATGGATTGGCTTTTTGCGAGGAACAATGCGTGGCTCGAAGCCCGCCGGCACTGGCACTGGCACACTGGCACTGGCACACTGGCACTGGCACACTGGCACAGGCACTGGCTAGCCCCGTTTCCTTTCCGGTGGATGCATCCTTAAGAACTTACTTGCTGCGTGCGGCGCCATGTAGCGCTGGTGTCAGTCAACCAACCCGGCGACGATGCAGAATTGACAACTGAGTTGACGGAGTACGCCGTACCACTGCCACCATTATAGCACAGGGTCACGGGCCAGCAGGTCCCAGGCGGTGGGATCCCTTCTTTGTTCCCTGTCCTTATTTACTCCGTTATGGTAATTTTGGAAAGCTGGTGAACTCATCCGTCGATTGCTACGCTACGCCTGTGCGCAAACACACCAACACTCCGCTCAAGCACTGGTGATACTCAAATCTTCTTGAACCACTATTTCTTTTTTTTTCGGCCCAGTGCTGGGTCCTTGGCCTGGAAATCGTCTGCCTGTGCCGTCTCGTGCGTGATCCTTCTCATGTACGTATGGGTGTGGGTGTGGGTGGAGAAGTCGCCGTTAGGGGGGGGTGGGGTGGGGTGTCTTTATGCTTCCTGGAGAAATCTTGCATCCCTGGCGTGAACTTCTCCCTTTGTCCCCAGCACGCTGGTTCATTTCTCCATCGTGACGCTTAAAATGCAAGATAGAAGACTGGTGGCACTGTTCATTCTACTATAACTTCCGAATAAGGCACTGGCTCAACCATATTGGATAAGCTAATGGACAGCCTCAGTCGAGCATCCAGTTGATCGATCACTTGCATGAAGCGTCATCCAGGGCAGCATGTCACTACTTGCAGCGCCGGCGGCTCTTGATATGTGGTGACTCGCTTTCTATCAGTACGGATTCCATTCATCTTGCTACATCGCTAGACAAAAGGAATCAACCAGACGTATACAAGTCTTATGTCTTGCTGTCAGCCCCAGATGCGCTCATTTACGGAGGATGAAGGCAAGCGATACGCATCACACGGGTCACACGAAATGCAACTCGAGTACTCCGTACTCCGTAATCCGTTGTATGAACACGACCAGATATCCAGAGTAAGCTTTCAAACTGATCGGTCGTGTCTCCTCCACCAGGCCAGGAGGAAGACGGTCAGTGCGACCTCCATTTGCGGCTGCCCCGCAATTGATCCCTCGCCCAAGCAATGGCGAGGGCGAACGGGTTACTCGGCCCTGAGAACTCGTACCATGGCTTTCTCTGCAATTTCGGTTACGGACTTGATGGGCAACAGCAGCCCGTCCAGTCCACTCGCGGATGTGCGAAGAGCGCAGGAGAAGATTCCATGTACATACGCCGAGTTCTCATGTGCAAATTACCGATTGGGCCCGCGGATTGCATGCAAAGATGGTTCCCCTACTCCGTATCTCCCCATCCGCGTCGTTGATTTCAACCAGCCAAGTCAATGTCCTGAATGGGCGAAGCTGATGGCTCTCATCACTCATCATCAGGCGCCTTCACCCCGGTCCATAGACCGCGAGGCTGCAGTCGAAAAAATGGATGGGGCGATGAAGAAGCGGGCAAGCTACCCAACATGAAACGCGCCTGGGGCGTTGCTGCAGAATCTTCCCACCCTCTGGGACCCTGGGGCCCTGGGACACTGGAATAAAGCCACACTCGCTGTGGTTGGATGGGAAGAGTCAACTGGTCCACTTCATACACTGCACCCCTGTGTGCCACATCCATGCAGGCGCCGAGGAGGCTGTTGCGCATCCCCAGAGGTCATCACTTGGCTCCGAAGTAAGTCGAAAGAATGCTTGGGCCTTCTCGTGATTTTCACTAAATCTTCTTCTGCTTGGAGCTTAAACAGAGCTGTAAGTAGATCGCAGGGCTCGACAACCGCCCAACAACGGCCAATATTCCTTGGTTGCGTGACACTTGTTTCGGCATCTGAAACTCGGGACTATTCGTTTGATCGTCCCGTCTGGCCGATGAGAGCGAGTGGTTGCCGGATCTCGGATTTCATGATCTTATCATGAGCCTCGTGCAACTGCACGACCCCTTTCTTACTACTTAATTAATCCCAAGATGTGCCGGCCGGGGCTGGGACCTTCGACTGAGCGTCATCGGGTGTACCTGCAGCTCCTTCATCTACACAGGACAACGAAGACGTTGCTTCCGTGGAGTGCATGATATCATGCGTGTTGCTGTGGTGTGGTGGTGGGTGATTTGAGCGGCGGAAGAAGCAGAGAATCCATTCATAGCCGGCAATCCGTCGAATCGTCGACGGACAAGAGCTCGCCAATCTGTGGTTGGGAACTTGCGTGGGAACTTGCGTGGGACCTCGATCCAAGGGGAGCGAAGTGCCGTACTTTGAGGTTTCAGAAGACTCAGAAGACTCCGCGCGACAGCCATATTAGGCTAAGCGTAAGTCGAGGAGGCCAATCAGGTGGCTGAGGAGCTTCCTGCACCCGATGGGCGACGAGGCGTGGAATGGCTGCGAGTCGATTGGATGCTGACTACTGTCACGGATCGAGTTGTCTTCTTTCGCCTGCTGGCAGACCGGGGCCAGTTGGTGCGAGGGGCCAAGCGCGTGGGCTCTGTCCAACGTTGAATAAGAGCATGGGCTGGTATATTACTTGGACCCTAGGTTGTACAAATTCATTGTGGTCGAGGTCGAGAAGAGGGGTCGAGAAGAGGGGGGCGGCTTGAACGGGCCACTGACTGTCGGCCGAGTTTAATAATAGCAGGCCCAATAAGACTCTGAGACATGGACCGTTTACATACTTACATGTACAATGCAATGTAGGAAAGACAGAAAGACCCACCTCGGACAAAGTGAACAAGTTGCATCAACCAAAGGAAAGAAAGAAAAGTCTGGTGCTTCAGCTGGCCGCTCAGATGACATGTCTGCAGGTTGTCTGCAGATTGTCTGCAGGTAATACCTACGCTCCTTCCGTGCATACCTACCTACCTGGTACTTGGTACTTGAATATATCAGCACTACGGACTATTTGCTACGAGTCGCACCTGCCGGCAAGACAAAAAACGACATGGACCCGGGCAAAGCTTGGGCCAGGCGGAAAACCACCATTGGAGGGCGCATGAGAAACTGAGCACTTGCCATTATAGACCAGCATCGGATTGGCAAGAATTGTACAGAGTATGGGGTGTATGGTACGGAGTACGGAGTACGGAGTATATGCCACAAAGATCAATCCATGGCCGGCCGACATGGAGCCTCACTGATGACACACGATCCACGATCAACGCAATGGGTATCTATCGCCTACGCACGTCCCTCGGCCACCTCGTGGCTCTAACCGGATCGCGCGTCGAACTCCGTCCACGAGGCTGATACCGGCCTGCGGAATACTGTAGACCTGAAACAGGTCCAGGTTTTCCTCCCGACTGCAAAACAGCATGACAGTGAGAGCTTCCACCGTTCACTGACTCCAACACCGGGGCGATGGGTTGTTGTCACTGTCGTACCTTGCATGACTGACCCCCGACTGGGCCTGGTATCTGACAAGCTTGATTCGGCATCTTAATCCGTGCGCTCCTTCATGACTCGAAAGATTATCGGCACAGTGTCCACTAACCATCTTGAGAATAACCCAGTAGTCTGGCAGCGGCTCGGGGTCACGAGGACGAGGAGAAGAAGAAGAAAAAGAAAGAAGAGAAAAGCGAAATGCGACAAGTTGCAGCAGACCAACCTCCGCGACCTGGCGCTTGAAGACAGACATATTGAAAGAAGGAGTCACGGATTGCGACCCTAATTAGAGTGCGGATGCTGCCCGTACTGGCCAACGTCAATTGAACTTGACGCCTCGTTCTCAAATCTTTCTTTGCAAGCACTCGAAGATGCAGGAGACATGTTTTCCCATCTGAACGAGATTGATGCTCTTGATGCGCGTGGCTTGCTGCCGTCTTTTTACGAGCCAATTGTTAGATATGACAGGACATGCTAATTCGACTCTTTGGGCAGCCCGCCCTTCTGAGAGCACAGGTTCGTCTGGCACACCAGCCCAATCAGAAACAGACCGGAAGGCTGGATCATGGTGCGACAAGTTGCAGATTTCCGAATGTTTATTTACTGCCCCCTTCATGGTCCGCCATTCCTCTCGGTGCGTGTCTCTCTCTACCAGTCTGTCTAGTCTTGCTCGATGAGTGAGCAGTTCTCAGACACTAATCGGTAGGATCTGTGTGGCCGCAATAACTGCAACACATGGCCTGATGGATGGTCTTGACACGTTCCTGCTCGGTCGTTCTTTGTCAACGGCAAATACAACGAATCCAATCGCAGAATTCGACAAGTGTCTGTGACCCCGGCCCTGTGTCTCCGCGGAAGGATTCGGTGTTGGTGGTGAACTTGTCATCGGCCTACTTGATCTTTCGCTCGTTCCCCGGACCCACGGACCCACGGGCCTCGACGGGCCTCGACGGGCCTCTTTTTTCTTTTTGGTATCTTCCGGAACCGCCATCCCGCCCGAGACTTCTCGACATAACCGTAAGGTACCCCTGACTATATGTCTGTTCGCCATGCCACGGCCCATGTGTGGCTGAAAACTGAAAAGGAAAGAAACAAGACTCGAAGTCAAAAGTACCTTCGACTGCCTGGTTCGCTCGTGAGCTCCCAGTCGACTTCTGTTTTTCAACTCGTAAAAAGAAAAGGGTCAAATGTAATCCATAGTCATGAAACCTAATCCTTTTCAGTATACCTGCCACAAAAGCTGACTCATCTGTATATCAAGCTCTCCCGATGAAACAGATGCGTCGTCCATGGCCGTCCGCTCAAAATTAAAGGAATCAGTCCACTATCAAAGTCTAGAACAAATGAGTAATCCAAAAACGGCCAAAAAAAAAGACCCCCCCCCCTTGGCATTTGACTCCATCGATTCATCATCATCAAAGTTTCACCAAATAAACACGTTCTTTACCTATTTTGGACCAATTTCCCTCGCGTCGTTTCATCCAGAAAAGGTTCAGTCATTTGTTGGTCCTGTTTCCAAGCAACTTCTGTGGTGTCCTTGGTTGCATTGCCATGGCGGGGATGGCGTTAACCAAGGTTAGGTTTGAAACGGCGACGATTTGTGCATGTATGTGCTCGGCGAGAGGTCACGACGGGTCTTGCTTTTCTGAAACATCTTGCCGCGGTTTTCTCTTCTACGTGGAAGAAGAGCGAGCCTTGTTGTGAGGAACCACACGGACGCGGCAGGCAATCTTGTCGGCATGGCTTGTGGCGCGTGGGCAGTGAGTGAGTGAGGCACGGTCTTACGGCACGGATTAGGAGGGCCGGGACCGGGAGGAGGTTGTTTTGCGAGGAACGCGTTTCTTCCGAGGAATGCATTGTTCGCATTCGCGTGGGTTTTTTGATTTTGTTGAGAAATTCGGTTCCCTCGATGGATCGATCCATTTCCGTCTTGTTGGGCAATCATCGACTTGTCGACGTCGACGAGTTTCTGGATCATAATTCGACCCAGTTCGTAACGACTGCTCATGTTTCTCCAGGTAGATCGTGTTGAAAACAACTGTTGAGAAGAAAAGAAGTAGAACGCATTCAAATTAGTAAAACCATTGAATGCAACATTGATCTGGGTTGAAAATACGCTGTGCGCGGGGACGAAAGCCGAGCTGCATGCAGGGTAGCCCACCCAACTAAGGTGTATCCGACGCCTGAACCGGTGACCGACCTCACTGATACTCACTGATACATCACACTCATGTAATTCAAGTCCAACAGCCGATGTGCATCATGACGGCATCGCAAAGCCTGCACCAACACCAAGCGCAATGCATGATATTGTCTCGCTCTTATACAGTACGCTACAAGATCCCCAAGTTACCCTCCTCCCCCCCCCCAACAAATTCATCCGCATATTCCTCGTTTTGCCCTGATTGCCCTGCACTGTCCAAGACGGAAAAAAAAAGATAAACTCGTCCAAGTAGCCAAATACCCCATTCAGCACGGTAATTCAGATGAGGCTGTCCTTTGATCAATCCTTCAACTGACCGAGCTCCTGACAGAATCGGCATGTTCAAATCGTTCGAGTTCTTTACGATCGTGCCTCTTCAAGTTCCAGCTCTAGTTGTCTGATGCGCTCGCTCTGGTCTTGGGATCCAGGCGTGTTGACCTTCTTCTTCAGCGATTCCACTTCATTCACGAGCTTGTTGATCTTGTCGTTCTGGGCGGTAATGATCTTGGTCTGGTTCTCGAGGAGCTGTTTGATATCGTTCAAGGAGGATTCCACCCCAACAGATGGAGTGGAAGTCGCAGGAGTGGGAGTTTTGGCAGGAGATGCTGGTTTGACAGGCTCGGGAGCAGGCGCAGCAGCTGGCTGCATCTTGACAGGTACAGGAAGGGGCTTGGGCTCGGCGCGAGCAGTACCTCGAGGAGTTGGTCGGGAAACCTCTTCAAAGCTCGATGTCTCATCGATATCGTCTTCTTCCTCATTATCCTCATCGTTATCCTGGTACTTGTTGGCCATGGCAGAAATGGAGCTCTTTTGATCGTTCATGGATGGTGGTGGGGTGCCACGGGTAACTGGTGCTGGCTTGGGCTCCTCTTTTGGCTCTTCTCTTTTGATAAGAGTAGGAGTGGGAGAAGAAGAAGAAGAAGAGGAAGGAACAGGAGCTGGAGTAGGTTGGGCGGCTGGCTTGTGGTCAGATGGAATCTCCTTGGGCGCACCACCTTCGTAAATGCTCTCAAGATCAATCTTTGCTGGGATGCCGGTCTTGCCGTCGAGCCATTCCTGAGGTCCGACGGCAGGCTTGGTGCCAGTGGCAGGAGGGAAGATGTCTGCCTGGAAGGACTCGGCGCGACGTGGGACGGTGAAAGAGATGGGCTCAATGTAGGAATCGCTGACGGTCTTGTAAGCGCGCATGATCTCGTTTTCTTGCACCTTTTCGCTCGCGTTAGCATTTTCCACTCGTGCCGTGTCGTATTTTTTCGCGCTTCACACGTACATTGATGCCGCGCCGGGGCAAAAGGCAATGCCTCGCTGCGGGTCAGGCGACTTGTACTCGCTGAGGAACTCGAACTTGTCGTTCTCATATTCGTAATAACGTATGTTTCCATCACTGTACACAATCAGCATCTCAATGAACCCCTCACGTCTGCGTTGCAGGAAGTCAATCTTACCCTTTGCCAGCAAGGTACAAACAGTTTGATCCTTCGTCTTTTATTTTATTTCGCCAATCCCCGTTAGTGTCTTGACCGCTCGCCAAACCCAACGAGAAGTAGTAGACTTGGAAACTCACCCCAGAACGGCATGCAGACACCAGAGATTGAATCCAACATGGTGAATCCCCCGATAGGCTCTGTTCGACCAGGCTCCCACAAGCCGATTTGACGCTCGCTCATTCTCGAGAAACCAGTGGTGGCAAATCGATTATGCTCTCCCATCCAAACAGCTCTGCTGTTCTTGGCGCCGCTGTGGCCGGCAGCCTCGTGAACGGCCTTTTCTTGACGAACATCCCACACTCGGATCTTCTTGTCTCGAGATGTGGTGACAAGCATCGTGCCACTAGCGTTCCATGACAGACTCTGCACAATATCAGCGTGCTTCAGAGCTAACGGGTTTTGACCAGTGCTGATATCCCAGATTTTTACTGCGAAATCGCCAGAAGCCGATGCGAGGACGTTTTGAGCAGACGGATTGAAGAGGACCTGTCCGACTTTCCTGTTGCAGCCCCATCGGGTTAGCGACCCAAACTCCTTTTTTCTTCTTGTTTTCTGTTCATGCAAACGTCAAAGTCTCGTCGTACCTCGAGTGCCCAGCAAGCTTGCTCACGGGTGACACATCGGTAATCTCCTCTGCGTCAGTATACAGCGTAAAATTCTCAGGGAACCTCCCACAGAAAGACCTTGCCGTCCTCGGAAGCGGAAGCAATCACACGGTCATTGAAAGGATTCCTGTACACGTGGGAGCCCAACAACATGTCAGCCAAGAGACTACATGGTCAAGGTGAGGTTACGCACCAGTCCGTGTCGAGAACCGTGGCTGTATGTCCCCGAAACAGGGAATCTGATCCGGCAGCTTGCCCCTCTCGTTCAAGGGAATGACGGCAAAGGCGCCACCGCCGGAGGAATCCCAATTGACGGACAAATATTCGGGATTGACCTGCGCAAAGACCTTGTTAACCCATCATAGTGCGCTTCAAACATCACATCGCCTTCTCATCTCGTATTATCTGCAAGTTCGACACGGCCCATTCGTTGCCGCAAACACACAGGGGGGGGCGTCGACGAAGTGACGTGTTTTCGTGGTTATTTCGCACCTTGACTAGATTCGTATCCCATGCATTGCGACTGATGTGCAAGTTGTCGTAGCAAAACTCTTTTCTCGTAGGCTTCCCAAAGACGTGGCCTGTCAATTAGTGCAACATGTCAGCCAATGCCGCCTTGCCATGGCTATGTAGCTTTGCGACGAGAAGGGAGGGGGGGGACGGGACGCGAGACGTGGATAAGAAGAGCGAGCATATACATATACGTACGGTATTTGGAAGCCCGGACGAAGCGGCCGGCCATGATGTAGCAACTCGGTGCTGCAGGGCAGCGTGAGGACTCGGACAGGTAGGGCAGGGTTGTTTGGGTGCAAACGAGATTCAATGGGAGGAGGTTGAGGGGGAAGCAGAGAGCCGAGTGTGATGCTTCGTGCGTGTTTCCGTCGGAGAAGGTGTCAATTGGGATGGGAATGTAACCTGACGCACGCAACGCAACAAGTTGGCAAGGCATGGTGAGGCTACGGGCAGTTTTTAGGGGTCAACTGGGTCAACTGGGTCAACTGAGTCAACTGGTGGTGGGCTACAGGGCCGGACTGGGCAGCACAGCAAGC
Source organism: Epichloe glyceriae (assembly GCA_023658535.1). Taxonomy (NCBI): domain Eukaryota; kingdom Fungi; phylum Ascomycota; class Sordariomycetes; order Hypocreales; family Clavicipitaceae; genus Epichloe; species Epichloe glyceriae. Next base: position 5,163,500 of record CP098289.1, on the reverse strand, counting down.
ACCAGCAAGCACGAGGGGGGCGGGGGGCGGGGGGCGGCGGCAGGTGGTTGCCATTGGACGCTCAGGCTCTTACTACATGTACGCAGTGGCCAGGGGGGGGACCAGTTGACCTCTCACGTGATCCTGTCCCGTCGACTTCATACAACTCCACAACCAGGACAATTCTCAGTCAGGCATGACGAACAGCTTTTATGAGAATCAATTCTTTTTCATTATGAACCTTCATAGACCAGTACATATTTCATACATAGAATTCCGAATCGGTAATGCCAACTAGAAGGGAAAAAAAAAGAACAAAAGAAACACCGGCGACGCCGTTTAAACTTTCCGAGATTGCGCATACCTCTCGTAGAAATAAGGAAACCATTGCACTCACTCCCGTCCTGCGAAATGTGAAATAATAATGATGCAAGAGTGAACAGAAAAAAAATGCCAATGTGGTGGGGAGGGGGGGGCAAGCTGCCTCGATGAAACGCTGAACGCGCAAAGCTTTATAACCGTAGCCTGTGTCGCGAGACATGTGACCGAGTCTGCGTCTTCGTTGCTTCATGCCATGCGTTTCCATCCATACACCTCAAAAACCACGCCAGGGAAAATATAGAACAAAGGTGAAGAGAAGAGTCAAGAGGAGAGAAGAGGGGTCTATGAGCAGGCGCTCTTTGGGCGCGAGTGTGCGCGTCGACCCTCTGCTTTGCGGCGAAGCTGTTCTTCCCGCTTAAGGACAATGTCACACCACTTCGCTCGGGAACGGGCTCCGTTGTTTTCATCGACAGGGCTGGCTCTTCCAACCACGTCAGACAGGATTACCATCCAGCCTTCCTTGTCCTCTGCAGTGTCGGCGTAAAAGTCAATCACCTCTCCGTTATTGAAGCGGATTCGGAAACCCTCTTCGACAAACATGTATCCTTCTTCTTCCTCGGCAAAAGCAGAACGCCGACGTTTGCCGCCTCGGCCAGTCGTCTCCGCCTCTGTCAAAGCTCTCTTGTCATCAATGAGCCTCTTGGCATTGGACAGATTGATGGTGGCTCGTGGCTGTCGGGTTGCCTCGTGATAGGCTGTCAACTTGGAGCCAACAAGCTTGAAATATCTTCGGCGCCAGTACTGTCGATTCATCGTGTTAGTTCGTCTTGCCATTGCGTTCTTGCGTTCCTTCTTTCACAGGATTTGTCTACTTACGGGACAGTCACCACCCTGCTGGCTCAAGTGGCCCTCCCAGTTGCGGGACAGCCTCTCCTCAGCAGCCCTGAGTTCTCGGACACAAGAATTCATGCTCTTGGGCATATCGTCATCCGTTGCATTTTTGGGTCGAGGAACAAAGAGTAGCTGAAGCTCTAGTTTTCCAATCTTGTACGGAGCGCGGCGGACAACAGCCGTTGCAGCGTTTCCTCGCTTGCTCTTGACGCTGGACGCGAAGCTCTCCTCTTCGGTGGCCCATTCATTGAAGCAGGCAACTTCAGCCACATAAGGCCGACCAAAGCAACGGTGCTCATGCTCCTTCAGACAAACGTACGACCGAGCAAAACTACCGTCGTCGGCTGACAAGGGAGACAGGAGCTCGTAGCCCGATGGAGCTCCGTTTCGTTGCCGTGCAAGGGCCTCCTCCCTTTGCTGACGTTCCTCCTCCCTTTGTCTCTGATCCATCTCCCTGCGTTTCCTGGGAGAGGCGAAGACGCGGCTAAAGGTCGAGGTCTTGGTCTTGGTGGGCTTACCCGCCGCCTGCGCAGTCAAATAGGCTGGCTTTTCCAGCTTGACATTCAGCGTCAGCTGAAATTCCAGATCGTTGGGCACGACAAGCTCAAACTCCTGGCCTATAGGGGCGTTTCTAGCCAGCTCAAGCCAAGCCGTTGTCACACAATGGACGCCGTTGTCCAAGGTAAGACTGAACCAAGTGCGCTCATTCTTGGGGAGCGGAAGATCCAAATCCTTCACCCCCCCCCCATGACCTTGACAAAGAGACGGCCCCTCTCGCCGCTGTCAATGGTCGCTGCTTCGGACTGCACATCTTCCTCGCTTGCTCGATGGACTGTAGTAGCGTTGCTTTCGCGTCCAGGCAGCGGCGGAACGGCACCATTGGTGCCGGTCGCACGCTTGCGAGTGCTTCGCGGGCGAGGCCCTGCATTCCACGGCTCGACGACCCATGACTCGGGTCGATTCTGCTTGACAGGCGAGTTCTGAGCGGATCTGGCTCTTGAGTGCTCATCGCCGTCCTTGTCACTGGCCGTAATGACCTTGGTATTCTGTCTCATCAGGTAACCGCGCTTCTGTGCCTCAATCACTCGCTCAAAATCTTGATCAAGACTGAGACCCATGTCAATATCCAAGGTAAGGCTGCGGTTCTTGAAACTCGGGTGGCGCATGACGTAGTCGTCTGGGCCCAAGACCTGCTCAGTGCCCATGTCCCTTGACACTCGGTTGCGGTGTTTTTTGAGGAATAGGTGGCACAATGGGAACCTCTTGGCTGACCTGCCGGCGAGCCTCTCGCATAGCGGCGAGATCCGAGGGCGTATTGGACAGACGGGTTTTGAGCTTGGCTCCTGGAGCCTTGATAGTTGCAATTCTCTCGGGAATGGCAGGAGATTCCAGCCCTTCCTCTTCAGGCACAGAGTGGTGAATGACTGAGTCGGGCGTACCGGGCTCTCTCGAGTACTCTTCCTCATCAGGCTCGCCCCAACCACTGCCGTCGTATTCAGGCTTTGATAACCGTCGAGTAGGCGTAACAGGTCGTTTGGCTGGCTCAAGAGTGTCTTGGACTGCTGTCTCGGTCTTTTGATCCTTCGCTAGGTCGTTGACGGGGTCTGGTGAGATGTAGGGATCGTCGGCATCATCGAGTCCCAGGCCAGTCGAGGAAACGTCAAGATTGAGATAATGCAGTGGAGACGTTTGCTTTACTGAAATGTGTTCCTCAGTCTTTGGTGTGACCTCAATCTGCTCTTGATAAGAGTGTTGCTGATCATGGCATTCCGGATCAAGCACTTCGTCCTCCTCATCGCCGGCTAGAGTCTCCTCGTCTTGGTAATGCTCCGAAACATCATCGTCATTCTCTTCAGTATCCCTTGTTATGATGACGCTGTCTTCCTGCTGGTAATCATCTTCGTCATCGACCAGAGAGTCTTCCGTGGACGGAATAGGCACGTCAGGGTCCAGATCCATGACGGATCCCTCGGGGTCATGCAAGAAGCCACGCTGAGGGCTAGGACCAAGAGGCGAGAAGACATACTCGGATCCTTCTTCAGTGGGACCGTTGCCATTGACGCGGCGCATGATGGATTCTCGTGAGATCTTTGGCGGCATCTGAAAGTCCAGACCAGAGATGTCTCCAATGGTATCGTCGGCCTCGAGAGCCTCCGCAGCCGTCTCCGATTCAGCCTCGGAGTGTGGTGTTGAGCCTCGTTCACGGCCATTTCCTCGTCGCAGTCTGCGCTCCCGCTGTTGCTCAGCGGCAGACTTGGCGTCAGTATCGTCCGAGAGCATCATGAGTTTCAGGCGCTCCTCGAGCGTCATCTTGTGACTACCAATATTTTGAATATCGGACTTGGACGCAGAGGCTGGCGGTGGAGGAGGTAAGCTTCGATGCGAGCCACCCAGCATTCTCTCTGCTGTGGCAGACAGACCGGGCGAAGCTCTGGCAGACCCTGTAGATCCGCGTCTGGCATGTCCAGCGCCAGGTAGAGGGGGCAACGGCCTATGATCTCCATTCGAGTTGGCCGAGTCAGAGCGCTTGTTTGTAGGAGTCGTGCGGCCACCTGTCGCCATCACGGGGGCCTTCTCCGGCATCGGGCTGCCTTGGTATTTGTCGGCAGTTTCTCCCCGATGGACCACGGGACACTCGCCGCGCCAGTCGTCAGGTCCAACGACGGGAGTCTTGTCGGTGTCTTCCAATGACTCGTCAAAGCTCTCGTCTATATCAACACGGGCGGGATCGTAGAGATCCTCGTCGTCGTCTTCAACGGATTCGTGGCTGCCTTCTCGTGAATTGGTTCCAACAGAGGAGAGGTCAGGTGTGGCCATCTCATACTCGTTGATCTGAGGCGGTGCAGCGTCAAAAGTGACACTCTTGGGGTGGCGAAGCAGGTAGCGAGGGTCCGAAAAGTTGTCCTCACCCAACGATGAGTGACCGGACCAAGTCCCGGCCGCTGGATCAAATGTGTTCTTGGTGAATTTTGTGGGAGAAAGAGAAGACTTTGTCGGCGATGCTTGATCTTTGCTCGGTGCCCTTGTTGATTTTTCAGTAATCTCGGGCAGTTGTGGCGAGACCTTGGATGGGCTCATTATCGACAGGCTCGACCTGTTGTCGAAATCTTGGTGATCTGAGTCTGAAGAGCGAAAGCTGGCGGAGCTTGATGAAGAGCTCAAAACGCTTCCTTGGACCTTGGAGAGGGTCTTTCAATGTGCGGAATCCGAGTAGGATCATATTCTTGCTTCTGTTCAAGTGCTAAAATGTTGCTGTTCTTGACGCGGGATGCTCTTTGGAGGCGCTCAATGGAAGAACGACGATTTGGCGATGGCGAACCGGAGCGGCCCCCCATGGAGCATATTCTCAGTGTTGCGATTTTTTCCAGAAGAGGCGAGGCGAAGTGGAAGAATCAAGAGGTGAAGACTGGAATGGCGAAGAGTCGTTGCCAGGCAGCGCAGCTTTCTGTGTCACGAGAGTCAGCCCCAGAGTCGGCGACGAAGGTGTACCATAGAGCATTTCAGATCCCATCAGTGGTTCGGGACTATGCGAGACAAACAAAACATTCGGGACGGCAGTCTGGCATCATCGCAAGGAACAAGTTGGGACCTACCTTGGGAGAATTCGTATACCAGCTCGGCGAGTTTCGCCTCTTTTCGCTAGGGGAAATCTCGCTCAAAGGACGAGGTAAATTGCTTGCCATCTTCCTGGTTGGCGAAGAGGATGGTGTGTTCTTGGAGATGCGAAGGGGATGCACCTGTGATCCGAGCGTTAGTACGGTTCGCGGGGGGGGTGACAAAAAGTAAGATCTGTCATACCGGCTCGGAGGCCATGGTGATCACAGCTTGGGGGGTCGTTCAGGTGTTGCAGAACCGAACAAACAGCACAGGAATGTGTGAGACTCAGCGATGGTCCGAAAATGGTTTGATTTGGTGGTTTGGAATGCTGTGAGGGACTTGGCGTCATGAAATGGGCCCAAGACCTGTAACGAGGATTTCCGTCGGCTTCCAACGAGAACTCGATCTGGGCGATTGAGTACAAGACGCGAAAATGGGCAAAGACTCGGCTTTCCGAGCAGGCTGGGTCGAGCGAGCACAAAGGACCGTCTGTGCAGAGGAAAGCGCACAATCTACACCAGCTCTTCACGGCGATGGTCAGAAGAGAAATAACGACGGCTGTGATGTTGCGTTGTTGACGGAAAGAGGGACGCTATGTCGCGGGTGGGAGTGTTTAAGGAATGCTCTTCACCTTCACAGCCATCATCAAGGATCTTGATTGGCTCCGTGGCGATAAACAGTGCGATAAAGCTCGAGAAGTGGTTGTCAGGAAACAACGACCCCTCGGCTCTGTGACATGCGCTTCCGTACGCTTCCCTCCCCACGCGCAACTGAAGGATGCGCTAAGCCGCGAGTGGCTGCAGACGCTGAAGCCAGTCAGCTGCCCAGCTCACACAGCGGAGGCTTGGCTCTGGTCCGTTTCTTCTGCAGGCGATAAAGAAGTCGCCATGGCAGCAAGCCGGGGTCCGAGACGCTAAGGAACACGAAACAATGGGCCTGGAAACCAACCCAGACTCTCTCACCCTCTCTCACTCTCTCTCACTCTCTCTCTCATCTCTCTCTCTCAAACCAACCTTTGACGTTATCGGCCGTCATCAGCCGTCATCGGCCGTCAAGTCTCTCTGACAGCAACGAACGATGCTCGCTCGGCTTCCCCATGCACGTCATGACCGATTCATCGGAAGTGTCCAAAGCTGGAACAGCGCCACTCGTCGCCGCTTGGCTGGGCTCGCTTGTTGTGAACGAGCAGGTATCACGGCATATAGTATGATAGGTCGTTCCGCGGTCTTTTTTTTTCCCCATCTATCCCAGACCATGCCACCCGTCCAGGGTTGTACGGAGCACAATATAGTTCTCGGAAGGGGGCGGTATTGCCAGGCATGTGCCGATATTGATTCGCGCGGCTTTCACACAGTCCGTTTGTCGTTCCTTGGCCAACCGGCTCTGAGTGCTGTTTCATCTTGAAATACGGACTACTCCGTGCAATAAACCAACCAACAATGCCATTGAAAGGCCAAAACACCACGAGGCAACAATGTCTTGTTGTTGTTCAATTCTCTGCTGTGTCTCACTGGCAGTCTGCTCATTGCGTCCGATGTGCACCTCACGCACCGTAGAACGTGATGTGAAGGAAGCCAAGTCATCCCATCATCATAGTCACATTATTGCCCCCCTCTTCCCTCTTTTCTCCCCCTTACCCTAGACCAAAACCCAATTGCTGCCGTTGATTCCACGCCACGCAATCATCAAACTTGACACCATTTCCCCAAAGCAATCCAATGCACTGCCAATCGTGAGATCTACCTTGCCCCCCCCCCGCTCAGCCTCTTGACCAGTTCCAAATCCTCCAAATGCCTCCCCACCAGCATACGTGACGGGGATAGAACACCACTCTGCCAACCGCTCCACCAACTTCTCATCGATGCCCTTTGCAGGCCCTCATTGTCAGCTGCATGGATGAGAAACTCGGAGCAGTATGGCTCCAGGGCCCGAATCGACTCTGCAGAAACAGAATATATCGTGGTCAGTCCATCGTCCATCGTCCATCGTCCATCGTCCCTTTTTCCCCGCTGGCCTGGCCGAGTGCGAGACACGGCGAGCAATTGCAACGGAGACCCTCTTACCTCGGTTGACTTCCATGTCCGTCAAGGTCTGCCATTTGTTCATGGCGACAAACCATGATTCATCTCCGCGACGGCGACAGCTGAGGTCAATGACCAGCTTGTTCTTGTCACCGCCCAGGGCTTCGAGGACGGCGTCCAACCTTGATTGGCTGAAGTGTCCTTCCGGGAACAGATATGATGTGATGATGACCTGATGGATGCCCCGTAAGTAGATGCATCTCGCGGACAACCGAGCGCGAGCGCGGTGAGCCAAGTTTCTTTTGTATCAAAACTCACTTTGGATGCGCCCGCCTCCATCCACTCCCTCGCATTCTCGTCGTTGATCCCGCCGCCGACTTGCAGATGACCCGGCCACGCCAGCAACGCTTGCTTCGCGGGCTCGGTGTTTCCCAGGGCCCAGCATGATGACATGGGAGCCTTCGAGCGAATTGTCTCTGTACAGTTGCGCAAAGTGTGATGGCGGATGGTGTGACACATGGTTGGTCTGCAGGGCTGACGATGAGCTGTCGAGCGTCCCGCCGACAATCTGCTTGACCTGTCCGGCGTGAAGGTCTATACACGGTCGAAACCGAGTCATGGTGGCGTCTTGCGCTGTGAACGGATAGTTCAGACAGACATGTTTGTGCTCGATGAGCCAAGTAAGTTGTGGTGTTGCGATGTCGAAACGGTACATGTATGTGTGTATTTCTTCAAACGTTGATGGTGGGGCCGACCAAAAAAAGAGGTGACTAAAAAACTACATGTCCCCCCCCCCTCAGCACAGGCTCTCTCTTGCGTTTGAGTTGCTCGCTCAACACCAGCCTGTGTTGCAATCAATGTTGTGTGAACAAGGGCATTAGTTTTGCACCTAGGAGAAGAAACGTAATGCGTCTTCCAACTCACGGTTGTAGCGTGTTGCCGACGCCAACGCCTATCAGGATAGAGCAACCAATTTGCTTTCCAAGTCCGGTGTCCTCATCCAAGGTTGGCACGAGTCCCAGGCCAACACTCGAGCAATATGGGGGGAAATCAAGATGTCAGTTACATAGTATAGGCGGCAGATGAAGACTTGGCTCCTTTTTCTACCCGATGAATGAGAATAGATACATTGCATAATTGTCCTTCCATCGAAAACACCGATAAGATTCTGTCCCAGGTCCAACGGCTCCACTCATCTCGAGACAAGCCCACATCAGTCAGTAATGACACAACGCACTCAACTCAACAACCTCATCTCCACCTCCAACACGCACGCATACCCGAAAGAAGCACAGTCTGTCACAATAATGGCTTCAAAGCCAGACTACTCCGTCTACCTCGTCACAGACTCCACGCCCGCCATCCTCGGCGCCAAAGACCTACCCGATGTCGTCGAGGCGTCTCTCCGCGGCGGCGTCACCATCGTGCAGTACCGCGACAAAACCGGGTCCAGGGAGGATGTCACGGCCATGGCAAGCAAGCTGCACCGGGTCACGCAGAAGTATGGCGTGCCGCTGCTGATCAACGACCGAGTCGATGTCGCTGTCGAGATTGGCTGCGAGGGCGTACACATTGGCCAGGATGACATGGGTTCGTTGGCTCGCTGGCACGCATTGTTTCATTCATCCCTCAGTTTGTACCGCCGGAAAAGCTGATTGCTTGATATGATTCGGGAACATAAATCTTAGAGCTTCAACAAGCGAGACTGCTCTTGGGACCGGGCAAGATCATTGGCGTGACGGCAAGCTCCAAGGATGAGGCGCTCAGGGCATGCGCCGCTGGTGCAGATTATCTTGGGATAGGAACCGTCTATGCGACTGCGACGTATGTTGGACGCGAACCGCAGACCCCATCGACGACTTTTCTAACGCTTATGTACAACGCGGCATAGCAAAAGGACACCAAGTCCATCATCGGCCCATCCGGCGTCAGCGAGATCCTCCATGCCCTCCACGAACAAGGCCGTTCCTCCACCCCGACCGTCTGTATAGGCGGCGTCAACGCATCCAACGCCTCTACGGTCCTCTCGCAGAGCGCGTCGCCGCAGAAGAGCCTGGACGGAATAGCAGTGGTGAGCGCCATTATTGCGGCGGACGATCCGGCTGCGGCGTCGAGACACCTGTTGAGTCAAGTGATTTGCGCAAAGATTACACATGTCGTTGCCGCGGTCGGCGACAAGACGCCCTTGTCGCATAACATGACCAACTTGGTAGGTGTTTTTTTCCATCTTGCTAACAAAATCCAGTGCAGCACTAATCAAGCTGATTCATGTCCCCATCGGCGGCACCGCACGCAGGTCGTCCAGAACTTCGCAGCCAACGTCGCCCTGTCGATAGGTGCCAGCCCCATCATGTCAAACTACGCAGAAGAAGCCGACGACTTGGCTGATCTGGGCGGTGCTCTCGTTCTCAACATGGGGACAGTAACGCCCGAGGGCATGAAGAACTATATTCAAGCTTTGCGGGCCTACAATGCGGCCGAGAGACCTGTCGTTCTTGATCCAGTTGGGTACTGTGATACTCTTTTTCCGCAACCATGAATCAGTAGAGAGCCGAAATCATTGACACACCCCAGCGCCGGAGCTACATCCGTTCGCCGCTCAGCCGTCGAGACCCTCCTCTCTTCCGGCTCATTCACCATCATCAAGGGCAATCAATCCGAGATCCAGACCGTCTACGGAGCGACCGTCACCCAGCGAGGCGTCGACTCCGCATCGTCACTTAGCATCGCCCAGCGCGCCACCCTCGTCAAGTCACTCGCTCGTCAAAGAGGATGTGTTGTTCTTCTGACGGGGCCAACGGATCTTCTCAGCGACGGCAGGCGGACCGTCCGCGTCGACAACGGCCACGAACTACTCGGCATGATTACAGGATCAGGTTGCACCCTTGGCACAACGGTCAGTGCCATGGCGGCAGCATATGACACAGACCCGCTCGTTGCTGCTGTTGCAGGGACGGTCATGTTTGGCATAGCGGCGGAGACGGCGGCGGGGAGGCAGCACGTCAGAGGACCGGGGTCTTTTGTACCTGCGTTTTTTGGACGAGCTGTACGGGATTCGAAAGGCTACTGCTCGTGGGGAACTTGGGTGGCTGGCGTTGGCCAAGATTGCTGTTGTTGAGGAGGAGCAGTAGTTCCGACGTAGGACATTGTTTGGGAGAATCAAAACTTGAGACGCGATGTAGTGATGTAGTGATGTTTCTATACTCAAAAGCGATGCGGAAATGCAGTTGAAAGCGCCTGTTGACTCAAAGTGGGGAGAGAATCCTGACCTTACAGGCCATCAACTTGATGAACACATTGAAGTGCATTCGATTGCAATACTGTACATGACAGTTCATAATCATAGCCATTCGTACAAGTTTGCCGATTCAAAAGGCCGACAAATTTTTTTCAACCAATTTCGAGTCAGGGGATATCGACATCGCTATGCATAGGCAGTCCTGTACATGCCTTTATTCCGTTTTAAACTCCGGGCCACTTGTCGGGTGTCCAACTCCATTCCACACAGTCGCGTTGCGGGGGGCCGTGTAGTTGACGCCATCACGGGCGACGGTGACTCGTGCAAATGCGTGTTTCACGGCCAAAACCCGCGGAAATACATTGAACATTGTCGTACTACTGCATCGTGCTTCATGTGGCCAGGTCAATGAGACCATGGCTTTCGTCGACACCCCATGACGCATCACTCACAATATCTCGCAACGGCACACTGCTCGTGCCGTCTGCCATCGTGAGAGGCGATTCGCCACTGACGTGCATGTTGACGAGCTCCTGCGCAGTCCTCATAAGCCGCACCAGGCGCTCGAGCGGGTCCTCGATGTCGTCGCATCGGTCAGGAGAAAGAAGGCCGCTCCTGCGCTTGACAATGACGTCGGTGATGTGGTCAATTTGCTTGCCGAAAATTGTAACCATGTCGAGTTTCTGCGTGATGCTGTGCAGATCCCATCCTGGTAGCTGGAGGGTCAGAAGTTTAATGCCAGTGATGAGCGTGTAGGCCAAGTCGGATGCCATAATAATCAAGAATCGAGGTTTTTCCACTTCTGGCTCAGCAAAACGAATTTCGAAAAATTCATTTAACGATTGGATACACCCCAGAGGATCTGTAAGCGATCCGACACTTGCATATTCTCGGAATTGCATCGTTGATCGGAAATGGCGATGTCTTTGAGAAGGGTCTCGGCGATCGCGATGTGGCAGCGCAAGGTGGCTAGAAATCAAACGTTAGCACAAAGTCCTTGTCGGAATTATCTTGAAGAATGATGGCTGCAGGACTTACTATTGTGGATCAGATGAGGTGGCAAAGAAGCTCGAAAGGTATCCAACTGATCTTGGAATGACTGCACCACCATGACCAAGGGCAGAGACATGGGAGGGGCGATGCCGTCGGCTGCCATTGTCATCGAGATGGTTTGTGCGAGTTGCTGAATCTTGACGAGCTTGACGAGGTACTCGTCGGACGGGTATTCCATGGTAGCCTCAATGACCTTGCAGCAATACTCGAGTTGGGTTGTGTTCATGAGAACGTCTGTTTTCTTGTTGGTCGTGAAAACACTGGTCAAGGACTACATTAGAATCTTGGGTAATACTCCCAATCTCTACCAGAAAGAGACATAGATCAAACTTACATTGTGTTGAGGTAGTACGTGCCGGCGTATGCTCTGAGATGATCCAATGGGCCATACTTGGTGTCCTCGCCCTGGGAACCATACGACATGGCACTCAGATTGAGGCACATGGATCTAGCCAGGAACAACAGATTGGTGGCTTGAGAGCTCTTCAATGCGAAATACCACCTGCATGCGTTTTTTGTTAGTCACAGACCCGGCCTCCAATAATTATTCAGAAAATAACATTACGTACCATCCAACCAAGAGCTCCACAGCCTGGAGAATGTCGAGGCTTCTATATCCATCGACGATAGATGCCTTGCAAATATCTGCCAAAAGCTCTTCACCGAGCTTGCACTGTCTAGTCGAGTCGAAGACAGAAGCACTAAGCATGACAGCCTTCCAGAGGAACGGACGCTGCGAGCGAAGAACGGTAGATGACATCTCTCGAGGGATGATGACGAAGGGAAAGTATTCGGCAAACACCTCACGATACACCATGAGTAACACCTCGCCCTCGGAGGGTAGTGGCCAGGGCGAGTCCAGCTCTTTCATGACTTCAGGACTCCACGCTGATGCTTCATGCCCATCGTCTCCGGTCGGACTGGGCGATGGGAACAGGTGCTCAAATGAGTACAGATCAGATCTCTCGGGGGGCTTGGACATCCTCGGTGGCGGCGAGGAGGCAGCATTGCTGACAGAGGCATTGCTGGGCTGAGCACCCTCGAACTGAGACGACAGCTCATTCAACCTCTTTTCGAGCTCAGCAACTTTGGATCTCTTGGGTCTCTTCTTTACCCTCGGAGGGGCAGGTGGACGAAGGAAGCAATCCTTCTTGAGTCTGTGACATCTGTTTACGGGGCAATGAGGTCAGACATTTGCCTTGATATTCCCAAGGCTAGGTAGTAGACGAGTGAAGGAATGGAATCGTGGGAAAAGAAGGGAAAAAAGTCTTCAAAATACACTTTCACATGCCTTCTTCTACATCACGAGATGGACACTACAAGTGCAAAACACACAAGATTGCGACATGCTTACCTTTCGCATTTCTCTCCACCATCTGCTCTTGGAATACATCGAGCTTTGGCCTTGGCACATGTAGTGCAAGCCTTGGGCCCTTTCTGTGTTGCTTGCATATTGGTTCCCTCTTCTTCGAGTTGAGCGCGCGCCGAACGGGCAGCTATCCAGTCGATAAGGACGAGGCAGGCTGTATCAATGGGCGTCGGGCAGTGTTAGTCGTGGAAGCCAGTGGTTCGGACCTGACGGTGTGTCTTCGTATGTCACCCGCGCATGATGATTTCGGCGAACAAACTCAGTCGACGTGGTAAGCAGTCATTGATGACTCTGAGAAAATAAGATGGAACGCTCAAGGGGTAAAAGTAATGACTCCAGACGACGCGGCCCCCCCCCCGCAATCGTCAGCGAGTCCAGTCCATCCATGCGTTTCAATGTTAAACTTCAGTTGACGTCGCGGAACCAGCCTTTTCTTGGTCTGCCGCTACCCACGGTCCACATCTTTATTACTGTCGATGGGTCTCCTTGCAAATGCAACTGGTCACAGCTGGCAGGAACGGGGGGCGGACAGTCGAAATTGCACCGCCCCTCCGCTCCGCGGCATGCGGCGACGCCAAGGCGTTGGTCTAGATGGCCGACACCATGACGCCAAGCGACGCCAAGCGACGCCAAGCGACGCAAGACAGGGCAAGACAGGCCAGGGTTGAGTGCCCCATTCAAAGTGTCGCCAATGACGACGGCCTGTTCCGCGACAAGCTTCCGATGTCATCTTCCACCCCCGAAACAGTCCCAAAAAACGGACAGGTTCGCAACTCAACTCGCATCCACCCTGCCGACTTCTGCCACTGCCTTTTTTGCTGGCTGATGAGCCATGCTGATGAGCCATGCTGATGAGCCCCACGGCCCAGCAGCCGCCTGGTCATTTTGTTGCACCTATAAGGGCATAATTGATCCCTGCCGCACGATAGTCTCGCTACTCAACTAGCTGAGACAAGAGTCCACCCCTAGCTAGTCATTTTCCAAGACCTCCGTAGTTTCATAGTATATTTTATCGTTGTACCAGTACCCCACTAATGGTACAGGTACTTAGGTATTTAAGCCGTAGTCTGTACCCTCTTATAGGGTTAGATAACTTAATAGACGCGATTATATTAAACCCTAGCTTTGCGGTCTAATATAGTAGTAATTACGTAGTGTTTATAATAATCATACCTTATCTTCTTCTAAATTAGTACTTTTCTCTTTAAATTAACCTATTATTTAATCTTTAAACAATTAGTATAAACACAGCAAAAGAGAGGCCTAATTTATTAATATTGTAATTAGGCGACCCTAGCACGCTAGGATTAATATTAATATCTATTAGTTTAATAATAGTAATATAAAAAACACTATAGGCATCCTTATAATATCTAAGGAGTCTTCTAAAGGTAATAAGCTAGTAATTAAGCTATAGGAGCCTTACTATTAGGACTTATAGTATAAGATAGTTAAGGTAAGAGCTATTAAAGACAGAATCTAGGTCTTTATAGATCCTAACTTAACTATATAGCTAGATTACCCTCCTAAGCCTCTAATCCTTATAGGAAATAAGACTCTAGTAAAGAGAAAGGTAGTAAAGGCTATATAGAGTTAAATATCTATAATAGATATCTTAGGAGTTTAAACGCGCTTGTAAAGTAGTAGATTAGTAGTTAGTAGCATACAGTAACCCTAGGAAAGCTCTCCTAAAGGCTATAATATAGCTAGAGAGAGTTATTTTTAGTACCCTTAATAACCTAATAATACTAAAGATAGCGCTTAGTTCGCGGTCCTTAGTAGTTATTATTAAGTATTTAATAGCTAATTCCAGAGCCTTATAAAGGCCTTATAAGAGTATTACACTTAGTTTATAATAATGCTTAGTCCTAAGTATAAGTAAATAACCTTAAGATATATATCTCTTTATAATAAGATTAAGGAGCTTATAAGAAATATAATGCCTTTAAGTAAGACTATTAAGTATTATACTAAAGTTAACTTTAATAAGACTATTAAATAAAACCTTATAAAGGTAAATATTAATAAATAGCTTATTGTTGGTTACGCAGGGTCGTAATGTGTGAGCTCCAAGAATAGTATCGTTGTTAATTATCTATTCTAAGCTCTCCAAGAAAGAGGGAAAAGAGAGGTTAAAAAGTGAGGGCACTCTCGTGAGGTGAAAAAACAGGCAGCTGTGCGTGTGGGTCACGTGGTGCAAGCCCTGCCCTATCACAGGTCCTGACTGTGGATCAGAAAGTGAGGTCGCGCGCGCACGCGAGGGCAGGCGCGGGCTAACCTTCTTCCAGCCATAATTACGGCTGCTAAGCGCGATTAATATTATGCTTATTCTAACACTAGGAACTCTCTCTTTTAACACAATTATTAATACATAATATTAATAGTAGAAGAGAAAAGAAAAAGAAAGGGGATAAGGTAGAGCGGGCAGTGAATAAATGTAGAAGGGATTAACTTAATAAAAAACCTTATATAGGTGTGTAGTGAAGGGAAATAAGGAAAAATAACACTCCATTATTAATAATCCTTCTAAAGGCTAAGTAGGCCTCTAATCGTAGCCTTTTAATTCTTATATTATAAATAACATCCATGCGCTAATCCTCGCCCCCCCCCCTGCCCTATCTACTATTATAGTCTTCGCTTTCCTATACTTAGTATACATAACATAGGGACCGTAATAGTTCCTTCACAATAGCCACTAGGGGCCCTAATAGGTCTCCAGCAGCCCTCACTAGGTTAGGGGTGATAATCAGAGTAGCTCTTATAACCTAACCTAATAAGGGCCGCAGTTCTAGGCATAAGATGCCTAATAAGGGCCATAGTTCCTCCTCTTTCTTCCTTAAGGGATTTTTCGCCTCCCCTATAGTATTAGGGCTAATTCCTAATACTATTACCTATAGTAACCCTCTTCCACGTAGGTTACCTACCCTTCTATCCAGATTATCATCCGGTTACTAGAGATAAACTACTCTAGCGCCTTATTTAGCAATACCTTCATAAAGGCATTAGCTAGGTTATTAGCTCTATTAATCCACCAGATCTCACAGAGTTCGCGGCGTTCGTATAACTACCGCAAGGCTATAATATTAATTATTAGGCGCTTTTCCTTAGTAGTACTAAGCTTAATAAGGCATTTATACAGGAGTATAAATCTATGCATACTATAACCAGGGTTATAGGTATATTTAATCAGTCCGTAATTAATCCAAGGGTTATTGTAATTGCGTAGGCTATGTTAACGCTAGCTACCATGCTATAGACCTTAGAGGTAAGCACACTTTATATAACTCTTTTACTCTTAGTTAAGCTAAAGTATATAATATTACCTTTAATCGTAAACTTACTATCCTTATAGTCTTTATTAGCTATAATTAAAATATAGCTAAGTTATAAAGTAAGGTCCTAATTATTTGCAAAGGACTTATTTACAAATACATATAGCTTCGCTTTAGCAAGGTTAATTAGAACAAATATTAGGCCCCTCTCCAGGTTATCTATTTACTATTAGATCTAGTGGTTAAGGGCTTTAATATTCTTAATCGTTAGTTCCTAGTATTATGCGGTAATAGATAGATTATAGCAAGCTTCTAGTTAGTAGATTAAGGCAATGTAAGCGCCCTAAGCTTATTATTTAATGTACTTCTGCTTTACGTTTATTAGTAGGATTACGTTAAGCTTACTGCTTTGCCCTTTTATTAGAGGGAGATAGCTACGTTAGCTACTATTATAATAATACCTCTATTAAAGGTAAGGGGTTATTCTCTATTAGGAATTGCTTTAGCTTTGCCGCAAAGGCCGTAGCAGTTAGTTACTTTTCTTCCTTTTAGAGAACTCCTTATCTAATAGCCCTAATGTGTTATTAGTCTATATGCTTACGTATATAAACTTAATGCTTTCCTTCTTTATTACTAGTAAGCATAGATTATATATAAAGGTCTCTATCTAGAGCTTCTCTCTGTGATGCCTGTGGTATATAACCTACTAATGCGTTCTAGCCTTTACAATGCTATAAAGAGGCTTGATTACCCTTATAATCATTCTATTAGGGTGTTAGTTGTAAATCTAGATTAGGAGCTTAGCAAGGATTGTCCTATTTAATAGGGTTTGTAATTAAATATAAGCTTATATAATATCACAAATTCACAAGATAAGGTCTTTCTTTATTAGCGAGGGAGCTATTGCGAGAATAAGGCGTTAACTAGCCTATTAGATCATTAGGGCTTGTATTAGGATATCTTATTTCGCCTCATTGCTAAAGCCTTGGATAACAAGCCGTGATTTCTTATACGGCTAGCCTGTCTTCCCTTTTACCTTATTAATAATATAGGAGTTAAAGATCCTCACACCGCCGTGCTCTTTCTTGTTAAAGGTTGTGAATTTAAACACGCCTTAGTTAATTAAGGCATTAATTTTAGCCTTAGTAAAGAGCTTAAAGGGCTCTCCTAGGGTTATAATAATGCCTTCCTTATATAATTAGATTATAAGGTTAAGGTTAGCTTCCTCCTTTGCTAATATAAACACATTAGTCTTATTAATAATTACTAGGGGTTCTTATAAGGTCTGCCTAGCCTTCTCTTTAGCAGGGTCTCTAGGACCTTGCCCGCTAGTTTATCTTAAGCCTCTTGCCTTTCTTCCTTAGGTAGCTATTCTTAAGGTATTAGGACTTCTCTATTAGGATTTGCATAATAGGGCCTAATAGAGGTTAACTAGAAGGTTTTTAGGCCTTGTAGGAGATTAAGCGTATAGGTCTCTCTATTAATAGAGAGAAGGTTATATAGGCCTTACTAACCATTGCCTTTGTGCTACACTTAGACTAGTAATCCAAGCAGGAGGTTAAGGGTCTTTACTATATCTAGGCTATTCCTTGTAGTAAGGGCTTTGTTAACTTTCCAAATAGCGTGTAGGCGTTTAATCTCCTTTATTGCCTTTTGCATAGTAATAACGTGTTATAAGATATCTAGTAATAGAGGAGATTTGCTAGTTATATATAGGTATGCACTAAAGATAAGGAGAGTTAGAACAAGGCTATTTAGTCCTATAGTGTTATTAAGGGCTTTTATAGCTATTTACAGGGCAACTAGCTTAGGGGTTATTAGGCATTCCCGCCAGATAATATTATAGGCCCTTTAGAGCGGCTTATAATATTATTTAACCTTTTAATACTATAGTGTGCTTTAATAGGAACCTCTTTAATAGAGATTAATATTAACGCTACAAATTAACAGAACTCCTCACTATAGAAGTTCGTGCTAGTATTAGTAATAATCTAATCTAGAGGCCCTTAGTATATATTAATCTAGTATACCCTAAGAGCTTCCTATGTTAATTTAGCCAAGATATCTTTAAGGAATCTTACTATATTAAAAGCTATAGCTACGTTAATAGCATAAAGGGTTAGGCAGTTACTGTTAAGGTATATAATATCTACTATTACTTTAAAGTTAAAGGCATATTTGTCCTTAAGGGTAAACTTAAAGTAATAGGGGCTATCCACGTTTATTTAACATTAGTGGCAAACCCTTATTACTGCTTTAATAGCATTAATCTCAATCTCGTGCCCTAAGTTACATAGGAGATCGTGAAGCCAGCGAACTAATGGATAACTAAATCAGCAATGCAATTGCTGCAATTTAACTTTGGTTAGGTAATTCTATGCTATTAATGCCTTATTCTGCATTAACAGCATTTACACGTGCCTGTAAGGGCTTAGGCTTTGCCTAAGCATTAGTTGTAGCATGCATAACAAGAGGGCTGATGGCGGATGACACGGAGATGAGTAGGGGCCTGAGCTAAGACAGCAAGGGTGGGGATTAAGGCTAAATGTAGGATAGCAGGGGATAAAGATAAGGCTAAATGTAAGATAGCAGGGAATAACAAGGGGATTGGAAGAGATAGGACAAGATAACAAGGGGATAGGAAGAGGACAGATAGGATAGCTTAGGATAGTTAAGGAGTATAAGGGGCATAGGAAAGGATAGGTTTCCTACCTTCCTTTCTTCCCTCCTTAAGTTTCTTAATATTATATTAATGCCTAATAGCAGTTGCCTTAGGGCTAGTCTATAACATTTAAGAAACTTCCTTTAGTCTATAAAGACTACCAAAATAAATAATAATAGATTATATAATAGACCTAGGAGATAACCTTTAACTAGACGAACGAACTAGCTAGGGACTATAACTCCCTATCAGATACCACTTTACCACTAAGGGCTTATAATACCTAATTTAAAACACTTTAGCTAATACTAGAATAGTAGGCTAGGGTAATTAAGTCCTTATAACAAAACGTGCAAGCAAATCCAACGCCTACACTGCAAGTTACTATTTCATTAGACGTAGCTATATAACTAATAGCTCCTAATACAGACCCTCCTGTGTAACTTATAGCTCCTAAACTAACGCTAATAGCACCGCAGGTTTAACAAAAACCAATCCGGATAGGTAACCTATATAATAGCAACAAAATTATATTTACTACCTAGAAGTTCCTTATAGAATATAAACTTAAGGTAGATGTAGACTTTATTAGAGATAATAAGGACTAATAGGTGTTTATTTACTAACAACTTTTACTTAAGGTCTAGGCCTATATTATAATATACTTTAAAGTAGGCAAGCTAAACGCTTATAGGCTAAAAGCCTCTCTTAACTACTTAAAGACCCTATATATAAACCCACACAGGCAGGAAATAGCCCTAACAGAACTTAACTAGATAGAGTAAGGATTAGGAGAATTATTTGCTATATTCTTTATTTGCTTTAAATAGAAGCTCTCCCTAGCAGGAGGGGCCTAATAGGCAAGCGAAGTTAAGTTAGCTAAACTATAACGCGCACTTAATAAGCGTATAAGAGAGATTACAGTTAGCAGAGGAGTTAGTAGGACAGACTACTACCTAGTAGTTGCCGTCTACTATAGCATTATAGTTAATATTAAGTCTCTTGCCGCGGAGGATAAGTATTAGAACTAACGCAAACCGTAGCTAGTCTAATACGCACCCTAACAAATTGACTATAATAGCAACACGCTAATAATAGGGGTACAGGCCGTAATAATATAGGCGGGGAAACAAAAGAAATTAGATAAAAAGGAAAAAGCCTAGAAGGATATTAAACTATAGAGGGCTAAATAGGTATTAGGAGCGGAAATGACTAAACGCTACTAGGAGGGGTGCTGCTTACGTTGTGGCGTTAAGGGCTATTATATTCTAGGATACCCCTCCTCCTACCTTAGTGACCATAGGTTAACATTAATATATACAGGGCGGACGAGGAAAGCGCGGACAAGGAAATTATCCCTAATAACACGGAAAATGAGTAGCCCCTAAGTAAAGTCTTGCATAGAGGCAGGAGGGCTAGCTAGCGCCTATAGTTATAAATAAGTATAATTAGTGTATAAGTATAGAGGAGGATATAGAACGTTATATAGATTAACCACTATTCCTAGTTCCTATACTCTTTAATATATGCTCTTACCTTAATGTTTAGATTAACTATAGATGCGATTGCTATAGTGCTATTAGTAAACTAGTAGCGAGATAGTTAGGCCTTAAGCTTATATAACTACTAACACAGAGATAAGTCTGTACTGTAGTGGAAACGGAAAAGCAGGGGAAACGTATAAAAAAGGAGACCTCCTTAATTACCTATATAGTGCACACTAGGATTAATATTAATAGGTGGGAGTTATTAGTATACCTATATATTATTCCAGGCCTTACCTAGGACGTGATCTTTAGGATGCTATGGTTAGAATAACAAGATATAGTGATTTATATAGCAAAACAATAACTAGTAATAGGGGCCGTAGAGGGTCTTTATATATTAGAAGCCTTAGAGTGTGGTATAGACAAGCCTATTTAAGGAATTATTAGAGCCTTATATGCCACGGAAGCACGCAGAGCCTAATAACGGAAAGACACTATAACTCGCTTTATTACTATAAGTTTAAGGAAATAATAATAGTGCTATAGCTTATAGCACTAAAATAATAACTAAATAAACCTAATATATTAACACTACTAGAGGAGTTAGCAGACTTCGCGGACCTTTTTAATAAAACTAAAGTAAATAAGTTACCCCCTTATAGGGGATCCCTTAACCACCACATCCGGCTACGTAAGAACCTAGACGGTTTTAAACCCACACTGCTATAGGGACTGTTATATAATATGCTAAGGGACTAGCTTCTAGAGATTAGACGTTAAATTACAGACTTTATAGACAAAGGATAGATCTGTGCTAGCTCCTTATTAGCCACGGCCCTAGTTCTCCTCGTTAAGAAGTTAAACGGTGGTTAGCGTTTTTGTGTGGATTACCGCGCGCTTAATAAGATAATAGTATAAGACTAATACCCCCCTCCCTCTAATTAAGGAAACCTTATAATCCCTCTCTAGGGCGTAATAGTTTACAAAGGTAAATGTCTACGTAGCGTTCCACAAACTACGGATAGCAGAGGGCAAGGAGCACTTAATAGCATTCTAGACTAGATTTGGACTATTTAAATGGTTAGTCTGCCTATTTAGACTAGTAAGCGCACTAGCAACCTTCTAACGCTATATTAATAAATCCTTAGGGGACGTGTTAGGGGATTTTATTATGGCATATCTAGATAATATCTTAGTCTATTTAGGGGGGTTAAGGAAGGACTACATAGCTAAGGTCTGACTAATACTTAGCTGCTTAAGGGCAGCGGGATTATACCTAGACCTTAGTAAGTCCGTGTTTGCCGTGAAGGAAGTCTAGTACTTAGGCTACATTATTATAGTAGGATATTTAGTCTGTCCTAACCTAGTAAAGGTTGCGGTAATTAGGAATGGCTAGCGCCTACAAAGCTATATAAGGTCTAAAGCTTCCTAGGGTTTGTGAATTTTTACTAAGACTTTATTAAGGACTTCTCCAAGATAGTAGCACTGCTTATATAACTTATAAAGAGAAATGTCCCTTTCTAATAGGGGCCTGAAAAGAATAAGGCCTTTAAGAAATTAAAAGGGGCTTTCATTAAGTACCTAGTTCTAGCATAATAGGACCTAGATTAACCTATAGTAGTTAAGGCAGATTATTTAGGCCTAGCCCTTAGAGGTTACATATTACAGGAAGGACCTAACTACATTATATACCTAGTTGCGTATTACTCCGTAAGCTTGTTAGCCTTATAAAGGAACTACACTATTCACAATAAGGAGCTCCTAGCTATTATCTCTTACCTTAAGGCATAGTTAGTAAAGCTATAAGGCGTTTCACAACCATTTATAATTTACATAGATCACAAGAACCTGGAATACTTTACTACTCCTCGCCTAATAACGGAATAGCAGGCTTAGTAGGTAAATACGCTTGCCCTGTTTAATTTTCACTTATATTATAGACCTAGCATGTAGGCTTAATAACTAGACGCACTTTTATAAAGGGAGTAGGATAAGAAGGGTGTAGGAGTAAGGACAGGACAGATACTATAACTGGTTACTATTACATAACTCTCTTAATCACTTACGGACTTATAGGAGGACCCTGATTAGGATCCTCTTGTCTTAAACGCGACTCTGCCACTAGTTAGAGAGGTCCTCTTCGCCATAGAATACCTTTAGTTATTATAGGACTAAGCTATTATAGCAGACCTTACGTACTATATCTAACTAAAAGCTATTTAGGAAGGGGCATGAAAATTTCCCTAGAAGTAATAATAAGAGAATAGGTAGCGGATTACTTACTTAGTGCTTATAGGGCGCTCTAATTTAGGGGTTGTACTTAGGTGCTAGCATGGGAACCTCTTACGACAACTCTTATTTAGCAATGTCACGATTTGCCGGTTATAGGACACCCTGGCTAGAACACTATGTTTTAGATTTTGCAGCGACAGTTTTACTGGGATAGGATGTCATAGGATGTTGCTAGATTTGTTTGGAATTACTATTGTTTTAGAGGTTATAAGAGTTATTAACAATATTAAGGCTTGCTAAAACCGCTACCAATCCCTAATAGGTTCTAGTCACAGATCTTAATGGATTTTATAACAGAATTACTAGTATTATCCTTAGAGAGACCTTGTTACCTAATGGTTATCACAGACAGGCTTTTAAAATTCGTCTAGCTAGAGGCAATAACTTCTATTAGTGCTAAGGAATGTGCAAAATAATTTAAGATGGTTTGGTGGAGGTTTAGAGGGTTCCCTAGTTTATTATTACAGACTGTAGCTTAGACTAGTTAGGAAGTTTTAGACAACACTATGCTCACTAGTTAGAATAGATTAATTACTCTTCACATCACATTACCCATAGACTAACGGCGGCACAGAACAAGCGAACTAGGAGGTGTAAGTAATACTATAGGTGGTAATCTCCTTCTCTTAATTTAACTAGCCCAAACACTTAGCTACTTGCTAGCTTGCGATAAATAACAGGACCTCTTCTATCATAGGGGTAAGCCTAAACAAGTTATTATATAGATATAACCTAGAACCTATTTAATCCTAGCCAGACCTTTTAGTATTTACTATAACACCTAAGGGAAGGGCCGTTTGGTTTCTAGAACACTTATAGGAGGGGACTCTTTTAGCCTAGGCTATAATAGCCTACGTACAGTAATGACAATAGGACATAATAGTAGCTTTATAATACCTAGTAGAACGCTTTTAAGTAAGCGATAAAGTGTAGCTTTCTCTTAAGAATATTAAGATAAACCGCCCCTTAAGGAAACTTAACTAGGTTTTAGTAAAGTACATAGTAGTAGAGGTACCTACACCGCTAACAGTCTGACTAGATATACTAAGGGGTATTTATCTAGTATTCTATGTAGACCTTATTAAATAAGCAGTAATAGACCCTCTCCTAAGTCAGAAACTACAGGACTCCTAACTAGCTTTAGAATAGGTACTGTTAGAGAATAATAACAAGCTTGTTAAGGAGTATTACATAGAACAGATCCTAGTGGCTTAAAATGCGCTAGGTAAAGGTAATAGACATAACATCCTAGTTAAATAGGCAGGGTACTTATAGCTAATATAGGAACTGCTAGAGAACATAGTAAAAACATAGGCACTTAACAAGTTTGAAAAGGAATGGGGAGATACATATTATAATAATAGACTAAATTAATTACAATAAACCTGTCTACCTATTAAGACTATAAATCAGACCTAGGGCGTATTTATAGCGCCCCCTATAAACACTTAAAAATCCTTAGTAAACTTATTAGGGATATCCTCTCTAACCTTCTTACCTATACCTATTTTATTATAAGATTCTATATTGTTATACCTCTAGTATAGACTAGGGTTAGATACCTCTAACTAATGTCTAGGGGGGACGTAGGACGTTCCTAGTAGGAGGTAATATTATTAGCCTTTACTAGCACTTAGACTCTAGGGAGCATAGGTGGATTAATGGTTAGGAGATAGGAAGCGACTAATAGGGGGGAAAAGCTGCCTTTATAGCGGCCACTAGTTATAGCAGGAGTACAAGCAACTCCTATAACATAGGAGTAATGCTAATTAACAGGGCTAGCAGTAGGGACAGGACAGGATAGTTACTAACGGCGGCGGGAAGGAGACTTATTACTAACCCTAATAAGCTAAGAATAACTACAGGTGGCTTCATAATAATAAGGGGATAGCGCTTTAATTATTGCAGCTAAATAGCTATAGAACTTCTCTTATATAGCAGAGAGACTACTTATAAGCTACTAGTTCTATTAGAATAGGTTTCTAGTGACCTATTAGAGAGCGCTTCTTATTTAGTAGCTAGCTAAGGGGCTACTGCCTATAAAGGGCATGATATTAAAGCCTAGCGGATTTGTAGTAGGAGCGTTAGAGGGGGGAGGGCCTAAGGGCAGAGCGCACTAGGGCTAGGTTAAACTACGCTTAGTGTAAGAGCGCGTTCTAACAGGCTATAAGGGCATAGAAATCCTAGGATAGGATAGGTATTTTTTGCTTAGTTAACGTAGTCTTTGTAATGCCTGCTGTTATAATATAGTTACCTGTAGTAATAGCAGCCTCTAGATCTTTAAGGGCATAACGGAGTCTTAGGTTAGTAAATAAGAACCGTGTTAACTAGATATAGGTAACGTAGTTATGCTAATAAGGAGGGCATAAGCCTCTAGACTTAGGAGGATAATAAGCCAGGACGCCCGTGGTTAGAGAGCGCTTAATATAGGGTCTATAAGGATAGAAAACTAACGTGGGTGTAGTATAGTTATTATTATTAGAATCTCCTTCCACAAGGTATTTGCTAATAGCACAGGCTAGAGGCATAGAGGGGATAATAGGGGGAGATAGGAACAAGATATCTTAAGGAAAGGATAAATAAACGCGAAAAAATATAAGCTTAGAGTTATAAATAAGAACACGTAAGAGGATCATAAGGATTAAGGGATAATAGTAGTATATAGGAAGGAGGGGTTATAAGAGGGGTAAGAAAGTGGGATATTTATATAGGAAGCGTAACTATATTAGAGGGGTCACGGATAGATAGGGGAGGGGGTTAAGGTTACTATAATAATAAAGGAGGGGCTAGGAATACATGTTATACACTTAGCCTAATAACAAAAAGTAAACGCAATAGGTAGAGACAGTCTCTATAACTTAGTAGGGAGGGGTACGCGTTATACGCTACCTAATAATAATAATAAACAACAAAGACGCTAACTATAGAAAGGGTATGATAGGATAGGGAACGAATGGTTAAAGTTAGTAGGTATAGACGCAGGGTTTATTTCTGCTATGTAGGTTTGTAATAGGTGAGTAGGGATATATATAAGGGCTTAGGCTTTGCCTAAGCATTAGTTATAGCATGTATAATAAGAGGGCTAATGGCAGATGACACGGAGACGAGTAGGGGCCTAAGCTAAGACAGTAAGGGTGGGGATTAAGGCTGAATATAGGATAGCAGGGGATGAAGATAAGGCTGAATATAAGATAGCAGGGAATGATAAGGGGATTGGAAAAGACGGGATAAGATAATAAGGGGATAGGAAGAAGCGGTGTAAAGATAATAAGGGGATAGGAAGAGGATAGATAGGATAGCTTAGGATAGTTAAGGAGTATAAGGGGCATAGGAAGGGATAGGTTTCCTACCTTCCTTTCTTCCCTCCTCAAGTTTCTTAATATCATATTGACGCCTAACAGCAGTTGCCTTAGGGCCAGTCCATAACAGTGCCCCTATTTACATACTAGGGGACTTTAATGCTTCCTTACTATAAGATATTCTTAGTGGTAATGAAATTAATCTTTAGTTAGCCTATATTATTAAGGTATAGCAAGAAAGGGGTGTTTGTAGGTATTATATAGAACGTAATCTTACTAAAGGGAGTAAGCACGTTAGCTGTTCTAAGCGAGATAATTAGCGTGCCTCCTCCAAATCTAATAACCGCTTCCCTAGCTCTTACTTTATTAAGTTAGATCCTTAGCATTATTTGTTGCAATGTAATGAATTGCAAACGGCCTGCCGTTAAATACTAGGCTGCCCTAGTATCTAGCATAATACCTTAGAAGACTTCGGATAAGTAGCAGTCTTTAAGCAGGAATATGTGAGGAGGTTTGTCAGCTATCCTTACATTAAAAGGGCTCTTTCTACTTAATCTATACATTATTGCCTAGTTAGTGAGAATCTTAACTGTTCTTTGGCTATTAAGCATTACGCTATAGGTGAAGAAGCTTATAGGTACTAATCTATCTTTCCCTTCGGTTTTATTGTTAAAGCTAAGGCTTACTATATACTAAGTAACCTTATTATCTTTAAAGGGTTAAGAAGAAAGGTCTAGACTAGGGCTTCCTTTATACTATATAAGGAATAAGTTATATAAAGCTTATAAGGATAAAGAGGAGTTAACTATATAGTAGTTCTTAAACCACTAGTATGCCTTCTTCTATTTCTCCTTAAAGTGCTTTATTAACCAATATCCTCTTTACCACACATATAGTACTTCCTTAAATAAGGGGGTCCCTATATTCCTTTGTGCCTTTAGGGAGGGTATTATAACTCTTTGCCTTTACTATTATACCTCCTATTAGTCTAGAATTAGTCTAGGGTTTTAGCATTAGCAAGGAATTAATATTAGCCACCGGATTCTTCTATAATAAGACAAATAGTTATCTATACCCATTTACAGAACTATTAGAGGCTATTAGGAGGGTTAGTAATATAGCTCCTACACTCTAGGATTCCGTTACAGGCGTTTATTATCTAGTTCTAGAGGGCTTATTTAGATTAACCCACATCGGGTATAGCCTATTATAAGATAGAGAGCTTTTCTATAAGTTTATTAAAGCATTCTATCTTTAATTTGTCTTAGTTCTTACTAATAATCTTCCAGAGTGTGGTTTAGTGCCACTTAAGAAAATATCTCTGTCTTATATCCTTAGTCTTAAACCTCTTTTTTATCTATATAACTAGAGTTAGTAGGTCTTAAGGGTTCTCTAGTTTTAAGAGGTAATCTAAGTAAAATTAGAGGGCTTTCCTTTAAGTATAACCTTAAATACGTAGCCTAATTACTCTTATTTAATATCTAATATCTTGCACTTCCTCTTAAAGGTTTATAGCTTTAACTTAAAGATATTATAGTTATTAGCACTATATTACTATTCTAATGTGTATATCTTCGTAAGATTAACAATCTGTTTTGCCATAGGCTATAAGGGTGCGAGTAAATTATTAATAAAAGCCACTCTCTATTAGGTAAGAGGGAGTGTAGTCTATAGTTATTAAGCTACTGTATAGGTTTAAGGCTATAGGGAGGTATATATTAATAGGTACCTCCTATAAGGAAGTCACACCTATTATTATGTAATTACCTTAATAGGGTAACGCTTAGTAGGCTTTAATAAAGAGAATGAGAGGTCTTTAATCTATAACGCTCTTAAATATCTCCTTTATTAAGAAGATTGTTTAAGAAGTTATTATTATTCTAAAGTTTCCTTTAGAATTCTATGTACCTCTTTCTTATATCTTTAACTTCCTCTTAGGACTAAAAAACGGAATTTATTTTAGTTAAGGACTTCTTAAAGGTTAATTAGCACCTTTATTAATTAGCTAATTATCATGTACACCCTATTATTTATAAGATAATCCTGTAGGTACTTTGCCACTAGGATTAGTGTTTTAAGGAATATCTCTTCTCTCTATTAATTAAAGTCCTAAGTAAACTCTATAAATAGTGTTCTTCCTATTACCTTTCTTGCTTTATAATCTATAACTCTAGTAAGGAGATAGGCTATAAGTTCCTTAGGTATATTACTTTTCTTAATATTAAACTCTTTAACCTTATAGAATAACTCTTTTATAATATATTTATATAAGGTTTAGGGAATGTATAGAAGGGGAGGATATTTACTCTATCTCCCTAATACCTTTTAATAGCTTCTATAAAGTCCTCTCTTACTTAAGAGCTTTCTTAGCTTATAGGGGCTTGTGTTTATTCTTTTATATTAACTATTATAATATATAGGCTTTAGAGGGAAAAGAAATAGGGAAAAGTATATGTTTTTTAGGTAGGGGAGGATAGTAATAACTTCTACTATTATAGGGAGGTTTTATAAAGGATTATAAGGCTTAGTAGTTAACTTCTTATATAATAGAACACACTAAGGAGAAGAATAATAGGACAGACTTAGCTACTAGAGTTAAACTCTTCTTTAAGGTTTAGGCTTTTATTTATTATTAGCTACTCTTACTAAAGAACAAAAGGGACTAAGATAAACTTCTTCCTTAGTATAATCACAAATCTTATAATAATTAGGTTACTCTTGCTAAAAAAATAAAAGGGGCCTAATTACACTGCTTCTAAGAAAGCCTCTTCTATATAGACCTTACTAATCTATGGTATTCGCGTGCGTTTAAAAGTGGTTACCTGTGAAGTTAACCACTGATTAGTGTTAGTTACGCAGGGTTATAATATATAAGCTCCGAGAATAGTATTGTTATTAATTATCTATTCTAAGCTCTCTAAAAAAGAGGGAAAAGAGAGGTTAAAAAAGTAAGGGCACTCTTGTGAGGTGAAAAACGGGTAGCTATGCGTGTGGGTCACGTGGTATAAGCCCTGCCCTATCACAGGTCCTGACTGTGGATCGGAAAGTAGGGTCGCGCGCGCACGCGAGGGCGGGCGCGGGCTAACCTTCTTCCGGCCACAATTGCGGCTGCCAAGCGCGATTGATATCATGCTTGTTCTAACACTTATAAATACTTTAATTAGCTATAAGAGATACTTTTAAGCAAACTATCCTATTACTAAAGGTAACTTACCTATAGAAATAATTAATAATACTATTAGGGCATAATTCCCTACTATCTTAGTGTTGGTTACGCAGGGTCGTAATGTGTGAGCTCCGAGAATAGTATCGTTGTTGATTATCTATTCTAAGCTATCGAAGAAAGAGGGAAAAGAGAGCTCAAAAAGTGAGGGCACTCTCGTGAGGTGAAAAACGGGCAGCTGTGCGTGTGGGTCACGTGGTGCAAGCCCTGCCCTATCGCAGGTCCTAACTGTGGATTGGAAAGTGGGGTTGCGTGCGCACACGAGGGCGGGCGCGGGCCGACCTTCTTCCGGCTACATTTGCGGCTACTAAGCGCAATTAATATTATGCTTATTCTAACACTAGGAACTCTCTCTTTTGACACGATTATTAATGTATGATATTAATAGCAGAAGAGAAAAGAAAAGAAAGGGAATAAGGTAGAGCAGGCAGCGGATGAATGTGGAAGGGATTAACTTAATGAAAAAACCTTATGTGGGTGTGTGGTAAAAGGAAGCAAGGAAAAACAACACTCTGTTATTAATAATCCTTCTAAAGGCTAAGCAGGCCTCTAACCGCAGCCTTTTAAATCTCACATCGTAAATAACATCCGCGTGCTAATCCTTGCCCCCCCCCCTGCCCCGTCTACTATCACGGTCTTCGCTTCCCTATGCTTAGTGTATATAACACAGGGGCTGTGATGGTTCCTTTGTAATAGCCACTAGGGGCCCTAATAGGTCTCTGGCAGCTCTTACTAGGTTAGGGGTGATAATTAGAGTAGCTCTTGTGACCTAACCTAATGAGGGCCGCAGTTCTAGGCATAAGATGCCTAATAAGGGCTGTAGTTCCTCCTCCTTCTTTCTTAGGGGATTTTTATATCCCTTATAGTATTAGGGCTAATCCCTAATACTATTACCCGTGGTAACCCTCTTCCGCGTAGGTTACCTACCCTTCCATCTGGATTATTATCTGGTTACTAGAGATAAACTGCTCTAGCGCCTTATTTAGTAATGCCTTTGTGAAGGCGTTAGCTAAGTTATTAGCTCTGTTAATTCACTAGATCTCATAGAGCTCGTGGCGTTTGTACGACTGCCGTAGGGCTATAATGTTAATCATTAAGCGCTTTTCCTTAGTGGTACTAAGCTTAACAAGGCATTTATATAGGGAGTATGAATCTATGCATACTATAACCAGGGTTATAGGTATGTTCAATCGGTCTGTGATTAATCTAAGGGTTGTTGTAATCGCGTGGGCTATGTTAACGCCAGCTACTATGCTATAGACCTTGGAGGCAAGCACACTTTGTGTAACTCTTTTGCTCTTAGTTAAGCTAAAGTGTATAATATTGCCTTTAATTGTAAACTCGCTGTCCTTATAGTCTTTATTAGCTATAATTAGAATATAGCTAAGTTATAAAGTGAGGTCCTAATTATTTATAAAGGACCTATTTACAAAGGCGTATAGCTTCGCTTTAGTAAGGTTAATTAGAACAAATGTTAGGCCCCTCTCTGGGTTATCTATCTACTATTAGATCTAGCGGTTAAGGGCTTTAACGTTCTTAATCATTAGTTCCTAGTGTTATGCGGTAATAGATAGATTATAGCAAGCTTCTAGTTAGCAGATTAAGGCGATGTAAGCGCCCTAAGCTTGTTGTTTGACGTACTTCTACTTTACGTTTGTTAGCGGGATTACATTAAGCTTACTGCTTTGCCCTTTTGTTAGAGGGAGATAGCCATATTAGCCGCTATTATAATAATACCTCTGTTAAAGGTAAGGGGTTATTCTCTGTTAGGAATTGCTTTAGCTTTACTACAAAGGCTGTAGCAGTTAGTTACTTTTCTTCCTTTTTAGAGAACTCCTTATCCAATAGCCCTAATGTGTTATTAGTCTACATGCTTACGTATGCGAACTCAATGCTTTCCTTCTTTATTACTAGTAAGCATGGATTGTATGTAAAGGTTTCTATCTAGAGCTTCTCTCTGTAATGCCTATGGTATGTGACTTACTAATGCGTTCTAGCCTCCGCAATACTGTAAAGAGGCTTGATTACCCTTATAATTGTTCTATTAGGGTATTGGTTGCGGATCTGGATTAGGAGCCTAGCAAGGATTGTCCTGTTTAATGGGGTTTGTAATTAAACATAAGCTTGCGTGATATTACAAATCCACAAGACAAAGTCTTTCTTTATTAGTAAGGGAGCTATCGCGAGGATAAGGCATTAACTAGCCTGTTAGATTATTAGGGCTTGTATTAAGATATCTTGTTTCGCCTTATCGCTAAAGCCTTAGATAACAAGCCGTGATTTCTCGTACAGCTAGCCTGTCTTCCCTTTCACCTCGTTAATAATGCGGGAGTTAAAGATCCTTACACCGCTGTGCTCTTTCTTATTAAAGGTTGTGAATTTGAACATGCCTTAGTTAATTAAGGCATTAATTTCAGCCTTAGTAAAGAGCTTAAAGGGTTCTCCTAGGGTTATAATAATACCTTCCTTATATAATCGGATTGCGAGGTTAAGGTTAGCTTCCTCCTTTGCTAATATAAACACATTAGTCTTATTAATAATTGCTAGGGGTTCTTATAGGGTCTGCCTAGCCTTCTCTTTAGCGGGATCTCTAGGACCTTACTTGCTGGTTTATCTCAAGCCTCTTGCCCTTCTTCCCTAGGCGGCTATTCTTAAGGCATTAGGACTTCTCTATTAGGATCTGCGTAATAGGGCCTAATAGAGGTTAACTAGAAGGTTTTTAGGCCTTACAGGAGATTAAGCGTGTAAGTCTCTCTATTAATAGAGAGGAGGTTATATAGGCCTTACTAACCGTTACCTTCGCGCTACACTTAGACTAGTAATCTAAGTGAGAGGTTAAGGGTCTTCGCTATATCCAGGCTATTCCTTATAGTAAGGGCTTTATTAACTTTCCAGATAGCGTGTAAGCGTTTAATCTTCTTTATTACCTTCTGCACAGTAATGACGCGTTATAAGATATCTGGCAATAGAGGGGATTTGCTAGTTATACGTGGGTATACACTAAAGATAAGGAGAGTAGGAATAAGGCTATTTAGTCCTATAGTGTTATTAAGGGCTTTTATAGCTATTTATAAGGCGACTATCTTAGGGGTTATTAGGCATTCCCGCCGGATAATATTATAGGCCCTTTAGAGCGGCTTATGATATTGTTTAACCTTTCCGATACTGTGGTGTGCCTTAATAGGAACCTCCTTAATAGAGATTAATATTAACGCTATAAATTAATAGAACTCCTTACCGCGGAAGTTTGTGCTAGTATTGGTAATAATCCAATCTAGAGGCCCTTAGTATGCATTAATCTAGCACACCCTAAGAGCTTCCTATATTAATTTAGCCGAGATATCTTTTAGGAATCTCGCTGTATTAAAAGCTATAGCTACGTTAATAGCATAAAGGGTTAGGCGGTTGCTGTTAAGGTATATAATATTTACTATTACTTTAAAGTTAAAGGTATATTTATCCTTAAGGGTGAACTTAAAGTAATAGGGGCTATTCACGTTTATTTAGCATTAGTAATAAACCCTTATTACTGCTTTAATAGCATTAATCTCAATCTCGTGCCCTAAGTTACACAGGAGATCGTGAAGCTGGCGAACTAATAGATAACTAAATTAGCAATACAAGCGCCGCAATTTGACTTCGGTTAGGTGATTCTATGCTATTAACGCCTTGTTCTGTATTAACAGCATTTACATGTGCCCCTATTTACGTACTAGAGGGACTTTAATGCTTCCTTACTATAAGATGTTCTTAGTAGTAATAAAATTAATCTTTAGTTAGCCTATATTATTAAGGCATAGCAAGAAAGGGGTGTTTATAAGTATTACGTGAAACGTGATCTTGCTAAAGGGAGTGGGCATATTAGCTGTTCTAAGCGAGATAATTAGCGTGCCTCCTCCGAACCTAATAACCGCTTCCCTAGCTCTTGCTTTATTAAGTTAGATCCTTAGTATCATTCGTTGTAATGCAATGAATTACAAACGGCCTGCCGTTAAATACTAGGCTGCCCTAGTATCTAGTATAATGCCTTAGAAGACTTTAGATAAGTAGCAGTCTTTAAGTAAGAATATATAAGGAGGTTTATTAGCTATCTTTGCATTAAAAGGGCTCTTTCCACTTAATCTATATATTATTGCCTAGTTAGTAAGAATCTTAACCGTTCTTTAGCCATTAAGCGTTACGCTATAGGTGAAGAAGCTTGTGGGCACTAATCTATCCTTCCCTTTGGTTTTATTATTAAATCTAAGGCTTGCTATGTATTAAGCAACCTTATTATCTTTAGAGGGTTAAGAAGGAGGGTTTAGACTAGGGCTTCCTTTATACTATACGAGAAATAAGTTATATAAAGCTTGTGAGGATAAAGAGGAGTTAACTATATAGTGGTTCTTAAACCGCTAGTATGCCTTCTTCTATTCCTCCTTAGAGTGCTTTGTTAACTAATATCCCTCTTTACCGCACATATAGCACTTCCTTAAACGGGGGGTCCCTATGTTTCTTTGTGCCTTTAGGGAGGGTATTATAACTCTTTGCCTTTGCTATTATATCTCCTATTAGTCTAGAATTAGTCTAGGGTTTTAGCATTAGCAGGGAATTAATATTAGCTACTAGATTCTTCTATGATAAGACAAATAGTTATCCGTACCTGTTCACAGAACTATTAGAGGCTATTAGGAGGGTTAGTAATACAGCTCCTACACTCTAGGATTCTGTTATAGGCGTTTATAATCTAGTTCTAGAGGGCTTGTTCAGATTAACCCACATTAGGTATAGCCTATTGTAAGATAGAGAGCTTTTCCACGAGTTTATTAAAGCATTCTATCTTTAATTTATCTTAGTTCTTGCTAATAATCTTCTAGAGTGTGGTTTAGTGCCACTTAAGAAAATATCTCTGTCTTGTATTCTTAGTCTTAAACCTCTTTTTTATCTATATAACCAGAGTTAGTAGGTCTTAAGGGTTCTCTGGTTTTAAGAGGTAATCTAAGTAAAATTAGAGGGCTTTCCCTTTAAGTATAATCTTAAATGCGTAGCCTAGTTGCTCTTATTTAATATCTAATATCTTACACTTCCTCTTAAAGGTTTGTAGCTTTAACTTAAAGACATTATAGTTATTAGCACTATATTGCTGTTCTAATGTGTATATCTTCGTGAGATTAACAATCTGCTTTGCTATAGGCCATAAGGGTACGAGTAGATTATTAATAGAAGCCACTCTCTGTTAGCTAGGAGGGAGTGTAGTCTATAGTTATTAAGCTACTGCATAGGTTTAAGGCTATAGGGAGGTATATGTTAACAGGTACCTCCCACAGGGAAGTCATACCTGTCGTTATATAATTGCCTTAATGGGGTGACGCTTAGTGGGCTTTAATAAAGGGAATAAGAGGTCTTTAATCCACAACGCTCTTAAATATCTCCTTTATTAAGAAGATTATTTAAGAAGTTATTATTATTCTAAAGTTTCCTTTAGAATTCTATATACCTCTTTCTTATATCTTTAACTTCCTCTTAGGACTAAAAAACGGAATTCATTTTAGTTAAGGACTTCTTAAAGGTTAATTAGTATCTTTATTAATTAGCTAATTATTATATACACCCTATTATTTATAAGATAATCCTATAGGTGCTTTGCTACTAGGATTAGTGTTTTAAGGAATATCTCTTCTCTCTATTAATTAAAGTCCTAAGTGAACTCTATAAATAGTATTCTTCCTGTCACCTTTCTTACTTTATAATCTGTAACTCTAGTAAGGAAATAGGCTATAAGTTCCTTAGGTGTGTTACTTTTCTTAATATTAAACTCTTTAACCTTATAGAATAACTCTTTTATAATATATTTATATAAGGTTTAGGGGATATATAAAAGGGGGAGGATATTTACTCTATCTCCCTAATACCTTTTAGTAGCTTCTATAAAGTCTTCTCCTACTTAAGAGCTTTCTTAGCTTATAGGGGCTTATATTTATTCTTTTATATTAACTATTATAATATATAGGCTTTAGAGGGGAAAGAAACAGGGAAAAGTATGTGTTTTTTAGGTAAGGGAGGATAGTAATAACTTCTACTATTATAGGGAGGTTTTTGTAAAGGATTATAAGGCTTAGCGGTTAACTTCTTATATAATAGAACACACTAAGGAGAAGAATAATAGGACAGACCTAGCTACTAGAGTTAAACTCTTTTTTAAGGTTTAGGCTTCTATTTATTATTAGCTACTCTTACTAAAGAATAAAAGGGACTAAGATAAACTTCTTCCTTAGTATAATTATAGATCTCGTGATAATTAGGTTACTCTTACTAAAAAACAAAAGGGGCCTAACCACACTGCTTTTAAGAAAGCCTCTTCTATATAAACCTTGCTAATCTACAGTATTTGCGTGCGTTTAAAAGTGGTTACCTATGAAGTTAACTACTGATTAGTGTTAGTTACGTAGGGTTATAATATGTAAGCTCTAAGAATAGTATTGTTATTAATTATCTATTCTAAGCTATTAAAGAAAGAGGGAAAAGAGAGCTTAAAAAGTGAGGGCACTCTTGTGAGGTGAAAAACGGGCAGCTGTGCGTGTGGGTCACGTGGTATAAGCCCTGCCCTATCGCAGGTCCTAACTGTGGATTGGAAAGTGGGGTTGCGCGCGCACACGAGGGCGGGCGCGGGCCGACCTTCTTCCGGCCACATTTGCGGCTGCCAAGCGCGATTGATATCATGCTTATTCCAACACTTAGCTTAAGTTAACTTATTAATTTATATAGTAAAGAGTAAGGGAAAGGT
The DNA here is from genome assembly GCA_023658535.1 of Epichloe glyceriae. NCBI lineage: Eukaryota > Fungi > Ascomycota > Sordariomycetes > Hypocreales > Clavicipitaceae > Epichloe > Epichloe glyceriae. The sequence goes on along the minus strand of CP098289.1, from coordinate 5,128,033 downwards.
CCTAGATTTCTATAGTATTATAAGTAAAATCTAGTACTTAATTAAAGCTTAAGGGAGATTATAGGTAAAGACTAATAATGCCTTTAAAGCTAAGCTAACTCTTAATAATAAAATAAAGAATAAAGTAAAGAAGTTAGTAAAGAAAGACTATATATACTATAAGAAGTATAAAGTAAAGAAGTTAAAAGACTTATAAAAAGTCTATAAGGCACTTTACTTAATAAAGGACTAGAAAGTTAATAAGAAGCTATTAAAGAAAGTAAAAGAAGTAATAAATTATTAGCCTAATAATATAAAGAAGGTATATAATATATGGTTAAAGGATAATAGCGTAAAGGAACCTAAGGATAATAACGTAAAGGAACCTAAAGGAGCTAATACTATGTTTTTTAGCTATAGAAGAGTTAGAGTCTTTAAAGGCTTTTCTTACCTAGGGTAAATCATAAGTTATACTTAATAGCGGCACTTTAATCTATATCTTTAATAATAAACGCTAGTTTATAGACCTTAATTATAGCTAATAACCTAGAATTTAAGCTAGTTATAGTGTCACTAAGGCTTATAGCATTAGCATAGCTTAGATTATCTTAATAGATAGCTAGACCCTTACCTTATTAAAGGCCTAGTACTAACTATTATTCTTTGTAAACCTTATATCTCTTTAGCTACTTATATAAAAGGGAATAAGGTAGGATAACCTTACTAGAAGGGTAATAGACCTAGTAAGAGGTAATTAGGAGATATTTTAAACTTAGATTATTAGTATATAGCTATGTATAGAGGGCTTAAGCCTATTAGAGACTTTTACTATTAAAGGAGATTTAAGAGACCTAAAGGCTATAATAGTAATGCTTACAGACCTGTAGTATACTAGATTAGTATATCTAGGCAAGGATATAATAGATTAAGTGCTTAAGAAGCTTTAAATTCCTTTAAAGAAAAGGAGCGCGAGTAAATAGAAGGTCTGCTAAATAGCTAAGGCATAGAGGTAAATATTATAAGTCTTATAAATAGGGTTATTACCTTTAGGACCGCTTTAGGTGGTTTCTTTTAACCTCTTTACTTAATTATTAGGGTATAATAAAGACTAATACATCGCTCTCTTTACCTATAGAGCTATAGGATTATGCCATATCTTTATAATCCCGTTAAAAAACGGATATTGCGCTTTGCTTTAATTAGTTAGAAGCTATGTATATAAGGGTGTATAGTATTTATATCGTGGTTGTAATAACTAACGGTAAGACTGCTTTCTAGACTAAAAAGCAAGAAGAAGAGGTTATAAATAAAGGCATTATTATTAGGAAGTCTAGCCTAGCTTACTTACATTAAAACAGGCACGCTAAATAGTCTAGGGGGGTGATAATAAGGGTTATAATAACTCTTATAATATAATTAGGCTTCCTAGAAGACCTCTAGCCTATAGCTACTAAAGCAGCTATTTATATCTTAAACTATACGCCTTAAAAGCTACTTAACTAGCAATTGCCTTAATAAGCATTAAATAGGTGGTTAAGAGAAAACAAGCTTTAATAGAGCCACTTACTAGAGAATCTAGAAGCCTCTATAACTTACTTATAAGCCTTTAGTTACAAAGCATATATAATAATGCAAAGTAAGCTTTATAAGGCAGGTCTAAAGCTTATATAAAGAGCTTATATTAAATACCTAGCTAAATATATTTCCTCTATATAATACCTGATTTAGGTGCTAATGATAAAGAGGAGCTACTAGTTCTTATTAAGTTATATTACCTTTAATAAGTTAATCTTCTATGCTTAAGAAAGAGGCCTATTACTAAGTGTAAAAGAGGTTAAAAAACGCTTCCTTAAAGAGCTAGTTAATAATAATAAGGATAAAAGCTCTAATATAAGGCTTCTATAAATAGTATACCTACTATTACTATAATAACCACTTAATTAGCTTTAATAGGATAAAACTCTTAATAGTTATAATTAATTAGACTACAAGGAAAAGGAAAAAGAGAGTTAAGAAACAAATTTGCTAACTCCTCTAAATTTACCTAAATAATTTCTAGGTTTATTAGATTATATACTATTAAGTATTAATAATTTACTTAACCCTCCTAATAGCAGTAATAGTTATAATATATTAATAAATACATAAGATTATAATAATCTTAAAGCATTTACTACAGCCTTTAATCTAAGACCTAAGAGTAAAGAAAAGCCTTATATATTAAGGCTTCCCCTCCTCTAGCTTATTATAATAACTTAGCTAGCTATTTAAAGAAAAAGGAATTTTAAAAAGCATAAGATAAAGAATATAATAAGATTATTAATAGAAAGGTAGCTATAAAGGTATTTAGAGATAAAGTTCCTTTATATATAAAGCCTCTAGGCCTTACTTAGGTCTTTACTTATAAATTAAATAAGTAAGGCTACCTCTAGTAATATAAAGCTTATCTTTATGTTCTTAGGAATTATTAACTAAAGAGTTATCTATTAACTTAAGTAATAACCCTAGCTACTAATACCTTTAGGCTACTTATAGCTATTATATACTACTTTAACCTAGAAGCACACTAGTATAACTTTATTATAGCATTCCTAAATTTAGACCTTAATAAAGAGGTTTACTATAAGATACCTCTAGGCTATAAAAATAAATAAGCCTATCTAAAGCTCCTTAGAGTAGTCTATAGGCTATAGAGAGCGCCTCTCTTATAGATAAAAGAGCTAATTAGCTAGCTAATTAGTAAAGGCTTTATATAGATCTTTAAAGATATTTATATATTTATTAAGAATAGGTTAATTATCTTCTTCTATATAAATAACTTTATTACCTTATTTATAAAAGGGAAATCATATTGTTAGAACAAGCATGATATTAATCGCGCTTGGCAGCCGCAAATGTGGCTGGAAGAAGGTCGGCCCGCGCCCGCCCTCGTGTGCGCGCGCGACCCCACTTTCCGATCCACAGTTAGGACCTGCGATAGGGCAGGGCTTGCACCACGTAACCCACACGCACAGCTGCCCGTTTTTCACCTCATAAGAGTGCCCTTACTTTTTAACCTCTTTTTTTCCCTCTTTATTTAATAGCTTAGAATAGATAATTAATAACAATACTATTCTTAGAGCTTATATATTATGACCCTACGTAACTAACACTAATTAGTAGTTAACTTCACAGGTAATCACTTTTAAATGCATGCGAATACTGTAAATTAGCAAGGTTTATATAGAAGAGGCTTTCTTAGAAGCAGTGTGATTAAGCCCCTTTTATTTTTTAGCAAGAGTAACCTAATTATTACGAGATTTATAATTATACTAAGGAAGAAGTTTATCTTAGTCCCTTTTGTTCTTTAGTAAGAGTAGCTAATAATAAACAAAAGCCTAAACCTTAAAGAAGAGTTTAACTCTAGTAGCTAGGTCTATCCTATTATTCTTCTCCTTAGTATATTTTATTATATAAGAAGTTAACCGCTAAGCCTTATAATCCTTTATAAAAACCTCCCTATAATAGCAGAAGTTATTACTATCCTCCCTTACCTAAAAAACACATACTTTTCCCTATTTCTTTCCCCTCTAAAGCCTATATATTATAATAGTTAATATAAAAGAATAAATATAAGCCCCTATAAGCTAAGAAGGCTCTTAAGTAGGAGAAGACTTCATAGAAGCTACTAAAAGGCATTAGGGAGATAAAGCAAATATTCTCCCCTTTTATATATCCCCTAAACCTTATATAAATACATTATAAAAGAGTTATTCTATAAGGTTAAAGAGTTTAATATTAAGAAAAGTAATATACCTAAGGAACTTATAGCCTATCTCCTCACTAGAGTTATAGATTATAAAGTAAGAAAGGTAATAGGAAGAACACTATTTATAGAGTTTACTTAGGACTTTAATTAATAGAGAGAAAAGACATTCCTTAAAACACTAATCCTAGTAGTAAAGTACCTACAGGATTATCTTATGAATAACGGGGTGTATATAATAATTAGCTGATTAACAAAGGTACTAATTAACCTTTAAGAAGTCCTTAACTAAAATAAATTCTGTTTTTTAGTCCTAAGAGGAAGTTAAAGATATAAGAAAGAGGTACATAGAATTCTAAAGGAAACTTTAGAATAATAATGACTTCTTAAATAATTTTCTTAATAAAGGAGATATTTAAGAGCGTTATAGATTAAAGACCTCTTATTCTCTTTATTAAAGCTTACTAAGCGTTACCCTATTAAGGCAATTATATAATAACAGGTATAACTTCCCTATAAGAGGTACCTGTTAACATATACCTCCCTATAGCCTTAAACCTATACAGTAGCTTAATAACTATAGACTACACTCCCTCCTACCTAATAGAGAGTGGCTTCTATTAACAATCTACTCGCACCCTTACGGCCTATAGCAAAGCAGATTGTTAATCTTACAAAGATATACACATTAGAATAGCAATATAGTGCTAATAACTATGACGTCTTTAAGTTAAAGCTATAAACCTTTAAGAGGAAGTGTAAGATATTAGATATTAAATAAGAGTAATTAGGCTATGCATTTAAGGTTATGCTTAAAGGGAAAGCTCTCTGATTTTACTTAGATTACCTCTTAAAACTAGAGAACCCTTAAGACCTACTAACTCTAGTTATATAGATAAAAAAGAGGTTTAAGACTAAGGATATAAGACAGAGATATCTTCTTAAGTGGCACTAAACCACACTCTGGAAGATTATTAGCAAGAACTAAGACAAATTAAAGATAGAATGCTTTAATAAACTTATAGAAAAGCTCTCTATCTTATAATAGGCTGTACTTAATATAGGTTAATCTAAACAAGCCCTCTAGAACCAGATTATAAACGCTTGTAATAGAATCCTAGAGTGTAAGAGCTATATTACTAACCCTCCTAATAGCCTCTAATAGTTCTATAAATAGGTATAGATAACTATTTGTCTTATTATAGAAGAATCCGGTGGCTAACATTAATTCCCTGCTAATACTAAAACCCTAGACTAATTCTAGACTAATAGGAGGTATAATAGTAAAGGCAAAGAGTTATAATACCCTCCCTAAAGGCACAAAGGAACACAGGGACCCCCCCCCCTGTTTAAGGAAGTGCTATATGTGCAGTAAAGAAGGATATTAGTTAATAAAGCACTCTAAGAAGGAATAGAAGAAGGCATACTAGCGGTTTAAGAACCACTATATAGTTAACTCCTCTTTATCCTTATAAGCTTTATATAACTTATTCCTTATATAGTATAAAGGAAGCCCTAGTCTAGACCCTTCTTCTTAACCCTCTAAAGATAACGAGGTTGCTTAATATATAGCGAGCCTTAGATTTAATAATAAAACTGAAGGGAAGGATGGATTAGTGCCTATAAGCTTCTTCACCTATAGCGTAACGCTTAATAGCTAAAGAACGGTTAAGATTCTTACTAACTAGGCGATAATACATGGATTAAGCGGAAAGAGCCCTTTTAATATAATGATAGCTAATAAACCTCCTTATATGTTCCTACTTAAAGACCGCTACTTATTCGAAGTCTTCTAAGGTATTATGCTAGATACTAGGGCAGCCTAGTATTTAATGGCAGGCCGTTTGTAATTTATTGCATTGTAATAAATGATGCTAAGGATCTAACTTAATGAAGCGAGAGCTAGGGAAGCGGTTATTAGGTTTAGAGGAGGCACGCTAATTATCTTACTTAGAATAGCTAATGTGCCCACTCCCTTTAGTAAGATCACGTTCCACGTGATACCTATAAACACCCCTTTCTTACTATACCTTAATAATATAGGCTAACTAAAGATTAATTTTATTACCACTAAGAACATCTTATAGCAAGGAAGCATTAAAGTCCCTCTAGTATATAAATAGGGGCATGCGTGGATGCTATTAATGCAGAATAAGGCATTAATAGTATAGAATTACCTAACTAAAGTTAAATTGCAGCGCTTACATTACTGATTTAGTTATTTATTAGTTCGCTGGCTTTACAATCTCCTGTGTAACTTAAGGCATAAGATTAAGATTAATGCTATTAAAGTAGTGACAAGGGTTTGCCACTAATGCTAAATAAACGCGGATAGCCCCTATTGCTTTAAGTTTACCCTTAAGGACAAATATGCCTTTAACTTTAAAGTAATAGTAGATATTATATACCTTAATAGTAACTACCTAACCCTTTATACTATTAACATAGCTATGGCTTTTAATACAGCAAGATTCCTTAAAGATATCTTAGCTAAATTAATATAGGAAGCTCTTAGGGTGTGCTAGATTAATACATACTAAGGGCCTCTAGATTAGATTATTACTAATGCTAGCACGAACTTCTGCGGTAAGGAGTTCTATTAATTTACAGCGTTAATGTTAATCTCTGTTAAGGAGGTTCCTATTAAAGCACACCACAGCATCGGAAAGGTTAAATAATATTACAAGCTACTCTAAAAGGCCTATAATATTATCCGGCGGGAATGCCTAATAACCCCTAAGATAGTTACCCTATAGATAGCTATAAAAGCCCTTAATAACACTATAGGACTAAACGGCCTTATTCCTACTCTCCTTATCTTTAGTATATACCTATGTATAACTAGCGAATCCCCTCTATTGCCAGACATCTTATAATATATTATTACTATGTAAAAGGTAATAAAGGAGATTAAACGCTTACACGCTATCTAGAAAGTTAACAAAGCCCTTGCTATAAGGAATAGCCTAGATATAGCAAAGACCCTTAACCTCCCACTTAGATCACTAGTTTAAGTGTGGCGCAAAGGCAACGGTTAGCAAGGCCTATATAACCTCCTCTCTATTAATAGAGAGACCTACACGCTTAATCTCCTGTAAGGCCTAAAAACCTTCTAGTTAACCTCTATTAGGCCCTATTACGTAAATCCTAATAGAGAAGTCCTAATACCTTAAGAATAGCTACCTAAGGAAGAAGGGTAAGAGGCTTAAGATAAACTAGCGGGCAAGGTCCTAGAGATCCCGCTAAAGAGAAGGCTAGGCAAACCCTGCAAGAACCCCTAGTAATTGTTAACAAGACTAACGTGTTTGTATTAGCAAAGGAGGAAGCTAACCTTAACCTCGCAATCTGATTGCATAAGGAAGGCATTATCATAACCCTAGGAGAGCCCTTTAAGCTCTCTACTAAGGCTGAAATTAATACCTTAATTAACTAAGGCGTGTTTAAATTCATAACCTTTAATAAGAAAGAGCACAGTAGTGTAAGGATCTTTAACTCCCGCATTGTTAATAAGGTAAAAGGGAAGATAGGCTAGCTATACGAGAAATCACAGCTTATTATCTAAGGCTTCGGCAATAAGGCGAAACAAGATATCCTAACATAAGCCCTAACAATCTAACAGGCTAGTCAACGCCTTATCCTCGTAATAGCTCCCTTACTAATAAAGAAAGACCTTGTCTTGTGAATTCGCGATATTACGCAAGCTTATGTTTAATCACAAACCCCATTAAATAGGACAATCCTCGCCAGGCTCCCAATCCAGATCCGTAACCAATACCCTAATAGAACGATTATAAGGGTAATTAAGCCTCTCTACGGCATTGCGGAGGCTAGAACGCATTAGTGGGTTATATACTACAGGCATCACAGAGAGAAGCTCTAGATAGAGACCTCTACATACAATCCATGCCTGCTAGTGACGAAGAAGGAAAGCATTAAGTTCGCATGCGTAGGCATATAGACTGTTATGAACTGGCCTTGGGGCAGCTGCAAACAAGCGTTCAAAGTGCGATTGTTATTCTTAGAGAGGAAGGAAAGAACTAGACAAGAGGTCGCACAGCGCCCAGCTATATACCCCTCTGTGCGTGGTCTGTGCACATGGCGCGCAGCAGCCCTAAGTCCTGAGCATGTCCGCACACAACACGTGTCCTTCCCGCACACTCTCCGCGTCCCTTCCGTACCCGAGAAGGACCCGAGCCTCGAGCTCGAGTCCATAACATAGACTAATAATATATTAGGGCTATTAGATAAGGAGTTCTCTAAAAGGAAGAAAAGCAACTAACCGCTGCAGCCTTTACAGCAAAGCTAAAGCAATTCCTAACAGAGAATAACCCCTTACCTTTAACGGAGGTATTATTACAATAGTGGCTAACGCGGCTATCTCCCTCTAATAAAAAGGGCAAAGCAGTAAGCTTAACGTAATCTTACTAATAAACGTAAAGCAGAAGTACATTAAATAATGAGCTTAGGGCGCTTATATTGCCTTAATTTGCTAACCGGAAGCTTGCTATAATCTATCTATTACCATATAACACTAGGAACTGACAATTAAGAACGTTAAAGCCCTTAACTACTAGATCTAATAGTAAATAGACAACCTAGAGAGGGGCCTAATATTTGTTCTAATTAACCTTGCTAAAGCAAAGCTATATACCTTTATAGATAGGTCCTTTACGAATAATTAGGACCTTACTTTATAACTTAGCTATGTTTTAATTATAGCTAATAAAGACTATAAGGACAGCAAGTTCATGATTAAAGGTAATATTATATACTTCAGCTTAACTAAGAGCAAAAGAGTTACATAAAGTGTGCTTACCTCTAAGGTCTATGGTATAGTAGCTAGCGTTAATATAGCTTACGCGATTATAATGACCCTTGGATTAATCACGGACTGATTGAACATACCTATAACCCTAGTTATAGTATGCATAGATTTATACTCCCTATATAAATGCCTTATTAAGCTTAGTACTACTAAGGAAAAGCGCCTAATAATTAACATTATAGCCCTGCGGCAGTTATATAAACGCCGCAAGCTCTGTGAGATCCGGTGGATTAACAAAGCTAATAACCTAGCTAATGCCTTTATAAAGGCATCGCTAAATAAGGCGCTAGAGCAGTTTATCTCTAGTAACTGGATAATAATCCAGATAGAAGGGTAGGTAACCTGCGTAGAAGAGGGTTACCACAGGTAATAGTATTAGGAATTAGCCCTAATACTATAAGGGGATATAAAAATCCCCTAAGGAAGAAGGAGAAGGAACTATAGCCCTTATTAGGCATCTTATGCCTAGAACTATAGCCCTTATTAGGTTAGGTTATAAGAGCTACTCTAATTATCACCCCTAACTTAGTGAGGGCTGCTAGAGACCTATTAGGGCCCCTAGTGGCTATTATAAAGGAACTGTTACAGCCCCTGTGTTATATACACTAAGCATAGGGAAGCAAAGACTATGATAGTAAATGGGGCAGGGGGGGGCGAGGATTGGCGCGCGGATATTATTTATAATGTAAGATTTAAAAGGCTACGGTTAGAGGCCCGCTTAGCCTTTAGAAGGATTATTAATAACGGAGTGTTATTTTTCCTTGCTTCCCTTTACCACATACCTATATAAGGTTTTTTATTAAGTTAATCCCTTCTATATTTATCCGCTGCTTGCTTTACCTTATCCCCTTTCTTTTCTTTTCTCTTCTACTATTAATATTATATATTAATAATCGTGTTAAAAGAGAGAGTTCCTAGTGTTAGAATAAGCATGATATTAATTGCGCTTAGCAGCCGCAAATGTGGCTAGAAGAAGGTCGGCCTGCGCCCGCCCTTGTGTCGCGCGCGACCCCACTTTCCGATCTATAGTTAGGACCTGCAATAGGGCAGGGCTTACACCACGTGACCCACACGCACAGCTGCCCGTTTTTTCACCTCACGAGAGTGCCCTCACTTTTTGACCTCTCTTTTTCCCTCTTTATTCGATAGCTTAGAATAGATAATTAACAACGATACTATTCTCGGAGCTCACACATTACGACCCTGCGTAACCAACACATATTTATATAATAAATTTAAAGTAAGACTTTTTATAAAGTATAATATTAAGGACCTTAGGGAGCTCTATTAGTTCCTAGGCATTAAAATTATTAGAGATTATACTAATAGGAAGGTATAGCTTAATTAGAAGTCCTATTAGAATAAAGCTACTACTAAATTTAACATTAAGATCCTTTAATAATAGCCTATAGCCCTAATAACCACTACACTACTAGAACCTTTTAAGGGAGAGGTTAGTGCTTAAGATCTTAAGAGGTATTAATCCTTAATTAGAACCCTACTATATCTAATAATAGTCTTAAGACCTAATATTACTTTTACAGCTTTATAACTCTTATAATACCTATAAAACCTAGGGCTATAGTATATAGAAGTAGTAGAAAGAGCCCTTAAGTATAGGTATATGTAGGCAGACTTAGCAATTAAATATAGCGGTAATAACCCTAAATTAGAGGTATATAGTAATGCCTCCTTTACTAATAATCCTATAATATAAAAAAGCTTATAAAGCTATATTATAAAGCTCTTTAGAGGACTTATACTCTTTAAGATAAGAAGGCAAGCTACTGTAATAATATTATTAACTAAAGCAAAGCTCCTAGCGCTTTTACACTATAGTAAAGAGCTTATAGCCTTTAGATAATTATATTAAGAGGTTAGGCTATGCCTAGGTAATAATATAATTAAGATTAAATGTAATAATATACAGATAATTCGCCTCCTTAAGGAAGAGTTTGTTAAGCTTATTATAAAGCTTTAGTATATAAATATTTATTACTACTAGCTCTGTTAAGAGGTTATAAAAGAAACCTTTAATATTACCTAGATTACTACTAAAGAGATAATTGCTAATAGCCTTATAAAGCCTCTTATAGGAAATGCTTTTATAAGCTTCTATAAGGTATTAGGGCTTATATAACTGCCTTCTAGTATACTTAGTGAAGAACCTAAAGAACGAGTATTATATAATAACCTTAATTTAGATAAGATTACAACTAATTAACTATATTTCTACACTATAAAATTAATTTAAATATTATAGCATTAATTTAACTAATTTTATTGATTTAGATTTATTATAGGGAACCTTAAATAAGGTCCCCTAGGGGGTGTGTTATACCTATAAGGGTATAATTAATCCCTGCCGCACGATAGTCTTGCTACTTAACTAGCTAAGACAAGAGTCCACCCCTAGCTAGTTATTTTCTAAGACCTCCGTAGTTTCATAGTATGTTTTATCGTTGTACCAGTACCCCACCGATGGTACAGGTACTTAGGTATTTAAGCCGTAGTCCGCACCCTCTTACAGGGTCGGACAACTCAATAGACGCGATCACATTGAACCCTAGCTTCGCGGTCCAACACATTTCCCTTGTTCCTCTCCTCTCCTGTGTGTCCACGCCGTCACAACTTCATCGCTACTCCGCCATGTCTCTATCAATAATGCATTTCACCAACTGACCCTCTGCTTCCACAATTTGGTTGATAGATCCGGTCAGCTTTACTCCATCTTCCCAGAATTATACTTCGTGGGCTTCTCCAGCTTGCTTGGTTGTTTGGGAAAGGGTTTCGGCGTTATTCACATCATACAGAGTCTACCGAAGAAGTCACGGGGAATTGAATCAGTAGGTGGTGTCTTGTCAAAATGGCGAGCCGCACAACAGCTACAATTCGATTGATTTGCCTGGCCTGTCATGACCCATTCACTACGCCTGTCTAGAGGAGGGGTCTAGAATAAGGGCAAATTCTTCTTCTTCTGTACAAGAAATGTTGGGGCAGAAAGAGACGTAAGTCGTTTACATGTGAAAAGTGGGCAGCTGTGCGGTGATCAGTGCGTGGCGAGTCCCGATGCCAGCAAGACCATACTGTTTACTGTAACCGATTCGAGGACGACGACGACGACGAGGACGACGACGACGACGAGGACGACGACGACGACGACGTAGCATCATGATTTCGATGTCTGAAAATTGCTCGTCAGCATAACCTAATGTGCTGCAACGCGACCAGCAAGTCGTGTGGCGTTGCTACCCTCGCGCTCGAGCAGAGCTTCGGTGAAGCTGCCGTCCGGACGTCCGTTTGCCTCCATTTCCTTGGTTGCCTGCTCAATGCCCAGCTGTCCATCCGTCCACAGAGGCTCTTCTACCTTGCCCTGCTCGCCGACCCCAATAAAAACCCCCTCGGCAGCCCATTGCGACGTACGCTTGATTCCGAGGCGAGTCCAGATCTGATCAACGGCTTCCACAAGCTCATCGCGATATTCCTTAGTGTGACCCGGCGTAGGAGTTATGCGGAGCCGTTCCTGGCCGACTGGAACGGTCGGGTAGTTGATCGATTGCACGTAGATTTGATAATCCTGAAGAAGCATATCGGACGCAGCCTTGGCTAGTTCCGCGTTGCCAACCAGGATTGGAATAATGTGAGAAGGGTTGGGAATGACGGGGATGTCTCGATTATTGAGCTCCTCCTTGACAGCACGCGTGTGCAGTTGCTGCAGCTTACGATCGCCGTCGTACTCCATCTGATACTCAATGGACGCCTTGGCTCCAGCCATTGTGGCTGGTGGAAGCGACGTGGTGAAGATGAAACCTGGGGCTAGGGATCGAATCATGTCAACCAATTTCTCGCTGCCTGCGATGTAACCTCCAACACACCCATAGGCTTTGCCAAGAGTACCGGTGATGATATCGATACGGTCCATGATGGTGTCCCGAGTCGAGCCCTTCTGATGAGCTTCCCAATTAAGATGTTCGGCCACGCCAGCGCCGTTTGGCCCATACATGCCGACGGCATGAACTTCGTCCAAAAGGTAATGGCGCCATATTTGTCGGCCAAGTCGCAGATTTCCTCAATGGGACCAATAGAGCCACACATGCTGTACACAGACTCAAAAGCGATGATTTTTGGCACGTGAAGCGGTAGGGATGCAAGCTTAGCCTCCAGGTCTGCAACATCGTTGTGCTTGAACACAACCTTTGGGTGCCGGAATGACGAATGCCCTGAATCATAGACGCGTGGTTCAAGCTGTCGGACAAGATGACGCAGTCTGGCATCTTGCTGCCGAGCGTCGCGAGTGTCGCGTCGTTGGCCACGTAGCAAGAGCTGAAGACCAAGGCAGCTTCTTTGGCGTGCAGCTTGGCTAGCGTGTCTTCGAGTTCAACAGCGTGTCTATTGTGTCCAGAAATGTTTCTAGTTCCACCAGCACCGGCACCGTACTCGTCCAATGTCTCCTTCATCTTGTTGAGGACTCGCTTGTTTCGGCCCATGCCAAGATAGTCGTTGGCGCACCAAACCGTAACCCGTTCATCCTTGTTCGCCATATGAGCACGGGGAAATTCCTTGGCGAGACGGTTGATGTTGTTGAAATATCGATAAGACTTGTCCTTGTGCTTCTTGTCCAACTCCGTAGTGTAGAAGCCCTCGTAGTCGAACTTGTCGATGGAACCACCATTGTGGCCGAGAGCGCGGCGAACTATAGAGCACAACAACGGTCAGTAAGCAAGCCTGTACACTCCGGAAGTATCACACATCTTGCATATTCAACGAACCATTTTCGCGGGCTTCGATGATGGGGCCACCGACAGTCCTAGCCTCCTGAAGCCCGCTGGTGTGAATGCGAGCCTTGCCAGTCTTGGGCTGGCCAGAGAAGGCACGCAATCCAGTCGCAACCGCACCGGCTCTAGCCGACTGAACGGCCATAGCCTTGCCCATGACGGGGCAGCGATGACCAAGTACCTGAAGCTTGGACATGGTGCCTCCGCAGGGCGATGGCTTTGGACGAGGCGAAGTGGACAAAGCACGGAGGGTGGCGGGCGAGGCAGCCTTCAAGAACGGGCACATGGCCTTGGACTGGCGAAGAACGGAATCCATCGTTGTTGAGGCTCAATTGCCAAAACAGTAGAGTTAGGGACGCTGATTGACAACGCCGAACGTGTTCTAAGCTAAATCGCAGGGCTCTGCAAAGCAAAGTAATCTTCCAATGTGAATAATCAGAACGGTGAGGGTTTTGTGAAAGAAGAAATTCGGCGGGTTTTCGGCAAGAGCGAGGGAGGGTTTGTCTGGGCTGGGTTAGGGTTATCCGGAAGTGTCGCCGTCAGTTGGGCCGGTAAGAGTGGCATGCCAAATTGGCCGGAGAGATCTTAACAACTCAGCTCTCATTGGCTGCCTTGGTTCAGGGTAAATAATATGCCGTGGTCATTTCCCGCGTTCACTGCACCTGAACAAGTACCCCATTCGGCTCCAGAAGCTTCCGAGCACTGCTCGACGTCACGTATTATATTCATCAGTTGGGCATGAATGGATTAGTCGTTTAACCTAGCCATTGTGACAAGCCCGGCTGCTCATCATGTTAAGCCGTCGCGTCGCCTGTCGCATGAAACTAAAAAGAGAGGTCCTCCGCAATTAAAAAATGCACGTGTGCCCGGCGACACGGCTCCTGTTCATCTCTTACATGGGTATCGCAACGCAAATGCCAGCTGCCATAATTAAATACAAAAAGGGAAGGGAAAAACCCAAACCAGGCACATGCCAAGTTCCCAGAAGCTCCAGCTACTGTCCTCCAAATTAAACCAAGGGAAGCATGATGTTTTCAGCACTTCACTGTTTTCCCCAATTGTCGTTGATGCTGGGGTGGTTGTCCCTACTCGCGCATCGAACTCGCTTTGAGGCAGTTTGTTCAAGGCATCCATGTTCCTCTCCAATTCATCAATGTCCGCATTAGCAAGATAATCCGCTTTCAAGACACCAGACATTAAAGCAACGACAAATCTATCATATTCGACGAAGTTGGCGAGGGTACCCCAATGATGACTGTCCGGTAGGAAGCCATGCTTGAGACCTTGACGAATTGTGTGTATCGAGTCGATGATTTTATCCAGAACTTCGGCTGGTGCTGCTCCAGGATACGCAGGGTGTCCTCCTAAAACTCGGTCCAACTTCCCAGATATTCTCTCTCTAAATTCTGATTTCCGTGGATTCCTAATCACGGAATTGAAAGGATTGACTTTGTCTTGCATTCCTGTCGTTGGTGTTGTGGTTGCGGAGATGCTCGCTTCAGAAGCTCCCTGAGCCTTTGGCGAATCCCGCGTATCATTGCCGAAAAACGTTTGTGCCCCGGGAATGGGCATCAAGCTGGCGTGATGTTGTGTACTTGCCTATGAAGAAAGATTAGTCGTAGAGCAGATTTCTTACATCCTCGTGAGAACATACTCGAGAAGCATGTGCCGACGGCGCAGCATCTGATGCTATGTCAATTGTACCTGTTGCTGATGGTGATTGGGCCGAGAGCTGGACACCTGACGTTGGCAGTGAGGGAGCATCGCCGATATCGACCGTAGTACGGGTAAGAACAGAAGCTGGCAGTTCCTCATCGCGAGACGTGGAAGGAGGTGCATTATTTGGGCGAGATACGGGTTGACAAGGCTGCTTGTCCTTTAGCTCTCCCACCTCTTTCAATCTTCTGAACTCCTCCGGGTTGCTGTGTCGAAGTAGATGAAGCCTGACCATGTCATCAGCCTCCTTTTGTTCCTCCAAAGATAAAGACGCCCTTTCATCTTCCTCTTCAAAAGTGTCTGTAGGAATTATCTCTTGGATAGCGCCGCTTTGATCGCTTTGATTGATTAGTATATCAAGAAGACTATCCTTCCCGATGTGACCTGTCAACTCCTTCTGTTTTGTCTCGATAATGTTGTGCCTCAGGTCTTTGTTCCTTTTGCCCCAACTGATTGGATTTGCCTCGTCCACGACTCGAGAAGCAAGCTGCGATTTGAAAACTGTCCTGCCATGTAAATCCTGTTCGAAAGTGCCGGCAGTGACAAAATAATAAACGGTGACCGGTTTTGTTTGGCCGATGCGATATGCCCGCCCCACGGCTTGCTGTTCATGCACTGGATTCCACTGGAAGTCGAAAATTACCACACGATTAGCTCCTTGTATGTTGAGGCCAATGCCGCCGGCCCTGGTAGAAATTAAGTAAAACTCGGCCTGATTGATATTGAACCTTTTGATTTGTTCTTGTCGTTTTGACATCGCGGTTCCTCCGTCTAGTCGATTGAAACGCCTATTCTGCTTTGTGAAAAGAGTCGACAAGTAGTTCAGCGTGGGGATGGATTGGCTGAATACAAGTACTTTGTCTCCTTTGTCTCGAGCATAATCCAAGATCTGTATTAGCATTTCGACCTTCGTGGACGCGGATGGTTGACCTAATTCAGGGCCGAATGAATCAAGAAATCCGGCCGCGACGCTTCGGGGAAGGCGTGGTTGTTTACTGTCGCCCTTCGAATTTTTTACTTTGCTGTCCATTTTGAAAAACTCAGAAGGGTGGTTGCAGATTAATCCAAGTGATGACATTACAGAAAGCATGTCGTTTGGCCCGGCCGCTTCAACTTGAGGGAATGCTCCGTGGTCAACTGCTAAATAGAGATTGTACAGTTTGACCTGCACAGGCTTTGGCTTAAGACACAAAACGAACTCTCGTTTAGGCGGCAAGTCTTTTTCCATGCAACTTTTGACTGTGGCTCGGTGAACCTTCGGTGCAACTGTTTTTTAAGAGCCTGGAGCATTTTCAGAGCTCTACGCTTTTGGTAACCATCGCTATCGATGCTGACGCCCTGCTGAATAGGATTCGCATAGATCTCGCGAAACTCGGGTAACGGACCTAGGAAATTAGGTGCTACCCAGTCGATCATAAAGTAGTATTCCTCAATATTGTTCGCCAATGGTGATCCGGTCATGGCGATTCGACTCTTAGTTCGGAACCGAGAACATGTCATATGATTCTGTGACGCAGGGTTCTTGAAAATATGGGCTTCGTCTGCAACAACCAAATTCGGTTCGCTAAAAAACGCATCATCACTCTTCGCACCGTAGACTTGTTTCAACATGTTATAACCGATCACCAAGACACCACCATTCTGCGACCATTTCGCAGACGTAGTCGCACGCTCCTCCTCAGACAGGGTTGAGTCAATCGAAAAGGGACCGCCCAGGATTTTGTCCACATCCCATGTTAGCAGTTCGTCGATCCAATTATTTACCAGTCCAGCAGGACAAAGCACCAGCGTCTTGGATGGCCGAAGATCCTCAGGTATCTGCGATACTACGCTAGGATCCGAAGATTTGCTCGACTCTTGAATTGCCACGAGAAGCGTAATGACTTGCATGGTCTTGCCAAGTCCCATACTGTGCGATAAGAGACACCCTTGACGGAGATCTGGATCTTGAATGATCTGATTCCACATGAATCGGACACCTTCGATCTGATGGTTTTTGATCCTGTTGCCAATATCTTGATTGATGTAAATGAATGACTGATCGTCCTGCTTGGACTCATTAATGATGAGGCGGGACTTGTCGCTGGGCATTGTCGCAGTGCTGCCCAGGTTGGCGCGAAGACGACGTCGACGAGCCTCCTGCTCGTCGGCACGGCGCCTCTCTCGTTCACGAAGATCTACAGCATCTTTGTTTTGAACAACTTCCTTTGGCGCAGCCCTTCGTGAAAGCTTGTTGTTGTTGTTAACAGATGATGCAACACCTTCCTCCTCCTCGTTGTCGCCTATGAGCTCGCTGTCAGACACGTCCTCTCGCCAAATCTGATTTTCTTGTGGAAACAATGGCGCCATCTGCGTAAGAAAGTCATGCCAGACCGCCCAGCTGTTGCCACCTTGTTGAGCCCTCAGTCTTTCAATCGAAGTGGTCCTGAGGTCGGCCAGCCTTGTTTCCTTCAGGTTCTTGACCTTCAGAAAGCATAGAAACAGCCTTGATACATCAAAAGCAAGGGTATCCGGACCTGGCTCCGCAAGACGAGTGATGTCTCGAACCGGATTGGCAATATGTCTACCAATTGTCAAGCGAAAAGACTCATCAACAGGATTCTGCTGCACATGCTCTAGAACAGCGGACCGCCTCGAATGCCCTAATCTCCATAGAAGAGTGATTACCAGTGCATATCGCTCTTTCTGTTTTGACCAGTAGTTAGGCGGCTGACTGGCAATGCGTTTGACATCATTATACTTGGTCGGCCATGACAAAGATTGCACTTGCTCGATCGGCGGAGGGTCTGGATGCTTTTTTCTTCAGAGCTTTATCTTCCGGCCATGTTCCAACGGGGGGTGACAGGGAGTTTTGTAGGGGGGGGCAAGGTCTGTAGGGTTGAAAGCAGGTTTTCCCGTAGGGGTACTAGGTGCACTCGAATCGATTTGTGTCAAATCAATGTAGATGGGAGATTCAACGGCCAGAACTGGGCTTTGTGATTCAACGGCCAGAACTGGGCTTTGTGATTCAACGGCCAGAACTGGGCTTTGTGATTCTTTTATTCGAGCAGCAGAAGGGGTCTGGGCCAGGTCAATGTGCGGAGTTGGCTCAACCACCTTGTCATCGTCGACGATGAAGCTCTCATCATCTGAACTCGTCAAAATTTCTTCATCCGATGAGACATGTCGGGGTACTGTCTTGGAAGGAACCCTTTTCTTCGACTGCGTCAGCGGTTTCGGCGGTTCAAATCTCGAGCTTAGAATATCGGCCAGCCAGGAATGATATAGCCGGTCCTCCACGCTCTGCTCCAGGCACTTTGCCTGCAGACGAATGTCCCGCTCCTTTTCCCACGCTTGGTCCATAATTTCCGCCTCCAGTCTCTTGATTCTGTCATCACACCTTCTGGCTTCTCTGACAGCTCTCTCGAAAAAATTTGGATTTTGTGCCGAGCTTGGAAGCGTTGCTCCAGATAGCATGTTTCTTTCGAAAGTACTTGGGGAGCTTCCTTTCAGTCCAGTCTTCTTTCATGTTCGATATTTCTTCATCTAGGATTTGTCTAATCCTTTCCGTGTTTATAAGCCTTGAGCCGGCTTCCAGCCTTCTGCTTGCTTCAGCTCTCTCAGTTTCCATCTCTTTTCGCGTTTCCTCGTCCAACTCATCTGGCAGATCGTCAAGGTTCAGGATCTTATCCGACTCGCCGAAGGAATGAACATCTTCGGCGAAACCTACACTGCTATCCAAAACATTCGAGGTGCGGTTATTCTTGATCAAAAGACGCCTCATGATTCTGTTGATGACCAGTCTTTTCCCGGGGAATTTGGTGGGTACCGGAGTGCTAATAGCATCTCCGTCCCCATGAAGCTGACGTGTCAGTGCTATCAGTGGCGATTTCACATCTCTAACATCAATCACGCCAGCTCCCAGATATGCCAACTCGTCTTCGCTCTCATCCAAGTGAGCAAAGTCTTGGTCACCAATTACTTCCGCACTGTTATGGCGTAGAGCGTCAGCTTCAGTGGCGAGGGGAATAGGAATTAGGTTCAGAGGCTTGTCCTGCAATAACTGAGGGGCGACTCTTTTCCTCTTTAACTCCTGTGTCCGGGTTTCATGTCTGGCAACCCCTCGGGGCTTGGAAATCTCTGCTGATATGTTGGTGGTTGATGGCTTGCCGTCGTGACGATCCTCACTCTGGTTGTCGTAAGGATCTTCAGAGTGACTGTTGGAAGTAAGTAGGTTATCGCCCTGCATCATGGACGCTGGAGGAGGCGTGATTATTTTCGGTTCATCTATTGCTGTTGAGCTTCGCACAGGGTGAATGATATCGGATTGTGGAGTTATTTGCACAGACATCGTTCGCCGTCGACCATGGTCATGCGATTCGTGCTCTTTATCCCCCCCCCCGCCATCTAGATGATCCAGTTTCCATTGCTGAAATAATTGGCTTCGACGCCGCAGCATCATGATAGCTTCGCCCAAGGCATTCTTGTGTTTGATAAGCTTGACGTTCAGGGTTTGATAGAGTTCATTTCGCAGATCATGGCCGTTAGCCTCCCCGACAAGATCATACGTAAGCAGACTATGTCCATCAATCTCATTCTCTCGAATTCTAGCAGCCAGGTCTTCCAAGTTGCGTGAACAAGGACGGGTAAGAGCACAAAGCTCCGATATCACAACATCTTCATCCCACAGAAAGGGATCTGTTTGTTGGATGCCCTCCATTGACTAACAGAATAAGGAGGCGTCCAATGCTCTAGATAGTCAGGCGCGTCAGCAAAAAAAATCCCAGGCAAATGAAATGCGAAACAGGGGCGACGGTATTGGAAACTTTGTCCTGGCAGTCCAAGTGTGAAAAAATGAAGCCAGAACATGGCATATGTGGAGCAGAACCTCCTACAGAATGAACGAACCTGAGACTTCGACTCGTCTTGAGACAGCCTGCAGCCTCTCCAATCATTCCTGTGATCTTCAACGTTAATCGGGTCGAAATTATGTGTGCCAAGAGGCAAATCCCGCAGGCAAATCCAAGGCGGTAAGTGCGGTAAGTGCCGTTTGCTTGACAGTTGCTTGCGGCCTGGCAGATCTGCTCATACTTGGGTGGAGTGACACGTGACGTTGGTAAGGTGAAGGCAAACTGGTCTTCATCAGCTTTTGATCAACACAAATTCACCTTTGCATGATGAAATTAGGATGGAGGTCCATAATTTCTAGTTGCCTCCTAGGTAGTCGTCACGGTTGCCAACAAAGCCTCCTTGGTATTTTGGCACGTAGTATGGGGTACTGAATCGGCAGGCACGCAGGCGAGACTAGCTAGTCCGTTGTATTATTTGCGCCTAAAATGTCCGGTCTGGTTTCTGGCACGGCATTGACATAAGAGTGGGCAAGCGAAACTAGGCATCTAGTTGTAGAAAAAAAAAGAAAGAAGAAAAAGGAAAAGGCAAACGAGGCAGCAGTCACATCCCAATCAGAGAATCGATTTGTCTCTATCCAACCTTAACGCTGCCCTGGAAAGGACCCGCACTTGGCGGCAAGGCTGATGACATCTTCCTGGAACTGGATATACCCACTTTAACACACTTTAGCCAATTAATAATCAATCCACTGTAGCCAGGCTCAAAGCTGTTGATTGAGGGACATCGGTTTCGTGTTTGGTCAGTCGTTGTTGCTTCCCTTCATCCGCCATGAGGGATAGTTTGCTTGATCTGGGCATTGAGCCCTCTTGGCCCTTTCCCCGCATCTGACGAATGTCGAGCGGGAAAATCTCGCCCAAATCATCAAGGATTGGGCGTCTGGTCATGGCCTGGTGGTGAGACCACCTCCTACGGCAATTGCAGCAGAGGCAGATCCCAACCGCATTGCTGCGGTGCCCGCACCCGTGACGCTATTCCCAAGTGGTATTGCCAGACACGCTTTCCGAAAAGGCTTGGCGGCACAGAAGGCGTACAATGAATTGTATGCTGCCGTGAGCAGAGATGAGAAATTCTTGGCAGATATTGTAAAGCAGTATGTATGTTGCTTGAATAGCGTCTATATAGGTTTAATCTTGCTGACTTTGCCGCGCCAGGGTGATTGATGGGGATGAGTTTGTTCGCGATCTATGGGCGGTTCATCAAACGGTCAAGTCGGAAGGTTATACGCAGGTGAGAGGCAATTTCCATCAAGCCATCAAGCCAATTGAACAAAACGAGCGACGGCGATCCTGATCTCCAAATAGTCGCTGTCACTAGGTCTGTTCAGATCCGACTACATGGCTCACAAAGACACCTCCGTGCTGCCTCCGTTCGATCAGCTCAAGCAGGTAGAATTCAACACCATTGCCTCCTCTTTTGGCGGTTTGTCGGTTCGTGCGGCGCAACTCCACCATTATCTCACCAAGACTGCCTACCCGCTCCTGCAACAACCCATTGCGGAGGGCACACTGGATTTGCCCGAGAATAAGGCTATCGAAAGACTTGCCGGTGGCATTGAAGCTGCGTATCACGCCTACGGTGATGCTCAACCTGAACATACGAAATGCGTCATCTTTCTAGTTCAAGGTGATGAACGCAACGTGTGGGATCAACGCCATCTAGAGTATCAACTGGCCAAGTCTTCGCCCACTGTACCAGTTTTCCGGCTAGCTTTTGCTGACATAATGAAAAACACTACCCTGGCCCAGACGAAAAGCGTCAGCTCTTATACAGCAGCCCAATCAACCAAGATGCAAAGTATGAGGTCGCCGTGGTCTACATGAGAGCAGGCTACGGCCCGGACGATTACCCTAGCCAACAAGCTTGGGACGCCAGATGTCGTCTGGAGCGCTCACACGCCATCAAATGCCCTTCTGTCTTGACACAGCTGGCTGGGACCAAGAAAGTACAGCAGGTGCTGGCTACACCTCGCTCTGAAAACGAGGCGTCAATCCTAAGCAAATTCATCAAAGATGATACTCCCTCAGCCACTGAGCTTGTGAAAACTTTTACGAATATTTACCCCATGGATGCATCTGAGATGGGGTTGGTGGCGCGAAAAAAGGCACTCGATCCAAACCAGTGCCATGACTATGTGCTGAAGCCTCAGCGGGAAGGAGGAGGCAACAACATCTATGGCAAGGCCATCCCTGACTATCTGAATTCGATGCCCGAATCTCGTTGGGGGTCCTTCATTTTGATGGAGCTTATAAAGCCTGAACCACAACGAAACTTGATTCTCCGCAATGGCCAGATCGAAGAGGGCAATGTAATCAACGAGCTGGGAGTCTATGGGGCTTGCCTTTGGGATCAGAATTCTGGAAAGATTCTCCATAACGAGGAGGCCGGTTGGCTTCTTAGAACGAAAGGGGACAAGAGCGAAGAAGGTGGTGTTGCGGCTGGCTACGGGTGCATGGACAGTGTGTCACTGACACTGACAAATATTGACATACAAGAAGACATGGATGCAGCAGCTCAAGAATAGAATCCCTTCCATCACCAACAGCGGTGCACGTGCAAATGTTGGGATAAAGAGTCGTGGTTGGCTTATCGTTGATTCATCGTTGATTTATGGCATAACATAGCCTGGCCGCCCTTATTTCTTACAAGAGGATCGTCACAAGTCATTGTGTGTCCTGACTAGAATACATACGATATCTAACAAAAGGAAAGGAAAGTTCCTTCGGAGCGGAGAGAAAGTTCGTCTGACGAGCAGGGTTGCGAAGGTCGCAAATCGCATCCGCCATGGCAACCTTGGTTCATATTACATGGTCGGTGAATGGGGTTTATTCGGTTTGGCCAGCGTTCTGGGGCCTCTTGAGAACTTCAATGCTGCCTGTAGCAATATTTTGGTCAGAGCACATCTTGCTTGAGTGGGAATCAAGCATTTCACTTACGCTGAACGACGTTCAAGCTGGATCGAGGCTGGCCATTGGCATCTTGGTAGTTGTTAATGCTGGCCTCGCCTTCAACGTAGACCATGGTGCTATTGCCGTGTCAGTAAGCGTATCCCAGTCGCATGGTGTGTCCAGTTCCATCAGAAACTCATTTCAGTTCATGACAATGTCAATTGATCTGGAGCAGACGCAGAGCTGGCAACGTACCCCTTGGGCAAACTCAACAAGAAATCCTTTCGGGGACCCTCAACGAAGCTTGCGACGCGGAACCAGCTCGTCTGGCGGTTGTCCTTGGGGCCAGTGTTGCTGGCGACGGCGTATCTGAGAAATTCGCGGCCGGTGCTGGTGGACTGGACCTCGGGGGGTATCAGCGAGGTTGCCGATAATGGAGATGCGAGCGACGGATCGAGGGGACGAAGTGCTGAACGAGCGGGCAGCGCCAGCAGAGGCGGTTGCGCGGCGGAACAGGAGGGAAGACATTGTTGTAGATGAGCGGTTGAAGGGCCGACAGATGGTTGCGATGTAAATGGATGGGATGGTGAGATGTGCGTTTGAACTGTGCGGAGGGTGAAGAGGGTGAGGAGGGTGAAGAGGTGAAGAGATTGGACACGTTCTGGACGGTGTCAACATGGCCCCTGCACGGGCACCCGTTTGCTTTGGTTACTCGTGCCACGCCCCACTTTTCTCGCCCTCGATTAGTAAAGGGCCTGTTCTAATAGACAGGCTTCTTTATTAGATTTATAGCTTTGACGCTGTTTACATGTAATTTTTTGCTATTCAATTCGTTGTAATTTCTCAAACTGGCCGTTTTACTGATGAGCACCACCAAAGGCCAAAAGTGGTGCGAGGAAATCGAGGGCGAGAAGCGTCGCGTCCGTGCCATGTCTGGACGCGCGATATTACGGAGTTGGTTCAAGGGTTTGAGGGTTTTTCGCTTGGCTGTGATAGGTCGGATGTCCCCTCGCAGCGGAAGCATAAATGATGGCGAAACGTGGGCCTTGAATCGCGACGACCGAACCAGACTAGCATCGCCGTTTTCTGCCAGCTTCAAGCAAGTACTTGTGCTAAAAGAAAGTTGGTTTTTTTCGATTGACTTGACCTGTCTGGCGAACAGCCGCCAGCCACAGAACCCACCGTTCAGATGCCTGCCAGACAAGGCATCTCATCCATCGCACCTTCCCTTAATTGCTCCTGGTTTCTCTTTTCTCCTCGCCCTGCGACCCGTCGTTGTTGATTTTGTTGTCCCGGCAGAATTCGCCATCTCAAACTCGCGACGATGTGGCTTCCACGGCCCGCGCATACACCATGCAAGCTCAACTTGGCAAAGAAGCCCATCCGATCCGGACAGGTGCCGGCAGGGCAGCACTACATATGTCGATGCAGATAGAGCTTCGAAGCCGTGTTCCTTCACCTTGGGATCTCCCATGCATATCCTGCAGGCTGTGGTACGCCAAATGACGCCACACTGGAGATTTGCCGGTTGTGTGACACCCGATTTGGGTGTCAATAGACGCTTGTCAATAGACTCAGCTCTGAGACCGGCAAACTCCAAACGGTCAATAATAACGTCTATTGTAAGCCAAAATCTCTACAACGGATGCTTCCGCGGCAAGTGATGACGACTTGAAGCGAGACAAGACGTGAATAGCTCCATTTTTATCTTATTTTATTATGAATTTCTTTTTTTTTAAAAAAAAAGCTGCCATGCGACGCTGTTTGCTGTCCATTCATCATACTCGACCACATCGTCTCTATAGCTGTCCCGCCCCTGATGCAACTCCGGCCCTATTGACGGCGTTGAAGGCGCCAGTCATGGATGATAGCCCATAGCCGGTCATACCCCTGGTCTTGAATGGACCAAGATAGGAAGGTTTAGTCTGCAACAGAATCACAATTGTGAAGGATGGAATGATGAATTTCTATTCGCCGTGATGAATTGTCTGCAACGTCTATAAGGACACTTGTTCCGCTTGCCGTGATACCATAACCATATTGTCTGACCAGTGTGAGTGGATAGTTGGTTGCACAACGCTTGCAAGAAGTAAGCGATCTTGATGTCTCGTCTCTTACGTTTCTTCTGTCACTCTCTTCTGATGGGACGAGATCTCCTCGTTACCGAATATTCGTTGCATCAACTCCTTTCATCTACCCAAAGCCAATCCCTCCCTCTACTCCTCCTAGGATCCGGAAACCATGGACTCATCCTCACTCACGCATTGGTACGATACCCGCGGTACGACCACCATCGTCGCTACGGTCGAGCCCCTTTCTCCCTATACCGATCCCGCACTTACAGCAAACTTGGTGTGTCGAGTGCTCCTGGCCATCGTTGCCAACTTGACCTGCCTCGTGCCTCTTCGTCTGCTCTATAGAAATGGAGAATTTGCAGCAGTGGTGTTCATCTTGAACGTCGAGATTAAGAATCTCGAAACGATTGCGAACGCCCTCATCTGGAGAAACGACAACATCAGGTCCTGGTGGCCAGGCTACGGCTGGTGCGATGTCGATGCCTACATTCACAACATCAGCATCGGCCTCTTCGTCACCTGTCTGTTGGCCATTATGCGAAACTTGGCCCAGCAAGTCGGATTGATGCGAGCCAATGCCCTTAGCGTCCAAGAACGGCGTCGTCGGAACTTGATCCAAGCACTCATCATCTTCCCCTTCCCCATCATTCAGCTTGGCTTGACATGGCCGCTTACAGCCCAAAGATATCTCGTCGGAACACTGATAGGCTGCAATTGGATTCCTCATCCGTCCTGGCCCTTCTTGGTTTTCTTCGTGCTTCCGCCGCCCATCTTCGCTCTGATCACGTCCGCTTACGCAGGTGAGTTGTCGGGGAAAGTGTCCCAGTTTGTGTTGTCCAGCTAGCTAACACATACCGTCTTCTTTGAAAACACGCGTAGTCCTCATCTACAAGAGATTTCGACAAGTTACGAGAACGACCGAGACGGCGCTGATGAGCAATCATATCGCGCAACAAAGGAGCCAGCGCATAAGACGGAGGCTATATCTCATGGTCATTTCCATACTCACCCCCTTTTTGCCAGTTGTTCTAGCGCTGGCCGCCTTCAACATCTTGCAGATGCAGGGACTCAAGCCTTACAACTATGATCAAGTCCATAATCATGCCTCGCCACTGCCCTGGGACACAATCCTCTTCGTCTCATCAGGCCAAATCAACTGGGCCCTGATGAACAACTGCTACATCCCCATTGCCACGGCCATCCCAATCTTCGTCTTCTTCGGGTTGACCAAGGACGCCGTCAACAACTACCGACAAATGGCCCTCTTTTTTCGGTTTAGGTACCCTCTTTCCTCTTCTGCGGCGAGAATACGATCCTGATAAGGCTGTTTCGGTGGGAGGAAGCTCGTTCGGCTCCAGTCAGATGCGAAGCGTTGTCAGGTAAGTGTCATTGGGCCCCAATAGTCCTTCCATGAACATCTTCTCACAATGCACCCAGTGCA
Organism: Epichloe glyceriae; assembly: GCA_023658535.1. NCBI lineage: Eukaryota > Fungi > Ascomycota > Sordariomycetes > Hypocreales > Clavicipitaceae > Epichloe > Epichloe glyceriae. The sequence continues at coordinate 5,101,702 of CP098289.1, read as the reverse complement.
CCTTCGAAAACTGAATCACTCAGCTCTCCTGGGCCGTCCAGCCGCCACATGTCATTCCGCATTGACAGCACGCACGGCCAACCATCTCAGCATCTCAATGTTCACGATACTATACACGCAGAGAGCACGACCACAACAAGGTTTCCTGGTCACAATCCATTCCTATTCAGCACTCGTCGCAATATCTCGGTCCCGCATTTCTTACGCAATTGTTTTGTACGAAAGAAGAAGCCTGGACACGATCCAGAAATCGGGCCCTGCCTGGAGCCTGTTCATCCGGCTTGTCCCCTTGGGCAATCGTATCAAATTTCCGGGCGACCCTCTGTTCAAACCGTCGTTTGGTCTGGTGAAGAGCAAGAAGGTTCTGGTTCGGTGGGCTGCTCGGGAATTGCGAGAAAGCCTGTTCCTTGTGGTGTTCAGGTTCAGACTTGTTTATCGCGAGAAACGTAGCAAGGGAGGGGGGAGGGGGGGGTTGATGTTATGTGCCAGCTTTGGAGCGAGCCCAGGTAAACAGTGATTTCAATTCTCCGAGAACTTGGAACAGAATCGTTCCCCTGTGGACTCGACGGCACTTGTTGCCACTTGATGGATTTATTTCAGAGTTCACATAGATCAATCGACTCGGCACGAGGCCTTTCTTTTCACATCGTTCTCCTCAAGCAAGACAACCTGCGGGGTATATAATCCGTCATAAGTATCAACGTTGTGCATATATTAAGCCAAGGGGTCCAAAGTCAACGCCAATGAGGGGACAAAATGAAATATGCGAGTGAACCCCGTTCTCTATTGTCCAAAAAACAATCCTCAGACCTTCTCTTCATCATATGCCAGAGATATATGCCCACCGAGTGGCAAAGACGCCCGTCCGAGGACAACATCCTATCCTGTCCTTCCTGACTCGCTGCTTGTCCTGGTTCGCTCTTCTAGGAACCTTGCCACGCCGTTGTATCAAAAAATATGTTGTGGATTTGTCAAACCCGAGCAAAGGGGGGGGAATAGCAGACGAGGAAATAAGCAACGAATGACCAGAAATTAGGATTTGCAGATCGTGTATGTATGTGCTCAAGAAGAAGAGAGCCAGACAGTCCCTGACGACTCGTGCGAATCGGAAAAAAAATGGTATGGATGTGGGTGTGGGGGCCCGGTATACATGTATGTAGAAGAAGAAAGAGCCAGAAGGTGATCCTGCCTCATTATTAGAAGACCCGCTTGTTGAGCATGCATTCATCCGTCAACACATCCAACGCGTTATTTTGCTGCCTTTTGCATCCGACGCATAGCTTCCCGGTGAGCTTCCAGCATGTCGCCATTTCTCATCCGTTCATCAAAAGCACGATCGACATTTTCTTTTTCTCGTTTCTGCATTTCCCTGCGCTGCGCCTCTGCCTCTTTCTGTCCCATCAGTACGTTGCGTTGCATCTCGATGTTCCGCTGAATTTCTGCCTCTCGTCCACCACCAAGCAGAGTCGCCGGTCCGAAAGGCGTTTCACGTCCTGTATTCGTCATGATGGGTGTTCCTGAGCGGAGGTCATACTGCACAGACTGGCGAAAACTGGCTAATTGAGCTTCCCTCGCCGTAATGGAAGCCAACGTCGATGATCTCTTCGGTTGGTGGGAGTTAAAGGCCAGATCTTCCGTGCTGTCAAGTCTATGAAGGGCCTGAGCTTGTGCCGTGACTGGCTGTGATAATGACATCAGGCTGCTCTGGCGCATGACCTCTTTCCTCTGGCTGAGAGGGACGTCGTCTGGGTCAGACAAACTGAGTGCTGCCGCATACATGGGGTAATTGTAGAGTGAACCAGCGTCACTACCAGGCCCTTGGTTTGCAAAAGGTGGCTCTTGGTTGAGTGACAATAGACTTCCGTGGGACTTGCTTCGAAGGAACATCTCCCGTTGCCCGATCAAAGTCTGTGGGCTGGCATATGAGACAACTCCTGGGACTGGGATTCGGTTGGCGGGCAGCACAGGAGGTTGTGATGGTGTTGCATCGAAAGCGGCCACAGATAGCTGACTACCAAGGGCTTGCCGGGGCTTGACACCTTGTTCCTCGATAATAGAGTTATCTGCGGGCTGGGCAACGGGCTCCTCGGCGATCGGCATGAATGTGGATGATGAATGTCGCAGCCCAGAAGGCGTCTTTTTTCAGTGGTGGTGCAGGCGAAGCGGTCGGGGATAGTGGCATTCGTTGCTCAAGAGGCGTGTTTCGTCCACTGGCGGATGTCGGCAATGCAACATTGGAGGCTGGAGGCAGGTCCTGCTTTGATGACCGCGTTGAGTCGTTTTTCGAATTGGCCAACTCTGAGCTTACAGAAACTGATCTTCGTACACCTGTTGGAGGGCCACCATCTTCAGCTGTCTGCTGAAGTTCTTCGACATTTACGGGAACGGGCTTCTCTTTGGCTCTTTTGCCATCTTTGTCGCTTTCGCTGTGGGTACATGCAGTTCGTCAGGTTTAGGACACTCTGCATTACTCAAATGTTTCGCCCATTCATTGGTTCGATACGACATGGCGACTCTCGAAAGCGATCTCGGTAAGCGATCCTTAGTCAGACTTGCTGGAGTTGACGAAACGCTTGTCATTGACTTTGCCCTTTCGGAAGCTTCAGGAAGATTGAGATCAGCAGACGGTTCGCGACTCGTCTCTGCACCCCTCTCTCCTTCTCTTTGTGATTCTCCTACGTGCGCTCCGGCCTTGTCAAACGGTTGGTCAACGACAAGGGCAGGTCCGGGAGCAGTCGTAGTTGATGCTGGCCGAGATCTCGTTTTGTCCTGCGCAAGAGTATTATCGCCATTGCGCAATTCGTCGCCCTGCTTACCAAGCTGAGCATGAATCTCAATACTTCGTCCGGCAAGCTCGGTCTCTCCAGGATCCTTCTGATCAAGGTCCTGTACGATAGAGCGTGCGTTCGCTCCACTCACACTCTCATTGTCAGCAGTGGCCGCAAGGGACCTCTCATCATCTTCGGGTTGGCGGATTCTACCCAGAACCAACTCTTCGGTACTCTCGCCTGCGTCAGAAGTGCTGTCGCCGCCTGCGCCACCGCCACCTGTGCGTTCGGATCTCTGGGAGAAGTTGCGAAGCAGCGTGGCAGAACCTTGAGATAGTCTCTTCGCAAGAGACCGATGTTTACGAGGGGCTGCTGAAGCGGCGGCTGAGGCCTCAGCATCGTCTGCAAAAGTGGCAATGGAAGACCGGTCATCGTCAGATTTGGCCTCGTTCCCTTCAGGGACCGTGAATGGCAGAGGGATGACCTCGGGGGCTCCTGTTACAGTCTGAGCTTGGGACTCCCGTTTACTGGCCATGGTACCCTTGGAGTTTCGTTGGCTGTCGGCTAGTTCTTTTGCCTCCCGCCTTGTTTCCGCTTTCTCGTCCAGTATTTCACCCTCAACATCGGTTGCTAATTCGGGAATGTCGTCAGCAGCAACACGAACAGTGACCTTGCCTTCCTCGGCATCTTCTGTTGCCATCAAAGCATCCGGTCCATGTCTCGAGCTCTCCGACTCAGACATGTCAGCCATTTCAATGACCTCGGCGGATGACAGCCTCTTCGATCCGATGTAGCCTTGTCGAAGTCTTTTCTCGCTTCCGGTCTCCCCAAAGTCAGTGACGCGTGACTCTGTGATACTGTCGGCAGCACCATCACCATATACTCGCTCCCACTGCCGGCGCTCTCGGGCATTCGACTCTTCGATTTGACGACCGACGTTCTCTTCCTCTTGTTCCAAGTTCCGCTGGTCTTCTGCACGTTCTGCTGCTCTTTTCTCTCTCTTCTCACGCACAATCCTCCACAGTTTGATCTGCGAGATAATTCCCGCCAAGAAAATGAATATCACAGCTGCGGTTTCAACTCGAATACCTTTCGTGACTGGATAAGTGTCTGCTCCAAGTGGGAAGAGGTTGTCGTTAACCGCCCAAACATAAGCCCAAAATTCTTTCAGGCCGGCGCGGCTAAAGCAGTCAATGCCAAGTACCGCGACGGTCGAACCGCCAAAGGCGATTAGTACAATGAGGGCCCAGTCGCGCGTATATCTGCTGAAATACAGGGCAAACCCAACGAGAGTAAAGCTAGCAATGAATATTGCCTTGGACGGCACTGCGTGAAGAAGTCCACCAGGAACCAAGCACAAGAGCCACATGCTTATGCAGAATCCACCCAGGGCGCAGCCAAACCCCTCGGTCAATTCCTTGAAAAAACATGGCGGCAGCACCAACGGCGCAACCTGACATGATCACAGCCACAACGTATCCGCCCTGCAGTGCATTGCTGACCGGAACATTCATGACATAGACTATCAGCACTGCAACGCCGAGTGCCGTCATGTATGCGGTAGAAAAGAAGGTGTGAATCCAGCGGTTCTTGATCCCAACCAGCGCGTATACTACACCAGTCGCAAGCATAACAACACCAGCTACTCCCCATCCCGGAGTCAACTGGGGAGGTAAGGGCAATTGGCCGGCCGGAATTGTCGCTAATCACCCCGAATTAGCATCGCGCCATGCTGACACTGAGTTTTCCATATTTTGCTAGTCCACCTACCATTATAGACAGTCGAATTGTCCAAAAGGCCACTGGAGGTTACTGTGGGCAGTGCGGAACTTGTTGTGTTAGGTGTCGACGAAGGTGCGGCCGTGACAGAGCCAGACACATCTGGTCTGTCTGGCTTGGCACTTGATCCCTGAGGCTCCTTGAAACTCTGTTCTCCCCAGCAGAGTCTGTGATTTTTTGGCTGAGCCGATGACGAGATTGGTGTCGTGACAGGCACTGCGTTGTCCTGCCTCTTAACAATGGCGAAACTCTGCGAATGTACGACTTCAACAAACAAGACCAGACAAATTAGCGCCCACAGGCGACTCGCTTTCGGGTTCATCATTATTTTGCGATTGTCGAGGTCGTCGTCGATTGAAAGCTTGTGTACGAGTTGCAAGATAGCTTTCACCAACGGCTTACACGAGCCTGTGAAGCATTATCGAGAGTTCGAGAGTCCGCGCTTCGGTCAGGAAGTAAAAGGGTGATTCTGGAGGGAGACGAAGGGAGGAAATAGACTAGAAGGTCATGCAAGAAGCAGACAGAAGCAATGACGGGTAATTACACCTTAGTGGTCTCGCAACTTTTTTATGTGTTGTGAGACAAGAGGCTCTACCAGAAAGTCGTGGTGGGGAAAAAAAGAAAGAGTTGTTACAGCAAGACGTCGAGAATCAAGAAGAGGCGAGCGCCTAGGCACTGCACGGTAAATGAAGGCCTTGGTTCGATCAAAGGGGAAAGTAGCGGGTGTTGCACTCATGGATAATAGAGCGAATGGGCAAAAGGAATGGACGCATGAAGCAGTGGGTGGGAGGGTGGCATGTAGAAGAATGTGGAGGAGGATTGGAAAGTGTCGAACGGGAAACGCGCAGCTTCTGTTCGGAGTCACTTCAGCTGAATCCTCTCTACGAAGACATGAGCTTTACCGCAGTGTGTGGTCGCAGTGTGGTCCGTATCGAACGCTAAAACGAACGCATCGGCTTCGTACACTTCGTGGGGACGGACCAGAAGGTACAAAACATCCCGGCCAAGGCCGAGAGAGTGGATGAAGTGGGCGAGACGGCAACCAAAAGATGTAGGGCCAATTTCCCCGACTGGGGTTCAAGGCGGAGTCCACAATGGTCCATGTGGAATGTCATTGTGGATGGGCGGGCACGAGCATACGCAGTGGTAGGACGAATTCTCCAGGGAGTACTCCGTATGCGAAGTACATGGTTCGGACACATGCTAATCGATGTAATGCCGGTAGGAATTTTTTGTTGAATTTTCTTCGCGAAGATGGCGTAGGTTATCATCATGGCGTCCCACGTCGCACAAAAAACGGGCAATCTAGGATCCGGCAGGTAGCATACGGAGTAGAGTAGAATGAGAGAGCCTTGAGAGCCTTGAGAGCCTTGAGAGCCTTGGGAGCTTTGAGAGCTTTGACAAGGACAACTGTTCAATCAGATATCGAGAATCGGTACCGTCCACGCGCGCGAACGCACCGCAGCATTGCGTTACCAAGCTCACCCAGATCGACGGAGGATCCGGAGGACGGCGTACAGAGTACTCAGTGCCAAGATGAATTATCTTGAAGCCACTCACTCACCCACTCCACGCCACGCTCGTTCACGAGAAGGCTGATGGCAGCGAGGGAGGTCGATGTGCCACCCCCCAACTACTCCGTAATTCAGGTACAAGCGCACGCGCCAACAAGTGGCGCCACCCCATTCCGAGTCGGAAGGTTAAGAACAGCTCCTATTAGCTCCGGTTAGCTCCTATTAGCTAAAAGTGGCATGTACGGAGTATCTGTGCCTGCCCATAATAGCATTGTGCGACTCGACCACTTATCGCGCTTGGTCTGCCTGCTACCCAGCGATGACGAGAAAGGCTCGCACAAGATCACCATCAACAAATCGCCTTTGGCAAATTGATCATCACACCGCGCGCGTTGTCATTACTTCTACCAAGTACACCTGCTGCCACAAGATATCTCATTGCTCCTTGGCCTGTCTCAGTTGAAACTGTCCACGCGACGCAGAATCAAGTTACTGACGGGGTTATCACCATGGAGACTGTTCATGCAGCACATATCTCCCTTGACATGAGAGATCCCTCTTCTCCCATTTGGCCATTTGGGAGGCCGTGATGAGTGAAATGACGTTGAGCAAGCCGATGCTAATAAGAAAGGGAAAATATTTCAACAAGGGAACAAGGGCTAACTAGGTCCTAGCGGCTGGCTCCACCGAGCATGTAATCTCACCAGGGTCATCATTAGAGGTTGCCACACTGTTTTGTCGTTGCCCCTGTTTAGATTCTCATCCGAGGCCCGCGACACGATAGAAGCGAATTCTTTCTTACAAGTATTCGGGGCCTTTGACATGGCCGCCAGAATCTTCCGTCGGGTTTCACACGGCACAGGTTGAGGATCCGTGGAAATGCTAGCGCTGTACTCCGTACTGGGATGTACTTCGTACTGACTGTCAGAACTGTCAAATAGTCATCGCACGGGGCATCATCATAACCGTTCAACTTCGGCACATTGCATCAGAAGCGAGAAGGCAGAGGAGGCTTCTTGAGCCGTGGAGGCAAGAGGATACGGAAGCTGAGCACGGGTTTTCTTGGCCAGGTTGCCATTTCCATTTCAGCATGCATCAAGGTCGGAATGACGAGCGTCTGACGGCGCCAACCTGCATTGCAGAACTGACCAAAGGCTCAGTCTGATGCATGCATGCATCATCATCATCAGTTCACCAGGTACAGAATCCTGATTGACCCAATTGCGCTCCTCCGTCCCGTCTTCGCGATCGAATTCGGTCATGGTCGGGAGCCTTGCTAGCCTTGCTATGCTCCTTCCGCGCATGTACGCCCCGCCCAAAGTCTAGCGGCAGCAAGGGCAGGCAGGCAGCAAGCAGGGCGGGAAGGAAGGAGTCAGAGTCTGTCCTGCAAGTCGTGCTGTTAGCGGCAACGTGAACGCGTTGTTAAATTAAACTGCCCCACTGGCAACGCCTTGTTGTCTCTCAGTCCCGCGTACCGATCGACGATGATGAAGGATATCTCTTCGGGCTCACCGCGGTTGTGCGCCGTGGCAGGATTTCTTCTTCTCACTTATACGGACCATTGTACGCTTTGTACGAACACTTGGCGGATTCTGTGGTACGGATATGCAAACAGGCGCCTTGTCCTTGACCAGAGAGTGTGTCAAGTGATTCGATGCGAATGTGTCCGGGTAGGAAAGCAACGGGGTCAGGGACTCAGGCTGATCATGCCTGTCTGACTGAGCCTGTAACAATATGGCATCTACGGAGTAATCTTCCTCTCATCAGTCGTCTGCTGCTTCATTCGTCGGAGACAACGATACTGGGTTGAGACTCGGACGGGGGGCACAATCAAAGCAGTACCAGACGCAGCAGTACCAGACGCAGCAGTACCAGACGCAGCAGCACCATCACTACTCTCGGCCTGGTTCTTCCTTCTCGTTGGAAGCTGGTTCCTTCAAAACAAACAGATTGCGTGCGTGCGTCTCGGGCACTGTCCGGACAACGCATCACATCGCATCGCCACCTCAACCTACCCTGGAGCTTTACCCTGATCTCCTTGCTTTGCCTGCAAGGAGACGCCTGCCATGTAGGTCTCAGACAGAAAGCTGACCAGCCATGTATGTTGTGATGTTGTGTCATTTTACCGCTCATTCTCCGCGTTCTTGTCCCACCGACTTTCCATCCCTTGGGGCGGCCAATGGTGCGGTTTGTTATCATAGCCTTGAGAGAAGGGCGCGCATGTGTTCACAAAGAACCTGGCGGAAATGTGGCTGACATTGACGAGCAGGTGGTGGTGCGACCAAGTTTCCAACAAGACCATCCCTCAGCCGTAATGTGATTGCAGGGCATGGTCGCCTGTATGGTATTGTACCCGTTCTCCCGTGTGTAGTGGATGTGTATCGCCGTGGCTCTTTATTTTCCCCAGATGGTACCAATGTACGGAGTGTAAGTGGCGAATTTGTCGGGTGCAACTCGAATGAAGGCGAAAATATAACTCAACCCCGCCACGCTAGGTGACTACCTGTCAGAAGGTAGGGGTCATAAGATGTGCATAAAAGTGTTCAATTCAATCAATCAGAGGTGCAGACGGCACCCGACTTTTGTACCTGAAAGGTACACAGTGCGCTATGATACTATCTAACTAAATCCAGTACTTCTGATACATCGTATCCACCGATGTCTTAAGGAGGGTCTGACTATTGACCTGCGATATTACAGCGTTATCAGAGCCTTCACCCTAACACACCCCCTAGCTAATAGTTAAAAGTAAAGCTGTGGATTGTATGTGTTGTATAGGATTTTAGCAGATCTCTAGTGTTATTAGATAGCTTGGAATCATTTATAATCTGATTTTCTGGTAGAAGTCCTAATGCTTCTGTCCTGTAAGAGGCTTTGTAAATCCATTAGCAGGTATCTTAGAGGTCTTTATCTAATTAATCTTAATATTACTAAGGGCACATTACTCTTAAATCCATATTTAATTCATATTAAGGTGCTTAAGACTAGTCTAGAGTTAGCCTTCCTTATGTTCTGTGATGTAAATTGTCTACTTATTATCACACCAGATAATTGAGAGAGGCGGCGCGCGTATGTTAATATTATGAAGTAGGCGCCCTAGTAATATACGCTCTTTTGCACTGTAATTTAAGGTAAAGAGCTTTGCTTCTGTGCTTAAAGTTGTTACACGATGTTACCTACCTAACTTCTAATCAATTACAGCACTATATATAATAAAGACATAGCCTTACGTTAATTTCCTTATATTAGGGTTATTGCTAAGAGAAGCATTAGTGCTTAAAAAGAGCGTGTTAAAGCTGTTATCCCTAGAATATCGGATACAAAGCTTCTTCGTGCACTAGGCATATCTAATAATGCCTTTAGCGAGCTTGATATGCTTAGGTAAAGGGTTTATTAAGAATGCAGCAAGCCTTAAGGCTACGAAAGCAACGTTAGGTCTTCTAATAATGTAGATATAGACTAATAATCCTATAATAGCTTAGAAGAGGTTAATTTCTTCTTTAGTGGCTTAACTATTATTCGGATAGATAGTAGCTATATAAAGAGGGGCTATTAAGCTCTTTAAATTATCCTCTATAATGTCAGGAAGGAATTTCTACGTAATCTTGCGGATGTATGATTCTTGGGATAACTATATCTCCTTTGTGGCTTGATTTTAAATAATCTTAATCCCTAGAAACCACTTTAATTCGCCTTAATCCTTAATATCTAGGTGGTTTATTAATTAATTATGTAGAGCTTTAAATTTGTCTTTGAATTCGCCCGGATATATTACCATAATGTTATTTACGTAGAAGAATAGGATGATTTTTTCCTTTTATAAAGATATAAGGGTCTTCTTTCCCTTAGGTAAAGCCTATCTTTAGTAGGAATTACGTTAGATATAGGAACTATTATCTTAGTGCTTCTCTAAGACTATATAAAGCTTATATTATTTTCTAAAGATAACCTTCTGCCTTTAAGCCTTCTAGTAGCTTATAGAAGATAGGATCTTTAAGCTCTGCGTAAGGGAAGGCATTCTAAACGTTATATTATTAGGTGTTAAAATCGTTCGCGCAGTAAACGGCGAGTAGTATGCGTAGGGATCGCGAAGCGAGCGTAGCAGCGTAATTATTAAGATCGTTTTTTCAGTTATTAATTCCCTTGTACTACTATTTGTGCTTTGAACTCTATAACTATGCCTTTTTTATTAGTTTTATACTTAAAAACCTAACCAAGATTAATAATCTTCTTATTAGAGTTAAGATTAAATGCTTCCTTTAGGATATCTTCCTAGCAATTTAAGGATAGAAGCTTATTAACCTCTTTTATAATTGCTTCCTTCTAGTAGTTGTAATATATTAAAGCTATTACTTAATAGTAATAGGCAGGTTCTAGAGGTATATCCTTAATTCTAAGACTATACTAGGCACCTTGTAATGCCGCAGCAAAGGCTAAATAGGATTAACTCGCCTTCCTAGACTCCTTTTAATGCCTTTTCCTAGTGATAATATTATTCGGGTCTATACTATTATCTTAAGAGTGTAGAGCCTTAGAATGTGAATACTCCTAGTCCTTACTGCCTTTAGTAGTGATTTCACTAGTATTAGTGGTAGACTCTACGTGTTCCATTATTGCCTTGTGCATAAAGCTATTAAACTCTTAAAAGAGCGTATTATCTCCTTATAATAAAAGCTTAGCGTTCTCTATAGAAGCGGAGTGCTTGTAAGAGGAGTTAGGAGGGGTTAGAAGAGCGCTAGATTAACTCCCTTCTTGCTAAGAGGGTTAAAAAGGTGTTTCTTCTCTAACCTAAACGTTTTTTATTTGTTATATTTGTTAGCATTAAAGGAAGATTATTATCTTTAAGCTCCATTCTAATAAGGGCTTAACTAACCTCCTTGTTAATGTCTTTGGCCTTAAGCTTAGTAAGTAGGTTAATTATTAGTACCTTCTCTTTCTAAGCTTCTTTAATCTCTTCTTTGGGTTTAAAGAAGGCGTTCTTGTTAAAACGAACACAAGCCAATACAATTACCTTTCGATTCCTTAACGTTAGAACCTAGATAATATATTGTGACTTGCCCTTATATCTAATAAGATACCTAATGTGAGCCTTTTGCTTAAGCTGTGGAATTAAGTTATTCGATTTAACGTGTTTTAGAGCTTTTGTGGTTATTAGGAATGCCTTATAACTATAGGCTTATAGATATGATATCATTAGCTTCTGGTTTTCCGCTATCTATAAGTAGGTAGGTACGGTTTTCCTAGCCTAATTCCACTAAAGCTCGTATAGTGTAACCTAATTTCTGTGATATTTGAAAGGCATCCGATTAAGGAGATATACCGCAGTGTTAAAGACTTTATTATTAAGCTTATAAGGGAGCTATGCCTCTAAACTTAAGGTTCTTGCCTTCTGCTTTACCACCCCCCTAGATCTCTCTGCCTTGCTATTCTAGCTAGGGGTTAAGGGAGCTGAATTATAAACTAGAATACCTGAAAAGGCTATTTTATCTCTTATTTCTCCTATAAAGAGGGCTTTTTTAATGTTGCTGTATAAAAAATGTAGTTAAATCCTAAATTGTGTGCTTAGGAAGCTTGTTATTATGCAAAAGTAATTGCGAATCCTATCCTTTAATTTAAACGAGTAAAAGAAGCGTATTAAGGTTATAAGGCATGTGAACACACACCAATACCTATCCCTATTCTAGCATTCGGAGTTATAGTAATCTAGATTAACTAATACTCCGTAACCTAGTCCTTAAGGAAGTCCTTTAGGTGCCGCTTTTAATCTCTAGCGTTTTGCTTTGCCTATTACACATATCTTACACTATATAAGGCTAGGACCGGTTATTCTAACGCCTAGCGTTACATTTGTAAGCTGTGCAAATACCTCCATTCCTGGATAACTATATCTTCGGTGCTAAAGGTCTACATCTCCTTCCTAGGAGGTTATAGTGCTCTAGAAGCTACGTAGGCCTCCTTTAAGTCCTTAGAGAGCTTTAATAACACAAAGAGATTATTAACCTTATGGAGTTTTGTAATTAGATAATCGCTTTATATTAACATATTCTTCTTTTAATCCTAAAAGACACTAGCGTTTATTAGGATCTTCGCTAAGATAAGATTAATATTAAATCCTAGAATATATAGAGTATCTACTAGTACTATAGTCCTTAAAGCTTATGTAACAGGGTCTATTACTATAATTTAAGCAGTTCCTTATCCTAAAGCAGCGTAAATAGTTCCGCCCGCTCTAACTTCTATGTTAATATTCTTATTAAAGCTAGATTACTAGAACTAGCGAATGTTATTAAAGATATAAGCGTTCGCGCTGGAATTATAAATAACTATGTTATTTTTTGTATCTATAGCGCTTAGCGCGCTTAAAGAGTTAGCTATGATCTCCTTGTTAATTTAAGGTGCTTAGATCTAATAGATGTTAACATATTTACTAACTTTTCTCCTAGAGTGGTGGCGATTATATTGTTTATTAGATTCTATAATAGGATAACTATATTACTATTCTTCTTTTCTAGTTTTTAATTTATTACCTTTAATTTCTCTATTAGGTAATCCTTTAGATACTTCTTAATACTCTCCCTTAAAGCCTTCCTAACTAACTAATCCTTTAGAGCAGCTTCTAGCTTATAAAGAGTCTTAAATAAATTACAGTGTTCCTACTACTTTAAAGCATTATTAATAGTGTAATTTAAGTAACTAGGGCATTTCAATCGTTCTGATTTGCTCTTACCACCCGATTTCTCTAATAAGAGCGTATTAGCAGACTTTACTATACTTTATGGAGCTTTATAATTACGTTTAAACTTAGCTATAGCCTTTAGAAAGTCCTGCTCTTCTCCTTTATTTAAGAGATTATTCCACTTCTTCTAGAATAATTTAAATTTGCTTTAAAGAGGCATAATAAACTTATAAAGCATTATCTCCTTAGTCTATTAAGTCTTAAGGTCTAGGCAATTCCTCTATAAAACCTTACTTATTAAAGCCTACTTATACTAGTTATAAGTTCCCTTAGCTTATAAGTGGTTATTAAGGTAAGTCTCTATAAGAATTAGCATTTTCTTTGTGTTTAGTTAATACTAATCTTTAAGAAGCTTTAGTATTCTTTAAGAATAAAGCTAAACTAACTCTTTCTCTTTAACCTTAGTGTTAAAATCTAAGGAGTCTTAAATATTCTTTAAAATTATCTTATAGATAAATTCCTAATCTTTAGTAATTGTTTTAATAGGGTATTATACTTTATAAGATTAAATTATAATTCTTTATATTAGAAGTTAAACTAGTCTTTTGTATCTTTGTAGGCGATTTTCCAGTCTTTAATAGTATTAGGGTTTTCTAGCAAGACTTCTAGTCTTAGACCCTCTATAGGTATATAGGCATTATAGGCTCTTAGAGTAATTTAACCTCCTTTAGGTTAATGTACTCCTATACGCTATACAATTCCACGTAATTTTTTAATCTATATGTACTATTTAATCTAGTCCTTCTCTAATAATAACACTATATTTAGAGTTTCTTTAGATATTATAAAGGGAATAGATACTAGTGTTTAAGGGTAGCTAAAGGGTTTTATCTGAAGATAAAGGTAAGCGTTAATTATATTAAATAAATGATTAATATAGTTAATTAGAGCGTATAATCTTAGATAATAAAAAGGTAGTAGAATCCTCCTAGGCTTATAACTATTAGAAGGTAGGGGTTATAAGATGTGCATAAAAGTGTTCAATTTAATTAATCAGAGGTGCAGACGGCACCTGACTTTTGTACCTGAAAGGTATATAGTGCGCTATAATACTATCTAACTAAATCCAGTACTTCTGATACATCGTATCCACCGATGTCTCAAGGAGGGTCTGACCATCGACCTGCGACGTTACAGCGTTGTCAGAGCCTTCACCCTGACACTACCTGTAAGAGTCACCCATGCTCGTACAGACATTTTGTCATGCCTTCTCTCTCCGTCATTCCTGGACCCGACGTTCGTTATCAAAACGTGGTAATACGTGTAGCACCTAGACGTAGGGTAGGTAGGGCAAGGCAACAATGCGAGACGGCGCGAGATGACGAGGATTACAAGTCGCCCCGGTCCATGGGTCAATGACGACGCGGTAAAACCCTTCTCTACTGCATTTGGGTGATTCCGGGTCATCTCATGTTACGGAAGAATTCAAGCCTGTAATGGAAGCATGTCCTGCAACTGGGAGGAATGGAAATGATTGCACGAAATCGTTTGCATCTGTGACTTGCTCATGGTACTATCGCCATGCAAAGTGGTATCATGTTAATAACGAGCATTGAAAAGAACTAGTCCGTTAACCCCGTGCTGGCTGCCCTTGCCTGAAAGAACCGAAGAAGAGCGCTGCGCTCACCGAAACCACAATCGTATCAAGAAAAGTGTCGCTATTTATATCCCATCTCTTATTATTCGTACCATCATCCCCCCCCCCTCAACGCGAGTTTCATCTATGGAAACCATTTCAGGGGGCAAGGTGGTAAAGCGGATGATATCAATGTCAGTGAAAGTGAGATTGACGTGCTGTCACGTCACGAATTCGCTGGCTGGCTGTTTGTAAAATCGTGCATTCTTTTTTTATTTACCACGGATGCGTTGTTGTTGTTGCTCAGTGAAGAAAGAGACCTCATCGCTTCATAACGCGAGTAGGTACTCGATCGCCGCTGTAGCGTGGCTGAGAGGATTGTTGTTTTCCTGTCCTGGACGTGCGCGCATGCTTCGCCGGTACGGGACTCTTGTGGCGTACGTTGAGCAAGCCAAGGACGGATCGTAACGGCAGCATGAATAGCTGGAGCACAGTGGTGAAGGGGAACAGCACGAGCGTGATGAGCGACTCGACGGCTCGGACCAGGATGTTCTTGGAGCTGCTGTTCTTGGCAGCCACTGCGGCCAGGGCAATGGCATCATCCAGTCGCGAGTCTAGTGCTGAGAATTGAGCGTCCGTCTGGTGCTGCAGCAGGGTGGCCTTCTTTTCGTATCGCCGCACCGCGCGGTTGAGGGCATCGAGCTCTGGCTGAATGGCGTTGCGAACGTCTCTGGCCAGGGAAGCCTTCTCCTCGGTCGCCACAGAGCCGACGCCTTCGCCGTGTTCCCTGACGAATTCATCGGCCAAAGAGCGCGCCTCCAGTCTCTCCAGGCGCTCATTCATCTCTTCCAGGTGCGCGCCAGACTGGGTTGGCAACGCAAAGGGGTTGCCGTGGACCACTCGCTGGAGGTGCAGAGTTCTAGATTTGACTAGCTGTATGGTGTGTGAACAGGCACGCAATTCCGACACCAGCAGGAAGATGGTGAGGTTGTAGTTGGAGACGAGGCCCTCGGATGGCCGGCTGAGCTGGACGCGGATGTAGTGTAGTAAGTAGGCGCTGATGAGCGGCAACGCGAAGCACGAGAACAGTGCCAGCACCTCGTGCATGTAGAGCTCTCGGAGCGCTGACTGCTGCTGCGGTGTGGTAGTCGGGTCTGCGCATGACTTTCCTCGCGGGCTACATTTGCTATTCGTCCTCGGGGCTCCATCCGTTTCTTCGGGAATGTGGTCGAGGTTTGTGGGCTGATGGGCTGCGTCTGGACCGGAATCATCGGTTTCGAGCTCTTCTTGGACGGCGATTTCGGTGTCTGTTTCTTGCTGACTGCGAACCTGCTGGGCAGAGTGGTACCAGACCCTGCGGAAATACGAGAGATTTCAGAGACTTTGCCCGGAGGATCAAGTTGAGATAAATCTTGGGATAAATCTTGGGATATATCTTGGGGTGGTGGTTGGTTAGATGGGACTCACCATGGTTGCGTCACGGACCAGTGCAGGAAGACGCCAGACAGGCCCAGAAGCATGATGTCTGTGACGACGACATGGCCGTCCTTGAACAGGACTCCCGCAATGGCCGGGAGAAGAGCAAAAGCCAGAGACAGGGAGGCTAATGATGAGGTTTCCGGGACGGGCGTCTCGTGGCCCGCGCGTGCCCTCGGATTGAGCAGATTGCGAGCCTCGTCCAGGTTGTAGTCTGAGAAGTTGGAGCTTCGCCGGGGCGCGCCGTGAGGCACACCCTCGAGGGAAGCTTCAGATGGACTTGCATGGGACTTTCGCCGGATCGGAGGACCATCATCCACCGGCTTGGAACGACGGAGTGCGCGGGCGGGAGGGGCGAACCCTGTCGACTTGGATGTCACGGCGGGGGGCTCGAGATGATGTAGGCGCTGGGGCCGCGGGCGAGCCTTCGTCGTCCGGCATTGTTTGTTGTCTTGGGGTTTACTTGATGGGAAGAAGCTGGATGAAGAGAGGCATTGGGAGGAGTCTGGGACGGAAAACAGACAAACGCGTGCGTGCGGGAGAGATGGATGGGCGATGCGGAAGATGTCTGATGTATGATGACGAGCTGACGAGCTGACGAGCTGACGAGCTGACGAGCCGACGAGCTGACGAGCCGACGAGCTGAACGTTGCGCCGTTTCGTCATGAACTTTGACTTTGCACTTTGCCGCCAAGGACTCCGCATTCGAACACAGTGGCTGGCTGCCCGTGGGTGGCTCTGCCCGTGGCTCTGCCCGTGGCTGCAACATGCGGCCCCCCCCCCAACCCCGGCAGGTTTCGCCGCGACATCATCTCCTTGTTCGCCCACCGCCCCGACATCCTCTCTCAGACTGACTGCACCCGCGGTTGCTGGAACGACTGCCATCAGGCCCATCACCGTCGACCCCGATCCTTCCACCGCCCCTGAGCACGGCCGTCTCGACGGCAGTGCCAGCCTCGTCTTTTCCACGACGCCCAACGCATCCGAGCCGTCTCAGAGCCGCCGTATCGAGACTGCCGTCGCGGCCGGGACCCAGCGTCACCACTCCGCGGGCCTCACCCAATCTCCTTTTCGCAACCGTAAAGGGCGAACCAAGTCGCTGCTTATAGAAGCGGCCGGCCATCTGCATCGCGCCTTTGGAACCCCACGAACTCGACCCCTCGGATCCCCGACCAGCAGCGTCATCGCAAGCGAAGACCATCAACCCCGCCTCTGCCCACTGTCCCGCTTCACCATCCCGCCCTTGATACCTCGTTGGCAGGAACCAAAGACGCCAAAGACTTTGCGGCTACCGCTACCGCTGCGGGCAGCTATCCGCTCCTGACCCTTTCAGAGCAGCGGCAGACGAGACATTCAGCATCTGCGCGTGCAAGTCTCCAGATTGAGCGCTTCGGAGCCAGCCATCGCCGAATCAGCTTGCCGCGCTCTGTTCGTGATTCATACGACGGGCAGCGGTCCCTCCATCGCACGTCGATTGCCTTGGCCGAACTTGCGGAACCGTCGGCAAAGAGCAAAGGCAAAAGAGAGCACCCATGGCTACTACACCCATGGCCGCTACACCCATGGCCGCTACAACCAGTGAGGATGCGACAAGGTCGTACTCGAGAGATCTCGAACGCGGGCCGGGTATGATGATGCCGCGAATGTCCAATGCATCTGCGGCGGACGGCATTGGTTCTGACGTGTCGTCATCGAATTCTTCCATAATGGGGAGGATGTGCAGCCAGACGCCGGAGAGGAATGGGGCCCTCAGCATCCATGTTACCCGCACCTGAATCCCCATGTCCCCGTGGATTCGATGGAGTATGCGACGACGAGGATAATCCGTGTCAAGCGCGACTGGCTAGTCGCAGGGGATCTTGCCCCGACGTTTTCAAACCTGTACCCGGAAATCCTGGACCCGGCGGGCGTGTCAGAACAGGAATTTCGACGCATCGTCGATAAGCTAAACGGAGAGCTGATTCCCGTATTCGACCCTTTCAGCTTTCGAAACATGCTGGACAGTGTGCTGGGACTGGTCACTGGCTGGCTGTGGGATGACTTTGGCTTGACCGCGGCCAAGTCGCGTCTGAATAATCTCGAGAAGTGGATTGAGAGATGGAACCAAGAGATGGAGAAGACCATGGCGTCCGAGGAGGGCGTGGTCCCGCCAAAGCTCATCTCACTTCGACAAACGGGGTATTTGAACGTAAGTTTTTATTTTTTATTTTTTATTTACTTTTTTATTTGACTCGCCTTCCCGTGAGATGGTGACCACCCCTTTTCATTGGGCCATGATGTATGCATCGCTGACATTGCGGTACAGCTGGATATCCAGATCCCAGATCCCGAGATCGCCCCGGCGCCCAGTAGCATTGGAGCTGGCGAGTCCAGAACCGCGTTGCCCATGGAGCCGATGCCTGCCATACCGGCTTGATGCGCATGTGAAGTCTCCCAGGGAAGGATTTCTCCGGATGGCGTTTTGCATGCGGACCGCAACTGTTTCTTATTCATTACATTGATACCAAGAATTTTGGGGACCACCAGTCTTGTTTTGAGACAATGGAATACGGACAGACGAGCTTCATGTTCGCATACATGTACATCTATCTATATTCGCGCGTCGTTGCAGTTCGTGGCGTCTTGTTCCAACATCAAATATGACCAAGTTTCCTTGATTGCCCCCCTACTCCCTCCGTATCAACTCATCAAACAGCGGCCGCAAACACTCGGCACTCTTCTTGGGACACCTCTTCTGCCCCAACGGCGGGGTGAATTCATAGCCGACTTGCCAACCCATGGAGCGGTGCTCCCCGACAAAGCTCAAACCATCCAGCCATCCAGCCATCCAATTCTCCGTCGTTTGACAGCGGCGTTATCTTCGGGCCTCTTTCCACTCGGCCCATGTTGTCGTCGGCTCGTGGCCAAGCCTTTGAAATATTTACTGGCATAAGTCCCAGGGAGCGAAAGCACAATTTTCAACTACTTGCATTCATGTCGTCGTCCTCTGTTCTAACCCTACCATGAAGCCATCGAAAACTTCCGCCAACTGCTTTTCTTTTATCCCTCCATAATACGCCGCCATGCAACAGAATCACTCGGTTGTGTGATGTGTCGGTCCCAGTCCTCAACTCTCCGAGTCAGACCTAGCTTCAAGCCAGCTCGCGCAAACGAAGAAAGGTTAAGCAACACCATCTGTTACCGAGAGACCTCGCCTGAGGCCTCACCTGAGACCTCACAGCTTAAGAGGACCCAGTGATGTCTTCTAGTCACCTCGATCCTGTAGCTTTCGTTTCCCAGACGAACCAGAAGTTGAATCCATGTCAACGTCACCTTCTTCCTCTGGGGTATCTGACTGCTCAATGATTTCCCACTCGATCCTGACCGTCCCATCCTCTGATTGCTTGATACCATGAGCTCGGCGCATTCTGCCCAGCCTTGTGCCCTCAACCATGCTGTCAAACCAGGGAACTCCAAAAGACTGACGCAGTGCTGTGCCTTGGTTTCGGGTGTCCACCTGCGTCTCCTCTGCTTCGCCTTCGCTCTCCTCGGAAATGAGACCCAGGTCTTCCAGGTCCTGAAGGTCCTCCTGCAAGAGACTGCCCAAGGTAAGATTGATGTATTCGGCTTCGCTTCGAGGCTTTTCAGACCAGTACGACAACGGCGTGCCACAAAATCCACAAAAGTTGCGTTTTGTGTGCTCTTGGCTAGGGTGCGTATAGACTCGTCGAATCATTGCATGTGTTTCGTCGTCGAAGAAGGCGAAGGTCGTGCTGTGTAGCCACGATAACGGCACTCGAATGTAAGCTGCCAAAGGAGTGGCAAGTGGCTCTTCTGCAGATAGGCAGGCCAACGTTAGCTCTCTCAATGAGCAGACAAGATGCCCATTTCAAAAGCTGTGCAAAATGTGCAAAATGCACCAGATCTACTCACGATGTGATCTCTCCGTGCTGAAAAGCACCTGCGCGTTTCGAATGCCATCTTCCGGGATGACGATGATATAACGGTTCCGCCCGCAGAGGCAGCCACCCCGCAAAGGCCGCAGCAACGCGCTCATGTCTCTGTTGAACTGCCAATTTCTTCGACAGCCGACGTCAATAGCTTATGTACGCCAACTAGCCTTCTGAGCAAGCAAGTCTGAATAAACGGATGTGCAAATTGCCGACTGAGACGACTTGTGAAATGATCAGTGACGGAGGCAAGAAAAGGCTTTCGAGAGAGAGCAAAGCTGGTGGCCCACGTAGGTGGGGGGCTGTTGGTGGTGGGGCATTTGACAAGCTTGCTGTTTCCCAAATCGCCTTGATCAATGTGGAGCAGAGTGGTTCCTATGACGAATACCAGATCACCCCCCCCCCTCGACAACTCCCAACTTCAACCAAGGGTCCTCGATGAAGCAGATGCTTGTGCTCCCATTTCCTGTTTCCCATCGAACAATCTCTCTCTCGCGCCTTTCATCCTTCAACACCAACAATTGCACATCAAAAAATCCGCACCACGCCACAAGCTCCCCAACCACAAACATGTCTCTATCCATCCAAGACCGCTCCCCCTCCACAACACCAAGACGTCCATTCCCAATCTCGGCTTCGGCGTCTACCAGCTATACGGCCAAGCCTGCCAAAAGCCGTCCTTGCCGCTCTGGAATCCGGCTACAGACACATTGACTCCGCGCAGCTGTACCGAAACGAAAGCGACGTCGGCGCTGCCATTCAGCAGTCGGGCGTGAAGCGGCAAGACGTCTTTCTCACAACCAAGATCCGCCAATCGGCAGGTGGTTTTGACAAATCCTACCAGAGCGTGGTGGAGAGCATCGAAAAAGTGGGCGGAAAGGACGGCTACGTCGATCTGTTCTTGATTCACATTCCCGGCACGGGGAGGGAGACGAGAGAAGAGCTGTGGAAGGTGCTGGAGAAGGTGTACGACGAGGGTCGGGCCAAGGCCATTGGCGTGAGCAACTACCGCCCCCAGCATATAGAAGAGATGAAGGAATATGCCAAGATTTGGCCTCCGCACGTGAATCAGGTCGAAGTATGTACACCGTGCTTGTTCCCACCCCGTCATTGTTGTTATTGTCTCGCCATCCATCTGGCTAACGTGTTCATCATTACTTCAGCTCCATCCGTGGTGCCAGCAGCAGGACATCGTGCAATACTGCAAGGACAACAGCATTGTCGTGGCAGCATACAGCCCTCTGTCGTGCGGTGACCACCTCAATGACCCTACATTGGCGACTGTTGCGAGCAAGTATACGAAATCGCCTGCTCAGATCTTGATTCGATATGCCCTCCAGAAGGGATGGGTGCCTCTGCCGAAGAGCGGCAACCCAGAGAGGATCAAGCAGAATGCCGGTGTGTTTGATTTCACATTGAGCGATGAGGATATGAAGACTGTGGATGGGCTTGATCGTGGTAAAGCGGGAGCCTTATTTCCAGCCAACGTGAAGTAGGAGAGATGTGGTGGCGAGATTACTGTGCCCTATATGAGCCAGTTACGTCTACATTGTGATACTGGACAAATGTTGTACGAGATATGATTAAATAGACGCCCACCTGGCACGGGAAGGAAGGCATCGGACCGACCCAATCGTGAGAGAACACTGCCCATGTACACCCTGTTCACCAAAAGAAAAAAAGTGACCTGTTCAATGTTCGCAGATTTTCTTAGCAACATCTACCTGCGACTTGATGCCCTTCTTCGCCCAGTCCCGCAAATCATTCTTCTTGATCTTGCCCGTGCTCGTCTTGGGCAGCTCCCGAACCACTTCAACCTCCCTCGGCAACATGAATTTGCTAATGTTGCTCTGGTGCTTCGCCCACGCAATGACATCCTCTCCGCGCACGGCCTTGCCCTCCTTCACCGTGATGTAGGCCTTGGGTCGCTCGCCCCAGAGCTCATCCTGTACTGCCACGACGCCGGCTTCCAGAACATCGGGGTACTGCACAAGCATGCTCTCCAGTGCCACAGATGAAATGTTCTCTCCTCCCGAGATGATGATGTCCTTGGCTCGATCTAGGATCTGCGCGCTCCCATCGGGATGCCACACGGCGAGATCGCCCGAGTGCAGGGCGCCTCCTGCGAACAGCTTCCGCGACGCCTCTGCATCCTTGTAGTACTCCTTGGCGCAAATGTTGCCGAAGAAGACGATTTCCCAATCTCTTGTCCATCTTTGGCAACATCGATGAGCACACCTTCTGGCTGATCAGGCTTAATGATTCGAATGGGTAGACTGGTGATGAATCCATGGCCTTGGCGAGCCATCTTGGCGTATTTCTGTTGAGGCGGGAGGCTTTCCCATTCAGGAGGTGGTAGCATTTTGTTATGGGACCGTATGTTTCTGCGAGCCTCATTAGCTGCAGTTGAGGAGGGCAATGTTTACGGGTCTTTTGAATACCTACCAGTCATGCCGTATACGTGAACGGGCATAAGATTGAGTTTGGTCTGTGATGGAGGTTAGAGAACAGAATGAAACTCGTTTTCCTATTCATGTAGAAGGAATGGCCTTCACCATTTGCTCAAAGAGGTGTCCTGACGGAGGGCTAGCCGCCACAGTCACTTGTACGGGATTGGGCAGCTTTTCAGCTTCCTTGGCAGCTACGAGAAGCGTGTTGACGGTAGGCGCGGCATTGAAATGAGTGATTCCCTCTTCCTTCAATAAATTCCAGATTAGAGGGTAGTCGACTTTTCTCAGACACACGTTGAGACCTCGAACAGCCACGACCGACCACGGGAATGTCCAACCCATAGCATGGAACCTGGGAACGCGACGCATTAGCAAGATTTTTTTTTAAAAAAAAGGAGGAAAAAAAAGGAGGAGGAGGAGCAGCAAGTAAAGTTAATTCAAATACTCACATGGGAAGGGTCCAGAGATAGCGACACCGTCCTTGGTTGAGGCCGGATTCGATAATGTTACCCACAGCAGCAAGATAAGCGCCACGATGTGTATACACGACGCCTTTCGGTCGCGATGTGGTGCCAGATGTGAACGGAACGGCGAGCATGTCGTCCTCGTTGCTGGCCTTGGACTGCAGACCAGCCCATGCATGGCCGCCTTGCTCTTTGTCATGGGCAAGACCCTCCAGAATTGCTTGGTTGAACTGGCCACATGATGGTCCTTCAGTGAGGTGCGTGTCCTATAGATATGTGTTAGTGGGCGGGCAACGTTATTGCTTAAGAACGGGAGAAAGAAAGACAGGTAGAAGGGAAAAGCAAGTCTTACATCGTCGACTATGAAGGGCACTTTGCTGTGCTTCTTGGTGAATATGCCAAGCAAGCTCTCGAATTCCTTGTCCACAATGATGCAATCCACCTCGGCATATTCGAATATGTAAGCAATGTCATCCTCCTTGAGTCTGTAGTTGGCGGGAACGACCACGCCGCCGCCAGCAACGATACCATATATCGACTCCAGAAAGGCGGGTGTGTTGGGTGCCAAGATACCAACCCGAGTCAGCTTGTGCTTCTTGAGATAGTAGGCCAACCCGCGGGCTCGGTCCGCAAAGGTCTGGTAGGAACGGCGCAAAGGGACACCGTCGGCGGTGACGTGGAAGATGGCATCGGCATTGGGCTCGACGGCGGCAGCGCGCTCAAGGAAAAAGGTCGGCGAAAGATGGTGAATGTGCGGTGGTGGTTGTTGAGATTGCGGAAGCAGGTGGCCGAGGATGGACCGAATGCGCGAAGGCGGCCCTGACCCAGACATGGTCGTGTTGTGAGGCAATTGATGGGTGCGAGCCAGCGAGCCAGCGAGGGGAGAAGAAGTGCGTGGAAGGCCGAGCGAGGGGAGGAATCAAGAAATAAGGAAACAGAAACAATGACGATTGACGACGGCGGGCTGGACGACCCCCCGCAATCCCTAGCGTCCAAATTCCATGGCTAAAATGAAGAAAGCACGCACTACTCCGTACATCTGCAGTAAACGGGTGATGTGATGTGATGGCATTGGGAACAAATCGTCGGAATGTTGGGAGGCCGGGGTCCAACGGGTTCCGATAATAGCTGTTGCCAGCTGTTGCCAGCTGTTGCCAGCTGTTGCCAGCCGTGCCAGCCGTGCCCCAACTTTCTGTGTACCTGCCCAGAAGTGAGCGCATCGGATCCGAAATGGAGTCGAGCCGCCTCAAGGCACAAGTGGGATTCCCGAGCATCAATCGGACACAACTTGCAGCATGGCACATTTCGGGACAGCCAGGACAGCCAGCTGACTGGTGGATAGTTTTGTCAAGACGACTGCAAGTTGGAAGATGTACTTCAAAAAATCTGGAAGTGTGAATATCGGACAAGAAAGGGTTCTGGATGAACGATCTTGTCGTGCCCACCCACCTCCAGGTACGACAACTCCACCACGGCCGCCGACGACACATAACACAAGGGAGCAACCAAGTTGTCAGCTTCCTTCGTCATCACGCCAGAGCCACACCAAGCCATCCTCGACGCACGCGACGCACGCGGCTCTTGATACTCCAGCTCGACTCGGGGTTTTAATTAGACCTCACGAGTCGCTCGCCAAAACCGGTCAGACCCGAAGCGTTTCGTCAGCTACATTGAGCTCTTTGCGTTGCGAACCCGTCTCGCCCGGACTTGCTCTTGTCACACCGGTGCTTTTCCTGGCCATGGGAGGCCGGCCAAAGACCCAGCCCGATCAATTACATCGAGTCCTTCGCAAGATCTTTGTCTGATCAAAACCACAGTTGGGTAAGACACCTCCCTCTGCTTTTCGAAGCCCGGGTCTTCTGCTCGACTGTCAATTGATTGCCCGTGTGCATGATTCCGTCATGGTTCGGGCTTAGAAATGGCCATCCTTGAGCACCAACTAACGGGGTCGTAGGACAAAGGGGCACCTTTGATTGCCGCAGTGCAGCTCCATGTCCTCACAAGCCTCCTCAAGTTCTGATGCCATTCGGCAAGGCGTACCACGCATGCCGTCTCACTCAAGTGCTGCCTCCCGGAATGGCGACGATACCCGCAAGCTATCCAAGCGAGCGAACACCACACCCAACTCCTCATCGTCAAAGTCAAACCAAGAGGCAGTCGTCGAGGGTGATGAAAGGGAAGCGCCGTCCGCTTTCGAATCAGGTGCCCACAGCGACAATGACGAAAATGTGGACACAGCACGAGGTTCAGTCGAGCTCGACGAGCTGCCAATAGAATTGATAACTTTGACGGATAGGTATGCTTCCGGTTGTTAAGTTTCTGCCGAAGAACAAGATCAGACGCTATTCTAATCTTCGTCTTCCCAGCTTCATCGAATCCCTCGGCGCTAAAGTGCACTCCACGCCTCCGAGCATCGAAAGGCTATCCCGTTTGTTCCAAGATTTCTATGCACTGGCTTCTTCTCACGTGAAAACGCACATAAACGCCCTGGCTACCAGACAGAGACGCAATGCTTCCCCGCCCCCTCAACAACATCGTCAATCTCTTCTGCCGCGAGTAGACTTCGATCAAAAGCAGCGTCTATTGGCGCCAAAGACAAACCAAGAGCGGAAGAAGAACGACAAATGATCACAGTCGAAGAACTCGCCAACCGCAGAAGGGCCAGAAAGGCACTGGAGGCCAAGCGAGGGAGGCTGGAAGAAGCAGTCGAAAGAAGATTGTGCGAAGGCATATATGACAGAATATACAGGCATAGAACGACACATGATGAGGCGCAAGATGAAAAGCTACGCTCCAAGACAGCAGCATTAGCTATGGTTGGGATCAGTCCAGCTGATTTGGGAGTTGATTATGGCGAAGAAGCAGCCCGAGATCCCGCAGTCGCCAAAAAGGTCACGGAACAAATGCGAGAATCACTGGGAGAGGCAAGAAGAGACATGGTGAAGATGAGCGAGGCCCGGTATCCCCTGGCCAAGGCCAACCATTTGAAAGCCGCCCATAAGAGCATCGTCGAAACTTTGGCTGATGTTCATCCGTCCGCGTCCGCCGATGAAATCATGCCCATGCTAATTTACACGCTCATCACCTTGCCGCCCGAGCATCTTCACGCCATGAGTGATCTTCATTTTATCCAGTTCTTCCGTTGGGAGAAGAAGTTGACGGGCGAAGCGGCGTACTGTTTGACGAATCTCGAGGCAGCCATCAGCTTCCTGCAAACTGTAGACTTGTCCACATTGCGAGCGGACGAGCACCCATCGGGCCCGCCCAAGCCCGACAGCCAGGCGGGCACACCGAAGACGGAAACATTCCCACCAGCGTATGGAATCACGGCGTCTTCTCAAAGTGCCACCGAGGCAAACAGTGACGGTGCGGCCGCCTCAAAACCGGCACCGTCCCCATCTGGGCTCAAAGCTGCCAATGTCTTACGAAATAGGGGCTCAGTGATCTTGTCAACACTCCGGCCCAGGCGCTTGGTGCCGCCAGCGGTGCCGTCTTCAGCACCGCCGACCACGGTCTCAAGACCATTTCCAACAGCCTGGGCGATAGCTACTCTTTCCTCCTCGGTAAGCTCCGAGAACGCCAGGAGGGGCCCAAAGAATCCATTGCAGTTCCGCGCACGCTAGACGACGCCCGAAAACTTGTCAGCACGCCACCTCCAGACGAGGACGACAATGGCAGCGTATCCAGCTCCATCACAGGCGGCTCCGAAGACGCAGATCAGCACCCCAAGCGTCCGTCTGCTCGCGAGGACCGCATCCTCAGCATCATTGGCGGCAGGCGTGATGCCAGCGTCGACAGCGCACGTAGTGCCAACTCGTCCACCAGAAAACCCGGCTTAACGGACGACCCCAAGACGTCCAATACGCCCGTCTCGGCAACACCCGCCGCCGCACCAGCCATGCTCGACTCTGTCCGCAATCTGGGCAACTCTTTCAACCCCATCGGACGGCTATCTAGCATGGGCATGATGCGTGGCTTCGGACGCAGCACTCCTACCAAGGATTCAAATCTGGCCGCCGACGGAGGCGATTTGGCAACAGTACGTCTTCTCTTTGGATCACCTCCCCACTTGGACCCCCCCCCCTTCATGGAACTTGATCAGAGTGAACCAACAAACCCGTTCAACTAACCACTGCATGAAAATTACCAGGCATTCCCGGACATTGCTGCCGCCCTACCACCCAAACAGGTCACGGTCCCCAAGCTACCACCTCCGAACAAGCGGTTCCTGGAGCTACAAGGTCCAGGAGACCTTAAACTAGGCGAGGTTCGAGAACTTCTCAAAGAGTATCGACGATTGGCCGTGGCGCTAAAGAACCTGGGTGCCTTTGATGACAAATAGTCTGCAACGATGAAGTTGAGATGGAATGGAAACCATGTGCCTCATGTAAATTGGATATCTGGGGCGATTTTTTCAAGACGGGCGTTTCTGGTTTGAGTTGTAATGACTAGCGTCAGATGTGTTTTTTTTGACCTTCCTAGCAATTAAAAGGTCATATGATTTTCCTAGTCCAAGAGCCTGATTCATGTTAGTAACATAACCCTTATATAGCTCTGTTGGGTTGTTGACAATCCAGGCTATAATGACGATTCCTGGAATGCCGATGTTAATTCGTTATAAAGAGACTTTTTTTTGTTTTGTTTGGAGTAGTCTTCCACAGAGTCGAGATTCGATAAAATCGTCTCAATCTACCTGGGTACACGGGTAGATTTTCAATAGAAATATTAGATTTTGCCTTGCTTCTTGTTTTAAGTCAACTTGGAATGAAATGTGGGCTCTATACGCGACAACACGCAAAATGACATGCGAATTGCTTGCGCTAAGATATTGCTTTACACATGGATGGATCGTGGCCTCCCATTCCACCGTTAACCGGGCCTGTTCCACAATGTGATGGTGAAAATATATGCTAATTGCGATAAAAGGAAGTGGAAATCATGGACAAATAAGAACAAATGTACGCCGTGGTTGCCGCCTCTTTCACATGCATGTACTGTGTGTACTGTTGGGTTGGTGTGGATTGCGTTGCATGCCCCACCTGGTCTAATGTCCCGACAAAACGAGAGAGGAAAAGAGGAAAAGAGGACAGGAGTCGTTCCTTCGGAAGCCGATGCCAGAGTCTCAGTCACCATGGGTTTAGCTAGAACACAGGCGTGGTATCAGCCCTGCGTTGACGCGGCCTGGACCCTGCACTGGATATGGGGCCAAGCTCAACAGTCTCGTCGTCTCCATGTGGTTCAGAGAATGTCCCCATGGGACTGAGTGGTGCACCCTGCGCCTGCGTGTCTGTTGAGCTTATGCGTTGGTGGGACGGGCCGCCGTCGCGACGCACAACGGGTCCTAGATGAAGGAACGATCTAACGACACTGCTGTTGGCTCGACCGCGCTCGCGACTCTGGCTAAGAGTACGGCTAAGGTTGGTCCCTTGTCCATGAATACCAGATGCTGTAGCGTGGGATAGAGCCGTGTTGGTACGTGCCAAGGCTGCCTCTTGCTCTTCTGCCTCTCTTCTGAACTTTTCTTCGCTGGGCAAGAGAATAGCTCTGTCGAGCCCGTAAGGGAGACCACGGTGCCGACCACGGATCTGCATGGCGACAATGACAAGCTTGCCGACGACGGTGAATTGGGAGCACAGAGAAGCGTTGACTCCTTGGCACCCATGCTCAAGCCCACAGTGCCGTAGGCGCTGACCACTTCGAACAGAATGTCGAATAATGCAAACTTGTTGGCGACAATCTTTGGGCCCTCGCTGATTGTGATGATAAAGAAGCCCATGAAAACGTACCACAAGTCAAACGATAGTTGACGACGCAAATGGGTTCCGACATAGGACAAGGCAGGAGCATCGTCGTTATCGATATCATGCATGTGATACATGCCAAGCGACTTCTCTTCGTACACATTAGTGCGACGGATGGAGATGGCGATGGGGAAGACGGAAATGTACATCATGATCATGTAAAGAACTGGCATGGCGGGATGGAGATCAGACATGGAAACAGCGGAGAAGCCAGCCGTTCTGGTGGAGGCGGCCTGGAAGAGACCGATGACAACACGGTTCTTGACACTGAATTGGGCGATTGGCTCAGAGCCGAGATCGAGAACCATGAAGAATAGCAGGTCAAGCGCATTCAACGCGACCAGGATCCAGAACAGCCACCAGTTTGGACCGGATGGGAACAAAAGCGTAAAGCACCGACGGGGATGGTCGAGTAAAAGCGCAGCTCCTCCCATAAACCGGACCCGACAGGGGCGAGCTTAGCACACACCCAGATGATGAAGCGCAGCATGACGGGGAACGCAGTATTGCCAATGAGGATAAAGAACCATGTAATCATGAGTGTGAACTCGGATGTGTTGAAGGAAATCATGCTGTCGGGGGGTGAGAGTGAAACCAACATCCATGAAAGCAACGTTGGAGGTGAAGAATCCCCACCATGTTCTGGATACGCCGTCTGCCTCGACAATTTTGCCGTAGTGGTCATTCTGGAGAATGAATGGCAGCAGACAGACGAGTATGACGAGATGAAATCCCCAGAAATACACCAAGAGAACAATGGCCAGCGTTCTGAGAGATCGGTATTCAATGCCTCCCAGTTCTTCACGCTGCTCCAATGTCAGGCCAACAAAATTGGAGTTTCGGCCCATCGTAGGTGTGTAGGAGAGATATGGCATGTCTTCCGTCTTGGAATTCGACAATGCTGAGCGAATCGTGTCCAGAGTGCGGGTACGGGTCGCTCGTACCGGTTTGGGCTCTTCTGTTTCCTCATGATACTTATTCTGAGAGCGGTTGAAGATGCGCGGCTTGCGAAATCGTAACGCATCCAAAGTCCCGCTGACAGCCTTGATATCGTCTTCGATTTCATCACGCCGATGCTTTTCTGGTTCTTCGATGATGATGGTAGATTGGCGCTCGCGTATGCGGCTCGAGTCGGCCGCAGCACCTCCTAGCCTCGAGTCGGCAGTTTGGGAACGATTGAGCTGGTGGTTTTCATCTTCTTCGTTCATGTCGCCGGCTTGAAGCCGCCTGGGCCCCAAGCCTCGTTCGGCATCACGAGGGCCCGGGATTCGAAGGACTTCGTCGTCAACCGGATTTCGTTGTCGTTCCAATATGGCAATGTGCTCGGCGTGTGTTCGGGTTTGTGGAAATTTCGTTTCGTCGTCGGTCAACCCATCACTTCGCTTGACGGTCTCGGCAAAAGTAATGGCCGTTTGTCCCGCGACATTATGGCCAGAATTTCGACTACCTCGTCGACCTCCACTCGCTCGAGGCTCTTGGGCTTTGTCATCCAATTTCTCCGCGATAGAGTGGTCAGCTGGCTGAGAATGGTCCTCAGTGACAGTCGTAGTATCACTTTCGTCACTCTTTTGCACAGCCGGAGTTTTGGAGAAGTCATAGTCGCCATCTTCCAGCAGTATACCGTCATTGGTGATCCTCTGCTTCCGACCGTTGTGCGGAACTAGAGTAATGTCACGACCATTGACGCCTTGCTCTGCCATGTGCATGTCATTGCGCGCCTGAGATTTCGATTTGGTCAGTGTACGGCGTCGAGCTCGCACTTCACGTGCCCAGCTGCGGAAGCGCTTTTCGAACCAGTATAAGCGCAGGAAGACAACGAACGTGTGCATGGTGATGGGATTTGACGTCATGGCGAATAGATAGATCATGGCTTGCTGGAATCCATTGAGAAGGTTCACATCGACGGGGTTCAGGCCAGCCTGTGTATTCGCTCCACTCGCGAACATTAGGGCATCAATATACGCTAGCTCTCCCTTTCCTGCTATGAAAATGGCAACTGAGCAGACAATCGTGGCTCCGATGATCCAAAAATCTATAGTCGCGCATGGTCAGTGAACGCTCAGGCTGATTATTATCGGAGAATGCGAGCGGGGAGTGAAATTATGTAATACACACAATGAACAGTAATGAAGCTGAAATGAGGCTTTTTGAGACGAATGCTGGCTTGGCAGCCCTGAGCTGGCCCCAGACGTATGAGCAGGCCTCTTCAAACATGGTGAACTTTTTTTTTGTGTGAGATGATGAGTGAAGGTGACAAGACGAATAGGCGGAAAGGACAAGCCAGTATCCCCACGGTTGGTATCTAGGAAGTATTGTTCGGTTCGTAAAATTGGAAATGAATATATCGTTAACTTTCGTCTCAAGAATGCACCCCGTGCTGGAGAGTTGGCGCTTCGGACGAAGTGGGTGCCGATTCCGCGTATTTGAAGTATAATAATAATAATAATAATAATGGGTTATGGAAAATTTTCCAACCCGGCCTGGGTTGAATTTTTTTTCAACAATCAGAGTTGTGGCTCGTTCTAGGCGCGAGTCCAATCGAAGGACTTAGTATGCATAGAAGGGCAAACAGACATGATGAGACGGACGACAACACGATTGTGCCACAGACAGAACGAGGAGAGCCTTATCCTGGAATAGGAACGTGTCGCTTTGCCAGGTTGCCCGAGAGAAAATGACAGAGTGGTCAAGCTAAGCTGTTGTGTGCAGCGGATGATAGTTAATGGAGATCGAACTAAGATACCGCAGAGCTACTGAAGTATGACTCGGGGTCCCTGAATGCCAAGAATTGCGACCAACAGGTATATTGTTTGTCTGCGGACAATATTAAAGTGCCACAGAGTCGTCGTGTGTTTGCCAATGACCGCCAGTCCCAACGAACAGCGAGAAAACCAAGGAGGACAAGGCTGGGGAGCGCGGCACTTCGCTTTTCTCGGGCCAATGCGGTCGGAAAGGGGGCGGGTACTTATCAGCAGAGAATAGTTTATCTCGTCGTCTGATGCAATAGTTGAGGTAATTGCCTGTCAGTCCGATGCCCGCGGTCGAATCGAATGGCAGGCTGCCCGCACGTTGTTGAGTCGAAATCCTGGGATCGAGACGTACTGAAGCGAGATGATTTCCAGAAGGTCGGTCTGGTGGCGGCGACGTTGCAATCTGCTAGTCAACGAGACAAGATGACGAGGGGCTGGGCAAAATGCAAGGTCTGGGCCTCTCGTTGAGCGAGTTACAAAAAAGGAGCAAGGAACAAAAACGAATCGATTCGTGGTCCGGCGCGCTACCGAATAGAAGGACAAATAAATTTTACCAGGCCGTCGGGAATCCGGAACGAGACCGATGTAACTCAACGGTCGTCGTATGGGAGAGACCAACCTAGGACCAGGAGGATTAAGCCGGGCGTGGTTCGGTGCAAGGCGAGAGAACGAAGGACGAGGACGGATGCGAGTAGATATCTAGGAATTTCCCGATGGATGGATTTCTGGACGAGACTGCGGTGCCGCCGGTGCGGTGTCGTTGCGGTGGACAAAGTCGCAGGTCGCAGGTCGCAGGGTTCGGCCGTCAGACCTGTCAGACGTGACACCAATACGGAGTACGGAGTAGAAGGGGATCCGATGCACCAGCGCGGGCGGGCGACACCGGAGGCAGAGAGGCAGAGAGGCAGAGAGGCAGAGAGGCACGATGGCAATGGGACAAGGAAGGGGAGGGGAGAATGGAAAAAGTCGAGGTGGCTTGGATGACGAGGCACCAGACGGACTGTCAGCATCTCCCTCGACTCGACAGTTGGCAATCGCCGAAGCCCAGCGCTGCGAGCACTGCCAGCACTGCCAGCACTGCCAAGCAAGAAGCATTCGGTTCTGGAAACGCCGCTAGTCTAAAACTGCGGAGTACTCACTACCTGGCATTATCAGGCTGCGCGCTTGGCAGGGATCCGAGTCGTTCGTTGTCCAATCTCGACGCGCAGCCCAGGAACAAGGCCAGAAAAGTAACTTTGAAGCTTCCCATCGTGCATGCAGCATGCAGCATGCAGCATGCAGCATACACATTGCTGTATCCTTTCGTTGTACTCGGTAGCCTGTATGTACTCTGTATGATGAACGCATGCATTCCTCTCCGCCACGACCGCGTCTGATACGGACCCTCTTTCAACCCGACTGTCAAGCAGCAGCAACAACGACAGCGCAACAACAACAAAAACAACAACTCCTGGCGCTCACGCATCACCGATGGATGGCCGTGACTCGTGAGTATGTATAATCCTCAAGCCCGGGCGGATCAATTAAGCGTTGGGATAAGCATGACCTCGCACCAACAGTGGACAAACGCGCGATGCCGTGTCACCAGTGACCACCACGGCATCCCGCGGCAGTCCGTTCCGCCCAAATCTCACACGAATCATGATGCAGGTCAGAAATGCCGGGCACCGCCGCCGGAACAAGGACCTATCATAGTGAGTGAGTGAGTGAGTGAGTGAGTGAGTGAGTGAGTGATTGCACCCCAACAACATCCATCTGATACATCTGATCGTCGACCGCCCCTTCCGGTCGCCCTGTTCACTTATGTAGTACACATCGGCGCTGACAGCCCCGACAGCCCCGACACCACGGCACGCACCTCACCACGCACGCAGGCGCCTCAAGCGCTTCCGTGACACCCGTGGCGACGATGAAATGTCATTACACAGTCTGACTTGACGACATCGGTTTGAATTGGTTTGAAGCAGGGTATATGTATTCGCTTTGCCTTGATGCTTGTCCCGGTAAAAAGAACACCAGGCAGCTGCTTTCTTCCAATCGCATCTGATGTACAGCTTCTCCAGAACAGCAACTGAGTTGTATCAAAACGCCTGAAATCCCCGTCGCCGTGTTCCTACTCAACAGATATGATGACACCCATGACACCTTTTCTCAATGTCCGTCCCGCTTTGCGAGCACCAAACAATGAACCTGCCCAGCATCATGCTGCGGCGCGTCTGGCATTCTCCCTGCCAATCTTCTTGAAAAAAGCATGGCTTTCCTTTTTCCCCTTGCCCTTCTTCAGCCCTTGATTCACCCTCTTGTTCTGCTCGATATAGGCCATGTCTTGACCTCCACTCAATTCCCCAGTGTGCCTGCCGTCCTGCGAGCCCCCTTCTTCTTCTTGCGGCCCATCGCACCGCTGTGGAACAGGTCATCTGTGATGTCCTCATCCTCCGTGGACTCGTTCTCCACGAGCACTTTCTGTAGCAGCTCGCGTCGTTCGGCGGCAGTTGCAAACGCAAGCCCTGGCGTCTTTTCAATGTTGGCCAGCTGCGTAATCACCTTGAAAGCATAGCCCTGATCCACGAGGAATGCTTGTCGTTTCGATGAAAAGTACATCTCTTGGGTATCTTTGGAAACTAGGGAGTAGAAGAACGCATTGAAGCCTTCGTCGTTTCGGCGCTTGGCCCGCAGAATTCGCCCAAGGCGCTGCGCTTCTTGACGTCGTGAACCGTAGTGTGATGAAATCTGGATAAGACACGTAGCCTCCGGCAAGTCAAGTGATGTGTCTCCGATTTTTTGACAGGAAGAGAGTGTTGACAAGTGGGTTATGCTGGAAATTTTCGAGGACCTTGAGACGTTCGGCTTGGCCAGTTCCGCCATAAATATATGCCTTGCCTAGCTTTAGAGCATATGCCTTGAGGGCGTATACGTTGTCTGAGAACACGATAATCTTGTCTCCTCTAGCTTCGTGATAATTAATGAGGTACTGGCAGGCCTGGAATTTCCGAGGATTCATAATGTATAAAGGTTCTTCTTGCGTGAAGGCGCGCGGAGATATTCGTCGTAGAATTCGGTAGGCATAGGGCACCACACTTCGGCGCACTGCACTCTTGCAATATGCCCTTGCTTAGAAAGCTCCATCCAGTTGGCCTCGAATAGTTTTGGTCCGATTAAGAAGTTCAAGTCGGAGATTTTGTCGTCTTCTCGGAGTAAAGTGGCCGTCAGGCCTAATTTAGAATGAGTCTTGATAGAGGACGTGACCTTTCGGAAAATATTGGCTGGCACCACGTGCACCTCGTCCAGGAGCATCAGACCCCATTCTCGCCCAGTCAAGAATTTCATCATCTTATCAGCGTCGTATGATCGAGCCCTAGATTGTGTAACCATGGAGTAGGTAGTGACAATGATGCCGGTGCTGCCTGTGAACACGGAGCCCTTTGAGTCTGATGTAAAGGCAACAATGTCGTCGGGATTAATGTTGGACCACTTCAAGAACTCGTTCCGCCACTGCACAACCGACATGGAGCTAGTGCAGAGCACAATGACTCCCTTCTTGATGGTGCAAGCTGCGGTTATACCAACAAGCGTCTTTCCAGCACCACACGGCAAAACGATCAGCCCGCTCTTGGCTCGACCATTTCCAAACATCTTGCTCAGACTTTTCTCCTGATAAGGTCGAATTTGAGTACCAGGTTTCAGATCAATGTCCAAGTTGGAGTTGACTTCATCCCTGCGGAAATCGTATTCTTCCAGGACAGGATAACCCAGATTCAGACATTCTTTTGGACTGTCTCAACATCCTTGTCGGCGATCTCGAACGAATGCGTAACTTCTTGATCATCGTCGTCGTCCTCATCAAGGGTGGCCAAAACGTCGCCTTGGTTGATTGCTTGGCCGTTTGGTTGTTCACCTCCCTGTTGCAGACCGTTTGCCTGTTTGACTCCTGCCGCATTCTTGGTGCCCGGAATGACCAACCCGCCAATCTTGGGAGCAGCAGAGGTTGTGATCTCCTCGGTGCCTTGGACTCGTAGCGGTCCAATCTTGGGGTTCTTGAGTAGTGTTTGCAACATTTCGGGATCAGGACTTTCCACGTAGTACTTGGTATTTTTCAGGACCAGCTTGACTTTGCCATAACTTTGCGTGCAGCTAGTGATAAAATTTCGTATCTCGTCAGGTAAGGGTGTTTTGAGAAATCTTTCCAAGGTGTTGATTATGTCGGAAGGAGACAGGCCAACCGAGACTGCAGCATATAAACTGTGCGTCGTAAGGGCGTACTCGTGCATGAATGTTGGACGTGACAGCGGCTCTGCAATGGTTATCAAAAAGTCTTGTGCTTGATCCGCCAGCGGATTGAAACTTTCCAGAATGATTCTGCCTTTTTGCGGATCGATCCAGAGTGGACGGTTCTGATGGTCCTTTTTTAGATCCAGATAGGAGAAATCGTGGTCACCAAAAATGTGTGTTAGTGGCTCTCTGATAGTGTGTTTCTTCTGAAAGCGATCCAGGGAGAATAGATCGATGTTTTTTGTCTATGTCACGCTCGAGCACTTCGTCGACTGGTCCATCATCTTCCTCTACTTCATCGTTGCTATCGAGACTTCGAGGAGTAGCCGCACCAGGTGTGGGAATGCGTGAGGACCTGCCAATCTTCGTGCCGCCCTGGACGGCGACCTCTGCCTTTCGCTTTGGAGGCATGTTTGTTGCGTGGGGGGGGCCTTGACAGTTTTTTGAAGGAAGACGAGTGTTGTGAGGCGACCGGCGCTGATGATGAGTAAGAGAGAAACGTGCGCAGATGAAGCCTGATGACTAACGATGGCAGTGGTAAAGTGTATTGAGATTTTGCCGTGGACCGCACCTGCGTCATTCTTGTCATCTCCCACCCTATAACCACAAGCTCGGGATCTCACCATGTGGTAAGGAGCACCGGCCCTTTTTTTTCATCGAGTCCCGGCTACTAACGCGCAGACAGCAAGCATATTCTCAATGCCCAAGTGTCCATTCGGTCGCCATGCTGTTCGTCCGCAACCCCTCCCCGCCCCTTATCCCTCTCGATAAGATCAACGAACGACCTACCCACTGTCCACGATGAGAAATCAAGTACTAAACACCCCAAAAAAAAATTCAGGCCGAAAATGGTTCGATTGCGCCGAGTGCCACGGTGAACAAGAAAAGCATCCTCTCCTTCAGAGTTTGGAAATGACATTCGCTTGCAAAAGTGCAAGAAGTGCTTCCGCAAGGACGCCCAAGAATTCGAGGAGAGCGATGAATACTGCCCCCCCCCCATTGTGACAACCACTTTGTCATCGATGCTAAAACACCAAAGGCGGCACTCTCCATAGAAAGCGAGGACGTAAGAGTGAACAACAAGATGCTCAAAGACGAGCGCGTGAAGCAACAGGGCTATCGAACTATGTTCGACCCAGACGAAGATGCGGACAAGCTGGGGTGAAGGGGCTTTCTTCTTCTTCTTCTTCTTTTTTATTTATTTTTTAAGCTGGTGGCATTTGTTTCACAGCGTGAATGACAGCCAAGTTCAGGCGTTGGCTGGTTGGACCACTGAATTTGTATATATACCACATCGTTCAAAAGACTAAAGCAAGCAAGACGGACACATAATGAGAAGACACGACGCCATTACGATCTAGATGTGTTGATACAATGACATCTTTACTGTGGTGTTGCCACACCCTTAAAATCAAATGGTTTTATCCTCCAGACCTTGTGGAACTCATTGATTGATACGGGATTCTCGTTATTCAGCAGCAGAGTCGTCCGGCCCTCTAGTGAGAATGGCTGCAGAGCCCTGCCCAGGTGTCCGCCCTGTCTTCTTCTTCGCAGCCTCTTCTTGCTTCTCCTGCTCGATTACCTTCACATAGCCCTCAATTTCCTCGGTAGGTAGAATCTCCATGGCAGCACCCGGAGCCATTAGAGCGATCTCGATGTTCTTCGCGCCAGTCTGAACAACTTCAAGAAGAGACTTGATTGCCAAGCGAATAGTCGTCTCGCGGTCCATGTCTTCCTTGTAATTGCGCTCGAGAAACTCGCGGACTGTCTTGCTAGATCGACCGATTGCGTTGGCTTTCCTACATTGATTGTAAGCTGAGATGCTGTTTGGAAGGAAGAGCATCCCACGATTCAAACATACCAAGCTGAGTAAATGCCCGATGGTTCGGTTTGGAATAGTCTGGGAACCTTGCTGCCGGGATCAAAACCAACGACAAGCGTGCTGATACCAAATGGTCGCACACCGCCAGCCTGGGTGTATCGTTGCTGCACACCAGCGACATACTTGGTGATATAGTCAATGGTTACCGGGTCCTCCACGGATAGGCGGTGGGATTGGGCTTCTAATCGGGCTTTGTCGACGAGGATTCGTGCATCAGCATTGAGGCCAGCGAAGGCCAAGGCGGCATGGGTGTCGAGGAGCTGGATCTTGGAGGGGTGATGCGAGTATCTTGAAGTTTCATTGCCGATCGCTTCTCGCATCCTAGTACGACAACGTCTTTGCCCTTGACGCCGACGGCGCAGGTTCCTAGTGTCAAATGTCAAAATCCATTACCCCACGGAGCAAACAGGCTTGACCACCAGCGTACCTCTTTTGACAGCTTCGCCAGCATATTCAACCTGAAAAACGTGTCCATCCGGACTTTCTGGAAGTTAGACAAAGTGTGGAGCATATTGAGGCATCGAGAGAATCGAACCTGAAGACTATAGACGGCGAACACGGTCAGTGCATGTGAATGAGGCGGGTGGTGGGCCATCCCAACTTACCAGAGAGAGCTCTGTCATAACCGGAAGCCATTGTTACGAATCGATATGAATTGTCGCGTTTGCTTGTCAATTCTTGAGGCTGTGCGCGGAGAATGCAAGAGCAAGTTGAAAAAAGTGCGTAGCTGGGCCGGGGATGCCAGTTGGGTTGAAGTTAAAGGCGTCACTGCGATGACTCCGATGAGGTATGTAGGTTCATAGGGAGCTTCGTCAGTCTAGCAGCCTACCCACCACACAACAACAAGGCTGCTGGAGGAAGCTACCCCGTGCACCAACTTGCTCCGGGGACGGATTAACTTGCAAGCGGACCTGTGCACAGTGTGTTCCCGCACCACTTCTTGCCCTCGCACGGTAACAGAGGTTGTTACAGATAGCCAAGGGAATATCAATAAAATTCACAATATGCATAGTGATGCACTCGAGCCACCTCTGTATTTTCTCACCAGCGTTTGTAAGTTCTGTATTCTACCTTTGGCGGATATACCAAGAAAGAGAGATGACTACATGCCCACTCCCCGGTTCAATATCTTCCGTACTTTCCAACCGCATTAAAGGTTGGGGGGAAGCAGTCATGATAGGGTCATCCATTTTATGCTCAGCAGGCTTCTATACTTTCAGGAGCTATCATAAAGTGGCCAACATGCGCAGACGCACACCGGTACCAACACCAAGCAATTCGCCGACGTCAAATGCCAGTGTGCTCCATCGCCGCACACAAGTCTAGAATAACCTCCGCGCCAAACTAGCCGAGGGCTTGAAAGAAGAGGTTCGCGTGCGTCTGAACAAAGCATGGTGGTCACCCTTTTTTTGTGCCTGTCACAACTCAACATGAACGGGAGAGGTTCCTTGAAATCAGTTTTTTGACCACTGCAGCTGCCAAGGCTTGTCGTCCAACATTTACTCCATCAAGGGGTCTTGAGAGACCTTGTGCAGGAGCCAGCAGCACCCACCAGGCGGCTTCGTCCATCGATGGCTTGCCGAATCCGACCAACGACACCCATGGGCAGTCAACGAACGCAGAAGTCGATTTATGTCTCCTTGCTGGCCTTCCTCTCCAGGGCCTTAACCCTTTCGTCGATCTTCTTGAATGACCAGCTCTCGAAAGCAGGCGGGTAAACGAATGGGCGGAGGTCGAACCGGTGGTCGTCAGGGCTATAGGACTCGCCTGCGTGATGTCAGTCAAGAGCAGTCGGTTGAGGAGTCGAGTGTCTTACAATGGTACGCCGGACATGCAATTGTCTGCTTATGACGGTTAATGCTGTTATTAGTTAGTTTACCATGCCAATAAAAAAAATTCTCAGAATTGAGCTCAACATGCCTGTAAAAGTGAAAGAACCTCTTCACCTGTTTCACAGCATTAGCAGGCTGATGGTTAGTCACCAAGACTGACAGCTCACCTTGTCTGCAATCTCACGCGGTGTAATGCCCTCATTATTCCATTCACTCTGTAGGCGGAGGAAACAGCCGTAAGGGCCGAGCTTGTTAACCTTTCGAAGTGCACCAAATCTGGACAACTCTTTGTATGTGAAGCCCATATCTACCTCATCCGATTGAACCTGTGTGTGTATAAGCGTGAGTTCCAGTTTCGAAGAGTGCCTGTGGCGAAGTGAACTGACATAGTCTGACGTAATCGGCTCGAGCTCGGCTGTAGGGGTAGCGTGGATGAAGTCCCCGAGAACGGGCATGTCAAAGTTCTTGACAGACCAGGTAATGAATCTTATGAGATCGACCTTGCTGATCGAGCCGATAGGGCTGATGTCGGCGGAGGAGCCTGAAGCAGTTAGCTTGATCCACGACTGCCACTTGTAAGCTCCAATATATGGAAGCAGGAGAATCCAAGTATGTGAGGACGTACAGTCATACTTGGTAAGATCTAGATAGGACGTCAGCGCAACATTTCAACAAGTTGGAGGGTCCTACTCACATCCGCGCAGGTATTCGTCCACGTTTGAGCTTCCAAGGACTAGCAATGAGCCGCCGCCTGGCCGTTTTCTGGCCTCGCATAGTTGTTGGGCGAAGTAGTAGGTGAGTACCTGTCGTTCCTTACCGTAAGCAAGGTGTACAATAGGGGCTACGCGTGGCCGCATGCGGGAAAAGGCGCACCATCCGTGATCTAGCCTGGATGTTTTGCAGAGCCAGATTCTGCGTGCTCGAACCCCCATGAACTATCAGACCGTATTTTTTTAGCAGACGGATTGGAGCATGGAATCCCGCTGTCGTCGAATGACACAAAACGCCCGCACTGACCTTTAAACTGGGGGGTGAAGCCGGTGGCCTGGGTAAGAATGTCCTTGGCTGAGTGGAACATGGTGTCCATGTTCACGTCCTGTGGTACGCCCCAATTCTTGCGGCTAAATCATTGGCCCTTTGACGGGTTTCCTTACTGCTCTGGGCTTCCATTCCTAAATACACCGTGTGTAAGATCTGGTTGCAGAGCGCCTCCGCCGTCTCAGGCAACTCGGTCGAGTATGCAGCGATGCGCTTCATATCGGCAATAACCTGCTGATTACCTTGCTTCGCGGCGGCAACAGCCAAAATGCACATGGAGTATACAATCATTGCAGTGGCGCAACTATCAATGCCACCGCTCAATGCAAGTTGAAAACCTGCTGCCCCGGACCTGCGGAGGAAGTCCCATAGCCAACAAGCGGGACCAAGGGCGATTTCTTCTTCGGGAAGATGATACCGTGGCGGGTGCGAGGGAGTCGGCGAGCGTAGTAGATCATCATCGCCGCTGCTTAAGCAGAAATCAACCTCGATGCGTTGATACTCCTGAGCTTCAACCGCTTGCTGGCCCCGTGAAGGAGAGCATCGGGCAGTTCTGACTTCTTCAAGGTCTACTGTGGCAACGATGACTTCGACCTCGTTTAGCCTGCGAAACAATGAGCCATTGCTTTCCTTCAGCTTTTCAAAGTACGGAGGCTCAAGCAGCATAGCATCTTACGAGAACTGAGACGACTGCCCAACAAGTTCCCCGTTGACAAAGATCATGGCGCAGCCATCGTAGTATAGTCTGTCACCATCACACTGGAGGGAGCCTGAGGTAAGCTCTTCATGTTGCCGCAAAACTGGAAGAAGTTTCACTCCCCAGGCCCCAGGCAGGAGAACGAGTGGCCTGGGTAGTGAGTGTCTTTGGAGAGCGAGGGACGTACGCCTATTTGGTTGGAGTAAAGGTAGACCCTCCATTCTTGCGAGTAGCCTCCGAGATGAGCGCAATGCGCTGGTCCAACTTGCGAAGAGAGTGGTGGCTGCCGCTGCTGTTTGTGAAGATCTCGACGCCGTTGAGCCCCTGGAGCTCCATCAGCTTTATATATCAACTACGCGTCAAGGCTGGCACTTCAACGTACATTTCTATGTGGGGGGCTGTTTGGCGTAAAGAGCTCCTCGCAAGTCTCGGCAGCTAGGCAGGTGTCAATGGTAGAGAGAACGACATCGCCAATAGGGACCTGGCGACAGCCTTGATGCTCCTGGACTCGAGGCGGGAGAAAGTACTGCTCGACGTATCGCGGCCTCTTCCACGGCGTGAAGAAGCGCATCTCGCGGAAGTTTCCTTCGTTGGCAAGGTAAAGCTTTGGCCGAAAGCAGATGATCTTACCGTCAAGGATAATAGCGCGCATTATACCTGCAGTTACGGTGAAGGAGAGGAAGGCCAACATCAATTATGATGCCGTGCAGAGACTCGTCAGTCAGGATAGAGTACAGCGAGTCCCACGAGTTTTCGTACACCTCGTTCTCGAGGAAGTGGTCCAAACACCCGTATCCTGTAATCTCGAGCTCGGGTCCGACGCGCAAAGCTGCGCCCTCCTTCTTGGCATCGTGAATGCTCTGTTTGATCCTCCGGAGATTGTGTTCAAAGTCCAGAGCCCACTGGTTGAGCGCACATGTTGCAACTCGGACGAGATGTACCATGATTGCGTGATATGGACGAGGGGACGAAGAGCGAAAGTGGAAGAGACACTGCAGGCCTTACCCCTTACCCAAGTCGTCTTCCCACCCACAGAGGTGAATTTTGTATGTGAAACCAATCACCCGATGTTTATCCAGAGAAAAGTTCAAGAACATGGAGAACGAATTACCTCTTTCTCCAAAATTTCTCAAACTCCAAAGAAATAAGTTGCTAAGAAAATTTTGGAATTTTATTAAACTCTTAGAAATGAAAATAAAGAGGTTTAATTTGAGTTTTTTGTTCACCTTTCTATGACTCCGACCCAGGCCATGCAGTGTGCACTCTTCCTTCTAAGCTCAAATAATAAAAAACACGGACATTGGATGTCATCTCGCTCTGACCCAAACGCCAATGTGAAAACTAATACCGATAGATACAAACTCCCGACTGAGACCTTTCTCAAGCAAATATAACAGTTTTAAAGCGAACTCTCCGAGAAAGGAGCAAAGAAAAAAAAGCCCCCATCTCGGTCCATCTGCTCGCGTGCTGACCCTTTGCGGACAGCCGACTCCTGAACGCATCCAACCACATCATTTCCAGGACGCCGCCGTCTTGAGAAATAGAGCTGACTTGTCGGTAAGGTCGCTGACGGCCGTCATGGGCGTGACGGTCGTTAATAAGCAGCATGTCCGGCCGCACTGTGGCCGCGGCAGATATTGACCGCGAGCTCGTGCGAGTCCTGGTACATGGATATTGTCGATTTGCAGCGTCGAGGTGGGACCCATCCAGACGTCAGGGTATGCATCCACGACGGGCTGGAAGATGGCTGCGTGGACGGCCTCGATGGATCGGTGGAACAGAAGCAGGCACATCCAGTAATAGACCATGATGAGACCGGTCTGCAAGTCTCGGAACGTGAAGGGGTTTTCAAAGGGAATGTCGCCCGTCATTGCATCGAGGTCGTCTACCCAGAATGCGGGACGGGGGCCCGAGAAGCCCAGCGCCGTGCCAGCGAGCCATCGACTGAATTGCCCTTCTAGCACGAGAAAGTTGCTCAGGATGTCTTGAAGCTCGCTTCGACGAGTGGCCGTGGCTGTGCTGGCGAGCACGCTGTCCACTTTCTCAAATATGCTTGGCAGACGGAGAGCCAGGCCGAGGAGCTGGTCGAGCTGCGACTTGGGATGTGAGTCCCACATCTGTATACGAGTGCAAATCGAGGGGGGCCATAAGGAGGCAAGTCGAGTATAAACTCTTCCCGCCTGCTCATCAAGCTGCTTTGTCATGCTCGACATGCTCGACATGTCTGTCTGCAGGCCTGTCATTAACAGTGGGCTGTCAGCCCCGTTGGCCGACAGATTGATGAAGTCTTCCCATGCCGAAGCCGGCGGCTGGACCTGCTTGATGGGCTTTTCCCACGTCTCCGACTCGAGCTTGGGCTTGGTCACGAAAGATGCGCTGGGTGAGTTCCCGTCGTGTTTGCTTCTCCCTTAATCAATGTAACATCCAGGGGAAGACCGAGGACAACCCGGCGGGTTTCAACGGCCTG
The DNA here is from genome assembly GCA_023658535.1 of Epichloe glyceriae. Classification (NCBI taxonomy): domain Eukaryota; kingdom Fungi; phylum Ascomycota; class Sordariomycetes; order Hypocreales; family Clavicipitaceae; genus Epichloe; species Epichloe glyceriae. Next base: position 5,058,274 of record CP098289.1, on the reverse strand, counting down.
ATCCATTTGGTGGGATGTGTGACTTTTGAGCATTGGATTGAAAATTGCGGCTGAACGTGAGCCATGTTTACTTGGTGCACGTATCTATTATTTGTTCTGTGGACGTTTCTATCGAAAAAAGAAAACCAAGAGTGGTTGGTGTACAACATAGAGTGCGAGCTGGTACTCCGTATCAACTATATGTACTTGTAGGGATTCATAATACCCACCTATGTATGGAGCCGTTAGCATCAGCCTTACCCGCTCACTGGAGTGAGTAGACATGTTCTGGAGAAGATTTCGTTGGAGTGGCTTACCGGATCGTACAGTGTCTTAATCTGCTGCATGAGGCCTATCATGGTCTCATTGCGACTGTATCCAATGTAATTCTTTTGGCGAGGCCAAGACCGTGCTCGGCACTGATGCTGCCTTGTCGTTTTTCGATCCATTCGTAAACATAAGGCTCCAACACGTTCTCGACATTCTTGTCATATCTTCGTACACAAATGTTCAGGTGAAGGTTTGAGTCACCCATGTGGCCGTAGCCGACGACATCCACGACTGGGTGGTTTTCTGTGTCGCCAAGAAGTCCAGCATCGGAGAGCCTGGTCTTGACATCATGGACAATGGAGTACATATCTGAGAGTGGGATGGAGACGTCATACTTGTAGGTTCCACCCCAATGTCCTATACACTCTGTGATGCCTTCACGCCAGCTCCAGAGGGTCTTGATCTGCGTAGCGTCCTGAGCCACGACACCATCTGCAATCACCTCGTTTGACATGACATGCTCTAGGAATTTTTTCCAACTTCTCGTAATCATGTTCACTGCTTGAGCCACTGGTCTCCACGAGGCAGTAGAAGGGATAGTCATCCTCCAACGGCTTGGTCCCGCCTCTTACCTTGTGTACAAGGCGCTGGCTGGTTCCATCCATGAGTTCAAAGGCCGAGAGAATCTCGGAGAGCTGCGACTTGGCCTCCCGGAACGCGCTCTGGGCCTTTTCATAGGATTCTAAACCAAGTAAAGCCACATTTACCGCAGGCGAACGTTGAGCACATTGCACGACCAACTTTGTGACAATGCCCAGTGTTCCTTCGGCCCCAATGAAGAGCTGTTTCAGATCATAGCCCGTGTTGTTCTTACGCAGAGTGCACATGTCGTCCATGATTGTGCCGTCCGGCAGCACGACCTCCATGCCCAGTACACTCCCGTGAAGACTGCCATAACGCAGGAGGCGAAGACCGCCGGCATTGGTAGAGATGTTGCCGCCAACATGACATGAACCCTTTGCGCCAAGATCCAAGGGAAGATGTAGCCCCGTTCAGCGACGTACTGATCGGCGACCTCCAAGATGCATCCAGCATCCAGCACCAGAGAACCACTCATGTCGTCAAAGGCATGAATTGTATTCATCCGGCCCATGCTGATTACAATCTCATCAAAGACAGGGATGGAGCCACCCACTAGCCCAGTATTTCCACCTTGTGGTACGACAGCTAGTTTGTGCTCATTGCAATACCGCAGAATCTTGCTGACATGTTCAGTCGACCCTGGTTTCAATACTAAGCGGCATTGACCCTTGTACTTGTGCATCCAATCTTCGTTGAAAGGCTCCAGGTCGGCCTCGACGTTGGCATTGACGTCGACACCATCGATCAAGGCCGAGTCCTGGCCCAAGAGTTCCCTGAAGAAGGCGACATGCTCGGCTGTCAGCTTGGCAAATCTAGCATCTCTCGTCAAGCCAGGATATGTCTCAGAGGTAAGCTTGGCTGCGCGTTTGGCCGATGCGCTAGAGAAAGTGCGAATCGACCTCGGGACCGACGACGACGACGACGACGACGACGACGTCACCAGGGGGAGGAGAACGGTAAGGCTGAGGAGGCAGCGGTTGGTAGACGGATTGCCGTCTTCGGACGTCCACGACTAGTGGTGACCCGGCGGAGGAGCTGTGCTCGAGTTGCCATGGCTGCGTGCGCGTGTACGTAAATGGAATGTGCGCACGTCTGGCGGTCGACCGGAGCGAAAGGAAATGGGCCGAGCAAGAAAGACCGTCGGACGACTGGCTGCGGTCATAGGAGAAGGATACGAGACGAAGCGTGACACCGATTCTCAGAACAGAACCGCGAAAGTTGTGGGAAGCGCTCTGGTGGGTCCCGGCCATAGAATAACCTCCGAGCATCCAATTGACCACCAGGATGCCGAGTAATTAGGAAGTTGTTGCAAGGCATAATTAATCCGCATGTACCTCCGTACCGAGTACTTTTCGCACTTGATATCCCAAAATGGAAAGACGATCATCTACTGTAACTTCCGTATTGTGCCCTACGTTGTCATCATGACTGCCAGCAATCAAGCGTCAAACCCCTATTGAATCCAGAAACTACCAAGATTGTCCAGTAAGCCAGATTAAAAAATGCTACTATTATACAAAAAATGGTGCCACGGAAAACAAAGCTCAAATTACTGCATGGACAAACGACACTCCCCATCACCCGTGGCCCCGATGCTACTCTAGCCGTGCAAGCCGTTTGTTTTGGACCCTTTCCGCGGACTCTTGTCACCGACATTGGTCCGTTCTTGCAGCACACCGCTTGGCGCTTCGTCTTGATTGTCATCAAGGTCAATCATCTTTTCCATGAATGATATGTAGTCATACTGCGGTTGTCCACGATCCTGTGACATGTCTGGCCCCTTGTGCGAGGGCATGATGCCCACCAACTTATCAATCACTTCATCAGGTACCAGACTGTGCCGCAGGTCCATCTCGGTAACATAAGGTTTGCCATCGGCTACCTCACGAAACGACTGGAACACCTGTTCCGCCGTGTTCTGATCCTCCGTCACGTCCACCATGAATCGAATGAATTGCTCAAACGTCACCTCATCATGCCCATTGGACGTCTCCATGAAGTAGTCGTGCATCTCGTCCTCGGAGAAGACCAGTCCAAGAGAAGCAAGTGCCGCGCCAAATTCGAGTTCATGGAGCGAGTTTGAATTATCTCGGTCGAAATGTCGAAACACACTCTCAAACTCTTCCAGTTGAATGGGCGTCAGGTTGGTCATGTTTCGTGCCACCATTTGATTCTCCAAAAAGTCAACTTCTTCTGCACAGACGATTTGACAAGTCCCAGCTCGTACGCTAATTCATCATATGTATACGTTGTAAAGTCATTTTCTTCAATGTTGGCTTCGTAGCATTTGGCCTCGACAGCCTCTATCGTTTCCAGATAACGGTCCAAGGGTGATAGGTTGTCGCTCAGTTTCTTCACATGGTGCCATTGATCCTCGATATCACCGTCAAGGCCGGAAATGGCCAACTGCATCGTGTTGAGGGCCATTGCAAAGTCATTAGCTTTATCAGCAAACGACTTCCGAAGGGCGTTTTTTGATGCTGTTAAATTGTCAGTTGTCTTGGAAAATAACGAGGAAATCAATGAGAGGGACGGAATGGGACGGAACGGAACGTGCTTACTCGCGAATTGTCTCGTTTATCAATTGAGCCCGCGTCATTTCCGTCTTGGTCAATGTGCCCCAAGCTTGTTCCAGTGCATCCAGGCTAAACTCGGCAGGCGGGTCGTACGGACGCAGTCTGTAGGTTCCCAGCTTTGTTTTGATATTTCCGAGCAAGGTGGCGAGATCACTTTTTCAGCAACCCAGTCTCGTTTTTGACCTCTCTTGTAAGCGGAAAAGTCTTTGGCTTGAGCTTTTGCATCCGCATACGTGCCCTCGAATTGAGCCGACTGCCACTCATCAACCTGAAGCTGTAAGGCCTCCAGAAGCTGCTTCATTCTCTTTTCGTAGGCGCTTTGCATTTCCCAAGCACCCTGCATGCTGTTGACAAACTTCTCCACTCTCCTCCCTGCATTTTCAACCTTTTCCATTTGAGAAAAGGCATGGAACCAGTAGGCAATATATGTCATCAGACTTCGCTCGTCAGGCTTGGGCACGTCACAAACATCTTCCACGTCCAGCAGCCGGGGAATGCCGATCTCTTCGTGGGCTATATCAAAAGCGAGCTGCATGTTTCCGCGATGATCAGACTTGTCCAAGGAGTCGAAATCGATCAGATCCGGCCTGTGAATATCCAGCAAAGCACAAAATGCAAGCCCGTCATTCCAGCTGGCACTGAAATCTCGAACTTCCACGTCATCGTAGCAAGCCGTCTTGCGTTTACACCATAAGAGCAGCCCCTCCTTGGCTGACATGCCCTCTTCATTGATGTCGCTGATGGTAAATCGAAGAATCAGGGTCCAGATAAGCCCAAGCACAATCTTTCGATTGCCATCAACAATATCCTCGGCACCAATATTAGTCATTTGGATACCCCTGCATTTGATAAAATCGAGCGCGAGGTTGGCATTTTCGAACTTTTGTACACGGAGCTTCGGTTTCGAGGCATATCGACCAAGGGTCTCGTTTGAAAGGCATTCGAGCAGATGGATAAGCATGACCTGATGCACGACAGTTCAGTCTTTAGTTCTACACGGAGTGTTCGGATACATCCCAGAAGAAGGCTGTGAACTTACACCATCACTGAAGTCGGCGACGAGATCCTTGACCTCCAAGCCCCTTGATACTAATTTTGTATTTAACCTGCAAGCGTATATTAGCCAATGTTTCTCCATACCCACTCACTGGCTGGCATAACATGAAATCAGGCAACCAGTTCCCCATTCCATATTGGGATTGGGCATACCATTTGTAAAAGTCTTTTGCTGGACGTTAATCCACCTTTGCTGCTCCAGAGTCGACATCTTGGTCAGGTTCAGGTCAGTGGCAGGCTCTAACGCAGCAAGGGCGTCCGCCGTACTATTATTGCTGGATGATCGTGATCGATTGGTCCAGTGCTGGCTCGAGGTTTTTGACGATTTTGCATTGGAGCCCAAGAGTGGCCCGTCACGTCTTGACCGCTGCAGACGTGCAGCATGCAGCAGCTCCCTGTCCCGCCTACTGCGCTTGGCGGGGAAAGGAGAGTGCGAAGCGTGAGGGAAACAATGGGTATGGTTCGCGGCGGCAGGTGTAGTACAGTCACACTCTGTGGCAGCTGAAGATGTAGATAAGATCGAGAGTACCGAGGACCGGGGCGATGTCGATGCTTGGGATGATAAGTCGTGATCCAGGTTGTCGCCGAGCATGCCCCCCCCCCGTCAAAGTGGCTGCAGCTGTGTAAACAGAATTGGGCGCCTTGCACGTTGCCGGGCGGCGGTGATGGGCTCCGCTGGCGGATGACATCCTCGCCTGAAGCACCTGAAGCGGGCGCTGCCATTGGGCGTGGGCGACGGTTTTGCAGCGGGTTTTAGTGGCCGCACAACGGCGAAAAGTGGCCCCACTTTCACTCAACCCAAGAACCCTCGTTCGTGTTGTTGCTCCTTCACTCACGCAGGTAGGGTTGGTTGGTTGTTAACTTATTTGTCTGATGATGTCTGATTGTCGTTGACTTCCGTCCTCGATTGTCCGTTGGATAATAATCCGAGGTAGCGGCGCCCTTCGTGATGAGATCAGATCGACAGGAGTGGACGAACTACCCATCTGATTCGGGCATATATTTGCATGCAGGATGACGAGACTGACCGGCTATAGCTCTGGTTACGAAGCGAGAACAAGCATGGCTTTTCGATGCGGCCATCGCCCGCGTGCGGATCATGGTGGTTTTATCCTTATCGAGCATATGGACGGCGTGGCTTCACACTGCCCCTTTCGCAATGGACGAGGAGTCAGATATAGTCAGAGCCATTTTTTATGCGTTGCAGTTCACTGTTTTTGTTGGCTCCATCTTGGGGGTTTCTCCGCGAGGCCCAGTCTGTCTTCTCTTGTGACTGAGATCTCGGAGTTTATGCACGCCACTTTCGTCCAGTGAGAGGACACCGCACTCATTCTGTAACACAACTAACTCGGTGTTCAAACTTCAGGCGCATCTGAAACCTATCATCCCAAGGATTTTGTGCCGAAAAGTTGGAACGCACGCGTGTTTGACTCGATCTTGCTGCGCCATGTTCCGACATCCAATGTCAAATCTGGGGAAAGAGACAATTATGCAGAGTAGCAATTCATGTTCCTTGCTCAGGCTGGTAGAATCCAATGCTCTACGGATTACGGGCGGCTATGACTCTATGGTTTGGTTGTGTCTGTGCGAGTAATTACTCCACGACCCGTCTAGTAGCCAGACCGACTCAATGTTGATCCCATATTTACCCATGTCGTCTGATCCAGGTTTGAAAAAACTGTGCTTGTTTCAAGTTGACCATGCACTTGTGGATAGGGACATTCAGGAAAGCTTCAACGATCTCGTGCTACCCAACAGCTGCAGAAGAACGGCGTGCGCTTCATTGTGAGGTTAGCTTCCTCCGGCCTCGAACAGCGGGTGGGAGCTATAGCCGTATATATGTACGCAGTATGTGAACAGCATCTCATTTGGATGCAAATGGAATTCAATCGCCTTGCCCGAACGAACCTCAGTCCAGTTGCTTTCTCCCTGCACCTGTCCTCCAATCACTTCAATGGATGGACATCCAGATGATTGGGTACATGTACACTATTTTGCTGCTTGGTGAAAATGAATAATCGTACACACTAGCTAAAGTCGAGGAGCCACAGCTCATTTTCTGACCTTTTTTCCAACGGCCTGTTGTGACTTTGATCGCAAAGCATATCTCTCCTTCTTCCATGCCGATACAAGATGGTCCACACTGCCCATGTCGTGACTCGGCTTCCTCATAAATGTCAATCTCGCCCTTCTCGCCCTCTTCGGTCTGCGCCAGATGATGTCAATCCCTGTGACAGAAGGGCTGTAAATCTTGAACCACATCTCCACACCAATCTTCATCATCTGCCCCCCGAAGTAGGATGGCGGTATCAACTCCACGTCGACGGATTTGGATAAAGGCCCCGAGAAGGGTTCTCCGGCCTTGCTAGTCACCATGAGAACATCTCCAACCTTGGCGCTATCGGCATGGTCCTTGGAGAACAAGCGTGTTCGAGCACCTGTGGGGTCTAATTGGGTGATTTGCTGCTGGCGAAGGATAGGCATCGGATCGAGATTTGTCGATCGGACAGATTGAATCTGCGGCCATACTTGGAATTTCTCGACCTTGACGTGGGAAGCACCTGTTGGGAAAGTGTTAGCGATGGAAGCATTGCTGCAAGAGATCCGGGTGCATCATCCTACGTTGTCTCGCCGTAATGGCGTTTTTGCTCGTCACTGGAGTTTCCGTGACAGTGGCAAGACCTCGTTGTGCAGCCCTCTGTTGTCTTGCTTGATGAAAGACGGTCTTAATACAGCCAATTGGCCGCCTCGCGGGTGCAAAGTTCATCATGGCTGGTGACGTGTGTTGAACCAGTCTTGCACGGTGACAAAGGCGAGAAAAGATGTTCTCGAAATGCAAGGAGTTGCACCCTCTGATTGGTCGGCTGCACCCTTTTCGTCCGACCCACTTCCTGCGACCACAGCGCATTTCGGGGACTTGACACAAGAGACTTTTGGCCAGCAATCATATCAACACAACCTGAGCCAAAATGTCTACGAGGTCAATGTCTTCAGCCCTGCGGTCGTTGGGTTGCCGTGGCGACTCATCCTCCTCTTGGTTTGCCTTGAAATCACATCGACATTTCAGCTCAACAGCTCACAATGGTATGGCTCACGTCGCCCCCGGATTTTTTAGGAAGCTAATTACGGATTATTTGTAGCTGTTCGAGCAGTATTCACAGAGACCGACAACGAGGAACTCAACATTGTCCTAAACACAATCCAAGAGAGAATCATATTGCCAGCTCACCTTCCAGAGAAGCAGCGCAAGATGGTCTTTGACCCCAAGAAACGATCCCACCTCGAACAAAATCCCATCGTGATCGAAGTTGATGGGCTAGAACACAAGTTCTCCTCGATCGACCGCTTCAAGGGGATCGAGAACTCCAAGAAGGCTCTTTCGAAAGCTTTGGACAACATGCACACTGCTGGGGATTGGGCCAACCTGGGCACGCTCCTTGCTGGGTACAAAAGGCTGGTATCAGGTTAAAGGCTGATCACTGGGGCAAAATCACACGTCTTGCTGGAACAAGAGGGCATATTTACGCTGTCATCGAGTGCGCGAAGCAGTCCGACAAGACCGGTCTGTTTTTAAAGAAACCCGAAATCGTGACTCGCGTACTCGCCTCCGTCAACAACAAGATCTCTGAAAGCGCAGGCAATGCGGGCGAGACGAAACAGGCATTGAAGTGGGCGGAAGTGGTGTTGGATCTTTGCAACGACCAGAACATGCTATGACCGCTCAGCAAACACGGGAACGGTTGCACTTTTCACGCCTTGTCCGTGGCATGGTCTTGTTTGCAAGAGCGTCTGCAGTCAGCACTGGCACAGCAGCCGAGCGAGACTCGGATCTGCTCAAAGATGAAGTAGCCCTGCTGACTTCCCTCTGGGATGATGCCGTCAACAAAGACCTGGTGGAGATTACGGAGTTTGCCAAACTCAACCCCACGCTGGAGCGAAACGCAAGCCAAAACGGCAACAATACTCCCCAAGCTCTCAACGGCAGCGCCTACGTCCAGGTACTTGCCCAGAACATCAGGGGCATCGAGATTGCGCAAGAGATTGTAGGGCAAGATGCCCAGGTGCTGTCTCCCATTTTGAATACCCTGAAGTCGCATTTGCAGGACTTTGCCACCAAGAGCGAAACCAGAACAGAGGGCTGGGCAGAGGAGTACGAAAAGGTGATGGGTACAAAGGCCAACTGGCCCGCTGTCATCAAGAAGACGGTGGATGCATGAGGAAACAGGAACAGCCAGCATTATATGCCATGTAACATATAAATTTATGTATAATTCAGTTCCCTCTCTTTTCCCTCTTTTTTCCCCATTTGTATACTCTCTCGTACAGCAGGTTTTATTTACTTTGCTAGGGCAAGACAATGTACTTGTCCAGGTGCTTCGGAATGGCGTCCAGAAGATTCTTCTCTTCCAACCACTTGCGGCTAAAGAGACGATCCGCGTAGCGATAAGCTCCGTCACAAAGCATGGTGACAACCTTGTGGCCTTTACCGAGCTTCTCAGCAACTTCCTTGGCAGCAACGACATTCAAAGCCGAGCTGGCGCCGAGGTAAATACCCTCTTCATCCAAACATCTGTAGACCATTTCGATGCTCTTCTCGTCTGAAATGTGCAACGACCCGTCCAACAGGTCAATGTCAGGCTGCAAGTTATCTGTGATGCGGCCCTGGCCAATGCCCTCTGTGATGCTCGACCCCGTGCGCTCAATCAGTTTGCCGCCAGAGCTGATGTAGGAATGCAGCACACTGCCCGGCGGATCGGCCAGGAAGCTCTTGACCTTGCCACCAGACACGTCCTTGAGATATCTCGTGACGCCGGCCAGTGTGCCGGCCGTGCCAGTCGAGCAAGTAAACGCATCCACTGTGCCCTCTGTCTGCGCCCAAATCTCCGGTCCCGTCGTCTCGATATGCGCCCGTCTGTTGGCTGTATTGTCGAACTGGTTCGTCCACACGGCATTCTCGAGGCTCTCAGCATGTCTTTTGGCCTGGTGATTGTAGTTTTTGGGGTTGTCAAACGCCACGGCCGGCACGGGATACACTTCAGCGCCGAGGAGGCGCAAGAGATCGATCTTGCCCTGGGACTGGGTGTTGGGCATGTAGATGACGAGTTTGTATCCCCGAGATCGGCAGACGTGGGCGAGACCGATGCCCGTGTTTCCGGCCGTTCCTTCGACGACGGTGCCTCCGGGGCGCAGGAGCCCCCGCTCCTCGGCATCCTTGACGACGTAGAGAGCTGCGCGATCCTTGACTGAACCGCCGGGGTTCATGAACTCGGCCTTGCCCAGGACTTCGCAGCCGGTTTCTTCGGAGAGTCTGTCGAGGCGGATGAGGGGTGTATTTCCGATGGCTTGATGCCCAATCAGTTCCATGTATTCACCTGAGAACGCACACCAAGTTTCAAAGTGAATCGGGAAGGGATTGGAGCATACCGCCAGTCAGGCCTTTGGAAACACCTTGGGCCTTGGACACGGCCAGCGTGTGAGCACTCGGCTCAGCAGCTCTGGCAGCCGCGACAGCGAGCCGCACAGCACTGCGTCGAAACATTGGGGGGACGGGGCCAGGTACAGGCAAAGCGCAGCATACGAAGCAAGGGAAGCAAGGGAAGCAAGGGAAGGTGGTGGTGTGAGCAGTTCTGCGGCGTTCGCCTTCATGCGCGAAATCGGTGCAACAGGGCAATTGGCAAAGCGATCACGTCATTTGCCCGGAGTGGGACAGCTTCCAGACCAACAGAGCTTATCCTCGGCTCAAAGCCGATGCTTTCCATCCCACCGCCAAACTTGGGGCTTCATCCCAGTCAACTTTCTCCTCTGTTCGTCCCATCTTCCCGAAATTCTCCCCAGATACGGCACCTGCTCCTCACGACGATCATGAATACACTTCGTTTGGCAAGACCCGCTGCCGCTCGGGTTCCCTTCCAGCGCTCAACTCTGCCTCGCGTTGCCCGCGCATACAGCTCCAAATCCTTCGAGTACATCCAGACATCCTCTCCCAAGCCTGGAGTTGCCCAAGGTGGGTTGCGTCCGCTCTCACAAAACTCCAACACGGTCGCCAACTGACATGCCGCCTATTAGTCACGCTCAACCGACCCAAGGCTCTCAATGCGCTCTGCACACCCTTGATCAATGAGCTGAACGAGGCCCTCGACGACTTCAACGCCTCCGACGAAACCTCCGTCATCGTCATCACCGGCTCGCAAAGGCGTTTGCCGCCGGCGCCGACATCAAGGAGATGGCCCCTCTCACCTTCTCCGAAGCCTACACCAAGTCATTCATCGAGTCGTGGTCCCTCTTGACGTCTCGGATCAAGAAGCCCATCATCGCTGCCGTCTCGGGGCACGCTCTCGGCGGAGGTTGCGAGCTTGCCATGATGTGCGACCTGATTTACTGCACCGAGAATGCCAACTTTGGACAGCCCGAGATCAAGCTTGGAACCATTCCCGGCGCAGGAGGCAGCCAGCGCTTGACCCGCGCCATTGGAAAAGCCAAGGCCATGGAGCTCATTCTGACCGGAAAGCCGTTCTCTGGCGCCGAAGCCGAGAGGTGGGGGTTGCCGCCAGAACGTTCCCTACATACGACGCATTGATGGAGGAGACTCTCAAGACTGCCGAGACGATTGCGGGATACTCCAGGGTCGCCATCCAGGCCTGCAAGGAGGTCGTCAATAAGAGCCAGGACTTGGCTCTGCGCGATGGTGTCGAGTTTGAGCGACGTGTTTTCCACGGCTTGTTTGGTAGCCAAGACCAGAAGATTGGCATGAAGGCATTTGCTGAGAAGAAGAAGGCTGAGTGGTCTCACTCGTGAACGGGAGGGCTGAAATGAGATACCTCGAGCATCTACGCGGTACAGTACATATGAGGACTTTTCACGAGGATCTGGGATAAAATGAGTAAGCTAAGCTAGTAAGATGTCGAGCAAGAGGCTCATCTGTCCATTTTCCTAAATTCAAGCATAATTCAATACCATAGTGTCATGGTATGGTACGTGTGCGGTGTTGGTGCAAACTCGGTCGTTTTTTACCGCACGGCACGGTATCAGGCCATAATTGATTGCTCAGCTGTTGGTGCTGTTGGTGCTGTTGGTGCCCACTGCCGACAGGACAGGACAGGACAGGTGCCTGCCCCGCTTGCAGACTGCGCAGCTCCTGCAGCCGCCTTTTCTTGGTCTCATCACGGCGGTCACGGCGGTCACGGCAGTCATGGACAGATGCAATCAGGCTTGCCTCCGCACAACTTCAGGTCTGGATGCATTGTTGTCTTCTTTTCTGGCCGGACTCCTCCCATCAGCGGCCGCCCGTGGGTAATATGAATGGATTCCCGAAAACCCAGCTTGGATCTGGAGAAGGAGCTGACGTGCTCGGTATGTTATGTTGTCTTGTCTGACTCCGACTTCTCTGTGTCTCCTTTCCCTCACACGCTCTCTCTCCCATCCCGCCCGCCACTTGTCCGCCTCAGCTTTGGTCGCTGACCTCGACTTCTTTCCCCCCCCCCAGATTTGCACGGAGCTCCTATATCAGCCTCTCACCTTGCTTGACTGCCTTCATACCTTTTGCGGAGCTTGCCTGAAAGAGTGGTTTCGTTTTCAAGCTGCAAAGGCTGAGAAGGCACCGACACCGCCATCTCCTCTAGATGCCATCTTCACCTGCCCGTCATGTCGAAGCCCTGTGCGAGACACGAGGCACAACGCCACCGTCGTCACTTTGCTCGACATGTTTGTAGCAGCGAACCCTGCCAAAGCTCGATCTCAGATAGACAAGGAGGAAATGGCCGCCAAATATAAGCCAGGAGATCAAGTGCTGCCAAAGGTCAACATTCGCGAGAGGACCGCAGAAGAGAGGAGGGCAGCCGAGGAGGATCAAAGGCTAATAGACGAGGTCCGTGAAATGAGCTTGCGCGAGGCGACTCCCAGCCAGCATCCTCGAGATAGCTCGCGGCGACACCGGCACAGTCATTCCGTCGAGACCAGATCAAGATCCAACCGGCCGCACAGCTCGGATTCACGGCTCCGTGCTGCCCGAGAATCTGTAACCCCTCTCGAAGTGAAGACTCGAGCCGTCAGGGATCTGACAATAGTGCAGGGAGCGAGATCGCCGGAGGCAAAGGAGACGGAGTGACAGCCGTCAGCGCCAAGTTGAGCATCAAACATCTCTACGGTCTCTGATTGGATCAACAGAAATGAGCGAGCGTGATATAGAACGAGAGATTGAAGACTTCGCCAGGCAAATCCAGGAGGAGGGGCTGCTCGATGGTCTCGATCTAGACAATATCGATTTGAGCCGGGACGACGACTTGAGTCGACGTATCACCGAAGCGTACAGGCGGCGGCAAAGGGAACGCTCACGCAACGAATCGTTATCGCGAAACACTGCCAATGGCAACAATTGTGCCCCGAGAAGCTCGGATGGGGGGCCAGACGGAGGCACGGCTAAGAGCACCCGAGCGCGGCTCAACATCCCGTGCCAGCTCCCGGTCAACCAGTGGCAATGCTCAGTTGGAAGACAGGAGCAGGCCTCCGCCGGCCGGATCCACGAACCTCGAAGTACGCGATCCCGGTAGGCGTCCGCGGCGCAGAACGGCAAGCGGAGGACGAAGTGCCACGACCCCAATATTCTCCACCACAGGAACAGAATCTCGCCCCGCCGCTCGATCCCAGACAGACCTGGTTCTTCGGTCGCAAACAACAGACCCTATGGCTCCCCGGCAAAGCTTCAGTGAAGGTCGCAGCGCCAGCTCACAATCAGTTCCCATCTCGTCGCACGCGACCAACGAACTTCCATTGCCACCTCCGGGGAACAACGCATCGTTTGCCAGCAGAGTGCCCCAGTGGAATCCTCATGTGGCAGAGTCGCCTGCAGCCGCATCGGCGCCTGAGCCGGCTCCAGCACAGGTCAGCAGACCGCATCTGCCAACAGAGCTTGCTATCGTTCATTCCGCGGTGTCCAGTCCGTTGAGCAGCCCTACTACGTTCTCAAGCCATCGACGCACAAGATCTCAGCTCTTCCCGGAACCCTCCATCTCTTGTTCCAGGTGCAACAGACAGCACATAGAATACGAAGTTCATTACAACTGCTCCTCTTGCGCCGGCGGGCAATGGAACATGTGTCTTGACTGCTACAGATCCGGTAAGGGGTGTCAGTACTGGTTTGGCTTTGGTTACGGCGCGTGGAACAAGTGGGAGAAGATGCGAAAGCAAGGGATGGCTCCTGGAAATGCCACACATGCTCACCGCGAGCCGTTATCTGCCACCCCCCTCGACACCTGGTGGAGCGGACGGGAGGAAGACCCTGACAACCGACGACCCGAGAGGCCGGCTCGAAACAGGAACCTTTGCGCGCGATGCCTCGTCTGTACAAATGATTGCTACTGGCGTTGCGACGTATGCAACGAAGGGAGTGGGGCTTCTGCAACGACTGTGTCAACCAGGGCAAGTCTTGTACTCACATGCTGCTTCCATTGACGCATGAGGCCCTGTGGGCGGCTGGAAGACCTCGGAGCCCCAAGTCCCTGGACGACCGCCTGCGGCGACCATCTACACGGGTCCTCAAGCGACAAGTATCGGCCCCTTCAAGCCACTGACATTTCGTACAAGGTGTGACATTTGCCAAGATCCCATACTTCCATCCCACGTTCGATACCACTGCTTCACTTGCGTCAGCGCCTTGGTTCCAGACGCGCCGTCGGGTGATTACGACATTTGCTCGACATGCTACAACAATCTGGTAACGAGGGGCCAGATCAGCATGGAAAACGGCCACTCCGGCTGGAGACGATGCTTGAATGGCCATAGAATGGCCATCATTGGGTTTACGGAAGGCAAAGTTGGCCAGTGGCGCTTTGTTGAACGCGACATTGTGGGTGGTCGGTTTCTTCGGTCGGAACCATATGAGAGCCCAGAGCACAACGGACAAGGCCTTCAAAAATGGTCCTGGAGGAAAGGCAGTGAGAAGTGGGAAAGACTTGTCACAGAGGACGTCTCCGCTACTGCGCCAGCCACAGCCGATTCTGTGTCGTTTGCGCAAAACTTCCCACCTGATGGCGGCATGGGCCCGAAAGCGAGTGCGCGTTGGGCATGGTCTCCACAAGCTGGTTCCGAGGATGAGTTGTTCTTCCCCAAGGGCGCCGAGATTCGGGAAATCGAAGATGTGAATGGAGATTGGTTTTTTCGGCACGTACATGGGGGGCAAAGGGACTATTTCCAGCGCCGTATGTACGGCTGGGGCAGAGAACATGAGTGAATGATGCCCATGATCATGACCATATGTATTACGAGTTACAGATGATGAACGCGCAGCCTTGAGAATTGATTTGTCAACGCATATGACCGGCATCCGAAATGCAGTTGGTCAAAATGACCGCGCATTGTGCTTCTTTCCTTGTCAAGACCACCAACGTATTTACACGGAGCCATGCAGTCTATTTTGATTTTAATTATCCCATCGCGCCTTTTTCGAGAGGCTTACGTGGGCTGTGTTGAAACATCTGTGGGCGGACGGACTACCAATCCGACACCAAATGAAGAGTTTGTTGACTTGCGTTGGGTAGGTAGGTACATGGAATAACGGAGCGAAAAGAGCACCCGTGAAGTGACGAACAGACGACCCAGAAGACATTACTTGATGACTAGAAAATGTTCTAGTTCCCCAACCATGTCAGAAGGAATGAACCGAGAAGATGTGTGTGGTTTATTTCTGTGGAGGGTGTTTGGTCCCTATTATGAATATGATGCATCTCCAGGCATATTCGTGTATACATGTGTATATCTCTATTACTATACATGTATTTACATATGGTGTGTGCTTATGCATGCCTGAGTTTCCCCGTATCGCCGCCAAGTATGCTCACGCCTACTTCATCGATTTCCGTCTCGACGAGCTGCTGCACGAGCGGGCTCTGCATAAGACCAGTACTCCAGACGATGATGCCGGCGCCCACCTCCTCGGGCTCCTTTTTGATACGAGTTCCTGTGCGAAAGAGGAGGCGTCACAGCGGGCGGAAGATTGGGCGTGGACTGCTACAAATAAGGTCAGTAGTGCTCTTATCCCGCTATAATCTGGCGGCTATTTTCATGGCATACAGTGAGTTTGGTATTCCGTATATGATAGGAAATAATGGTCCCCTCAACAGATAAGAAAGATATCAGCTCAGGTTGAGTAGTGTAACGGCCAACATACGTCCTTCACACGGACGAGCTCCGGGTTCGATTCCCGGCTCGACTATTCTTTTGCTCATCCGAAACCATTTGAGATGTCATCGATCGCTGGCGGCGGGTGGTAGGTATGCATCTCCGGGTATGCACGATTATTGCTTATTATTGCTGCCAACGTACGGATTATTGCACTTCGACAATGGAGGTACCGCGCATTGCAGCTTGAACCAGCCACACGAACATCAACAATCAACAATCACGTGGTAATCACTGAGTCGCTGTGCCAACCCCTTTCCCATTCTGTTCTTTTTATTCTTCTTCTCAACAGGATTGAGTTGGTTTGGGTGGGATAGACTGCGTTGTGGCGTGTCTCTGCATCGACCTGACCGAGAGAGACAAGTTACAACGGTAGGAAGTCAAATTAATACAAAGGTCGCTACAAGAACAGTAAAGCATCAGGCTGTCTCTCGGCAAATGGCTAATTGGCTGCTACTGCAGGCAGGCAGGCAGGCAGGATTGGATTTGGCCGAGAAAGAAAGGACCCAGGACGTGATCATCCAGATAATCAGCATCTAGAACGAACAGAGGGAGCGCCATAAATCCCCATAACTACGCCTTCTGCGTCCTCGATTTTGCAAACGTCATCGGCAGTGAGTTTAAGCCTTGGGTCTCCGGGGGTTGGGTGCGTCATGTCTGTAAACGAAGAGAGCGGTTGGCCTGACATGATGCCGATGTTGGCCTTGACGCAAGTGTAGCTTCGCCATCTTTGTTTTATAGAGACAAGACAAGAAGACAGCGCGTTTGGGCTTTGAATGCAGAGCAATTAGAGACGAATATTAGAGAAGGCAAGTTTCGAAGCGAGTCTGGAGGAGAGGCTTACGAGGGGGAAAGAAAGCAAGGGTGACAGCTGCGCGCCAGGTGTAAGACCGGAGAGCAACGAACCATTGAACGTGCTCCAACAAAAGAAGGTATTGGAAATCTTGTAAAGTTTCACATCTGCGTGAGTCAGTCGGTTGCAGCTTGTAGGGGCTGCTCATTCGGGATTCACTCCAGTTCACACCACTTCTCCCTCCACCACCGTCAATTTCAGTTTTCTTACTCTCCTATAAAGTCTCTTCTAATCGGCCAACATTCGTCACGATGCTCTCGACCATGCCATCTACAATGGCAAAACAAGCCAGACGCTAGAGTGGCTGGAGCTGTAGCACTGGAAGTAACGAAGCCAACCGCCACGAGAAACAATTCATTCATCAGGACGAAATAGCTGTTGTGGGCCAAGGTTCAGATGACTGTTACCCGACCAAGCCGGCCTGTTCGAGCAACCATGTAGATCTCCACAAAGATGCATACATTGCTATGCATCAGTCTCGTATCACAATCGACAATGCGAATTCCTACCGATAAACTTCTTTCATGCACGTACACCACTCGATGCCGAGTCTTGATCCCTGCAAGAACGGCAGACAGCACACGAACAATAATTCAACAGTATCCACCAAACTCGTCTCCCAACAGGCGAGTTCTCCCTGAATACCCTCGACTCCTGCAAAGAGTCACTACTAACCCAACGCAGCCTATTCCAGCATCTCTGACTCAAATCTGCAAACAGAGTCGACTCGTCGGTAACGTGTACAGCCAGGCAAATCCAAATTGGGCCACGACTTCCTTCCTATCTCGTCTTCTTCGAGAAGAAAAAGGTTCCAACCTTGGGCACCAATTGTGGCCACAAGGTATAGGTATGGATGGGAAGAGGTCTCGATCTGACCAGGGATGTCCGGATACTTTTTGTTCGAAATCCATGAAATCTATATTTGCGGTTAGGCTAACTCCGAGATCCAAGACAGGGCTAGCCCTGGCGGATTGAGACGGACGGGTGGGGACAGCTGGACGAAAAGTATTAACCAGATCAGTTTTCATCTGCATTGGGGCTCATGGCAGCAGGACTGGATGTGGATCCGTTTGAAGTTCGGAGAGAGCGTTGATCACTGCTGTTGAGGATGCGGAAAAGATGAAACCTCTGGCAGCCCGATCAATTGATCGTGTCACGTGCGTCCCTCCAAACAAACCCACACACCCACAAACCCCTGACCGCTAAATCGAATGGCAGCGCACCTGCGCTAAGGGACCAGGGAACGGGCGCCAGCAGGTGGGGCGCGCCCTCAATGCGCCGTTGCAGCAGTCGAGCCGAGCAGCTGCTCACAACTGCCAGCCACTCGAATTACGGTCAGCATGCAATATGCAAGGCCCACCACAGCCATGCCAACCACCGACCCCGACGCCCTGGCCCGCAGTTCCGTCTGCACCAAGCTGCACCAAGCTGCACCAAGCTGCATCAACCTGCATCAACCTGCGTTGCATCTCAGGAGCCACAACTGCCTTTTTTTTCCTTCTCGCCCGTTCAACCCACTGCCAGCATTGTTGTCGCTGTGACCTTCCCGCAAACTCGACTCATCAGCGGGCCATTGACGGAAAGGAAAATTACCAATTCTCGATCCCTGACAATAGGGCTTCATGCAAAGCGCAGTGTTGGGCAGTTTTAGCATCTGGACTCGAGCCCGACACATTGACTTTCCCAGACGACCCGCCAAAACTATAAGAGACCACGTCGCAAAACGTATCCGAGCGCAGAAAACCATTCAGATAATCAAAAGTTGGGCATTGCCTCGATTGACTCAACAATGGGCTTCCTCACAGACGGTCTGCACATCGGCCCAGGCGGCATGTCCCGTCCCTCCAAGCACCGTCGCGACGCCTCCCGCTCGCGCAAGAAGCATCGTTCTCAGTCTCGCTCTCGCTCCAGCTCTCGCACCCGGGGCGGCAACTCCATTGCAGGCGCTCTGCTCGGCGGCCTCACGGGAGATGGCTACTACAACAAGCATAACTCGTCGCGGGGTTCCCTTTTCGGCATGGGGAACAATAGCCGCTCGAGCCTCTTCAACTTTGGAAGTGAGTCTTGCAGGCGTTCGTCAGACGGTTGATCGGAGCCATCACTGACCTTCTCCCAGACAGATCATCGTACTACAAGCGCTCTCCGCGTCAAGGCTTCATGCAACGGACCTACAAGCGCCTCAAGCGCCTCATCAGAGACCTCGTTCACTATGCGAAACGCCATCCCTGGAAAGTCTTCATCCTCGTCGTCATGCCGCTCATCACGACAGGCGTTCTAGGCGGCCTGCTCGCTCGCTTTGGACTTCGGATCCCCCCCCCCTTCGTTGGAGCGCATGATCGGGGTCGCCTCGCGGGCCGCGTCCGGTGATTCCTTCGGGCTCGTGAGCGATGCGTTCCGCATGGCTGGCGACCTTGGCGGCAATGCCCGCGCGAGCAGCGTTGCGCGGGGACACGACGGCGGTATGCAGTGGGAGACGAGGTCGAGCTACGGCAGCTTTGGCGGCGGCCACGACGGCCACGACGGCCATGGCCATGGTGGCCATGGTGGCTACGATGGCTACGGTGGCTACGATGGCTACGATGGCTATGATGGCTACGGCTACGGCGGGTCGAGAAGTCAAGGTGTGGCCGCTGGCTATGGTGTTGATAGCTGGGGAACGCTGTTGTTGACATGGCCAAGAAGTTCTTCTGAGCGGCACTTCTACATATTTTTTCTTTTTGGTCAAACACACTGTACATGCGGAGACGGGTATGATCGTAGATGTTTTTTTTCCCAACGTTTTTTGGAGGTCTCTAGGTTGCTTGGTTCGTTGGCGCATCACGGTGTTTGGTAGGCGGCATCTCTGTTGCTGGTTCTTGTTCGGTTTTTCGGTTCTACACGGTCCTCAACGTTACTTATCGTCTGCTTGCGTATTTTTCCTAAGTAGTGGACAAGAAGGTTCAAGTGTGTCACGTCTGGTTCGAGATGCCATTCACGTGCATCTACACAATATACGCCGCTTGGCTGGCCCCAAACTAGTAGTCATTTATTTGCAACATCGGTCTAAATTCGAGCGAGATCAACTTCCCAAACCTCATTGTGCAAACTCTCCCGATCGACCTGCCACCTTGTCCGATGCGAATATGTCCAAATGATAAAGTGATACACCCGCCACCCCCCCTTTTCCCTCCGTAGCGAAACCCAACTGCACCACGCCCCATACCTCGGACCCGCGTGGCCTTCACTCCGATAGGAAATATAGCAAGGAGACGACACACACACACACAAGACGTGCTATGTGTTCATGCTTAAAGTAACAAATGCTCATGCAAAAGTCATCAAACGCCAAATGCGTCAAATCGTCCAAGGCGGCTCAGTCTTGTCCGTCGACTTTTCATCAATTCTTTTGGCACTCCATGTAAAAGGTACTAGCCAAAACGATTCAAAAGCTCGAAGATATAGATATCCTTCTTCTTCCCCTTCCCAACACATAACTCGCTGTTGTGAGAGATGAGCGGGTACGTGTTATTCCATATACATTCATGATAAGGTGGTTTTTTTTGGTGAGGTAATTGTTTTCTTTTTTTCCCCACAGAAATACTCATCCGTCACTTGTTGTGCCAGGTCTTGCAGAGAGAAAATCTCAGGTGTCCCCTCATGGCGCAAACGGGGTTTCCTCTTGGTAAGGCATCATGAGGGGTCGGCATCTCTGCTCGGCTTCCAAAATTGCATCATGCGACCAAGTCGTTTCGCCTTGCTGTTCTTGGACCGATTTCTCTTTGCGTCGCTTCCATTGTCCAAGGTGACTTCCATGGACAACTTGCTTCGTTCCCCGTGAGAACTGCTAATCAATCGGCCCAGAGACACCAAGCTTGATCGTCGGCGTCCAAAGGCAGCGGACGACACCGAGACGGGGCGTTGTTCGCGGAGGCTTGGTTGTGACATGCGGGCGGTAGGTATAAAAGCGCTCTCTCGTGTCATTGTCGAGGTGCTAGACGTGAGTGAAGGAATGTCATAGTCGACTGAGATCCGCACTTCTGGTCCAGGCTCACCCATGAGCAGTGAATGAAAAGTATTTTCATCCGTGACAGATGATGGCGCTGTGGATAGTCTCTGTGCATCAATGGACATGAGCGAGCGCGGCGAGGGATAGGACGATGCATGGCTTGTTGAGTAAGGGCTTAGGGGAACAGCCATGCCATTGGTCAGCGGTATTGATTGATTGACTTCAACTGAAGATATGTCTTGACGGCCGGGGGCCAGACTAGAAGACGACGATGCAGAGTTGTTTTCATCTGCGGACAGACCGCTCAAGACGGACGCGTTACGGAAAATTATTGATGGGGTTCTTCAGCAATGACCTCTGCGTGCAGTGACGTCTTGGAACATTCAGTACGCACAGCGTTGACCGCGGAAGCATTGTCGGAATCTGTGCTTCCGTAGCTAGGCCTGCGAGATTCGGCTGCTTTGATTGACGTGTCGCTCACAACCAGTTCGTTGGGTAGCTCTGCGGCGGCCAATTTTGTCGTTGCAAGTGGCGTCGCGTTCCCATCAGAATGACTCGTCTCCTCGGCCTCGAGCTCGTCTGATTCAGAGTCGAGTTGCTCCGATGAGGTTTCTCCGTCCTCCTCTTCGTCCTCCTCGAACACATCTGCCATAGTGGAACTGCTTCCAAATCGATGAATCCCAGCACACCCAGGGTCGAATGGAGGAAGATCCGGTGCAGATTCCGCACGACGATGATAGTGCATGCCTGGACCGCTGAAACCTTTCATGCCCTGAGCACTGTGTAATTGTCGCTTCCCGGCTTTACCAGCCGCTCGTTGTGCGGCATCCCACTCTGGATTATGGGGCAAGGGGTGTTGAAAGGCCCGAGGGCAGCGTCCAAGTCAATCATGGGATACGAGCCCTCCTCGTCCGGCCGCCGCCGCTTGGGAGTGCCCGAGTCTTCTATCGACTGGGATTCAGTTACGAGGACAGTGGGTGTAGTCGGTGGTATCTCAGTATCAGGAGCAGCTTGGATCACATCGTTTTCATCTTCATCATTCTCCACGGGACCAACTGAGGCGGGAGGGGTTGGCGGGCGAATCGCAAGAATCTTAGATCTCTTCTTGTTACTCCGGAGAGGGAGGATTACACCAGCCCATCCTTTGACACGTTTCTTCTTACTTGTCTTTTGACGATCCTTCTTGGCGTCATTGGAGTCGTACACAGCAGCATCATCATCATCAGAGGAGTCGATTTCGTGGTCGGATGAGGAGCTTGCGGTTGCTGGCTTGTTCACAGACTCGGAAGAGCTGGAGCTGCATGAGCGATGTTTTGATGCAGGCATGGAACCAATAAAGGGATCCAAGCCAAAGAATGACCATCTTTTGGAGTCTTAACGGGACTTGGGTTTGCAGTACTGGCCGAGTGCGATGTGGACATGTCCAGCAGTGTTGGGATAGAGTTTCGTCGCCTAGGCGAGGTGTTCCCAGCCGCAGCGAATTTGAGATCGGTGCCCGTTCGCTGCAAGATGGCACCTGCAGTACTTGGTCTCGATTCAACCGTCTCACGAGTTGGGCTTCGAGTTAGTCGCGCGGGGCTGTCACGACCTCCGGGAGACGCAGCAGACACAATGGACGATATACTGCCTGAAACAGAATGGCTAGGGCGGGCGGTCACCGTACTAGATGTGTCGTTGGAGACCAGAGACAATGGTCGAGGAATAAACTCCAGAGTGTCCGAAAATCCGACCCGAGCACGTCCGGCCTTGGATTGCCTGGGGCTGGGCTCGATTCTGGGCGGCGAAGTTGGGATGGGTATCGAATGATTGATGATGGTGTTTTCCTCGGTGTCTTTCAGAGCCTGGATGGGGACGGGGTTGGCTAGAGGTTCTGGTAGTGGAAAAGGTTGATCATCCAGGGGTAGAAGTGTGCCTTCGCGCGGATTAAATGTCGTCGGGCTGTTTGGGGCGCTGCTGCCTTTGTGCAACATGAAGTCGGGCTGTGGGCATAGAAAAGGCAGGTCGATGGTCGATATTGCACCGGACACACCACGCCGGTGGCCTCTTCGTGTCGGCGGTGGTTGTAGGCCCGGGAGGCAAAGCCGCTTTCTGACTTGGTTGGGCTCGTGCTCATCACGGCAATGGAGTTGCCATCTCGTATGCTTCCACCGACGAATTCGCTTCCACCCCGACGATGTCCGTGACCGGCAGGCCGCGACGGTGATGGCATAGGCCTTGCTGAATTTGGCGTGATGGGTGGGCTCAGGATGGCCATAGAGTCGACATCTGTGGGAATCGAGGCTCCTGGGTTGAAAGAAAACTGTGGCAGGGCCGCTGGTTGATTTCCTCTTCCTAAATCTGCAGTTGACGATGTACTGAGGGGTCGACTTTGAATATCGGCCATCGACATAGGACGCCGCCGCGGCCTTGCGATGGGTGGTCCTGCCAAGGAAGGGGACGCGGGAAACACAAATGGTGGGTTCGGTAAGCGGCATTCGGCAGAACATGCGTTATCCTGATTCAATGTCGAGGCATTCGTGTCATAATTCGCTTCGGAAAGCTGGTCTAATGTTCGGTCGAAGGCATGAGCGGGTGAGCGAGATGCCACAGCATCCGCTGCATACCCAATGTCATGAGTGGTTGCCATCTATTCCTCCAGCCGCGCTGCGGCAACCGAACTTGACGGACAACTCAAAAGTCGGGGGGTGACCATAGGATGATAAATGCTTGGTAGTATGACAGCAGCACAGCAGACCTCGCTCGTGTTGGATGTCCAACCCAGGGGAGGCCAGCAAGAGGCGAGAAACGAGGAATAATGGTTACAACGAGGAGGATGTGAGCAAGAGAAGATAGAGAGTTGATTTTCCACTAAGAACTTGACGAAATTACCATGTTAGCACATATGCCATGACACTGATTTGGATGAGGATTTGTCATGGATGCCTGTTTCGCTGTGGCAGGCTCACAGACATGCACGACTGGACGGCGAGAGTTGAGTTTGCGACAAGTGGACGGACCTGATGGTGAGGAAAATGCAAATGCAAAGCGCTGGAAACCGAGTGCAAAAGCCAAGGCAAAGAGGCAAAATCAAGACGACAAATGAGTGGACGGACAAGACCAGCGACTGCTCTCGGGGGAGGAGTGCTACTGGAATTGCACCAAATGACGATGGCAATCGTGCGTGAAGCGCAGAGTGAGCCACCAGACGATGAAGTTGCGAAAGATGGAAGGACTGCTGAGTGAGGGAGAGGAAAGGCGAACGGGGAAGAGGAGGGGGGCGAGGCCCGCTAGACAGGGAACGAGCGAGATTGGCCAAGTTTGGGCCAGGCAGGGAACATGGAGGACAAGGCACGACAGATGGGCATGGCATGGATGGACAAGGGACATGGGCCAAGGCCAAGGCCAAGGCTAAGCCATGAATGAATGAATGACATGGACCCGCGGGCCTTGGCTGCGAGTCTTGCGAGTCTTGCGAGTCCTGCCAGGCACCTGCAGACAGACCAAGACCAGGCAGCTGGCGCATGTTCCAGATGTTCCAGATGTTCCAGATGCTGCTCAACCCCCAATTTTGCCACTGTCCACTAGCCTCTGCCCGCTGCCCACTATGTGTAGTGCGTGCGTACAGATCTGCAGGCACCGGTGCTAGGCAGGTGAAGGATGCATCCAGCACGACATGTTCGACTTGTTGAGGCCAAGAGTTTCGAACTAGCCTCCATTGCGTGCGTGGGCCGCCCCACCTCCTTCTCGCGTTCTCTCCCACTCTCCCCTGCCAACCCACACACCCACCCACCTCGTGTCACAGAAGAGTACAGAGAGACCTCTCTATTCTCCGACATGGCGCTGTTTATTAAACACGACTTATTTCTCGTTCCTGCACGAGCAAGCAACTGTATCGTGTCGAAGATGCACACTCTGATGCAGCAAATCCCATCGAAAAAATCACAGACAGACGCTCGATGGAAAGAGACGCTAAAGGCCGAAAATCCGCAATGACGGCGTGGGTTGCTGATGACGGGGAAATGAAGACAAGTGTGCTTGAACCCACGAATAACAATGGGGATTTTGCTTCGGCTGCCGTGTTTTGTGGCTCGGCTGACAGACAACACAGTTGGCCCGTGACAGCATACCGCCGAAGAATGGAACGAACGGACATGTCTGCATCCGCTAAACCAGAGACCGCTTCGCTATGGCAGTGATGGAGTCTCGTGTTGGCAAGACAGGGCAGAAACTCATGTTCCAACTCCGGCGCTTTCTCCCTTGCAGTCCCAGGTTGGCTTGTTTCCTGTGGGTGGTCAACGCTGGACCCCTGCCCTGGAAGAAAGCGCTGGGCGGCGCAGCCAAAGCGTTGTCGTTATAGTTTTGCTTTTCTTGGGCGAAGGCGGCCCAGGGCCCATGTCGGCATAACCGGCCGTGCCACGAGCAGTCAGGCCGTACAATCTATTACGCGTCAAGACCGTTTAGTTTCGCGTGACCCTCTTTCATGCATAACAAGATGAGGAAATTGCTGCTGGGGAACAATCTTCTGTTCCAATAAAGAGAGAGGCCCATCATCGTGGCGTTTCCGAGTTGCAACACGGCGACTTCCTCTTCTTCTTCTTCTTCTTCGATAGGGACGTCATCTGAGTTCGATTGCTAGGTTCAATAATAATCTGGCAAAATGTATAATGCGGGCTGGCGCACACAGCTTCGTGTTCTCAACGTTGTGATCAAAGCATCTTTTGTTGAACTGCGTGGCGGCTACTTGCATCGAATGTTGAACCGTTGGCAGAGCACAAGCAAGATAATAAGCCATCCCAAGCAGCTTCGGATCCAACACTTGCCTGCACTAGACCGGAGAAAGTGCCTGCACATACCAGACCGACTGTTTTGTGCCATGCAATCGACTAATGATGAAGTTGTACAGCATGCTTGGACAATCCACTTCCATCTGCTTCCCCCAGAGTGGCAATTCATATGCCGAACTTCCATCCAGATTCGTCCCCTCCTTCCACTGCCTGCCTACCGAATGCTCTCTGGTTTTCTCGCCAACTAGTGCTGGCTGGCACACTTTGGCAAGGCAAGCGTCACTGCTCTCAACTAGTCCTGTGGCTCGCAAATGAGACATCTGTTCGTACGAAAACTGCCCTAATTCGTAAGCTTGATGCGCCTCAGACCGATAGAACCGGATCGAGCGAGACATGAATCGAACTGACGAACCCTTTTTTTTACGTTTCGACTTGAGATGAAAGACATGTGGTAAGATGCCATGACACATCTGACATTACCAAGTTGAGTTCCCGGTGATCGTGCTAGCGCTACTTTTCCAAGACGCGCTTTTCTTTCCTTTTCCCTTCATCCCTTGCTTTGGCTTAAACGCCACGTCGTTCGCTACTTGTGCGAGTCACTGTATGTATGCTATCTCAGTCTCGAGAAACTTGTCTTCGAAGCTGAACATGACTGTCTTTGATTGGCTTCTTTATCCTGAAACATACCCTCCTCCGCGTGTGCATTTCTTCGTGTTATCTGCTCGATCTTGGTTTACTTTTATATCTCGAACTAGTTAGTTATTACTGCACTTAAGGCAATTATCCCGCTTCTGTTCCATTTTCTCTTCGATCATTTCTTACTGGGGTGAATGGCGCGGATCTGGCAGCGCGTATCATAAGAAATGACGATGAACACCCCCTTCGATGTTTCAAGATCCATCGCTTGTCCCACCACCATGACAACCACTGCAACAAAACAACTCTTGCTACCCGTACTACGACCACGATAACAGGCTAGTCACGATAACGGATCCAGGATCATCGTGGATTGTTGTCGTGGAGCATACATGTGCAAATGTACTCCGTACCTACGTACGATATGCGAGCCATGACACCATCTCTCCCACACGCGTATGTCCTGCGCTATCCTCCTCAGTGATGAAGAACAGCGGTCGGTCGACTGATTTTAGTGCGAAAGAGGCCTGATTAAGTAGGGCTTATAGGGAAATAAGTGTAGCAGGGGTCTTTCTGCTTCCCTAGGAAGTTATGTATATCCACTCGTCAAGCCGCGTTCAAGGATCAACAAGAACAAATGCCAACCAGCCCCTCCCCACTCCGTACAGCGCAATCTCGCTTTCATTCTGGTAGACGAACCACGTCATTGTCATGGAATGATTTCCGAGCGACCTTATTTGCTCTTCCAAGGTAATACTTATAGGAGCTACCAGCTTCTGAATGGCCAATGACTCAATTTGATTATGTTCAGAGCCTTGAACCGCGCTGACCAAAGATTTGCCCATTCACCAACGGCTCTGCATCATCACCACCAAATTCTTCCGCTTGCTCGTAAGTAGAGGGGCATCAACCAGGCAGCCCTTTGCGGGGCGGAGGGAGTCTCGACACGCTCTCTAGGTTACCTCTCCCTCTCGGGGCTTTTGCATCAAATTCGGCCACGCTTTTAGTTTGGGGGGAAAGGTGGATTGTTGGCGAACACTTTTTTGTTCTACGGAGTAGATGGCAATGGATGACACCAGCCATTTTGCTCTACGTGTATGTACAAAATACCCCGAGCTTCCAGCCGCTAATAAATACCCTTGCATGGAACTAGGTGCAAGACAATCGGGAAATACCAGGTGGACGATTCTCGGTGATTCATCATCTCATTCTTGCATTGGAGCTCATTACCTGGTGCACGATGCCTGCAGGGACCATAACAAGTCAAGTATTAAACATAATAGTGCGAAATTTGCAATCATGCATGAACAGGACTCTAATAATCATGTTGCTGCCGCATAAAATTGTCCAAACTGCTGGTGTCGCTGTCCGAGGGGTCTTTTTGTTTCACATGCATGCGGACTAAGTACTCCGTAGAGACCGGCCATCCTGCTGTGACGGCATTGAGGCAACAAGCTCAATAACGTGGTACGGCGGGCCACTGTACAGACGCGTCCGATTGGTTTGATTGGTTTGCAATCATGCAATAAGGGCTGTCCTCCGTAGACGGGGTCGTTGTGCTGCTCAATAAAGCCAGCCAGTGGTGTGACGTGTGCCCCTGCCAGAGCAAAGCAGCAAACCGTGATGAAACATTGCGATATTCAGAAAAGGCACGCAAAGCTTTCCTTATCGTGTGAGCCGCCTTGCGCAAGGGACGGCCAGCCACCATTATTATGCAGCGGAGCGAAAGACCCTGAATCTCCTGCGCCACAAGTCCAGTCTTCTTCTGCAGATGTGGCACACCAGGCATTTGTGGGGTCGAGGAAAGGAACTCAACCTTCACCGCCTTATCTTCCTGGGGCTTGATACCAGAGCCTGCATGGCAGAAAAAATTTGGGCCGCATCTTGCTCGCGCTGTCAGACCAAGTAGGCCTGCCCGCTCGCGCACGCAATACGAAAAAAAAAGCAGGACGACTCATCCGATATTACACATCAAAAATGTCCGACGACGAAGTCCCAACTCTCGTGGCTACGGGCGGCCAAGACAAGACCCCCAAGCCTTTGGGCATGCGCAAGAATGGTACGTGCCGCCCGCTCTTGTCTTCCAGTCTGACACATAAGGCTCTGACATCTTAGCACAGGCAAACAGTGGCACGAACCAAAGAAAGCTTTTCGCCCTACAAAGGGCTGACTTCCTACGAAAGAAGAACAAAGGAGAGGGCTGCTATGGCCCAGATGAAGGCAAAGGAGAAGGAGATGAAGGAAGAGAAGGAAGAGGCAAGAAAGGTGAGCATAAAAAATTTCCACCTCTACAGGGTAGTCGGCTGACGGGAAGTTTTCCATTTTCAACGCAACAGGAGCAAATCCAGAGGAGTCGTGAGGGTCGTGCCAGGAGGGAAGAGCGGGAACGATATGAAAAAATGGCTGAGACCATGCATCGCAAGAGAGTTGAGAGGTTGAAGAGGAAGGAGAAGCGCAACAAGCTGATCAATTCGTGACCGCCCAGAGGTCAAAAAACGACGTGCCTTTTCCTTTTGTTTCCTCAACGATCAGGTATGACGGCGAAATTGCGACCATCTTTCAAATGCGGTCTTTCGTGTTGGCTCTGTAGCCTTTCATCTATTGGCATTTCTCGTCACCTCTAGATGTGGCTTTCTAGGCTGCCATCGGCTTGGTCGAGCCCGCAGGGTCTTGAATCCCACAAACACAAACCAAAGGTTGCCCCGAAATTGCAACGGAGTACGGAGTAGCTCTGAAGAAACGTGAGCCTTGCTGGCACGCAGGGGCTATCACCGATGGTTCGACATATAACGGAGTTGGGCGTATGCTGTGGTATTTGGCATTTGGGCACATTCTGATGATTTAGTTTTAAAAAGAGTATTCGGAACCCCGCCCCCCGGGACGTTTCATTAGTAGTACATACATGTCGCACGTATGAGTGAATGCATTACTATAGTCTAGAGCCAAATTAGACAAATTTCCGAACATAACATGTCAAGGCCTCTGCGGTTAGACAAAACGCGCCATTTGATTTTTCTTGGTTGCGAGCTGGCATGTGAATCACGCTCTTAGCCCCACCTAGCTCGTGCAAGAGGTTCCAACGTCGATCCGCTCTCCTCTGGAAGCTTGCGCAAGTCCCCATCAACAAATCAAATTCCCGACGAACTCGTCCCAGATCCGATTTCTCCATTCTTATTTCGGCGATTCGCGTTCGGCCGGCGACCTGCATCACGCATGGGAGGGTACTAGGTGGACGTGGGCAAAGGGACACGGATGCGGCGGCGGAAGAAAGCAGAAGAAACATAATGCGAGACAACATGTCCACTACCAACAATGGCGTGGATCTCGCAAAGCAGACATCGCCGTCATCCCGACCGAGAAGCCGCCATCAGATCAAGAGGTCTCTGACGGAATTCGCCTCGCCCAGCAAGCTTCATCGCCGGCCGCCCCCGCACAGAAGACAGGAGAGCCAGCACGAAGACAGAGAGAAGCCTCCGTTGTCGTCGGCGATTCTGGCCACTCAGATACGGAACCCGCTTAATATACCCGTATCTACGGGGACGAGTCCTTTCATGACTCCCGGCGGAAGCCGGCGGGCAAGCATCCCGGTGCCCAAGGAGAATGGCCATGGGGAGTCGAGGGAGAAGAGGGAGGCCAGTCTTCTGTTGGAGCAGGAGAAGGCCTCTCTGCGGACAGAGTACGTATATATCTTGTCTCGCTCGGATCAGAATCCGAGACCACGTGCAAGTGCAATCTTTTTTCGGACAAAGTCGCTAACATTTCATGATCCTACAAGTGGATTGAAGCAGTCGCTAGTAGAGCTAAACTCCTTCGCGACCTCCATGACCAAACGACTGGACGATACGTATTATTCTGTCCTGGAAAGGATGAGCACACTTCAGAACACAGTGGCTGCCTTGCGAGACCTGGCACAGAGCTCCCATGATATCTGCGAGACGTTTGACAAGTACGCTCGCGATCTCGAAAGCGACATCATTCGACAGCTCAGCACAGCCGGACATTTCGAAGAACAACAGAGAAAAATAGCCGCTCTACAGAAACGCATATACGAGGCGCGCGGCAGGACTTCGGCCCTAGCCACCCGCGTCGATGTTGTTCAAAAGTGCGTGGAGAGGTGGGAGCAGGCTGACAGGCAATGGCAAGAAAAGACTCTGAAGAGGCTCAAGATAATCTGGTCTGCCACTACCATTGTGGCACTGATAGTGGTAGCTTTTGTGATAGGCATGAATTACGCCAGCGCGACGAGTGGCGGGGAAGGCGGACCTGTGGATTGGAATACGGCCATGAGTCCGAATATCCCGCCGTGGTTGACTTCTCGGCGGAACGACAGCGTGGAGGAGGAGTCGGGGAGGACGTTGTTGTGGGAAGCGCCTCTGGGGATGCAGAGCAGCTGCGTGGATTGGATGAGCTTTGAATGCTTTGACCGAGTTGTCTACTTGCCCCAGGGGTCGAATTGTGGTGTTTTTGAAGGATGCAAGTCGTGGAGCATCAACCTATAGCGTATGCGATGATACCCTCAGTCATTATCATTTCGTCGTTTCTTTCATATTTCCTTAAAACTTGCGCAGAGGAGCAGCCAGTTCCCTGGGTGCATTTTATTGCATGTGCATTGTACGCACGAAGATGCAGTCAAACAATGCTTTATTCTATTATTGAGCCCTCTCAACTTCCGTTTAGTTACCCCGCTAGATGCCACGATTGGTCGTGATCCTGACTCGTGAACAAAATCAAGGTGTCATTTGTCGCCCCCCAAATCAGGACAGCAACAAGTACATATATACATACGCCAAGCTTCGGCAACACAACACCGGCCAAGCCGCAGACCCTCCCTGGTACTGTACATACAGCAGCCCCAGCAACTTTCACAGCCCCCGGGGCGGGGAGAGCTGGACATGTGACCAGGGTGCGTGCGACGTGACGTCTTGGTATTCTGCGGTTCTTGTCCAACACGGACGTACAGTACGTTGGGGGGATTGAAATATCGCTATGGACTCTTTGGTGCAGGTTATGATTGGCGCACGACCATGCTTCTTCCTCATTTTGTCTCCGTGACGTGGGAAGATTCATGCGCTAGACTGGAACCACATTGGGCGCACCATTACATATTGGCGAGTTGAGCGTACATAACATCGCCGTGAAGTGCAATGGAGTAGGCTTGACGGGAAACTTCCGTGGTGATGGTTACATTGCATCCTCGTTGAAATGGCCGCGTGCTGACTTGCCGTGCTTACGTCATGTCTGGTTCATGCTCCGCCGCCAGCTTATGACTTGCTTTTATTTTTTTATTTTAGCGCCGGACCGTGGAGTTGTGTTAGGCATGGGCGCGGGCGGCCCACGTTAGTTATCCCGCCCATGTTCTTGGCTAACGTCCAGCTTAGCTTGGACCTCTCGTTTTGGTTGCGAAAGAAAAGACATTGGCATTACTGAATGAATCGTAACGGTACTCGCGTCGCGCCATGTTGCCCGGGCCTTGTCCGCACGGCCACTGGTCACTAACAATAACCGCCGAGGGTTTGAGGCTGTGGCATCGTCGTCAACGGGGCTGCTCCATACGCCCATGCCATGCCGTGCCATGTGCAACCGTGGCTTCCAGGAGAAGACAATAAAGAAAGATTATGAAGGCTCTGTGCTCAGCAATGCTACAAGTGCGCCTGATCCGCCAGTGACCCTACAGACAAAGCTGTGTGGTTCATCTCGGACTCCCTTCGACAGGAGACTCCGGACATTGCTTCGGGTGCCGGCTTGGTTGATTCGCTTCAGCTTTGGCTTTGACTGACAGCTGACACAGACGAAACAGTGAACGCTTGCTCTGACAAAACTTGGACCAGCGAAGCCCGACCCGGCGTATGAAAGCGACCCAAAGTACAACCAAGAGGAACGGAAGGCGCCCCTGCGCCTCGTTCAATGTTAGTATACACGGAGCGTCAGGTACTCCGTAGAGCTCTGCCCCGCCATAACTTTTGGCGAGCTTGCCCCGTCCCCTGTTTCGGTGACGCTACATACTTTACCAACCTTGTCTGCTCCTCTGCTCACCAACCAGCCATCTCAAATCTTTTCCTCTTCTCTCGGAGAGCTGGCCTTTGTGAGAAGGAAGGCACTTCACGGTCACCGTAGAGGCCTTCGAGCTTTTGGACACTTGCACCGAGGACTCAGACCTTGGGCATACGAAGCGCATTATATCCCATCGCCATGGCTCAAGACAGCAATGTCGGCGCCACGGGCGGAGATGACACTGCGGCAGCGATAGCCACAGTCCAAGATCCTGCTCCCGCCCAAGATATCAAAGAACTCCCCATTCGTACTACCAGCTTTGGCTCAACTCCTCGTCCTGGCCATACGTTGACCGGAAAGCAAGAACACTGTACGTTGTGCTCCCCCAATCCTGCTCGAGTCGGCATTGCCAAGCAAGCAAGCAAGCAATCAGAGCAAGGAGAGAAATCAACGCTAACGTGTACGCATGAGACAGACCTCAAGCGGGAATTGATCTCAAAGCAGGTTAAATGGGAAATCAACGAACTCAACTCCCCACCGCTCTCCAACGATTTGGTGCGCCGTTCCGCTCCGAGCATGGCGAAGTTCCTCCTCAGGAGTCTGAGCTGCCGATACTTCGTTTCATCTTTGTTCACCATGTTCGGGACTTTCCTTTTCTTGATAAAGCCAGGGAGAAGGAGTTCTGGCAGGACAGATTACAAGTTGTACGTTTTGGCTCATTTCGTGGTGCCTTTGAATCACTTCTCTCTTTTACTGGTATGCTCATTCACTGGTACAGTTCTTGGAGTCCTTTGCCGGCAAACGTGTTTCCTCTTCTGAAGACCGACTCGAGGAAACAAAGCGTAGGAAGCTTGCCATCAAAGCCCAGAAGCTTGTCGAACTGATGATGGTGTCTGGCATCGGCACCTCCTCTGGGTTCGAGGAGCGCATTCGATTCTCCGAGATTGAAATCGTTGACAGCAACGCCATTGAAACTGGAGTCATGCACACGATCCCCGAGGAAACTATATTAATGGATGGGATGTCAATGTAGCAGGTGTTCGCGTCGTTTCTGTCAAGCGCAACATCAGACAACACAAGCACGCAGAGTTCTTGCTCCGCATCAAGCAAAGGGCGAGCTCGAATATTTTGTCGGACGACGATATGGCGATTTTGCCAAGCTCCATAAAAGGTTGAAGACAGAGTTGCCTGGTCGCATCCTTCCTCCTTTGCCAAGAAAGAACAAGTCTAGCACAACAACGTCTGGACTGTGGACTAGCTGGAGCAATGCGGACGACTCTGATGCATCCTCTGTGTCGTCGGGATCCACCAGAATGACTGGAGCACCGCCGCCATCTGGTGGCGTCTCATCGTTATTGTCAAGTAAGTTGCTTATGCTCACTCAACCAGGCAATGAATGGCGTCTCTGACAAAATCATAGGCCAAAGACCAGGGTCGACTCGATCACTCCGCTCCAAGGAGTCTTCTCGCCCATCCGTTGATGGCAAATTGAGCCCCGGCCCGGCGGCCGACAAGAAGAATACAGGTGATGAAGTACGTAATTTTTTTTGTTTTCTGACTGCTTTGTTACGAAAATATACAGCAAAGCTAACTGTGGCTTGCAGAGTGTCGTGCTGTGGAGAGAAAGCCAAAGAGTTTCTCTTCGCTCCTTCCTTCGATCGTTGCTGCACAATCCCCAAATCGCCCACACAAAGGCCATGCAGGAATTTCTGAGCGGGGAGCCAATTACTCCCACTGACGATGATGTCGACGATATCATGAGGCGCAAAGCATTAGATGAGAAGAGGATAGAAGAGCAGAAGAAATTTTACGAGATTGCGAGGAAGCGTGCCGCAGAACTTGACGAGTACATGGAACAGTGAGTGCTGGAGCTCCCTTTCCATGTGTTGATGCCATCCCTTCTAACTGACCAATTTCGCCAAGATTCCGTCGAGATATTGTTGAGAGAAACGGTCTCACCATGCTTTTCAAAGAGGTGAAAGAGAAGAGCACGATCCAAGACCTGAGCCTGCAGTACCAAAAAATTTGCCGAGTGGCTGAGAATAGAAGTTGCGGCAGTCATTTATCACCTTTTCCTCGCCGAGGACAACTCTCCCGAGCTTTTCGCGCAAGCCAAGCGCATCCACTCGCTCATCCCCTACTCGGTACTCAAAAATGTCATTCGGATTGCCAACCCAGCAGCCGTTATGTCCGGAGTGCTGGATATTTTCCTCGCACAGCCTTTCGGTACTCGATCACTGATGCAGCGGATATTTTCTCTGACTTTGAATGATGGAATCAAGAGCTTTCAGAAGTCTATCGACGCTTTAACGAACAAGATCGTGGACCCCATCTTCGCAGACAAGCTGAAGTGGTACACTGACGCTGATGAAGAGCTCAAGGCGTCTATTCGACTCGAAGCAGAGGAAGAGAACATTGATCTCATTGTCGCAATCCTGCGATCAGACCGCATCGAGCCTCAGCTGACGGGCGATCAAGTTCAACGACTGTTCAACGCTTACGTTGCATTCAACAGCGCTGTTGAGAATGTAGAC
Source organism: Epichloe glyceriae (assembly GCA_023658535.1). NCBI lineage: Eukaryota > Fungi > Ascomycota > Sordariomycetes > Hypocreales > Clavicipitaceae > Epichloe > Epichloe glyceriae. The sequence continues at coordinate 5,023,817 of CP098289.1, read as the reverse complement.
GAGGAGCTGAAGCAAGGGGCTCAACTCTTTTCGTACTTGAAGCAACTGCTCAAGCTTTGCACGCGACAACGTGACAAGGCCATGATGCTGAAGTTGATTGAAGAACCCGTCACCTTGTATCTCTTCCGGGACTTATTCACAATCTTCTACGAGCCTCTCGTGAGAGTCTACAAGTCTGCAAATGTCTATAATAGCGTGACCGACTTTGCCGTCTTTATTGATGATATGATCAAGGTTAGTCAATCCCGGCGCAAGTTGCAGGAGGAGCGCATTACGTCTGCATCACATTTGCTAACATCTCGCCATCAGGTTGTCGAGAGGTGTAGAGAGCAAGACGCTTCGGCAGATCCTAATCAGACGGTCCAGGCCTTTATAGATTTGTGTCAGAGACACGAGCACAACTTTACAAATTTGTTCACGAGGTTCATACGCACGATAATGGCCTGTTCACCCAGCTCATGGGCTGGATTGAGGGAATTTTGGAATTCCTGCGACATGGCCCAAAGAACGGTACCCTGAACGTCAATGCGTTATTTGAAGGCGGGGTCAGCGGAAACGTCTTAGACAAGAACAAGGCAATTGAAGAGATCAATGCTCTCATTTCGTGGCAAGAGGCTAGAAAGAAGTGGCATCATGATAAAACAAGACAAAAGATGGCTGCGGAGGGCCAGGCGCCGAGCTCCGTTGGAGCCGTCGGAATACATTTCGAGTCGTCCGACTTTGGCCTGGACGGACAAGATCTCCAGGACATGGCGTACGATATGGACGATGAATCCGAAGTTGATGCAGAGGAAGAGGACGAGTTGGATCCCATTCAGGCGGAAAGACGAAGACGGGCTAAGAAACAGGATCGGCTGCGCCGTTCGGCTGGAGAACCAACAAAGCCACCGATTTCAGAAATCCACAAGTTGCACGACAACTTCTTGGTCATGCTGCGAGACGTGTTGGCGAACTAATTGAGTTGTAGTCTGCTGCTTTGTAGATGAAGAAGTTTGGCATCTTACATGCCGTCAATAGAAGCAATGGGCTAGATAGAAGTCGTGTTGTCATGGGCCCCGTCGATGATCCGTACAAGCAGCCGGGGGCCCCTCCCATGTGATGGGGGACGGAACCAGCAGAGTTCTTAGTCCGTACAGCCTACAAGTTGCCGTGCTTGGTGGCCACGGTTTAATAGGCTATTGAGCCAAGGCAACTCGCCACCAGGGGGGGGCGCTACTAATGTGTGCACGCTGATTGGCCGACTGAACCGAGGAAGCACGAAGGATCCAATTCCAAGCGGCGCAAAGAAACGTAGAACCCCATCGTGGATTCATGCTCATTGATTTTGGTCCCGACCTCTCTTCCCATCCGCCGAGCTCCAACGCCATCGCGTCTCGATTGTCGGCGCAAGCATCTTGCTGACCCTGATTCTTCTTGACGATGGCTTCTTCCATGGCTCTGAGAAAAGTGGCCTCTGGCTCTGCCGTACGTGATCTCTCCCGCCACCCAAGTCGATTCCAGCTGCATCCTATCCTCTCTGCCGACCACAACCAAATAACCAATAGTTGCCCTCTTTGCTCTTCTGCATGAGACTGGCTGTATCGATTCCGCGCTAACACAATGTTTGTGATGCAGTTCTCGCGACTGGCGAGAAGTCAGGCCAGGGCCTTCTCCACCACACGACCAGCTGGTAAGTATGCCTCGATATGCAACAGCATTTGGTATAAAAAACACAAGCTGACTTGATAAACGCCCGGCAGGTCGAATTATAACAAATAATCCCTTGAGAGCCAAGGAGGCTTCTCCCCATCTGAGCACAAAGTACAATGTTATCGTACGTCGTTCTACTTGCGAAGTTGCCCCTGTTGTGTCCAACAACCTGATGTTAACTCACCTCAATCCAGGACCATGAGTACGATGCCCTGGTCGTCGGTGCCGGCGGTGCCGGTCTCCGTGCTGCCTTCGGTCTTGCTGAGGCTGGCTTTAACACTGCCTGTATCTCCAAGCTTTTCCCAACCCGATCACACACCGTCGCCGCTCAGGGTGGTATCAACGCTGCTCTAGGAAACATGCACGAGGACGACTGGAGATGGCACATGTACGATACCGTCAAAGGATCCGACTGGCTGGGCGATCAGGATGCTATTCATTACATGACGCGTGAGGCTCCCGCCTCCATCATCGAACTCGAACACTACGGCTGCCCCTTCTCTCGTACTGAGGAAGGCAAGATGTGAGTTGCTTTAGCTATCTGTCCCTGTAAGTCTCCACATAGTTGTGTCTTACTGACATGTCGTCTTTTTGTAGTTATCAGCGAGCTTTCGGAGGTCAGTCACAGAAGTTCGGCAAGGGTGGCCAGGCCTACCGATGCTGCGCTGCTGCTGACCGAACGGGTCACGCTCTGCTTCACACGCTCTACGGCCAGTCCCTTGCCCACAACACCAACTACTTCATCGAGTATTTTGCTCTGGACCTGATCATGCAGGACGGCGAGTGCCGTGGTGTTCTTGCCTACAACCAGGAGGACGGCACTCTGCATCGATTCTTGGCTAACAACACTGTTTTGGCTACTGGTGGATATGGCCGTGCTTACTTCAGCTGCACATCCGCTCACACTTGCACTGGCGACGGTATGGCCATGGTTGCTCGTGCTGGTCTCCTAACCAGGATCTCGAATTCGTCCAGTTCCATCCTACTGGTATTTACGGTGCAGGCTGCTTGATCACTGAGGGTGCTCGCGGTGAGGGTGGTTACCTCCTCAACTCAGAGGGTGAGCGTTTCATGGAGCGCTACGCCCCTACCGCCAAGGATCTGGCCTCACGCGACGTCGTTTCTCGATCCATGACCATGGAGATCCGTGAGGGTCGTGGTGTTGGTGCTGAGAAGGATCACATCTTCCTCCAGCTCAGCCACTTGCCCGCCGAGATCTTGGCTGAACGTCTGCCTGGTATTTCCGAAACTGCTGGTATCTTTGCTGGTGTCGATGTCACCAAGCAGCCAATTCCTGTCCTGCCAACTGTCCACTATAACATGGGCGGTATCCCTACTCGATACACTGGTGAGGTCATCACCGTCGACGAGCAGGGCAACGACAAGATCGTTCCTGGTCTGTTCGCCTGTGGTGAAGCCGCTTCCGTCTCTGTCCACGGTGCCAACCGTCTGGGTGCCAACTCTTTACTGGACCTTGTTGTCTTTGGGCGTGCTGTTTCACACACCATCCGTGATAACTTCAAACCCGGTGACAAGCTCAAGCCGCTCCCTGCTGATGCCGGCGCTGATCACATTGAAGTTTTGGACCAGGTCCGAACTTCTGATGGTCCCAAGAGCACTGCTGAGGTTCGTCTGGCTATGCAGAAGGCTATGCAGACCGACGTCTCCGTTTTCCGAACCCAAGAGAGTCTGGACGAGGGTGTTCGCAAGATGACCGAGATTGACCCCATGTTCAACGAGGTCGGCATCAAGGACCGAAGCATGATTTGGAACTCTGATCTCGTTGAAACGCTCGAGCTGCGAAATCTTTTGACTTGCGCGTAAGTAATGTGCAGTCTTTTTTTTCTTTGTTATTTTTCACAACTAACACATTCGTGCCCAACAGTACTCAAACTGCCGTCTCCGCCGCCGCGCGAAAGGAGTCTCGTGGCGCCCATGCCCGGGAGGACTACCCCGACCGAGACGACAAGAACTGGATGAAGCATACTCTTTCCTTCCAGAAGCAGCCCCACGGCAAGGTCGACCTGTCATACCGTCGCGTCATCGCCACTACCCTGGATGAGAACGAGTGCAAGCCCGTACCCCCCTTCAAGCGTGTATACTAAACAAAGAAGCAGTGGCATGAAGTGAGTGGGTGGGGGGCATGTGTCTACATTGCGGGTCAGGATAGCAGAGCCTAAAAAATTGACATGAAGCACGAAACTAAGGCATCTCCTTTGTTGTAAGACAAGCGATATCCGGGATAGGGAGAAGACGTGTGTAGAAACAGAGCTGCGATGACAACGTGACTGGGACTTGGCGGGAGGCGGACCTGTCGTGCATTTGGTCCCGAGGGGAACGGAAGTCGTGTAGCTAAGAGATGTTTTTTTAAATCCCACTTTTATTAAAGACAAACTTGTACAAGGTCCAATCATGTTGTAATCGATGTTTTCAGCAGAAACCTTCATCTCAAGTCTGGGAATTTGCCAACGACAAGGGCATGGTTGCAAAACCCCAGCCAGAATCAGAGAGAAGCTCCGACCGCACAGATCAACCAAGTAGAGAATATGATTTCCATCATCCATCCAATACTTCCGTGTCACAACCTTCATCACTACGTAGTTCCGGAGCGCAAAGTGTGTCTCATCGGGCGTACAAACCACCCAGCCGCACATTGTATCACATTCTCGCACAAATCATGTGAAGAAGCACAACGTTGGCCTTTTCTGTTCGGATGACATCGCGGAGAAATATTTCTGATTCCCGATTTGGCAGGGTGCACGTGCACGGTAGGATTTTAATAGTGCTGATAGTGGTAGTAACGTTTCTATCAATTACCAGGATCCTTAATTACTTAAAGGGCGTAAGGATTTCTATAAAATTAACCTTGGAGATACGCACTATTCTTTCTACACGGGGTAGATGAGTTGCGGGTTTTTGTGATGAGAGCTAGGAATAGCTGCCTTGCTCGCTTGTAGGAAGGGAGTTATGCTGGGCAGTCTTGCAGGGTATTGGAGCACTGATGATTTTTTTTCCATGTCACACTGGCTTCCTGTTCTGATTGTCGAGGCCGCCGCGTCCATTCACACGCTCGGTCAACGGCCTCAAAGTACGGATTTACTCTCCAGCCCTTCCAGAACTTCAATGACGTCGGGGCCGCAGCCAATGATACAGACGAGCTAGCAAGTCTAGCTGCGGAACATGGAATCAAAGTCGCCTACGAGAATCCATGTTTCGCAGCCCACATGCCTCTCCTCTGTATTGCGGATGCCGGACGGCCCCGTGTGCCATTCGGGGAGGACGCGTCTATGGCACTTTGCCGCAATGCGAGACTGTCCCCGCTCAAAACGGGGGGTTGTTCGCCAGTGGTAAGCGTCGTGACGGCTCTTGTCGATACCAGGTGGTCTGGATGGCTGCGTATGGAGGAGGTCCTTTCAAGAACGATGAGGTGCAGCGGCGAAGACGATATGGGAGCATGCGGAACGGGCGTGGGCGAGTTTGAAGGGTCCGCGGCGGCGGTTGGATGGGAAATGAGACGGTGTTGAAAAGGGTGATTCATGAGATGAGTGGGCGTAGGATTACGAGGACCTGTGATATGCGCTGATTTGCCTGTTGCATCGGAGGTGTGGAAGGTTGTGATGAGAAGTTCATGTCTATGTGCGTACGGGGTGTAATCGAGGTACGAGGAAGAGAAAAAGCATCGTGTGAGAATCCGTGAATTGAAACGCCGCAGCCCATGAGAAGAAGACGTGTCAGCCTTTGCCCGTTCATATACCCTCATACGCCTGCATGATTCTGCGCTTCGCCTCCGTCATATTCTGATGATCAAACGCGGCTTTATTTTCCAGACTGCGGATCTTGTCTTGTAGCTTGGCAATCTTGTCGTCCTTTTTTCTGCAATGCTTCCCGGGTTCTATCACGTCCCAAGGCAATGCCCTTGGTTTTTCTCGAGGCAGCATCGAGGAGCCCATGGACAGTCTGAAGAACCGTCGGGTCTATCTTTTGGCCTCTGAGCAGGGCCATGACCTGATCTGTGAAACCCTGGGTAGAATCGTAGTGAATACCCGATGGAGTGACGGCACTGGCCTCGGAGACGGTGGACGATGTCTTGCTCGGCGTTGTCAACATGCTTGAGGAAACAGGGTCCTCGAAGGATACCGTTTTGGACCTTTGCTACCTGACGCTGAGAACAGTGTCCTGGATACGGAAGGCGTTGGAAGACCGGCCACCATGTCAGTGGTGTGACGACTGGTGGTAGGAGTAGAGAAGATGTCGTTGGCGGCGCCTTTCAGAGCTGCCTTTTGGCGCTCTCGTCCGTGATTTCCGCCAATTTGCGCTCGTCATCCGAGTTCAGGTCACTGAAGTTGTCGTCCTGACCCCACTCATCTTGAACTATCCTCTTCCTCTTCAAGCTAGGTGTGGTAGGACCAGCCGAGCTAGTCCCCGAAGCCTGTTCCCGCACTGTCTGGGTGCTATCAAAGCCGGTGTTGGCGGACTCGGATTCTCTGCCATCTGAGCCACCAGCGCTCAAAATCGCAAGCCTTCGTGCGGCCGATGTCTGTATACCAAACGATTCAAGAGGCTGTTGTGTGAATGTTGGCGTTTTGGGCCTGTGCGACTGCACCGATTCATCGTCTCCAATATGCTTTGAACCTGCAGGAAGACCTGTTTCTCGGAGGACAGCATCCTCTCTCCACAAGAATAAGTCGCAGAAAGGATAGGTCGGACAAGTCCAAAAGAACCTGCCTTTGTTCGGGCCAGCTTTCTTCGTTACTTCACGTAGAGCTGCCTGTTTTCGGGGCTCACAGTTGCCTGGTCACAGACACAAGAAAGAAGGGCAATGTTAGTTCAGCCGAGGCATGATTTCAAATGGCCTTTTACTTGGGTATGCGGTACGACATATTTTCAATTCATCGTGTAGGGGAAGATCCGCTTCTTCCCAAACATCAGGGCACATGCGGAAGGCGAGGAAGCCTCCATGATGGGTTGAAGAGGAAAAAAGAGGGAAAGGAGAAACGTCAAGGTCGTGCGTAAAACATGGCTTGCTTCGACTTACACCACCACTGGCCATCTTTCCATGTGCCATTGAGTCTCTTCTTCTCAGAGCTTGGAAACTGCTGTGCCTTGGCATGGGATGCTGGCGTAGCTGGATTTGATGGGGTACGCGGTCTCCGCGGAGCCGTGAGGAAGACCATGGCGAAAGCAGAAGCTCGTCGTCGTCGGGCGTTTAGAATCACACATGAACTGTCGGGAGGGTGCGAACCGAAGCCCAAAGGGTTCCGATGGATGGATTGTGGTTGTGAAGGCCGGGCGCTGGTACGGACGGAGATGGAGTCATTAAAATGGAGATGGAGTTGGAGGCTGGTGGCTGGTGGCTGGTGGCTGGTGGCTGGGACGGGGTGAGTGGGGCGGGGTGAGTGGGGCACCGACTGAAACCAGACTGCGGCGTTGCATTTGTCCCGTTTATTATATTCGGCAAGTTCCAAAGTCAAAGCCAACGAAGTGATAAGGGCACACAACACAGCACAGCACAGCACCAGTCCTGCAACAATAAAGCGGCTCATTATGCGCTAGGATTTGCATATGCCCGTGCCGTCTGGTCCAGCGCCATGTGGAATAAATGAAGGGCGAGAAACGTGACAGATTCTCATCAGACCCTATGTCAGACGCAAAGTACTCCGTACACAAGCCAGAGGCAGCCGGATCATCCAAGCACAGGGACGATCAGTGCGGCGAAAGAAGCGAAGCCACCGGAGACGGTACTTATTGGTGGATCCCGTCAATGGCTGATTGTGCGCGGCTGGGGGGGGTGGGGCTGTCAACGGTCCGGCCAACCATTCGCCCGAGTGTCTGCCACGCCGGTGACGCCACACAAACATTGAACGGAGAATCTACGGAGTAAAGATCCCCCCTCCAACTCCCTCGTCCATTTCTAGACCATCACGGGTCCAGACACTTTCGCCCAACTCTTGTCCGACCTAATGCCTAATCAGGTAGTTACTCCAGATTGCAGCAGAATGCCAAGCAGAGCTGTCTCCGCAAGCTCGTGGAGTGAGCATCACGCCTCCAACTGTTGAACGTCCGGGGTTATCAGTCACACCGAGTTGAATGCATCGAGTGGCACTTTTCACACTACTCACTATCCTAGCCCCCGGACCTGGGCACATGCATTGTCAATCAATCCAGTTCTTACGTTAGACGAGGAGGACCATACAGACTACCGTGTCTCTTCTCCGAATATCAGGCGCACTTGGTTGGGCGGACCTCTTGTCGTGGAATATCCTGGACGGCGGCGCGGCAGGACGTGGTGTTTGCGAAAGCGGCTTCTCCTCTGGCACTAGACGCTGTTTACCCCAGATTAATGGGCGGTACTATTGCATACGGATTAGGCTACCATGCTTGCTCGTACTTGCAGCACATTTGAAAGATGTGTTGGAGTTCAAGTTGGGCCAAGCCGATGGCGTACACCCCACACCCCCCTCTCATCTCTCATCGGTCTCATCGGTCTCATCGGTCTCATCGGTCTCATCGATCAAACCCGATCTCTAATGAACTTGGACCAGGGCATACATATTGGATATGGCGTCTCGCCTATTATGCTTGTTTGCACCACCAACGTCGCTTACCTCTTTCCTATGTCGTGGCTTGACCAAGCAAGAAGGTCCTTTCAGTAATCGTACGCGCGCGTGCACTGCATCCCAGGCAAAGCCAGGGAGGGGAACGGTTGCACGGACTGGTTGAATTTGCTCATCAGCGCTCGTTCACCTGCATTCGATTTTGGGAGACGAAAATAGATGATAGATGCGAACACGATGAGACTATGTGTAACGCAGGAGAGGCCGCCACTAACGAATTGTCCGACACGGGTTCGGCATGGTATGTATTGATTAACCCATACATGCCACTTTTCTTCGTACATGACTTCTTCCGCCGGACATTGCCTGTGATATTATTCACGTCGGATGCTATAATTACATCCTCGTCCCGCATGTAATCTGCCTGGCAAGAATTCATAGTATGATGAGAACCGATCTCCGTGTGTGGAAGTACGATAGATAGTGGCGGCGTTTCCTCCGACTCCCTCGCATCCACCCCACGTTATGCAAGAAATAGGAAGGCAAGCTGAGGCCGGGACTGGGACGTTACATCGCAGCTCTACTCTGGACAGATAAAACGATTTTATTCTTATCCCCGAGCTCCCGGCAAAATTCGAGTGTCAGCACAACAGTGGCCAGTATCGTTAGAGCCTCCCATGGCGCCTATCAGGGTGCGCGTGATGCGATATGTTGCCTGACTTGGCGACTGACAGGTGGGAAGGTCATCTGCAAGCCACCCGGTGATGATAAGCTAGTTTGAAAACTGAGGTCATCTTTGAAACCATCTTATTGGAAGAGACCACGACTCTCGGCCTCTTTCTTGTCTCCTTGAAGGAAGGAAAAGTTCCCAAGGGTTTCTTTTGTGGCCCATGAATAAATATGGGAGGCAGAGGGGTCGCGCCGTGAGTCCAAGCGTATTATTGTGGGCAGCATTTTCGCACGACAACATCGGATCAAGTCCTCCTTGGGAAAACTGCCGCCATCTCCCCTCATCTCCCTCAAGAGTTGCAGATAATGGCGAACACACATGCTCTCTTTTCTTGGCCACCGAGAAAGACTGACTATGGCTAAACCGACGAAGAGGGGAGGGAGTTGCCCATTCAACTTGGCTTTTCCACGCTCAGGGGTAAAGAGCTCCTGGCAGGTTCTCCGAAGTAAAGACTTTAAGCCACACTTTATTGTACAACAATGCCTTGTTCACAAAGGGACCTACTATTTGCTCTTTCCTTGGCCCTCCTTCTTTGGATTGGCTCACGTGGGCTATCTGAGTATCAGACTCGAGATTCGCTTATTTCCACCTCATCGCAACGGACTAGTACTAGACACACAGACTGAGATCCGATCAGGGTTGCAACAAGGCGCATAATAGCTTCTTTAGATTCCTATGGTACAAGTTGTCGTCGCAATTGTGCGCTAGCATACAAGAAGAAGCTGATTATTCTCTGCATCCCCCTCTCCGGGGGCGCCACTTCTGGCGTGAAAGCCGAGACGCGAGATGTTCAGCCGTCCCCTTTGTCAGACTAATAGGACGCAAACCTATGTTCTACAACGTGTACTAACCCTGCCAACATGGTGTTCTTGTCTGCAGGAATACGTACGAAGATCCTTCAGCTTCCGCTTCTGGAAGGTCATGGACGACGAGTTTAGAGTGCACTTGCTTTGCATGCCATACTATACTTCCTGTCAACCTTATACATGCTGCGCCGTGGCGACCATGATGTGATGGATATAAATTGATGCTTTCCTCGCGTCTCAAATTTCGAAATCTTCTCTTGTATCATCCTCATCGCTCAAGATTCAGTCCATCATATCATCTCTTACTTCTGCCCAAGCATCTCTTCTTCCTCTTTCGGTCTCTGGTCTGGTACTAGCATCGCAATCATGCAATTGTCTGTTCTCCTCGCTCTTCTCCCAGCCATCCTGGCTGCCCCGGCCGTTGAGAAGCGTGCCGAGCCCGCCCCTCTCCTGACTCCCCGCGGTGTCGACGTCGTTGCCGACAAGTACATCGTCAAGTTCAAGGATGGCATTGCCCGCATTGCCGTCGACGAGTCCATGAACGTCTTGGAGTCCAAGGCCGACTTCGTCTACGAGACTGCCTTCAGGGGCTTCGCCGGCCACCTCACCAAGTCCGAGCTTCAGACTCTCCGAAACCACCCTGATGTAAGTGTATTTCAGAAACAAACAAAAAAAAGCAATTTCCAGTCACACGGATGGAGAGAGAGAACGCTCCCAAGATAGGAACGGCTTTCTGACAAACTTGATGTCTAGGTCGACTACGTCGAGAAGGATGCTTTGATGCACATCAACGCCTTTGTTGAGCAGCCCGGCTCCCCTGGGGTCTTGGCCGCATCTCCCACCGTTCCAAGGGCATCTCCAGCTACCGATATGACAGCAGCGCTGGTGCCGGTACCTGCGCCTACATCATCGACACTGGTATCGAGGCCAGCCACCCCGAGTTCGAGGGCCGTGCTACTTTCCTCAAGAGCTTCGTCCCCGGCCAGAACTCGGACGGAAACGGCCACGGAACACACTGCTCCGGTACCATCGGCAGCAAGAGCTACGGTGTTGCCAAGAAGACCAAGCTCTACGGTGTCAAGGTCCTTAACAACTCGGGCTCCGGTGCTTACTCTGCCATCATTGCCGGCATGGACTACGTCGCCCGCGACTACCCATCTCGTGGCTGCTCCGCGGGTGCCATCGCCTCCATGAGCTTGGGAGGTGGCTACGCCGCTTCCGTCAACCAGGCCGCCGCCGCCCTGGTCCGCTCGGGTGTCTTCCTTGCCGTCGCCGCCGGTAACGACAACCGTGATGCCCAGCACACCTCCCCTGCCTCCGAGACCACTGCCTGTACCGTCGGTGCTACTGACATCTACGACCAACGATCTTCCTTCTCCAACTACGGCCGTGTTGTCGACATCTTCGCCCCTGGCACCAACATCCTCTCTACCTGGATCGGTGGCACCACTGTAAGTAGCTCACCGTATTTCCATGTTCCCCTGTCTGTTGGACAAAAGAGTCCTGGTAGCTAACTCCATCCCTCCTTCCAGCGCTCCATCTCTGGAACCTCCATGGCTACTCCCCACATTGCCGGTCTCGCTGCCTACCTCTCCGCCCTTGAGAGACCTTCCAGCCCTGCCGCTCTTTGTGGACGCATCCAGTCCCTGTCCACCAAGAACGTCCTCAGCGACATTCCCTCCGGCACCGTCAACTACCTTGCCTACAATGGCAACGGCCAGTAAACAAAACCTTTCTTTCCAGAGATAGAAAGGGTCAGCGTTGGGGAGAATCCCACTTCAGTGAAGATGAGATGATCAACAACTCGACGCCTCGAAACGGGAATTCCTCTCCGGGGACTACACTCCCCCCTACTCTTCTCTATATTTCATCTTGTACATATTTCTTGTTCAATATTCTAGGCAGAATATTTGATATGATGGACACACTTGAGAGAAGCAAAAAAAATTTAATGATGCCCCTTTGTGAGGGAAACAGCGGGGGGGGCGGGGGGCATGAAAAGGGAAAGAGGAAGGAGGAAAGAGGAGGGGCAACACGAATTATATCTTGAAGACGTTCAAGTTATGAGTAGCTCACTTTTTCCTTCTCTTCTTCACAAAAAACACAGACTACACGAGGTTCTAGCCGCATTTGAGTTGATTATGGATACTTTGCAATTGTTATATTCGCTGTCAAGTTGATGAGAAATGTAAAAGCCTTGGTGATTGAGAGGGCACGTTGACCAACTCCCTCCAGTCTCCCACGTGATGGCGCGCGTGTTACCAGTTTAGTGACTGATTGCCGACCTCCTTAACTGACGTACGACAACGCCTCTCGCTTGCCTTTTTGCCTTTTGCCTTTTCGTCTCCCGCCTCGTTTCTCATCACTCCTTTGCCTATTCTCCAATTCTCCCACCTTTTTTACTGTTTTAATTCCGACGGCTTTTCTGCAACAACAACTTCTACCCCGCCGCCGCCCTCACCCGAGAGTCAGTCACCTCACAGCAAACCAACCTGCGCCTGCCATCCTGCATTGCATCACACTCCGCCCCAATGGCTTCACGCATTTCCGTCCCGTGGCGCCTGGCAGGCCGCCTTGCCAGCAGCACTGGCAGGCGCGTATCAGGTGCATCCTCGACGTCACCCTTGTCATGGACTTGGCGCAGCGCATCCCGCCAACACCGGCGTCGACTGTACTCTGCTGGAGGTTCACCGTCCGGAAACAAAGACAGGGTCAAGTTTTGGCCCTTCCTTGCTGTCGTTGCAGTTGGTTCCGCCGGGTACATCGGTCTAGTGAACCGTCGCAAAGGTTGGTAAAGGTCAATCAATCAATCCAAGCTGTCGTCCTTGTATTCCCGTTGCCCAAAATTCGCGACCCCCAAACACCTCATTTGCTGACATGGCTGTGCTTTGGTTTCTTCCTCCCCAGATATGCCTCGTTCGATTGAAGCTCCCCAGACAGACGACGGCCAGCTTCCCGCGCCGGCCAAGTCAACGCCGAGCTTCTCTCCCTCGGACGTAACCGTCGTCTTCGTTCTCGGCGGGCCTGGCGCCGGCAAGGGAACCCAGTGCGCCAACCTCGTCAAAAAATACGGCTTCACCCACCTCTCCGCCGGCGATCTCCTACGCGCCGAGCAAGAGCGCCCTGGTTCCCAGTTCGGCGACCTCATCCGCGACTACATCAAGAACGGGCTCATTGTCCCCATGGAAGTCACCATTCAGCTTCTCGAAAACGCCATGACCGAAGCTCTCTCCAAGGCTGGCACCTCCAAGGGCCGCTTCCTCATCGACGGATTCCCCCGCAAGCTCGACCAAGCGCACAAGTTTGAGGATTCCGTCTGCCCGGCCAAGATGGTCCTCTTCTTCGACTGTCCCGAGAAGGTCATGGAGGAGCGTCTTCTCGAGCGCGGCAAGACCAGCGGCCGCGCCGACGACAACGCCGAGAGCATCCGCAAGAGATTCAGGACCTTTATCGAGACGAGCATGCCCGTCGTAGATTACTATGAGAAGCAAGGCAAGGTTGTCAAGGTTGACGCCACGCCTACCCCTGATGTCGTTTTCGTCAAGACACAGGGCCACTTGACTGAGAGGCTCGGCACGGACTTTTGATCCATTTTGTTCTTTTTAACCCCATTTTTTCCAGATCTTTGCCTCTTCGAACCCCATGTATACATACCTATCTACTCCTCCCCTCTGTTTAGCGGGTAAATTTGGAACCCTCTCTCGTAATCTTTTGATTGGTTCCTCCCCCTTTCTTGTCCTCTTCCCTATCCTCCCTAATTTTTTACAAAAGTTTTGAATAGATAGAACCGCGCTACTGTAGAGCACAATTAGGTCGGTCAGCGTAGTAGAAGACGAGGGTTTCTCCGTCCAGGGAGAAATCATGTCCCAAAATGGGTAAAATGGGTAAAACCAGCCTTGCTGGCTTCGCCTCTTGACTTGTTCGAAAATGCCGGCCATGCTCCTGCCTACTGCCTTTGATGAAGGCTTTCCGCGTGTACCACGCGCCTTCATGTCGAATATTTCACGCATCTCAGGTCCATCATTCCCCATTCATTCCCTCTAGAAATCCAGCCCAAATGCGCATCCTTCCCACTTATCAACAAATCAACAAGCACATCATCGCGAACCAAATTTGAAAAGATTTACCATTTTTTTTCTCTTTTGAAAAAAAAGTCCCCATTGATTCTACTTTTGTTGCACCGTACCCCCCCCCCTTCAATCATCGAGAGTTCGCCCACGTAGGAAAAGCTAGAAACATCTCATGCTAAGCCGGCTACGCCATTTCGCGGGAAAAAAAAGAATATATCAAATAGTAAAAAGAAACAAACATGAGTGATTGGTGGTGACGTGGTCAAGGACCCTTCACAAACGGTATTGACACAAAATCACGATTTGTGAGGTACGTATTACCCCCCCCCCTCGGCTCCTCTCTCTTTCCGACCCTTTCCTTTCTGCTCCTCAGGGCATTCTCTTCATCCGTATGGGTTCCGGAACAAAGTACTTTCAAATGCGCGCGTGAAAATTCTCCGTGAGTTCGGTCATCTTGTGTCGTGGACCATTGGATTTGAAGATGGGGGGTTTTTGGGCTTTCTTCCGCAACGTCTTGTTCTTGTGTTTTGACCCCCCTGCTTCACTTTAGTCGTCATTATCAGTCCTCTGGCGTTGCTGTGTCTGCTGTCGTCGGTTTCCGCCTTGATTGCCCCCCCCCCGCCGACTCCAGCATTGTTGAGCTTTCGCTCAAGGTCCAGCACCTCGCGCTCCTTTGCGACTTGGCATTGATCTGCTCCTGACGCAAAACGCCCAAGACGTTCTGGAGAGTGGTCCGCCAGTGGTCCACGCGCGTGGACAGTTCCTGGTACTGCTTTTGTCCGAAGACACGGTACGTGACCTTGTGGACGAGGAACTTCTGCTGCTGTTGCGACAGCTTGCCCTCGACGAGGCCGGCACGGATCACATCAATGGCCCACATCTCGACATGTTCCAGGGGAATCTGGAGGGCCTTGGCAATCTTGGCGTATTCGATTTCGCGGCTGGGCGTGGCGGCGGCGAGGCTAGCAAAAGTGAGGAGACGCGCCTTGCGGTATAGCCTCTCCTGGTCGAGCTTTTGCTGCTCCAGCCAGCCCTCGTGCTCTTCGTTGAAGTCGTTGAAGTCCTCGAGATCTTGCTCGGCAAAGACGTCCAGCAGTTGCGAGTAGACAGGGTGGGAATCGCTGAGCGCCTGAACACTAGCGATGCCACGGAGCTCTTGGAACAGGAAGTAGGTGTTGGCGGAGAGGGCCATCTTGATGGCACGGAGGGATAGTCGCTGAGCGTCGTCCGAGGTGATCTCGTCCTTCTCATCGGCGTCGAAGCTTCGCAGGGCCTTCAAGATGAACTCGTAACTGGTGGACTCCTCGCCGGCTTCCCACGCAGTCTCGGCCACGTTCTCGTAGATCATGCGCTCGATTTCCTCACTGGCATCCCATGACTCGAGCCAGTCGGGCAACTTCTCCAGATACGGCCGCAACGTATCAAACATGCTGTGGGCCTTCAAAAACTTGACAATCTCGAGGAAGATTCGTGCGCGGATCACGTCCCCTTGGGGCAAGAGGTTGAAGACAGTCGTTAGGGCGTTGAGAGAAAGACCGGGTCCGTGAACGGATGAGTTGACGGGAACCTTGGCGAGGTTGGCGCAAAGAGTCTGCAGATGCTTCTTAGGGTCGGCAGACTGCAAAACGAGGTGGATCAAGAGATTCGACGCCGCCGTGTATTCTTTCTCGGGAACGGTGGTGAGACCAGGTGACGCAGCCACCAACTTCGACAAGACATCCTCCTTGGATACTTTGTCCTTGCTCAGCAGCTGAACGGCCTCTTCTGCCTTGAGATACTCGGCCATCTCCTTGGCCAGCTCCTCGAATGTCCCATCCACGAAGAGCAGCTGGGGCTGCTCGCTGATCTTGGTGGCAGGCATCTTTGTCGTCTTTGTCGATTTTTTTTCCCGCGCGGGGAGAGAAGGGACAGGTTGGGATCGGATCGGCGGCGGCAACTCGGTAGTACGTCCCGTCAAAACCAGTTATCAATGACGAAACTGGAGAAGGAACGGGGATGGAGATTGTAGAAGAGCAAGAAAGAAAAAAAATTGTCGAGGGTCGCGAGAAGGAGGGGCTAGACGGTCTCGCGATCGCTAGGACACGACGTCTGCACGAAGAGGGGTGGAACCTCGACGACCCCCCCCCCGTCGCCGATTTTTCTGCCGTCTCCTGATGTGTGGGAGCTAGACGTCACCGCCCTCGCTTAGCTCCACATGTGACTTGGCACGTGCTGTGCATCCAAGCTAGATAGATGCATTTGACTTGACAGAGTCTTTGTTCAGTAACCCAATAGAAGAGTGATGTTTAATCCATAAATCTTTTAGACACCATAACTTTCGACATGATGTTTTTTCATTATTTCGCCTGACATGTTCCAAATATTCCGTCCCTGTCAAGTATTGCCACTGAGTACACCAAGTCTGTCTGTAGACATCACTGTGCGTGTCATCCTGACACGAGGTTTGCGTGATGTAACCACCACGGGAGACACTCAGCTTTGCACCCTGTCCCGTCACTCCGTAAATGTCCTTGTGCCCAAATTTTATGTACACGCTATTGATAGGGACAACCCCTATATCGCTCGCTGACTGCCCATAATATATAATTCAACAGGAGGAAAGTTTCGTCAACAATACCTTAACATCCAGCTTTCATACCCGCATGAGGTTGCGAAACAAATTCGACGAGGACCTATTAGCGACCGTCGAAATCCATCTTCTTGGCTCCCTTACCCGCCCCTTCATCCGTTGTGTAAACGCTGGGGCGGTCATCGCTAAAGAGTTCTTGATCTCCTTTGCCCCCCCCCCAATTCCATGAATTCTCCAGGGGCTCTCTGATGATCAGGGGCCTTTTCTTTGGCAGCATTTGTGACGCGATGTCGATTCTTAGCAAACACTTTGACGGGTTCTTTGTCGTTTCCGGTAGCCACACGAGCCGTGACTTGCACAGTATGGAGCGTTGCGAGAAGTGTCCGCTCGCGAGCAGGTGCCCTACGATTGACTTCTAGCCCAGCAATACCTCCGACAAGGCCTCCTGTACTGTCATTAACACCAGGTGAATTCTGTGTCAGCCAGGGATGAGCAAGGCATTGCTCTACGGTAAACCGTCGCTCGGGATCCACGACCAACATGGAGTCAATGAGATCAACTACAGTGTTTGTCAGCATTCACATTCTCGTCAAAAGCGACCGGCTGATGGCGGCTTACGAGCTGGGTCCCCAACAGAGTCCCAGTACGGCGAAGGGTAATCAAATCGTCCGCTTCGAATTTGTTGTGAAAGATTGAAGGGGAAATCCCTCGAATAGAGCTCGTCGGAAAACGGTGGGAAGCCACACAGGCAAATATACAGCACGACGCCTAGAGACCAAACGTCAACGGCTTTGGTGTATTTCCGCTGTTTGGATTCGGCAAGGATTTCTGGCGCAACATAACTGGGCGTGCCGCAAAGCGTCGTTGTAAATGACTCTTCTCCTATAATCTTGGCAAGACCAAAATCGGCCAATTTGGCGTGCAAATTCTTATCAGTGAGCAGAATATTTTCAGGTTTGATATCCCTGTGAACAATGTTTCGTTCGTGCTACGTAACTAGTTAGCAAATGGACCTTCTCGCTCGTGTGCAAAGGACGGAATGGCATTGTTCGACCAACATACCAAGTACTTGATGCCTTGGAAGAGTTGCAAGAAAAGCTTCCTTGTCTCATCTTCAGAGAGTTTTTGTTTCATGACAATGTGATTAAACAGTTCGCCCTCTGCCGCCAATTCCAGAACGAGGTATACACGATCACGTTCATTGAAGGTGTCCTTGAGGCACAAGACGTTGGGATGGCTTACGCCCATTAGAACGCCAATCTCTTGCTGAAGACCTTCGGTTTTGGATCGGTCGTCCATGCCTGGAGGCTTGGAAAGATCTTGGCTGCGTACCGCCGGCCACTTGACTTCTCAATACAAAGATATACCTCGGCAAAGTGGCCCTTGCCGAGCTTCTCTAATAGTGTGTACTGTTGCAGGAACGCGCTGGTGTGCCGATGCTGGGGTATCTGAAAATAAACCTGGCTTTGCCGTGAACAGCAATCTCATCCTGGTCTTCGAGCTCGCGCCGCTGATTACGGCCTACGATGGCCTCGTTTATGTAGGTGCCGTTACTTGAAAGATCTTCGACAATGGCTACAGTGTCCGTACCCTTATTCTCTGTGAACAGGAGACAGTGGCGGTTCGAAACGACACCTTCGTTCACAACAACGTCTAGCGTGAGCGACCATATTAGCTCAAAGCTGTAACACAAAACCTTGTCGCCGGCAATCCTCTCAAAACTTACCACACTCGGGATGTCGGCCTATCAGATACCCTCCAGAGGCAGTGCCCTTGATCTTGGTGCGCTCATAAGCCTCCTCTGCTCCTAAAGGAGTATGCTTGTGGTTTGATCCTTGATTCTCGCCATTGGTAGCGGTCGCGATAGAATCTGGCAGCGGGCAAGCGCTTCGTCTCTTCAATACCAACGGCTTGTCACCATATTTGGGGTCTAAAGGCACCAAGTATCCCCACACTCCTTCCTTGACCTCGTCTTCAACCTCGTCTGCAAGTGCCGGGTGTCGATCAACAAATTGGCTAAGCGGCTGTGTGTCTTGGGGAGGCGATGACAGAGCTTGACTCGGCCCCCCAGGCCTCATCGGTCTTGCGCGGAGTAAGATTATCATTCTTCAGCACGGGTGGTGTAGAAGTAGCTTCCTTGTACGCATCGCCAGAATCGTCATTGGTGGCATTTGTGAGAGGCGATGGCAGATGCTGCTTATTAATGACTGGGGTCTTATCACCAAGACCAGCGTTGGAGGACAAGCGGTCGGATCGCCGGGGTTTCTTAGACTCAGTTGTGTCCTCGGGCAGTGAACCCTGGGTCGACGTGGCAGGTAAGCGCGAGTGCACGAGGTTGGCAGAAAAAAGCAAGAGGAAGCGTGCGCAAGCAGGCAGAAGATGGGTTAGGAGAACTCACGCGCGGGCGCTTCAATTGGCTCTTTTCGTTGCGAGGTGCCATATCCTCCGAGGATTGATCAAAAGCAAAAGAGGAATTGAAATCAACCCTTTGCTGTAGGATGTGACGAAGGGGGGCCGGGATGTCTGGTTGCGGAGTCTATCAACGGGTCGGCGATGATGCGTTCTCGTGAATTAAAACTGGCAAGGCAGGAAGGACTCTCACTCATATGGATGGGGACCACCAGGACATGGACAGGACGGGACGGGGTTCAGCGCAGTAGTATCGGCGGTCATCGATTAAAAGTGAGCATGGCCCCCGTTTGAGACCCGCTCTTCGAAGCCTTAAGCCAGTCAACTGTCGACTTGTCTCAAGTGCGGTCAATGACCAAGACCCTGGCGCACTCGCAGAGCCGCGTCCCGCGTCCCTGCACACTCTCTCTTTCTTGTCCCTCCTCTTGCACGTCACAAGGACCAGTCAGTCTCTTGTCGAAAGCAGATGACATCTTCATCGCGATTCTCTCCTGCAGGAGTCTCTGCCTTGTATTGTCCCATGGTCCCATGGTCCCATGGTCAACCTTTCATGCACTTCCATCTACTTCCTCTCATGTATGTCCCGGTGTTCTTGATCAGAAGATGAAATAAATCCCGGCAACGTGTGAAACGGTCAAGTCTATTTCCAACGTCGTGATGTGCGTTGTGAGCCCTGGCGTCATTCGTCTCATGCCTTCTTCTTCTCAAGTCGTGACCGTCGGCCTTGCCTGTCATGAGGCGTGACCCAACGACAACAATTCGATGCGGTCTGCTCAGCTGCCAACCACAGGCGCCCTCCCGCCGGCCCGTTCCTCCTTTGCGTCGCATTGCTGTGAATGTTTTCCCGTGGCATTTTCCGTGCTTGCTTCCCATGTTGATCTTTCAAACGAGACAGGTTAGTAACATTAGGCCTGAATCAAGAACGGTGGCTGATGGACGCGGAAAATACGTAGCCCAAGAGACTCCTCCCGTCCATTTATCATTATCGAATACTCCGCCGTACCTGGAGACATATACCTATTGCTTAATGCACATTCACTCGGCTATGTTTCCAATGCGTTTCTTTCCGTGGTGACCACCTAGGCCAAGAAGGGATACAAGGAAAAAAAATTATAATCCGCCCATCTACTCCATGCATCGTATCGATTTCATGACAGAAAGCTGTTTCGCCAAAATCACATCGTCTTGCTCCAAAAAGCAACGCCTCTCAATCTGAGGGCGACCCTACCAAAACGCCCATATCAATAGTTAGTCCGCCAGCTCAGATTCGCCAATGATCCAAGCAAGTAAGTTTGCAGAATGCCTGATTTCGTTCGCTCACAAAACAACAACAAACGGGTTGTGGCCTCCTTGCCCACGTTTCCATCCAAAACTCCTCGTAGATAGAAGAGGCCGGGAGGTGTCTGACAGCATCACGATGTCATACCGATCACCTATAACTTTCGGAGTCGCGGTAGCTCGTAAATTTGATAGCACAAAGCAAAGCTTGCCCATCGAGCCCAAAATTTATGTTCCTACTTTTCGGGTATGGGAGACTTTGCTAGTCGCCCTCCGGCGCTGACACGTTTCTGCAACCTCGACTCCTTTTCACGTTGAGTTCTGTCATTTGCGCCAAGATGTAGCGGCAATGTGCCGAGAACATCACTTCCCGCCGCATCTTGGCTCCTGTCAACCTTCTGTTCGTAATACTGCCGGGCAAATCTGCCTAGTGGGAAGGCTGGCAATGCTGTTGGAATCTGAGCGCCGTTCTGAGACAGCAATTCTGCGACCGGGAATGGCACAGCCTTCATATCCGCATCGTTGGAGTTAACGCTCGGTGTCGGTGATGGCGATGCTGGGTCCGCGGCGGCCAAGGCCAGCCAGATGGCATGGGTCCCTCTCATCCTATCAAGAACATTGGGGTTGGCTCTCAATGCCAACGCGTAAAGCACTTGCTGGATCTCGTTCTTCTTAATGGCGGCTAGCAGTGTTTCATCCGGTGTGGCATATCTCGACAAGGTAGGGAAAGTGTTTCCACGTATAGTCGATCAACGTACTTCGCAGTAATGAACCGCAATCGCTGTTCTCGAGTGGCCTGTGGGCTCGGCTTCAACGAAGCGTCTAGTTTGGCTTCCCAAATCATGTTGGATACGCGATTGCCAATGAGTAGCAAAACCTCGACAATATCGATTGTGAATGATGTGATGTCCAGAGTGAGAGATCGCACTTTGCTGATGTGTGTACCCAGGGATCGGTGAATGCCGCTACATTCAATGCAGAGAACGATGCCCAAATTGATAGATACCCATTCCACCTTGGAACCAGAGCCGCAATCTGCGCACCAGCAATTCCCCTGGTCTGCGTTTCGAACCATCTGGAGAAGTTTGTCAGGTTGTTCATCGTAGCCCGAGCTCGTTGTGCGAATCACACTCGGTCGTGCGCCGACTGTTATTCTGCGCATGGGCATTCCCGCAGTTGAGGTGGAATGATGGTGTGAATGTGCACCATGCCCCAAAGATTGTGTCTTGCCTGTCAGAACAGACCCAATGTCCCTCTTAAAGGACGAGTCTCCAGATTCCTTGCCTGATGATCCTCGATCATGGACAACGCGGCCTTCCATGGCACTTTGCAGTGCATTATTGATAGAAACGATCCAGCTATTCATGTCCTCCTCCGAGGTTGCTTGATAGACACGTTTGAAGTTTGGGGTAATGACCTCGAAACAAAATCGTCGTTCCGCGTTCCGCGCTTCGCGAACAGACGCCATGCGAAGATCGATAGGGTCCATATGAAGATCGAGCCTTTGCTTCCAATTGCTATATTCTGATAGTTTTCCTTGGTCCAAAACGATCCAGAATCTGCATCATGATTAGCCCCGATGGTATCTAATGATGATGATGATAATAATAGTAATAGTAATAATAAAGTGTTGCGTTGTTCATGCTTCTTCATGCGAAGATCCACCAGAAAGAGTTCAACTCACTTGTGCCATCCCTGCTTGTTCAAGTTTCGGGGTCAACATGACCACCAGGACGGTTGAGTGCCCACAGTAGGCCTTCCTTTCTCTGAGTCACCGCGGCCGCCTGTACTGTATCTCGTTCTTCTAGATCCCGGAAACCCTTGAATTTGGTTGTTGCGGAGCTCGTCGCCGAAATTTGTCCTTGGCTACCGGGAGACCTTGATAATTCAGCTCCTTGGGCCATAGATGCTTGATTACTTCCAATGGCGACAGCGTTCTTAACCTGAGAGCCTGTGCTATCCGCGCGGCCAAGCTCGTTATCAGAAGTACTTCCACCAGTTCCATTCGGATTCACTGGCTGAGGGGCGGTGCTGCCGATGCTTCCTTGCTCAGGTTCTAAGTAAGGTGTGGTGGGCTTTTCCATTTGCCGCCTCTTCTCCTCTCGTTCTCGACGCCGATACTGATACTCCTTGTCTGCTTCTTGGACTTCGGTGCTGAGAGCAGAAAGTTGTGGGAGGTAGTCTTCGATCTTCTTGGACGCATTGAGGAACCCCTTTGTTTGCGCGTCCGCATATCTTGTCAAATGTGACAGTACTTCTTGCTCTTTACGTCCGCCATGAAGATCCTGCATGAAGTTGGAATAGTCGAATCGCTTCAGTTCGAAAGTTCGTCTCTTGTTCTGATATTTCGAATCACTATCAGCGAGCTTCTTGGCTTTGACTGAGTCTTGGCGCTGGCCAAGATAGCGGGAGACATAGGCATAATAGTCTTTGCTTTCTTCCTCAAAGTCCCGCTTCTTGGATTCAGCTTGTTTGATATCAAACTGATATAGCTTGTTCAAGGGCTCGATTATGATCTTGTGGAGATTGACCGTGTTTTGGCGCTCGTAACCCAGGATTTCTTTGCGATTCTATCAAAGTAATGCTCCAACGCAGGTTGAAACGCATTAGCATTCGTGGATGACGCCTCGCGCAGAGCGTCCATGAAAGCCACAAATGCGTCATTGGCCTCGATCTGCTGGATATGAGCCTGTTCTGCACGTTTCAAGACCTTTTTCATTTGCGTCCGCATATTTCCAGTCTTTTGCTCGAGCGCTTTCAGTGTGGCACGAAAAAACAGGCCCGTCGTCACTGACAGTGGCATCGTCATCATATCTTGGGCCAGGGACATCGACCTTGACAGTCTCCTGACTCTGGTACGTCTGGTTCGTGGTTGTTTGCGCAAGGTTATCGCTGGACGGTAGAAGTGGCGAAGGGGTTCGTCTATCTCGGCTCCCGTTAGGCGGGATTCAACTGACTGCGCCGAAGCAACTCGGATATTTGGGGGGGGAGCTCAGCAAAAATTGAGGAGAAGGAGAGCTAGGGTGGCTGAGAGGAGAGGTTGGGCCTATTGCTTGATGTTAGAACCTCGTGACATGGAACATCTCGTTGTGGAGGATGGTAGTCCTACTTGAAACCCAATAAGAGAAGCTCGCCAGCGTGTCTAGGCGATGTGCTCGAGGGTCATATTCAACAAACTGCAATGCGCGTAAGACCAATTAGTCAGTCACTGTTGACAGGTCCTGACCGAAGACGTGGACTTTTGAGCTTGCTCACACTGCAACAATTCCTCCAACCGCCCCCTTTGTCCTCGACAGGCTTCGGAGGCTTCCACTTCCAAGTCCATTCGAAACTGACAGAGGAGCTACCTCCTGTGCCATAATCGCCGACGAGATCGACGTTGGAATTCTTGTGTAAATTGGGGTCGGCATGGAACTCTCGAGTCACCAGATTGGCGACCTCTCGCGTTGTCGAGCCACAGACAAATGTCAGCCCTGCCACGTTGGTGTCGGCAACAACTGGCTTGCTGTCTGAGGCAACTGATTGCTGTGACTGTCGGATAACAAACGTAAAGGTAAAAATGAGCTCGTCGTCGCTACTTAATTTGAGAAGAAAATTCGGGGTCGCAGTGGCGCTATTCAATGATTCAGGGTCCTAAGAATTCAGGTAGTTAGACGACAAAGGAACCATGCGAGGGCGATGTTCGTGGTGATATGATCTCTTCGCCGCAGATCTTCGACATCAAAGGCCAAGCCTCACCTGTACATATTCTATAGGGAAGTGTCGCCAGATAACCGACTGACAGATACTCTGCTCGCTGGGAATGCATTCGGAACGATATAAACGGAAGTGCGCTTCCGCGGGTTGGTAATGACGAGTGAAGATATGCTTACTATGGGAGGCAAATGTCAAGTCAGCGTCAACGACAAACTCAGTTCAGCTCAGCCAAACATACACCTGTCCTGGTCTCTGAGATATAGAGCAGACCCATCGTCGGGCCTGCTGCTGACATTACCCATGCTGACAACAGCTCGACCACATTCGCCAACAGGAGATTTGCCACCCTGTGCCAATCCAGGATCTGGAAGCTGTGACTATCGCGGCCGAGGAGTTGGGCAGTTACAGATGGAGAGGAGCAGCAAGCTGATGAGCGCGGGGTGTGGTCGGGTCTGTTTGGGGAAGCTCAATCAATGCAGTGCAGCAGTGGCCGCCGTCATTTGGTGTGGTGGAGGTGGGTGGGTACGGAGTACAGATGCTAACCCAGGTCCGGGTCTCCCGCCCATGGGGCAGTGAACGAAACGGCTCCAAGTACTCGACAGAGATGCAGATGACCTCGCAATCGCAAAGTATGCTGTTGACCAAAATTCCGTGAGAATGCAAAATGCGGCCGCGAAGGAATGATGAGCTTGGCTTGATAGCAGAGCTCCGGACAGGAGCAGAAGAAGGGAAGGATGCGGGAGTTTTGTACGTAGACGACAAATACGGCCGCACTGGAGACAGCGAGAAACAGACACCCTCACCCTGAAACGCAGCAACACCAGACGCCTGCATGTGCATGTGCATGTTGTATGTGCATGTGCTTTTATTAGCGACATGCTGGACATGTTGGACCCAGGCCCACTTTGCCTGGTCCCGCCGCCGCTCTAGCGGGCATGTCGCAGCACGCATTGCTCTCAGCGACAACTCACTCCTTCACAGCACTGCCCTTTGAAGGCCTCCATGAAAGCATCCACTGAAGCAATCAGGTCAGGCCTATACAATCTGTAGGAGTCACTCCAGCGGCGAGTTCATGTTCGAAAAACGAGGATACACAAAGGACGTTCGAGGATTCCAAGGAACAAGAGAGCATGCACTCACCGTCGTCTGGCACCGCGTGTTTCATCGCAATTGGCCAGTGCAGACAAAACCCGGCAATATAACATGTCTACCATCAAAATATGTAGTAAAGTACTACTTCCACAAAGCCAATGTACCTGGATCGCAAGAACAAATTCGGCATATCAGACAGCGAGAGACAAGGAACTGTCCTACTCTGACTCCAAATTTTTCCCGATGAAGTCAAGTAGTCCAGTCTTCGTAAGCACACAGTGCAGTGTGACAGTGTGGGACTGGGTGTCGGCGCATACATCAGCCGACAACAGCCAACATGATGCCACTATACGTTGTTGATTGAGAGTGTGAAGAAGAGACATTGCTTGTTCGAGGGCAAGGGAAGTTGTTGACTTTGAATTCGCTCCATATTGCCCTTCGTGAATCGTGCTACCAATTGGTGGGCAGCGCGCAGACTTGCCAGCCAGCGATTTCCGCTGTGCCGCCCTGAAGACTCAGCGAAGTCTGGCCGCCTCAATTTGGTTGGTTGGTACTTACTTCATGCATGCACAAAGATGCAAGGGCAAAAAAACACAATCACGAGGCCATCCCTGGGAATCAGCCACTACATCGTGCGGCGGTGCTCGGTGAGATGCCTGTCTGAGCTCTGATTCCGGATGAACGATGACTAGCCCATGACAAGAATTCCGAAGCAGCAGTGCCGTTGAGGCGTTATTGCACCTCGGAGTACGAAATGTATGTATGTAAACACGAACATGGTGGGGCCATTTCTAGCACGTCGACCCCTGGTTTCTGGCTTTGGCGCCATCTGAATGGTGGATTGGCGGTGGATTGGCGTGGGGACAAAGAGGGGAGCATGGATGACGTCGGGATTCGCCAGGGCCGCCCTCACAACGCAACCACCAAACGGTCTAGCATCTGTGGCTGTCTTCTGAGTGCCGCGTGCGAAGGAGCCACAAGGTGACAAGGAGCCACCACCGAAGACGGTACCACGACCCAGCCCGAGGGGCTTGCTTCATTGGTTTCACTGAAACAGGACAATTTCTCGCCCTCGTCTTCGACCGCGTCTTCGACGCATGTTGCTCGCACTCCACTCATCTTTTCTGTCTGGATTCCTGTGCTCTTCTCCGTATTTTGGCTGGTCATGAGCTCGTGCATTCCGTCTAGCATTGGGCTTCAAGCATTGGGCTCCAAGTCGCCTTCTGACCAATCTGCCAAATCCACCGAACAACGTCGCCACGGCCGAACACAATCGTCACCATGTCGACAGCCTCTCGGAAATCTCTGACGCCGAGTCGCCGCGTCAAGAGCAGTAGCAAGGATATATCCAAGGGCATGGCGGCTTCACGGGCTGCCCGTCACCAGCATATTGTTGTCGAGCACGAGGAAGCACGAAGCTTTG
This sequence comes from Epichloe glyceriae, assembly GCA_023658535.1. Classification (NCBI taxonomy): domain Eukaryota; kingdom Fungi; phylum Ascomycota; class Sordariomycetes; order Hypocreales; family Clavicipitaceae; genus Epichloe; species Epichloe glyceriae. The sequence goes on along the minus strand of CP098289.1, from coordinate 4,997,501 downwards.
CCCTACGCACCGCCTACCTGCACTATCTCTTGCAACCTCGAGCGAAACGCAAGCAATATGTCCCCGCGCCGAAACAGCCAGCTCGATCGCACACGAGTGTCGGCCAGCTTGTTCAAGAGTATATTTCAGGGAGCTCTACAAGCTTAAAACTGCCGAGCAACTTTGCCACTCAGCTTCTCGACCGTGTTGGCGGTGTTCTGAGGGGAAGCGAGACCCTCCCGGTTTCAATGACGCTGCCGTCAAGAGGAGTTTTGCCGAAGCGTACACGGCGTTTTCCGATAGAAACTTTCAGAAAACATTCAAGGAAAGAAAATTCGAGCCGCTGGTTCTCATATTCTACTCATCTGCGACTAAGGCAGCTCAAAGGGCAGAGCTCCCGACGACGATTCGTGGAAGCTACTCCCGGATCGCCATCTCGCCATGTTTGTCAGGCTTACGACAAAGCTTTTGCGCGACCATGGCCATGAAAAAAGACCGCGCAGAGCTGATATCAAGACTCAGTTCTTTGGAAAACAAACTCTTGACGAATGACCAGAATTTGGTGGACAACGGCCAGGACGGAAAAGGCACAACCATTGAGGTTGTTGTGCCTCTGAGTTATGATGTCAAGGATATGCCGATGGTCCAGGTTGTAGCAGGTATATTCGGTATGAGCTTGTCTGATATTCAGTCCGAAATCAACGACAACCGGCAGGTGTGGACCGAGGAAGCTGCCCTAAGGGATCTCAAGTCTTATCAACACAGGCTCAACTCCGACATGCCTGGTGCGTTGAGGAGTCATGACTTCGATGTGGAAGATGCCTTTCAGGAATGGAAGAAATCTGAGGCGCCGCACTTGTCTCACATGATGCTCGATATTTTGACAGCCAAACCGGAGTTGGCAAAAACCCCAACGGGCACATTCGAGAAATCATTACCCAGTAGGCCGCAATCCACGTATGCCACCGACCAGGCATATGCCGACCTCGGTCGCGCCATATCTTCACCTTCACAAGAAGACGGATCCTTCTCGTTTGAATTTGCTGCTAGTCTCGCAAATCTCTCTATCGGAAACGAGCCGAGCAGCATACGAGCTGTCGAGGAGGCCATTTACACCTTCATTCCACCAGAGCCGAGGGAGTTCTACAAGTACATTCTGCAGCACGCAGTTACTTATGATCAGCTACATGCAGACCCAGCGTTGGAATATCAACCCCTGTCAAAGCAGTCCATGGAGTTTTTTGACGGAGCTTTGCGTGCGGTGGCGAGTCCCCAGTTCTCAAGATTGATCGCGCTACTCGAAGTGGCGGCTCGGAAGTTCTTGGATCAGGAAATTGTTCCCGAGGAGCTGGACACCATTTTCGACTTTGTCAAATCACCGTTGCCGGAAGTAAAAAAGGCGCCTCACATTACTCATTATGCGACGCCGCTAAATGAGATTGAGTCCAGCAGATGGACGGTGCACGACTTTGCAGTTTACCAGCAGACCTTCCATACTCTGCACGACGCTTTGTTGAGGGAGCTGTATGATCTCATGGAGCAGTGCTATGATTCCAAACCGCCAAATATTGCAGCCGTCATGTTTCTCCTCGAAAACCATATTGGGAGCGACCCGACATTCTCTCCCCGGCCCAGCGCTGCGGAGGAGTTCTCGGACCATCTCACTCAGGGACTATGCCAGAGGGCGGCTGATGTCTACCGGGATTACATGCAAAGGAAATCCCAGCCCACAAGGAGGACTGGGATTTTGTCCACGTAGTGAAGCTGGGCAAGTCCGTGACAAAGCTCTGCGAACGCATTAGAAAACGATACAAGAACAACATGGAAATCATGGGAGTCAATCCGCTATCGATACTCGTACAGGAAATTTTCCCGAGTTTCGAGAAGGACGCTGGGGCGGTCATTGAGGCTATCCTGGCCAGTGCAAACGAGTCTGGCGAAGAGCTCGCTATCCAGGACGGATTCGAATTGTACAAGGAGCTGGTTGAGATCCGGCAGATCCATCTGGAATCTCTTCCTCAAGTGCCGTTCGAGTTCAACATCGAGAATCTCCTCGTAGGCTTTGTGTGGCGCTGGATTCATGCCGCCGAGGTCAGAATGGCCGACTTTGTGGAGCAGGCGATCAAACATGATCAGTTCCAGGTCCGGACCCAAGATCCAGAGCAAATTCCGCTTGACTCTGAACGACATAGTGTGTCCATCATCGATCTCTTCATGCTTTTCAATCAGACCGTGGATACCGTCTTTTCTTTGCAGTGGGACAATGATGAACACCATGCCCGGTTCATGACGGCGCTTTCACGAAGCATCGCGACTGGAATTGGCCACTACTGTGACATTGTTGAACAACGTTTTGCAAAGGAAATGGATCGCCCCTCGGCAGAAGAGCTGGCCGCTCAGAACAGATCAACTCAGGAAAAGTGGATGCAGCTTGCAAAGGACGCATGGAGCAACAAGGAAAGGGCCGAGCCTTTCCAATTTTATCCCGAGGTGAGCAGTCAAAAAACCCCGGCAGATATCGGTTCGCAACGACTCCTTACTAACAGAAGCCCGCAGTCGTTTGTGAAACTCAACAATGTCGAGTACGCTATGCAAGAGTTGGATAAGCTGGAGACGAGTATGAATTCGGAAGCTTGTGCCTCACTTCTTGAGCAGATCGATGGTCCCAAGAAGAATATTCGGAAGCCAAGCAAGTACACCTTCACCATCAAAGTTGTCGAGGCTGAAGATCTCAAGGCCTGCGACTCTGGTGGGTACAGCGACCCTTATGTCGTGTTTGGCGACGAGTATCAGAAGCGACTGCACAAGACTCGCATCATCTACCGGAATCTCAATCCTCGATGGGACGAATCGTTTGATGTCACAGTTCAGGGATCAGTTAATGTCATTGCCACTGTGTGGGACTACGACACGTTTGGTGACCACGACTACGTTGGGCGAACCTCGTTGAAATTGGATCCGCTGCATTTCAGTGACTATCTGCCACGAGAGTTTTGGTTGGGATTGATTCGCAAGGACGCCTCCTCATCCGAGTCAGTATGGAAGGAGAACGCGATGACATCCAGTTCCATTTTGGCAAGGCTTTCCGTCATCTCAAGAGAGCTGAAAGGGATATGGTGCGCAAGATTACAGACAAGGTTAGTCCTACCCGCTTTTCGCAATAGAACCTTCTTCTCTGTATTTCATCTACTGACACTTTTCCCGCACAGCTCACGACGCAAATCAGCGCGACCTTGTCTCGGGAGACATTGCGCAGTCTTCTGGGAACCGGGGGCATCGGCGCATCAATGACGAGTCTCTGGAAGAAGCGAGCCTCGACGATGCCAACGGGCACGCCAAATCAAATAGAAGGTGTATTAACGCGTCTTCTTGCCTACTTTGACGAGAACTTTGCCATCATGAAGCAGACGCTGACAGACGCAACAATGATTGCGGTCATGACTCGTCTGTGGAAGGAGGTTCTCATGACCATGGAGAACCTCTTAGTGCCTCCCTCTCCGACAAGCCGTCAACCCAGAAGCCATTGACGAGAAAGGAGCTAGATGTCGTCTATCATTGGCTGGACATGCTGTTCGCCTTCTTCAACGCCAAAGACGAACATTCTGGCGAGCAGCTGGGCGTGCGCGCCGAGGTGTTGAAGTCGCCTAAGTGGCACGAGCTTGCGTCTCTCGCCTTTTTTCTACTTTGAGGACAGTCATAACTTGATTAGAGAATCAGAGAGGATGGCGGCAGCGACAGCGCAGCGGGCTCAGCAAGCACTACTTGAACAACAAACCCAGCAGCACCGGCTGTCCGCTCCAGCTACGTTCGGCGCCACCTTTGGAGGCGCAGGTGCGTTTGCAAGCATGGGTACCGTCCGACGTGGCAAGACCATCATGATGAGCCGCAACCTGGGGACCATGCGGAAAGCTAAAGAGGCTAAAAGGCGTGAAGCTCAGGCTGACCCCAGCGACGATATGATTCTGCGCATTCTGAGGATGAGACCGGAGGCAGCGCACTACTTGAAAGAGCGACACCGCCAGCGCGAACGCCAGGCAGCCACGGCAGCTGCAGCGCTCATTGTAAAGAATAGCGTGAATCAAGGATGGCATACAGGAGGAGGCGCAGCACAGTTTGGAAGAAGAAACCTACCCAAGAGGTAGGGCATTCCATTCCTACCCTATCGGCCATGCTCTTTCTGCACGGCCACCGAGAATCTTCGAGTCTGGCTCGGATTCCCAAAACATCTTTTTGCATTTTTTCTTGTGTGTTGCCGTGCCAACACTATTCCATTGCCTGATATGTTTGAAGAGGCTTTTCTATTTCTATTCGCTCAGAGTTTGATCAAGGACAGATGCAGATGCATCGGATACCCCCCCCCCTCTTTGAGCACGAAAGCGAGCAGTGTCGGCAAGAAATGATGGTGTTCTTGCAGACGTTACGTGGTCCAACATATTCTCCAAAGTAGCGATAGCGTTTATTTCAGAGTCATTTTGAGAACATGGGCGCTCCCACTGTGTAGCCTTGCGAGTATTGCAGAAAGTGACTTAAGAATGAAAGAAACAGTAGTAAGATGCATCTAGAAAAATTCAATACAGCCGTCGGTCCTCTTGGTATGCAGCTCTAGAGCCCAACGGGGCAGGTTTTCGGGACGGAGTTAAAGTTGACGTCCCAATGGCTTCATGGGCTGGCTGGTGATAGATGTAAGTACAATAATAAGGGTACGAACCTCCATCGGCATAGAAAGCAATTTGGCGCAGTGGAAGCGCGCCGGGCTCATAACCCGGAGGTCGCACGATCGAAACGTGCAATTGCTACACACGTATTTTTCTTAGCATTTTCTGTAATCTCTTTTTACAACGCACATCGCATTACATCATGCCTGGATATATTTTATTATTTCAGTTGTATTCATCAGCAAGAGAAATGTTAGTTTTTACATGAATGAATCGAGTGCCATGGAACTTGGCCGCTTTCTCGCCGGTTGCACGCTCAGTCAGCTCTTCCACTTTTCCCGCGCATCTGAGATGGATAACCTGGCTGCAACTCGTTTTCCCTTCCGGACAAACTCTCCGCCTGGCAATCCTTCGGTCATGCGAGTTCGACTTTTAGATGAACTAGTACGTTCCCAGAAAATTCCGCGGTGAGCTTATTCTTATTTGTGCGGCACACTAGGATTACGTCTGCAAGCTCATGCCCGGGGCAAGAAGAAGTGAAGAAGACCTTGTCCATCAGAGACGCGTCAACAAGGCGTAAAGTAAACCCCCAGCCACACCCCCCCCCCTCCCATCCTCCAAGCCACACCCGTCACAACTCTCATCTCGCTCCCTACTTTTCCGACCACCGTGTAGCGTAGTCTACATCACCATCCTCAATCAACCCAAAGCCTCCTCCTCCTCCATCACCCATCTCTCCAGTCCGGCCGTTTCGCCCACCTGCGTCTCAACAATGGTAAAAACCCCATCAACAACCCCACTCTCAACCCAGCTAACAACCCCTAGATCGACAAACTAATCGGTCTCGCCATGCTCGTGGCCGCCTCCTTCGTATTCCTCTACTACAGCATCTGGACTCTCCTCATGGTTCGTCTACCCCCCCCCCGGCCCCTTCGGCCCCCCAACCCCAACACGGCGAAAAGCAAATCAGCAAAAGTTTGCGGAAGAAGGGCGACCTCGCGACCACGGATACGAGCCACGCGCGGATCGCACTAACCATGTACCCTACCTAGCCCTTCGTCGACCACGACCACCCCCTCCAGAACTTCTTCCTCCCCGCCAATGGGCCATTCGCATCCCCGTCATCCTCGTGCTTCTCGGTTCCGCTGTCGTGGGGTCCTTCCTGGGCATGGTCATGATCAGGAGTAATCGGAAGAAGGCGGCCAAGGCCAAGGCCGCGGCCAAGAAGAAGAATTAAGACGCGTGCGTGCCGTCGACGACGCACATTGTGCACTACGGAGTGGGCAACAAGAGGTTTTCATTTTCCGAGGAATAACAGGATTCTCTGTCACGTGGCGAATGATGGGACTATGAAAAAAACTCTGGGCTTGGCGGAAAACGCTCATCTACCTAGGTAATGATGATGCGACATGGTCCATCGCCTCTTGATTAATACAAAGCAAATCAAATAATGACACCACAACAACACGCGCGTTCTGCAAAGGCGTATCGCGTTGCTACTGGAAATGGGGCATTGAACAAAAGGGTATATTTATGTACTTGTTTGGCTCTCGTGAAAGAGCCACGTTTATATATATATAATGTCGTAGGAGTGGTGGACATTCCAACAATGCCTTGATAAACAATACTCAAGCACCAGCTGCTTCAGAACTCGGACCAATCCAGCCAAACAGGTAGCGCGAATCGACGAGAAAAAACTCCGGCAGAAGAAGAACAGCCAGGCATACTGCAATTCGAGCCGAGCCACCAACGTCTGTATGCGTGCGTGTGCTTGTTCGTTTGTCCACAATTTCACGGAGCGAGGCCATCATCATTGCTTTCCCCCTCGCCATGTATCTCACTGTGCAAACCCACGCAGAGTTTGCATCTCACATCCCGCCGTGCAGCGTCAGAATTGCCTTCGCAGCTAGACTCGCTGATCGGCAAAATCGAGTACTTCGCAGTCATCCTCAAAGAAGCCGTCTTCATCGCCATCACCCTGGCGACCGCCCCGTCTCCGCCTCGTTGTCACCACGATCTGCTCTGCGTCCCCGTACTGCATGACCCGCTCCATTGCAGACTGCGGCAAGGCCATGTGATCATCTGGTCCGGCAAATTCCTCGTCGCTGGCTGAAGGAGCACCGAGGTCAAGTTGCACAGAGGGAATCTCTTGACCAAATGCCCATGCAGATGAAGATGCCACATCCCCGACCAAACAAGACTCTGCACCTTGCCCATTCTTCTTCTTCTTCTTCTTCTTGGTCGTCCAAGGGTCGTTGTCCTCGAGGCTCGTGTTGGCAAGAAGCACAGAAGCAGAGTCTACTCGACCATACTCGCACAAAGCAACTCGGCGGTCCGTGTGGAAGGGCTGATACGGCGCGCTGGATTCTATCTCAGCTTGAGGAATTGTGGCATCCAGCCCGTGCCGGGGGCCGGTTGTTGTACGTGGCGGTTTGAGGGTCAATGTATTTCCAGCCTCCATATCGGCTTCCGACAACTCCAAATACTCGTCTGCGACTCCAAGCTCCATGATCTGACGGATGAGTGGCGCAACGACATCATCCGGGAGGAGAGGAATCTTGAAATCCTTGTGCATGTTTGCCCTCGAAACCTTCTTGCCAGGGACTGATGCCGATACTCGTGTCCCGCACGGGAATGCACGCACCATGCCACGTCCGATCGAGAAGAGTGACTGAGACCTCCGTCCCCTGAACCACGAGACACATGCGGCTGAAGGCACCATGGTACTCGAGGGTAGCGAAACACGATTCTCCCCGTATGTCGGAGCTGGCTGATAGCCGTCCCTGTTTTCCCCAAAGAATGGCTGATGCTGGCTGCAATCACTCGACCACCTTGCGCGGCAGAGTCCCGGAGCGTGGTTCCGGCAGACGGTGAGACAGTGTTGCTACTACTGCGGCGTGAGCGCGAAACGAAGGGCATGGCGGCCTGATACGCTGCCCCAAGAGCACCTGATGCGATGGATACCGCCGAGCTGGGCTGTTCTACAGCTTCTGCGCTGGAATTTTGTGCAACCTTGCGACGGCGGGGAGGCGGCCACATGAAAGAACTGAAGGGCATATCAAGCAAGTGTACGGTACCCCTCTCAGTGACCATCGCTAGGCGATCCCCATGAGGTTCGGACCAAGCAACCTCAACAATTCTAGCAACAGTCATTCTGGAGAATTGGGCGATTTGTCGGACTTGGGACCCGATGGCTTCATGTTGCGCTAATGACGTTTGCAAGGGAGACGAGCTGGTATGCTGAAGGCGGAGGAGGTCCCAGACAGTCTGCACATCGCCCTTCGTGCTTGCTGTGAAGAGAGCCAGGGATGATGGCGAGAAGGAGACGAAGCTGCATCCAAGAGGTGTTGCGAAGGTCGCAAAAGGATCAATCGTGGTTGACACGGGCAGCATCTCAACGTCAAGAATGGACACGAGCCCGGGGTCCTTGACTGTGCGTGTGCCCGAGGAGGCGAATCCGGACGTCCCATGCGTGGGTGGGAATTGTGATGACGGATCTACAGCGGGAGCCCTCGAAGATGCAGTAGTGTTCCACTGACTCGGGGGCGATCTAGCCTGTTGCTGTTGCGTCTGAGAACTGGGTGGCTGGCTCCAGTACGAGTTCCAAGCCTGTAAGCCTTGTTGCCCAACCCACTTCATACCCGAGATCAGTTCCTGTGTGGTTTCCCGCATGAACTTATTCATCATGCTATCTGATATGGGCAGTTCCACGCCAGACGATGGCGTAGGAGGATGAGGTGGTGCCATGGAGGAGACACCCGGTGCTCGTCCCAGCGTAGGGACCGGAATATGTGCTCTCAGAGACGCCTGTGATGACGGGTTGGATGGGCAGTATGCGATCCACCGCCCATTCAACGAGAGAATGGGCATCTGAGGAGTTGACCGGTAAGGGGCAGCAGGAGAAGAGGATGAAGGCATGCTGTTCTTATCAGCCTCTTCCACCACCTCAGCTCGATAGCTTTGTTGCATGGTCGTCCACAATTTTCCAGCGCAGGCGAACGCGTGCGCATTCTGTGAATCAAGAAGCTGTCTGTATAGCCAGCATTCTCCTGTTACACCGGAGCTGATGGCGATAGTCCCGGCGTCCGCCTTCACACTGAATGCTCCACTAGGACTGGGAGGTTGGAATAAGGGGCTTGACAGAGAAACCTCTGTGTTGATGGGCAATTTGGGCGCCTGCAGCAGAACGTCGATCAGCTTATTGGTTTTGAGCGAGTATATTTCCACGGAGGTTTGGTAGAACCGAATTGGCGGTACGGCTCGAGCTGGAAAGGCCTCTGAATGAGCATAGCTGGGCCGGGGACTCGCGCTGCCGCCGTCTGGCGTCGCACCAGATGCAGCGTCGTGTCGACCACCGCCAAAATCGGTTGATCGCGACGGTAAGACGGGCCCATGCACGACCACGGCTACAAGAGGAAAGTTGGCTGAGGCTTGGTTGTTCAGGGTCCAGGGAAGGATCTTTGCATGATGCACGCCGCCACGCAGGCCTTTCAGACTGGTGACCAATTCGATTCCCTTCTTGCTCACGGCATAGACCTGCAGTCCACCCTGATAGCCCGCCAAGACCACCTTTTGGGACTTTGCAGACGGCGGTCCATTCTCGGCAGGAGCCTGTCAAACCCGAAAAAGTACCCTTGATCACCAGCCTTCATGCCGGACTGCGCCGTGATGGTCAAATCGAGATCCTGGGCACCGTAGAAATGTGACTGTGGCAGATGAGGAAGAGGTGGTTGATGAGGGTGGTTCGCTGCCTGGGGAGGGTTAAACTGTGAATAAAGGGAGCTTCGTCGGTGTGCAGCGCTGGTAGATCTTGGCGATGTGCCCGCAATGGGATATTGCGTGTCCGACTGGAAACTAAGAGGTCGCCGGTTGCTACTTGGCGGGGAAAGAGAAGCCGGAGATGGGCTCATCAAGGGACGCTGAGCTGCAGCCCAGCCTTTCTGCAGCCTGGTGGCATCTTCGTAAGACGAAGGTTGTGTCGGCGGCGACTCGCTTGTGAGATTGATAAGGTTGCCAGGAGAACCAGCCATGATGGTCTTGGTCCACTCGTTGGTCAGGCTGGGAGCAGTATTTGGAGATGCCGAAGTAGTAGACAATGCGTCAAGCAGCGGCGATGCAGCAACGTCATGTCCATTGTCGGCGAGAGAGGGGTTGATCTCGGGCGTGTTGACGGCGGGAGATGAAGCTTCGGAAGGGGTTTGGCTTTTGTTGGAAGTGGCACTGCTGCCGTCGTGGGCCTTGTTTTCGTTGCTACTGCTGTTCATGACGACAAAAGAGATCACGGTCAGTCAAATGTACTGGTGACGGGGCAGGAGGTTCTGAGAGGGCTGGGAAGCAAGGACTCACGAGAGCTTGGCAGCAGCTTGCTTGTTCACCGCGGCTGATATTCCACCATTTTCTCTTGCATGTTTCTTGTCCTTCTTGCCTGCAGCATCTCGTCAATCGATATGTTTCCTCACAACACGCATTCCTGACGCACATGCAACAGATGGACAAGTGTTGACGGAGGTGAAAGGGCGGCACCTACTGGGCATTCAGCCGGTGTTGGCCCCAAGACTCGAAGCAGTTTCCCTGCTTCGCAGGGCGGTCCAAGAAAGAAGGAGACAAAAAATAATGGAAAGAGCCGAGCCGAGCCGAGCCGAAGAACCATTCAACTTCAGTGACAAAAGACTCTCAAAAGGCAATGGAAGTCACTCGAGTCGCGTCGAGTCCCTCGGATGCAATGTGCAACGATAAATCGATAGAGGGGCACGGAGGGGCTGATGTAATCGGCGATGACGAGGGACACGGCGCGGCTACGTTGGACGTCTATGGAAGAAGGAAGGAGAGCTGAAAAAGAGAAAGTCGTCGGGCAGATGAAAATGAACGTCCAGATTCTTTCGTCGTCGTCGTCGTCGTCGTCGTCGTCGTCAGTACTTTATTCGCAGATGATGGGCATTAAGTGAAGGGAGTTTGATGAGAAGAGAGAGGATGAAGGAAGCTCCGGGGGCCGGCGAGAGAGTCACCTCAATCAGCAACCAGCCGGGAGCCAGCCATTTGACCTACTCCAATCATCCATCCATCCCAGGCAGTCGGTCGGCAAGGGGACTGGCGTGACAACAAACGGAGAAACGTGCTGAGCCCAGCTGAGGGGAGGGGGGCGGTTGACAGGAAGACCAAGTTGACTTGTTGGGCACGGGGTCGTGGGGTGTCCTTTGTTCCAGGACCGTGGGCAAGCCTCTGCTCTGGAAGGGGGTGAAGGCATGCGGGGAAAGCCTTGCGCCTGGTAATCCGTATGTAGCATGAACGTTTAGCTGGTGCATGAATGATGGAACCCCCCCCCCTCAAACAAACATTCAACTTGCTCAGCCAGTTATCGGGCGACCTGCATCTTGCTCGCTGCGCCCAAAAAGGCCATGAATGGCAAAAGCCCGGCATGGCATGGCATGGCATGGCATGGCATTCCGCAAACTTGTCAGAACTGGCACAGCGGAATGGCCGTCATGTTCCTTTTACGCTCGCAGTGGCACGCCCCCCTTCGTCCGCCCTGTTTCCGGCTCAAGCGCAGCTAACTGGTAGGGACTCGGGAAGTGTTGGACCGCGAAGCTAGGGTTCAATGTGATCGCCTCTATTGAGTTGTCCGACCCTGTAAGAGGGTGCGGACTACGGCTTAAATACCTAAGTACCTGTACCATCGGTGGGGTACTGGTACAACGATAAAACATACTATGAAACTACGGAGGTCTTGGAAAATGACTAGCTAGGGTAGACTCTTGTCTCAGCTAGTTAAGTAGCGAGACTATTGTGCGGCAGGGATTAATTATGCCCTTATAGGTACAACACACCCCCTAGGGGACCTTGTTTAAGGTTCCCTGTAATAAATCTAAATCAATAAAATCAGTCAAATTAATGCTGCGACATTCAAATCAATTCTATAGTGTAGAAGTGTAGTTAATTAGTTGTAATCCCGTCTAAATTAAGGTTATTATGTGATGCTCGTTCTTCAGGTTCTTTACCGAGTATACTAGCGGGCAGTTGTACAAGCCCTAACGCCTCATAGAAGCTTGTAAAAGCATTCCCTATAAGAGGCTTTGTAAGGCCATTAGCGATTATTTCTTTAGTGGTAATCTAGGTGATGTTAAAGGTTCCTTTTATAACCTCTTAACAGAGCTAGTGGTAATGAATATCTATATGCTAAAGCTTTATAATAAGCTTAATAAACTCTTCCTTAAGGAGGCGAATTATCTATATGTTATTACATTTAATCTTAATTATATTATTGCCTAGGCATAGCCTAACCTCTTAATATAATTATCTGAAGGCTATAAGCTCTTTACTGTAGTGTAAAAGCGCTAGGAGCTCTACTTTAGTTAATAATATTATTACAGTAGCTTGCCTTCCTGCCTTAAAGAGTATAGGTCCTTTGAAGAGCTTTATAACGTAGCCTTATAAGCTTTTTTTGTGTTATAGGATCGTTAGCGAAGGAGGCGTCGCTATATGCCTCTAATTCGGGGTTATTACTGCTGTATTTAATCACTAGGTTTGCCTACGCACACCTATACTTAAGGGCTTTTTCTACTACTTCTATATACTATAGCCCTGGGTTTTATAGGTATTATGAGAGTTATGAAGCTGCGAAAGCTATATTAGGTCTTAAGACTATTATTAGATACAGCAGGGTTCCGATTAAGGATTAATACCTCTTAAGATCTTAAGCGCTAACCTCTCCCTTAAAGGGTTCTAGTAGTGTAGTGGTTATTAGGGCTATAGGCCTTTATTAAGGGATCTTAATGTTAAATTTAGTAGTAGCTTTATCCTAATAGGACTTCTAATTAAGCCACACCTTCCTATTAGCATAATCTCTAATAATTTTAACGCCTAGGAACTAATAGAGCTCTCTAAGGTCCTTAATATTATACTTTACAAAGAGTCTTGCTCTAAATTCATTGTATAAATGTGATTTCCTTTAGCAAATAAGGCAATAAGGTCATCTACGTAGAAGAAGATAATTAATCCGTCCTTAATAAACACATAAACGTCTTTAAAGATCTACGTAAAGCCTTTACTAATTAGCTAGCTAATTAGCTCTTTTATCTATAAGAGGGCGCTCTCCGCAGCCTGTAGACTGCTTTAAGGAGCTTTAGATAGGCTTATTCATCTTTATAGCCTAGAGGCATCTTATAGTAAACCTCTTTATTAAGGTCTAAATTCAGGAATGCTATAATAAAGTTATACTAGTGTGCTTCTAGGTTAAAGTAGCACATAATAGCTATAAGTAGCCTAAAGGTGTTAGTAGCTAGGGTTGCTGCTTAAGTTAATAGATAACTCTTTGGTTAATGATTCCTAAGAACACAGAGACAAGCTTTATATTGCTAGAGGTAGCCTTACTTATTTAATTTATAAGCAAAGACCTAAGTGAGGCCTAGAGGCTTTATATATAAAGGAACTTCATCTCTAAATACCTTTATAGCTACCTTTCTATTAATAATCTTGTTATATTTATTGTCTTGTGCTTTTTAGAATTCCTTTTCCTTTAGATAGCTAGCTAAATTATTATAATAAGCTAGAGGAGGGGAAGCCTTAATATATAAGGCTTTTCTTCGCTTTTAGGTCCTGGCCTAAAGGCTGCAGCGAATGCTTCAAGATTGTTGTGATCTTATAGATTTGTTAATATATCATGACTATTGCTGCTATTAGGAGGGTTAAGTAAATTATTAATACTTAACGGTATGTGATCTAATAAACCTAGAAATTGTTCAGGTGAATTCGGAGGAGTTAGCAGATTCGTTTCTTAACTCTCTTTTTCCTTTTCCTCGTAGTCTAATTAATCGCGACTATTAAGAGTTTTATCCTATTAAAGCTAATTAAGTGGTTATTACAGTAACAGTGGGTACGCTATTTGTGAAAGCCTTATATTAGAGCTTTTATCCTTATTATTGTTAACTAGCTCTTTAAGGAAGCGTTTTTTAACCTCTTTTGCACTTAGCAATAGGCCTCTTTCTTAAGCATAGAAGATTAACTTATTAAAGGTAACATAGCTTAACAAGAACTAGCAGCTCCTCTTTATTATTAGCACCCAAATCAGGTATTGCGTGGAGGAGACGTATCTAGCTAGGTATCTGATATGAGCTCTTTGTGCGAGCTTTAGACCTGCCTTACAAAGCCTACTTTGCGTTATTACGTATGCTTTGTAACCAAAGGCTTATAGGTGTGTTATAGAGGCTTCTGGATTCTCTAGTAAGTGACTTCACTAAAGCTTGTTCTCTCTTAACCACCTATTTAATGCTTGTTAAGGCAATTGCCAGTTAAGTAGCTTTTAAGGCATATGGTTTAAGATATAAATAGCTGCTTTAGTAGCTATAGGCTAGAGGTCTTCTAGGAAGCCTAATTATATTATAAGAGTTGTTATAACCCTTATCATCACCCCCCCCCCAGACCGTTTAGCGTGCCCGTTTTAATGTGGGTGAGCTAGGCTAGACTTCCTAATGATAATGCCTCTATTTACGACCTCTTCTTCTTACTTTTTTAGTCTAAAAGGCAGTCTCACCGTTAGTTATCATAACCGCGATGTGGATACCGTATACCCTTGCATACATAGCTTCTAACTGATTAAAGCAGAGCGCAATATCTGTTTTTAACGGGATTGTGAAGATGTGGCGTAATCCTATAGCTCTATAGGTAAAGAGAGCGATGTATTAGTCTTTATTATACCCTAATAATTAAGCAAAGAGGTTAAAAGAGACCACCTAAAGCGGTCCTAAAGGTAATGACCCTGTCTATAAGACTCGCGATATCTGCCTCTATGCCTTAGCTATTTAATAGACCTTACATTTCCCTGCACTCCTTTCCTTTAAAGGAATTTAAAGGTTCTTAAGCACTTAATCTATTATATCCTCGCCCGGATATGCTAATCTAGCGTGCCACAGGTCCGCAGGCGTCACTGTTACGGTCTTTAGGTCTCTTAAATCTCCCTTAATAGCGAAAGCTTCTAATAGGCTTAAGCCCTCTATACACGGCTGTGTACTAATAATCCGAGTTTAAAATATCTCCTAATTACCTCTCGCTAGGTCTATTACCCTTCTAGTGAGGTTATCCCACCTTATTCCCTTTTACGTAAGTAGCTAAAGAGATATAAGGTTTGCAAAGAATAATAGTTAGTACTAGGCCTTTAATAAGGTAAGGGTCTAGCCGTCTATTAAGACAATCCAAGCTGTGCTAACGCCGTGAGCCTTAGTAATACTATAACCGGCTCGAATTCCAGGTTATTAGCTGTAATTAAGGTCTATAAACTAGCGTTTATTATTAAAGATATGGATTAAAGTGCCACTATTAAGTATAACTCGCGATTTATCCTAGGCGAGGAAAGCCTCTAAAGACTCTAACTCTTCTATAGCCAAAAACGCAGTATTAGCTCCTTAGGTTCCTTTACGCTATTATCCTTAGGTTCCTTTGCGCTATTATCCTTTAACCACGCGTTATATGCCTTCTTTATATTGTTAGGCTAATAATTTATCACTTCTTTTGCTTTCTTTAATAGCTCTTTATTAACTTTCCAGTCCTTTATTAGGCAGAGTGCCCTATAGACCTTCTATAAGTCTTTTAACTTCTTCACTTTATGCTTCTTATAGTATATGCAGTCTTTCTTTGCTAACTTCTCTACTTCATCCTTTATTTTACTATTAAGAGTTAGCTTAGCTCTAAAGGCATTATTAGTCTTTACCTATAATCTCCTTAAGCTTCGATTAGGTGCCGGATTTTACTTATAATACTATAGAAATCTAGGACCTTTCCCTTACTCTCTGCTATGTAAATTAACGAGTTAACTTAAGCTAAGATAGTAAGGAATCGTGCCCTAATGGCGTTATTAATTATTTCCACAGGTAAGTTACCTTTAGTAATAGGATAGTCTGCTTAAAAGCATCTCTTATAGCTAATTAAAGCATTTACAAGCCATTTATTAATGTTTACCTTTATAAGGTTTTGTTTAATAGTCTTATTAAAGTTAACTTTAGTATAATGCTTAATAGTCCCGCTTAAAGGCATTACATTCCTTATAAGCTCCTTAATCTTATTACAAAGAGATACGTGCCTTAAGGTTATCTACTTATACTTAGGACTAAGCGTCATTATAAACCAAGTGTAATACTCTTATAAGGCCTTTATAAGGCTCTAGAATTAGCTATTAAATACCTAATAATAACTACTAAGGACCGCGAACTAAGCGCTGTCTTTAGCATTATTAGGTTATTAAGGGTACTAAAAATAACTCTCTCTAGCCATATTATAGCCTTTAGAAAAGCTTTCCTAGGGTTACAGCGCGCTGCTAACTGCCGATCTGCTGCTCTGCAAGCGCGTTTAAACTCCTAAGATATCTATTATAGATATTTAACTCTATGTAGCCTCTGCTACCCTTCTCTTCGCTAGAGTTCTATTTCCTATAAGGATTAGAGGCTTAGGAGGGCAATCTAGCTATATAGTTAAGTTAGGATTAATAAAAACCCAGATCCTGTCTTTAACAGCTCTTACCTTAACTATCTTATACTACAGGTCCTAATAGTAAGGCTCCTATAGCTTAATTACTGGCTTATTACCTTTAGAAGACTCCTTAGATATTATAAGAATGCCTATAGTGTTATTATTATTAAACTAATAGATAGTGGTATTAATCCTAGCGTGCTAGGGTCGCCCAATCATGATGTTAATGAATTAGGCCTCTCTTTTGCCGTGTTTGTACTGATTATTTAAAGATTAAATGATAGGTTAATTTAAAGAGAAGAGTACTGATTCGGAAGAGGGTATGATTATTATAAACACCACGCAATTGCTACCATGTTAGACCGCGAAGCTAGGGTTCAATGTGATCGCCTCTATTGAGTTATCTGACCCTATAAGAGGGTGTAGACTACGGCTTAAATACCTAAGTACCTGTACCATCGGTGGGGTACTAGTACAACGATAAAACATACTATGAAACTACGGAGGTCTTGGAAAATGACTAGCTAGGGTGGACTCTTGTCTCAGCTAGTTGAGTAGCGAGACTATCGTGCGGCAGGGATCAATTATGCCCTTGTGGGTGCAACAGGAAGCAATGGAATCAGACGCCACCACATGACGCTTCTCCCAAGTGCCCCAAGTGCCCCAAGTGCCCCAAGTGCCTCCTCCCCACGCGGTGAGAGCGGGTCGGGTGAGCCAGTGCCTGTATCTTCAGTCAGAACTTGGGTCACTGGAAACGGCCTGGAAACGGCCTGGAAACGGCCTGGAAATACCTTGACAACCGAGTGTTGACGATCCTGGACCGTACGTAGTCCACACGTACGTAGTACACACACCCATATGTACCCGTCAAAACCCGCCCATCCACGTGTCGAATGGCTGATCCACAACTCATTCCGATCCGCCCGATCCGACGCGCGGTAGAAACTGGTGATCCAGGTTGCGCATCTCGGGGTCATGCAGGTCATCGTGGTGAACTCGTGAGGGTACACGGGGAAATAGCCCACCGCGTAGAGATCCAGACATGACGGACCAGAAACGCGGCTGTTTTTTACATGAGAATGTGTGGGTGTGTGGGTGTGTGGGTGTGTGGGTGTGTGGGTGTGTGGGATGAATATTTTGTCCAGAGAGTAAGAATAGGATGGAGTGCAGTCGACGCTGGGAGTCAGTCGACGCTGGGAGTCAGTCTTTAAGAAAGACGTCGGTCGAGCTTGTGGGGGACGGACGAGTTGGTCACAACTAACTGATGACGACGCCAACATGGCAAGTGAATTCTATTGACTCCGCCTTGATCAATTGCAATGGCCCAGCTACACGAAGGACTCGAACTCCCTTGTACGGGAATAGATCGTATCCTCATTTGTTTCATCGAGCTTGTGGGAACGGGCCTCCATCTCCATTTACACGGTACGTTTCTGAAAAAATTTCCTCGTTGGACGCGAAACTTGGACGCGAGGCCCAACTACGCATTGCGCTTCCGTTCTCGTACAGAAAAAGAAGGAACCCCTTCTTGACGCCGAAACCAAACGCCGCCATGAGAAATAGAACAACAGGGCATCAGCTACCTCTGTACTGGCACGGAATTACTTCCTGACCCCTCGGGCATTCACCTCTCCCTTTTCTCCAATGTTCAGTAATTTCCTGCAGTCGGGACAATACCACTTTGTTGTGCGGGCGGGAATCTCGTCTAGACCTACGCATTCGAGGTGGAACCATTCCTGCTTGCAATTCTGTCGGGGACGAGACCGAATTAGGTTTCCGGGATTTATAAGGAGAGAGACGTGTTGTTGAAAAACACAAAAAAAAAGGGGGGGGACATACATCAAGATTATCGCACTGAATCATGGTGCCGAAGCTGACTCTGTTGCAGAGACAATAGCGTGGTTCATCGGGGTCGATGGGCGTCCCCTCATCATCCACCTCCTCCATTTCCGTATCCAGTACCTGCCCTTTTTCTTTCTTGATCGCGTGAGCTTTTCGCTTCGGCGCGGCCTTGCGCTTGCCCACGGCGCTGCTTCCGCCGCTGTTAGTGGTACTAACGACACCAGGGCGGGACGCTTGGTCCGTTTCGCGGGCTGCTTGAACTCGGGGGGCGGGTGTGGTTCGGGCCGTGCTTGTGCGGCGAGGTCGATCGGCTGCGAGGGACGGTGGCTCTTGACTCATCGCCTTGCCTCGCGAGCCTGGTCGGCGACCGGCTGTGTTGTCTGGGCCGGGGTTGAACTTGGTGTTTGGCTTCGGGAGGGGGGGGTCGAAGGGATGTTGGCAACGACATGGCCGTGTCCCCTCGAGTTTCGCGCTTCGGTCCGTCCCGGGAGGGTGGTGCGACTGGGGTGATGGACTTTCTCCTGTCTGTACGAGGCAGTGGCACGGGAGTTTCTGCAGGCGGCTTGATGGGTATGGTTGTGGTCATGGTGGCAGAATTGGTGGTGGTGTTGTTGTTGTTGTTGTTGTTGTTGATGTTGATGTTGCCGCTCATGGCAGTGACGGTCGGGTTGGGAGTCGGTGACAATGCTGAACGAGCCGAGCTTTGAGGAGGTATAGGAATAGGAACAGGTGTTTCTGCTTGCGTGACGAGTACGGTACCACCGGGCGTCAGGAGTCCTCCTGGCTGGAGTGAGTTGTTGCCATGGCTGTTCACGCTGGTGCCGCTGTTCTTGGCATTACTGCTGTGGATGCTGCTGTGGATGTTACTGTTGTTGTTATTGCTCCTGGGGTTGTTGCTGGATTCCGCCGCCGGCCCATTGTTCTGGCTCATACCAGGGTGTTGTGGTGGAGGGACCGGGGTTTCCATCTTGCTACGCTTGGGCTGAGGTTTTGCAGGCGTAGTCGCCGATTCGACAGACTCGGCTGCTTCGTTATCAGCATCCCCGTCTCTTTTCCTCTTGCCGTTGGGCCGAGAAGTGAAAGTGCTTCTCGATTTTTCTGGCGACTGGCTCCTTCCTTGGCATCTTTCGGTTCCCTCAAATTGCCCGACTTGTTCTTGTCGCTGCCCATGAAAAGCTGGGCAGCGTGTGTCATTTTCTTGGCAGACTCCTCCGCCTCCTCCGCTGCTTGCTTGGCCAGTGCCTCCCTCTTGAGCCTTTTGGCTTCGTTGAGTTTCATTCCCCTATTACTCGTGGGGACCTCCTCGGCTCCGAGCGAGTCGGCGCTGATAGCACCGGCAGGAAGATGCTGAGCCCCTGAATCGTCGTCCACCACCGGCGCGGGGACTTGTGGATCGAACTCCTTGCCTTCATCTTCTGCCCTTTTTTTGGCATCTCGATACTCGTCTGGCCCTCGGCCTAGTGCCTTCAGTTCTCTCGCCACCATAGTCTCGCTCGGTGTCCATGTGGCGTTCTTCTTCATACGTTTCCGCAACTTTGCCAGCTCATAATTGGTAAGTTGTAGCCAGGGAGCGTCTGCGCTGCCAATCGCGACATTCTCCGGGGGCGGGTTCAGAAGCGCGGCTGCATTGACGGCCGCGGCCGCGCTCATCGCAGCAGAAGAATAAGTCACGGGGCGTGCTAACCTGCTATTCGGCTTGTGCGATTTGTTCGACACGATTTTAATTCGTGGAGTGGCTGGGGTTCTTCGCCCTCCACCGTGAATGTCGGAATCCTCATCGGTGCTTATGTCGCTATCATCACTGCCGGTGTCGTATTCAATCTCGTAAGGCGCCAGCACCTCTCCGGGGACGGTAACTTTCGGGATCCGATGTCGTCGTATCTTCTGTCCGTCCTCTCCCACGGCTGCTTTGGCACGCACTGCCTGCGGCGACTTGGGCATGACTGGGCTCTTCGGCTCCTCGGCTGGGTAGTTACTCATCATCTCTCGCAGCTTTTCGAGCAAGACTTTTGCTTTGTTGTAATGTCGATTCACGTTCTCGGACATCCTCACGGCTTCATCGTGGGCAAAGACTCTGGAGCTCATAGCTTGGCTCAACTTGTCCGATATATTGGCGCGAAGATTGACCGGCGAGGGACGGTCTTCCACGGCAAGAGTTGGCAGGTTGCCCCATGTCGTTGTCAAATCATCCACCTCGATCGACGCATCAGCATAGATCTTATCGAGTTTCCCTATCAGTGTGAGAGACCGAATCACGTCCGAAGGTAGGTACTCGGTAAAGTCAAGGAAATCAGTCACGGTCGTCTGCGCATCGGGATCAGCGCGAGGCTCGAGAGCCTTGTCGACAAACCCCAAGGTCTGTCCTCCGGCTGCCCGGTTGATCGAGCTGGTATCTTTTGGCGATGCAGCACCATCGGCGTCGCTGGCCGCGGTTTGGTCTGCGCCGGAGACGGCCATTGCGATTGCGCGCTGCCCGACGAAATACTGGAAGAAGCGAGTGCAAGAAGCGTGGCGGAGGACAGTTGGGGCGTGGGAGACGCAGTAGGCCTGGATCGGTGATGGGCGTTTGCCGTGCCTGCGCGGCCATTTGCTTGTGTCCTTGACCTGGATGGAAACGCTCCGTCCGTCGCAACTTGAGCTTGCGATGCGCGCGGTCCGCCGTGGAGCTCAAGCCGTGTGTTTATTAGGTCCGACACAAGCGTGTTGTGTGCCTGGCTTTGGCTGGAGGATGCCGGTTCCCCACCCTGGCCTCATTACGTAAGCTTACCGCCGACCTGTGCAGCTCCGAACCAACATGCCTGGACCTCGTCATAAAAATCGTTCTCGGGAGTTTGTCGTGGAGCCCAACCGTTTCCTCTTCTCGAGGCGCAATCAGTCCGTTTCATATTTGAGACCGACTGCTGGATGACAATGGTTCACGTCGTTCAGATCACCAAACGGCGCCTTCCATCCCACAACCTTACCTTTCCCCTTCCGTCACAGATGTTACCGTGACTCTGCGATTGTCTAGAATATGTTCCGACAGAACAAACTCGCATATGCATGCAGGTTACGTACCTGAGAGCAGTTCAGGGCCCATCCCTGCGTCCGCGTTTATCTATTTCGAACATGGATCGACGTAACATGGGCATGAGCTGTCGACGTCAACCTTTGACTAGCGCGAGCCCCCGGGCATCTAGTTGCTCGTTCTCGTCTCGACGTCTCTCGCAGAGAGAGAGATGCTTTATATTAGTTTTACCACAACTGACTGGCACCGTCTCTTTGAATCAAGTATACATTTTGTGGATCCGAAGAATTAAACCAACGAAAGGGCTTCTGCGTGTGAAGCCCAAGCGTATAAGTACAATGTAGCCGTAGTTTGATATTGAAATCCGACTTGTTGGCCAAAATAAGCGTACAAACTAGTCCCATTCCCGCCCAGATTCCCCTGTTATCGCAATAAACGCAAGTTTTCAGTCCATCTCCCTCGTCCCTTTTCCCGTAGTCGTTTGAGAATCTTTAGTTTCTGCCGACTCTGACATGAGTGTTCTGATTTGTTTCTTCGCCCCTCCCATCCCTCCCCTTTTCAACTACATGTCCATCCTGGAGATCGAATGTTGCCGCATTGCAGCGAGCAGCCCTACTCGCCACCGACAAATCCGAGTCCAACACCGGCGAGAATCGCAGATGTGACCCAAACACCGGCGTACGCGGCCGCACCACTTGATTCAACGCCATAGATGTTCTGGGTGCAGGCGAGAAAAGTGCTGACTCCAGTCAAAACTGCCGCTGCGACCGTTCGGCGGATAACGACCTTTGTCTTGGCCGTGTATCCCCAAAAGTTCCACCATACGGTCTGGCCGAGCGACGCATTGACGGGATCAAACTGCTCGACCTTGACGTCTTCCTTTGATTTTCCAGTCGTGGCGAACGGAGCAAAGATGAATGTACTGGCGGCGAGACCGAAGAGCAACGTCACAGGGAAAACATGCGTGTACGAAGCCGAGTACGCCGGCTCAAGCGTCGGAAGACCGCTGAAGTACAACACAAGGATGCGAGGTAGCAAGAAGCGCAACGACAGAACGAGCGTGACGGTGTAGATGGCTGTGGACAGGATACTTGTCAATATCTGCATGGGAATATCGAGTACATCGCGATTGGAACCTCTCCAAGCAGAGCCATCTGCCCTGGATAGAGGAAGAACCAAGTAGAAAGGCGCCGCGATGGAGAGGACATCGATCACAAGCGCGGAAACAGCACTGGAGAGGCTCAGGCCATAGAATGTGGTGAGTAAGAAGATCTTTTTTGCGTGCATTAGTATCCTGGTTGCACATTACAGCTGTAAGGAGGTTCGTAGGACCGCTTACCACAGGCCCGTGGGCGAGAATATTCATGGAAGCAGCTTCGAAGCAGTCCAGTTCGCCAAACCACGCCAAAGCCAGTTCGGCACTGTCGATGGGAAAATCGCGAACCACCAGTCAATCATCGGTTCCTTCCAATATACCCGAGGGCAATCGAGTGATACTCACATCCGCCAAGAAGTTAGAAGAGCCACTTCGCTCCACGTATCCGGGCTGCGTGTCAGCGATTGCAATTCCCCAGCGACACTTGCGACATGACTACGCTTCCCAAAGTAGACAGCGCAAAGCTCAGTGCCACCGTCAACGGAAAATGCGCGGCGCAAGGAAGCTTGCTGCCCGTGTCACTGGCTACTTGCGCGACCCGGTCCACCTTGGCCATCGAAGAAGCTTGAATTTCGGCAATCTTTTCATCCATGTTGCCCGTCAAAGGCGTATGATCCGACTTGGTGCTTCGCTTGGTCGGTGCCATGATTGTCGTTGCGGCAGGCCGTTTTGTGTCCCTGGAGAATGTAAGTTGATGATGGGTGTTTACGACCGGGTCGATCGAGTCAAGCTGGTTTGCCTGGTTTGCTCGCACAGCGGCAGTGGCAGTGCTTACTGGTTGCTTCTAATGTCGCGCCCCCACATAGATTCAGGGTAGCAGCTCTCAAATTTTCCCTCGTTCCTCTTCAAACAAGGTGTTGCCTTTGATTTCTCTTTTCTCCATCAGCAGGGTCAGGACTCAAGACAGTCTGAAAAGGACCGAAATATTTCTTCTCTTCTCTAGTGACCAAGTCTCTCAATTTCTTACATTGCACAAATCAATCCCGTTGTGCCATGTTGTTTATTTCACGTGTTGATATTGAGCATTGTGCCATTGTGAAACCCGTGGCCGGTCACCCCCCAGACTAACTGACCTCGGGCAGAATTGATCCCCTTCTCTCTCTTTTCCATCTTTTCCATCTTTTCCATGGTCTTCTTTGGCAGCTTGCAGCGTCGTCTGGCACGAAAAAGGCAGCACAATCACAAAAGCAAAGTTACGTTTCATCGGCAAAGGAGTACTACAGTCAGGTAATATACAGAAAATGTTGCTTTATTTGGTATTTCATCGGGTGTACGCTCGACGCTTGTACGAATCCTCACTTTAACCTCGTGGAGATGCAATCTCGTCTGCAAAGACACAACGGTCCGAAATGACCGTGTAAGCAGAAGGGCCCTCCACTCTTCGGTGCTGAAGATCGAAAGCGGAGCTGAACCACCTCATACAGAGTTTGAGTATATCATGATACAAATGAGACACCACGCCCAGCCCTTTCAAACCCCATCAAATCCAACTCCGCAGCCTGCCTTGGAACCCTGGAGAGAGCTCTTGAAAAACATCGTGTTCAAAACAGTACGCTGTGGTAGGCAAGCACCCAGCTTACTCCTCCATGCGCCCAAAAACGCCATCATCGTCTTCGTCACTTCGGGCTCGAGACTGCATGTCGAAATCATCATCACTATCCTCCATCTTCACATCATCACTACCACGCCGCATCTCGCCTCTTGTGAAGCTCTCCGGTTGACGTCGAGGGAAACTGTTAATGAACCCTGCGCTCGAAAACGAAGTAGCCTGAGGAAGGTACTGGGCTGGCACGGGCGGTACGGGCGGTGCGTCCGAGGGGACTACCACGGTACCGTGAGAGCCATTGTTGTTGCTGTTGAAGCTGCAACTGAGCAGCTCAACGGCGGCCGCGAGGTCACGATCATCCTCGCCGGTTCGGTTAGCACCAGAAGAGGGGGGTCGACGCTCATGGCTGGGTTGTCGAAAATGTCCAAACCCAGAGCCTTTGGGCATGCTCCCAGATACGGCAGACTGATAGCTTCCAGAGAAGCCACAAGCATTCCTATCGCGGTATGACAGTTCATTGAAGCTTGGCTCTTCCAGCAATGGGGAGGGGTGGTGTCTGTTGAGCTCTGGCGGCCAACCTGTTCGGAGTAGCCAGACGCTGCGGGTGATGAAGAATCTGGCTCGCTGGCGGAGTCTTTGGTAGACTCGGGGGTGTTGCCGTACTTTCCTTGCCGTTCATAGCGACGAGGACAGAGGCGGCTTCGAGAAGTTGTACCTGCTGGTGCTTTGAAATGAGCAGCTTCGATGTAAATGACCACTCAGGAGTATGCTCCCATCTATTTTCACCACATTAGACTGACTTGCGCTCGAATGCCACCACCAGTTACCACAACATGCACAGGAGTGATGCCAGACTCGAGCCTTGAGAATTCTTCACCGACGGCACACTACGAAATGCGCACGACGTTCGACAATACTTACAAATGCTTGGTCAAGCAGCTGCCGTGCTTGTAACTCTTGCCGCACTTATCGCAGCGAACCTCGGCCCGGTTGCTCTTCTTGCCGTCCTTGGGAAGCGACTGACCATCGCTGGCTCGCCGAGAGTGGGCTGTTTGCAATTTGAGTGCCTCATCGGCCGACGCGTCATTACTGTCGTCGATGGCGCTCTCCTGAGATTCTTGCTTGAGTTCAGGAACAGTTCTGTGCGTGGGCAGGCTGGCAGGAGGAGATGGCAGGCTGCCAACCGCGGATGTTCTGGCGAGGGTATTCTTGGACATGGTGTTTCGTCGACCGCTGTTGACAATGGGGATGGCACCTGTCTGATCGCCGTTGTTCACGGCGGCCGTAAGGGCAGCGACATTGGGAACGGGCATCGTGACGGACTTGCGGCGGGTAACACGGTGGTTTGCGTTGAGGGAGGAGGAGAGGAGGGAGTGTGAGGTGTTTCGAGCATGAGATTGCCGGCCGGATATCGCAGAAGCAGAGGGGTTCGAGTTGGAGAGGGACGGACGCTGAAGCGTCAATGGCCTACTAGTGGACTGTTGCATCTCCTGAGCGTGGGCGAAAGAAAAGAAAAGGTCAGCACACACTGAGCCTCGCGGGAGCAAAAGTCAAGTCTGCAAGGACCCTCAATACTGTCGGTGTGTCATACTTTTGAGGAGGCCATTGCCAGCGACTTGGAATGCTCGGAGTTGCGAGACGACAGACGCCGGACCGTCACAAGGTGGGGAGGGCCGCGAGGGACTGGTCTCGTTGATGGACAGCTGTATGATGTACAGGAACTCGGGTGATTGTGCAAGTGTTGGGTTTGTGATGTTGTAGAGAGCAGCAAGAAATTACGAAAGCAGAGCGAACGAGAAATAATATTTTGGATGGGCTCACAAGCAGGTCGTGGGGGGCGTGTGCAACCGCTCCGGGCCTGGAGTATCTGGCTATCTGGCTACGTAGGTGAAATCGACGGCGCCTCGGGTCTTGCGATTATCGGGACGGGCAAGGGAGCGAGCCAGCGAGCCGGCGTGGTTCGAGTGGTGAGTGGCTGAGTGGGCAAATCGTTCGCCGTTGTTGGGGCAGGTTGCACTGAAATGCTTAGTAGATGAGAAGTGGATGCGAGATGGTGCCAACTGAGGCGATGCAATACGGAGTGAGACTAATCCGTACAGGAGCTGTTAGCTATGTACTGCCTGCTTCCCACCGACGGCCTGTTTGCACAATTTCTCCAGCCTGTATGTACGGAGTGTCTAGACGTGTATGGAATAAATATTCGCTGTCATGGGTTGTGCAATCTCATGGCCAGCCCATGGCCCCAAGACCACCTTCCAGCGGTTTCCAAACGCTGCGGCCGACGCTGCGGCGACGGGGGGTTCGGGTCGGGGTGGGAATAGAAAATCGACGAATGAAATATCGATATTATTGGGGCGCTGAACCACCCCCCTGGCTGATTGATCATCAGGTCGACAACTTTCGGTGGAGGGAGAACTATGTAGGTGGTTGTGTCCAGGGCATTGGGGGGGGCGGGGCTGAGCCGACGAGGGATACGGAACACAAGTAAGCAAGCAAGCAACAAGCAAGCATGCAAGCCGGTATTATTCGATCATTATTCATTCATCGCATGAGAACATTTGGCTCTGCTTCCCTGCCCTCAGTTCGTCCTGCGGGACAAGACAGACAGACAAGACGTGGATGTTGTTCAGGCTCCCTGCCACGCTGTCGTTAATATCCGTACTCCGCCCGCTCTGCTTTCAGAAATCCACGTCTCCCGGGCTGACCGGATGCCCAGCACAGTCATCAGACCACGGATTGTCATCAATCTTGTGTGTGAAAAAAAGTGGACACCAAGGCCGTCGCGAGTCCACCGACTGTTTCACCCCAAAGAGCACACGCAGTTGAGCGTACAGTGGGCGCATCATCAGGGACAAGAAGACGAGGTACGTACAGTGTATGTGCCACGACAAGGTGGGCTCACATGATGGGACGCCAAAATTTGCGACGCTGTGTCTCCATCCAAGAAGCCAGAAGCGTGAGCATGACTATGACTAGTCCAAGTTCGGGAATACCCAGGAGACAGCGTCGGAAACTTGGAAACATGACATAGGGAGAAGGATGTACCGCGGTCGACTCGTCAAGGACGGGAGGGGCGTGTTTTTCGGTCAGCTAGCGCGGGGATCGAGAAGAGGCAATTGTGTTATAAATAAAAAATAAAGATGAAGCTGTTCCTGATCGCGCACCCGGGAAGCGCGGATGGCATGTCTACTCGTGGCTGGTGAGGCATGTTGTTCCAGAACAGGCACGCACGCTGTACTCCGTACGGTTATTTCCACGCCCGTGTTTCTTTTCTGCGATGCCAATAGGTACTCGATTGAACACGAAGAAATTACCCGGACTGGTTCAATTGCTCTATGTATTCCCAGAGCCAGGGTCGTCAATGGGACGTTGGTAGAGAAGAGTTACTTTGCCTGCGAATGAGACGAGACGAGCTGCTTGTGGGAAAGCATACCGAGCAGTCTGGTAAGCGGGGCACGGAGTAATTGCGGAGTAATTGCGTTGGCTGACGGCGGGGGAGCAACAGGTTCCCATGACCAAAGCAAGAAAGACAGAAAGAGGTGAAAGGAAGAGCTGTTGTTAGCGGGACCGGGGGTTCGCGCCAAGTGATGCCCTCCATCGAATCTCTTGCGCGAAAGCGATGGCCCCTGATGGCGGCCCTGGGGAAGCAGGCACGGAAGCAGGCACGGAAGCAGGCACAAGTGTAGGCACCTCCTCCGTACTCGGCACAGTCGATCCGCACGGAGGATACACATGGCAACGGCTCTCATCTGTACGTGACCTCTTTGATCGGAACTGGCCGAGGAGGCTTTTGAGCACGGATGCTGCACGAGCGTGAATTTCGTTTTTTCCCTTGTTCACTATTCCCTTTGCATTGGGAGTGGCGCGTTGCTCGGACGGGATAGTCCGCAGTCTGGGGACTCGGGGACCAACCAGTGCGCCGTGCTTTTGGCCAAGGTTGAAAGAAGGAAGAAAGAAAGCTGTCCATATCGACAATATCGCCAGGGCAAACGTCGTGGTGCATTTACATGTATGCGCTGGCTGCTGGCTGGATTGGTACAAGGTATACATGTATATAACGAGCAAACTGGCAGGCAGGCAGGCAGGCAAGGCAGCTGGAGAGGGGTCGACTCCGTACAAGACTAGAAAACAGGCCCAAAATGCAAAAAATGCAATCCCGTGGTGACGCTAGGCTCGTGACGATGGGGGGGGCAGCAAAGGAACGCGCCACATGATCACATGATGGATGATCTTGGGGATTCATCATGATGATGATGCTGTGGTGGATGGCTCTGTTTTTGAAATTTTCATAACAAGCAATTATCACGCAATTGGGGCTCAAGGCTCCCATAGAGCAAACAACCTGCGAGTCCATTACATTTATTCATATTTGTCCATGTCCCCGTAGACCAGATATGCAATCTACCGGGATTCCGGAATATCGCGCCCACGCCCCCCCCCCGCGCCACGTCGCGGGCGTCTCACTCGCTGTCCCAAAAGCGTCTGGCCTGGTCTACTTGCAGAGGGCGGGTGTCCCTATCAAGTGGGGAGAGCGACGAATGGCATGTCATGTGATGATTGTTCGGACACGGAAAGGATAGAAGGGAGGGGACGAGGCAGGAGGAGGTGGCTTGATTTTTTGTTGCAAACCACTGGGATTTTCCTTCTTTTTTTTTCTCCCTGTCTTGCTAATAATGATTCTGAGTTGTGTGTGCCTGGTGAAGACGTGGAAGGTCTTCCGCACCCTATTATGTTGCTTCGTGCTTGCAGCCAGCCCTACTTTGTTCACCACAACCGCCGCTTGATTACCTCGTTTGAAAGAACGGAGTCGACTTGGGTACAACTGCTGACTACAACTCCCAAGAGGGCCCATCGGTCCGTCCAGCCAATAACGCGCTCGTTCGTACTAACTAGGATCTCGATCCCCAATCCCGCCAGACGCAAGGGCAAAGGCGAAATCGCATGTAATTTCTGCCCGTGACTTTGAGACCAAGTGGACTGCGCCAGGGCAAGAAACAGGAGAAATAAAAGAAGCATCCCTTGACACGAAACGTGGCATTTCATACATAAAGCCGGGATGGTGTTGCGGGTGTGGCGTGCAAATTTTTTCCCCTTTCCCTTTTCTTTTTTTTCCCCTGGAGCCGTGAAAGGGGTGGCTGATTCATCGTTATCATGAATTAGGGCTGAGGGCTTTCTTTACCCTTGGTGTTTTTTTCTTCTTCACTGCGCAGCTGCGGTATGTATGTATGTAGGGATTATTCTATGCATGCGATCTGGATGGGGCTGGTGGTGAGTCCTATATCGGCCGAATCGGACGGGGATCGGAGGAGATGTACTGCGAGAGGTGAACAGATGTTTTATTTATTCCACACAGATTGTCATTTGTGATGGGCACGCGGCTATTCCATGCGGCACGCGCAAGTCGATTGATTGCTTTCTGTTCGCGGTACGAATTAGTCGGCACAGAACTTCAATCTCGCCCGATGATAAACTTTGCCAGTCCAAGTCGCAACACCCGGGCCCGTTCCTGCGCTGGAAATAGCTCATCATAACAAGTCGTCGAGCATATTTTTGATGCCTCGTCTAGCCCGATGACTTGCATGATGCATGGCAATGTGATCACGTTTACGCCGGTCCGGAGCAAACTGAAGAGAAATTCCCATGTACCTTTCCTGGGTGTGTCAGGTGAACACTGCGTATTGTTAATGATTGCGTCAAGCGCCACGGTACGGCGCCACATGAGGCCCTGAAAGTCGACCATCAATCAACGCAGACCCAAGTCGTCTCAATTGCGCCAAACTCGAATTTCCTCACCACCTCTGCAGTCTCCCATCAGTTACTCTCACTCCTCCCCACCTTGGCCGGAGACCATGAGCAGCAGCGAAGATGTCTTCCGAAATATTGGTCGCGGCGGCGCAGGCAACTTTACTCTGTAAGGAAAGAGGACGAGATTGCGGCAGAAAAGGTACCTACCGTTTCCATCTGCGAACGAACCCTTCTACGCAGCCCACTAGGATCGCTCCCCGCTCTCCATAACTGACCGTACAATAAAGGATCTCCAACGTCAAGACGACGAGTCCAGTCCCGTCGTCTCTTCACAAGGCTCCAACGTTCGCGCTGGCCGCGGCGGAGCAGGCAACTCCATAGACCCTTCGCAACTCCCTGATGCGCAGGGCAAAGCGCGCATGTCCAAGGAGGTCACCGAGGCGGTCACGTCGAGTCTGAAGAAGCATCCCCAGCGGATGGGCCGTCGCGGCGGGGCAGGCAATTGGGCCGGCGAGGAGCAGAAGGAGAGTGCTGACGAGGAAGAGGGGCTGAGCAAGACGGAGGAGCTGGAGAGGAGGATAAAGGACGCGGTAGAGAAGGGGCTGAGGGTTCCGGAAAAGGTGCACCATGGGAGGGAGAAGGATGCAAAGCAGTGAGGGTGAGGCCAGATGATATCAAGCTTTGCGAATACACGGGGAATGTACGGGCTGTCCGGTAGCCCGATCCCGTAGATAAAATTTGTACCATATGAGACACGTCATTTCAGAATAATCATTGAGCAAGAGAGTATATTTTTCTATTAAACTGCTTGTTGTTGTTGCGCACTACATGTTCGTGCGTGGAACGGAGCGGAACAACCCCCCACCCGCCCGATCCCATCCGATGGCAAAACTTCCGCATCGCAAACCCACCACTGCCCATCACCGAACCCCTCGCCCAACAACGCAATACAGAAATGTCTTCAGTATTCGCCATCGGAGCCGGCGCAGCTGTCGCTGCGTTTCTCGTACGCCCCCCCCCCAGCACGCAAACAATCATACAAAGGAGTAAGCAAACTAACTGTTCCTAGGGCCGAGCAGGTCTCGTCGCATGGCGCCGCTCCCGAGGCGGCGTGGGAGCCATGGGAAAGGCCTTCTACAAAGGCGGCTTCGAGCCCAAGATGACCAAGAAGGAGGCATCGCTCATCCTGTCCCTGAAGTAAGATTTCCTCCAATCCATGACTTGTGTCATACTTGTCATATACTCACGCTGGCCTTTTTAGCGAGAGAACCCTGACCAAGGACAAGGTCCGCAAGGCCCACCGAACCATCATGCTGCTGAACCATCCCGATCGAGGCGGTAGTCCATACCTTGCGACCAAGGTCAACGAGGCGAAAGAGCTGTTGGATAAGCAAGTTAATTGAGGGGAACGCTTGACAGCCGACTACCCGAGTGCAACAACATGTTTAAAGAGGCCGCGTAGCGTCTACTCGTGCGATGGTCCAGCAATGAAACAAAGTTTCTTTGTTAGCCTCGTGAGGTGGGAACTATTTTGTGTCTGCACTTGCGAATATCGGCTTCTCTTGTACACTACTATACACATAGCGATGGCGTTGCAGGATTGTATTTGTAAGAACGAGCTTCAAAGTCTGAGCAAAGAGGAGCTATAGAACAGCAAGCTAGTGTACATACGCTGTGTACTTTTTTCAGGACCAGGGTCACTTTCCGAGTGCCCATTCTCTCCTCAAACATGTAATCTATTTGGAGACGTTGAATGATCTTTGGTTTCTCCTGATTTTCCTGTCAATTTTGAAGAGGGCCGTTGTTCCGCGGCGAGCTGAGGTTGACGGAAAGGTTGTCCTTTCGGCTTGGACCCTTCCACGCCCATTGTTATCATGGCACGCAGCGTATACACCGCGTCGTTGCCGGCATTGTGCAAGTATGTGTATGTTATGCAGAGGTCTGACAGGACACTTTCCAGCTTCCGCGGCTGTTTGCCCCCCTTTCCAAGCCTGGTGAAGAATCTGCGTATCGATGGTGTCGACTAATTTCAGAGCGGAATCTACATCGTAGCCCGCGTTGGAAAGATATCGCACATCAGCCGGTGTGTCATGGCCGACTAGAACCACGTCTGCTACGCCATCGCGGGTGTAAGGGCTCAAGATGGAGCTCAGCGTGTCAATGAGCTCCCACTTGTTGGGGAATATACTTTCCTGACGAGACGTTAGCCCAAGATGCATACAGCATGATGTAATGAAAGACATGGGGAAGGGGTCCAACCCAAATTGGAACTTATCAGGACATCCTTGGACGTATCTATAGTTCACGTGCGAAGCATGTTGGCGAACAACCAGGTGATAGGCTTTGATGTGCTCCCACCAAAAGATGCCGCCGGGCCCCGAGTCGCGTTCTTGTATATTCCTCGTGTCAAGTACTGCAATTCCTATTTCTGTGATGGACCGCGGCTCCACTTCAAGAACTTCTATGTCGATGCTGACGAAGAGAGTAGGTTTGCAATCCAAGTCGCCAATAGATTGCCCGTCCGGTGTGCCAAGATACGTTTGTACCTTGGTCAGCATGGTTTCGTTCGCTATCCTCTTCTTCTCTGCTCTCTCGGCGGCAAGTTTAGCACGCTGAGCGGCATCGACACGCTGATATGCAAGTGAGGCTTTTGCCTTTTTCCAGCTGGCCAGCCACGAGTTTCGATCCTCCTCGGTTGCGGCGGTAAAGGCTGCCAAGTCCTCGTCGATTACCTGGTGGTTGTCTACGAGGACTCGAGGTTTCTCATGAGAGTTGCCAATATATCTTGGACGCGGCGTACCCCCGAGGCCAAAATTCATACTGAAATGTAGCTGGTTGTTGCCCTTCGGAATGCACAGCTGAGTTCCGAGATGGGAATTCACTTCTTTTAGGAAGTTGACAAACTGGACTGTGGGTATGAGGAGACATGACTGTTGTGGTTCACCAGGGAAGTGAAGTTCGAAACTACAAGCATGATGGTTAAATTATTCATCTTGTGAAATCAGAGCTCTTCTTGAAAACGTACAATCGCCATGTTTTTCTCTCGCCGATGCTGTCGAAGAACGGTTGAGCCTTGACATTGTTAATGCCAAGAGTGAGCACGAGTTTTCTTGCTTTACACATACTAATGGTTTATTCCGTTTCCCAATGAATTGTTCGGGGTATTGCTTGATCCTTTCAAAAGGACAAAATGCAACGTCTTCCTCGAGAGGTTCACCTATGCATAACGCCGAGTCGTCGAAGCCCTGGTATAAAAAACTCATCTCCTATCAGGCGGCTGGGCACAGTGTCACCGCTTGATTTCTCGCATATGAGGTACTGCTCTTGCCATGCAGATGCAGAATCTTTGCGAACGCTGGCCTCTGGCTCGACTGTCGTCTTTTTTCCTGGCCGGATCGAGGGTGATTTTCTTGCCTAGAACCTCTTGGAGTTTCTCCAGTTGGGCGTGCAGCTCATTGTCAGACATTTTGATGATCGGAAATGTGCAGTCGCATTTTACCAAGCGTTTTGAAGAAGAAGAAAATGGGATGTCGCTGGGTGCAGAGAGGGCAATAAAAAACAGAGAAGAAAAGCCAGCTGCTACGCTGCCACTTGTGTTTCACTGTCTGGCAGCTGTCCGCCAGATGAATCAAGCGCACACGGAGGTCCGAGAGGTCGAGGCCGATGACGGGTCACATGTACCAGCTGCAGCTGGCACGCATTTCATGTTCTTCTTTTCAATATGTCCTTCTTATCAATATATTGTAAAGCTTCCAACCTGAAACACGACAATAAATTTCTGTAAGCCGCTGATGTAATTGACACACGACGTTGCATCTTCCCATTTCATGTTGCCTCCTATCTCGACTTGTAGAACTGGGATTAGAGTTAGCCAGTCGTAGACCTTTGAACGTAGCTTCAACAACAAGAGTTCTCACCTCTTCTGCTTCCTCGTGGGTTACATTTGACACATCAGACTGGCCTTGATCAATCAGGCCCAGTCTCGACCACCGGACCTTGAACCAGAAATCTCTTCTATCCCCACCAAGAGCCCCAGACAACAGACCTTTCTTCAGATCCCGAACAAATGAATTGTACATTTCTGGTTCCTCCATATTAATCAGCTCATCCCTCATCACACCAAGAC
Organism: Epichloe glyceriae; assembly: GCA_023658535.1. Taxonomy (NCBI): domain Eukaryota; kingdom Fungi; phylum Ascomycota; class Sordariomycetes; order Hypocreales; family Clavicipitaceae; genus Epichloe; species Epichloe glyceriae. The sequence goes on along the minus strand of CP098289.1, from coordinate 4,963,991 downwards.
ATTCCGTGGCCTGGGCGTATTTGCTATCACCAAAGCTGTCTGTAATGAGAGACCGTATAATGACGCCCATCTGCTCAGAAGCATCTTTGATTTCGTCTTCCTCGCTAGCATCGCCCAAAGCCCGCTTGAAGTCTGGCACCGGGTTGTCTTCCGACACCTTCCCCTTCTTATCACCTTCGCCCAGCAAAGCGTCGACGTCCAAGCCTGAGATTGGCTTAACAGTCTCACGATTTCGTCTTCCCTTGGCTTTCGGTGGTACTGAACAAGAATTAGTGCTTGGTTCGGGATGACTAGAAATGTGATGAACCCACCTTTTTTCACCTCAGCTAATCCAATCAAAGTGTTGATTCTAGGCCGAACCTTTTCGATGAGATCTTCGGGCGGCGATGCATATTTCAATAAGCTCGCAGGCGTTTCAGGAACAGGCTTATCAGGATGCGCCGCTCGTTTTTTGACTGCATTATTCACTCGATGGATAGTTGGGCTGAAAGTCTCGTCAATAGGCGCATACTCGGTCGGGTTTCTGTTCAATGTCAGAAGATATCACTTTCGTGGTGGCCTTGGTTATTCATTATACCCATCATCATCAAGCTGATATGTGGAGACATCCATTGAGTCAACATAGTCACTCATAGCTTCGCTGAGCTCATCTGAAGGTAATAGTCGGTGCTTGGTCAAGGTTTGACCGCTCACGGTGATGACCTTGTCCAACGGGGAACTGATATGTTCGCACATCTTCAGCAAACGGAAGAGGAATGTCAAATAAGCATTCAAATCCGGGCTCAATATGCGGAACCAGCAACACCAGCAACGGGTCTTTTCCATCTTTGGTGACTATCCGAGCAACTGCATACGATTCTAGCTCGAGTAGGGCCCAAATCAGTGAGGAAAGCGCTAGCTCGGACTTGACATCATTTTTACGGGCATGGGTGACGCAGACTTCTCCCATGTTCAGGAATAGTTCGTACTAGTAAAATGTCAACGTAAAGCCTTGGCAGCGCCGATATAGTCTGGCTCACCTTGTCCCGCGCGACAAAGCCGACAATTGAAAAGCTCTTTTCGGTCTCCAGTTTGGTTATGTTATACTCCGACTCGCTTATGTGAACGGCGGTGCGACCGTACTCATAACCTTTAGCAAGCGACTCAAATTCAACATCGCGCTTGCCTCCAGGAGCATCAGGGTCGTTGACCTTATACGTTCTCGCTTGTTTCACAGCCGAGAACTCAACACCATCCATCGGGTCATCATCCAGAGTCTGCGTTGACTGCGTCGCTTGTTCTGACTTGACAACGACGGTGCTAGCTGCTAATGGTCGAGCAACATGAGTCTTGAAGTAGCGTTCGACGTTTATGCACATTGCTGCCGGGAACTGCTTGGGATTCCCCAGAATAAGGGCGCCATCGTACGTCTTGTAAGGCTTGACTGACTTGACTCGCGGAGTATCTATTTCATGGATTGCTTCAGCGATGGTAGCGAACACGCCGTCCTTGCACTCCTCCGATAAAGCCCTCAATGTTTTCTCGTTTTCAGCCTGTTGAACATATCGTTAGAGCAGGGGAAGGCTTGGATGGTCGCCACTATTAATTTGTTACCTTGATCGAAGATTTATCTTCCTCTTTGAACCCATATTCCGCGTCATCGAAGTCCACACCCTTTGAGAGTCAGCCAAGTTGGGCTTTTGAGGATAGTAAGATTCCACAACTTACAAAATTGTGAGTTGGATATTAGAATCATTCATCTTCTTGGCGATGTCTCCGATGTCATCGGCATCCATTTCTCCCTGGCCGTCGGTCACCAGCACGATTTTACGAGCCCACTTGAGCTTCTTTGTAAAGGTGTCAATCAAGTCAATCGCTACCACGATGGCTGAAATGGCATCGCCAGCCAGTGTCTGGCTTGACTTGATCGCTGATTGAAGACTTCTTAAGCCTGACATGGTGATATTGCTGAGGTCTTGGATGACTGAGATGTGTTCGTACCCATCGTCATCCTGCAACTTGTTCTCGGTCTCATCAGTCCTCAAGCCCACTACACCAACGCATAACGTCTTGCGGTTTGCTGCCACGATGTCGGTGATCTTGTCCCATACATAACGCATGCTCCAGTCCAAATTCGACTCGTCACGACCTGAGTGCTTCTCGGCCATGGAGGCACCCAGGTCCAGGATAAAAAATAGTCGCTTCCTTATCCGCCATCTCTCAAAACAATTAAACAAACTGAATAGAAAATGATATGTATGCCACCTTCGGCAGGAGAATGAGAGTTTTTACCCTCTCACGAGGAGCAACTAAAGTTGGCCCACTTTCCCTGGAGAATCCGAGCTTGGTTTTAGGCAGACGATGTTGCAGCCGAGACAGAGAAGCCATAACACGTGGCTGCGCTCACGCGATTCCGCCGCGCGGTCACGTGATGATGTCAACGGTTGCACCTTCAATGACCTCATTCTGTTTGTCACCTCATTCGGAACTGGTTTCAGTTTTCTTCAGGATAGACGTATTCTTGAAGTCACAAACTGTTGCTTCATCAAGCCTTCCAAAATCATGGCTGGATCTATTTTAGCTTCGGCGGCTCCGTACCACATCATCTCGTATGTCTCTCGTTCTATTGAGCTGGACCGGCGGCTGACAGATCTACTAAACTAATACCGAGCCTACCAGCTACGGAGCGTTGTTGGGAACCTCAATCTTCCACGTAAGTCTAGTTTAATGGCATCTATACATTTGAGTGAAATTGATTTGTTGACCTGTTTTCTAGTCATTCATCAATGGCCCGGTCATGTTCAAAACTGTCGAGCGGCCTGTGTTTTCAGCAGTCCAGGCTAAGCTCTTCCCGATCTACTTTGGCATACAAACGGCACTCCCAGTGATGCTCGCTCTGACTTTTCCTGGTAACGCTCTACTCGGAGTATCATCAGGGGCCATCCGGGCTCCTGGAGACGTCAAGCCGCTGGCTGTCCCTCGCTCCCATTGCTACCATGTTTGTCACGGGGCTGGTCAACCTCGTCGTTTTGCTGCCCGCCACGAACAAGGTTATCAAAGAACGCCGTGGACAAGGTATGTGCTGTCGCGTTTATGGGCTTGGCCCGAAAAGATGAAATAAGCTGACATGTTCTGCGACAGCCAAACGCGATGGAAAGGAGTATTATGAGGAAGGCCCACACTCAGAGGAAATGCGTGCTTTGAGCAAGAAGTTTGGCAAATTGCATGGCATCTCATCTCTTCTCAACTTGCTCACACTCGTCTCCGCTGTGACCTATGGATTCACCCTGGGTTCTCGCTTGCAGTCGATTGTAGATGAAGTTTGAGAAACTGGATGATCTGTTGTATTAGAGGTAGCTGAAATATTTACCTTGGCCCTTCCACCCAACGCCGACAAAGAAAATGGAGAATTCAAATTGACATGTTCAGCTCCCTCATCGTTCAAGTTCGTTGTTGCATATTCGTCATGGTCGTCCCGTGATTCAACTGCCGACTCCTCAGTTCAGAGCACCCACATCTCGCTTGCGAACCAAATAACCAGAGGGGTCATATGCCCTAATTTGGCGATGACTTGCTCCCAGATTTCGCATAGTTGCCAATGGCGCCTTGCATCCGGAGAAGGTCTTGCTTCGCCCGCTCCAGGTCCATCTTTCTCACATCCTTAGTTGCCGCAGCCAGAGGTCGCGACTTATTTGCTTCTACCTGCCCTTGAAAGGTCCAGCGAAGGGGCTTTCGCTGAAGCGCCTCTTCAATATCGATATCGCCTGCGGGTTTGAGAAAGCCATACTCCAGGACCGGAGGTGTTGATTGCACGGATGGGCTGCCTGACGAGGACTCGGCGGGAGTGGTATTATTGGAGCTCATGTTTGTTGAAGGAATGCAAGCGGTGGAATAGAAGTGGTCTCTTCTCGCTGGAACTGGCGGATGATTTCCTGTGCGCTGAAACTGCTGAAACGTGATTGAGACGGGAAGTTTCGAGTGATGTTGAAGCGCGGCGCTGCCAATGTTTCTTATTACACGAAAATTGACAGTCCTGAGTGATGTGTAAAGACAGACACGGGCGTAAATCCGATCTCGCTCTGCGGGGAAAGAAGAAAGAAATAGAAAGCAGGAGGGCTATTTGAAAAAAAAGTATGACAGTCAATAGGGACAGAAAAAAGCAAAAAAATTGAGTTCGGCATTGAAACTCGTCTTGGGCGGCACTAGGACTCCCGCCATGGTCTCCACCGGACCCTGAGAGTTTTCAAGCCTTGCCGTGGGCTCCACCAAGAAGCGCACTCTTGAGAGTTCTTGACGAGCTGCTGTGAATTGTCATTACGGAGTACTGAGTACTGAGTACTGAGTACTGAGTACTGACTACTCATTACTCATTACACAGGAAGTGACTGGGTTATGGTGATGGTTGTGATGAGCTGCTTCGAGGTACCCGTCGCCGGCTAGACATTCCGACTTGGTCGCCAGATGCCAAATAAAAGGCAAGCCAAATAAAAGGCAAGCCATAACTTCAGACTTCAGACTTGGCGCGGCAAGGTTTGCTACTGCATGCTCCAACTCGGGCAGGGCCCAGAGGTTCATTGCTGACGCGCAGGATGGGGGGCCAGACAACCCCCCACCCCACGTACATGTAAATGTACTTCCTCCCACGCCGCCCGGCTTCATCTCGGCGACGAGTCAAACAGTTCATCAACACGCCATCACGTCATTCTTTTCTTCCCCAAGTAAAAAATGGCACCATCGCCCAAGTACATCACTGGCGACAAGGCCGCCATCAATGAATTCATTGACAAGTTTGACGTGCGTCACTTCCTCTCTAGTCCTGATACCGCCTGCCCTCTTCTCTCAAGACTGATTTGTTCGACGTTCTTCCTGTAGACCTTTTTGTTCGATTGCGACGGTGAGAAGGCGCCTCTCTATGCTCCATAGAGTGTCACGAAAAGCCTCGATTCACTGACTTTTCGACCGCCAGGCGTGCTCTGGTCCGGCGATCATGTATTCGAAGGCGTTCCCGAGACCATCAGAATGCTCAAAGCAAAGGTTTGCCTTCTCACCCAAAGCACGTTCTTTACTAAATCAGTCTTGCAATAACATAAAGCAAACCTCCACTAATTAATCCCCAAGGCAAAAGAACTGTGTTCGTGACGAATAACTCCACCAAATCCCGTCAAGACTACCTCAACAAGTTGTCCAACCTCCACATCCCCTGCGAGAAAGAAGACGTCTTTGGGTCTTCGTACTCCGCAGCAGTCTACATCTCGCGCATCCTCAAGCAGCCCCCCGGCAAGAACAAGGTCTTCGTCATAGGGGAAGCGGGCGTGGAAGCGGAGCTGGCTGCCGAAGGAATCCCTGCATCGGCGGGACGGATGAGAAATTCCGAAGGGACATTGCGCCCGAGGATTTCCAGGGCTTGGCTGATGGGTCGTTGTTGGACCCCGAGGTGGGCGTTGTTCTGTGCGGGCTGGATTTCCACATCAACTATTTGAAGCTGTCCACGGCGCTGCATTATTTGAAGAAGGGTGCCGTGTTTCTGGCTACGAATACGGATTCCACCCTGCCTATGCATCATAGCTTCTTCATGGGCGCAGGGTCATGCATGATTCCCTTGGAGTATGCGAGTGGGCAGAAACCACTGGAGCTGGGAAAGCCCAGCCAGGCGATGATGGATGCGGTTGAGGGCAAGTTCCAACTCGATCGCTCGAGGACGTGTATGATTGGAGATCGGCTGAACACGGATATCAAGTTTGGCATTGAGGGCAAGTTGGGTGGTTCACTGCATGTTCTCACGGGCGTGCATAAAAAGGAGGATTGGGACAAGGAAGATGCTGTGGCAGTACCGGCTTACTATGCTGATAAATTGAGTGATCTTGGGCTGGTGGCTTAGACATTGATTCTTCGTCTCTATTATAGAGTTGTAGACACGATGGTTTATGAGTCAAACATTCCTGACCGAGTTTGATATTTGTTAGCCATCCATCCTCTTTAAGCTTGCGCCACGTTTCGACGCCCGGGCTACATGCTTTTGAACCCCCCCCACCCCCCTTTGAAGTACGCGATTAAGCACACCCCGTGGCAAGAAACACCAACATAGACGACTTAGTTCTGTTTCTTGCTCTTCTGCTGCTGGCGTTTGGCTAGCTCACTGGTCCTGATAACTTTGGGCTTGTAGGACGGAGTCTTGTACGGCCAAACAGATCTCGGGATGAACATGCCAACCTGTCTCTGGTACTCAGCATACTCGGCATACTTGCCCGCCGTGATTGCCTCTGTAAGCCACGTTGATGCCTGGAAGAGGATAAACAGACTGCCAGATCCAACAAACGTCCAGCTATAAAGTGAGTTGGTCGAATAGCAGCTCCATTGGTACAAGACGAACCAAATAGTTTGCTCTGCGAGGAAGTTGGGATGGCGGCTGTACGCCCATGATCCAGAAGTGAGGAAGCCTCTGTCCAAGTCGGACTGGGTCCAGCCCCTAGGCAATTTCGCGTCCTTATTGTACTGGCGCTTGGCATTCTGATAGTCTAGGAATGCAGAGTCAGTTATGGTTTGAAAAGCATGAAAATCGTTGTTATTAGATGGGCTTACTCCATTGCTGTCCGTCACTGATCCATTCGCTGAGAACCAAGCCTAACAGAACAACAAGATAGGCATAGTCCGCAGCCCTAGGATTCGGCTCAAAGCGCGACGAGAGCAAGATGGCGTATGCAGGTACACCAGATATTGCGAACAAAAGGATACTTTGAATAGTCGAGATGAATGTAACGTTGAGAAGGAAAAAAATGAATCCCGGAACCTTCGACTTGACGATCTCCCTGGTTCAAAGTGTCAGCTCGACAATTGTTCGCCGTTTGCTTGTGTCGTGGCTTCGTACCAGCGATAGTCTTCAGAGCCAACATTGTAACCTCCTCGGCGCCAATAATTATATGTCAGGCGAATCTTGAAAATTCGCGAGTCAGAAACGGACATTCAAGCGTGCCAATAGAAAGTAATTAGACTAGTTGCTTACACTCCACGCAGTAGAAAAGAGAGCAACCATATCGATGCGAGTGTGGTCCAATCCAGTCGATCGCGCCCAAACCCCGAGATGTACGATGTACAGATTAGGCAAAATGCTCCATAAGCGGTCGACTTGAGAATAATTCCTATTGATTTCAGAAACAATCAGAAATACGCCTGCCAGGAACAATGACGCGGAGAACCCGGAGACGAGCGGGTTCGTTTCGACGTAGAGACGATGCAAAGCCTCGATGCTGCCGATACTAGCGACGAGACGTCCAGGTAGTTGATAAAACTGGTCGATAAAGGGCTCGACTGTTTTGGAAAAATCGCTGCAGTCCTCAATGGACTTGAGAACCGGAAGGGCGGCTACCGTGGGAGCCATCTTCCAGGTACTTGAGAGTAGAACGAAGGTTGTGTAGAGTGAGAGGGAAAGAAGAAGCACAACCCAGATGTGAAGACTGATTGATGTGACGAGAGGAGGTGGCGTCATTGACGTGGTACGAGCTCAGCGGGCCAGTGTCCCAAGCGCTCGCTGAAGGCTGCAATGCAGTGCAGTACTATGGTGGTTGTGGGGTCACAAACGTGAAAAGTAATTTTAAACGCTTTGGCATGAATTGGTAATTCTTACCTCGGCCTTTTTCCCATCTGCTAAAACTACCAAGTCAAATACAACAGCTTGGACCATCTAAAAAAGTCATTTTGAGATTTTTCTCGCTCTCCTGGTGAAGAAACGAGTTACTCGGGAGTAAGGCTTTGGGGACCATGCTCCATCCAGCAGCTTCCAGCAGAAGATGGCTGCGCAAGGGCTTGCGATTCTATTTCGCCATAACTCAGTTTCCATGTGCTTAGGAGTAATGGACGGGCCACTTTAGCAATCGTGGGGTTGGCTTGTTGATAATGACAAGCTACATGCTCATCATCAACTTAGCATAGGTTTATTGCTGGCTCCGCATCGTACGTACAGGTCCGTCCGTACACGTCCTTTTGACTTCCGTCGTCAACCGAGCTGTCCTTTTGCCAATTTTTCTCAGCTGCGAGCCCGCCAAGATCCAACTCCTGCAATGCACGCCTCAAACGATAGATCCAGAGTCGATCGGCATGTTGCAGCGTCAGGTACATGTTGCGTATTGTCAGAAGCGGCTGCTTGCCAGGTTTGGGCCTGCTGCATCTCGATGGCGTGATAGTCCGCCGTCACGCACTCATCGAGGCTGGCATCTCGGGAAGCTCGCCGTCGGGTGCAGGCATGACGCGAATAGCTTGTTCCAGGGCTCCAGCAAAAGCGAACGCAACGCCATCGTCCTTTTAGATGTTGTGATGACAGGGAAGGCAACTTGTGAGGAGGAAAGTTGTCTCCATTCCTTCCAGATTGTTCGCGCCGCGCCAAGTTGTCCCAACGTTATGAGGTAGCCGACATACAGTTTGCGCTGCACCTCGGCGGCATGAGAGCTGTCCCTAATGAGACAAGTGGTTGCAAATGACCTTATGGAATCTGTTGTGAGTTTGTTGTCTTCGTCAATCCCCGTAAGTATTTGAAAGAGGAGCTGACGCTGTCTTGCGTCATGCATCTTCGAAGAGCCATCGCTGTTTTTCAAAACAGACTGCAGGGAATCAAGCGTTGACAACACATCTTCCACTAACAGAACCCCTCGTTGGTTGGATAATGACCCGTGTGTGTGGTTACATCGATATAACCAGGCCCATGTTGCCTCGAGTGAACCGATATGTGCTGCAAGCTTCAACGCCGTACCGCTCAAGAGCGGTCCGAGATGTGCGCCTAGTGATGAAAGTTGCTCTGATAAGTTTCCCAGGAAGGTAAGCGTTTCTATGCGGAGGCCAGGATCGGTGGGAGAACCGCTCCAGAGGCGCGCACATGCATCGCGTATGTGGTGAGGCAGACTGGCATCAAGGTTGGTCTCGTTTTGGAAGCTAGACACGCTGGTGCCAGCAGCGAGGCACCGAAATACCAGCCTTCGAATGCCCGTGAGGGATGATTGAGCTTGGAGGGCTTGCGTGAGTTCTGAGGGCGATGGTGCAGCTTTTTTGCTCCTCGACGAAGGAGAATGTTGTTGCAGACTCTTGTATCGCAGAATCATCCAGTGGAGGAGGAGCTGATCTTCGTTGGCTGCATGGGGCGGGATGCCATTCTCGGCGCGAATCTTTTCGATAACATCAGACCGGCCGCTCCGTAGTACATCGGCTCCGTCTGCATCTGGGACCTGTCCGGGAAGAAATGAATCGCGTGCCTGTTTCCTTTGAACCGCGGAGCCTCCATGAAGAGCTGCCGACACTACATCATGCGGAGTTATTCGCCAGATGTTGGTAGGCTGAGATAGAATCGCATGGGCCTTCCGACGTGATTCATTGACCTGCTCCTCGAACCACCTCAACCGCACCTTGACTGCCTCCCGTCTAGGCACCTCTGCCCATTTTGTCTTCATCAGTGCCTCATCCCCATCGCCAACTGACCGCACATGTCTGGTCCCCTCGGCATCCAGATCCAGCAACAAATTCGGCATTTCGAAAAACTCGTACTCTTTGTTTGGGTCGGGCTCATTGGCAAGTCCTTTCTTTGCCAATGTGTAGTAGACGTCGTTGTTCTTGTCAATCCGTCTGACGAATGTCTTGAAATGTTGATGATGCCCCGAGCTACGGTCAGCATTTCTGGCGAGCTGGCTGGCTCGGGGAGCGCTGAACGTATCATCTTGTATGACCTCTGAGGTGTTTCGCTGGCACGTCATTAGTCCGATGAGGCAGGACTCGTGAGGGCCCAGGCGAGTCTCTGTAGCGGGATAGACGGCATTGCAATAAGCTCTCAGCTCCAACAATGTGACCAAGGTGAAGTCTTGAGAAGCTCAGACACGCAGCCCCACGTGGGACGACGAGGAGCTTGAGGAACTGTCAGGGGAGGAGCTGTCCACCCCAGATGCCCCCGAGATCTAGTGGATCCAGCCCCCGGAAAATTGTTTCCCAGCGGCCTACGGAGTACATGCGGAGTAGAAGTCGGCCTAAAAGTCGGCCGTCAGGGGCTGGCTGTCGCTAATAACTCTCGGACAGTGGGGCATCCTTAAGCACCAACGGGTATCGGAAGGAACAGCGAAGCTTCTTGGTGAAGCTAATTGTCTGCGTAGTTTGTCTTTACATATGGCTCCTTTTTTTTTATAGATCTCAAATCTACTCGGCAATCACACCATAATTCCGGAGCGAGCTCAACAAGCCAAATCACATGTATAGAAGCTTCGAACTTGGCAGAAGAGATACGCTGATCATGTGATCTATCACGTGCTCCTCGCAGATCACTGCCGTCTACGGAATGGTTGCCGGCCATTCTTTCACATTCACCATGTCCTTCCAACTTACTCCCCAGACGTTATGTCGTCTCAACAGACCCTGCAGAACGCGAAGACCATGGCTCCTCCGAAAGACACGACAGCTCCCTGCGCAGCAGGCGATGCATCCTCCACAAAGACCCAAGACCGCATGGCTCGGTTCAAAGCCCTCCAAGCGCGGGCCAAGACATCTTCCGAATCCAACCTAAAAGAAGCAACCAAGGAATCCCAGAGATTAGGGACCGATCAATCGCAACTCACTTCTCTACAGCGCAAGCAAGACATCGCGGCGCACAAACTTCTCAAGGCGGAGGTCGAAGAGGCCGGCGAGGATTTCGAGCGTAAGCGCGCCTGGGACTGGACCATAGACGAGAGCGAAAAATGGGACAGGCGCAAGAAGAAGAGGGCGGCGCACCGCGACAACAACGCCTTCAAAGACGCAAAGCAGGAAAGCAACAAGATCTACAAGCGGCAGTTGAGGAATATCGTCCCTGATATGGAAGGTTACGAGAAGCAGAAAATGGCGGCTATCGAAAAGGCCGCTGCGTCAGGAGGGCTAGATATCGTCGAGACGGAAGATGGCGAGCTTATCGCCGTGGACAAGGACGGATCGTTCTACTCCACGGCCGACACGACTACGTTTGCACAGAATAAACCCGACAAAGCATCTGTGGATCGGCTGGTGGCAGATTTGCGACGGGCAGAGGAGCAGAGATTGAAGAAGCGAAAGGAGCGGATGGCCAAGAATGGAGATGATGGGGATGTCACGTATATCAACGAAAAGAACAAGCAGTTCAACCAGAAACTGGCACGGTTCTATGACAAGTACACGGCGGATATTCGGGACAGCTTTGAGAGAGGCACGATGATATGAGGGGTTTCGGCTTGCTGAACACAAGTTGGCGGCGGGGTGACATTGATTCTGTTTGATTCTGTTTGATTCTGATGCCTTTTTATATGGGCTTGATTTGGTCAATCATTAATGTACAGTCTAGCGAGTTTTGTTTTTCATCTGCTCTTTCCAGGAGCCCCATATGTGTAGTTTACAGCATAGAACTTCGCCAGCCTTTGTTGGCCAACTCTTCAATCTGCGGCACCTCGACTGGTCCAGCGACTGTCTCATCGCTCAATGCCTCGACGACTGCCTCGGCAACCACGTCCACTTGAAGTGGCTTGGTACCTGCGGCGCCCATGAACTCCTTGAGATAGTTTCCAGTCAATTTCGTAAAGACAGCTCCCGCTCCAGTCAGAGCCGCCATGCCCATCGTGAGCTTGCGCGAGCTATCGTACATGAACGGCGGTCGCACAAAAACGGCCCTCATCTCCGGAAAGTTGTTCTGGATCGCAATCTCAGCCTGTCTCTTTGTCGTGATATACCGAGGCGGCATGATTGGTGCGCCGCCGCAAGCGGAGATGTAGCAGAAAGCGCCGGCCTTTTCCTCGGCGGCATGCTTGGCCAAGGCGACAGCACTGTCACGGTTCATGACCTCGTAGGAGAATTGGTCGGTAGGATCGGCAGGCTTGATATCATCGCCAGACTGCTTATCCAGAGGGTTCGTACCGCGCTCCCGGACGGCTGAGAACATCTTTGCAGCCCCGTAATGGGTGATTCTTTGCCGGAAACGATGCCTTTGTAGTCTGCCTCGAGCAGAATACCCATGCTGTGCACGACGTAGTCTGCGCCCTTGAGGAAGGAAGAGTACGTCGCGGGCCGGAGGATGTCTGCGCGCTCCCAGGTGACTTTGTGTGACCACGATGGCGGGAGTGGTGATGACGTGACCGTGTCCCATTGAGGTTCGCCAGATCGACTGCAAAGCCGTTAGCTCCGGCTACGACTACGTGGGATGAGTGTTTGATAGACTTGCCTTATCGAAGTGACTTCCCATCCTCTAGCAACAGCATATTTGCAGATCCGGGACCCCAGGAAGCCGCTCCCGCCGCAGACCACCAGTCTTTTCGCCGCTGCGGACATGGCGCAGGAACATGTGCAAACAGGAGGGGATGCCGACGAGTTCCTGGGCTTTTCACGAGCTGAAGCGAGCTTGGGTGATGGAGGTGATGTCTACTCGATAATAAATTGAGGTTTGTGGACCGAAAGCGGGTTGAATGATTGAGATGCGCGTCATGAAACTTTCAATGTTGAGTGTGAGAAAGTCATGAGATCATACTGACGGGTTGAAGGCTCCAAATGTACAATATAACCCCTGTATGATTTTGCAGAGGTACAAGCCCCTCTTTATGCAGCTGGCAGCCGGCAAGTGGGTCTATGCTAGGTGGATATACAGGGTATTAAACGCCACTCAAAAGTACATTTCTTTTCTATGTAATTGGGCAGAAGCCACCTATTTAAGGCCAGATTTAACATACTAGATAGAGGAATAACTTACTTCTTACACATTACACAGTACCTACCAGTAGCTTTATTGAAAATCGGAAGGGGAAGGTACTAGAGAGAGCTTAGATAGTTAAATATAGTTAATTTCTAATATACGGACACGGACGGTCTGCGAGCAATGAGAGGATTTTACTAAGTCCCCTTATAAACCTACTAACGATATTAGTGGAACTAGGTTACTAAGAGGGCTTTATAAACTACTTTTTATTTTCTGCAAAATTTATCCATATAGGAAATGTCGCTCCTCTGGGTCTTTGTCGGGGCATTATAAGAGATGTGGGGCGACCGAATTGATGCACGCGATGCAATTGGTCGCATCGCGCGCGCAGCCCACATGTGGCGAGGCCACGTAAGCAACCCCGCACGAGGCCCCCTTTTCTCGCGGCCTCTCTTCTAGCTAGATTCCTCCCCTTCTCACTTGCATTGATCATGCCTTTTATCTATCGTTAAATTCGTTGATTCGAATACCTCTCGCGCGTTGCACTAGTGCATCGTCCCTTAGTGAAACTAACAGTTTCCTTAGATATATTAAAGATAATATATACTAAATAAAGGGAGCGTGTAATAAGGTGTCAAGGCTTATAGGCTAGTAGAATAAACAGAGTAAAGGTATAATTAAGGTGTTACTACTATTAAGCTAAATGCTAGGGGTGTGTGCTTAAAAGTTTTAATCTCTAGCCTCCCACATTCTATGCGTGCAGCCCTTGCTAGATATCCCTTCTAGAGTGCACGTGACTGGCTCGTGGCTAAGTCATTGCAACCTGCCACTAAGCCCTATTGTACATGATGCTATCGCCTCATTGCCTCCACGACCCTGACATAAGGGTAATATGTAATGTAATGTAATATAATAAAATAACTTTATTTTATAATTGTTGGAATCGCTGCGAATTCGTTGCGGACGAATTCGTCACCACGGTCAAATTGCGCGATTGGATGCACAGGGGTCTTATCGCCCCACTGTGCACTGAATTGCGATTGGATGCACAGGGTCTCATTGCCCCACTGTGCACTGGAACGCAACTGGCGCACGGGGTCTTATTGCCTTACCTAGACTAGTAACGTAATTAGTTGCACAGGACTATTGCCTTACTTCGCCCTAAATAGCGTGTTTAACCTATAACACTATATATACAGAGGCACCCCTAGGATTAAGGTATATCTATAGCCTTAATCCCCCTATAGCTAGATCTAGAAGATAAGTAAAATTAAACCCTTTTATATTAAGTAACTAGTGCACTAGTAACCTATGGTTATAGGACTTAAATCTCTCTTAGTTAACTTAACACTAATTAGTGATTACTTAACTAAGAAGGATTTAGTATAACTAACTATAGAATAGTAAGAGAATACTAAGAAAAGATATATAATTACCTCTATAAGAAGATATGCTATAGGGAGAAGATAATGCCTTTATAGTATTAGGCTTTTAAAGGATTAAATTACTAGCCTTTATCTAATTAAGGGCTAGCGCTATAAGGATTTAACCCCGCTAACTATCTTAGAATCTTAGCTAATAAGCTAGCTAAATCCCCTTCTCCTTCTCTTTTCCCCCTCCTCTCTTTTATTATAACTTCTTAGATAAAAGACCCTTAAAACCCTTACTCTTATCTAATAAGAGAAAAGCTTCTAAAGTAGATATAATAATACTAGAAGAACTTATTAATAGACTAGGACTTAATAAGTAATAATATTAACCTAGAGACTATAACTACTACTATTGAAAATGGGAAGGGAATGTACTGGAGGGATAGGAAGACCTCCTAGTAATTCCTAGATAGCTAGCGCAATAGAGGGCGCTGCGACCTATAGATAACTAAACCACAATAGATAATTCACTTTGAGAGCTAAGATAGTTAAATATAGTTGATTTCTAGCTAACGGACGGTCTGCGAGCAATGAGAGGATTCTACTGAGTCCCCTCATAGACCTACCGACCATATCGGCAGAACTAGGTCGCTAATAGGGTCTTGCGAGCTACTTTTTTATTTTCCGCATAATTCATTTGTATAGGAAAAGTAAAAATCGACTCACGGCCATACAAACTAGACGCCCGTGTGGCCTAACTAAGCACTTTAATAAATAACCCTATTTATAAAATATACCATAAAATCCAGAATAAATCAAGGATTCGAATAGTATACGTCAGCCTTTTATACGACTACTAGTTCCCTAGTTACAGTCAATTTTGGCTTCCCTATAGGGTAACCTAGTTGGCTTAGTCATACATGCCGTAGCTTTGCTTAGGTGGCAACGCAAGATGCGTTGCACAACTACGCAACGTAGCGCGCAGCAACGCCGCGCAACAACGCAACTAGGCAACTAGTGGGCCTATAAAATAGTGCTAAAAAATAGCATTATTTTAACAACTACTAATCTTAATAATAAGATTACTTATATAATCCTTTACTATAAAGAGTAAGTATATAAAGATTAGGAATAATAGGAGAATTACTAATTTAACTTTAGTAATTAAAATAAAGACCTCTTTAATAGAGCTTATAAAGGCCTAACTAAAGCATTATAGGACCTCCTTTATAAACACAGTATATATATAAGGAGATCTAGTAAAAGGATTACTAAAGCACTTAAAAGAGTACTCTAAGAAAAAGTATAATTTAAATAGCCTCTAAAAGAGATTAATAAGTAAGTTACTATAAGTAAGTTTTATTTAAACCTTTACCTAGATATAAAGCTAATACTAATAATAAAGAACTTACACTCCTTGTTATAAGCACCTAATATTACGCCAGAGCTATTATTAATAGTATTAAGCCTACTAATTCTAAATACCTAGCCCTCTTAACCTGCTATTCCTATTATCCCTTAAGCCTAACTAGGAATATACCTCTTACTACCCCTTATAATACCTTAAGCCTAGGAACACTATAATAATATAAGGAAGGTACTTAATCTTATAAAGATTTATAAAAAGGCTAATAAATATAGTAGGAAGATATTTAACTTTATTAGACTAAAGGTAGTAATATTATAAGATTAATACTATTAGCTTAACTTTACGGAAACTACGCTTATAAAAGTTGTTAAAATAATGCTATTTATAGCACTATTTTATAGGCCCACTAGTTGCCTAGTTGCGTTGTTGCAACGTTGGTTACAAGGCGTTGCTTGCAGCGTTGCTTGTAGCTTTGGCTGTGACCTGCGTTCCTGCACACAACTAACCCACAGGCTTGTATGACTAAGCCGACTAGGTTACCTTATAGGGAAGCTGAAATCGACTGTAACTAGGGAACTAGTAGTTGTATAAAGGCTGACGTATACTATTCAAATCCTTGATTTATTCTGGATTTTATAGTATATTTTATTAATAGGGTTGTTTATTAAAGTGCTTAGTTGGGCTACACGGGCGTTTAGTTTGTATGGCCGTAAGTTGATTTTTTACTTTTCCTATACAAATAAATTATGCGGAAAATAAAAAAGTAGCTTGCGAGACCCTATTGGCGACCCAGTTTTGCCAATATAGTTAGTAAGTCTATAAGGGGACTTAGTAGAATTCTCTTATTACTTATTAGATTGTCTGTATTACTAGAAATTAACTACATTTAACTATTAAAGCTCTATATCTTGAAGAATTGTTGTATTATAGTGAATCTAGAAGCCGCCGCGTCAGAATCTATTAGAGAGGTCTTCCTATCCCTCTAGCTAGATTCCCCTTCCTTTTTTAATAGGTTATAAGCCTGGAAGGCCTATAGAATTACTATATTACTGCGCTATTCTACTACGATTACTGCTTGATTTTGGGTACTAGTTACTCTCTACTATACCTGTGGGCTCTTAGATTACGAAGGAAACCGCTAGAATTTGAAGCTTTTCATCCCCTAGCACCCCGCATTATAACACCAGACCTTTAGTGTTAAAATTCATTTATAGCCGCACCTGCAACCACCACATTGTAACCGTAACTATCTAGTTATAACCACAACCTCTTTCTTAGTGATTCTATTCACTATCGCGACCGTTATATTTGATATTATTTATAATAGTAGATACGCTACATCCTTTAAATCATTGGACATCTAGTATATCTATACTAGGCTTTTTGACCTATTACACTACGTTGCACGCACTATACACTACGTTACGTTGCGTTGTGGCTTCTGTAATACCTATTATTCACAATCCTATCTTTAGTGTTAAGAAAATTTTCGTAGAGGATTTTCTCTGGCTTTTTTCTGCCCGCGCATACCGCAGACCCACTTTTTGACCTCTTAGGCTATCCTTTTAAACAGCCCCGCCACGCATTTTACGTGCGTAAGCAGATTGTATTATAACTAATTTCTAGCGCGTTATTTGCAATAGGAACAAATTTGGAGATTTTGCATAGGAATTTTTTAAAGATAGCACTACTTAATTATAAGGGTAAGGGCCTTGCTATAGGCCCTTCTAGCCCCCTAAGGGACCCTAATAGGATAGATATAGAAGGTTAACTGGCTGTTTAGGCTAGCGCTTTACAACTGCAAAGCCAAATTAAATAATAAGGCAAGACTTTAACAGATTTTATCAAACATAGCGAGTTAAAATAGCTAAAAACTAAGGCTAGTATTAATAATCTATTAGATAAATTGACGCAAACCATGACTGCTATTTAAGGTCTTTAGGATTTTACTAGACTAAGGGAAGAAAATACTAAGGTCCTAGTAGAAGACTTACCTGCTACTGTTTCTATAAGTTTACCTTCTAGTAACTTACAAGCTGCCTTTAATAAAGGCGCTATTAAGGAGCTAAATAAGAAGGTTTACTTTATTCCAGAGGAGCTAAGCTAAAAGGCCCTAAAAATTATAATTAGTGGAAGCAAGCACTAAGCATTTAATTTAGAGCCCTAGGATTACCTAAATTTATAGATAATCCAAGCCTAGCAGGCTATCTAGCTAACTGTGATTAAGCTATTCTTTTAATGATATTAAGAGATAGCTATTAATCTAGACCTTAGGCAGCTATATATTAGCAAAAATCCCCTAAAGAAGCCTATAAAGTCCTTATTAGGTATTATTTGTAGAGTGCTGAAATCCAGCGAGGTACGCTATACGCTAGCTACCACTCCTAAATTTTTTAAATTATAAGGGATTTTTAGAGGCTTTTAATGCTAATTTTAATAATTTACTAGCTAGACTACAACTCTGTAGTGTAGAGATCGCACCTATTGATTAAGTAAATCATTATATTAATGCATTAAAGCAGACCTTCCCTAGTTAGGCTAAGAGACAAAGATTTACTATTAGAGCTTCTAGGGCATAGGGACTGCCTATAAATACCTTAAATTTACAGTTCCTTATAGCAGATTTATTAGAAGAACAGAGGGATAAAACCTCCCTATAGCTAAAGCTCTTAGTTATAAGGCTTCTAATAATAAGGGAAATTCTAAGGACTAGGAGAAGAAATCATCTAATCCTAATACTAAGAAGGACTTTATAAATACCACTAAAGAGTAGGATAAGAAGGATTTAAACCCTTCTAAAGCCTCTAAGAAGAAAAAGCAGAAGAAGAAGAGTAGTAATAGGGAAAAGGATAAAGGAAAAGAAGCTGCTTTTACATTAGGCTATAGCCTAGCCATAGGATACGTTAAAGAACTAGATTCTAGTAAGTCTAGTAGCGAGGATAGCAGTGATTCTAAATCTAATTCGGATACTTCTAGTACCACTACTACTAGTAACACTACTATTAAGCCTACTTTTAGCTACTCTAATGATATGGTTAAAAAACTCCCTTTTATATAATACAGGTTCTTCTTGTCATATTTATAATAATAGGGCTTTCTTTAGGGACTTTAAGCCTCTTAAGAAAGGTTAAACTAGCCCTATAATTATAGCAGGAGGACCTATCTATCCTAAAGGAAGAGGCACCGCTGTTTTTTAACGTTCTGGTTAAGAAAAATCCACCAGAATATAGGCCTTTAGCTCTGCTAGATACCTTATATTTCCCAGGTATAGATACTAACCTAGTTAGCGGGTTATCCCACTATCTAAAGGGAGGTTATCTAGCTAAAGACTAGCTTTTCCTAGCCAATAAAAGCCCCTATAGGTTATTAGAACCTGCTAAACACGGCTTCTTTTTGTAGATTAAGGGGCAAGCTACTCCTAAGATTTGCAAGCATTTAACCCACCTCTCCTTTATAGGCTCTTAATTTTGTAACTAATAAAAAGCCTATAAGACTAAATTAGGGTTTTCCTACCCTATAGAGGTTTAAATTCCGCAGCCAGCATTTAATCCTAAGGAATATTAACGAATCAAAGAATTAGACTCTAAAGAAGACAAAGATTTAGCCCTATATCCTACTAAAGCTCCTCCTAGTTAGGCACCTTCTATAAGGGGTTTAGAAGGTCTATACCCTAATGACTTAGGTGACGATAGTGGCCGTCTATTGCCCCTAGAGGCCTGTGATTCTTAAGAGGCCTGGCAATAGAGGGAGCTAAGGGATAATAGCCCTGAAAAGCTAGATTCTAGTTATAAGAAGTTACTAGATTTAGCCCTTCTTTGGCACATTTGATTAGGCTACATTAGCCTCCCTTTACTAAAGAAGTCTTTAAAATTAGCTAAAGGGATCCCTGATTTTTCCGCAATTAAAGAAAAGGATTTTAACTGCATAGCCTGTATGCAATTAAAGGCTATTAGAAGACCTACTAAAAGACCTATTTAGGACCCCCCCCCCTAGAGTTTTAGATATTCTAGAGGGAGATACGGTTAAAATCGAACCTATACTACATAATAAGAAGGCCCTAGTCCTTATCCTTATTGATCGAAAATCCTAGTATAAATGGTGTTTTCTATTAGCTAATAAAGAAGGTTAGACCCTTTATATAGCTATTAAGGGCTTCTTTAAGGCCCTGAAAAACCAATATAATGCGTATCCTAGGCACCTTTACTTTGACGGAGGCACTAAGATTAATAACGAACTTTAGTTATAGTTATCTTTTAAAGGAATTTGTTTTAGCACCTCTTGCCCTTATATTCACGAACAGAATAGGCTAGTTAAGAGGGCTATTAGGGTTATCCTAGACTAGCTTAGGGCTACACTTCAGTGGTCTAAGCTGCCCTTATATCTATAGTCTTATATCCTTCTAGCTATAGTGGACTTAGTTAACATTACCGCAAATATAACTAAGCCCCTAACCCCTAAGCAGCTATATCTAGCTGACTTAGAGCCTAAGACCTCTTATAAGCCTGATTTTTCGAAAATTAGGGCTATAGGGTCTTATTATAAGGTTCTAATACCTCCGGAGCAGAGATTAAAGCTTTAGAAGCTAGCCCTAGGACTATCCCTAGCCAGCTACTTGCTACTCTAGGTTCTAGCGTTTATCTTGTTTATATACCCTCTAAAAGGTTAGTTATTAAGACTAGCTTTGTTAAAATTATAGAGGATATAAGCTCTGTAGGGTCCCCTAAGCCTTTAGGGAGCTATCCTTTAGAGGAGAAGCCAATATCTCACGAGATAATCTAGAGGTTTAGGATAGCTATCCAAAGCCTCTAGCGCCCGTAGCGCCAGTAACGCCTCTAGCGCTACCCCTAGAAAGCCTAAGCTCTAGCGCCCCTAATAAGGGTGCTATTAAAAAACCGTTTTCAGATTCGGATTCTTTAACTAATCCTGATTCTATGGATATTAATAATTTCAATATATCTTCTTTTGTTAAGGAGATATGCTTTAAGGCACAAGAAAAGGCTAAATCGTTGTCTTCTAATAACGATTCTAACACCCCTAAGACATGGAAACAAGCTTTGAACAGTAAGGATAGTCAGAAATGGATAAATATAACTTTTAACAAATTTAAGTAGCTTCTAGCTACTAGAACCTTTAAATTTATAGGGATAGACCAAATTCCTAAGGGCTAGAGGGTTCTAAAGAATAGGCTTATTTATAAGCTTAAAAAGGATAAAGAAAATAATCCTTTAAAACACAAGGCCTAACTCATTACTAAAGGCTTTATGCAGATAAAAGGTTAAGATTACATTAAAACCTATGCTATAACTAGTATTCCCCTAGTTAGCGGATATTACTAGCCCTAGTGGCTTGTAATGACTGGGAAGTTAAACAGGTTGATTTTATAGGGGCCTTTCTAAATAGCTTGCTAAAAGAAGCTATTTATATGTAAATCCCTAATAGATTCGCCGATTTTGCTAAAGCTGCTACGCCTAAAATAACTAAACTACTTAAAAAATATGGTTATAAACCCTCTTAAAAGCAAGTTATTTTCCTATAAAAGGCTTTATATAGATTAAAATAAAGCTCTAGAGAGTGGCAGCAGGCTTTAAAGGACCTTCTTTAGAAATTAGGCTTCTACCCCTAATATCTAACCTAGCCGTCTTCTTTAACCTAACTACATCTACATATATAGTAACATATGTGGATGACTGTCTTCTTATAGGTCCGGATCTAGCTTATATTAATAGGCTAAAGAAGCTATTATATAAAGCTTATCCTATAGAAGATTGTGGGCTAGCTGAATTTTTCCTAGGCGTTTAAATCACTAGAAATCGAAAGAAAGGGACCTTAACTATCCACTAGTTCTAGTATATTTCTGAAGCCTTAGAAAGATTTAATATAAAAGATACTAGGCCTGTTAAAATTCCACTCTAACCTGGAATTATAAAATAGGTAGCTAATTACTTAACTAAGCCTCTTTCCCCCCTAATCACAAGCTATATTAGAGTATTATAAGAACTATTATGTACTTAATGCTCCTTATAAGACCTGATATTACCTTTCCGGTTTAGTGGCTTTTCACAGCACTATCTAAGCTATATATAGAGCATTTAAATGCCTTTAAATATTTGCTTAGATATCTTCTAGGCTCTATAAGTTATTCTATAACTTATAGAAGGTCTAAATCTACTACTAAAGCCTCTGTAACCCTTATTAGCTTTTGTAATAGTGACTTCGCGGGTGATAAGTCCTTAAAATTAACCTATGCTTATCTCTATAAGCTAGCTAAAGGACCTATTAGCTAGAAATCAAAGAAAGCAACTATAATAGCTTTATTTACATTAGAGGCTGAATTAGATGCTCTATGTGAAGCTATTAGGGAGCTAGAGTGGCTTTATGGTCTCTTTAATAAGATAAAGCTACCTATAGCACCTCTAGTTCTGATTTTTAGTGATAACTAAGGCGCTATTACTACCGCTAATAACCCTGCTCTTTATAGCAGAACAAAGCATACCCTGCTAAAATTTAACTATACTAGAGAAAAGGTACAGAAGGGTATAGCTAAGGTTATCTACATTAACACTAAGGAGATGCCTGCAGATGGCTTAACTAAGCCCTTGCCTAATGATAAATTTTAACAATTTATCTAACTATTAGGCCTTACGAATACAAAGGCCTAGCTTTAAAAAGGAAAATCAACTAAAAAGTCGAAAAATCAAAATCAACAAAAACACTGGAATTCCGTTAAAAAGTTATTGATTTAAGTTGAAAAGTTATTGATTTAAGTTTAAAAGTTATTGGATTTATTATTGAATTTATGGTTAACTTAGATATCTATTAAAGAGCTAAGTTTAGGTATTGAATTAGTTACCTCATACTTTTCTAGAGGGAGTGTTAAAATAATGCTATTTATAGCACTATTTTATAGGCCTACTAGTTGCCTAGTTGCGTTGTTGCAACGTTAGTTACAAGGCGTTGCTTGCAGTGTTGCTTGCAGCTTTGGCTATGACCTGCGTTCCTGCACACAACTAACCCACAGGCTTGTATGACTAAGCCAACTAGGTTACCCTATAGGGAAGCTAAAATCGACTGTAACTAGGGAACTAGTAGTTGTATAAAAGGCTGACGTATACTATTTAAATCCTTGATTTATTCTGGATTTTATGGTATATTTTATTAATAGGGTTGTTTATTAAAGTGCTTAGTTAGGCCACACGGGCGTTTAGTTTTGTTAAAATAATGCTATTTTTTAGCACTATTTTATAGGCCCACTAGTTGCCTGGTTGCGTTGTTGCAACGTTGGTTACAAGGCGTTGCTTGCAGCGTTGCTTGCAGCTTTGGCTGTGACCTGCGTTCTTGCACACAACTGACCCACAGGCTTGTATGACTAAGCCGACTAGGTTACCCTATAGGGAAGCTGAAATCGACTGTAACTAGGGAACTAGTAGTTATATAAAGGCTGACGTATACTATTCAAATCCTTGAATTTTTCTGGATTTAATAGTATATTGTATATAAAGGGTTGCTTATTAAAGTGCTTAGTTGGGCCACATGGGCGTCTAGTTTGTATGGCCGTGAGTCGATTTTTTACTTTTCCTATACAAATGAATTATGCGGAAAATAAAAAGTAGCTTACGAGACCCTATTGGTGACCTAGTTTTGCCGATATGGTCGGTAGGTCTATGAGGGGACTCAGTAGAATCCTCTCATTGCTCGCAGACCGTCCGTTAGCTAGAAATCAACTATATTCAACTATCTTAGCTCTTAAAGTGAATTATCTATCGTGGTTTAGTTATCTATAGGTCGCAGCGCCCTCTATTGCGCTAGCTATCTAGGAATTACTAGGGAGGTCTTCCTATCCCTCCAGTACATTCCCCTTCCCATTTTCAATAAGTTTGTATAGCCGTGAGTCAATTTTTTACTTTTCCTATATAAATAAATTATGCGGAAAATAAAAAGTAGCTCGCGAGACCCTATTAGCAACCCAGTTCTGCCAATATAGTTGGTAGGTCTATAAGGGACTTAGTAGAATCCTCTTATTGCTCGTCAGATCGTCCGTATTGCTAGAAATCAACTACATTTAACTATCAAAGCTCTATATCTTGAAGAATTGTCGTATTATAGTGAATCTAGAAGCCGCCGCGTCAGAATCTATTAGAGAGGTCTTCCTATCCCTCTAGCTAGATTCCCTTCCATTTTCAATAAAAGTATTCCCTATAATGCTAATAAGTAATATAAAGAAATTCTATCTTATAAATATTACTATAAAGCTATTAGTAGGCTTTATATTTAATTAAATAGTTAAGCTTATTAGATAGCACTTTAAAACAGTGACTAATAAGCAATTTTACTACTAAGAGTAGAATAGCATTACGCTACGTAGTACTATTACTAAATATCCTAATAAAACGAAGATAAAGTGCCTTAATACTATAGTTTAAAGTCTTTAAGATATCTAAAATAAACTCTTTAACCCTTTTACTAATAATATAGAACTTATTAAATAGACCCTCTAAGCTATTAAAGGTGTACTAGAATGTAGCCTTATAGAATTTGCAGTTAATAATATATTTAAAGACCTTATAGGTAATCTTTGCAAGTTAATTAGCATTACTAAAGCCTAAAAAGAAGTTAGCTAATAACAGTTCTATACTAATAACTGGACTAATAAGGACTTCTTTACGGATTGTTAATATAGGCGCTTTAGAGGCCCTAATCGCGAACAAGGCTGCGATTAAGACTGCTAATAATAGCTACGATGCTTTATATATAGGAAAGACAGCTACTAGTCCTTAAATTATAGTAATAAGGATTGATAAGAAGTAAGGCAATGATAGTGGAAGAACAAAAGGCATAGGAACCCTCCTTCTAATAATAAATATAGAGCTTTCCTCTAAGCTTACTGTTAAAATAATGCTATTTTTAGCACTATTTTATAGGCCCACTAGTTGCCTGGTTGCGTTGTTGCAACGTTGGTTACAAGGCGTTGCTTGCAGCGTTGCTTGCAGCTTTGGCTGTGACCTGCGTTCTTGCACACAACTGACCCACAGGCTTGTATGACTAAGCCAACTAGGTTACCCTATAGGGAAGCTGAAATCGACTGTAACTAGGGAACTAGTAGTTATATAAAAGGCTAACGTATACTATTCAAATCCTTGAATTTTTCTGGATTTAATAGTATATTATATATAAAGGGTTGCTTATTAAAGTGCTTAGTTAGGCCACATGGGCGTCTAGTTTGTATGGCCGTAAGTCGATTTTTTACTTTTCCCATACAAATGAATTATGCGGAAAATAAAAAGTAGCTTACGAGACCCTATTAGCGACCTAGTTCTGCCAATATGGTCAGTAGGTCTATGAGGGGACTCAGTAGAATCCTCTCATTGCTCGCAGACCGTCCGTTAGCTAGAAATCAACTATATTCAACTATCTTGGCTCTCAAAGTGAATTATCTATCGTGGTTTAGTTATCTATAGGTCGCAGCGCCCTCTATTGCGCTAGCTATCTAGGAATTACTAGGGAGGTCTTCCTATCCCTCCAGTACATTCCCCTTCCCATTTTCAATACTTACGAAGGCAATAATAGCGCTGTAAAAGAGAGTGATAAAAGCTCTGATAATAAAGATGCCTAGGATGTGGCTAAAGCCTTTGTTAAAGAATCTAGTGAGATTAAAAGCAAGCTAATAGTTACGTAATTCTTTATAAGTGCTGTGAAGCTAGTGAACGGAGGTGATATCTTCTAAAACCTTAGGAAAGAAGCCCTCTAGCATGCTCTCTATAAGGAGGTATTGAAAATGGAAGGGAATCTAGCTAGAGGGATAGGAAGACCTCTCTAATAGATTCTGACGCGGCGGCTTCTAGATTCACTATAATACGACGATTCTTCAAGATATAGAGCTTTGATAGTTAAATGTAGTTGATTTCTAGCAATACAGACGATCTAACAAGCAATGAGAGGATTTTACTAAGTCCCCTCATAGACCTACTAACCATATCGGCAGAACTAGGTTGCTAATAGGGTCTTATAAGCTACTTTTTATTTTCCGCATAATTTATTTATATAGGAAAAGTAAAAAATCAACTCACGGCCATACAAACTAGACGCCTGTGTGGCCTAACTAAGCACTTTAATAAATAACCCTATTTATAAAATATACTATAAAATCCAGAATAAATCAAGGATTTAAATAGTATATATCAGCCTTTTATACAACTACTAGTTCCCTAGTTACAGTTAATTTTAGCTTCCCTATAGGGTAACCTAGTCGGCTTAGTTATACAAGCCTATGGGTTAGTTATGTGCAAGAACGCAGGTCACAGCCAAAGCTGCAGGCAACGCTATAAGCAACGCCTTGTAACTAACGTTGCAATAACGCAACTAGGCAACTAGTGGGCCTATAAAATAGTGCTATAAATAGCATTATTTTAACACTCCCTCTAGAAAAGTATAAGGTAACTAATTCAATACCTAAACTTAGCTCTTTAATAGATATCTAAGTTAACCATAAATTCAATAATAATAAATCCAATAACTTTTAAACTTAAATCAATAACTTTTCAACGGAATTCCAGTGTTTTTGTTGATTTTGATTTTTCGACTTTTTTTGGTTGATTTTAAAGCTAGGCCTTCGTGTTTGTAAGGCCTAATAGTTGGATAAATTGTTGAAATTTATCATTAGGCAGGGGCTTAGTTAAACCATCTGCAGGCATCTCCTTAGTGTTAATGTAGATAACCTTAGCTATACCCTTCTATACCTTTTCTCTAGTATAGTTAAATTTTAGCAGGGTATGCTTTATTCTGCTATAAAGAGCAGGGTTATTAGCGGTAGTAATAGCGCCTTAGTTATCACTAAAAAATCGGAACTGGAGGTGCTATAGGCAGCTTTATCTTATTAAAGAGACTATAAAGCCACTCTAGCTCCCTAATAGCTTTACATAGAGCATCTAATTTAGCCTCTAATGTAAATAAAGCTATCGTGGTTGCTTTCTTTGATTTCTAGCTAATAGGTCCTTTAGCTAACTTATAGAGATAAGCATAGGTTGATTTTGAGGACTTATCACCTGCGAAGTCGCTATTACAAAAGCTAATAAGGGTTACAGAGGCTTTAGTAGTAGATTTAGACCTTCTATAAGTTATAGAATAACTTATAGAGCCTAGAAGATATCTAAGTAAATGTTTAGAGGCATTTAAATGCTCTATATATGGCTTAGATAGTGCTGTGGAAAGCCACTAAACCGGAAAGGCAATATCAGGTCTTATAAGGAGCATTAAGTACATAATAGTCCCTATAATACTCTGATATAGCTTGTGATTAGGGGGAAAGAGGCTTAGTTAAGTGATTAGCTGCCTATTTTATAATTCCGGGTTGGAGTGGAATTTTAACAGGCCTAGCATCTTTTATATTAAATCTTTCTAAGGCTTTAGAAATATACTAGGACTAGTGGATAGTTAAGGTCCCTTTCTTTCGATTTCTAGTGATTTAAATGCCTAGGAAAAATTTAGCTAGCCTATGATCTTCTATAGGATAAGCTTTATGTAATAGCTTCTTTAGCCTATTAATATAAGCTAGATCTAGACCTATAAGAAAACAGTTATTTACATAAGTCACTATATATATAAATATAGTTAGGTTAAAGAAGACAGCTAGGTCAGATATAAGGGGTAAAAGCCTAGTTTCTAAAGAAGGTCCTTTAAAGCCTGCTGCCACTCTCTAGAGCTTTGTTTTAATCTATATAAAGCCTTTTATAGGAAAATAACTTGCTTTTAAGAGGGTTTATAACCGTATTTTTTGAGTAGTTTAGTTATTTTAGGCGTAGTGGCTTTAGCAAAATCAGCGAATCCATTAGGGATTTGCATATAAATAGCTTCTTTTAGTAAGCTATTTAGAAAGGCCCCTATAAAATCGACCTGTTTAACTTCCTAGTTATTACAAGCCACTAGGGCTAGTAATATCCGCTAACTAGGGGAATGCTAGTTATAGCATAGGTTTTGATGTAATCTTAACCTTTTATCTGCATAAAGCCTTTAGCAACGAGTTAGGCCTTGTGTTTTAAAGGATTATTTTCTTTATCCTTTTTAAGCTTATAAACAAGCCTATTCTTTAGAACCCTCTAGCCCTTAGGAATTTGGTCTATCCCTATAAATTTAAAGGTTCTAGCAGCTAGAAGCTGCTTAAATTCGTTAAAAGTTGCATTTATCTATTTCTGACTATCCTTACTGTTTAAAGCTTGTTTCTATGTCTTAGGGGTGTTAGAATTGTTATTAGAAGATAACGATTTAGCCTTTTCTTGTGCCTTAAAGCATATCTCCTTAACAAAAGAAGATATATTGAAATCATTAATATCCATAGAATCAGGATCAGTTAAAGAATCCGAATCTGAAAACGGTTTTTCAATAGCACCCTTATTAGGGGCGCTAGAGCTTAGGCTCTCTAGGGGTAGCGCTGGAGGCGTTACCGGCGCTGCAGGGCGCTGCGGGCGCTGCGGGCGCTAGAGGCTTTGGATAGCTATCCTAAACCTCTAGATTATCTCGTAAGATATTAGCTTCTCCCTTTAAAGGATAGCTCCCTAAAGGCTTAGGGGACCTTGCAGAGCTTATATCCTCTATAATTTTAACAAAGCTAGTCTTAACAACTGACCTTTTAGAGGGTATATAAACAAGATAAACGCTAGAACCTAGAGTAGCAAGTAGCCGGCTAGGGATAGTCCTAGGGGCTAGCTTCTGAAGCTTTAATCTCTGCTCTAGAGGTATTAGAACCTCACAATAAGACCCTATAGCCTTAATCTTCAAGAAATCAGGCTTATAAGAGGTCTTAGGCTCTAAGTCAGCTAGATATAGCTGCTTAGGGTTAGGGGCTTAGTTGTATTCGCGGTGATATTAACTAAGTCCACTATAGCTAGAAGGATATAAGACTATAGATATAAAGGCAGCTTAGACCACTAAAGTGTAGCCCTAAGCTAGTCTAGGATAACCCTAATAGCCCTCTTAACTAGCCCATTCTGTTCGTGAATATAAGGGCAAGAGGTGCTAAAACAAATTCCTTTAGAAGATAACCATAACTAAAGTTCGTTATTAATCTCAGTGCCTCTGTCAAAGTAAAGGTGCCTAGGATACGCGTTATATCGGTTTTTCAGGGCCTTAAAGAAGCCCTTAATAGCTATATAAAGGGTCTGACCTTCTTTATTAGCTAATAGAAAACACCATTTATACTGGGATTTTCGATCAATAAGGATAAGGACTAGGGCCTTCTTATTATGCGGTATAGGTTCGATTTTAACTGTATCTCCCTCTAGAATGTCTAAAACTCTAGGGGGGTCCTGAATAGGTCTTTTAGTAGGTCTTCTAACAGCCTTCGATTGTATATAGGCTATGTAGTTAAAATCCTTTTCTTTAATTGCGGAAAAATTAGGGATCCCTTTAGCTAATTTCGAAGACTTCTTTAGTAAAGTGAGGCCGATGTGGCCTAATCGAATATGCTAAAGAAGGGCTAAATCTAGTAACTTCTTGTAACTAGAATCTAGCTTTTTAGGGCTATTATCCCTTAGCTCCCTCTATTGCCAGGCCTCTTAAGAATCACAGGCCTCTGGGGGGCAATAGACGGCCACTATTGTCACCCAAGTCATTAGGGTATGGACCTTCTAAACCCCCTATAGAAGGTGCCTAACTAGGAGGAGCTTCGGTGGGATATAGGGCTGAATCTTCGTCTTCTTTAGAGTCTAATTCTTTAATTCGTTAATATTCCTTAGGATTAAATGCTGGCTGCGGAATTTGAACCTCTATAGGGTAGGAAAACCCTAATTCAGTCTTATAGGCTCTTTATTAGTTATAAAATTAAGAGCCTATAAAGGAGAGGTAGGTTAAATGCTTGCAAATCTTAGGAGTGGCTTGCCCCTTAATCTGTAAAAAGAAGCCGTGTTTAGCAGGTTCTAATAACCCATAGGGGCTTTTATTAGCTAGGAAAAGCTGGTCTTTAGCTAGATAACCTCCCTTTAGATAGTGGGATAACCCGCTAACTAGGTTAGTATCTATACCTGGGAAATATAAGGTATCTAGCAGAGCTAAAGGCCTATATTCTGGTGGATTTTTCTTAACCAGAACGTTAAAAAACAGCGGTGCCTCTTCCTTTAGGATAGATAGGTCCTCCTGCTATAATTATAGGGCTAGTTTAACCTTTCTTAAGAGGCTTAAAGTCCCTAAAGAAAGCCCTATTATTATAAATATGACAAGAAGAACCTGTATTATATAAAAGGGAGTTTTTTAACCATATCATTAGAGTAGCTAAAAGTAGGCTTAATAGTAGTGTTACTAGTAGTAGTGGTACTAGAAGTATCCGAATTAGATTTAGAATTACTGCTATCCTCGCTACTAGACTTACTAGAATCTAGTTCTTTAACGTATCCTATGGCTAGGCTATAGCCTAATGTAAAAGCAGCTTCTTTTCCTTTATCCCTATTACTACTCTTCTTCTTCTGCTTTTTCTTCTTAGAGGCTTTAGAAGGGTTTAAATCCTTCTTATCCTGCTCTTTAGTGGCATTTGTAGAGTCCTTCTTAGTATTAGGATTAGAGGATTTCTTCTCCTAGTCCTTAGAATTTCCCTTATTATTAGAAGCCTTATAACTAAGAGCTTTAGCTATAGGGGAGGTTTTATCCTCTATTCTTCTAATAAATCTGCTATAAGGAACTGTAAATTTAAGGTATTTATAGGCAGTCCCTATGCCCTAGAAGCTCTAATAGTAAATCTTTGTCTCTTAGCCTAACTAGGGAAGGTCTGCTTTAATGCATTAATATAATGATTTACTTGATCAATAGGTGCGATCTCTACACTACAGAGTTATAGTCTAGCTAGTAAATTATTAAAATCAGCATTAAAAGCCTCTAAAGATCCCTTATAATTTAAAAAATTTAGGGAGTGGTAGCTAGTGTATAGCATACCTCGCTAGATTTTAGCACTCTACAAATAATGCCTAATAAGGACTTTATAGGCTTCTTTGGGGATTTTTGCTAATATATAGCTGCCTAAGGTCTAGATTGACAGCTATCTCTTAATATTATCAAAAGAATAGCTTAATTACAGTTAGCTAGATGGCCTGCTAGGCTTGGATTATCTATGAATTCAGGTAATCCTAGGGCTCTAAATTAAATGCTTAGGGCTTGCTTCCACTAATTATAATTTTTAGGGCCTTTTAGCTTAGCTCCTCTAGAATAGAGTGAACCTTCTTATTTAGCTTCTTAATAGCACCTGTGTTAAAGGCAGCTTGTAAGTTACTAGAAGGTAGACTCGTAGAAACAGTAGCAGGCAGGTCTTCTACTAGGACCTTAGTATTTTCTTCCCTTAGTCTAGTAGAATCCTAAAGACCTTAAATAGCAGTTATGGTTTGCGTTAATTTATCTAATAGATCATTAATGCTAGCCTCGGTTTTTTAGCCGTTTTGACTTGCTATATTTAATAAAATCTGTTAAAGTCTTGCCTTGTTATTTAATTTAGCTTTGCAGTTATAAAGCGCTAGCCTAAACAGCCAGTTAACCTTCTATATCTATCCTATCAGGGTCCCTAGGGGGGCTAGAAGGGCCTATAGCAGGTCCCTTACCCTTATAATTAGGTGGTGCCATCTTCATTCCTGTGCAAAATCTCCAAATTTGTTCCTGTTGCAAATAACGCGCTAGAAATTAGTTGTAATGCAATCTGCTTGCGCACGTAAAATACGTGGCGGGGCTGTTTGAAAGGATAGCCTAAGAGGTCAAAAAGTGGGTCTGCGGTATGCGCGGGCAGAAAAAAGCCAGAGAAGATCCTCTGCGAAAATTTTCTTAACACTAAAGATAGGATTGCGGATAATAGGTATTACAGAAGCCATAACGCAACGTAACGTAATATATAGTGCGTGCAACGTAGTGCAATAGGTCAAAAAGCCTAGTATAGATATACTAGATGTCCGATAATTCAAAGGATACAGCGTATTTACTATTATAGATAATATCAATGTAACGGTCGTAATAGTGAATAGAATCACTAAAAAGAGGTTGTGGTTGTAACTAGATAGTTACGGTTGCAATGTGGTGGTTGCAGGTGCGGCTGTAAATGAATTTAACACCAAGGGTCTAGTGTTACGATGCAGGGTGCTAGGGGATGAAAAGCTTTAAATTCTAGCGGTTTCCTTTGTAATCTAAGAGCCTATAGGTATAGTAGAGAGTAACTAGTACCTAAAATTAAGTAGTAATCGTAGTAGAATAGCGCAGTAATGTAGTAATTCTATAGGCCTTCTAGGCTTATAACCTATTAAAAATGGAAGGGAATCTAGCTAGAGGGATAGGAAGACCTCTCTAATAGATTCTGACGCGGCGGCTTCTAGATTCACTATAATATAACGATTCTTTAAGATATAGAGCTTTAATAGTTAAATGTAGTTGATTTCTAATAATACAGACAATCTGACGAGCAATAAGAGGATTTTACTAAGTCCCCTTATAGACCTACTAACTATATTGGCAGAACTAGGTCGCTAATAGGGTCTTATAAGCTACTTTTTATTTTCCGCATAATTCATTTGTATAGGAAAAGTAAAAAATCAACTTATAGCTATACAAACTAAACGCCCATATGGCCTAACTAAGCACTTTAATAAACAACCCTATTTATAAAATATACTATAAAATCCAGAATAAATTAAGGATTCGAATAGTATACGTTAGCCTTTATACAACTACTAGTTCCCTAGTTACAGTCAATTTCAGCTTCCCTATAGGGTAACCTAGTCGGCTTAGTCATACAAGCCTGTGGGTTAGTTGTGTGCAAGAACGCAGGTCACAGCCAAAGCTGCAGGCAACGCTGCAAGCAACGCCTTGCAACCAACGTTGCAACAACGCAACCAGGCAACTAGTGGGCCTATAAAATAGTGCTATAAATAGCATTATTTTAACAAGTATAACCTGTAATTTGCCTTAGGTAAGGAAAGCCTCTGTAAACTCTTCTATAGCTAAAAAACGTGGTATCCTTTTCTTTAGGTTCTTTTGCGCTATTATCCTTTAACCACGTATTATATACCTTTTTTATATCATTAGGTTAACAATTTATTACTTCTTTTGCCTTCTTTAATAGCTCTTTATTAATTTTCTAGTCTTTTATTAGGTAGAGCGCTTTATAGATCTTTTATAAGTCTTTTAATTTCTTTACCTTATATTTTTGCAGTAGATATAGGAATCTTTCTTTACTACCTTCTCTTTTTAGCTTTATCCTTTGTTTTACTGTTAAGGGTTAGCTTAGTTCTAAAGGCATTATTAGCCTTTACCTAAGATCTTCCTTAGGCTTTAATTAGGTGCCTAATCCTACTTATAATACTGTAGAAATCTAGGACCTTTCCCTCGCTCTTTACTAAATAAATTCATAAGCTGATTTAAGCTAAGATAGCAGGGAATCGTGCTCTAATAGCGTTATTAATTATTTCTACAGGTAAGTTGCCTTTAGTAATAAGGTAGTTTACTTAAAAGCATCTCTTATAGCTAATTAAAGTATTTATAAGCTACTTATTAATATTTACCCTTATAAGATTTTATTTAATAGTATTATTAAAATTAACTTTAGTATAATACTTAATAGTCCTGCTTAAAGGCATTATATTCCTTATAAGCTCTTTAATCTTATTATAA
Organism: Epichloe glyceriae; assembly: GCA_023658535.1. Classification (NCBI taxonomy): domain Eukaryota; kingdom Fungi; phylum Ascomycota; class Sordariomycetes; order Hypocreales; family Clavicipitaceae; genus Epichloe; species Epichloe glyceriae. The sequence continues at coordinate 4,931,002 of CP098289.1, read as the reverse complement.
AGAGATACATGCCTTAAGGTTATTTACTTATACTTAGGCCTAAGCGTTACTATAAACTAAGTATAATACTCTTATAAGGCCTTTATAAGGCTTTAGAATTAGCTATTAAATACCTAATAATAACCACTAAGGACTACGAACTATACACTATCTTTAGCATTATTAGGTTATTAAGGGTACTAAAAATAACTCTCTTTAAGCGTATTATAACCTTTAGAAGAGCTTTCCTAGGGTTATTATACGCTGCTAATTATAGCTCCGCCACTACATAAGCGCGTTTGAACTCCTGTGGTATCTGATATAGATAATTAACTCTGTGTAGCCTCTGCTACCCTTCTCTTTACTAGAGTCCTGTTTCCTATAAGGATTAAAGGCTTAGGAGGGTAATCTAGCTATATAATTAAATTAGGATTAATAAAGACCTAGATTCTGTCTTTAACTGCTCTTACCTTAACTATCTTATACTATAAGTCCTAGTAGTAGGGCTCCTGTAGCTTAATAGCTAGCTTATTACTTTTAGAAGATTCCTTAGACATTATAAGAATGCCTATAGTGTTATTATTATTAAACTAATAGATAGCGGTATTAATCCTAGTGTGCTAGGGTTACCTAATTATAATATTAATAAATTATGCCTCTCTTTTGCTATATGCGTACTAATTATTTAAAGATTAAATAATTAGTTAATTTAAAGAGAAGAGTACTAATTTAAAAGAGAGTATAATTATTATAAACACCATGTAATTACTACTATATTAGACCGCGAAGCTAGGGTTTAATGTAATTACCTCTATTAAGTTATCTAACCTTATAAGAGGGTGCGGACTATGGCTTAAATACCTAAGTACCTCTACTATTAGTGGGGTACTTGTATAGTGCTAAAATATACTATGAAGTTACAGAGGTCTTGGAAAATGACTAGCTAGGGGTGGACTCTTGTCTCAGCTAGTTGAGTAGCGAGACTATCGTGCGGCCGGGATCAATTATGCCCTTGTGGGTGCAACATTCCCACATTCTGGAGTGGAGTGGTGGGGCCCGTGGTCGCGCCTCTGCCTCTGCCCTCTGTGCCTCTGTGCCTCTGTGCTCCTAACACTGCCGCAGCGAAAAATTCAGTTGTAGGTGTGGGTGGGTCACACCTTCCCTCTTCTCTCTCTCTGTGTGTACCGCAACATCAGAAGTTGCAATAACAGCAGCACAAAATCAACCTGACTCTACTATTCTCTTCAAGGGGATCTCTCAAACCAGGCTGACGAATTATCGCGCGTGTGAGGAAGTTGCTGATAAGGTAGCACAACTAATGTCTCCTGCCCCAACCGACTTTTTTTGGAGTGATGCGGCAGGCTACTTTGCTCTTGATCGAGACGTTGCTATAAAGTACGCCTAATACGCAAAAAGACGCCATCAGGATGGCACAGCTGTATTACTACAGTTTAATGTCCCGAATTTTGCTATTGAGTCTCTCCCAGCAGGACAACTTCTCACGCTTCATTAGGACCTGAGTGGAAATAACAAAACTTGGGAGAAAATAATATATAATAGCCGAAACGGGAGAATGAGCCCTAGGGATTGTCAAGAACTACTATATGGAACAGCTCTGATTATTGGAACTATTGAAAGGAAGCCAAATTCTTGCTATAGAAGGATGAGGAGTTATGAAGAGGTTGACGAACACTGTGTTTTTAGAAATATGGAAGGATGTCCAGCGGTACAGTACGTATTTTGTGGCACTCGAGGTGGAACCCTCATGGAGGATTATTTGATTCCGAATATGCAGGATTTCCCGGTTACAAGTGCAGAGTTAGTGGCTTTGCGTGAGTAGCTGACAGCTAGCAAATGTTTTTATTGTTAATTAATATTTACTTGCTTTTCCAATGACCTCCTGCCGCACGCACAGGCTGAAAACCGCCATCTCAGCGGAAAGCTCCGGGCCCGAAAGGGATTGATTGCAAAGAAGAGCTAGGCAATCATGCTCAATTGTACTCTGTAGATATACTATTGCGCTATGAAGGGATCGGCGATGGCACAGCTGCTCAGGAACTACCTGCTTCAAAGAGTGTGACCAAAAGAATAATATTTCGGGGCATGTTCCCTTCCGCTATTATCGTAGATCTCATCTACATGTATGTAAGTCAACCCCCCTGTGAATTGCACTGCCTCAAGCAGTGACGGGAGAAGTACTCTCATGCCATGACAAATTACTACTTTGGGCTATCCGCTTATTAAAGTAGCAATAGCCAATGCGTGAACTAGTATAGTAGTGTCTTGACTCGACTTGCTACCCTGAGCGTTTTTGCAACAGACATGTCTGTTTGGCAGTGGGCTCCTCCTCCGTCATGGTGTCTGAATCTGATGATAGGTAGCGCAGCTCGGCTGACGCTTCTTGCGTCTTTGGCAGAGCCGGCTGGCTCGGGTGCGCAACCTGCGTGGGAGATCGTGTAAGTCGTAGAGTAGCGCTGGGTGTCGTGCAGTCTTTCTAAACAAGTTTCGCAGCCGCTGCTGCCGCTGCCGCCTGATTCTCTGCCTTGAGTTTCGCCAACAGCTCCTCCTTGGACTTCAGTTCCGACAAGATCGTCTTACACATGTCTTCCGTCTTAGTCTGTGCCTCCTTGAGCTTCCTCACTTCAGCGGCTTCCGTCTCGCGACTGAACGGCTGGCCGGGGCGGTTGTGGTTGGGGATCATGGCGGTTCGCTCCCAGACTTCGCCGCTATCAGGGGCAGGCAGCGGAGGCGGCGCGCGGTTCTTGCCCTTTCCCTTGCCCTTGCCCTTGCCAGACCCTCCACCAGACGGTTTCCAGCCATTAGGAACAGCGCCGGCCGTAAGAATATGGTAGAAGGCCTCATATGGTTCGTTGAAGAGCTGCTCCTCATAGCTCCATGACCGCACTTCGCCGCTCTTGGTGACCATGGCCTGCTTTTCCTCCTCGGTTCGGCCGTACGGATGGAGACGAAGATAGTGGTAGAGCGTTTGGGGCTTCTCGCCGGAGTCGTTGATATAGTATAGCTTGATGGTGATGTCGAATTCACCCCAGCCCGTCTCTTTTACTGTGAATGGCTTTCCCGGCTCGCCCTCGACCACTGTCCAGAGTAAGCTTTGCCCTTTCGGACTGGCATGGGGCTGCGGCGAATCTGGCCGGAAACTCACTGCGCACGTAGTTGGGAATTGACTCGTGCAACTTGAACTGCACGCGACGCACCCAGTATGTGATATCTGTGTCCTCCAGCCCTTTGACGAAGACTTCCCAAGAGTGCGTATGGTTGTCTGGAGTGCCCGGTGGCTTGGGGTTCGTTTCTGAGAAAGGAACGGCCGTTGTGCCGACGATGAAGGGTCGTCGTACCTGGATCAGCTTGACACGCTTGCCAAGCTGATTAGAGGGCGCCATGGTGAACGATGATTAGTGTGCAAATAGTATGATCAATTAGTATCGATGTACTTGGTTGTGGTCGGTTTGATGATTGCCGCTTGGCTCGCTGACATAACCGTGTCGCGCCCCACTTCTTTTGGTTATCCCGTTAGTTGTCCTAAGGCAGCACCTACACCTTTCCCTAAATTTATTGTCCGTGCGCAAGCTACTGTTAGCGCACAGGCAGCAGCCTCACCTACTCTTTAACAGACCCCTAGAAAACTCTGATTTACCTGATTTAATACTATAGAAGTCGCCTTATTACTAGCTTAACTAGTAATAGTAGGGATACCTTTTACGCTTATATAACCCTAGAGGGATTATATTAAATTAGTATAGTTTACCTATGTTAAAATAATGCTATTTATAGCACTATTTTATAGGCCCACTAGTTGCCTAGTTGCGTTGTTACAACGTTGGTTACAAGGCGTTGCTTGCAGCGTTGCCTGCAGCTTTAGCTATGACCTGCGTTCTTGCACATAACTAACCCACAGGCTTGTATAACTAAGCCAACTAGGTTACCCTATAGGGAAGCTGAAATCGACTGTAACTAGGGAACTAGTAGTTGTATAAAGGCTGACATATACTATTTAAATCCTTGATTTATTCTGGATTTTATAGTATATTTTATTAATAGGGTTGTTTATTAAAGTGCTTAGTTAGGCCACATAGGCGTCTAGTTTGTATAGCTATAAGTCGATTTTTTACTTTTCCTATACAAATAAATTATATGGAAAATAAAAAGTAGCTTACAAGACCCTATTAGTAACCTAGTTTTGCCAATATAGTTAGTAAGTCTATAAGGGGACTTAGTAAAATCCTCTTATTACTTGTTAGATTGTCTGTATTACTAGAAATTAACTACATTTAACTATTAAAGCTCTATATCTTAAAGAATCATTATATTATAGTAAATCTAGAAGCCGCTACGTTAGAATCTATTAGAGAGGTCTTCCTATCCCTCTAGCTAGATTCCCTTCTATTTTCAATAGGTTATAAGCCTGGAAGGCCTATAGAATTACTACATTACTGCGTTATTCTACTGCGATTACTGCTTAATTTTAGGTACTAGTTACTCTTTACTATACCTATAGGCTCTTAGATTACGAAGGAAACCACTAGAATTTAAAGCTTTTTATCCCCTAGCACCCCACATTATAATACTAGACTCTTAGTGTTAAAATTTATTTATAGCCGCACCTACAACCACTATATTATAACCGTAACTATCTAGTTACAACCATAACCTCTTTTTAGTGATTCTATTCACTATTGTGACCGTTATATTAATATTATCTACAATAGTAAATATGCTGCATTCCCTTTAAAATTATTAGATATCTAGTATATTTATACTAGGCTTTTTAACCTATTACACTAAGTTGCACGCACTATACATTACGTTACGTTGTGTTATGGCTTCTATAATACCTATTACCTACAATTCCTATCTGTTATTTTTTAGTGTTAAGAAAATTTTCGCAGAGGATTTTCTCTAGCTTTTTTCTACCTGCGTATACTGTAGACTTACTTTTTGACCTTTTAGGCTATCCTTTTAAACAGCCCTGCCACGCATTTTATGTGCGCAAGTAGATTGTATTTGTTAGAATCGCATCGCTGCGAATTCGTTACGGACGAATTCGTCACCACGGTCGAAATTGCGATTAGATGCATAGGGTCTCATCGCCCCACTGTGCACTGAATTGCGATTGGATACACGGGGTCTCATCGCCCCACTATGCACTAGAACGCAACTAGCGCACGGGGTCTCATTGCCTTACCTAGACTAGTAACGTAATTAGCCGCATAGGACTATCGCCCCACTTCGCCCCTAATAGCGTGTTTAACCTATAACACCACGTATACAAAGGCACCCCTAGGATTAAGGTATATCTATAGCCTTAATCCCCCCTATAGCTAGACCTAGAAGATAAGCAAAATTAAACCTTTTACATTAAGTAACTAGTGCACTAGTAACCTATAGTTATAGGACCTAAATCCCCCTTAGTTAACTTAACACTAATTAGTAGTTACTTAACTAAGAAGGATTTAGCATAACTAACCATAGAATAGCAAGAGAACACTAAGAAAAGATATACAATTACCTCTATAAGAAGACGTACTATAGGGAGAAGATAAAAAAAACCTTTGCGAATCTTTCCGCACCGCCCTATAGGCCCGGAATCGCCTCTAAAATCCAAACTAATAAGATAATTAAAATCCTCACCTTATTTTACCCCTTCCTATAATATTATATTATAATAAAGCTAGAGGTAAGTAAGAGAAGGAGACGCTAATAGTAATTAATAAAGGAGAAAGGGGGCTAGCATAGAGCTACCACTACCTAAACGTAAGCAGAGAATAGTTTAATGTCTAGAGATATATATATATATATATATTGGATACGCTAGCTAGCTATATAATTGCTAGTACTAGTACTCCGGCTAGTTAGTCAACAGGAAAACCCATAAATGGGGAGAAAAACCCTCTCGCGTCTGTATTTGGGTCGGCACCGGCCCTGTATTAGGGCTGTGCTACTCGAAAAGTTACTTATTATAAAAAGGTTGTGGCTAGCTCTCGCTAGCCTTATCCCTAAAATCCGAAAATCCGAGTTTAGGAGGAAGGATTTGCTTCTTCTAGTGCGCTTGCGGGCCTAGGGCAGTTCTGTCTTAGGCCTCCTTGCTTTTTTCTAGTAGGAGGTGAATTCTATTATAGTAGGATCCTTATAGTTTTTTTACTTTTTTACTAACTCTTCTATAGCCTCACCTTTTAGCTAAGTCCGGTCCGCTTCTAACCTAGGTGTGTTATAAACCCTAAGCACTTGCTCTTAGTTATGTGGGGGGGGTGAGGCTAGGTCTAGTCCAGTTAAGGATTAGTTCCGTGTGTATACCTGCCTTATAATATCTTTTTTCCACTTTTCCTTATGCTTTACTTTTAAAGCTACTATAGTAAATCACTCTACCCCCCTCATATATATAAAAGGAAGCAATTCCCCTGCAGGATTCTGCCCTCTTTTCTTTCCTTATTATCTATCTTCCCTTAGGTTTATTTATACCTTTTTTTGTCTACTAGTGTAATTCTAGGTTAGATTTAGTGTGGTTACTAACTATTATTATAGTTTTCTCTATAATCCTTATTATTATCACTATTCGCCATATTATCGTCTATTTCCCCTATGAGTCCTGCCCCTTAGGGGTACTCTATTACTTCTAACTCGCCTAGGAACTAAGCCTCTCTAAGCAATATCCCTAGAAACAGTTAACTTTAGCTTAACTAAGGCAGGCTCTAGATAGGAGCTTTATATAAGTTATTCTTCCGCTTCTATTTTAAGGCTTTTTTGTTTCTAATTCTATGTAGTTAGGTAAGCTATAGCAGTTTTAATGCATTTCCTATTACTCTTAATTAATAAGGACCCCTAGCTATTAGTGCCACAACGTCATTAGTATAGGCGGCCCTAAGCCGGATAAGTGTTAGTGGCGAATCTGCTAACCTATGGTTAGGTACCGTAACTAATGCCTATTTTGATTATTAGGTTTATAACAATAGTTACAATAAGGTAATGGTTTACGCCGTGCCTAGGTCTACTTCGTTGCTAATCCACCTCTTAGCTAAATACTATAGGGCGCTAAGCCAAACATTTATAGCTAACGGAGATCTAAGCTACTATTATTAGTAGTGCTAAGGTACACGTCCGTTTACAGGGGTGATTCCAGGTCTGTGTTATATCTAATGTGTGTTTATCTTAGGTTCCTAATAATTACTATAATTATATAAGAAAGCTTTACACTAAGAATTAGAGTAAGAAGCAAAGCGCTTTAGTGGTAGGCCTAGATTAGTCTAGGTCTAGTTCTAATAGGGGCTAATATAATAAGATGGTTTTCTAGATATAATGCTTAGACGCTTAAATAGCGGAGACAAACTAGCTCCTAGCTGCCTCCCTTCTAGTAAAGGGGCGTGCTAAGGTAATAGAGAATGCCATCCCTATTCTAGAGGAGGAGTAATGTAATAGGCTAGAGCTAGTCTAAGAGCGGCGTTAGGGCGTAGGGGGGCTAATAATACCTGGCGTTAGTAGTTTTAATTAAGAGTTTGTTCCTTTCTCCGGTTTTTTTCCCTTATTGTAATATTAGCCCTAACCCTCGCGCGCCTCTAAGCTATGTTATTATGTGTCCTCTAGGGGCAGGTTAGTCTTAGTCCTATTTCGCTTAAGGCAAATACCAGGTCCTGTGCTAGCCTGTAGTAGTTAAGTCTCCTAGTTTATATAACCTATCTAGCAATGGTTCTCGCTTGTATAGGATTGTCTAGGGCTAGCCTTGCCTCCCGTTTGTCTCTAGGCTACCTTTAGGGTCTTATATAGTTATAGTTACTGCAGCTTATAATAACGTAATACTAATCTTCCTCTCCGTGACCGCAGCTGCATATTAGCGATATTACCCTAGGCATGCCTCTATTAAAGAGAAATTTATTTAGCCCTATCTTCCCTATGTGTAGTTATACTATTATTAAAGAGATGTGTTTATCTAGGTTTATATAGAACTTTTAGATCTCTTTTAGGTTAGGGTATAGTGGGCGGTCCTTAGTAGGTTCTCTAGCATACTAATAGCGGCCTAGGCGTTCTCTATTATGCTATGATTCCTATCTCTTACTCCACTTATTGTATAAGTTTGTGTCTAGTTCTTCTTCCCTTAGTTAGGTGTGTCTAACCCTTCTGCGGCGTAGTATAGTCTTAACTAACTATAAGGCAGTTTAGATTATCTCCGCTATCCTATTATTAGTAATTCTCTCTTTAAACCTCTGTTTAACTATATTAAGGTATAGGTTAAGTGGTAGCACCGCTATTTCTGCTTCTAGCTATATAATAGGGGTGGCTTTAAACGCCCCTATAATAACCTAGAGGTAGGCTAATTATTCTATTATAAAGTTTTTTACTATCCCTCTAGGTTTCCCTCTAGCTTTAGTTAGGGTATAGTATGCGCTTGCTCTATAGGCAATAATAGGTTAAACTACCTACGTGTAGAGGAGTCTAGCATCCCTAAAGCTACATCCCTATGCTAAGGCTAATAATATAGTAAGGGCAAGCCTTTACTAGGCTAACTTTCCCTTAAGGATATTCTTATAGGTGCTCTAGTTAAGTTTTCTATTTACCTATACTCCTAGGAATTAGTAAGACTCTATAGGCATTATCTCCTTATCCCTAAGTCAGACCCTAGTCTAGGGGGGTTATTAGGATTTGCTAAAGTATATAAGCTTAGTTTTTAAGGGGTTAAACTTTACTCCTACTTCCTTTGCCTATTTTTTCGCACACCTTCTAGGCGGCTTTAAGTCTTTTCTGTGTCTATAATGTGTTTTTTCCAAATACTATAATATTAGTGTTATTTACAAATCCTATTACTACTGTGCCTAGGATAGAGCGGAGGTGTGTGTATAACTTAGTGAAGTATAGTAAGAAGAGGATAGGGAAAGCAGGGGAGCCTTATAGGGTGCTAGCCTTAATCTTAAATAGTTATAATAGGTCTCTATTAAAGCTAAGCTAGCTTATTTTACCTGCGAGAAAGCTCTATATTACTATTACTAGCTATAGCAGTACTCCTATCTTAACTAGGAGGGCAATAAGGTAAGGGTGGCTAACTCTATTAAAGGCTGTAGAAATATCTATTTAAGCTAGTAAGGTAACGCCGCCTCTCCCTAGGCCTCTCGCACGCATTCCGTTAAGGCTCTTATTGCGGTTTCTATTAACCTGTTTCTCTTATTGCCTATTTGCAGTTCTAGGAGAAGGTTATTTGCCTTAGCGTAGCTTATAAGCTACCTCGCTATTACTGCCTCTATAATCTTGCCTATTATATTAAGTAGTAAAATAGGTCTCTATACGTTAGCTTTCCTTATCTCCTTTATTATCTTCCTAGGTTTCCTAATTACCATAACTCTAGTGGTTTAGAAGCGGGCTAGAAAGTACCTTACTTCTAGGGTAGTATTAAGTAGTCTTATAATTACATCCTTCGCCAGGTTATCGCAGGCTTTAATAAGGCCTGCTAGGAGTTCGTTATCTCCTAGGGCCTTCTAGCTAGCTATGCCTAAGAGAATATCTGCAATTTCAGCTCTTATAAATTACTCTTAGGCTAGAAAAAGGGGCGTTTTTAAGTTTAGGGAAGGAAAGGTTAGGGATATAAGAGAGGTCTGCTATTAGTTTAGGGAAAAATCTTTGTGTAAGGACTTTAGCTTTATTAGTGTGCGCTATAGCTAGGTTAGGGTTATTTTCCGTTCTCTCTAGGTCTAGTATTCTTAGGAGCTTAGGGGGGCCTAGCTCCTAAGTCTAGCCTATCTCTCTAGTCTCTAGATGCCTCTGTCCTTTTCCTATATATTAGCATTTTTTAGTGCTTCCCTCTATATATTCCTCTTTTCCTCTCTAACAGTGCGTTCTTGGTTTGTCTCCGCCTCTTTATACATGTTCTAATTTATATTAGTCTTATATTATCTCTATGCCCTCTTCGCTTATCTAGCTTTAGCCACTACTTCTTTTGCTTTTCTAGACCACTATGCCTCTAGCCTAGGGAGGCCTTAGGGCCTCCTTAGTGCCACTCTCTCTACTATTTGTTAGAGGTTTATAATAAGCTATTCCGTGTACTAGTCTATCCCTTCTTAGTCATAGGGGTTTAGAGCGAGTTTAGGCTAGAGTTATACTAACGCTTTTGCTTTTACAAACGGTCTATCTATTACTCGCTAGTCATGTCTTATTATCTGTGGGGTACAGTCTTAACTGCCAGAGTTAATGCTAATTAGCTACGGAATATAGTCAGAGCCTAATATATCTGCCACGCTGTTATAGTGGACTTATAAGTTATGCGAAGCCTAGGCCAGATCAATTATGCTGTCTCTATCTCCGTTATGCTATCTAGTAGGTTCCTCTTAAGGCGTTACTAATCTAAGTCACTACTGGCTAGTGAACTCTAGTAGCTCTTCCACTCTATTACTAGTCCTATTATATTTATCCCATAGTAGGTGTTTTTAGTTAAAATTACCTATAAAGACGCTTCTTCCCTAGGGCTCTTCCTTATTAATTATACAAATAGGGGTATTCTATTTATTGCTATATTTTTCTAAGTAAAGGGAGTAGATATTTATTCCTTAGATTTCTATAAGCAACTAGTCAGTGCCTCCGCAGGCTAACTATAAGCCTACTCCGTGTTTCTTATTTATATATACTACATTCTAACCCTTATAATATATAAGTTAGAATCTAGCAAGGCCTAGAGCTAGGGGCTATGCTTATCTTATGTGTTCTTATTCTTAGATTACTATCACGTCTATATTAGTCTAGTAACGGAGCGCGATATATATAAGGTTATTCTTCTTATTCACATTCTAGAAGAGGACGCGTATTATTATTATATAGGTCTAGGAGGAGGGGGTTTACTACTATCTTATGCCAGCTCTATTCTAGCTTTAATTAGCTTCACGTATCTTCTAATACTACTTGCTCTAGGCTATCTAGCGTTCTATTTCACAAGTATTAGGCAGCCTCTTTTCTTCCTAGTAAGGCTAACTAGTTCTAGTCTCTCCTAGGGCAGGGCTAGGCTACTAGCTAGCAATTAAGTGGTAAAACAGGAAGGGCGCTCCTAATATCCTGCTTTTACTATATTCTATTTTTCCTTAAGGGTTAGGCAGGTCCTAGACCACGCCAGGTGCGCCCTGGAGTAAAGTATGCACTTCTCTTATAGTTATCCCATAGCTATAGGGCATGATTTCTCGCCCTCTTTGTGACAGCTAGCTCTACACCTACCGCACCTTAGGGCCGCTTTGCAGAATTTTGCTATATAACCTATCTAGAAGCAGTTATAACACTGCCTTAGCTACAGTGATTTATTATAAGGTTTGGTCTAGAATAGCTCTGCTTTATATACTATCCTATCTTTATATATCTTATTAGCGTTATTTACCTTAGCTAGGCTAAGGATAAGGGTAGTTCTTAGTGCGTTTTCGCCTCTAGGTTGTCTTGCCGTTGCCTTAATTATATTTATCTTATTTGCTTTTCCTATATTTACTATAAGGTTTTCTACTAAGGTATATTTTATAGGGAAGCCTTTAACTATAATGCTTAGGATTTAGCAGTGGAGGGTCACTTCTAGTCTAAAGGCAGTGGTAATCTATTTTTAGTCAGTCCTGTATTAGGAGGCATTTCCTTTAAATATAATAATTATATCTTTACTAGGGAGTCTTCTAGCTATAACTACTGTGGTCTGGCTAGTAGCTCTGTTTACCGCTATAACCATGTCTTTTACGCTTTTAGTCTAGAGTGGTTCTTAGATAGAGTTACCCTTAATAAGGACCTCTTTGTCCTAGTAGCCTAGTATTTGTAGGGGGGTTTAGGTTTAATTATCTCTATATTAGCCCTATAGCAATGCTTGCCTAGGTGGGAGGAGCGGTGTTTTTATCTACCTCTTTAATAGCTTCTTTAATAACTTCTTTAAGGGCTTCTTTTATAGTGTAAATATTACTATTATTATTTGTCTCTGCTTTCTTAGCTTAGGCGTAGCTCGCTTTTAGGTCTACAATGGCCTAGGTAGCGTTCTATACCTTAGATAATTTATTGCTAGGGATAAGGCTAGCAATCTTTTCGTAGTATTTTTTATTCTTCTAGGTATTTAAATTAAATCTAATCCGCCTTTAGGTCATTATCGCATCTCTAGACGTTAAACTATCCTCTACCTACGTTCAGGTGGTGGCAGCTCTATGCCAGCCCCTTTCTCCTTTATCAATTACCATTAGCATCTCCTCCTCCTACCCGCCTCCGGCTCTGTCGCAATATAACATTATAGGAAGGGGTAAAATAGGGTGAGGATTTCGATTATCTTGTTGGTTTGTATTTTAGAGGCGATTCCGGACCTGTAGGGCGGTGCGGAAAGATTCGCAAAGGTTCTTCCGCTGCGACCTTAGAAACTAATATAGAATGCTATTGTCTAGAGATATAATAATAACCTAAAGGTAAATTAGATTTAATTTAAATACCTAGAAGAATAAAAATACTACAAAAAGATTACTAGCCTTATCCCTAGTAATAAACTATCTAAGGTATATATATATATATTTATATTGGATACGCTAGCTAGCTATATAATTGCTAGTACTAGTACTCCGGCTAGTTAGTCAACAGGAAAACCCATAAATGAGGAGAAAAACCCTCTCGCGTCTGTATTTAGGTTAGCACCGGCCTTGTATTAGGGCTGTGCCGCTTGAAAAAGTTACCTATTATGAAAAAGTTATAGCTAGCTCTCGCTAGCCTTATCCCTAAAATCCGAAAATCTAAGTTTAGGAGGAAGGATTTGCTCCTTCTAGTGCGCTTACAGGCCTAGGGCGGTTCTGTCTTAGGCCTCCTTGCTTTTTCTAGTAGGAGGTGAATTCTATTATAGTAGGATTCTTACAGTTTTTTCACTTTTTTGCTAACTCTTCTATGGCCTTACTTTTTAGCTAAGTCTAGTCCGCTTCTAACCTAGGTGTGTTATAAACCCTAAGCACTTGCTCTTAGTTATATATAGGGGGGTAAGGCTAGGTCTAGTCTAGTTAAGGATTAGTTCCGCGTGTATGCCTGCCTTATAATGTCTTTTTTTACTTTTCCTTGTACTTCACTTTTAAAGCTACTATAGTAAATCACTCTACCCCCCCCCCTTATATATATAAAAGGAAGCAATTCCCCCTGCGGGATTCTGCCCTCTTTTCTTTCCTTATTATCTATCTTCTCTTAGGTTTATTTATGCCTTTTTTTATTTACTAGTGTAATTCTAGGTTAGATTTAGTGTGGTTACTAACTATTATTATAGTTTTCTCTATAATCCTTGTTATTATTGCTGTTCGCTATATTATTATCTATTTCCCCTATAAGTCCTACCCCTTAGGGGTACTCTATTACTTCTAACTTGCCTAGGAACTAAGCCTCTCTAAGCAATATCCCTAGAAACAGTTAACTTTAGCTTAACTAAGGCAGGCTTTAGATAGGGAGCTTTATATAAGTTATTCTTCTACTCCTATTTTAAGGCTTTTTTATTTCTAATTCTATGTAGTTAGGTAAGCTATAGTAGTTTTAATGCATTTCCTATTACTCTTAATTAATAAGGACCCCTAGCTATTAGTGCCACAATGTTATTAGTATAGGCAGCCCTAAGCTAAATAAGTGTTAGTAGCAAATCTACTAACCTATAGTTAGGTGCCGTAACTAACGCCTGTTTTAATTATTAGGTTTATAATAATAGTTGCAATAAGGTAATAGTTTACGCCATGCCTAGGTCTACTTTATTACTAATCCGCCTCTTAGCCAAATACTATAAGGCGCTAAGCCAAATATTTGTAGCTAACGGAGATCTAAGCTACTATTATTAGTAGTGCTAAGGTATGTGTCTATTTACGGGGTAATTCCAGGTCTATGTCGTATCTAATATGTGTTTATCTTAGGTTCCTAATAATTACCACAATCATGTGAGAAAGCTTTGCGCTAAGAATTGGAGTAAGAAGCAGAGCGCTTTAGTAGCAGGCCTAGATTAGTCCGGGTCTGGTTCTAATAGGGGCTAATATAATAAGATGGTTTTCTAGATATAACGCTTAGACGCTTAAATAGCAGAGATAAACTAGCTCCTAGCTACCTCCCTTCTAGTAAAGGGGCGTGCTAAGGTAATAGAGGATGCTATCCCCATTCTAGAGGAGAAGTAATATAATAGGCTAGAGCCAGTCTAAGAGTGGCGTTAGGGTGTAGGGGGGCTAATAATACCTAGCGTTAGTAGTTTTAATTAAGAGTTTATTCCTTTCTCCAGTTTTTTCCCCTTATTATAACATTGGCCCTAACCCTCACGCGCCTCTAAGCTATATTATTGTGTGTCCTCTAGGGGCGGGTTAGTCTTAGTCTTGTTTTACTTAAGGCAAATGCCAGGTCCTATGCTAGCCTGTAGTAGTTAAGTCTCCTAGTTTATATAACCTATTTAGTAATGGTTCTCGCTTACGTGGGATTGTCTAGGGCTAGCCTCGCCTCCCGTTTGTCTCTAGGCTACCTTTAAGGTCTTATATAGTTATAGTTACTGTAGCTTATAATAATATAATACTAATCTTCCTCTCCGTAACCGCAGCTATATATTAGCGATATTACCCTAGGCATGCCTTTATTAAAGAGGAATTTATTTAGCCCTATCTTCCCTATATATAGTTATACTATTATTAAAGAGACGTATTTATCTAGGTTTATGTAAAACTTTTAGATCTCTTTTAGGTTAGGGCATAGTAGGCAGTCCTTAGTAGGTTCTCTAGCGTGCTAGCGGCGGCCTAGGCGTTCTCTATTATGCTATAATTCCTATCTCTTACTCCACTTATCGTATAAGTTTGCGTCTAGTTCTTCTTCCCTTAGTTAGGTGTGTCTAACCCTTCTGCGGCGTAGTATAGTCTTAACTAACCGTGAGGCGGTTCGGATTATCTCTGCCATCCTATTATTAGCAATTCTCTCTTTAAACCTCTGTTTAACCATATTAAGGTATAGGTCAAGTGGTGGCACCGCTGTTTCTGCTTCTAGCTGTACGATGGGGGTGGCTTTAAACGCCCCTGTAACGACCCGGAGGCAGGCCAATTGTTCTGTCATGAAGTTTTTTACTATCCCTCTAGGTTTCCCTCCGGCTATCTAAGGTATAGAACACTACCTAGGCTATTATAGACCTAAAAGTAAGCCACGCCTAAGCTAAGAAAGCAAAGATAAATAATAATAGTAATATCTATACTATAAAGGAAGCCCTTAAAGAAGTTATTAAAGAAGCTATTAAAGAGGTAAATAAAAACACTACTCCTCTTACCTAGGTAAGTATTACTATAGGGCTAATGTAAAGATAATTAAACCTAAACCCCCCTCTCTAAATACTAGGTTACTAGGATAGAGAGGTCCTTATTAAGGGTAACTTTATCTAGGAACTACTCTAGACTAGAAGCGTAGAAGATATAGTTATAGTAGTAAATAAAGCTACTAGCTAGACTATATATATATATATTTCCCCGTGGCGTGGTGGTTACACGCTGTGGAGACCTGTTCCGGGTCGCAGGTCGTGGGTTCGAATCCCACACGGGGCACAATTCTAAAGGTCTTGGTCACACCTTTAGAATTGAACCAATCATAGGGCAAGGAAAAGTGGAGTTGTGACCCACTTTTCCTTGCTTTGCAAGCGAATTAAACAAGCTATCTCGCTATATAAATTAGCTAGGATACCCAGAGCTCTAGGGTTATAATTTGAGCTAGGGTTTGCAACTATATTGCATATTTAGTTAGGAATTGGGAACCAGATTGTAGAAAACGGGGGGATAATTATAGGAAAAAATCGTTGTAAACATTAGCTTAGGTATCCAACTTTGTACGTACAGGATAAACACACATTGCATAACAAATCGTAATAGGTTTTTCACCCAACTAGGCAACTAACTAATTATCTAATTATTAATTGGATAATTAGTAACCTAGTACGGTTTTCCTATTACAAAGCATATATCACCGCAGGAGTACTAGTAAATAGCATAAATTGCTATCTAGCGTAATCAATATATATATATATATATATATATATATATTGTGTACGCTAGCTAGCTATATATTTGCTAGTACTAGTACTCCGGCTAGTTAGTTAACAGGGAAAACCTATAAATAGGGAGAAAAACCCTCTCGCTTTTGTATTTAGGTTAGCACCGTCCCTATAGCAGGGCTATGCTGCTTAAAAAGTTACCTATTATAAAAAAGTTATAGCTAGCTCTTACTAGCCTTATCCTTAAAATCCAAAAATCTAAGTTTAGGAGAAAGGATTTACTCCTTCTAGTGCGCTTATAAGCCTAGGGCAGCTTTATCTTAGGCCTCCTTACTTTTTCTAATAGGAGGTGAATTCTATTGTAGTAAGATCCTTATAATTTTTTCACTTTTTTGCTAACTCTTCCGTAGCCTTACTTTTTAGCTAAGTCTAGTCTACTTCTAACCTAGATATGTTATAAACCCTAAGCACTTGCTCTTAGTTATATATAAGGAGGTGAGGCTAGGTCTAGTCTAGTTAAGGATTAGTTTTGTGTGTATACTTACCTTATAATATCTTTTTCTACTTTTCCTTATACTTTACTTTTAAAGCTACTATAGTAAATCACTCTGCCCCCCCCCCTTATATATATAAAAGGAAGCAATTCCCCTGCGGGATTCTGCCCTTTTTTCTTTCCTTATTATCTATTTTCTCTTAGGTTTATTTATGCCTTTTTTATCTACTAGTGTAATTCTAGGTTGGATTTAGTGCGGTTACTAACTATTATTATAGTTTTCTCTATAATCCTTATTATTACTATTCTTTATTATATTATTATTTATTTCCCCTATAAGTCCTGCCCCTTAGGGGTACTTTATTACTTCTAACTTACCTAGGAACTAAGCCTCTCTAAGTAATATCCCTAAAAGCAGTTAACTTTGGCTTAATTAAGGTAGGCTTTAGATAAGGAGCTTTATGTAAGTTATTCTTCTACTCCTATTTTAAGGCTTTTTCGTTTCTAATTCTATATAGTTAGGTAAGCTATAGCAGTTTTAATGTATTTCCTATTACTCTTAATTAAGGGGCTGGCACAGAGCTGCCACCACCCAAACGCAGGCAGAGGACAGTTCAACGTCCAGAGATGCGATAACAACCCGAAGGCGAATCGGATTCAATTCGAATACCTAGAAGAACGAAAATACTACAAAAAGATCGCTAGCCTTATCCCTAGTAACAAACTATCTAAGGTATAGAACGCTACCTAGGCTATTATAAACCTAAAAGTAAGCCGCGCCTAAGCTAAGAAAGCAGAGATAAATAATAACAGTAATATCCACACTATAAAGGAAGCCCTTAAAGAAGTTATTAAAGAAGCTATTAAAGAGGTAGATAAAAACACTACTCCCCTTACCTAGGTAAGTATTACTATAGGGCTAACGTAGAAATAATTAAACCTAAACCCCCCCTTTAAATACTAGGCTACTAGGATAAAGAGGTCCTTATTAAGGGTAACTTTATCTAGGAACTGCTCTAGACTAGAAGCGTAAAAGATATAGTTACAGTAGTAAATAAAGCCACTAGCTAGACTATAGTAATTATAGCTAAAAGACTCCTAGTAAAGATATAATTATTATATTTAAAGGAAACGCCTCCTAGTATAAGACTAACTAAAAATAGATTACCACTGCCTTTAGACTAGAAGTAACCCTCTATTACTAAATCCTAAGTATTATAGTTAAAGGCTTCCCTATAAAATACACCTTAGTAAAAAACCTTATAGTAAATATAGGAAAAGTAAATAAGATAAATATAATTAAGGTAATAGTAAGATAACCTAGAGGCAAAAACGCACTAAGAACCACTCTTATCCTTAGCCTAGCTAAGGTAAATAACGCTAATAAGATATATAAAGATAAAATAGTATATAAAGCAAAGCTATTCTAGACTAAACCCTATAATAAATTACTACAGCTAAGGTAATACTATAACTACTTCTAAATAGGTTATATAGTAAAATTCTATAAAGTAGCCTTAAGGTGCAGTAAGTATAAAGCTAGCTATTATAAAGAGGGTAAGAAATCCTACCCTATATCTATAGGTGTTAAAATAATGCTATTTTTAGCACTATTTTATAGGCCCACTAGTTGCCTGGTTGCGTTGTTGCAACGTTGGTTACAAGGCGTTGCTTGCAGCGTTGCTTGCAGCTTTGGCTGTGACCTGCGTTCTTGCACACAACTGACCCACAGGCTTGTATGACTAAGCCGACTAGGTTACCCTATAGGGAAGCTGAAATCGACTGTAACTAGGGAACTAGTAGTTGTATAAAAGGCTGACGTATACTATTCGAATCCTTGATTTATTCTGGATTTTATGGTATATTTTATAAATAGGGTTATTTATTAAAGTGCTTAGTTGGGCCACACGGGCGTCTATTTTGTATGGCCGTGAGTCGATTTTTTACTTTTCCCATACAAATGAATTATGCGGAAAATAAAAAGTAGCTCGCGAGACCCTATTGGCGACCTGGTTCTGCCGATATGGTCGGTAGGTCTATGAGGGGACTCAGTAGAATCCTCTCATTGCTCGCAGACCGTCCGTTAGCTAGAAATCAACTATATTCAACTATCTTGGCTCTCAAAGTGAATTATCTATCGTGGTTTAGTTATCTATAGGTCGCAGCGCCCTCTATTGCGCTAGCTATCTAGGAATTACTAGGGAGGTCTTCCTATCCCTCCAGTACATTCCCCTTCCCATTTTCAATAGGTTATGAGCCCGGAAGGCCTATAGATTAACTTTATTACACTGCATTATTCACTGCGATTGCTAGATTTTTGGCTATTAGTTGTGGTTTTACTACACTGTGGGCTCTTAAGATTACGAAGGAAAACCGCTAGAATTTGAAGCTTTTCATCGCCTAGCACCCCGCATCGCAACACTAGACCTTTGGTGTTGAAATTCACTCGCCGCACCTGCAATATAATTTATTGCAACCATCACCTGTGATTTTATTCACAACCGCGACCGTTATTGATATTATCTACGCTGTAGATACGCTGCACTTCCCTCAAAATCACTTCGGACTTTTTAGTATATCCTATACTAAGCTTTTTGACCTATTATATTACGATACATTGCATTGCACTGCGTTGCGCTGCGCTGTACGTTCTATATTACCTATTATTCCTATCTGTGGCTCTTGGTGTTGTGAAAATTTTCTCCCTGAGAATTTTCACCGGCCCTGTTTTTGCCCGCGCATACCTTTGACCCACTTTTCTGGCCGGAGGGGCTCCCTTTCAAACAGCCCCGCCACGCATTTTACGTGCGCAAGCAGATTGCATTACAACCAATTTTCTAGCACACGTTATTTGCAACAGGAAGAAAGTCAGAGATTATACACAGGGGGTTTTTGAAGATGGCGCCACCTAATTTCAAGGGAAAGGGACCTGGGGCAGGACCTTCCAATCCTAACCCTAACCCTAACCCTAGTAACCCTGGGGACCCAAGTCGGATGGATATAGAAGGTCAACCTATGGCTGCCCAAGCCAGCCCTTTGCAACTAGAAATGCAGAGGCAAATTGAGCAACAAGGCAAGACCTTAACTGAATTTATTCAGCATAGTGAGGATAATCGTATTAAAAAACGAGGCTAGCATTAATGATCTTTTAAGTAAATTAACGCAAACCATGTCTGCTATACAAGGTCTTCAGACCTTTTCTAGGCCTAAGGAAGAAAATACTGAGGTACCTAGAGAAGATCTGGCTGCTAAATCTTCACCTGCGCCTGTACTATCTTCTACTAGTAACCTTCAAGCTGCTTTCAATGGAAGCGCTATAAAGGAACTAAATAAGAAAGTACACTCTATTCCTGAGGGAGCTAAGCTAAAAGGCCCTGAAAACTATGATCAGTGGAAGCAAGCCCTGAACATACAATTTAGAGCCCTAGGATTACCTGAATTCTTAGATAATCCAAGCATAGCTAGTCAGCTAGCTGACCCTGACCAGGCTATTCTTTTGATGATATTAAGAGATAGCTGTCAGTCAGGGCCACAAGCAGCTATCTGCTGGCAGACGTCCCCGAAGAAGCCTATAAAGTCCTTATTAGGCAGTATTCGCAGAGTGCTGAAATCCAGCGTGGTACGCTATACTCTAGCTACCATTCCCTAAATTTTTCAAATTATAAGGGATCTTTAGAGGCTTTTAATGCTGATTTTAATAATTTACTAGCTAGACTGCAGCTTTGCAGTGTAGTGATCGCACCAATTGATCAAGTAAATCATTATATTAATGCATTAAAGCAGACCTTTCCTAGTTGGGCTGAGAGACAAAGATTCACTATCAGAGCTTCTAGGGCACAAGGACTGCCTGTAAATACCTTGAATTTACAGTTCCTCATGGCGGACTTATTAGAAGAGCAAAGAGATAAATCTTCCCCTATAGCTAAGGCTCTTAGCTATAAGGCTTCTAATAATAAGGGAAATTCTAAGGACCAAGAAAAGAACACATCTAATCCTACCCCTAAGAAGGACCCTAACGCTAAGAAAGAGCAGGATAAGAAGGATTCAAACCCTTCTAAGGCCTCTAGGAAGAAGCAGAAGAAGAAGAGTGGCACTAGGGCTAATGAGAAAGGAAAGGAAGCCGCGTTTGCTTTAGGCTACAGCCTAGCAACAGGATACGTTGAAGAATTAGATTCTAACGAATCTAGCAGCGATGATAGTAGTGATTCTGAATCTGATTCGGATACCTCTAGTGTCACTACCACTAGTAACACTACTACCAAGCCCGCTTTTAATTACTCTAATAATGTAATTAAAAATTCCCTTCTATATGATACTGGTTCCTCTTGTCACATTTGTAATAATAGGGCTTTCTTCAGGGATTTCAAACCCCTAAAGAAAGGCGAATGCGGCCCTATAATTACAGCTGGAGGACCTATCTATCCTAAAGGGAAGGGTACTGCTGTATTTAACGTGCTGGTAAAGAAAAATCCACCAGAATATAGGTCTTTAGCTTTGCTAGATGCCCTATATTTCCCAGGCATAGATACGAACCTAGTTAGTGGTTTAACCCACTATCTCTCCGGGGGTTATCTTCTGAAAGATCAGCTTTTCCTAGCTAATAAAAGTCCCTGTGGGTTATTAGAACCTACTAAACACGGCTTCTTTTTGCAAGTTAAAGGACAACCAACCCCTGTAATTTGCAAGCATCAAACCCACCTCTCCTTTATGGGCTCCCGGATTCATCAACATCCAACCCATACGACTTATATGGGGTTTTCCTACCCTATAGAGGTGCAAATTCCACAGCAGCCTACCCTGGATCTAACGGAATATCAGCGAATTGAAGAAATCGACTCTGAAGACGACAATATCGACAATTCAGCCCTACATCCCACCGGAGCTCCTAGTCAGGCATCTTCTGTTGTAGGGGATTTAGAAGGTCCATATCCTAATGCGTTGGATGACGATAGTGGCCGTCTAGAATCCCCTGAGGCCTGTGATCCTCAAGAAGCCTGGCACGATAGGGAGCAAAGGGATAGTAGCTCTGAAAAGCTAGATTCTAGTTACAAGAAATTACTAGATTTAGCCCTTCTTTGGCACATTCGACTCGGCCACATAGGGCTCCCTTGCTAAGGAAATCATCGAAATTAGCTAAAGGGATCCCTGATTTTTCCGCCATCAAAGACAAGGATTTTAATTGCTTAGCCTGTACGCAAACTAAGGCTATTAGAAGACCCAGCAAAAGACCTATTCAGGACCCCCCTAGAGTTCTAGATATTCTAGAGGGAGATACAGTAAAAATTGAACCTATACCTCATAATAAGAAGGCCCTAGTCCTTTTCCTTATTGATCGAAAATCACGGTATAAATGGTGCCTCTCATTAGCTAATAAAGAAGGTCAGACCCTTTATAATGCTATTAAGGGCTTTTTTAAGGAATTAAAAAATCAATATAATTCGTATCCTAGGCATCTTCATTTTGACGGAGGCACTGAAATCAACAACGACCTCCAACAATGGCTGACTTCTAAGGGAATTTGCTTTAGCACCTCCTGCCCTTATATTCACGAACAGAATGGGCTAGTTGAGCGAGCTATTAGGGTTATCCTCGATCGACTTAGAGCTACCCTACAGTGGTCCAAATTGCCCCTGTATCTCTGGTCTTACATCCTTCCAGCCATAGTGGACTTAGTTAACATCACCGCGAATACGACTAAGCCCCTAACCCTAAGCAGCTATATCTAGCTGACTTAGAGCCTAAGACCACCTATAAGCCTGACTTCTCGAAAATTAGGGCTATAGGGTCTTATTGTGAGGTTCTAATACCTCCGGAGCAGAGATCTAAGCTGCAAAAGCTAGCCCCTAGGACCATCCCTAGCCGGTTACTAGCTACTCTAGGTTCTAACGTTTATCTTGTTTATATACCCTCTAAAAGGTCAGTCGTCAAGACTAGCTTTGTGAAAAATCATAGAGGATATAGGCTCTGTAAGGATCCCTAAATCTTCAGGGAGTTATCCTTCAGAGGGAGGAATCGATGACTTTCTTCGTGATAGTTATCCCTCGCAAGATAATCTAGAAATTCAGGATAATCCAAAGCCTGAAAATCTAGTCCCCCTAGAGAGCAGCCCTATAGAAGCCCCTCAAAAGGCACCTATAGGTAATCCATTAGCTGATTCAGATGCTATGGATGTTGACGATTTCAATATAACTTCTTTTGTTAAGGAGTTATGCTTTAAGGCTCAGGAAAAGGCTAAATCAACTAATAACAGTGATTCGGATACCCCCAAGACCTGGAAACAAGCATTAAAAAGCAAGGATAGTCGAAAATGGATAGATGCGACTTTTAACGAATTCAAGCAGCTTTTAACTGCTGGAACCTTCAAATTTATAGGGATAGACCAAGTTCCTAAGGGCCGAAGGATCCTAAAAAACAGACTTGTCTACAAAGTCAAAAGGGATAAAGAAAATAATCCCCTAAAATACAAGGCCCGCCTCGTTGCTAAAGGCTTTATGCAGATAGAAGGTCAAGATTATCTCGAGACCTATGCTGCCACAAGCATCCCTCCTAGTTGGCGAATATTATTAGCTCTAGCAGCTTCTAATGACTGGGAAGTCGAGCAAGTCGATTTTGTAGGGGCATTCTTAAATAGTCTACTAAAGGAAGCTATTTATATGCAAATCCCAGACGGATTTACCGAATTTGCCGAAGCCACGCCTGAAATAGCTAAATTACTTAAGAAATATGGCTATAAACCCGCTCAAAAGCAAGTTATTTTCCTTCAAAAAGCTTTATATGGATTAAAACAAAGCTCTAGAGAGTGGCAGCAGGCCCTAAAAGACCTTCTTCGCAAGCACGGATTTCACCCCTTAATTTCAGACCCAGCCGTTTTTTATAACCCAACTACATCCACATATATAGCGACTTATGTGGATGACTGCCTTCTAATAGGACCCGACCTCAAATATATCAATAGATTGAAGAAGCTTTTGCATAAAGCTTACCCTATAGAAGACCGTGGACTAGCCGAATTTTTCCTAGGCGTTCAAATCACTAGAAATCGAAAGAAAGGGACCCTAACTATTCATCAGTCCCAGTACATTTCTGAAGCCCTAGAAAGGTTCGACCTGAAAGATGCTAAGCCTGTTCAAATTCCTCTTCAACCCGGAATTATTAAACAAGCAGCAACCCACCTAACAAAATCTCTCTCACCCCCAATCACAAGCTATATCAGTGCATTATAGGGACTATTATGTACTTAATGCTTCTAACAAGACCTGATATTGCTTTTCCAGTCCAGTGGCTTTCTACAGCGCTATCTAAGCCGTTTATAGAGCACTTAAATGCTGCTAAACACCTGCTTAGGTACCTATCTGGCACTATGGGTTATTCTATAACCTATAGAAGGTCTAGATCTGTTACAAACTCCAAAGCCTCTACGACCCTTATTGGATTCTGCGATAGCGACTACGCTGGTGATAGGATCTCTTCAAAATCAACCTATGCTTATTTATTTAAGCTAGCCGAAGGACCTATTAGCTGGAAATCGAAGAAAGCAACTACAATAGCTTTATCCACACTAGAAGCTGAATCTGACGCTTTATGTGAGGCTATTAGGGAGCTAGAATGGTTAAATGGCTTATTTACGGAAATTAAGCTGCCTCTAGCCCCTCCAGTCCCGATTTTTAGCGACAACCAAGGTGCTATTACGACTGCCAATAACCCTGCTCTTCATAGCAGAACAAAGCATACCCTGCTAAAATTCAACTATACCAGAGAAAAGGTACAGAAGGGTATAGCTAAGGTCATCTACATTAACACTAAAGAGATGCCTGCAGATGGCTTGACTAAGCCTCTGCCCTATGATAAATTTCAACAATTTATTAAATTACTAGGTCTTACGAAGTCCTAGCTAGCTTTATAAAATCAACAAAAAGTCGAAAAATAATAAATCAACAAAATATTGGAATTCTAGTTGAAAAGTTATTGGATTTATAGTTAAAAGTTATTGATTTGTTGGAATTTATAGTTGACTTAGATATCTATTAAAGAGCTAAGTCATTAGGCATTGAATTAGTTATGTCACACTTTTCTAGAGGGAGTGTTAAAATAATGCTATTTTTAGCACTATTTTATAGGCCCACTAGTTGCCTGGTTGCGTTGTTGCAACGTTGGTTACAAGGCGTTGCTTGCAGCGTTGCTTGCAGCTTTGGCTGTGACCTGCGTTCTTGCACACAACTGACCCACAGGCTTGTATGACTAAGCCGACTAGGTTACCCTATAGGGAAGCTGAAATCGACTATAACTAGGGAACTAGTAGTTGTATAAAAGGCTGACGTATACTATTCGAATCCTTGATTTATTCTGGATTTTATGGTATATTTTATAAATAGGGTTATTTATTAAAGTGCTTAGTTGGGCCACACGGGCGTCTATTTTGTATGGCCGTGAGTCGATTTTTTACTTTTCCCATACAAATGAATTATGCGGAAAATAAAAAGTAGCTCGCGAGACCCTATTGGCGACCTGGTTCTGCCGATATGGTCGGTAGGTCTATGAGGGGACTCAGTAGAATCCTCTCATTGCTCGCAGACCGTCCGTTAGCTAGAAATCAACTATATTCAACTATCTTGGCTCTCAAAGTGAATTATCTATCGTGGTTTAGTTATCTATAGGTCGCAGCGCCCTCTATTGCGCTAGCTATCTAGGAATTACTAGGGAGGTCTTCCTATCCCTCCAGTACATTCCCCTTCCCATTTTCAATAATAGGATAACTATAAGAGAAGTGTATACTTTACTCTAGGGCGCACCTAGCGTAGTCTAGAACTTACCTAATCCTTAAGGAAAAATAAAATATAGTAGAGGAAAATACTAGGAGCGCCTTTCTTATTTTACTACTTAATCGCTAGCTAGTAGCCTAGCCCTGCCCTAGGAAAGACTAGAACTAGTTAGCCTTACTAGGAAGAAAAGAGGCTACCTAATACTTATAGAATAGAATACTAGATAACCTAGAGCAAGTAGTATTAGAAAATACGCGGAGCTAATTAGAGCTAGAATAAAACTAGTATAAGATAGTAGTAAACCCCCCTCTCCTAGACTTATATAATAATAATATGCATTCTCTTCTAGAATATTAATAAGAAGAATAACCTTATATATATCACGCTCTATTACTAGACTAACATAGACATAATAGTAATCTAAGAATAGGAACATATAAGATAAGCATAGCCCCTAGCTCTAGGCCTTACTAGATTCTAACTTATATATTATAAGGGGTAGAATATAATATATATAAACAAGAAGCACAGAGTAGGCTTATAGTTAGCCTATAGAGGCACTAACTAGTTACTTATAAAAATCTAAGGAATAAATATCTACTCCCTTTACTTAGAAAAACACAGTAATAAATAAAACACCCTTATTTACATAATTAATAAGGAAGAGCCTTAGGGAAGAAGTGTCTTTATAGGTGATTTTAACTAAAAAACACCTACTATAGGACAAATATAATAGGACTAGTAATAGAGTAAAAGAGCTACTAGAATTTACTAGCTAGTAGTAACTTAAATTAGTAATGCCCTAAGGGGAACTTACTAGATAGCATAATAGAGATAGAGATAGCATAATTAATCTAGTATAGGCTTTATATAATATATAAGTTTACTATAATAGTGTAGCGGATATATTAGGCTCTAACTATATTCTATAGCTAATTAGCATTAACTCTAGTAATTAGGACTATACCTTACTAATAATAAGGTATAACTAGTAAGCAATAGACAGACTATTTATAAAAACAAAAGTATTAGTATAACTCTAGCCTAAACTTACTTTAAACCCCTATAACTAAGATAGGATAGACTAATACATAGAATAGCTTATTATAAACCTCTAATAAATAGTAAAGAGAGTAGCACTAAGGAGGCCCTAAGGCCTCCTAGGCTAGAGGCATAGTAGTCTAGAAAAGTAAAGGAAGTAGTAACTAAAGCTAGGTAAGTAAAGAGGGCATAGAGATAACGTAAGACTAATATAAATTAGAATATATATAAAGAGGTAGAGATAAACTAAGAACATACTATTAAAGAGAAAAAGAGAAATATATAGAGGGAAGCCCTTAAAAATACTAATATATAGGAAAAGGACAGAGGTATTTAAAGACTAGAGAGATAGGCTAGACTTAGGAGCTAGGCCCCCCTAAGCTCCTAAGAATACTAGACTTAGAGAGAACTAAAAATAACCCTAACCTAGCTATAGCGCACACTAATAAAGCTAAAGTCCTTATATAAAGATTTTTCCCTAAACTAATAGTAGACCTCTCCTATATCCCTAACCTTTCCTTCCTTAAACTTAAAAACGCCCCTTTTCTAGCCTAAGAGTAATTTATAAGAGCTAAAATTACAGACATTCTCTTAGGTATAGCTAGCTAAAAGGCCTTAGGAGATAATAAACTCCTAGTAGGCCTTATTAAAGCCTATAATAACTTAGTAAAGGATATAATTATAAGGTTACTTAATACTACCCTAGAAGTAAGGTACTTTCTAGCCCACTTCTAAACCACTAGAGTTATAGTAATTAGGAAGCCTAGGAAGATAATAAAGGAGATAAGAAGAGCTAATATATAAAGGCCTATATTACTACTTAATATATTAGGCAAGATTATAGAGGTAGCTATAGTAAGGTAACTTATAAGCTATGCTAAGGTAAACAACCTCCTTCTAGAACTATAAATAGGTAATAGGAGAAATAGGTTAATAGAAACTATAATAAGAGCCTTAATAGAATATATATAAGAGGCCTAGGAAAGAGGTAGTATTACCTTGCTAGCTTAAATAAATATATCTATAGCCTTTAATAGAGTTAGCTACCCTTACCTTATTACCCTCCTAGTTAAGATAGGCATACTACTATAGCTAGTAATAGTAATATAAAGCTTTCTTATAAGTAAAATAAGCTAGCTTAGCTTTAATAAAGACTTATTATAACTATTTAAGATTAAGGCTAGTACCCTATAAGGCTCCTTACTCTCCCTTATACTCTTCTTACTATACTTTACTAAGTTATATATATACCTTTACTTTATCCTAGGTATAGTAGTAATAGGATTTGCAAATAATACTAATATTATAGTATTTAGAAAAAATATAGTATAAATATATATATATATATATATATTGATTACGCTAGATAGCAATTTATGCTATTTACTAGTACTCCTGCGGTGATATATGCTTTGTAATAGGAAAACCGTACTAGGTTACTAATTATCCAATTAATAATTAGATAATTAGTTAGTTGCCTAGTTGGGTGAAAAACCTATTACGATTTGTTATGCAATGTGTGTTTATCCTGTACGTACAAAGTTGGATACCTAAGCTAATGTTTACAACGATTTTTCCTATAATTATCCCCCCGTTTTCTACAATCTGGTTCCCAATTCCTAACTAAATATGCAATATAGTTGCAAACCCTAGCTCAAATTATAACCCTAGAGCTCTGGGTATCCTAGCTAATTTATATAGCGAGATAGCTTGTTTAATTCGCTTGCAAAGCAAGGAAAAGTGGGTCACAACTCCACTTTTCCTTGCCCTGCTGATTGGTTCAATTCTAAAGGTGTGACCAAGACCTTTAGAATTGTGCCCCGTGTGGGATTCGAACCCACGACCTGCGACCCGGAACAGGTCTCCACAGCGTGTAACCACCACGCCACGGGGTTATAGTATAAATATAGAAAAGACTTAAAGCTACCTAAAAGGTATATAAAAAATAAGTAAAGAAAGTAGGAGTAAAGTTTAACCCTTTAAAAACTAAGCTTATATACTTTAGTAAATCTAAATAACCCCCTTAGACTAAGGTCTAACTTAGAGATAAGGAGATAATACCTATAAAGTCTTACTAATTCCTAGGAGTATAGGTAAATAGAAAACTTAACTAAAGCACTTATAAGAATATCCTAAAGGGAAAATTAGCCTAGTAAAGGCTTACTCTTACTATATTATTAGCCTTAGTATAGGGATATAGCTTTAGGGATACTAGACTCCTTTACATATAGGTAGTCTAACCTATTATTACCTATAGAGTAAGCGTATACTATACCCTAACTAAAGCTAGAGGGAAACCTAAAGGAATAGTAAAAAACTTTATAGTAAAATAATTAGCCTACCTCTAGGTTATTATAGGGGTATTTAAAGCTACCCCTATTATATAGCTAGAAGCAGAAATAGCAGTGCCACCACTTAACCTATACCTAAATATAGTTAAATAGAGGTTTAAGGAGAGAATTACTAATAATAGGATAGTAAAGATAATCTAAACTGCCTTATAGTTAGTTAAGACTATATTATGCCATAAAAGAGCTAGACATACCTAACTAAGGGAAGAAAAGCTAGATGTAAACCTATATAATAAGTAAAATAAGAGATAGGAAATATAGTATAATAGAGAACGCTTAGGCTACCGCTAGCACGTTAGAGAACCCACTAAGGACCGCTTACTATACCCTAACCTAAAAGAGATCTAAAAGTTCTATATAAACCTAGATAAACACGTCTCTTTAATAATAGTATAACTACGTATAGGGAAGATAGGGCTAAATAAATTCCTCTATAATAGAGGCGTGCCTAGGGTAACATTGCTAATATGTAGCTATAGCTATAGAGAGGAAGACTAGTACTACATTATTATAAGCTATAGTAACTATAATTATATAAGACCCTAAAGATAGCCCGGAGACGAACGGGAGGCGAGGCTAGCCCTAGACAATCTTACGTAAGCAAAAACCATTACTAAATAGGTTATATAAACTAGGAGACTTAACTACTATAGGCTAGCGTAAGACCTAGTATTTGCCTTAAGCAAACTAGGGCTAAGACTAACCTGCCCCTAGAGGATATATAATAATATACAGACGCCTAGATTAGATGCTAAAGAAAGAGAACTCTAGGGAATAGGTGGCTTAGAGGCATAAGAGGGTTAGGACTAATATTATAATAAGATAAAATCACTGCGAAAAAGGAACAAACTCTTAATTAAAACTACTAATACTAGGTATTATTAGCCCCCCTACGCTCTAACGCCGCCCCTAAACTAGCTTTAGTCTATTATATTACTTCTCCTTTAGAATAGGGATAGTATTCTCTATTACCTTAGTATGCCCCTTTACTAGAAGGGAGGTAGCTAGGAGCTAGTTTATTTCTGCTATTTAAGCGTCTAAGTAACGCATCTAGAACACTATTTTATTATACTAGCCCTTACTAGAACTAGAACTAGACTAATCTAAGCCCACCACTAAAGCACTCCACTTCTTACTTTAATTTTTAGCGTAGAGTTTTCTTATATAATTGTGGTAATTATTAGGAACCTAAGATAGATATATATTAGATGCGAAACAGACCTAGAATTGCCCTGTAAATAGACATATACCTTAGCACCGCTAGTAATAGCAGCCTAAATCTCTATTAACTATAAGTGCTTAGCTTAATGCCTTATAGTATTTAGCTAAGAGGTAGATTAGTAATAAAATAGACCTAGACACGGCTAAAACATTACCTTATTATAACTATTATTACAAACCTAATAATTAAAGCAGGCATTAGTTATAGCACTTAACTAAATATTAGTAGAATTACTACTAACACTTATCTAGCTTAGGGCTGCCTATACTAACAATATTATAACACTAATAACTAGGAGTCCTTATTAATTAAGAGTAACACAAAATACACTAAAACTACTATAGCTTACCTAACTACCTAGAATTAGAAATAAAAAAGCCTTAAAATAGGAGTAGAAGAATAACTTATATAAAGCTCCCTATCTAGAGCCTACCTTAACTAAGCTAAAGTTAGCTGCTTTTAAGGATAGCGCTTAGAGAGGCTTAGTTCCTAGGCGAGTTAGAAGTAGAAGAGTACCCCTAAGGGACAGGACTTATAGGGGAAATAGATAATAATATAACGGAGGATAGTAATAATAAGGATTATATCACAAACTATAATAATAGTTAGTAACCGCACTAAATCTAACCTAGAATTACACTAGCAGACAAAAAGGTATAAATAAACCTAAGAGAAGATAGATAATAAGGAAAGAAAAGAGGGCAGAATCCTATAGGGGAATTACTTCCTTTTATATATATAAGGGGGGGGCAGAGTGATTTACTATAGTAGCGTTAAAAGTAAAGCATAAGGAAAAGTAAAAAAAGACATTGCAAAACAGGCATATAAGCGGAACTAATCCTTAACCAAATCAGACCTAGCCTTACCTCCCCATATATAACTAGGAGTAGGTGCTTAGGGTTTATAACACATTTAGGTTAGAAGTGGACTAGACTTAGCTAAAAAGTAAGGCTATAGAAGAGTTAGCAAAAAAGTAAAAAAATTATAAGGATCCTACTATATTAGAATTCACCTCCTATTAGAAAACGCAAGGAGACCTAAGACAGAGCTGCCCTAGGCCTGCAAGCGCACTAGAAGAAGCAAATCCTTCCTCCTAAACTTAGATTTTACGGATTTTAGGGATAAGGCTAGCAAGAGCTAGCTATAACTTTCTATAACAGGAAACTTTTTAAGTAGTATAGCCCTGCTATAGGGACAGTGCTAACCTAAATACAGAAGTGAGAGGGTTTTTCTCCCTATTTATAGGTTTTCCTGTTAACTAACTAGCCGGAGTACTAGTACTAGCAAATATTTAGCTAGCTAGCGTACACAATATATATATATATATTACTCTTAATTAATAAGGACCCCTAGCTATTAATACCACGACATTATTAGTATAGGCAGCCCTAAGCTAGATAAGTATTAGTAGCAAATCTACTAACCTTTAGTTAGGTGCTATAACTAACGCCTACTTTAATTATTAGGTTTGTAATAATAGTTATAATAAGGTAATGTTTTGCGCTATATCTAGGTCTATTTTATTACTAATCTGCCTCTTAGCTAAATACTATAGGGCGTTAAGCTAAACATTTGTGGCTAACAGAGATCTAAGCTGCTATTATTAGCGGTGCTAAGGTGCGCGTCCGTCTATAGGGTAATTCCAGGTCTATGTTATGTCTGACATGTGATTATCTTAGGTTCCTAATAATTACTATAATTATATAAGAAAGCTTTACGCTAAGAATTAAAGTAAGAAGTAGAGCGCTTTAGTGGTAGGCCTGGATTAGTCTAGGTCTGGTTCTAATAGGGGCTAATATAATAAGATAGTTTTCTAGATATAACGCTTAGACACTTAAATAGCGGAGACAAACTAGCTCCTAGCTGCCTCCCTTTTAGCAAAGGGGCGTGCTAAGGTAATAGAGAATACTATCCTTATTTTAGAGGAGAAGTAATATAATAGGCTAGAGCTAGTCTAAGAGTAGCATTAGGGCGTAGGGGGGCTAATAATACCTAGCGTTAGTAGTTTTAATTAAGAATTTATTCCTTTCCCTAGTAGTCTTGTTTTTATGTTATTATAATATTAGCCCTAACCCTCTTATACCTCTAAGCCACCTATTTCCTAGAGTTCTCTTTCTTTAGTGTCTAATCTAGGTATTTGTATATTATTATATGTCCTCTAGGGGTAGGTTAGTCTTAGTCCTATTCCGCTTAAGGCAAATGCTAGGTCTTACGCTAGCCTATAGTAGTTAAGTCTCCTAGTTTATATAACCTATCTAGTAATAGTTCTTGCTTATATAAGATTATCTAAGGGCTAGCCTTACCTCCTATTTGTCTCTAGGCTACCTTTAGGGTCTTATATAGTTATAGTTACTATAGCTTATAATAATATAATACTAATCTTCCTCTCTATAGCTATAGCTATATATTAGTAATATTACCCTAGGCATGCCTCTATTAAAGAGGAATTTATTTAGCCTTATCTTCCTTATATATAGTTATACTATTATTAAAGAGATATATTTATCTAGGTTTATATAAAACTTTTAAATCTCTTTTAGGTTAGGGTATAGTAAGTAGTCCTTAGTAAGTTCTCTAGTGTGCTAGCAGTAGCCTAAGCGTTCTCTATTATACTATAATTCCTATCTCTTATTTCACTTATTATATAAGTTTGCGTCTAGCTTTTCTTCCCTTAGTTAGGTGTGTCTAACCCTTTTACAGCGTAGTATAGTCTTAACTAATTATAAGGTGGTTTAGATTATCTTTACTATTCTATTATTAGTAATTCTCTCTTTAAACCTCTATTTAACTATATTAAGGTATAGATTAAGTAGTAGTACTACTATTTCTACTTCTAGCTATATAATAGGGGTAGCTTTAAATGCCCCTATAATAACCTAAAGGTAGGCTAATTATTCTATTATAAAGTTTTTTACTATCCCTCTAGGTTTCTCTCTAGCTTTAGTTAGGGTATAGTATATACTTACTCTATAGGTAATAATAGGTTAAACTACTTATATATAAAGAAGTCTAGTATCCCTAAAGCTATATCCCTATACTAAGGCTAATAATATAGTAAGGGTAAGCCTTTACTAAGCTAATTTTCCCTTAAGAATATTTTTATAAGTACTTTAGTTAAGTTTTCTATTTACCTATACTTCTAAGAATTAGTAAGACTTTATAAGTATTATCTCCTTATCTCTAAGTTAGACTCTAGTCTAGGGGGGTTATTAGGATTTACTAAAGTATATAAGCTTAGTTTTTAAAGGGTTAAACTTTACTCCTACTTCCTTTACCTATTTTTTATATACCTTTTAGGTAGCTTTAAGTCTTTTCTATATCTATAATATATTTTTTCTAAATACTATAATATTAGTATTATTTATAAATCCTATTACTACTATGCCTAGGATAAAGTAAAGGTATATATATAACTTAGTAAAGTATAGTAAGAAAAGAATAAGGGAAAGTAAGAAGCCTTATAAAGTGCTAGCCTTAATCTTAAATAGTTATAATAAGTCTTTATTAAAGCTAAGCTAGCTTATTTTACTTATAAGGAAGCTTTATATTACTA
Source organism: Epichloe glyceriae (assembly GCA_023658535.1). Lineage (NCBI taxonomy): Eukaryota > Fungi > Ascomycota > Sordariomycetes > Hypocreales > Clavicipitaceae > Epichloe > Epichloe glyceriae. The sequence goes on along the minus strand of CP098289.1, from coordinate 4,897,655 downwards.
TTACTAGCTATAGCAGTACTCCTATCTTAACTAGGAGGGTAATAAGGTAAGGGTAGCTAACTCTATTAAAGGCTATAAATATATCTATTTAAGCTAGTAAGGTAATACTACCTCTCCCTAGGCCTCTTACACATATTTTATTAAGGCTTTTATTATAGTTTCTATTAACCTATTTCTTCTATTACTTATTTATAGTTCTAGAAAAAGGTTATTTACCTTAGCATAGCCTATAAGCTACCTTACTATTACTACCTCTATAATCTTACCTATTATATTAAGTAGTAAAATAGGTCTTTATATATTAGCTTTTCTTATCTCCTTTATTATCTTCCTAGGTTTCCTAATTACTATAACTCTAGTAGTTTAAAAGTAAGCTAGAAAGTACCTTACTTCTAGGGTAGTATTAAGTAGTCTTATAATTATATCCTTTACTAGGTTATTATAGGCTTTAATAAGGCTTACTAGGAGTTTAATATCTCCTAGGGCCTTCTAGCTAGCTATACCTAAGAGAATATCTGTAATTTTAGCTCTTATAAATTACTCTTAGGCTAGAAAAGAGGTATTTTTTAAGTTTAGGGAAGGAAAGGTTAGGAATATAGGAGAGGTCTACTATTAGTTTAGGGAAAAATCTTTATATAAGGACTTTAGCTTTATTAGTGTACACTATAGCTAGGTTAGGGTTATTTTTAGTTCTCTCTAGGTCTAGTATTCTTAGGAGCTTAGGGGGGCCTAGCTCCTAAGTCTAGCCTATCTCTCTAGTCTCTAAACGCCTCTATCCTTTTCCTATATATTAGTATTTTTTAGGGCTTCCCTCTATATATTTCTCTTTTTCTCTTTAATAGTGCGTTCTTAGTTTATCTTTACCTCTTTATATATATTCTAATTTATATTAGTCTTATGTTATCTCTATACCCTCTTTACTTGCCTAGCTTTAGCTACTACTTCCTTTACTCTTCTAGACCACTATGCCTCTAGCCTAGGGAGGCCTTAGGGCCTCCTTAGTGCCACTCTCTTTACTATTTATTAGAGGTTTATAATAAGCTATCCTATATATTACTCTATCCCTTCTTAGTTATAGGGGTTTAAAGTGAGTTTAGGTTAGAGTTATACTAATGCTTTTGCTTTTATAAATAGTCTATCTATTACTTACTAGTTATATCTTATTATTAGTAAGGTATAGTCCTAACTATTAGAGTTAATACTAATTAGCTGCGGAATATAGTTAGAGCCTAATATATCTACTACGCTATTGTAGTAAACTTATATATTATGTAAAGCCTAGGCTAGATTAATTATACTATCTCTATCTCTATTATGCTATCTAGTAAGTTCCCCTTAGGGTATTACTAATCTAAGTTACTACTAGCTAGTGAACTCTAGTAGCTCTTTTACTCTATTACTAGTCCTATTATATTTGTCCTATAGTAAGTGTTTTTTAGTTAAAATTACTTATAAAGACGCTTCTTCCTTAGGGCTCTTCCTTATTAATTATATAAATAGGGGTGTTTTATTTATTACTATGTTTTTCTAAGTAAAGGGAGTAGATATTTATTCCTTAGATTTCTATAAGTAACTAGTTAGTGCCTTTATAGGCTAACCATAAGCCTACTCTATATTTCTTATTTATATATACTACATTTCACCCCTTATAATATGCAAGTTAGAATCTAGTAAGGCCTAGAGCTAAGGGCTATGCTTATCTTATATGTTCTTATTCTTAGATTACTATTATATCTATATTAGTCTAGTAATAGAGCGTAATGTATATAAGGTTATTTTTCTTATTTATATTTTAGAAGAGAACGCGTATTATTATTATATAAGTCTAGGAGGGGGGTTTGCTACTATCTTATACTAGCTCTATTCTAGCTTTAATTAGCTCCGTGTATTTTCTAATACTGCTTGCTCTAGGCTATCTAGCGTTTTATTCTATAAGTATTAGGCAGCCTCTTTTTTTCCTAGTAAGGCTAACTAGTTCTAGTCTCTCCTAGGGTAAGGCTAGGCTACTAGCTAGTGATTAGGTGGTGAAATAGGAAGGGCGCTCCTAGTATCTTACTTTTACTATATTTTATTTTTTCCTTAAGGGTTAGGTAAGTCCTAGACCACGCTAGGTACGCCCTAAAACAGAGTATATACTTCTCTTATAGTTATCCTATGGATATAGGGCAAGATTTCTTACTCTCTTTATAATAGCTAGCTCCACACTTACTACACCTTAGGGCTGCTTTATAGAATTTTGCTATATAACCTATCTAGAAGTAGTTATAGTACTGCCTTAGCTATAGTAATTTATTATAGGGTTTAGTCTAGAATAGCTCCGCTTTATATACTATCCTATCTTTACATATCTTATTAGTGTTATTTACCTTAGCTAGGCTAAGGATAAGGGTGGTTCTTAGTGCGTTTTTGCCTCTAGGTTATCTTACTTGTAAGGATGGGGGATAGCCAGGCAAGAACGTATGGGGGCACTTGGTATATTGACTGAAGCTTGCTAGGTCTAAGTGTAGTATAGGTGCGAGTCACTGCTTTATAGCCAGTGACTCGCTAGTGTTACGTGGACCTAGCCCTGTGGCATAGTGTGCCCACGGGGTGTGCCTATGTGTTATAGGCAGGCCTTATAATTGCCCCCCTCTTTCTAGCCAGGCTCCTAAATAGCTTAGGTATTACTAGTTAATATGTAGCTATTCGCTAAGTGCTCGCAACCGTATTGCCAGATGCAAGCATTATAACAAAACAATAATCCGTTCCCTAGTAATAGGCAGCGCTTATATATAAATTCGCCTACGCTTCGCTATCTTATTACAAGCTTTTCTCTTTCTTATTACTAGTTTAATTTCCTATTTCTAATTAACTTTAAATATATTACCTCTTTATTGCTAGTTTGCTACCTTCTTGCTATCTAAATAAAGGTTATTGTTATGGACTTGAGCTTAAGGCTTAGGTCCTTCTTAGGTACGGAAGGGACGCGGAGGGTGCGCGGGAAAGGTGCAGAGAGTGTGCGGGAAGGACACGTATTATGTGCGAATATGCTTAGGACTTAGGGCTACTGCGCGTGCTATGCGCACAGACTACGCATAGAGGGGTATATAGCTAAGCGCTATGTAATCTCTTATCTAGTTCTTTCCTTTCTCTCTAAGAATAATAATTACACTTTAAATGCTTATTTATAGCTACCCTAAGGCTAGTTTATAATATTTATTATTCTTTACTATAAATACTAATAAGATAGTAGTATTATAGGAAGTTATTAAGAGGTAAGTAGCCTAAATTACTAACCTTACTAATAGGCAAAATATAGCTCTTACGCAAAACCCTATTAAATAGAAGCTATTACTAATAGGCCTATTATTTAATAGTAATAGAGTATTATTCTTAGCCTAGAAAGGCCTTATAGGTTATAAATTACTAATAGATTAGGAGTTTATTAGTAATATATAGGATTAATAGTGCTTTATCTACTAGAATCTCTTATCTAAAGTATAGGCCTAAGTTACTCCTTACTTTAAAAAGGGGTACTTAGTTTATTTTAACTTAAGGCACTTCCTTAAGTACTTAGGGGAAATATTTAATAACCCTTATTAATAGGAGATAGCTATTACTAAGCTTAATTAGCTAAGGTAATAATAGTATAAGCGTTTTAGTAACTTCTATATTTAGTTTAAGTAAAAGTTAGCGCTTATAAGTAAGTTAGATTAGGTAAATATAGTAAAGTTATCTAAACTACATACTACACTTAATAAGTAAATAAGAGATTATAGTATTAGCTAAGATATTCCCTAGGCTAATTACTTAGTAGTAGTAGCTTACTTTTAAAGCATTATATTAGATATTAAGTCCTACTAACTAGAGAAGAAGTATTAGTTATATAAGCAGTCTTAACCTATAGCCCTTATAGAGAGGTCTTATCTATAGGATAAGGACACTCCTATAATAAATATCTAATTAGTAAGTATAATAGGGACCTAAAAAGGTTTTAGTAAGGCCTTAGCCTAATATATATAACTAAGCGTAAGTAATAAAGGGGGTGTAAAGTAAGTAAAGTAAGTCTCTTAGGAAGTGCTAGATACCTGCTATAAGGAGGGTAAGTACTTATAATATAGTTTTAATAAGTATTAGGTTATAAAATGCCCCTTATACTATGCCCTCTGCCTAAAGGAAACACTATTAGTTAACGCGTGTAATGTGGAAGATATTAACCCTAAGGACTTAAGTAATAAGTTAGGAAAAGAGAAGCCTCTTTATTAAGTTATTTAAATAGGGAAGAGAATTAGGAGCTTAGAGAGGCTTTATAGCATATAGTTATTATTAAGGATAACTTTAAATAAATCTAGAGTAATATAAATATATTACCTTTCTTAGTCCCTATATTAATAAATAAGATAACCTTTTTAGATATATAAGTTAATATAGGATATAACTACTATACTACTATTAGTAAATACTTAGTCTAGAAGCTATAACTAGAATATATCCCCTTTACTAACTAAGAGAATAGTTTATACTATAGTTAGTGTGAAAAAGAGGGGGAAGGGAGGATTATAAGAAGAGCTTATTAATAATATATATTATCTGTTTTTAAATAAATATAGATAGATAGGAGACGCTAATTATAGCGTATATAATTCTAGGATTAATAAGATAACTTATCCTAGGGATACTATAAATAGCTTACTATAATATTAATTTAAACGTAAAGTATTACTAGCTTACTATAAGGGTAGCTAATAACCTATAGATTTAGACTATAGCTAGTAAAGGGGTAAAGAAGCTTATAGTATATATTATAAGATTATTATTTATAGGAATAGTGTAAAGGGTAAGGAAGTAAAAGGAGTATATATAGCTATATACTATAAGCTTTATAGGAGATTATGTCTATACTATAGATTAACACTACGCTAAAACCTATAGAGTAAGAACTCTTAGTAGCCTTACTAGAGAAGTTATAGGACTTTAAGGATCTTTTCTAGGAGAGTAAGGTAAATGCTCTTTTACTATACTAGGGTAAGTCTAACCACTATATTTAGCTTAAATAGGATATAAAGGGCAATAAACTAGACTTACCTTAGGCACTATTATATAATATACTACGTTAATACCTCCTAGAGATATATAAGTAAGTAATAGACTTAATAGATAAGGGCTAGATTAGGGTAAGCTTATCTTTAGTAATAGTACTAGTTCTACTAGTAAAGAAACCTAGGGGTAGCTAGAGGTTTTATATAGACTATTACGCACTAAATAAGATTATAGAATAGGACTACTACCCCTTACCTTTAGTAAAGGAGATACTACGCTTCTTAGCTAAAGTAAAATAGTTTATAAAACTAGATATATAAGCAGCGTTCTATTATATTTATATTGCTAAGGGCTAGGAATACTAGACTACTTTCTAGACGTAGTTTAGATTATTTAAGTAGTTAGTATGCCCCTTTAGTTTAGCAGGCATGCCTATAACCTTTTAGAGGTATATTAATAGAGCGCTTAGTAGTATTCTTAGGGACTATATTATAGCTTATCTTAATAATATCTTAATTTATTTAGGGGTTTATAGAAAGATTACATATAGAAAGTCCACGGGGTGCTAGCTAGGCTACAATAGGCTAGGCTAAATCTAGATATTAAGAAATACGTCTTTACTATAAAAGAGGTAAAGTACCTTAGGTTTATTATTTACACAGGAAAACAGATTTACCTAGATAATAAAAAGATTACAGTAATTAGGGATTAGGAGGCTCTAACATAGGTCTAAGGAGTGCGTAGGTTTCTAGGATTTGCTAACTTTTATTGCGATTTTATACTGTAATTTTTCAGACATTATAAGTCCCCTAATTAACCTAATAAAGAAGGGCATAGCATTCCGCTAGATAAAGGCATATAATAAGGCTTTTAAGACATTAAAGTTAGCTTTTATATTATACCTAATCCTTATATAATAGAACCCTAATAAGGATATAGTAGTAGAGGCAGATTGCTTAGGAATAGTATTAGGAGGTTGCCTTTCCTAGACAAATAATAAAGGGGTCTTATATCTAGTGGCATATTACTTAGCTTATTTATAACTAGCTTAAAGGAATTATATAATATATAATAAGGAGCTTTTAGTAATTATCTTATATCTTAAGGCTTAGTTAGTAGAGCTATAGAGTATTAGCAGTCTATTTATAATACTTATAGACTATAAGAACTTAGAGTACTTTATAGCCCTAAGGGAGATGTTAAAATAATAGGTATAATAGGCAGAGACTCTAGTACTTTTTAATTTTTACTTACACTATAGGCTAGGGACTTAGGCAAGCTAGCCAGATACGTTATTAAGGCGCTATTAGGAAGAGGCATAGTTAGCTAAACTAAAGGCACCTATTATATAATTAGTAATAACGCCTACTTAGTTTAGCTTTAGTTAGGGTTAGCCGCGCATTAATATTAGGCTAGTGTTAGTTTTAGAGGGCATTACTTTAGAGGATAACTTAGCTTTAAAGGGTAATATAACAGAGGGTAATTTAGCCTAGGCAATAAGCATTCTAGCAAGGGACTCCTTATTTGTAGACAAGCACCTCTAATCCCTATAGGATTAATCTATAGCCTATAATAAGACCTATAGACTATAGCTTAAGGCAGTAAGGGCTAGAGCTTAGAAGTTTCCTAACGCCGCTAGTATATAAGAATAAATTACAGACTATTAGATTAGCGTAAAAGGGGCGCTTTAATTCTAGGGCTAGACTTAGGTACTAAAGTAAAAGCCTCTAACTATAACTTTAATCTAGCGGACTTATAACTTACCCTTACTAGGTTATCTAGGGCAGAACACTACCTTTAAGGCGCTTTAGAGGGACTTCTATTAGGATAGTATATTACAGGACATAGCATAGTTTATATATAATTACTACTACTATAGGGGATAATAGAGTTAATACTTATATTAGGGCTTACTAAAGCTAATTCCCTTACTAGATAGATATTAGTTATAGATCTTTATTAACTTTATAACAAAGCTCCCTACTAGAGACTAGGCTAACCTATAGTTCCTAATGGTTATTATAAATAAGCTCTCTAAATTTATATAACTTAAGGCTATAATATTAATAGAGGCTAAGGCATGTGCGGAATAGTTTAAGCACTATTAGTGGTAGTTTTATGGGTTCCCTACCTAGATTATTATAGATTATAGGTTAGATTAGTTAAGTAACTTTTAGATAGCGCTTTGTAAGAAGGTTAGCACTAAGTAATTACTATTAACCTTACACTACTTGCAGATAGATAGAGGTATAGAGAGAGCTAACTAGGAGGTTTAGGCGGTGTTATAGGTAATATTATCCTTTTTGTAATTTAAGTAAGCAGACTACTTACTAGCCTATTAACTAGCATTAAATAATAGGGATTCCTTAGTAATAGGAGTAAGTGTAAATATAGCTCTTTATAGCTTTAATATACTTATAATCTAAGCACTACTATTTATAGAAGCTTTAAGGACTTTAGTAAAAGGGTAAGTATAAGCATTCCTATAGTATTTAAAAGAGAGCATAGACCTAATGTAAGCGGCTATAGCTTTTGTCTAGTAATAGTAATAGGAAAACATAAATAGCAGTTAAAGACTTATAGAATTGTTAAAATAATGCTATTTTTAGCACTATTTTATAGGCCCACTAGTTGCCTAGTTGCGTTGTTACGCGGCGTTGCTGCACTACGTTGCGTGGTTGTGCAACGCATCTTGCGTGGTTGTGCAACGCATCTTGCGTTGCCACCTAAGCAAAGCTACGGCATGTATGACTAAGCCAACTAGGTTACCCTATAGGAAGCCAAAATTGACTGTAACTAGGGAACTAGTAGTAATATAAAAGGCTGACGTATACTATTCAAATCCTTGAATTTTTCTGGATTTAATGGTATATTGTATATAAAGGGTTGCTTATTAAAGTGCTTAGTTAGGCCACATAGGCGTCTAGTTTGTATGGCTGTGAGTCGATTTTTTACTTTTCCTATACAAATGAATTATGCGGAAAATAAAAAAGTAGCTCACGAGACCCTATTGGCGACCTAGTTCTGCCGATATGGTCAGTAGGTCTATGAGGGGACTTAGTAAAATCCTCTTATTGCTCGCAGACTGTCTGTTAGCTAGAAATCAACTATATTTAACTATCTTAGCTCTCAAAGTGAATTATCTATCGTGGTTTAGTTATCTATAGGTCGCAGCGCCCTCTATTGCGCTAGCTATCTAGGAATTACTAGGGAGGTCTTCCTATCCCTCCAGTACATTCCCCTTCCCATTTTCAATAAGAATGTTTCTAGGTTAGGGACTATATATAGCTAAGTCTTAAGAATATTAAAACAAATTACCTATATAAGAAGCTAGACTAGGTTATAGCTAAGTATAAGGTGCTAGAGGTACTAATACTATTAACTATAAAGCTAGATATTCCTAGGGGCTATACCTAGTCTTCTATATAGATTTAGTCTAGAGGGTAGTAAAGGACCTATTACTAAGTTAAAAGCTAGCTAATAAAAGACCACTACTAGAGCTAATAATAATAAATACGGATAATAATCTTGCGGAGTACTAGGTGAAGGAGATTCTTATAGCTAAGAATACGCTAGGCTAGGGATTAAATCATAACGTTCTAGTTAAATAAAAAGGTTATATATAGCTAATATAAGAACCCCTAGAAAATATATAGAACACTAAGGCACTAGATAGGTTTAAGGCAAAATAGGGGGATATGTAAATAAGTAATAGTCTAAAATAGGTGTAAAAACAGGTATAGTTTAATTTACCCTTAGAGAAGTAAGATAGCTAGAATATATATAGGAAAGCGGAGGGGAGAATAAGAAGTAAGGGGGGGGCATAAAAATTTTTTCCTAAGGAGTAAGGAGAGGGGGGTAAGAAGGGGGTATATTATAGACTTAAGCTTAAGGCTTAGGTCTTTTTAGGTACAGAAGGGACGTAGAGGGTACGTGGGAAAGGTATAAAGAGTGTGCGGGAAGGATATGTATTATGTGCGGACATGCTTAGGACTTAGGGCTGCTGCGCGCTATGCGCATAGACCACGCACAGAGGGGTATATAGCTAGGCGCTGTGCGATCTCTTGTCTAGTTCTTTCCTTCCTCTCTAAGAATAACAATCGCACTTTGAACGCTTGCTTGCAGCTGCCCCAAGGCCAGTTCATAATAGCCAGAAGCAAAAATAACAGTACTACTACTTAACCTATACCTAAATATAGTTAAATAGAGGTTTAAGGAAAGAATTACTAATAATAGGATAGTAAAGATAATCTAAACTACCTTATAGTTAGTTAAGACTATACTATGCTATAAAAGAGTTAGACGCACCTAACTAAGGGAAGAAGAGCTAGACACAAACCTATATAATAAGTGGAATAAGAGATAGGAAATATAGTATAATAGAGAACGCCTAGGCTACCGCTAGCACGCTAGAGAACCTACTAAGGACCGCCTACTATACCCTAACCTAAAAGAGATCTAAAAGTTTTATATAAACCTAGATAAATATATCTCTTTAATAATAGTATAACTACGTATAGGGAAGATAAGGCTAAATAAATTCCTCTATAATAGAGGCGTGCCTAGGGTAATATTGCTAATATATAGCTATAGCTATAGAGAGGAAGACTAGTACTACGTTATTATAAGCTATAGTAACTATAACTATATAAGACCCTAAAGATAGCCCAGAGACAAACAGGAGGTAAGGCTAGCCCTAGACAATCCCACGTAAGCAAGAACTATTGCTAGATAGGTTATATAAACTAGGAGACTTAACTACTATAGGCTAGCACAAGACCTAGCATTTGCCTTAAGCGGAACAGGACTAAGACTAACCCACCCCTAGAGGATATATAATAATATGCAAACGCCTAGATTAAACAATAAAGAAAGAGAACTCTAGGGAATAGGCAGCTTAGAGGTATAAGAGGGTTAGGACTAATATTATAAGAAGATAAGATTACTATAAAAAGGAATAAACTCTTAATTAAAACTACTAACGCTAGGTATTATTAGCCCCCCTATGCCCTAACGCTACCCCTAAACTAGCTCTAGTCTATTTTATTACTTCTCCTTTAGAATAGGGATAGTATTCTCTATTACATTAGCATACCCCTTTACTAGAAGGGAGGTAGCTAGGAGCTAGTTTATTTCCACTATTTAAGCGTCTAAGCAATGTATCTAAAACACTATTTTATTATACTAGCCCCTACTAAAACTAGAACTAGACTAATTAAGGCCTGCTACTAAAGCGCTTTACTTCTTACTTTAATTCTTAGTGTAGAGTTTTCTTATATAATTATAGTAATTATTAGGAACCTAAGATAGACACACATTAGATACAAAACAGACCTAGAATCGCCCCGTAAATAAACACATACCTTAGCACCGCTAGTAATAGCGGCCTAGATCTCCGTTAGCCATAAGTGCTTAGCTTAACGCCCTGCGGTATTTAGCTAAGAGGTAGATTAGTAACAAAATAGACCCGGATATAGCGTAAAACATTACCTTGTTATAACTATTATTACAAACCTAACAATCAAAGTAAGCGTTAGTCACAGCACCTAACCAAATGTTAGCAGAATCGCCACTAACACTTATCTGGCTTAGGGCCGCCTATACTAACAACGTCGTGATACTAATAGCTAGGAGTCCTTATTGATCGAGAGTAACAGGAAATACACTAAAACTGCTGTGGCTTACCTAACTGCCTGGAATTAGAAACGAAAGAGCCTTGAAATAGGAGCGGAAGAAGCAACCGCACCAAATCCGACCCGGAATTGCACTGGCAGACAAAAAGGCATAAATAAACCTAAGAGAAGATAGATAATAAGGAAAGAAAAGAGGGCAGAATCCTGCGGGGAATTGCTTCCTTTTATATATATAAGGGGGGTAGAGTAATTCACTATAGTAGCGTTAAAAGTAAAGCACAAGGAAAAGTAAAAAAAGGCATTATAAAACAGGCGTATAAGCGGAACCAATCCTTAACCGGATTAGACCTAGCCTTACCTCCCCACATATAACTAGGAGTAAGTGCTTAGGGTTTATAATATATTTAGGTTAGAAGCGGACTAGACTTAGCTAAAAAGTGAGGCTATAGAAGAGTTAGCAAAAAAGTGAAAAAATTATAAGGATTCTATCACACTAGAATTCACCTCTTATTAGAAAATATAAGGAGGCCTAAGATAGAGCTACCCTAGGCTTATAAGTGCACTAGAAGGAGTAAATCCTTCCTCCTAAACTTGGATTTTACGGATTTTAGGGATAAGGCTAGTAAGAGCTAGCTATAACTTTCTATAATAGGAAACTTTTTAAGTAGCATAGCCTTACTATAAGGACAGTGCTAACCTAAATATAAAAGTAAGAGGGTTTTTCTCCTTATTCATGGGTTTTCCTATTAACTAACTAGCCGGAGTACTAGTACTAGCAAATATATAGCTAGCTAGCGTATACAATATATATATATATATATATATTTAGTTTAAGTAGAAGTTAGCGCTTATAGGTGGATTAGATTAGGTAGACGTAGTAAAGTTATTTAAACTACGTACTATACTTAATAAGCAGATAAGAGATTGTAGTGTTAGCTAAGACATTCCCTAGGCTAACTACCTAGTAGTAGTGGCTTGCTTTTAGAGTATTATATTAGACATTAAGTCCTACTAACTAGAAGAGAAGTATTAGTTATATAAGCAGTCCTAACCTGTGGCCCTTGCGGAGAGGTCTTACCTATAGGATAAGGACATACCTATAATAGATATTTAATTAGCAGGTATAATAGGGACCTAAAAGGTTTCTAGTAAGGCTCTAGCCTAACACATATAACTAAGCGTAAGTGATAAAGGGGGCGTAAAGCAAGTGAAGTAAGTCTCTTAGGAAGTGCTAGACACCTACTATAAGGAGGGTAGGTGCTTATAATACAGTTCTAATAAGTATTAGGTTATAAAATGCCCCCTATACTATACCCTCTACCTAAAGGAGATGCTATTAGTTAATACGTGTGATATAGAAGATATTAACCCTAAGGACTTAAGTAATAAGTTAGGAAAAGAGAAGCCCCTTTATTAAGTTATTTAAATAGGGAAGAGAATTAGGAGCTTAGAGAGGCTTTATAGTATATAGTTATTATTAAGGATAACTTTAAATAAATCTAGAGTAATATAAATATATTACCTTTCTTAGTCCTTATATTAATAAATAAGATAACCTTTTTAGATATATAAGTTAACATAGGATGTAACTACTATACTACTATTAGTAAACGCTTAGTCTATAAGCTATAACTAGAATATATCCCCTTACTAACTAAGAGGATAGTTTATACTATAGTTAGTGTGAAAAGAGAGGGAAGGGAGAATTATAAGAAAAGCTTATTAATAATATATATTATCTGTTTTTAGATGGATATAGATAGATAGGAGACGCTAATTATAGTATACGTAATTCTAGGATTAATAAGATAACTTATCCTAGGGACACTATAAATAGCCCGCTATAATATTAATTTAAATGTAAAGTGTTACTAGCTTACTATAAGGGTAGCTAATAACCTGCAGATTTAGACCACAGCTAGTAGAGGGGTAGAGAAGCCTATAGTATATATTATAGGATTATTATTTGTAAGAATAGTATAAAGGGTAAGGAAGTAAAAGGAGTATATATAGTAATATGCTATAAGCTTATAGGAGATTATATCTATGCTACAGATTAATACTACGCTAAAACCTATAGAGTAAGAACTCTTAGTAGCCTTACTAGAGAAGTTATAGGACTTTAAGGATCTTTTCTAGGAGAGTAAGGTAAATGCTCTTCCACTATACTAGGGCAAGTCTAACCACCACATTTGCCTTAAATAGGATATAGAGGGCAATAAACTAGACTTGCCTTAGGCACTATTATATAATATACTACATTAACACCTCCTAGAGATATATAAGTAAGTAACAGACTTAATAGACAAGGGCTAGATTAGGGTAAGCTTATCTTTAGTAGTAGCACTAGTTCTACTAGTAAAGAAACCTAGGGGTGGCTAGAGGTTCTATGTAAACTATTACGCGCTAAATAAGATTATAGAATAGGACTACTACCCCTTACCTTTAGTAAAGGAGACACTACGCTCCTTAGCTAAAGTAAAATAGTTTATAAAGCTAGATATATAAGTAGTGTTCTATTGTATTTATATCGCTAAGGGCTAGGAACACTAGACTACTTTCTAGACGTAGTTTAGATTATTTAAGTGGTTAGTATACCCCTTTAGTTTAGTAGGCGTGCCTATAACCTTTTAAAGATATATTAATAGGGCGCTTAGTAGTATCCTTAGGGACTACATTATAGCTTACCTTAATAATGTCTTAATTTATTTAGGGGTTTATAGAAAGATTACATATAAAAAGTCTGTGGGGTACTAGCTAGGCTACGATAGGCTAGGCTAAATCTGGATATTAAGAAATGCGTCTTTACTATAAAAGAGGTAAAGTACCTTAGGTTTATTATTTATATAAGAAAATAGATTTGCCTAGATAATAAAAAAGATTGCGGCAATTAGGGATTAGGAGGCTCTAATATAGGTCTAAGAAGTGCGCAGGTTTCTAGGATTTGCTAACTTTTATTGTAATTTTATACCGCAATTTTCACCCCGTGGCGTGGTGGTTACACGCTGTGGAGACCTGTTCTGGGTCGCAGGTCGTGGGTTCGAATCCCACACGGGGCACAATTCTAAAGGTCTTGGTCACACCTTTAGAATTGAACCAATCAGCAGGGCAAGGAAAAGTGGAGTTGTGACCCACTTTTCCTTGCTTTGCAAGCGAATTAAACAAGCTATCTTGCTATATAAATTAGCTAGGATACCCAGAGCTCTAGGGTTATAATTTGAGCTAGGGTTTACAACTATATTGCATATTTAGTTAGGGATTGGGAACCAGATTGTAGAAAACGGGGGGATAATTATAGGAAAAATCGTTGTAAACATTAGCTTAGGTATCTAACTTTGTACGTACAGGATAAACACACATTGCATAACAAATCGTAATAGGTTTTTCACCCAACTAGGCAACTAACTAATTATCTAATTATTAATTGGATAATTAGTAACCTAGTACGGTTTTCCTATTACAAAGCATATATCACCGCAGGAGTACTAGTAAATAGCATAAATTGCTATCTAGCGTAATCAATATATATATATATATACCGCAATTTTCAGACGTTATAAGCCCTCTAATTAACCTAACAAAGATGGGCGTGGCATTCCGCTAGACAGAGGCGTGTAATAAGGCTTTTAAGACATTAAAGTTAGCTTTTATATTATACCTAATCCTTATATAATAGGACCCTAATAAGGACATAGTAGTAGAGGCGGATTGCTTAGGAATAGTATTAGGAGATTACCTTTCCTAGACGAATAATAAAGAGGTCTTGTATCTAGTGGCGTACCACTTAGCTTACTTATAACTAGCTTAAAGGAATTATATAATATATAATAAGGAGCTTCTAGTAATTATCTTATATCTTAAAGCGTGGTTAGTAAAGCTATAGAGTGTTAGTAGTCCGTTTATAATACTTATAGACTATAAGAACTTAGAGTACTTCATGGCCTTAAGGGAGATATTAGAATAATAGGTATAATAGGTAAAGACTCTAGCACTTTTTAATTTTTACTTATACTATAGGCTAGGGACTTAGGCAGGCTAGCTAGATGCGTTATTAAGGCACTATTAGGAAGAGGTATAGTTAGCTAAACTAAAGGCGCCTATAGTATAATTAGCAATAACGCCTGCTTAGTTTAGCTTTAGTTAGGGTTAGCTACGTGTTAATATTAGGCCTGTGTTAGTTTTAGAGGGCATTACTTTAAAGAATAACTTAGCTTTAGGGGTAATATACTAGAGGGTAGTTTAGCTTAAGTAATAAGTATCCTAGCTAAGGACTCCTTATTTGTAAACAAGTACCTCTAATCCCTATAGGATTAATCCATGGCCTATAATAAGACCTATAGACTATAGCTTAAGGCAGTAAGGGCTAGAGCTTAGAAGTTTCCTAACGCTACTAGTATATAAGAATAGATTACGGACTATTAGATTAGCATAAAAGAGGCGCTTTAATTCTAGGGCTAGACTTAGGTACTAAAGTAAGAGCCTCTAACTATAACTTTAATCTAGCGGACTTATAACTTACCCTTACTAGGTTATTTAAGGTAGAATACTACCTTTAAGGCGCTTTAGAGAGACTTCTATTAGGATAGCATATTATAAGATGTGGCATAGTTTATATGTAATTACCACTACTATAAGGGATAAAAGAGTTAATAGTTATAATAGGGCTTAACCCCGTGGCGTGGTGGTTACACGCTGTGGAGACCTGTTCCGGGTCGCAGGTCGTGGGTTCGAATCCCACACGGGGCACAATTCTAAAGGTCTTGGTCACACCTTTAGAATTGAACCAATCGTAGGGTAAGGAAAAGTGGAGTTGTGCCCCACTTTTCCTTGCTTTGCAAGCGAATTAAACAAGCTATCTCGCTATATAAATTAGCTAGGATACCCAGAGCTCTAGGGTTATAATTTGAGCTAGGGTTTGCAACTATATTGCATATTTAGGTAGTGGGAACCAGATTGTAGAAAACGGGGGATAAGTATAGTGGAAAAAAATCGTTGTAAACAGTAGCTTAGGTATCCAACTTTGTACGTACAGGATAAACACACATTGCATAACAAATCGTAATAGGTTTTTCACCCAACTAGGCAACTAACTAATTATCCAATTAATAATTGGATAATTAGTAACCTAGTACGGTTTTCCTATTACAAAGCATATATCACCGCAGGAGTACTAGTAAATAGCATAAATTGCTATCTAGCGTAATCAATATATATATATATATAATAGGGCTTACTAAAGCTAATTCCCCTACTAGATAGATATTAGTTATAGATCTCTATTAACTTTATAATAGAGCTCCTTACTAGAGACTAGGCTAACCTATGGTTCCTAATAGTTATTATAGATAGGCTCTCTAAATTCGTGTAACTTAAGGCCATAATGTTAATAGAGGCCAAGGTATGTGCGAAATGGTTTAAGCACTATTAGTAGTAGTTTTACAGGTTCCTAACCTAGATTATCATAGATTACAGGTTAGATTAGTTAAGTAACTTTTAGACAGCGCTTTATAAGAAGGTTAGCACTAAGTAATTACTATTAACCTTATACTACCTATAGATAAATAGAGGTATAGAGAGAGCTAACTAGGAGGTTTAGGCAGTGTTATAAGTAATATTATCCTTTTTATAATTTAAGTAAGTAGATTACTTACTAGCCTATTAACTAGTATTAAATAATAGGGATTCCTTAGTAATAGGAGTAAGTGTAAATATAGCTCTTTATAGCTTTAATATACCTATAATTTAGAAACCACTATTTATAAAAGCTTTAAGGACTTTAGTAAAAGGGTAAGTATAAGCATTCCTATAGTATTTAAAAGAGGGCATAGACCTAATATAAGTAGCTATAGCTTTTATCTAATAATAGTAATAGGAAAATATAAATAGTAGTTAGAGACCTATGAAATGTTTTTAGGTTAGGGACTATATATAGCTAAGTCTTAAGAATATTAAAATAAATTACCTATATAAGAAGCTAGACTAGGTTATAGCTAAGTATAAGGTGCTAGAGGTACTAACACTATTAACTATAAAGCTAAATATTCCTAGGGGCTATACCTAGTCTTTTATATAAATTTAGTCTAGAGAGTAGTAAAGGACTTATTACTAAGTTAAAAGCTAGCTAATAAAAGACTGCTACTAGAGCTAATAATAATAGATATAGATAATAATCTCGCGGAGTACTAGGTAAAGAAGATTCTTATAGCTAAGAATGCGCTAGGCTAGGGATTAAATTATAATATTCTAGTTAAATAAAAAGGTTATATATAGCTAATATAAGAACCCCTAGAAAATATGCAAAACACTAAGGCACTAGATAGGTTTAAGGCAAAATAAGGGGATATATAAATAAGTAATAGTCTAAAATAAGTGTGAAAACAGGTATAGTTTAATTTACCCTTAGAGAAGTAAGATAGCTAGAATATATATAGGAAAGTAAAGGGAGGATAAGAAGTAAGAGAGGTATAAAAAATTTTTTTTCCTAAGGAGTAAGGAGAAAGGGGGGTAAGAAAGGGGGTATATTATAGACTTAAGCTTAAGGCTTAGGTCTTTCTTAGGTATAGAAGGGACATAGAGAGTGCGTAAGAAAGGTGCGGAGAGTGTGTAGGAAGGATATATATTATATACAGATATGCTTAGGACTTAGGGCTACTGCGCGCTATGCGCACAGACCACGCATAGAGGGGTATATAGCTAGGCGCTGTGCGATCTCTTGTCTAGTTCTTTCCTTCCTCTCTAAGAATAACAATCGCACTTTGAACGCTTGTTTGCAGCAGCCCCAAGGCCAGTTCATAACAATAGTAGTGCCTAGATTATAGGTATATTAAAGCTATAAAGAGCTATATTTACGCTTACTCCTATTACTAAGAAATCCCTGTTATTTAATGCTAGCTAATAGGCTAGTAAGTAATCTACTCACTTAAATTATAAAAAGGATATATATATATATATATTGTGTACGCTAGCTAGCTAAATATTTGCTAGTACTAGTACTCCAGCTGGTTAGTTAACAGGAAAACCCATAAATAGGGAGAAAAAACCCTCTTACTTCTGTATTTAGGTTAGCACTATCCCTATAGTAAGGCTATACCGCTCGAAAAGTTTCCTGTTATGAAAAGTTATAGCTAGCTCTTACTAGCCTTATCCCTAAAATCCGTAAAATCTAAGTTTAGGAGGAAGGATTTGCTCCTTCTAGTGTGCTTATAGGCCTAGGGCAGCTCTATCTTAGGCCTCCTTGCGTTTTCTAATAGGAGGTGAATTCTAATATAGTAAGATTCTTATAATTTTTTTACTTTTTTACTAACTCTTCTATAGCCTTACTTTTTAGCTAAGTCTGGTTTGCTTCTAACCTAGATATATTATAAACCCTAAGCACTTACTCCTAGTTATATATGGGGAGGTGAGGCTAGGTCTAATCTAGTTAAGGATTGGTTCTGCTTATACACCTATTTCGTAATGTCTTTTTTTACTTTTCCTTATACTTTACTTTTAACGCTACTATAGTAAATTACTCTGCCCCCCCTTATATATATAAAAGGAAGCAATTCCCCTACAGGGATTCTGCCCTCTTTTCTTTCCTTATTATCTATCTTCTCTTAGGTTTATTTATACCTTTTTGTCTACTAGTGCAATTTTAGGTCAGATTTAGTGCAGTTACTAACTATTATTATAGTTTGCGATATAATCCTTATTATTGCTATCCTCCGTTATATTATTATCTATTTCCCCTATAAGTCCTGTCCCTTAGGGGTACTCTTCTGCTTCTAACTTGCCTAGGAACTAAACCTCTCTAAGCACTATCCTTAAAAGCAGCTAACTTTAGCTTAGTTAAGGCAGGCTTTAGATAAGGAGCTTTATATAAGTTATTCTTCTACTCCTATTTTAAGGCTTTTTTGTTTCTAATTCTAGGTAGTTAGGTAAGCTATAGTAGTTTTAGTGTATTTTATATTACTCTTAATTAATAAGGACTCCTAGTCATTAGTATTATAACGTTATTAGTATAAGCAGCCTTAAGCTAGATAAGTATTAGTAGTAATTCTACTAATATTTAGTTAGGTGCTATAACTAACGCCTGCTTTAATTATTAGGTTTGTAATAATAGTTATAATAAGGTAATATTTTAGCTATGTCTAGGTCTATTTTCGTTGCTAATCTGCCTCTTAGCTAAATACTATAAGGCATTAAGCTAAGCACTTATAGTTAATAGAGATTTAGGCCGCTATTACTAGTGGTGCTAAGGTATATATCTATCTATAGGGCAATTCCAGGTCTGTTTCGTATCTAATATATGTCTATCTTAGGTTCCTAATAATTACTATAATTATATAAGAAAACTCTATGCTAAAAATTAAAGTAAGAAGTAAAGCGCTTTAGTAGCAGGCCTAGATTAGTCTAGTTCTAGTTCTAGTAAGGGCTAGTATAATAAAATAGTGTTTTAGATATATTACTTAGACGCTTAAATAGCGGAAATAAACTAGCTCCTAACTGCCTCCCTTCTAGCAAAGGGGCATGCTAAGGTAATAAAGGATACTATCCCTATTCTAGAGAAGGAGTAATATAATAGACTAAAGCTAGTTTAGGGGTAGTATTAGGGCATAGGGGGGCTAATAATACCTAGCGTTAGTAGTTTTAATTAAGAGTTTATTCCTTTTTTATAGTAATCTTATCTTATTATAATATTAGTCCTAAACCTCTTACACCTCTAAGCTACCTATTCCCTAGAGTTCTCTTTCTTTAGCGTCTAATCTAGGCATTTGTATATTATTATGTGTTCTCTAAGGGGCGGGTTAGTCTTAGCCCTAGTCCGCTTAAGGTAAATGCTAGGTCCTACGCTAGCCTATAGTAGTTAAGTCTCCTAGTTTATATAACCTATCTAGTAATAGTTCTTACTCGCGTAGGATTATCTAGGGCTAGCCTTGCCTCCCGTTTATCTCTAGGCTATCTTTAGGGTCTTATATAGTTATAGTTACTATAGCTTATAATAACGTAGTACTAGTCTTCCTCTCTATAGCCGCAGCTATATATTAGTAATGTTACCCTAGGCATGCCTCTATTATAGAGGAATTTATTTAGCCCTATTTTCCCTATATATAGTTATACTATTATTAAAGAGACGTGTTTGTCTAGGTTTGTGTAAAACTTTTAGATCTCTTTTAGGTTAGGGCATAGTGGGCAGTCCTTAGTGAGTTCTCTAATGTACTAGTAGTGGCCTAGGCATTCTCTATTATACTATATTTCCTATCTCTTATTTCACTTATTATATAGGTTTACGTCTAGCTTTTCTTCCCTTAGTTAAGTACGTTTAGCTCTCCTATAGTGTAGTATAGTCTTAACTAACTGTGAGGCAGTTTAGATTATCTCTGCTATCCTATTATTAGTAATTCTCTCCTTAAACCTTTGTTTAACTATATTTAGGTATAGGTTAAGTGGTAGCACTGCTATTTCTAATTCTAGCTGTATAATAGGGGTGGCTTTAAATGCCCTTATAATAACCTAGAGGTAGGCTAATTATTTTGCTATAAAGTTTTTTACTATTCCTCTAGGTTTCCCTCTAGCTTTAGTTAGGGTATAGTATACGCTTACTCTATAAGTAATAACAGGTTAGACTACCTATATATAAAGGAGTTTAGTATCCCTAAAGCTATATCCCTATACTAAGGCTAATAATGTGGTAAGGGCAAGCCTTTACTAGGCTAATTTTCCCTTTAGGATATTCTTATAGGTGCTTTAGTTAAGTTTTTTATTTACCTATACTCCTAGGAATTAGTAGGACTTTATAGGCATTATCTCCTTTTCTCTAAGTTAGACCCTAGTCTAGGGGGTTATCTAGATTTACTAAAGTATATAAGCTTAGTTTTTAAGGGGTTAAACTTTACTCCTACTTCCTTTACCTATTTTTTATATACCTTCTAGGTAGCTTTAAGTCTTTTCTATATCTATACTATATTTTTTCTAAATACTATAATATTAGTATTATTTATTGTTAAAATAATGCTATTTTTAGCACTATTTTATAGGCCCACTAGTTGCCTGGTTGCGTTGTTGCAACGTTGGTTACAAGGCGTTGCTTGCAGCGTTGCTTGTAGCTTTGGCTATGACCTGCGTTCTTGCACACAACTGACCCACAGGCTTATATAACTAAGCCGACTAGGTTACCCTATAGGGAAGCTGAAATTGACTGTAACTAGGGAACTAGTAGTCGTATAAAAGGCTGACGTATACTATTCGAATCCTTAATTTATTCTGGATTTTATGGTATATTTTATAAATAGGGTTATTTATTAAAGTGCTTAGTTAGGCCACACGGGCGTCTAGTTTGTATGGCCGTGAGTCGATTTTTTACTTTTCCCATACAAATGAATTATGCGGAAAATAAAAAGTAGCTCGCGAGACCCTATTAGCGACCTGGTTCTGCCGATATAGTCGGTAGGTCTATAAGGGGACTCAGTAGAATCCTCTCATTGCTTGCAGACCGTCCGTTAGCTAGAAATCAACTATATTCAACTATCTTAGCTCTTAAAGTGAATTCTCTATCGTGGTTTAGTTATCTATAGGTCGCAGCGCCCTCTATTGCGCTAGCTATCTAGGAATTACTAGGAGGTCTTCCTATCCCTCTAGTACATTCCCCTTCCCATTTTCAATAGGTTATGAGCCCGGGAAGGCCTATAGATCAACTTTATTACACTGCATTATTCACTGCGATTGCTAGATTTTTGGCTATTAGTTGTGGTTTTACTACACTGTGGGCTCTTAAGATTACGAAGGAAGACCGCTAGAATTTAAAGCTTTTCATCGCCTAGCACCCTGCATCGCAACACTAGACCTTTGGTGTTGAAATTCACTCGCCGCACCTGCAATATAATTTATTGCAACCATCACCTGTGATTTTATTCACAACCGCGACCGTCATTGATATTATCTACGCTGTAGATACGCTGCACTTCCCTCAAAATCACTTCGGACTTTTTAGTATATCCTATACTAAGCTTTTTGACCTATTATATTACGATACATTGCATTGCACTGCGTTGCGCTGCGCTGTACGTTCTATATTACCTATTATTCCTATCTGTGGCTCTTAGTGTTATGAAAATTTTCTCCCTGAGAATTTTCACCGGCCCGTTTTTGCCCGCGCATACCTTTAACCCACTTTTCTAGCCAGAGGGGCTCCCTTTCAAACAGCCCCGCCACGCATTTTACGTGCGCAAGCAGATTGCATTACAACCAATTTTCTAGCACACGTTATTTGCAACAGGAAGAAAGTCAGAGATTATACACAAGGGGTTTTTGAAGATGGCGCCACCTAATTTCAAGGGAAAGGGACCTGGGGCAGGACCTTCCAATCCTAACCCTAACCCTAACCCTAGTAACCCTGGGGACCCAAGTCGGATAGATATAGAAGGTCAACCTATGGCTGCCTAAGCCAGCCCTTTGCAACTAGAAATGCAGAGGCAAATTAAGCAACAAGGCAAGACCTTAACTAAATTTATTCAGCATAGTGAGGATAATCGTATTAAAAACGAGGCTAGCATTAATAATCTTTTAAGTAAATTAACGCAAACCATGTCTGCTATACAAGGTCTTCAGACCTTTTCTAGGCCTAAGGAAGAAAATACTAAGGTACCTAGAGAAGATCTAGCTGCTAAATCTTCACCTGCGCCTGTACTATCTTCTACTAGTAACCTTCAAGCTGCTTTTAATGGAAGCGCTATAAAGGAACTAAATAAGAAAGTACACTCTATTCCTAAGGGAGCTAAGCTAAAAGGCCCTAAAAACTATAATCAGTGGAAGCAAGCCCTAAACATACAATTTAGAGCCCTAGGATTACCTAAATTCTTAGATAATCCAAGCATAGCTAGTCAGCTAGCTGACCCTGACCAGGCTATTCTTTTAATGATATTAAGAGATAGCTATCAGTCAGGGCCACAAGCAGCTATCTGCTAGTAGACGTCCCCCAAAGAAGCCTATAAAGTCCTTATTAGGCAGTATTCGCAGAGTGCTGAAATCCAGCGTGGTACGCTATACTCTAGCTACCATTCCCTAAATTTTTCAAATTATAAGGGATCTTTAGAGGCTTTTAATGCTGATTTTAATAATTTACTAGCTAGACTGCAGCTTTGCAGTGTAGTGATCGCACCAATTGATCAAGTAAATCATTATATTAATGCATTAAAGCAGACCTTTCCTAGTTAGGCTGAGAGACAAAGATTCACTATCAGAGCTTCTAGGGCACAAGGACTGCCTGTAAATACCTTGAATTTACAGTTCCTCATGGCGGACTTATTAGAAGAGCAAAGAGATAAATCTTCCCCTATAGCTAAGGCTCTTAGCTATAAGGCTTCTAATAATAAGGGAAATTCTAAGGACCAGGAAAAGAACACATCTAATCCTACCCCTAAGAAGGACCCTAACGCTAAGAAAGAGCAGGATAAGAAGGATTCAAACCCTTCTAAGGCCTCTAGGAAGAAGCAGAAGAAGAAGAGTGGCACTGGGGCTAAAGAGAAAGGAAAGGAAGCCGCGTTTGCTTTAGGCTACAGCCTAGCAACAGGATACGTTAAAGAATTAGATTCTAACGAATCTAGCAGCGATGATAGTAGTGATTCTGAATCTGATTCAGATACCTCTAGTACCACTAGTAACACTACTACCAAGCCCGCTTTTAATTACTCTAATAATATAATTAAAAAATTCCCTTCTGTATAATACTGGTTCCTCTTGTCACATTTGTAATAATAGGGCTTTCTTCAGGGATTTCAAACCCCTAAAGAAAGGCGAATGCGGCCCTATAATTACAGCTGGAGGACCTATCTATCCTAAAGGGAAGGGTACTGCTGTATTTAACGTGCTGGTAAAGAAAAATCCACCAGAATATAGGTCTTTAGCTTTGCTAGATGCCCTATATTTCCCAGGCATAGATACGAACCTAGTTAGTGGTTTAACCCACTATCTCTCCGGGGGTTATCTTCTGAAAGATCAGCTTTTCCTAGCTAATAAAAGTCCCTGTGGGTTATTAGAACCTACTAAACACGGCTTCTTTTTGCAAGTTAAAGGACAACCAACCCCTGTAATTTGCAAGCATCAAACCCACCTCTCCTTTATGGGCTCCCGGATTCATCAACATCCAACCCATACGACTTATATGGGGTTTTCCTACCCTATAGAGGTGCAAATTCCACAGCAGCCTACCCTGGATCCAACGGAATATCAGCGAATTGAAGAAATCGACTCTGAAGACGACAATATCGACAATTCAGCCCTACATCCCACCGGAGCTCCTAGTCAGGCATCTTCTGTAGGGGATTTAGAAGGTCCATATCCTAATGCGTTGGATGACGATAGTGGCCGTCTAGAATCCCCTGAGGCCTGTGATCCTCAAGAAGCCTGGCACGATAGGGAGCAAAGGGATGGTAGCTCTAAAAAGCTAGATTCTAGTTACAAGAAGTTACTAGATTTAGCCCTTCTTTGGCATATTCGATTAGGCCACATCGGCCTCCCCTTGCTAAAGAAATCATCGAAATTAGCTAAAGGGATCCCTGATTTTTCCGCCATCAAAGACAAGGATTTCAACTGCTTAGCCTGTACGCAAACTAAGGCTGTTAGAAGACCCAGCAAAAGACCTATTCAGGACCCCCCTAGAGTTCTAGATATTCTAGAGGGAGATACGGTAAAAATTGAACCTATACCTCATAATAAGAAGGCCCTAGTCCTTTTCCTTATTGATCGAAAATCACGGTATAAATAGTGCCTCTCATTAGCTAATAAAGAAGGTCAGACCCTTTATAATGCTATTAAGGGCTTTTTTAAGGAATTAAAAAATCAATATAATTCGTATCCTAGGCATCTTCATTTTGACGGAGGCACTGAAATCAACAACGACCTCCAACAATGGCTGACTTCTAAGGGAATTTGCTTTAGCACCTCCTGCCCTTATATTCACGAACAGAATGGGCTAGTTAAGCGAGCTATTAGGGTTATCCTCGATCGACTTAGAGCTACCCTACAGTGGTCCAAATTGCCCCTGTATCTCTGGTCTTACATCCTTCCAGCCATAGTGGACTTAGTTAACATCACCGCGAATACGACTAAGCCCCTAACCCCTAAGCAGCTATATCTAGCTGACTTAGAGCCTAAGACCACCTATAAGCCTGACTTCTCGAAAATTAGGGCTATAGGGTCTTATTGTGAGGTTCTAATACCTCCGGAGCAGAGATCTAAGCTGCAAAAGCTAGCCCCTAGGACCATCCCTGGCCGGTTACTAGCTACTCTAGGTTCTAACGTCTATCTTGTTTATATACCCTCTAAAAGGTCAGTCGTCAAGACTAGCTTTGTAAAAATAATAGAGGATATAGGCTCTGTAAGGATCCCTAAATCTTCAGGGAGTTATCCTTCAGAGGGAGGAATCGATGACTTTCTTCGTGATAGTTATCCCTCGCAAGATAATCTAGAAATTCAGGATAATCCAAAGCCTGAAAATCTAGTCCCCTAGAGAGCAGCCCTATAGAAGCCCCTCAAAAGGCACCTATAGGTAATCCATTAGCTGATTCAGATGCTATGGATGTTGACGATTTCAATATAACTTCTTTTGTTAAGGAGTTATGCTTTAAGGCTCAGGAAAAGGCTAAATTAACTAACAACAGTGATTCGGATACCCCCTAAGACCTGGAAACAAGCATTAAAAAGCAAGGATAGTCGAAAATGGATAGATGCGACTTTTAACGAATTTAAGCAGCTTTTAACTGCTAGAACCTTCAAATTTATAGGGATAGACCAAGTTCCTAAGGGCCGAAGGATCCTAAAAAACAGACTTGTCTACAAAGTCAAAAGGGATAAAGAAAATAATCCCCTAAAATACAAGGCCCGCCTCGTTGCTAAAGGCTTTATGCAGATAGAAGGTCAAGATTATCTCGAGACCTATGCTGCCACAAGCATCCCTCCTAGTTGGCGAATATTATTAGCTCTAGCAGCTTCTAATGACTGGGAAGTCGAACAAGTCGATTTTATAGGGGCATTCTTAAATAGTCTACTAAAGGAAGCTATTTATATGCAAATCCCAGACGGATTTACCGAATTTGCCGAAGCCACGCCTGAAATAGCTAGATTACTTAAGAAATATGGCTATAAACCCGCTCAAAAGCAAGTTATTTTCCTTCAAAAAGCTTTATATGGATTAAAACAAAGCTCTAGAGAGTGGCAGCAGGCCCTAAAGGACCTTCTTCGCAAGCACGGATTTCACCCCTTAATTTCAGACCTAGCCGTTTTTTATAACCCAACTACATCCACATATATAGCGACTTATGTGGATGACTGCCTTCTGATAGGACCCGACCTCAAATATATCAATAGATTAAAGAAGCTTTTGCATAAAGCTTACCCTATAGAAGACCGTGGACCAGCCGAATTTTTCCTAGGCGTTCAAATTACTAGAAATCGAAAGAAAGGGACCCTAACTATTTATCAGTCCCAGTACATTTCTGAAGCCCTAGAAAGGTTCGACCTGAAAGATGCTAAGCCCGTTCAAATTCCTCTTCAACCCGGAATTATTAAACAAGCAGCAACCCACCTAACAAAATCTCTCTCACCCCCCCGATCATAAGCTATATCAGTGCATTATAGGGACTATTATGTACTTAATGCTTCTAACAAGACCTGATATTGCTTTTCCGGTCCAGTGGCTTTCTACAGCGCTATCTAAGCCGTTTATAGAGCACTTAAATGCTGCTAAACACCTGCTTAGGTACCTATCTAGCACTATGGGTTATTCTATAACCTATAGAAGGTCTAGATCTGTTACAAACTCTAAAGCCTCTACGACCCTTATTGGATTCTGCGATAGCGACTACGCTGGTGATAGGATCTCTTCAAAATCAACCTATGCTTATTTATTTAAGCTAGCCGAAGGACCTATTAGCTGGAAATCGAAGAAAGCAACTACAATAGCTTTGTCCACATTAGAAGCTGAATCTGACGCTTTATGTGAGGCTATTAGGGAGCTAGAATGGTTAAATGGCCTATTTACGGAAATTAAACTGCCTCTAGCCCCTCCAGTCCCGATTTTTTAGCGACAACCAAGGTGCTATTACGACTGCCAATAACCCTGCTCTTCATAGCAGAACAAAGCATACCCTGCTAAAATTCAACTATACTAGAGAAAAGGTACAAAAGGGTATAGCTAAGGTTATCTACATTAATACTAAAGAGATGCCTGCAGATGGCTTAACTAAGCCCCTGCCCTATGATAAATTTCAACAATTTATTAAATTACTAGGTCTTACGAAGTCCTAGCTTTATAAAATCAACAAAAAAGTCGAAAAATAATAAATCAACAAAATATTGGAATTCTAGTTGAAAAGTTATTGGATTTATAGTTAAAAGTTATTGATTTGTTGGAATTTATAGTTAACTTAGATATCTATTAAAGAGCTAAGTCATTAGGCATTGAATTAGTTATGTCACACTTTTCTAGAGGGAGTGTTAAAATAATGCTATTTTTAGCACTATTTTATAGGCCCACTAGTTGCCTGGTTGCGTTGTTGCAACGTTAGTTACAAGGCGTTGCTTGCAGCGTTGCTTGTAGCTTTGGCTATGACCTGCGTTCTTGCACACAACTGACCCACAGGCTTATATGACTAAGCCGACTAGGTTACCCTATAGGGAAGCTGAAATTGACTGTAACTAGGGAACTAGTAGTCGTATAAAAGGCTGACGTATACTATTCGAATCCTTAATTTATTCTGGATTTTATGGTATATTTTATAAATAGGGTTATTTATTAAAGTGCTTAGTTAGGCCACACGGGCGTCTAGTTTGTATGGCCGTAAGTCGATTTTTTACTTTTCCTATACAAATGAATTATGCGGAAAATAAAAAGTAGCTCGCGAGACCCTATTGGCGACCTGGTTCTGCCGATATGGTCGGTAAGTCTATGAGGGGACTCAGTAGAATCCTCTCATTGCTCGCAGACCGTCCGTTAGCTAGAAATCAACTATATTCAACTATCTTGGCTCTCAAAGTGAATTCTCTATCGTGGTTTAGTTATCTATAGGTCGCAGCGCCCTCTATTGCGCTAGCTATCTAGGAATTACTAGGGAGGTCTTCCTATCCCTCCAGTACATTCCCCTTCCCATTTTCAATATTTATAAATCCTATTACTACTATACCTAGAATAGAGTAGAGGTATATATATAACTTAGTAAAGTATAGTAAGAAGAGTATAGGGGAGAGTAGGGAGCCTTATAGGGTGCTAGCCTTAATCTTAAATAGTTATAATAGGTCTCTATTAAAGCTAAGCTAGCTTGTTTTACTTATAAGGAAGCTTTATATTACTATTACTAGCTATAGTAATATACCTATCTTAACTAGGAGAGTAATAAGGTAAGGGTAGCTAACTCCGTTAAAGGCTACCGATATATCTATTTAAGCTAGTAAGGTAATACTACCTGTTAAAATAATGCTATTTTTAGCACTATTTTATAGGCCCACTAGTTGCCTAGTTGCGTTGTTGCGCGGCGTTGCTGCGCGCTACGTTGCGTGGTTGTGCAACGCATCTTGCGTTGCCACCTAAGCAAAGCTACGGCATGTATGACTAAGCCAACTAGGTTACCCTATAGGAAGCCAAAATTGACTGTAACTAGGGAACTAGTAGTTATATAAAAGGCTGACGTATACTATTCAAATCCTTGAATTTTTCTGGATTTAATGGTATATTGTATATAAAGGGTTGCTTATTAAAGTGCTTAGTTGGGCCACATGGGCGTCTAGTTTGTATGGCCGTGAGTCGATTTTTTACTTTTCCCATACAAATGAATTATGCGGAAAATAAAAAGTAGCTCACGAGACCCTATTGGCGACCTAGTTCTGCCGATATGGTCGGTAGGTCTATGAGGGGACTCAGTAGAATCCTCTCATTGCTCGCAGACCGTCCGTTAGCTAGAAATCAACTATATTCAACTATCTTGGCTCTCAAAGTGAATTATCTATCGTGGTTTAGTTATCTATAGGTCGCAGCGCCCTCTATTGCGCTGGCTATCTAGGAATTACTAGGGAGGTCTTCCTATCCCTCCAGTACATTCCCCTTCCCATTTTCAATACTACCTCTTTCCTAGGCCTCTTATATGTATTCTATTAAGGCTTTTATTATGGTTTCCGTTAACCTATTTCTCCTATTACCTATTTGTAGTTCTAGAAGGAGGTTGTTTGCCTTGGCATAGCTTATAAGCTACCTTACTATAGCTACCTCTATAATCTTACCTATTATATTAAGTAGTAATATAGGCCTCTATGTATTAGCTTTTCTTATCTCCTTTATTATTTTCCTAGGCTTCCTAATTACTATAACTCTAGTAGTTTAGAAGTAGGCTAGAAAGTACCTTACTTCTAGGGTAGTATTAAGTAACCTTATAATTATATCCTTTACCAGGTTATCGCAGGCTTTAATAAGGCCTAATAGGAGTTTGTTATCTCCTAGGGCCTTCTAGCTAGCTATGCCTAAGAGAATGTCTATAATTTCAGCTCTTATAAATTACTCTTAGGCTAGAAAAGGGGTGTTTTTAAGTTTAAGGAAGGAAAGGTTAGGGATATAGGAGAGGTTTACTATTAGTTTAGGGAAAAATCTTTATGTAAGGACTTCGGCTTTATTAGTATGCGCTATAGCTAGGTTAGGGTTATTTTTAGTTCTCTCTAAGTCTAGTATTCTTAGGAGCTTAGGGGGGCCTAGCTCCTAAGTCTAGCCTATCTCTCTAGTCTTTAAATACCTCTGTCCTTTTCCTATATATTAGCATTTTTAAGGGCTTCCCTCTATATATTCCTCTTTTTCCTCTCTAATAGTGCGTTCTTAGTTTATCTCCACCTCTTTATATATGTTCTAATTTATATTAGTCTTACATTATCTCTATGCCCTCTTCGCTTACCTAGCTTTAGCCACCACTTCCTTTACTCTTCTAGACTACTATACCTCTAGCCTAGGAAGGCTTTAAGGCCTCCTTAGTGCCACTCTCTTTACTATTTATTAGAGGTTTATAATAAGCTATTTTATATATTAGTCTATCCTATCTTAGTTATAGGGGTTTAGAGCAAGTTTAGGCTAGAGTTATACTAACGCTTTTGCTTTTATAAACAGTCTATCTATTGCTTACTAGTCATGCCTTCTTATTAGTAAGGTATAGTCCTAATTACTAGAGTTAATGCTAATTAGCTGTGGAATATGGTTAGAGCCTAATATATCTGCTGCGCTATTATAGTAAACTTATATATTATATAAAGCCTATGCTAGATTAATTATACTATCTCTATCTCCATTATACTATCTAGTGGGTTCCCCTTAGGGCATTACTAATCTAAGTTACTACTAGCTAGTAAATTCTAGTAGCTCTTCTACTCTATTACTAGTCCTATTATATTTGTCCTATAGTAGGTATTTTTTAGTTAAAATTACCTATAAAGACGCTTCTTCCCTAGGGCTTTTCCTTATTAATTATATAAATAAGGGTATTCTATTTATTACTATGTTTTTCTAAGTAAAGGGAGTAGATATTTATTCCTTAGATTTCTATAAGTAACTAGTTAGTGCCTCTGCAAGCTAACTATAAGCCTACTTTATGCTTCTTATTTATATATACTATATTCTACCCCTTATAATATATAAGTTAAAATCTAGTAAGGCCTAGAGCTAGGGGCTATGCTTATCTTATATGTTCCTATTCTTAGATTGCTATTACATCTATATTAGTCTAGTAATAGAGCGCGATGTATATAAGGTTATTCTTCTTATTAATATTCTAGAAAAGGACGCGTATTATTATTATATAAGTCTAGGAGGGGGGGGTTCACTACTATCTTATACTAGTTCTATTCTAGCTCTAATTAGCTTCGCGTATTTTCTAATACTACTTGCTCTAGGTTATCTAGTATTCTATTCTATAAGTATTAGGCAGCCTCTTTTCTTCCTAGTAAGGCTAACTAGTTCTAGTCTCTCCTAGGGCAGGGCTAGGCTACTAGCTAGTAATTAGGTAGTAAAGTAAGAAGGGCGCTCCTAGTATCCTGCTTTTACTATATTTTATTTTTCCTTAAGGGTTAGGTAAGTTCTAGACTACGCTAAGTGTGCCTTAGAGTAAAGTATACACTTCTCTTATAATTATCCTATAGATATAGGGTAGGATTTCTTACCCTCTTTATAATAGCTAGCTTTACACCTACTATACCTTAGGGCTGCTTTGTAAAATTTTGCTATATAACTTATTTAGAAGCAGTTATAGCACTGCCTTAGCTATAGTAATTTATTATAGGGTTTAGTCTAGAATAGCTTCGCTTTATATACTATTCTATCTTTACATATCTTATTAGCGTTATTTACCTTAGCTAGGCTAAGAATAAGAGTAGTTCTTAGTGCGTTTTTGCCTCTAGGTTATCTTACCATTACCCTAATTATATTTATCTTATTTACTTTTCC
The DNA here is from genome assembly GCA_023658535.1 of Epichloe glyceriae. Classification (NCBI taxonomy): domain Eukaryota; kingdom Fungi; phylum Ascomycota; class Sordariomycetes; order Hypocreales; family Clavicipitaceae; genus Epichloe; species Epichloe glyceriae. The sequence continues at coordinate 4,866,560 of CP098289.1, read as the reverse complement.
TATATTTACTATAAGGTTTTTTACTAAGGTATATTTTATAAGGAAGCCTTTAACTATAACGCTTAGGATTTAGTAGTAAAGGGTTACTTCTAGTCTAAAGGCAGTGGTAATCTATTTTTAGTTAGTCCTATACTAGGAGGCGTTTCCTTTAAATATAATAATTATATCTCTGCTAAGGAGTCTTCTAGCTATAATTACTATAGTCTAGCTAGTAGCTTTATTTACTACTATAACTATATCTTTTACACTTCTAGTCTAGAGCAGTTCCTAAATAGAGTTACCCTTAATAAGGACCTCTCTATCCTAGTAGCCTAGTATCTGGAGGGGGGTTTAGGTTTAATTATCTTTATATTAGCCTTATAGCAATACTTGCCTAGGTAAGGGAAGCGGTATTTTTATCTGCCTCTTTAATAGCTTCTTTAATAACTTCTTTAAGGGCTTCCTTTATAGTGTAAATATTACTATTATTATTTATCTCTGCTTTCTTAGCTTAAGCATAGCTTGCTTTTAGGTTTATAATAGCCTAGGTAGCGTTCTATACCTTAGATAGTTTGTTACTAAGGATAAGGCTAGTAATCTTTTTATAGTATTTTTGTTCTTCTAGGTATTTAAATTAAATCCGATCTGCCTTTAGGTTATTATTACATCTCTAGATATTAAACTGTCCTCTGCCTACGTTTAGGTGGTGGTAGCTCTATGCTAGCCCCCTTTCTCCTTTATTAATTACTATTAGCGTCTTCTCCTCCCGCCTGCCTCCAGCTCTATTATAATATAATATTGTAGGAAGGGGTAAAATAGGGTGAGGATTTTGATTATCTTGTTGATTTGGATTTTAGAGGCGATTCCGGACCTGTAAGGCGGTGCGGAAAGATTCGCAAAGGTTATAAAAAGGATAACATTACCTATAACACTGCCTAAACCTCCTAGTTAGCTCTCTCTATATCTTTATCTATTTACAGGTAGTGTGAGGTTAATAGTAATTACTTAGTGCTAACTTTCTTATAGAGCGCTATTTAAAAGTTACTTAACTAATCTAACCTATAATCTATAATAATCTAGGTAAGGAACCTGTAAAACCGCCACTAATAGTGCTTAAACTATTTCGCATATACCTTAGCCTCTATTAATGTTATAGCCTTAAGTTACATAAATTTAGAGAGCCTATCCGTAATAACTATTAGGAACTATAGGTTAGCCTAGTCTCTAGTAAGGAGCTCTATTAGAAAGTTAATAAAGATCTATAACTAATATCTATCTAGTAGGGGAATTAGCTTTAGTAAGCCCTAATATAACTATTAACTCTTTTATCCCTTATAGTAGTGGTAATTACATATAAACTATACCATGTCTTATAATATACTATCCTAATAAAAGTCCCTCTAAAGCACCTTAAAGGTAGTGTTCTGCCTTAGATAACCTAGTAAGGGTAAGTTATAAGTCCACTAGATTAAAGTTATAGTTAGAGGCTCTTACTTTAGTACCTAAGTCTAGCCCTAGAATTAAAGCGCCTATTTTATGCTAATCTAATAGTCTATAATCTATTCCTATATACTAGTAGTATTAGGAAACTTCTAAGCTCTAGCCCTTACTGCCTTAAGCTATAGTCTATAGGTTTTATTATAGGCTACGGATTAATCCTATAGGGATTAGAGGTGCTTATCTATAAATAAGGAGTCCCTAGCTAGGATACTTGTTGCTTAGGCTAAGTTACCCTCTGTTATATTACCCTCTAAAGCTAAGTTATCCTCTAAAGTAGTGCCCTCTAAAACTAATATAGGCCTAATATTAATGCGTGGCTAACCCTAACTAAAGCTAAACTAAGTAAGCGTTATTGCTAATTATATAATAGGTGCCTTTAGTTTAGCTAACTATACCTCTTCCTAATAGTGCCTTAATAATATATCTAGCTAGCCTGCCTAAGTCCCTAGCCTATAGCGCAAGTAAAAATTAAAAAGTGCTAGAGTCTTTGCCTATTATGCCTATTATTCTAATATCTCCCTTAGGGCTATAAAGTACTCTAAGTTCTTATAGTCTATAAGTATTATAAATAGACTACTAACACTCTATAGCTTTACTAACTATGCCTTAAGATATAAGATAATTACTAGAAGCTCCTTATTATATATTATATAATTCCTTTAAGCTAGTTATAAATAAGCTAAGTAATACACTACTAGATGTAAGACCCTTTATTATTTGTCTAGGAAAGGTAATCTCCTAATACTATTCCTAAGTAATTTACCTCTACTACTCTATCCTTATTAAAGTCCTATTATATAAGGATTAGGTATAATATAAAAGCTAACTTTAATGTCTTAAAAGCCTTATTACATACCTTTATTTAGCGGAATGCTATGCCCTTCTTTATTAGGTTAATTAAGGGGCCTATAATATCTAAAAATTATAGTATAAAATCATAATAAAAGTTAGTAAATCCTAGAAACCTACGCACTCCTTAGACTTATATTAGAGCCTCCTAATCCTTAATTACTATAATCTTTTTCGTTATCTAGGCAAATCTATTTTCCTATATAAATAATAAACCTAAGGTACTTTACCTCTTTTATAGTAAAGACATATTTCTTAATGTCTAGATTTAGCCTAGCCTATTATAGCCTAGCTAGTACCTTATAGACTTTCTATATATAATCTTTTTATAAACCCCTAAATAAATTAAGATATTATTAAGGTAAGCTATAATATAGTCCCTAAGGATACTACTAAGCGCTTTATTAATATACCTCTAGAAGGTTATAGGCATGCTTACTAAACTAAAGGGGTATACTAACCACTTAAATAATCTAAACTATATTTAAAAAGTAGTCTAGTATTCCTAGCCCTTAGTAATATAAATATAATAAAACGCTGCTTATATATCTAGTTTTGTAAATTATTTTGCTTTAGCTAAGGAGCGTAATATCTCCTTTACTAAAGGTAAGGGGTAGTGGTCCTATTTTATAATCTTATTTAGCGTGTAATAGTTTACATAGAACCTCTAGCTACTCCTAGGTTTCTTTACTAGTAAAACTAGTGCTACTGCTAAAGATAAGCTTACCTTAATCTAGCCCTTATCTATTAAGTCTATTACTTACTTATATATCTCTAGGAGGTGTTAATATAGTATATTATATAATAGTGCCTAAGGTAAGTCCGGTTCGTTGCCCTCTGTATCTTATTTAAGGCAAATATAATAGTTAGACTTACCCTAGTATAGTAAAAGAGCATTTACCTTACTCTCCTAGAAAAGATCCTTAAAGTCCTATAACTTCTTTAGTAAGGCCGCTAAGAGTTCTTACTCTATAGGTTTTAGCGTAATATTAATCTATAGTATAGATATAATCTCCTATAAGCTTATAGTATATAGCTATATATACTTCTTTTACTTCCTTACCCTTTATACTATTCCTATAAATAATAATCCTATAATACACACTATAAGCTTCTTTACCTCTCTACTAGCTATAGTCTAAATCTATAGGTTATTAGCTACCCCTATAGTAAGCTAGTAATACTTTATATTTAAATTAATATTATAGTAAGCTATTTATAGTATCCCTAGGATAAGTTATCTTATTAATCCTAGAATTATATACGCTATAATTAGCGTCTCCTATCTATCTATATCTATCTAAAAACAAATAATATATGTTATTAATAAGCTTTTCTTATAATTCTCCCTTCCCTCTTTTTTACACTAACTATAGTATAAACTATTCTCTTAGTTAGTAAGGGAATACGTTTTAGTTATAGCTTCTAGACTAAGTATTTACTAATAGTAGTATAGTAGTTATATCCTATATTAACTTATATTTCTAAAAAGGTTATCTTATTTATTAATATAAGGACTAAGAAAGGTAATATATTTATATTACTTTAGATTTATTTAAAGTTATCCTTAATAATAACTATATACTATAAAGCCTCTCTAAGCTTCTAAGTCTCTTCCCTATTTAAATAACTTAATAAAGGGGCTTCTCTTTTCCTAACTTATTACTTAAGTCCTTAGGGTTAATATCTTCTATATTACACATATTAACTAATAGCATCTCCTTTAAGCAAAGGGTATAGTATAAGGGGTGTTTTATAACCTAATACTTATTAGAACCATATTATAAGCACTTACTCTCCTTATAGTAAGTATTTAGCACTTCTTAAGAGACTTACTTTACTTACTTTACACCCCTTTATTACTTACGCTTAGTTATATATATTAGGCTAAGGCCTTACTAAAACCTTTTTAGGTCTCTATTATACTTACTAATTAAATATCTATTATAGGAGTGTCCTTATCTTATAAATAGGACCTCTTTATAAGAGCTATAGGTTAAGACTATATATATAACTAATACTTCTCCTTTAGTTAGTAGGACTTAATATCTAATATAATACTCTAAAAGTAAGCTACTACTACTAAGTAGTTAGCCTAGGGAATATCTTAGCTAATACTATAATCTCTTATTTACTTATTAAGTGTAATATATAGTTTAAATAACTTTACTATATTTACCTAATCTAACCTACCTATAAGTACTAACTTTTACTTAAACTAAATATAAAAGTTACTAAAACACTTATACTATTATTACCTTAGCTAATTAAGCTTAGTAATAGCTATCTCCTATTAATAAAGGTTATTAAATATTTCCCTAAGTACTTAAAGAAGTACCCTAAGTTAAAATAAACTAAGTACTTCTTTTTAAAGTAAGGAGTAACTTAGGCCTATACTTTAGGTAAGAGATTCTAGTAAATAAAGCACTATTAATCTTATATATTACTAATAAACTCCTAATCTATTAGTAATTTATAACCTATAAGGCCTTTCTAGGCTAAGAATAATACTCTATTACTATTAAATAGTAAGCCTATTAGTAATAGCTTTTATTTAATAGGGTTTTATATAAGGGCTATATTTTACCTATTAGTAAGGTTAGTAATTTAGGCTACTTATCTCTTAATAACTTCCTATAATACTACTATCTTATTAGTATTTATAATAAAGAATAATAAATATTATAAACTAGCCTTAGGGTAGCTATAAATAAGCGTTTAAAGTGTAATTATTATTCTTAGAGAGAAAGGAAAGAACTAGATAAGAGATTATATAGCGCCTAGCTATATACCCCTCTATGCATAGTCTGTGCGCATAGCGCGTAGTAGCCCTAAGTCCTAAGCATATCCGCATATAATATATGTCCTTCCTACACACTCTCTATACCCTTCCTGCATACCCTCCGCGTCCCTTCCGTACCTAAGAAGGACCCAAGCCTTAAGCTTAAGTCTATAACAATACCTAATCCTTATATAATAGGACCCTAATAAGAATATAGTAGTAGAGGCAGATTACTTAGGAATAGTATTAGGAGGTTGCCTTTCCTAGACAAATAATAAAGGGGTCTTATATCTAGTGGCGTACCACTTAGCTTGCTTATAACTAGCTTAAAGGAATTATATAATATATAATAAGGAGCTTCTAGTAATTATCTTATGTCTTAAAGCGTGGTTAGTAAAGCTATAAAGTATTAGTAGTCTGTTTATAATACTTATAGACTATAAGAACCCCGTGGCGTGGTGGTTACACGCTGTGGAGACCTGTTCCGGGTCGCAGGTCGTGGGTTCGAATCCCACACAGGGCACAATTCTAAAGGTCTTGGTCACACCTTTAGAATTGAACCAATCGCAGGGCAAAGAAAAGTGGAGTTGTGCCCCACTTTTCCTTGCTTTGCAAGCGAATTAAACAAGCTATCTCGCTATATAAATTAGCTAGGATACCCAGAGCTCTAGGGTTATAATTTGAGCTAGGGTTTGCAACTATATTGCATATTTAGGTAGTGGGAACCAGATTGTAGAAAACGGGGGGATAAGTATAGTGGAAAAAATCGTTGTAAACAGTAGCTTAGGTATCCAACTTTGTACGTATAGGATAAACACATATTGCATAACAAATCGTAATAGGTTTTTCACCCAACTAGGCAACTAACTAATTATCTAATTATTAATTGGATAATTAGTAACCTAGTACGGTTTTCCTATTACAAAGCATATATCACCGCAGGAGTACTAGTAAATAGCATAAATTGCTATCTAGCGTAATAAATATATATATATATATAGACTATAAGAACTTAGAGTACTTTATAGCCCTAAGGGAGATATTAGAATAATAGGCATAATAGGCAGAGACTCTAGCACTTTTAAATTTTCACTTATACTATAGGCTAGGGACTTAGGTCAGCTAGCTAGATATGTTATTAAGGCGCTATTAGGAAGAGGTATAGTTAGCTAAACTAAAGGCGCTTATTATATAATTAGTGATAACGCTTACTTAGTTTAGCTTTAGTTAGGGTTAGCCACGCGTTAATATTAGGCCTATATTAGTTTTAGAGGGCACTACTTTAGAGGATAACTTAGCTTTAGAGGGCAATATACTAGAGGGTAGTTTAACTTAAGTAATAAGTATTCTAGCTAAGGACTCCTTATTTATAGATAAGTACCTCTAATCCCTATAGGATTAATCCGTAGCTTATAATAAGACCTATAGACTATAGCTTAAGGCAGTAAGGGCTAGAGCTTAGAAGTTTCCTAACACCACTAGTATATAAGAACAGATTATAGACTATTAGATTAGCGTAAAAGGGGCACTTTGATTCTAGGGCTAGACTTAGGTACTAAAGTAAAAGCCTCTAACTATAACTTTAATCTAGCGGACTTATAACTCACCCTTACTAGATTATCTAGGGCAGAACACTACCTTTAAGGCGCTTTAAAGGGACTTCTATTAGGGTAGTATATTATAGGATATGGCACGGTTTATATATAATTACTACTACTATAAGGGATAAAAGAGTTAATAGTTATAACAGGGCTTACTAAAGCTAATTGTTGGAACAAGCATGATATCAATCGCGCTTGGCAGCCGCAATTGTGGCCGGAAGAAGGTCGGCCCGCGCGCCCTCGCGTGCGCGCCCGCGACCTCACTTTCCTATCCACAGTCAGGCCCTGTGATAGGGCAAGGGCTTACACCACGTGACCCACACGCGTAGCTGCCCGTTTTTCACCTCACGAGAGTGCCCTCACTTTTAGCCTCTCTTTTCCCTCTTTCTTCGCTAGCCTAGAATAGATAAGTAAATGCAACGCATACTATCTATTCTCTGTCTCCGTCCCTTTGCAAGATAGGAGTCCTGATATCAGGAACCCTATGTGAAACCTACACTAATCAGTGGTTAACTTCACAGGTAACCACTTTCAAACGCACGCGAATACCGCAGATTAGCAAGGTTTACACAGAAGAGGCTTTCTTAGAAGTAGTGTGGTTAAGCCCCTTTTATTTTTTAGTAAGAGCAACCTAATTATCACGAGATCCGTGATTATGCTAAGGAAGAAATTTATCTTAGTCCCTTTTATTCTTTAGTAAGAGCAGCTAATAATAAATAAAAGCCTAAACCTTAAAGAAGAGTTTAACTCTAGCAGCTAGGTCTGTCCTATTATTCTTCTCCTTAGTGCGTTCTATTACGCAAGAAGTTAACTGCTAAGCCTCGTAATCCTTTATAAAACCTCCCTAATAATAGCAGAAGTTATTGCTATCCTCCCTTACTTAAAAAACACATATTTTTCCCTATTTCTTTCCCCTCTAAAGCCTATATATTATAATAGTTAACGCAAAAGAACAAACATAAGCCCCTATAAGCTAAGAAAGCTCTTAAGTAGGAGAGGATTTCATAGAAGCTATTAAAAGGCATTAGGGAGATAGAGCAAACATCCTCCCCTTCTATATATTCCCTAAACCTTATATAAATATATTATAAAAGAGTTATTCTATAAGGTTAAAGAGTTTAATATTAAGAAAAGTAACACACCTAAGGAACTTATAGCCTATCTCCTTACTAGAGTTATAGATTATAAAGCAAGAAAGGTAATAGGAAGAACACTATTTATAGAGTTTACTTAGGACTTTAATTAATAAAGAGAAAAGACATTCCTTAAAACACTAATCCTAGTGGCAAAGCACCTATAGGATTATCTTAGAAATAACAGGGTGTATATAATAATTAGCTAATTAATAAAGGTGCCTATTAACCTTTAAGAAGTCCTTAACTAAAATAAATTCTGTTTTTTAGTTCTAAGAGGAAGTTAAAGATATAAGAAAGAGGTATATAAAATTCTAAAGGAAACTTTAAAATAATAATAACTTCTTAAATAATCTTCTTAATAAGGGAGATATTTAAGAGCGTCACGGATTAAAGACCTCTTATTCTCTTTATTAAAGCCTACTAAGCATTACCCCGTTAAGGCAATTACATAATAATAGGTATAACTTCCCTGTAGGAGGTACCTATTAACACATACCTCCACCATAGCCTTAAACCTATATAGTAGCTTAATAACCATAGACTTCACTCCCTCCTGCCTAATAAAGAGTGGCTTCTATTAATAATTTACTCACACCCTTATAACCCATAGTAAAACAGATTATTAATCTTATAAAGATATACACATTAGAATAGTAATATAGTGCTAATAACTATAATGTCTTTAAGTTAAAGCTATAAACCTTTAAGAGGAAGTGTAAGATATTAGACATTAAATAAGAGTAATTAGGCTATGTATTTAAGGTTATACTTAAAGGGAAAGCCCTCTAATTTTACTTAGATTACCTCTTAAAACCAGAGAACCCTTAAGACTTACTAACTCTAGTTATATAAATAAAAAAGAGGTTTAAGACTAAGGATATAAGACAGAGATATCTTCTTAAGTAGCACTAAACCATACTCTAGAAGATTATTAGCAAGAACTAAGATAAATTAAAGATAGAATGCTTTAATAAACTTATAGAAAAGCTCTCTATCTTGTAACAGGCTATACCTAATATAGGTTAATCTAAATAAGCCCTCTAGAACCAGATTATAAATGCCTATAACGGAATCCTAGAGTGTAGGAGTTATATTACTAACCCTCCTAATAGCCTCTAATAGTTCTATAAATAGGTATAGATAACTATTCGTCTTATTATAGAAGAGTCTAGTGGCTAATATTAATTCCCTACTAATACCAAAACCCTAGACTAATTCTAGACTAATAGAAGGTATAATAGTAAAGGCAAAGAGTTATAATACCCTCCCTAAAGGCATAAAGGAATATAAGGACCCCCCGTTTAAGGAAGTGCTATATATGTAGTAAAGAGGGATGTAAGGATAGGGGATAGCCAGGCAAGAACGTATGGGGGGCACTTGGTATATTAACTGAACCTTGCTAGGTCTAAGTGTGTTATGGGTGCGAGTCGCTGCTTTATAGCCAGTGACTCACTAGTGTCACGTGGACCTAGCCCTATAGCATGGTGTGCCCGCAGGGTGCGCCTATGTGTTATAGGCAGGCCTTATAATTGCCCCCCCCCCTTTCTAGCTAGGCTCCTAAACGGCTTAGGTATTGCTATTTAATGTGCAGCTGTTCGCTAAGTGCTTGTAACTGTATTGCTAGATATAAGCATTATAATAACATAATAATCCGTTCCCTAGTAATAGGTAGCGCTTATATACAAATTCGCCCGCGCTTCGCTATCTTATTACAAGCTTTTCTCTTTCTTATTACTAGTCTAATTTCCTATTTCTAATTAACTTTAAATATATTACCTCTTTATTACTAGTTCGCTATCTTTTCGCTGTCCTAATAGAGGTTATTCACTTTTATTTGTATTTATGTATACACTATCTTTAGACTAGTTACGCTAACTTTATAAAATATCCGCTAATTAAGATCGTTTTGCTAGTAATTGTGTGCAGTTTTCCCTAGGCTTTGGTTACCGCAGGCATTAAGGGCAAACAGTCTAAACGTTATATCTAATATAATAAGCGCGGCAATATGTGTAAGACAGTAAGTCTCCTATTATTCTCCTATTCTGCGGTTTCTAATTACTAACTTTTATATACTAGGTAATGCCTACTTTAGCTAGTGATTTTCTTAATCTTATAATTATTTATAAATAGGTCTAATCTCTAATAGACGCCACCCTCTCCGCAGAGGATAAGGAGGATATTACTGTGTTTTTTAGTGGCAACATGCTGTTGCTTTGCCACGTACGTGGTAAACTTAATTAATGGGTTTAATTATGCTAACATAGCTTACTATGTTGCCTTTAGGCTAACTAGTGTAGCTAAGGCACGCTAGGTTAGTTAATTTTCGGCCCTTTTGCTAGTTCTTTACTTACCTTTCTGTATAAGCCGCCTCTATCTTATACTAGAATTATCTAGTGTCTTAATAGTAGTTACAGGTTTCTATAGTTACCGCTACGCTATCTTTTCCTCCTCTAGTATGCGCATAGCTTTTAGCTATCTTTTCGCTAGATTCTCGCTAACTCTTTTATAGGAAGATCCTAAGGAAGCTATAGCTACTTAGGAAGCGAAGATAGTTCTCTGGCTTTATCCCTTAGACCTAGGCTATATAGCCTAGGCTATAGCACTACATTGCTTTTAGCATGCTATAGACAAGGTAATCTAGGCGGACGAGAATAATGCAGAGTTTAGGTACAATAGGGATGTGTTTTTGACCTACCCTAGTATTACTATAGAGAATTTTCCTATTGCTTTACCTACGCTTTAGGCGTGTTTTCTTTTATTTATTAGTTATATAGCCTAGACTTTTAGGTTAAGTTTTCTTAATAGTAGCTAATAGTACTATGCCTTTTCTATAATAATTCTATGTCCTTTTACTTGTAACTCGCTTATATCTTGCTACCTTTCTTACTTACCTTTCTTTAGTAAAATGCTTAAATAGCGCATTAGGCGCCCTCTATATCCTTAGTAGGGATCTATAAATTATATTCACTAGGCTATCCCTTCTATTTTACTAGGTACTTATTACCTTTATAGGTCTTTCTATAACCTTTTACTTCTTTAACTTTGTACTTATCCTCTTTATCTTTAAGGTTTAGTATTAGCATTTCCTTGTCTTTAGCGTTTTCCTAGCGGTTCTATAGCTCTAGTAGGCTAATATAGAATACGTTATGTAGTTAGCTATACTTATTAGGTAGCGCTAGTTAGTACGCTTATTTTCTTATAGTATTAAGCACTTAAAACAGTCTAATAAATCTAGGGGTTAGCTTCTATTTTGTATTTTTAAGCCTAATGTTCTTTGCTAATAATAGCACTAAGTCTCCTCTTTTTAGGGTTAGAGGTTAGTGGTGTTAATTGTAGTACTTTGCCTAGGCTTTAGTGGCTTTTGCCTAGTTTTACTTTAACCATTCTCTAACTTTATATAACTTTATAATACGTGCGTAGGCTTTAGGCACCTCTCCTCCGTGGTCTTACCTCTAAGAGCTAGGCAAAACTCCAGTAAGTAACCTATAAGTATGTAGTTTAGGGAGTAACCTATGGTCCTATTTACTACGTTATTATAGGTAAATTAAGCTATTAGCAGTAGCTTTGCCTATATCTATTAGTTCTCTTTAATAAAGTATTAGAGGTAGTGTTTAAGGACCTAGTTTATTCGCTTTATTTACCTATTAGTTTAGGGGTAAAACGCTGTTAAAAGCCTACGTTTTACACACGCTAGGTAGTATAGCTTAAACTAGAATTAACTTATAAAGACTAGGCCTCTATTAGACATAATACCCTCTAGTGCTCTAAATTATAGCTTGATTTCCTTATAAAATAGTTCTGCTAATTTAGCTGCGTTAATAGTGGTTAATACTAGGAGGAAAACGGAGTACTTAGTAAATTAGTCTATAATTACTAGGATTGCGTTAGTCTCTTACTTATTAACCTATATTGTAGGCAGTCCTGTAACGAAATCCATGGAGATTTCTACCTAGGGTCGCCTTAGTATTAGTAGCGATTTAAGTATTTTATATAGGTAATGCCTTCTGGCTACCACCCGCTAGCATACACTATAGCTTGCAACGTAGTTAAATACTGCAACTCCTATTTGCAGCCACTAAAAAATAACACTTTAATAGGTTAAGCGTGCGTTTAACACCGAAGTGACCCGCTAGCGGATTATTATAGTATAGCCGTAAAAGCTCCTATTATAAGATAGGCTCTTAAGGAATAACTACCTAGTCTTAGTATATTAGGAGACCCCTTACGCTACGTGACTATAGGCTGGCTTTTTCCCTTGCTTCTTGCTAAGGAATCTACCTTACTGTTCTACCTCTGTAAATCTAGGTCTTAGTCCTATGCCTTTTGTAGTAATTAAGCTAGTGGCTTATTTAATTTAGTTAGATATGGATTTAGTGACGCTGTGGCCGCCTAAATCTCTAGTATGCTAATGCCTTATACACACGCTATTGCCTCTTTAAAATCACCCTTATCTAGCTAATCTTTCACCAGTTCTTCGGCGGCTATAACACCTTTAGCTAGGCATTTTCCTCCCTTAAAGGCATCTCGCCACGCTAGTCTCTCTCTTTAGCTAGGGCATTTTCCTCCCTTAAAGGCGTCTCGCTAAGCTAGTCTCTTTTAACTAGGATATTTTCCTTCCCTAAAGGCGTCTCGCCACGTCAATCTCTTTTAGCTAGGGCATTTTCCTCCCTTAAAGGTGTCTTACTAAGCTAATCTCTAATAACTAAGATATTTTCCTTCCCTAAAGGCGTCTTACCACGTTGTTTTTCTAAGATAGGGATATTTTCCTTCCCTAAAGGCGTCTTGCTACGTCTTCCTTAATACATTAGTATCTCTATTACTACCCTTTTCTTAGTAAGTACTAGCTTCCTCTAAAGTTCTAGTAATAGCGCCTAATTTATCACAGGTTTGCCTTTATAATTAGACCTTCTTAATAGTGTATTTACGGGGTTACTCTTCCTAGTCTATATCTTATTATAAAGTAAAATAGGCATAGGAACATACACTATCTGGCTTGCCTTCTGTTAAGCTTTAGTTAGTTTATAAAGGTCTACAGGTTATAATAATCTAATAGAACCTCCACTAGGGTTATTACCCCTTTGACATAGTGTTACTAGTATTTAAATGACTCTATAATAGCAAATAGCTCTTAGTTAGCCATACTATAATTTCGCTCTGTGTTTGTGAACTTCCTTAACCAAAAGGCCACTAAGTGCTAATAACCCTTGTTATCTTACTAGGATAAGATTCCTGCCATCACAAAGACTAAGGCATCTGTCTTAATACGCACTAGTTAACTTAGGTTATAATAATAGAGTAAAGGGGCTTGTTAGAAGGCGTCTTTTAGCTAGTTAAACGCTGCCCTTTCCTTTGCTTTAAATATAAACTTCCTAGTCTAGATGCCATTTTAACTACCCTTTATTAGCGCGTATAGCAATGCTGTAATCCTAGAGTATTTGTAAATAAAGCGTTAGTAGAAGTTATAGAATCTAAGGAAGGATTAAATATCCTTAAAGCTTGTTAGTTCTTTCTAATCTTAAATAGTTTGTACCTAGCTTATATCTATTAAGATTCCATTAACTAAGAGAATAAATCCTAGGAATTTAACTAAGTCCTAGTAGAATAAGTATTTTAAGGGTTTTACGTATAGTTCTACGGTTCTTATACGCTCTAATACCTCCTTAATATATATAGTATACTCTTCTTATATCTTAGAGAAGATAAGAATATTATCTAGATATACTATATAAATAGTGTTTATTAGCCTGTGAAGCGCCTTATAAATATAGCTTTAGAAGGTAGTGGGCGCGTTAGTTAATCTAAAAGGCATAATAAGGTATTTGTAGTGGCTGTAATGCGTGTGAAAAGCAGTCTTTTACTTATCGCCCCCTTTAATGCAAATTTAATAGTATGCGTCCTTAATATTAATCTTTAAGAAGTATTTAGCCCCTTAGCATTAGTCTAGGATCTCTAAAATTAGGGGAGAGCGTAGTAATTCTTTTATATTACTTTATTAAGTCCCTAATAGTCTATATATAGTTAGAGCGTTTTATCCTTCTTTAGTATAAATAGGATAAGCGCGCTTGCAGGACTTTTAGAAGGTCTTATATAGCCTTTTGCTAGATTATTGTTAATGTATTCTTAGAGCTCTTTTAATTTACTTTAAGAGAGAGGGTAGATAGGCCTGTAAGGGGGTGTAGCCCCTAGTACTAGATTGATTGCGTGGTTAGTTAATTTCTTTAATAGTAGGGTTCCTGCCTTATTAGATACAAAGACGTCTCTGAATTCCTGTAAATCCTTAGGGATATCTTTAACGGTTCTATACGCTTTCGCCTCCTTATTATCTTCTAACGTAATAAATTCGTCCTCTATAACTCCTATAATAGCGTATATAATAGTCTTGTTCTACGTTACCTTAGTAAATTTATAGGAGTTAGTAGTAAAAAGGCCTTTTTCTTTTTCTTAAACCACCACTCTTATAAGTGTAAGCAAAGGTGCACTTATTCCTTTATAAGTGTATATATTCTAATTAATACAGGGCTTCCCTCCACTCTTAGGTCCCTATTAATAGCAATATATAGGAGCCTAAGGTCTTTCTATTCTCCCCTTAAGTCTATAATTATAAGGGGTACCTAGTACACGCTATATTAAGGAACTATAAGAGCCCCTATTGCCTTAAGGGTAGGAGGTGTAATCTCTACTTGTTATAACCTGTGGGTCTTTACAAATTCCGCGCTAATAATATTAACCTTAGCGTAACTGTCTAGATTAGCTGCTATTGCTATGTCTTTATGCCTGTAAATAGTAACTAGTGTGTGAAAACAACACCCTATTAGTACTTTAGCTTGTAGGGCAGAAGTAAGGGCATTTACTTTTACCTTAGGGCGTTTTCCTAACCCTTTTAGTGCTCTTTCTTTAGCTTATAGCATTAAGCTACTATATAACCTATAATCCCGCAGTTATAATACGTTAGGCCCTATCTAACTTCCTTGTTATTTAGGGGTGTAGTAGGAGTCTTTTCTTTCTCTTTCTTATCTTAGTTAGTATACAGTCAGTTACCACGTAGTAAATCACGCCTTTAGTATTAGGGAGCCTTGTATAAATACCTCTCTTATAGGTAGTTAGGCTTTTGCTTGTTCTTTAGCATTAATTCCTAAAATCATTAAGCAAGTTATATAACCTCTTTGCGGGTTTTGCTAATAATAGAGGTATATAGGTTAAGGTAGTTCTATAAGTTAGGGAGTAGTTTTGCGAAGAATATAAGGGCGTAGGACTTCTCTAAGGCTCTTTCTAGATATTTCTCTAGTAAATCTATGTAAATACTAAACTTAATAAGGCTCTAGCCTTTGCGTTACTTCGCGTTCTTAAGCATTATAGTAATTTGCGTATTATAGTTAGCTAAGTCCTTTAGTAGTATTAGTGTCTAAGATTAGAACGCCTTCTAATTATCTTTAAGTTCTTCTTAGTTACTAGCTAACTATTTGTTAAGGTATTAGTCCTATCTTGCCTTGCAGTCCCTATGCATATAGTTAAGTGTAAGGAGGATTTTTTAGTAATTACATTAGAACTTGCGTTTCGCTCCTGTAAATACATAGTTTAGGTTATTTAACTATATTTTGTGTTTTTTAAGGGTTAGTAGGGTGCGTTAGTTCTATAATATTGCGCACTTTAACCTTGCTGCAGCTACTGCTTAAAGAGGTGCTAGATTTTTGCTGCCTTTTTGCGGGCTCTTTTATTACATTTAGTTAGAGTAGCTAGATAAGTTCTTTCTCTTTATTCTATAGTTTCTTTAGTTTTTTAAGTTAAGTGATTTATTTAGTTATTATAGCTTATTAGGAATTAATTAAAGATTCTCCTAATTTAGCTTAGGTGCTAACTATTTTAGAAGCTAGGGTGCTATCTTTATTTGTGGTTTTGTGCGTTACCTCTAGTGCTATGCTAGGGGTTTGTTAGGTTCTCCCCTATTGCGTTCTTAGGTGGCTGGGGTTAAAGCTTTAGAATTATAAGGATAGGGGATAGCTAGGTAAGAACGTATAGGGGCACTTAGTATATTAACTAAAGCTTGCTAGGTCTAAGTGTGTTATGGGTGCGAGTCGCTGCTTTATAGCCAGTGACTCGCTAGTGTCACGTGGACCTAGCCCTGTGGCATGGTGTGCCCGCGGGGTGCGCCCATGTGTTGTGGGCGGGCCTCACAAGGGATATTAGTTAATAAAGCACTCTAAGGAGAAATGGAAGAAGGCATACTAGCGGTTTAAGAACCACTATATAGTTAACTCCTCTTTATCCTTATAAGCTTTATATAACTTATTCCTTGTATAGTATAAAGGAAGCCCTAGCCTAAACCCTACTTCTTAACTCTCTAAAGATAACGAGGTTGCTTAGTATATAGTAAGCCTTAGATTTAATAACAAAACTAAAGGGAAAGATAGATTAGTGCCTACAAGCTTCTTCACCTATAGTGTAACGCTTAATAGCCAAAGAATAGTTAAGATTCTTACTAACTAGGCAATAATATATAGATTAAGTGGAAAGAGCCCTTTTAATATAAGGATAGCTAACAAACCTCCTTATATATTCCTACTTAAAGACTACTACTTATCTAAAGTCTTCTAAGGTATTATGCCAGATACTAGGGCAGCCTAGTATTTAATGGTAAGCCGTTTGTAATTCATTGCATTGTAATAAATAATGCTAAGGATCTAACTTAATAAAGCAAGAGCTAGGAAGCGGTTATTAGATTTAGAGGAGGCACGCTAATTATCTTGCTTAGGATAGCTAATATGCCCACTCCTTTTAGCAAGATCACGTTCTATGTAATACTTACAAACACCCCTTTCTTGCTGTGCCTTAGTAATATAGGCCGATTAAAGATTAATTTTATTACCACTAAGAATATCTTATAGTAAGGAAGCATTAAAGTCCCCTAGTATGTAAATAGGGGCACGCATAGATACTATTAATACAGAACAAGGCGTTAATAGCATAGAATTACCTAACCGAAGTTAAATTACAGCGATTGCATTGCTGATTTAGTTATCCATTAGTTCGCTAGCTTTACAATCTCCTATGTAACTTAGGGCACGAGATTAAGATTAATGCTATTAAAGCAGTGATAAGGGTTTGCCACTAATATTAAATAAACGTAAATAGCCCCTATTACTTTAAGTTTACCCTTAAGGATAAATATACCTTTAACTTTAAAGTAATAGTAGATATTATGTACCTTAATAGTAACTACCTAACCCTTTATGCTATTAATGTAACTATAGCTTTTAATGCGGTAAGATTCCTTAAAGATATCTTAGCTAAATTAACATAGGAAGCCCTTAGGGTGTGCTAGATTAATACATACTAAGGACCTCCTAATTAGATTATTACTAATACTAGCACAAACTTCCGCAGTAAGGAGTTCTAGTAATTTGCAGTGTTAATATTAATCTCTGTTAAAGAGGTTCCTATTAAGGCGTACTATAGCATTAGAAAGGTTAAAAGATATTATAAGCCGCTCTAAAGGGCCTATAATATTATCCGGCGGGAATGCCTAATAACCCCTAAGCTAGTTGCTTGTTATAGACTCGAGCTCGAGGCTCGGGTCCTTCTCGGGTACGGAAGGGACGCGGAGGGTGCGCGGGAAGGGTGCAGAGAGTGTGTAGGAAGGACACGTGTTGTGTGCAGACAGGCTTAGGACTTAGGGCTACTGCGCGCTATACGCACAGACTACGCACAGAGAGGTATATAGCTAGGCGCTATGTAATCTCTTATCTAGTTCTTTCCTTCCTCTCTAAGAATAATAATTACACTTTAAACGCTTATTTGTAGCTACCCTAAGGCTAGTTTATAATATTTATTATTCTTTACTATAGATACTAATAAGATAGCAGTGTTACGGGAGGTTATTAAGAGGTAGGCAGCCTAAATTGCTAACCTTACTAATAGGCAAAATACAGCCCTTATATAGAACCCTATTAAGCAGAAGCTATTACTAATAGGCCTACTATTTAATAGTAATAGAGTACTATTCTTAGCCTAGAAAGGCCTTATAGGTTATAAGTTACTAATAGATTAGGAGTTTATTAGTATTATATAAGATTAATAGTGCTTTATCTACTAGAATCTCTTGCCTAAGGTATAGGCCTAAGTTACTCCTTACTTTAAAAAGGGGCACCTAGTTTATTTTAACTTAAGGCACTTCCTTAAGTACTTAGGGAAATATTTAATAACTCTTATTAATAGGAGATAGCTATTACTAAGCTTAATTAGCTAAGATAATAATAATATAAGCGTTTTAGTAACTTCTATATTTAGTTTAAGTAAAAGTTAGCGCTTATAAGTAAGTTAGATTAGGTAAATATAGTAAAGTTATTTAAACTACATACTATACTTAATAAGCAGATAAGAGATTATAGTATTAGCTAAGATATTCCCTAGGCTAACTACCTAGTAGTAGTAGCTCGCTTTTAGAGCATTATATTAGATATTAAGTCCTACTAGCTAGAGGAGAAGTATTAGTTATGTAAGCAGCCTTAACCTATAGCCCTTGCAGAGAGGTCCTATTTATAGGATAAGGACACTCCTATAATAGACGTCTAATTAGCAGGTATAATAAGGTTCTAAAAGGGTTCTAGTAAGGCCCTAGCCTAATATACATAACTAAGCGTAAGTAATAAAGGGAGCGCAAAGTAGGCAAAGTAAGTCTCTTAGGAAGTGCTAGACACCTGCTATAAGGAGGGTAGGTGCCTATAATATAGTTCTAATAAGCATTAGGTTATAAAATGCCCCTTATACTATACTCTCTGCCTAAAGGAAACGCTATTAGTTAATATATGTAATATAGAAGACGTTAACTCTAAGGACTTAAGTAATAAGTTAGGAAAAGAGAAGCCCCTTTATTAAGTTATTTAAATAGGGAAGAGAATTAGGAGCTTAGAGAGGCTTTATAGTATATAGTTATTATTAAGGATAACTTTAAATAAATCTAAAGCAATATAGATATATTACCTTTCTTAGTCCTTATATTAATAAATAAGATAACCTTTTTAGATATATAAGTTAATATAGGATATAACTACTATACTACTATTAGTAAATACTTAGTCTAGAAGCTATAACTAGAACACATCCCCTTACTAACTAAGAGAATAGTTTACACTGCGGTTAGTGTAAAAAGAGGGGGAAGGGAGGATTATAAGAAAAGCTTATTAATAATATATATTGTTTGTTTTTAAATAAATATAGATAGATAGGAGACGCTAATTATAGCGTACGTGATTCTAGGATTAATAAGATAACTTATCCTAGGGACACTGTAAATAGCCCGCTATAATATTAATTTAAATGTAAAGTATTACTAGCTAACTATAGGGGTAGCTAATAACCTATAGATTCAGACCACGGCTAGTAAAGGGGTAGAGAAGCTTATAGTATATATTATAGGATTATTATTTATAAGAATAGTATAAAGGGCAAGGAAGTAAAAGGAGTATATATAGCTATACACTATAAACATAGGAGATTATGTCTGTACTATAGATTAACACTACGCTAAAACTCATAGAGTAAGAACTCTTAGTAGCCTTACTAGAGGAGTTATAGGACTTTAAGGATTTTTTTAGGAGAGTAAGGTAAACGCTCTCTTACCACACTAGGGTAAGTCTAACTACTACATTCGCCTTAAACAGGATATAAAGGGTAATAAACTAGACTTACCTTAAGCACTATTATATAATATACTACATTAATACCTCCTAGAGATATATAAGTAAGTAATAGACTTAATAGATAAGGGCTAGATTAGGGTAAGCTTATCTTTAGCAATAGCACTAGTTCTACTAGTAAAGAAACCTAGGGGTGGCTAGAGATTCTATGTAGACTATCACGCGCTAAATAAGATCATAGAACAGGACCACTACCCCTTACCTTTAGTGAAGGAGACACTACACTCCTTAGCTAAAGCGAAATAGTTTACAAAACTAGATATATAAGTAGCATTCTATTATATTTATATTACTAAGGGCTAGGAACACTAGACTGCTTTCCGGACATAGTTTAGATTATTTAAGTAGTTAGTATACCCCTTTAGTTTAGCGGGCGCGCCTACAACCTTCTAGAGGTATATTATATATATATATATATATTGATTACGCTAGATAGCAATTTATGCTATTTACTAGTACTCCTGCGGTGATATATGCTTTGTAATAGGAAAACCGTACTAGGTTACTAATTATCCAATTAATAATTAGATAATTAGTTAGTTGCCTAGTTGGGTGAAAAACCTATTACGATTTGTTATGCAATGTGTGTTTATCCTGTACGTACAAAGTTGGATACCTAAGCTAATGTTTACAACGATTTTTTCCTATAATTATCCCCCCGTTTTCTACAATCTGGTTCCCAATTCCTAACTAAATATGCAATATAGTTGCAAACCCTAGCTCAAATTATAACCCTAGAGCTCTGGGTATCCTAGCTAATTTATATAGCGAGATAGCTTGTTTAATTCGCTTGCAAAGCAAGGAAAAGTGGGTCACAACTCCACTTTTCCTTGCCCTACGATTGGTTCAATTCTAAAGGTGTGACCAAGACCTTTAGAATTGTGCCCCTGTGGGATTCGAACCCACGACCTGCGACCCGGAACAGGTCTCCACAGCGTGTAACCACCACGCCACGGGGTTCTAGAGGTATATTAATAGAGCGCTTAGTAGTATTCTTAAGGACTATATTATAGCTTACCTTAATAATGTCTTAATTTATTTAGGGGTTTATAGAAAGATTATATATAAAAAGTCTATAGGGTACTAGCTAGGCTATAATAGGCTAGGCTAAATCTAGATATTAAGAAATACATCTTTACTATAAAAGAGGTAAAGTACCTTAGGTTTATTATTTATATAGGAAAACAGATTTACCTAGATAATAAAAAGATTATAGTAATCAGAGATTAGGAGGCTCTAATATAGGTCTAAGGGGTGCGCGGGTTTCTAGGATTCGCTAACTTTTATCGCGATTTTATACCGTAATTTTCAGACGTTATAGGCCCCCTAATTAACCTAATAAAAAAGGGCGTAGTATTCCGCTAGATAGAGGTATGTGATAAGGCTTTTAAGACATTAAAGTTAGCTTTTATATTATACCTAATCCTTATATAATAGGACCCTAATAAGGATATAGTAGTAGAGGCGGATTACTTAGGGATAGTATTAGGAGGTTACCTTTCCTAGATAAATAATAAAGAGGTCTTACATCTAGTGGCGTATTACTTAGCTTATTTATAACTAGCTTAAAGGAATTATATAATATATAATAAGGAGCTTTTAGTAATTATCTTATATCTTAAGGTATAGTTAGTAAAGCTATAGAGTATTAGTAGTCTATTTATAATACTTATAGACTATAAGAACTTAGAGTACTTCATAGCCCTAAGGGAGATATTAGAATAATAGGCATAATAGGCAAAGACTCTAGCACTTTTTAATTTTTACTTACACTATAGGCTAGGGACTTAGGCAGGCTAGCTAAATATATTATTAAAGCGCTATTAGGAAGAGGCATAGTTAGCTAAACTAAAGGCGCCTATTATATAATTAGCGACAATGCCTACTTAGTTTAGCTTTAGTCAGGGTTAGCCGCGCGTTAATATTAGGCCTGTGTTAGTTTTAGAGGGCATTACTTTAGAGAATAACTTAGCTTTAGAGGGTGACATAATAGAGGGTAATTTAGCCTAAGCAATAAGTACCCTAGCTAGGGACTCCTTATTTGTAGACAAGTACCTCTAATCCCTATAGGATTAATCTGTAGCCTATAATAAGACCTATAGACTATAGCTTAAGGCTGTAAGGGCTAGAGCTTAGAAGTTTCCTAATGCCGCAGGCACATAAGAATAGATTACGGACTGTCAGATTAGCGTAAAAGGGGCGCTTTAATTCTAGGGCTAGACTTAGGTGCTAAAGTGGGAGCCTCTAACTATAACTTTAATCTAGCGGACTTATAACTTACCCTTACTAGGTTATCTAGGGCGGAACACTACCTTTAAGGCGCTTTAGAGGGACTTCTATTAGGATAGCATATTATAGGATATAGTATAGTTTATATGTAATTACTATTACTACAGGGGATAAAAGAGTTAATAGTTATATTAAGGCTTACTAAAGCTAATTCCCTACTAGATAGATATTAGTTATAGATCTCTATTAACTTTATAATAGAGCTCCTTACTAGAGACTAGGCTAACCTATAGTTCCTAATGGTTATTATAAATAGACTCTCTAAATTTGTATAACTTAAGGCTATGATATTAATAGAGGCTAAGGCGTGTGCGAAACGGTTTAAGCACTATTAGTAGCAGTTCTATAGGTTCCCTACCTAGATTATCACGGATTGCAGGTTAGATTAGTTAAGTAACTTTTAGACAGCGCTCTGCGAGAAGGTTAGCACTAAGTAATTGCTATTAACCTCTTACTACCTGTAGATAGATAGAGGTATAGAGAGAGCTAACTAGGAGGTTTAGGCGGTGTTATAGGTAATGTTATCCTTTTTGTAATTTAAGTAGGCAGATCACTTGCTAGCCTGTTAACTAGCATTAAATAATAGGGATTCCTTAGTGTTAAAATAATGCTATTTTTTAGCACTATTTTATAGGCCCACTAGTTGCCTGGTTGCGTTGTTGCAACGTTGGTTACAAGGCGTTGCTTGCAGCGTTGCTTGCAGCTTTGGCTGTGACCTGCGTTCTTGCACACAACTAACCCACAGGCTTGTATGACTAAGCCGACTAGGTTACCCTATAGGGAAGCTGAAATCGACTGTAACTAGGGAACTAGTAGTCGTATAAAAGGCTGACGTATACTATTTGAATCCTTGATTTATTCTGGATTTTATAGTATATTTTATAAATAGGGTTATTTATTAAAGTGCTTAGTTAGGCCACACGGGCGTCTAGTTTGTATGGCCGTGAGTTGATTTTTTACTTTTCCTATATAAATGAATTATGCGGAAAATAAAAAGTAGCTCGCAAGACCCTATTAGCGACCTAGTTCTGCCGATATAGTCGGTAGGTCTATGAGGGGACTTAGTAGAATCCTCTCATTGCTCGCAGACCGTCCGTTAGCTAGAAATCAACTATATTCAACTATCTTGGCTCTCAAAGTGAATTCTCTATCGTGGTTTAGTTATCTATAGGTCGCAGCGCCCTCTATTGCGCTAGCTATCTAGGAATTACTAGGGAGGTCTTCCTATCCCTCCAGTACATTCCCCTTCCCATTTTCAATACTTAGTGATAGGAGTGAGTGCGAATATAGCTCTTTATAGCTTTAATATACCTATAATCTAAGTACCACTATTTATAGAAGCTTTAAGGACTTTAGTAAAAGGGTAAGCATAAGTATTCCTATAGTATTTAAAAGAGGGCACAGACCTAATATAAGTAGCTATAGCTTTTATCTAGTAATAGTAACAGGAAAACACAAACAGCAGTTAAAGACCTACAGAACAGTTCTAGGTTAGGGACTATGTGTAGCTAAGTCTTAAGAACATTAAAATAAATTACCTATATAAGAAGCTAGACTAGGTTATAGCTAAGTATAAGGTACTAGAGGTACTAATACTATTAACTATAAAGCTAGATATTCCTAGGGGCTATACCTAGTCTTTTATATGGATTTAGTCTAGAGGGTAGTAAAGGACCTATTACTAAGTTAAAAGCTAGCTAATAAAAGACTGCTACTAGAGCTAATAATAATAGATGCAGATAATAATCTCGTGGAGTACTAGGTAAAGGAAATTCTTATAGCTAAGAATACACTAGGCTAGGGATTAAATCATAATATTCTAGTTAAATAGAAAGGTTATATATAGCTAACGTAGGAACCCCTAGAAAATATGTAAAATACTAAGGCACTAGATAGGTTTAAGGCGAAATAGGGGATATACAGATAAGTAATAGTCTAAAATAGGTGTGGAAACGGGTATGGTTTAATTTACCCTTAGAGGAGTGAGATAGCTAGAATATACACAGGAAAGCGAAGGGGAAGATAAGAAGTAAGGGGGGTATAAAAATTTTTTTTCCTAAGGAGTAAGGAGAGGGGGGTAAGAAGGGGGGTATATTATAGACTTAAGCTTAAGGCTTAGGTCCTTCTTAGGTATAGAAGGGACGCGGAGGGTGCGCGGGAAGGGTGTAGAGAGTGTGCGGGAAGGACACGTGTTATGTGCGGATAGGCTTAGGACTTAGGGCTACTACGCGCTATGCGCACAGACCACGCACAGAGGGGTATATAGCTAGGCGCTGTGCGATCTCTTGTCTAGTTCTTTCCTTCCTCTCTAAGAATAATAATCGCACTTTAAACGCTTGTTTGCAGCTGCCCTAAGGCCAGTTCATAACATTGCTTTGTAAATAGCTATAAAAGCCCTTAATAACACTGCGGGACTAAACGGTCTTATTCTAACTCTCCTTATCTTTAGTGCATACCTACGTATAACTAGCAAATCCCCTCTATTACTAGATATCTTATAACGCATTATTACTATATAAAAGGCAATAAAGGAGATTAAATGCTTACACGCTATCCGGAAAGTTAACAAAGCCCTTGCCACAAGGAATAGCCTAGATATAGCAAAGACCCTTAACCTCCTGCTTAGATTACTAGTCTAAGTGTAGCGCGAAGGTAATGGTTAGTAAGGCCTATATAACCTCCTCTCTATTAATAGAGAGACCTATACGCTTAATCTCCTATAAGGCCTAAAGGCCTTCTAGTTAACCTCTATTAGGCCCTATTACACAGACCCTAATAAAGAAGCTATAATACCTTAAGAATAGCTGCCTAAGGAAGAAGGGCAAGAGGCTTAAGATAAGCTAGTGGGCAAGATCCTAGAGATCCTGCTAAAGAGAAGGCTAGGCAGACCCTGTAAGAACCCCTAGTAATTATTAATAAGACTAACGTGTTTATATTAGCAAAGGAGGAAGCTAACCTTAACCTTATAATCCAATTACGTAAGGAAGGCATTATTATAACCCTAGGAGAGCCCTTTAAGCTCTTTACTAAGGCTAAAATTAATGCCTTAATTAACTAAGGTGTATTTAAATTTATAATCTTTAATAAGAAGGAGCATAGCAGTGTGAGGATCTTTAACTCCTATATTATTCACAAGGTGAGAGGGAAGACAGGCTAGCCATATGAGAAATCATGGCTTATTATCTAAGGCTTTAGCAATAAGGTAAAGCAAGATATCCTAACACAAGCCCTAATAATCTAATAGGCTAGTTAACGCCTTATCCTTGTAATAGCTTTCTTACTAATAAAGAAAGACTTTGTCTTGTGAATTCGCGATATTACGTAAGCCTACGTTTAATTATAAACCTTATTAAACAGGATAATCCTCGCTAGGCTCCTAATCTAAATCCACGACTAACACCCTAATAGAACAATTATAAGGGTAATTAAGCCTCTTTACAGCATCGCGGAGGCTAGAACGCATTGGTGGGTCACATACCACAGGCATTATAGAGAGAAGCTCTAGATAGAGACCTCTATATATAATCTATGCCTACTAGTAATAAAGAAGGAAAGCATTAAGTTTGTATGCGTAGGCATGCAAACTAATAACACATTAGGGCTATTAGATAAGGAGTTCTTTAAAAAGGAAGAAAAATAACTAACCGCTGTGGCCTTTGTGGCAAAGCTAAAGCAATTCCTAATAGAGAATAACCCCTTACCTTTAATAGAGGTATTATTAGAATAGCGGCTAATATAGCTATCTCCCTCTAATAAAAAGGGCAAAGTAGCAAGCTTAATATAATCCTACTAATGAATGCAAAGCAGAAGTACGTCAAATAATAAGCTTAGGGCGCTTACATTGCCTTAATCTACTAACTAGAAGCTTACTATAATCTATCTGTTACTGCTTAATACTAGGAACTAATAATTAAGAACGTTAAAGCCCTTAACCGCTAGATCTAATAGTAGATAAATAACCTGGAGAGAGGCCTAATGTTTATTCTAATTAACCTTGCTAAAGCAAAGCTATATACCTTTGTAAATAAGTCCTTTATAAATAATTAGGACCTTACCTTGTAACTTAGCTATATTCTAATTATAGCTAATAAAGACTATAAGGATAGCAAGTTCACGATTAAAGGCAACATTATACACTTTAGCTTAACTAAGAGTAAGAGAGTCATATAAAGTGTGCTCGCCTCCGAGGTCTATGGCATAGTGGCTAGCGTTAACATAGCCCACGCGATCATAACGACCCTCGGATTAATTACAGAACGATTAAATATACTTATAACCCTAGTTATAGTATATATAGATTTATACTCCCTATATAAATGCCTTATTAAGCTTAGTACTACTAAGGAAAAGCGCCTAATAATTAACATTATAGCCCTACAGCAATCGTATAAACGCCGCGAACTCTGTGAGATCTAGTAGATTAATAGAGCTAATAACCTAGCTAATGCCTTTACAAAGGCATTACTAAATAAGGCGCTAGAGCAGTTTATCTCTAGTAACTAGATAATAATCCGGATAGAAGGGTAGGTAACCTACGTGGAAGAGGGTTACTATAGGTAATAGTATTAGGGGTTAGCCCTAATACTATAGGGGAGGCGAAAAATCCCCTAAGGAAAAAGGAGGAGGAACTATAGCCTTTATTAGGTATCTTATACCTAGAACTACAGCCCTTATTAGGTTAGGTTATAAGAGCCACTTTAATTATTACCCCTAACCTAGTAAGGGCTACTAGAGACCTATTAGGGCCCCTAGTAGCTATAGCGGAGGAACTATTACAGCCCCTATATTATATACACTAAGCACAGGGAAGCGAAGACCGTGATAGTGAATAGGGCAGGGGGGGCAAGGATTGGCGCGCGGATGTTATTTATAATATAAGAATTAAAAGGCTGCGGTTAGAGGCCTGCTTAGCCTTTAGAAGGATTGTTAGTAATAGGGTGTTGTTTTTCATTATTTCCCTTTACCACATACCCGCATAGGGTTTTTTATTAAGTTAATCCCTTTTATATTTATCCACTACCCGCTTTACCTTATTCTCTTTCTTTTCTTTTCTCTTCTACTATTAATATTATGCATTAATAATTGTGTTAAAAGAGAGAGTTCCTAGTGTTAGAACAAGCATGATATCAATTGCGCTTAGCAGCCGTAATTGTGGCTGGAAGAAGGTTGGCCTGCGCGCCCTCGCGTGCGCGCCCGCAACCCCACTTTCCTATCCACAGTTAGGCCCTGTGATAGGGCAGGGCTTACACCACGTGACCCACACGCGCAGCTGCCCGTTTTTCACCTCACGAGAGTGCCCTCACTTTTAGCCTCTCTTTTCCCTCTTTCTTCGCTAGCCTAGAATAGATAAGTAAATGCAACGCATACTATCTATTCTCTGTCTCCGTCCCTATGCAAGATAGGAGTCCTGATATTAGGAACCCTGTGTGAAACCTACACTAATTCCCCTACTAGATAAATATTAGTTATAGATCTCTATTAACTTTATAATAAAGCTCCTTACTAGAGACTAGGCTAACCTATAGTTCCTAATAGTTATTACAGATAGGCTCTCTAAATTTGTGTAACTTAAGGCTATAATATTAATAGAGGCTAAGGTATGTGTAAAATAGTTTAAGCACTATTAGTAGTAGTTCTATAGGTTCCTTACCTAGATTATTACAGATTATAGGTTAGATTAGTTAAGTAACTTTTAGATAGTGCTTTATAAGAAGGTTAGCATAAAGTAATTACTATTAACCTTATACTACCTGCAAATAAATAAAGGTATAGAGAGAGCTAACTAGGAGGTTTAGGTAGTGTTATAAGTAATATTATCCTTTTTGTAATTTAAGTAAGTAAATTACTTACTAGCCTATTAACTAGCATTAAATAATAGGGATTCCTTAGTAATAGGACTAAGTGTAAATATAGCTTTTTATAGCTTTAATATACTTATAATCTAAGTACCACTATTTATAAAAGCTTTAAAGACTTTAGTAAAAGGGTAAGTATAAGTATTCTTATAATATTTAAAAGAGAGCATAGACCTAATATAGGTGGCTATAGCTTTTATCTAGTAATAGTAATAGGAAAATACAAATAGTAGTTAGAGACTTACGGAATATTTCTAGGTTAGAGACTATGTGTAACTAAGTCTTAAGAATATTAAAATAAATTACTTATATAAGAAGCTAGACTAGGTAATAGCTAAGTATAAGGTACTAGAGGTACTAATACTATTAACTATAAAGCTAGATATTCCTAAGGGACTATACCTAGTCTTTTATATAGATTTAGTCTAGAGAGTAGTAAAGAACCTATTACTAAGTTAAAAGCTAGCTAATAAAAGACTGCTACTAGAGCTAATAATAATAGATACAGATAATAATCTTGCGGAGTACTAGGTAAAGCAGATTCTTATAGCTAAGAATGCGCTAGGCTAGGGATTAAATCATAATATTCTAGTAAAATAAAAAGGTTATATATAGCTAATATAAGAACCCCTAGAGAATATATAAAACACTAAGGCACTAGATAGGTTTAAGGTAAAATAGGGGGATATATAAATAAGTAATAGTCTAAAGCGGGTGTAAAAATAGGTATAGTTTGATTTGCCCTTAGAGGAGTAAGACTACTAGAACACACGCAGGAAAGTAAAGGGAGGATAAGAAGTAAGGGGGGTATAAAAATTTTTTCCTAAGAAGTAAGGAGAGGGGGGTAAGAAGGGGGTATATTATAGACTTAAGCTTAAGGCTTAAGTCCTTCTTAGGTATAGAAGGGACATAGAGAGGGCGCGGGAAGGGTGTGGAGAGTGTGTAGGAAAGATATATATTATATGTAAATATGCTTAGGACTTAGGGCTGCTACGCGCTATGCGCACAGACCACGCACAGAGGGATATATAGCTAAGCGCTGTGTAACCTCTTATCTAGTTCTTTCCTTCCTCTCTAAGAATAACAATCGCACTTTGAACGCTTGTTTGCAGCTGCCCTAAGGCTAGTTCATAACACTATTGTTATAAACTGGCCTTGGGGCAGCTATAACACTATTGTTATAAACTGGCCTTGGGGCAGCTGCTAACCTAGTTGGCTTAGTCATACAAGCCTGTGGGTTGGTTGTGTGCAAGAACGCAGGTCATAGCCAAAGCTGCAGGCAACGCTACAAGCAACGCCTTGTAACCAACGTTGCAACAACGCAACTAGGCAACTAGTGGGCCTATAAAATAGTGCTATAAATAGCATTATTTTAACAAGTTTGTATGGCCGTGAGTCGATTTTTTACTGTTCCTATACAAATTAATTATGCGGAAAATAAAAAGTAGCTTACGAGACCCTATTAGCGACCTAGTTCTGCCAATATGGTTGGTAGGTCTATAAGGGGACTTAGTAAAATTCTCTTATTGCTCGCAGACCGTCTGTTAGCTAGAAATCAACTATATTTAACTATCTTGGCTCTTAAAGTGAATTATCTATCGTGGTTTAGTTATCTATAGGTCGCAGCGCCCTCTATTGCGCTAGCTATCTAGGAATTACTAGGGAGGTCTTCCTATCCCTCTAGTACATTCCCCTTCCTATTTTCAAAGGTTATAAGCCTAGAAGGCCTATAGATTAACTTTATTACACTGCATTATTCACTGCGATTGCTAGATTTTTGGCTATTAGTTATGGTTTTACTACACTATAGGCTCTTAAGATTACGAAGGAAAACCGCTAGAATTTAAAGCTTTTCATTGCCCAGCACCCCGCATCGCAACACTAGACCTTTGGTGTTAAAATTCACTCGCCGCACCTGCAATATAATTTATTGCAACTATCACAACCACGACCGTCATTAATATTATCTACGCTGTAAATACGCTGCACTTCCCTCAAAATCACTTCAGACTTTTTAGTATATCTTATACTAAGCTTTTTAACCTATTATATTACGCTACACTACATTGCGCTACGCTACGTTCTATAATACCTATTATTCCTATCTGTGGCTCTTAGTGTTATAAAAATTTTCTCCCTAAGAATTTTTACTAGCCTGTTTTTGCCTACGTATACCTTTAACTCACTTTTCTAGCTAGAGGGCTCCCTTTTAAACAGCCCTGCCACGCATTTTACATACGCAAGCAAATTACATTACAACCAATTTTCTAGCACATATTATTTGTAATAGGAAGTGTTAAAATAATGCTATTTATAGCACTATTTTATAGGCCCACTAGTTGCCTAGTTGCGTTGTTGCAACGTTGGTTACAAGGCGTTGCTTGTAGCGTTGCTTGCAGCTTTGGCTGTGACCTGCGTTCCTGCACACAACCAACCCACAGGCTTGTATGCCTAAGCCAACTAGGTTACCCTATAGGGAAGCTGAAATCGACTATAACTAAGGAACTAGTAGTCGTATAAAAGGCTGACGTATACTATTCGAATCCTTGATTTATTCTGGATTTTATAGTATATTTTATCAATAGGGTTGTTTATTAAAGTGCTTAGTTAGGCCACACAGGCGTCTAGTTTGTATGGCCGTGAGTTGATTTTTACTTTTCCTATACAAATGAATTATGCGGAAAATAAAAAGTAGCTTGCAAGACCCTATTAGCAACCTAGTTCTGCCAATATGGTCAGTAGGTCTATAAGGGGACTTAGTAAAATCCTCTTATTACTCGCAGACCGTCCGTTAGCTAGAAATTAACTATATTTAACTATCTTAGCTCTCAAAGTGAATTATCTATCGTGGTTTAGTTATCTATAGGTCGCAGCGCCCTCTATTGCGCTAGCTATCTAGGAATTACTAGGGAGGTCTTCCTATCCCTCTAGTCCATTCCCCTTCCCATTTTCAATAGGTTATGAGCCCGGAAGGCCTATAGAATTACTACATTACTGCGTTATTCTACTGCGATTACTGCTTGATTTTGGGTACTAGTTACTCTCTACTATACCTGTGGGCTCTTAGATTACGAAGGAAACCGCTAGAATTTGAAGCTTTTTATCCCCTAGCACCCCGCATCGCAACACCAGACCCTTGGTGTTTGAATTCATTTACAGCCGCACCTGCAACCACCACATTGCAACTGTAACTATCTAGTTACAACCACAACCTCTTTTTAGTGATTCTATTCACTATCGTGACCGTCATATTTGATATTATCTATAACAGTAGATACGCTGCATTCCCTTTTAAATCATTGGACATCTAGTATATCTATACTAGGCTTTTTTAACCTATTGCACTACGTTGCACGCACTATACATTACGTTACGTTGCGTTGTGGCTTCTGTAATACCTATTATTCGCAATCCTATCCGTTATTTTTTGGTGTTAAGAAAATTTTCGTAGAGGATCTTCTCTAGCTTTTTTCTGCCCGCGCATACCATAGACTTACTTTTAGACCTTAAGGGCACCCTTTTAAACAGCCCCGCCACGCATTTTACGTGCGCAAGCAGATTATATCATAACCAATCTCTAGTGCGCGTTATTTGCAACAGGAACAAATTTGGAGATTTTGCATAGGAATTTTTTTTGAAGATGGCACCACCTAATTATAAGGGTAAGGGCCCTACTATAGGCCCTTCTAGCCCCCCTAGGGACCCTAATAGGATGGATATAGAAGGTTAACCAGCTATTTAGGCCAGCGTTTTACAACTACAAAGCCAAATTAAATAATAAGGCAAGACTTTGACAGATTTTATCAAACATAGTGAGTCAAAACGGCTAAAAACCAAGGCTAGCATTAATAATCTATTAGATAAATTAACGCAAACTATGACTACTATTCAAGGTCTTTAGGATTCTACTAGACTAAGGGAAGAAAATACTAAGGTCCTAGTAAAAGACCTACCTACTACTGTTTCTACGAGTTTACCTTCTAGTAACTTACAAGCTGCCTTTAATAAAGGTGCTATTAAGGAGCTAAATAAGAAGGTTCACTCTATTCTAGAGGAGCTAAGCTAAAAGGCCCTGAAAATTATAATTAGTGGAAGCAAGCCCTAAGCATTTAATTTAGAGCCCTAGGATTACCTAAATTTATAGATAATCCAAGCCTAGCAGGCTATCTAGCTAACTGTGATCAAGCTATTCTTTTAATGATATTAAGAGATAGCTGTTAATCTGGACCTCAGGTAGCTATATGTTAGCAAAAATCCCCTAAAGAAGCCTATAAAGTCCTTATTAGGCATTATTCGTAGAGTGCTAAAATCTAGCGTAGTACGCTATACTCTAGCTACTATTCCCTAAATTTTTCAAATTATAAGGGATCTTTAGAGGCTTTTAATGCTGATTTTAATAATTTACTAGCTAGACTACAGCTTTGTAGTGTAGTGATCGCACCAATTAATCAAGTAAATCATTATATTAATGCATTAAAGCAGACCTTTCCTAGTTAGGCTAAGAGACAAAGATTTACTATTAGAGCTTCTAGGGCACAGGGACTGCCTGTAAATACCTTGAATTTACAGTTCCTTATGGCAGATTTATTAGAAGAACAGAGGGATAAAACCTCCCCTATAGCTAAAGCTCTTAGTTATAAGGCTTCTAATAATAAGGGAAATTCTAAGGACTAGGAGAAGAAATCCTCTAATCCTAACACTAAGAAGGACTCTACAAATGCCACTAAAGAGCAGGATAAGAAGGATTTAAATCCTTCTAAAGCCTCTAAGAAGAAAAAGCAGAAGAAGAAGAGTAGTAATGGGGATAAAGGAAAAGAAGCTGCTTTTACGTTAGGCTATAGCCTAGCCACGGGATACGTTGAAGAACTAGATTCTAGCGAGTCTAGTAGCGAGGATAGCAGTGATTCTAAATCTGATTTGGATACTTCTAGTACCACTACTACTAGTAACACTACTACCAAGCCTACTTTTAGCTACTCTAATGATGTGGTTAAAAAACTCCCTTTTATATGATATAGGTTCTTCTTGTCACATTTGTAATAATAGGGCTTTCTTTAGGGACTTTAAGCCTCTTAAGAAAGGCGAATGTGTTAGGGTCGTGGAGGCAATGGAGGCAATGGAGGCAATGGCATCATGTATAATAGGGTCTAGTGGCGGGTCGCACTGACCTAGCCGCGAGCTAGTCACGTGCACACTAGAGGGGGTATTTAGCGAGGGCCGCACACATAGAATATAGGTGGCTAGAGATTAAAACCTTTAAGCACACACCCCTACCTTTTAGCTTAATAGTAGTAATACCTTAATTATACCTTTACTCTGTTTATATAACTAGCCTATAAGCCTTAATAAGTTAATCTCTCTTATCCTATTAAGGCAATAGACTGTTAGTAAGTTAAGAATGTTAGTACTAAGAAGAATAAATACCTAATCTATAGCTACTAATAATCCTAGAGCAAACACGCTATATAAAGACACACTTATAGATTAAAACCTAGGTATAGAGTAGGAGTTTTCTTATTTAACTACCCCTATAAATTCCTAAGAATTAGAAGTAATATTTAAGGATAAAGAAGCTACACTTAACCATAGCCTTATATAAGCAGAGACGTAGCTATAAATTACTTAGAAAAAGCATAGACTAAAGTAACTATAGAAAAATTTATAAGAAGTAAATACCTCTTCTTAATTAGATAATACTAACTTAGGCTTTACCCTTACCCCTTAAACCCCTATACCCTAGCTAGCACTAACTACACTAGGAATATATAAATATAGCTTAGTAAAGATATAGCTAAAGGCTCCTATATATAAGGGGAATACTTATAAAAACCTATAGATATTCCTAGTAGATTTAAATGTAGTCTTTATAATAGATTAAAATATATTTATAAATAATATAACTATAGTTATATATACTAGTAGTTACTTAGCGAATAAGGTAAAGTAATAGTAAATGCGTTTTACTACTATAAATAGTTATATAGACTATAAAAGCTACACTTAAATAGAGTTTATTTAGTGGTTAAAAAATAGGAGAAATAAATAAAGATAGTTACTGCTTAGAAGTAATAGGGACATTACTAAACCTTAAGTAAGGCAAAGACTAAATATTCTAGTTATTTATAAAGACCTAGGGTAAGGCAGAAGTGGAACTGCCTAAGCCTATACCTAAACCTCTATAAATTACTTAGTTTATATAGTCCCTAAATAGCATAATAAAGAAGTAGGTATTTAGCTAGGAGTACCTAGTAAGCTAGAACTACCTTATAGGCTAAGGGAAAAAGGCAGAGGTAGTAATAAGAGAGGAAAAGGGGACTAACTATAAGGGTAACTAAGGGAGTAACTACTAGAAGAAGAGAAATTATTTAACTTCTTTAAAAGGCGAGTTATAGGAAGGGCGCTATGTAGGTATAGGGAACTTATCTATTACCTATTTTAAGTGTAAGAAGCTAGGGCATATTGCACCTAAGTGCCCTAAGCTAGATTATAGCATCTATAGTAAGAGCGGCCACACCACCGCCACACATTAAGACAGCGGCGACTAAGCGAGGGGTTATATAAACCTAAATAAGGCCTTAATTAGATCTATATAACCCTAGGGAGACGCTCTTAACGTAACATAGCTTTATAAGGATAAATAATTAGATTTATAAATATATATAAAAGCTAAGTTATAGTAAGATTACCGCTAGATAGTAATACTAACCCTATTTAACCCTAGTGCCACACATTCTTTGATTTATCTAAACATACTAATAAAGCTTAACTAGGCAAACGTATAACTAAGTAATAATACGCTTAAAAATGTATCTAGTAATATTATACTATATTAAGGAATTTTATAACAAGTAGTGATAGTAGAGGATAGCATAGGATACGCGAAGATATACTAAATTTACTACTACGTTACTAATAGTAGTAAGAAGCTAGTCTTAGGTATTAACTAGGTAAGATAGTATAAACCTATAATAATATCTTAGATAGATAGACTCTAGAGATACCTAATAATAAAGGAGCGTATTTTATTAGTAGTAGGGTTATGAAATAGATAGTATATAGTAAAATACTTAGTGGTTATAGTAATGCTTCCCTATAGTTAATTAAGCTAGTTAAGCGCGTAGCCTTTATTAAGCATAGGGCACCTAATAGGAAAAATAATAAGGTAGCTAAGGTAGCTAATAGAAGGGATAACCTAGATAACGTAGTAAATAAGGAGGAGGTAAGTAGCTGCTTTACACTAATAGACTTAGCTAATGTTTTTTAATTAAGCGAAACTTCTAGAGGTTTATTAGGAGTTTAAGGACGTGTTCTTAAATCTAGAGGCAAGCACCCTCCCTAGGCTAGGTGGTTAGACTTATACTATTAAATTAGAAGAAGGAAAACACCTCCCTAGGGACTTATATATAACCTAGCTAAGAAAGAACTACAGGTTCTCTACGAGTACCTAGCGAGTGCATAGGAGAGGGTTAGATTCAGAGGTCTATTAGCCTAGCAAGAGCCCTGATTTTATTTGTGCTAAAGAAGGGAGGGAAATTACGCCTCTGTGTGGATTATAAGGGCCTTAATAAGATTACTATTAAGGATAAGGCCCTATTACTACTAATCCCTAAGATCTTAGACTGATTAAAGGGAGCTAAGATTTTCACGAAATTAGACCTTAAAGATACGTACTATTGGCTACGTATCCGCGAGGGAGATAAGTGGAAAATAGCGTTTTAGTGTAAATATAGTTACTTTAAGTATCTTGTGATACTATTTAGGCTTATTAATACGCTTATAACTTTTCAGGAATATATTAACAGCGCTTTAGAGGGCCTTGTTAATGTTATCTACATCGTTTACCTTAATAACATCCTAATATATAGCAGTGACGTCTTGGCTTACAAGGGCTATGTAAAACAGGTGCTTAAGAGGCTTTAAAACGCTAATCTTTTTGTTAATCTAGATAAGTGCAAATTCTCTTATAAAGAGGTTAAATTCTAGGCTACGTGATATTAGAGAAGGGAATCTCTATAGAACCTAGCAGAGTTAAAGCGATTGCGACCTAGCTAGTACCTAACTGCGTGTTTAATATCTAGTCTTTCCTTAGGTTTACTAGGTTTTATAGATGCTTTATTAAAAGCTATAGTAAAATAGTTATCTTACTAACTAATTGCCTTTAAGGAAATAACTAGCAAGGTTTAAGCTAAAGCCTTATAAGTTAGCGGCGTTTAGAGACTTATAGTAGCAATTCTAGGAGGCACTGATTTTAGTCTATTTTAATCCACTACTCCTATTATAAGTTAAGACTAACGCCTCTAGGCACGCGATTAGGGCTATCCTTATGCAGTTAGTGCTAGGTCACTAGCACCCTATAGCGTTTATATTAAGGAAGTTAAATAATACTAAGCTACGCTATATAACGCCTAACGTAGAATTGCTAGTAATCTAGGAGGCTTTTTAAACATAAAGGCATTACCTCGCTTACTTAGTGCACCTAGTTAAAGTAATAATGGATTACTTAAACCACAAGTACCTTGTAATAAAGCTAAAGCTAATAAGTTACTAGGTTACTACGTTAAATAAGCTATACCTGTTTAATTTTATTATTAAATATAGGGTAAGTAAGCTAAATCCTGCTAATGCTCTATTAAGGAGATTAGATTATATTAGTAAGGAAAGGAAAGCTAAGGCATTAACCTCTTAGTTACTAACCTTCCTTACTAAGTTTGTAACCATTAAGTTATAGGGATGCTATAATAATACTACTAACATTATAGGTCTAGCAAAACCGCGGCGTGTTAGGTTTATAATTAATAAGTAGCGGGAGAGTAGTAGTGGTACTGCTAATACCCCGCGTCTAAGATTACTACCTATTAGTAATAGGGAGCGAGGACCTAGTAATAGTACTACTAATATTACTAGTTATAGGAAATCGCCCCTATTAACGTTTAAGCAGGTAAAGAGCTATAAGGACTTAGTAATAGTACTGCTAATATTGCTAGCCATAATAGTACTACTAATATTATTAGATATAGGGTCCTGTACCTTGCCGCTATCTAGTTATGTGAATGTGGTGATAGTACTGCTAATATTACTGGCCTAGTTAAAAGAGTTACGCATAGCGCTACTAGAGAGTAGTAAGCTTATAGAAGTGTTATAGTGAGAATCTTAGCGGTTAGGAGAACCTCTACTAAGTTAAACTTAACCGCCTAGGATAAGAATATAGAGTTAGAACCCTAATCCTAGTCTTACTGTCTAAAGCGTAGTAAGGGGACGCCTTTATTGCGTAGTAGAAGTCGTTACTAATAAGTAATAACTCTAGCGTGTTATTAGGACTATAGACAATTAGGCCCTCTAAGCTATTAGCTAGTAAGTCACAGACATAGTCTGTGATGCCCTCTAGACTATTAATATACAATAATAGAGTTTATATGCTATAAGGGATGTGAAAAGAAGTCTTACTACTAATCTATAATAATCCTACAGTAGGTTATTAGGGGTTAGTAGGACACTCCACTGGATTATAAACTAATATTACTAGCCTTTAATAAAGAAAGACATTAAGTTACATATATAGACTTACGTTAGCTATTAAGTTTTAAAGCTAAGGTTATATAAGCCTTACAGCAAGTTAGCTACACTACTAGTACCTAATCGTCCCTTTTAAGAGCTATTAATAGACTTTATTATAGGGCTACTACTAGTAAAAGATTAGAAAAACTAAGTATATAACGTAATATTAGTTATTATAGATAGGTTTTTAAAGTATAGTATTTATATACTAGTATTCACATATCTAACTAGCAATAGGTTAGCTATAGTCTTCTTAGAAAACGTTTTTTAAAGACTATAGTGCTCTAGAAGGTATTATAAAAGACTAAGGTTTAACGTTTATAAGTGGATTTTAGAGAACGTTTTACTACCTAATTACAATAAAGCAGCGATTAAGCACCGCGTTTTACCCCTAAATAAATAGCTAGATAAAGTAACTAAACTAGGTTTTAGAGTATTATTTAAGAGCTTATACGTGTGCTAAATAGGATAATTAGGTAGAATATTTACTAATAGCATAGTTTACCTATAATATAAGTAAGCATAGTAGTTATAGCCTAATGCTAGCGGAGGCGCTACGTAAGTATAACCTAAGAGGACTATACTAAGCAGTCCTAACAGCCCTATTAGTAAATAACTAGGCAAAGAATAAAGTCTTAGAACTAAGATAGAAACACTTAGAGATTAAGTAGCTACTAAGTAATGCTTAAGTATAGTAAAAGAAATACTATAATTAAAAGAGAATGCTAATAGAGTTTAAGGTTAGAGACTATATACTACTATTAATAAAAAATATTAGCCTAAGATACCTAAGCTAAAAGCTTACTATAAAGTATTTAGGACCTTATAAGATTAAAAAGGTAGTTAGTAACCATAGCTTAGCCTATTAATTATAACTACTGGCTAGCATATAACTATATAATATATTTAATATTATAAGCCTTAAACCTTTTAAAGGGGACTTAACTAACTTTATAAATACGTCCTTATTACAAGATAATATTAAAGATAATAAATAGGAGTTTAAAGTTAAGAGAATTATTTTGTATTAATACAATAGCTAATAGCAAAAATACCTAGTGAAATAGAAAGGCTATAATAGCTTAGAGAATTCCTAGGTACTAAAAAGAGATTTTATTATAAAGGATATTATTAATAACTATAAGTAGTAATTAAGTAGCTAGGTTATAGAGAGATAATTACTTTAGCAATTTAGCACACAATAAAATTCAACAATAAGTTATATTTTTTAGCACTCCACCCTACAGCTACCTAGCATCTATCACTCTATAGTTATATTAGCAGCCGCATTTTTTATCTATATTCTTAACTACTATAGCTATAGGAGCGTCCTTATTAGAAGACTCCTCTTTATCTTTATAGATAAAGGTATAGAGTTCTTTAGGGAGCTTAGAGGGGCTGACATAAGTAGGAACATTAGAGATAGACTTAGTAAACTAGTAGCTAGTTAGTAAATTAGAAGCTACGCTTAGGATTCTAAAGATAATACTATAGGAGTATACTAGTGAAAAAGACATCGCGAAACAGGCGTACAAGCAGAACCGATCCTTAACCGGATCGGACCCGGCCTCACCTCCCCACACATAACTAGGAGCAGGTGCTTGGGGTTTATAACACACCTAGGTTAGAAGCGGACTAGACTTAGCTAAAAAGTAAGGCCACGGAAGAGTTAGCAAAAAGTGAAAAAAATTATAAGGATCCTACTACACTAGAATTCACCTCCTACTAGAAAATATAAGGAGGCCTAAGACAGAGCTGCCCTAGAGGCTTATAAGCGCGCTAGAAGGAGTAAATCCTTCCTCCTAAACTCGGATTTTAGGGATAAGGCTAGCGAGAGCTAGCTATAACTTTCTATAACAGGAAACTTGTTAAGCGGCATAGCCCTACTATAGGGACAGTGCTAACCTAAATACAGAAGCGAGAGGGTTTTTCTCCCCATTTATGGGTTTTCCTGTCAACCAACTAGCTGGAGTACTAGTACTAGCGAATATATAGCTAGCTAGCGTACACAATATATATATATATATATATAGGAGTATACTAGGTAATAAAGCGCAAGCTATTTGTAATATTAATCCAGACCTTAAGGTTAGTAGTATTAAAGAGCTGCGATATAATAGCGCGCTTGTTAGCGTCCGCCTTATAGGCAGCCTTAGTGGTTAATTAAGCGCGGCGGACGCGACTGCGTTTATTAGCGTTTTTTATAGCTAATAAAGTATTATATAATTTACGCTTAGCTTTTACAAGAGCCTAGTAATAAGTTAGCTATAGCTAAGTTACTAAGAATAGGGAAGCCCTTACTAGATAAATATAGTAGTAGCTGCCCTTAGGGATAACCTTTATAATCTTAAAAAGCTTTTAATAAAGCTTTATAATTTAGGTAAGACACTAGTAGTGTATTAGTGTCAAGGCTTATGGGCCGGTCGCATGAACAGAGTGAAGGTATGATTAAGGTGTCGCTGCTATCAAGCTGAAAGGTAGGGGTGTGTGCTTGAAGGTTTCAATCTCTGGCCTCCCACATTCCATGTGTGCGGCCCTCGCTAAATACCCCCTCTAGTGTGCACGTGACTAGCTCGCGGCTAGGTCAGTGCGACCCGCCACTGGACCCTATTGTACATAATGCCATTGCCTCTATTGCCTCCATTGCCTCCACGACCCTGACATAGTTCCCCCTCTTTATACGATCGTCCTCGATTGTAACGAGCTGCTCCGTCACAGCGTCCTCACTATACGAACTTCCTTACGTGGGTTTGTTATAACTCTTCGCGGCTTAACGCGCCACAAGGAAACCATAATAATAACATTAATATAGGTTACGGGTTCTTCTCCACACTGCTTGTTAGTTCTAGGTAGTAATTTGATTGTAGCTAGGGTGTGGCCTTATGACTGCTCTTGTCCTTATTATTACTAATTTTGTGGAAGTGGACACCCTATGTCAAATTTTGTGATTAGGCTGAAAGGACAGGGTATCGGACACTATTTATCTGAATAGGTTTATTCGTGAATCCCGATGAGGTAGTGGCGAATTCGCTGTGTGCACGTAGCTGGCCTGTATTCTTAATAGTAGCAGCCATAACGCCGAATTTTCTAATTCGCGGATCACTTATGTGGCGCGCGTAGATCACTTGAGGGGTCTAT
Source organism: Epichloe glyceriae (assembly GCA_023658535.1). Lineage (NCBI taxonomy): Eukaryota > Fungi > Ascomycota > Sordariomycetes > Hypocreales > Clavicipitaceae > Epichloe > Epichloe glyceriae. The sequence continues at coordinate 4,826,183 of CP098289.1, read as the reverse complement.
GGTTAATATAAGAGAGGCCAAATTCCCCCCTTTGCCTCACTTCCTTTCCTCCTTATCCCTCTTAATATATTATGAGTTGCCCTTACTAGCCTAATAGTAGCGTTTTCGCTGCTATTGCTTAGTAGTTGCTAACCTTCTTAGGGTCCTTGCATCCCCGCGCCTTATTATAATATCTTCCGCGTCTTATCTTCCTTGTCTCTGACTTTATTAGTCTTGACATCGTTAGTTTCCCTTGCTTTATTTCTTCTTACTTGCCTGTTGCTAACTTGTTACTAGTATATAATGTCTGCCGCTTGTGCTACGACTCCGGCTATATCTGCTCCTATCCTAGAGAAATCTCCTTATAAGAGGGCGTCTTAGGCTTCTAAGACTTCTAGGTACATTTATTGCTTACTTGCGGTGTGTCCGCTGCTAACTTATAATCAGTAGCATTAAAATTCCATATCTCCGCTGCGGCTAGTGAGCTACTATTTAGCAGATAGCTCCTAAGGATAACGACAGCGAGCCCTAATATATTGTTAATAGGAAGCCTATCCTAACAAATGTTATCATTCTCCTAGTACGACTAAGCTGCTTACTTGCTGCTTCCTGTTACTAACTTAACTAGGGAATTCTTTAAAATGCGCTTATTACGCGAAAAATAATAAGTCTTGTGTTAGAGTACGTTCCTCTCCTTACAGACACTACTCACAGATAACTAACACACTACTAGTGTCCTACCTGAATTGTGAAGCTTTATTAAAAGCTTTTTGAGATTATAAAGGTTATCCCTAAGGGCAGTCCTTACTATATTTATCTGGTAAGGGCTTCCTTATTCTTAGTAACTTAGCTATAGCTAACTTATTGCTAGGCTCTTGTGAAAGCTAAGCGCAAATTACACAATACTCTGTTAGCTATGAAAAACGCCGATATACGCGGTCGCGTCCGCCGCGCTTGATTAACCGCTGAGGCCGCCCGTGAGGCAGACGCTAATAAGCGCGCTATTATGTTACAGCTCTTTAATGCTGCTAACCTTAAGGTCTAGATTAACATCGCGAACAGCTTGCGCTTTATTACCTAGTATGCTCCTATAGTATTGTCTTTAGAGTCCTAAGCGTAGCTTCTAATCCACTAACTAGCTGCTAGTTTGCTAAGTCTGTTTTTAATGTTCCTGCTCGCGTTAGCCCCTCTAAGCTCCCTAAAGAGCTCTATGCCTTTGTCTATAGAGATGAAGAGGAGTCTTCTAATAAGGACGCTCCTGTGGCTGCGGCAATTGAGAATGTGGACAAAAATGCGGCTGCTGATGTGACTATGGAGTAATAGATGCTAGGTAGCTGCGGGGTGGAGTGCTGAAAAATATAACTTGTTGTTAAATTTTATTGCGTGCTAAATTGCTAAAGTAATTATCTCTCTATAACCTAGCTGCTTAATTGCTGCTTATAGTTATTAATAATATCCTTTGTAATAAAATCTCTTTTTAGCACCTAGGAATTCTCCGAGCTATTATAGCCTTTCCATTTTACTAGGTATTTTCGCCGTTAGCCGTTGTATTAATGCGAAATAATTCTCTTAACTTCAAACTCCTGTTTGTTATCTTTGACGTTATCTTGTAACGAGGACGTATCTACAAAGTTAGTTAAGTCCCCTTTAAAAGGTTTAAGGCTTGTGATGTTAAACACGTTATGTAGTCGTGTGCTAGCTAGTAGTTGTAATTAATAGGCTAAGCTATGGTTACTAACTACCTTTTTAATCTTATAAGGTCCTAAATACTTTACAGCGAGCTTCCTGCTTAGGTATCTTAGGTTAATATTTTTTGTTAATAGTAGTATATAGTCTCTGACCTTAAACTCTATTAGCATCCTCTTTTAATTATAGTATTTCTTCTACTATGCTTAAGCATTGCTTAGTAGCTACTTAATCTCTAAGTGCTTCTATCTTAGTTCTAAGACTTTATTCTCTGCCTAGTTATTTACTAATAGGGCTGTTAGGACCGCTTAGTGTAGTCCTCTTAGGTTGTACCCACGCAGCGCCTCCGCTAGCGTTAGGCCGTGACTACTGTGCTTGCTTGTGTTATAGGCGAACTATACTATTAGTAAATGTTTAACCTAATTGTCCTGTTTAGCGCACGCGTAGGCTCTTAAATAATGCTCTAAAACCTAGTTTAGTCGCTTTATCTAGCTGTCTGTTTAGGGGTGGAACGCGGTGCTTAATCGCCGCTTTATTGTAATTAGGTAGCAGAATGTTCTCTAAAATCCACTTATGAACGTTAAACCTCAGTCCGTTACAATACCTTCTAGAGCGCTATAGTCTTTAAAAAACGTTTTCTAAGAAAACTATAGCTAACCTATTGCTAGTTAGACATGTGGACACTGGTATATAAATACCGTACTTTAAAAACCTATCTATAATAACCAATATCGCGTTATACACTTAGTTTTTCTAATCTTTTACTAGTGGTAGCCCTATAATAAAGTCTATTAATAGCTCTTAAAAGGGACGATTAGGTACTGGTAGCGTAGCTAACTCGCCGTAAGGCTTGTGTAACCTTAGCTTTAAAACTTAATAGCTAACGCAAGTCCGTACATGTAACTTAATGTCTTTCTTTATTAAAGGCTAGTAATATTAGTTTGCGATCCGGTGGAGTGTCTTACTAACCCCTAATAACCCACTGCGGGATTATTATAGGTTAGTAGCAAGACTTCTTTTCGCATCCCCTAAGGCATATAAACTCTATTATTATACATTAATAGTCCAGAGGGCATCACAGACTATATCTGTGACTTACTAGCTAATAGCTTAGAGGGCCTAATTGTCTATAGTCCTAATAACGCGCCGGAGTTGCTACTTATTAGTAATAACTTCCGCTATGCAACAAAGGCGTCCCCTTATTACGCTTCAGACAGTAAGACTAGGATTAGGGGTTCTAACTCTGTGTTCTTGTCCCAGGCGGTTAAGTTTAACTTAGCAGAGGTTCTCCTAACCGCTAAGATTCTCGCCATAACACTCCTATAAGCTCGCAGCTCTCTAGCAGCGCTATGCGTAACTCTTTTAACTAGGCTAGTAATATTAGCAGTACTATTACCGCGTCCACATAACTAGATAGCGGCAAGGTGCGGGACCCTATGTCTAATAATGTTAGCAGTACTATTATGGCTAGCGATATTAGTAGTACTATCGCTAAGTCCTCGCAGCTCTCTACCCGCTTGAACGTTAACAGGGGGCGATTTCCTGTAACCAGTGATATTGGCAGTACTATCACTAGGTCCTCGCTCCCTATTACTAATAGGCGGCGATCTTAGACGCGGGGTGTTAGCAGTACCACCACCGCTCTCCCGCTGCTTGTTAATTGTAAACCTAATATACTACGGTTTTACTAGACCTGTGATGTTAGCAGTATTATTATAGCGTCCCCGCGGCTTAACGGCTGCGAACTTAGTAAGGAAGGTCAGTAACTAAGAGGTTAATGCCTTAGCTTTCCTTTCCTTACTAATATAATCCAATCTCCTTAACAGAGTATTAGCAGGATTTAGCTTACCTGCCCTATGTTTAATAATGAAATTGAATAGGCATAGCTTATCTAACGCAGTAACCTGGCGACTTATTAGCTTTAGCTTCGTCACAAGGTACTTGTGGTTTAAGTGATCCGTTATTACTTTAACCGGGTGCGCTAAGTAGGTAAGGTAATGCCTCCATGTTCAAAAAGCCTCCTAGATTGCTAGCAATTTTACATTAGGCGTTGTATAGCGTAGCTTAGTGTTATTTAACTTCCTTAACATAAACGCTATAGGGTGCTAGTAACCTAGCACTAACTACGCAAGGATGGCCCTAATCGCGTGCCTAGAGGCATTAGTCTTGACTTATAATAGGAGCAGCGGATCAAAATGGACTAAAATCAGTGCCTCCTAGAATTGCTGCTATAGGTCTCTAAACGCCGCTAACTCGTGAGGCTCTAGCTTAAACCTCGCCAGTTGTTTTCCTCGAAGGTAATTAGTTAGTAGGATAACTATTTTGCTATAGCTTTTAATAAAGCGTCTGTAAAACCTAGTGAACCTAAGGAAAGACTAGATGTTAAACACGTAGTTAGGTACCGGCCAGGTTATAATTGCTTTAACTCTGCTAGGTTCTATAGAGATTCCCTTCTCTAATATCACGTAGCCTAGAAATTCGACCTCTTTGCAGGAGAATTTGCACTTATCCAGATTAACAAAAAGATTGGCACTTCAAAGCCTCTTAAGCACCTATTTTACATAGCCCTTGTGCGCCAAGACGTCGCTGCTATATATCAGGATGTCATCCAGGTAGACAATGCAGATGATATTAACAAGGCCCTCTAATGCTCTATTAATATATTCCTAAAAAGTTGCAGGCGTATTGACGAGCCTAAATGGCATTACAAGATACTTGAAGTGACTATATCTACACCGAAACGCCGTTTTTCACTTATCTCCCTTACGGATACGTAGCCAATAGTACGCATCTTTAAGGTCTAATTTCGTGAAAATCTTAGCTCCCTTTAATCAGTCTAAGATCTTAGGGATCAGTGGCAACAGGGCCTTGTCCTTAATAGTGATCTTGTTGAGGCCCCTATAATCCACACAGAGGCGTAATTTCCCTCCCTTCTTTAGCACAAATAAAATTAGGGCTCTTGCTAGGCTAATGGATCTCCGAATCTAACCCCTCTTCTGCGCACTTACTAGGTACTTACGGAGAACCTATAGTTCTTTCTCGGCTAGGTTATATATAGGTCCCTAGGGAGGTGTTTTCCCTTCTTTTAATTTAATAGCGTAAGTCTGACTACTTAGCCTAGGGAGGGTGCTTGCCTCTAGATTTAAGAACATGTCCTTAAACTCCTAGTAGACCTCTGGAAGTTTTGCTTAATTAAAAATATTAGTTAGGTCTATTAGTGTGAAGCAGCTACTTGCCTGCTCCTTATTTGCTGCGTTATCTAGGTTATCCCTTCTATTAGCTGCCTTAGCTACCTTATTATCTTTCCTGTCAGGTGCCCTATGCTTAACGGAGGCTACGCGCTTAACTAGCTTAATTAACTATAGGGAAGCATTACTATAACCACTAAGCATTTTGCTATGTGCTATCTATTCCGCAACCCCACTGCTAATAAGATGCGCTCCTTTATTATTAGGTGTCTCTAGAGTCTGTCCGTCTATAACATTATCACGGGTTTGTACTATCTTGCCTAGTTAATACCTAAGACTAGCTTCTCGCCACTATTAGTAATATAGTAGCGAATTCGGCATATCTTCGCGTGTCCTATGCTATCCTCCACTATCACCACCCGTTGCAAAATTCCTTAATATGGCATAACATCACTAGATGCACTTTTAAGCGTATTATTGCTTAGTTACACGTTAGCCTAGTTAAGCTTCGTTAGTATGTTTGGATGGATTAAAGAATGTATGGCGCTAGGGTTAAACAGGGTTAGTGTTGCTATCCAGCGGTGATCTTGCCGTAACTTAGCTTTTATGCGTATTCGTGGATCTAATTGTCTGTCCTTATAAAGCTGTGTTATATTAAGAGCGTCTCCCTAGGGTTATATAGATCTAATTAGGGCCTTGTTTAGGTTTATATAACCCCTCGCTTAGTCGCCGCTATCTCGATGCGTGGCGGTGGTGTGGCCGCTCTTGCTACAGATACTGTAATCTGGCTCGGGGCACTTAGGTGCGATATGCCCTGGCTTCTTATACTTAAAATAGGTGATAGATGAGTTCCCTGTGCCTACGCGGCGCCCTTCCTATAACTCGCCTTCTAGAGAAGTTGAATAATTTCTCTTCTTCTAGTGGTCGCTCCCTTAGTTGCCCTTGCAGTTAGTCCCCTTTTCCTCTTTTGTTACTACCTCTGCCTTTTTTCCTTAGCCTATAAGGTGGTTCTAGCTCGCTAGGTACTCCTAGCTAAATACTTACTTCTTTATTATACTATTTAAGGACTGTATAAACTAAGTAATTCGTAGAGGTTTAGGTATAGGCTTGGGTAGTTCCGCTTCCGCCTTGCCCTAGGTCTTTATAAATAACTAGAACGTTTAGTCTTTGCCTTACTTAAGGTTTAGTAGTGTCCCTATTACTTCTAAGCAGCGACTGTCTTTATCTATTCCTCCTATTTTTTAACTACTAAACGAACTCCGTCTAAGTGTAGCTTTTATAGTCTACATAACTATCTATAGCAGCGAAACGTATCCACTATCGCTTTGCCTTATCTGCTAAGTAGCTGCTAGTATATATAACTATAGTTACATTATTTGTGAATATGTTTTAATCTATTGTAAAGACCATATTTAAATCTACTAGGAATATCTGTAGGTTTTTGTAAGTATCCCCCTTATATATAGGAGCCTTTAGCTATGTCTTTGCTAAGCTATATCTATATATTCCTAGTATAGTTAGTGCTAGCTAGGGTATAGGGGTTTAAGGGGTAGGGGTAGAGCCTAAGTTAGTATTATCTAATTAAGAAGGGGTATCCACTTCCTACAAATTTTTCTACAGTTACTCTAGTCTACGCTTTTTCTAGGTAATTTGTAGCTACGTCTCTGCTTGTGCGAGGCTGCGGTTAAGTGCAGCTTCTTTATCCTTAAATGCTGCTTCTAATTCTTAGGAATTCGTAGGGGTAGTTAAATAAGAAGACTCCTGCTCTATACCCAGGTTTTAATCTATAGGTGCGTCTTCACGCAGCGTGTTCGCTCCGGGATTGTTAGTAGCCATAGATCAGGTATTCATTCTTCTCAGTACTAACATTCTTAACCTACTAATAGTCTATTACCCTAATAGGATAAGAGAGATTGACTTATTAAGGCTTATAGGCTGGTCGCATGAACAGAGTGAAGGTATGATTAAGGTGTCGCTACTATTAAGCTGAAAGGTAGGGGTGTGTGCTTAAAGGTTTCAATCTCTAGCCTCCCACATTCCATATGTGCGGCCCTCGCTAAATACCCCCTCCAGTGTGCACGTGACTAGCTCGCGGCTAGGTCGGTGCGACCCGCCACTGGACCCTATTGTACATGATGCCATTGCCTCCATTGCCTCCATTGCCTCCACGACCCTGACAATTAGTTATCTATAAGTAGTGTCTGTAAGGAGAGGAATATACTCTAATATAAGACTTATTATTTTTTGTGTAATAAGTGTATTTTAAAGAATTCCCTAGTTAAGTTAGTAATGGGAAGTAGTAAGTAAGTAGCTTAGTTATACTAGGAGAATAATAATATTTATTAGGGATAGGCTTCCTATTAATAATATATTAAGGCTTACTATTATTATCCTTAGGAGCTATTTACTAAATAGTAGCCCACTAGCTATAGCGGAGACACGGAATTTTAATACTACTGATTATAAGTTAGTAGTAAATATACTATAAGTAAGTAATAAATATACCTAGAAGTCTTAGAGGCCTAAGACACCCTCTTATAAGGAGATTTCTCTAGGATAGGAGTAGATATAGCTAGAGTTATAGTATAAATAGTAGATATTACATACTAGTAATAAGTTAGTAATAGGCAAGTAAGAAAGAAAATAAGGCAAGGGAAACTAATAATATTAAGACTAATAAAGTTAGAGATAAGGAAGATAAGGCGTAGAAGATATTATAATAAGGCGTAGAAATGCTAGGACCCTAAGAAGGTTAGTAACTACTAAGTAATAGTAGTAAAAACGCTACTATTAGGCTAGTAAGGGTAACTTATAATTTATTAAGAGGGATAAGGAGGAAAGGAAGTAAGGTAAAGGGGAATTTAGCCTCTCTTATATTAACCACAGACCCCTTAAGTAATTTACGCGCTATATAAGTGATTTGCGAATTAGAAAATTCAGCGTTATAGCTACTACTATTAAGAATATAGGCTAGCTACGTGCACATAGCGAATTCACCACTATCTTATTAGGATTTACAAATAAACCTATTTAGATAAATAGTGTCTAATACCCTATCCTTTTAGCCTAATTACAAAATTTAATATAAGGTGTTCACTTCTATAGAATTAGTAATAATAAGGATAAGAGCACTTATAAGGCTATACCCTAGCTGCAATTAAATTACTACCTAGAACTAATAAATAGTGTGGAGAAGAATCCGTAACCTATGTTAATGTTATTATTATAGTTTCCCTTATAGCGCGTTAAGCTATAAAGAGTTATAACAAACCCACATAAGGAAGTTTGTATAGTAAGGACGCTATAATAGAGTAGCTTATTATAATTAAGGATAATTATATAAAGAGGGGGAACCATATTAGGGTTATGGAGGTAATAGAGGCAATAGAGGTAATAGCATTATGTACAATAGGGTCTAGTAGCGGGTTGCACTGACCTAGCCGCGAGCTAGTCACGTGCACACTAGAGGGGTATTTAGCGAGGGCCGCACATATGGAATGAGGGTGGCTAGAGATTAAAACCTTTAAGCACACACCCCTACCTTTTAGCTTAATAGCAGCGACACCTTAATCATACCTTCACTCTGTTCATGCGACCGGCCCATAAGCCTTGACAGAATGCGGCCCTATAATTACAGCTAGAGGACCTATCTATCCTAAAGGGAAGGGTACTGCTGTATTTAACATACTAGTAAAGAAAAATCTACTAGAATATAGGTATTTAGCTTTACTAGATGCCCTATATTTCCTAGGAATAGATACAAACCTAGTTAGTGGTTTAACCCACTATCTCTCCGCGGGTTATCTTCTAAAAGATCAGCTTTTCCTAGCTAATAAAAGTCCCTGTGGGTTATTAGAACCTGCTAAACACGGCTTCTTTTTGCAGATTAAGGGGCAAGCCACTCCTAAGATTTGCAAGCATTTAACCCACCTCTCCTTTATAGGCTCTTAATTTTGCAACTAATAAAGAGCCTATAAGACCGAATTAGGGTTTTCCTACCCTATAGAGGTTCAAATTCCGCAGCTAGCATTTAATCCTAAGGAATATTAACGAATCGAAGAATTAGACTTTGAAGAAGACAAAGATTCAGCCCTATATCCCACCAAAGCTCCTCCTAGTTAGGCACCTTCTATAGGGGTTTAGAAAGTCCATACCCTAATGACTTGGGTGACGATAGTGGCCGTCTATTGCTCCCAGAGGCCTGTGATTCTCAAGAGGCCTAGTAACAGAGGGAGCTAAGGGATAATAGCCCTGAAAAGCTAGATTCTAGTTACAAGAAGTTACTAGATTTAGCCCTTCTTTGGCATATTCGATTAGGCCACATCGGCCTCCCTTTACTAAAGAAGTCTTCGAAATTAGCTAAAGGAATCCCTGATTTTTCCGCAATTAAAGAAAAGGATTTTAACTGCATAGCCTGTATACAATTGAAGGCTATTAGAAGACCTACTAAAAGACCTATTTAGGACCCCCCTAGAGTTTTAGACATTCTAGAGGGAGATACGGTTAAAATCGAACCTATACCGCATAATAAGAAGGCCCTAGTCCTTATCCTTATTAATCGAAAATCCTGGTATAAATGGTGTTTTCCATTAGCTAATAAAGAAGGTCAGACCCTTTATACAGCTATTAAGGGCTTCTTTAAGGCCCTAAAAAACCGATATAACGCGTATCCTAGGCACCTTCACTTTGACGGAGGCACTGAGATCAATAACGAACTTTAGTTATGGTTATCTTTTAAAGGAATTTGTTTTAGCACCTCTTGCCCTTATATTCACGAACAGAATGGGCTAGTTAAGAGGGCTATTAGGGTTATCCTAGACCGGCTTAGAGCTACACTTCAGTGGTCTAAGTTGCCCTTATATCTATGGTCTTACATCCTTCTAGCTATAGTGGACTTAGTTAACATCACTGCGAATATAACTAAGCCCCTAACCCCTAAGCAGCTATATCTAGCTGACTTAGAGCCTAAGACCTCTTATAAGCCTGATTTTTCGAAAATTAGGGCTATAGGGTCTTATTATGAGGTTCTAATACCTCTAGAGCAGAGATCAAAGCTTTAGAAGCTAGCCCCTAGGACTATCCCTAGCCGGCTACTTGCTACTCTAGGTTCCAGCGTTTATCTTGTTTATATACCCTCTAAAAGGTCAGTTATTAAGACTAGCTTTATTAAAATTATAGAGAATATAAGCTCTGTAAGGTCCCCTAAGCCTTTAGGGAGCTATCCTTCAGAGGGAGAAGCCGATATCTCACGAGATAATCTAGAGGTTTAGGATAGCTATCCAAAGCCTCTAGCGCCCGCAGCGCCAGTAACGCCTCTAGCGCTACCCCTAGAGAGCCCAAGCTCTAGCGCCTCTAATAAGGGTACTATTAAAAAACCGTTTTTAGATTCGGATTCTTTAACTAATCCTAATTCTATAGATATTAATGATTTTAATATATTTTCTTTCGTTAAGGAGATATACTTTAAGGCATAAGAAAAGGCTAAATCGTTATCTACTAATAATAATTCCAACACCCCTAAGACATAGAAACAAGCTTTAAACAGCAAGGATAGTTAGAAATGGATAAATACAACTTTTAACGAATTTAAGCAGCTTCTGGCTGCTAGAACCTTCAAATTTATAGGGATAGACTAAATTCCTAAGGGCTAGAGGGTTCTAAAGAATAGGCTTGTTTATAAGCTTAAAAGGATAAAGAAAATAATCCTTTAAAACACAAGGCCTAACTCATTGCTAAAGGCTTTATGCAGATAGAAGGTTAAGATTACATTAAAACCTATGCTACAACTAGCATTCCCCCTAGTTAGCGGATATTACTAGCCCTAGCGGCTTGTAATGACTAGGAAGTTAAATAGGTTAATTTTATAGGGGCCTTTTTAAATAGCTTACTAAAGGAAGCTATTTATATGCAAATCCCTAATAGATTCGCTGATTTTGCTGAAGCCGCTACGCCTAAAATAACTAAACTACTTAAAAAATACGGTTATAAACCCTCTTAAAAGCAAGTTATTTTCCTACAAAAGGCTTTATATAAATTAAAACAAAGCTCTAGAGAGTGGCAGCAGGCTTTAAAGGACTTTCTTTGGAAACTAGGCTTCCACCCCTAATATCTAACCTAGCTATCTTCTTTAACCTAACTACATCTACGTATATAGCGACTTATGTGAATAACTGTCTTCTTATAGGTCCGGATCTAGCTTATATTAATAGGCTAAAGAAGCTATTACACAAAGCTTATCCTATAGAAGATCGTGGGCTAGCTGAATTTTTCCTTAGTGTTTAAATTACTAGAAATTGAAAGAAAGGGACCTTAACTATCCACTAGTCCTAGTACATTTCTGAAGCCTTAGAAAGATTTAATATAAAAGATACTAGGCCTATTAAAATTCCACTCTAACCCGGAATTATAAAACAGGCAGCTAATCACTTAACTAAGCCTCTTTCCCCCCTAATCACAAGCTATATTAGAGTATTATAAGGACTATTATGTACTTAATGCTCCTTACAAGACCTAATATTACCTTTCCAGTTTAGTGGCTTTCCATAGCACTATCTAAGCTATATATAGAGCATTTAAATGCCTCTAAACATTTGCTTAGATATCTTCTAGGCTCTATAAGTTATTCTATAACTTATAGAAGGTCTAAATCTACTACTAAAGCCTCTGCAACCCTTATTGGCTTTTGTGATAGTAACTTCGCGGGTGATAAGTCCTTAAAATCAACTTATGCTTATCTCTATAAGCTAGCCGAAGGACCTATTAGCTAGAAATTAAAGAAAGTAACTACGATAGCTTTATTTACATTAGAGGCTAAATCAGATGCTTTATGTAAAGCTATTAGGGAGCTAGAGTGGCTTTACAGTCTCTTTAATAAGATAAAGCTGCCTATAGCACCTCTAGTTCCGATTTTTAGTGATAACTAAGGCGCTATCACTACCGCTAATAACCCTGCTCTTTATAGCAGAATAAAGCATACCCTACTAAAATTTAACTATACTAGAGAAAAGGTATAGAAGGGTATAGCTAAGGTTATTTACATTAACACTAAGGAGATGCCTGCAAATGGTTTAACTAAGCCCCTGCCTAATGATAAATTTCAACAATTTATCCAACTATTAGGACTTACGAATACGAAGGCCTAGCTTTAAAATCAACAAAAACACTAGAATTCCGTTAAAAAGTTATTAATTTAAGTTGAAAAGTTATTGGATTTATTATTGAATTTATGGTTAACTTAGATATCTATTAAAGAGCTAAGTTTAGGTATTGAATTAGTTACCTCATACTTTTCTAGAGCGAGTGTTAAAATAATGCTATTTATAGCACTATTTTATAGGCCCACTAGTTGCCTAGTTGCGTTGTTGCAACGTTAGTTATAAGGCGTTACTTGTAGCGTTGCTTGCAGCTTTGGCTGTGACCTGCGTTCCTGCACATAACTAACCCACAGGCTTGTATAACTAAGCCGACTAGGTTACCCTATAGGGAAGCTGAAATTAACTGTAACTAGGGAACTAGTAGTTATATAAAAGGCTAACGTATACTGTTCGAATCCTTGATTTATTCTGGATTTTATGGTATATTTTATCAATAGGGTTGTTTATTAAAGTGCTTAGTTAGGCCACACGGGCGTCTAGTTTGTATAGCTGTGAGTCGATTTTTTACTTTTCCTATACAAATGAATTATACGGAAAATAAAAAGTAGCTTGCAAGACCCTATTAGCAACCTAGTTCTGCCAATATAGTTAGTAGGTCTATGAGGGGACTTAGTAAAATCCTCTCATTGCTCGCAGACTGTCCGTTAGCTAGAAATCAACTATATTTAACTATCTTAGCTCTTAAAGTGAATTATCTATCGTGGTTTAGTTATCTATAGGTCGCAGCGCCCTCTATTGCGCTAGCTATCTAGGAATTACTAGGGAGGTCTTCCTATCCCTCCAGTACATTCCCCTTCCTATTTTCAATAGGAAGAAAGTCTGAGATTATACATAAGGGGTTTTTAAAGATAGCGCCACCTAATTTTAAGGGAAAGGGACCTAGGGCAGGACCTTCTAATCCTAACCCTAACCCTAACCCTAGTAACCCTAGGGACCTAAGTTAAATAGATATAGAAGGTTAACCTATAGCTGCCTAAGCTAGCCCTTTGCAACTAGAAATGCAAAGGCAAATTAAGCAATAAGGCAAGACCTTAACTAAATTTATTTAGCATAGTAAGGATAATTATATTAAAAAACAAGGCTAGTATTAATAATCTTTTAAGTAAATTAACGCAAACTATGTCTGCTATATAAGGTCTTTAGACCTTTTCTAGGCCTAAGGAAGAAAATACTAAGGTACTTAGAGAAGATCTAGCTACTAAATCTTCACCTACGCCTATACTATCCTTTGCTAGTAACCTTTAAGCTGCTTTTAATAGAAGCGCTATAAAGGAACTAAATAAGAAAGTACACTCTATTCCTAAGGGAGCTAAGCTAAAAGGCCCTAAAAACTATAATTAGTGGAAGCAAGCCCTAAACATATAATTTAGAGCCCTAGGATTACCTAAATTCTTAGATAATCTAAGTATAGCTAGTTAGCTAGTTAACCCTAACTAGGCTATTCTTTTAATAATATTAAGAGATAGCTATTAGTGTTGAGTTAACCAAGGGGGATTCGGGTCCTATGACCACAGGTCACTAGTGCACTAGTTACTTAATGTAAAAGGTTTAATTCTGCTTGTCTTCTAGGTCTAGCTATAGGGGGGGGATTAAGGCTATAGATATACCTTAATCCTAGGGATGCCTCCGCATACGTGGTGTTGTGGGTTAAACACGCTGTCTAGGGCGAAGTGGGGTGATAGTCCTGTGTGACTAATCGCGTTACTAGTCTAGGTGGGGCGATAAGGCCCCGTGCGCTAGTTACGTTCTAGTGCACAGTAGGGCGATAAGACCCCGTATATCTAATTACAATTCAGTGCACAGTGGGGCAATAAGACCCCTGTGCATCCAATCGCAATTTAACCGTGGTGACGAATTCGTCCGCAACGAATTTGTAGCAATTCTAATACTAGCAATTTTTCTCTTTTTATTGTAAGCATAAGAGGCTTAAAAGCGTAGTAAAATTAATTAAAGGAAATGTTATAACAAAGGGGTAACTAAGCAGGTTTCGCTGCTTTAATTAGTTAGATATGTAGGTCTATTATTAAAGACAGGAAAACAGAGGTAATAATAGAAGTAGGAAAAAGAGAGGTTATAAGGTTACTTACATAGCTGAGTAGGGCTAGTCATTAATGCGGCCAATTATATCGCGTGCATTAATTCGGTAGACCCACTTTTGGTCTGATCCGAACATTAGCCGTAGGGGCTAAACATAAGCCGTAGGAAGCTCTAGCAATCTCTCTTTTTCTCTTTTAGCTAAAAAGCTTAAAAACGCAATAAAAATCGAATTAAAGGGAAGTGTTAATAAGTGAATCCTTTAGTGGAAATCCACGGCTGTGATTAGTCTAGGTTTAATCTGTTCTAGACCGTTAATATTAGGGGGAAATAAGGGCATTGTCACTTTACTAGTCTCTTCACCTAACCTTTTACACGTATATTAGCCTAATTATTGTTAATAAAGGTCTTAAGGCTTTTATTTAATAAGGCTTTTGTTATTACATTAGCAATATTATCTCTTCTGTTAATCTAGCGGATCTCGTGGATCTCGCGCCGTTCGTATAATTGTCGTAATGCTATGATATTAATTATGAGTTGCTTCTCCTTTGTTATTCTAAGCTTAATAAGGCATTTATAAAGCAAAAAAGAGTCTGTACAGACTATAATTAGCACCTGTGGTAACTTTAGCTGCTTTATCATAATGTTTAGCGTGGTATTCACGGCGTAGATCACGTTAACGCCTTATACTATGCTATATAGCTCTAATACTAGGGCGCTTCTTATAACCCTTTTACTTTTTATAGAGCTATATGTAATAATGTTACCTCTTATTATGAATTTGGCGCTCTTGTTATTACTTTTGTTACCTAGAATAATCACGTATTTTAGTTACAAGCTTTAGTCCTTATTATTTGCGAAAGAACCGTTAATAAAGACATATAGCTTAGTGGACGAGAGATTAATTAGTATATAGTAGAGGCCACAGTCTTAATGTTCTATTTGCTAGTAAAGCCTTTTGTTTAGTTATTTAATATTGTTAATTGTGGTATTATGTTATTAAGCAGTAATAGAGAGGTTATATAATGCTTTAGGCTAATAGATTGTGGCAATATACGCTCCACAGGCGCGTTGTTTAATGTACTGTTAATGCTTTAAATCCGTAGCTACATTAACAGGCTAAATCTTCTTACTTTAGCCTTTCTAATAGAGGTTTAGCGAGTTATTATTAGATTTGGTTAGCACATAGCTATTAAAGATTAGCGGTGTTTCCGTGGTGAGCCTTTGCTTTGGCTTAGCAGTGAAGTTAGCTTTCTTTAGCTTAGATTCTTCACACTTAAAGAAGGCATTATCGCTAAGCCCTAAGGTATTGTTAGTCTGCATTCTAACGATTCTAAAGCAGTCCTTATCATCTGAAATCAATAGGCACGGGTCGTATGTTAAAGTGACTATATTAAGGTTATTATAATGATAATGTTATGGTCTAGCCCACAGGGCTAATCGCGGGTGTCTGCGCCACCATACGGGTGATGTGCCCGATCCAATTGCGCCATAGCAAAGAATACGCATTGTACAAGTCCTCTCTGACTTGTGCAATTGACACCTATATTGCTCTAGGCAAAGCCTAGACTATCACAGATAACGGAAGTACGTTAACCACTAGTGTGTTCCTGCTTCCGCAATTCCGTAAAGGGGCTTAATAACTTCCATCACTATTCCTTGTGAATATAAGTGTTTAATCTAGTCAGGAAGTTGCGTAATAATACACCTGTTAAGCTTTGTTATTAACTATACGTAAGCTTGTGTAATATTACGGATCTAAAGGCTAATGCCTTTCTTACAGAGGAAGGGGCTAGGGCTATAATTAATTGTTAACTAGCCTATTAGATAGTCAGAGATTGGGTTAGGATATTAAATTTATCGTAATCACTATGGCCTTAGATAACTAGCCGTGATTTCTCGTATAGTGTTTCCGTTCCCTTTCCTTTAACTTCTTAAACTATATAGGATTTGAAGATTCGCTAGTTACTGTGTAGATTTAGGTTAAATCTAACGAATCTAAAGACTTCGCGGGCTTGTAAAGCGCTGATTTTATCTTAATTAGAGCGTTTAAATAGGTTACCTAGAGTGGTTATCTTCCCTTCTTTATAAAGTTACACGGCTAGGTTAAAATTGGCTTTTTCCTTTGCTATAAGGAAGGTTTCACTCTAAATTAGCTCTTTAGGTGGCTAGAGAGGGTTCTTTCTAGGCCTTCCACAACCTCTCTTAGGTATTAGATTTGTGTTAGTTGTGGTTTTCGGCTTTAGAGGTTGCCCTCTTTATCTTGTAGTATACTTTTCTTCTTCTAGGTTAAAATTATTATTAGATTTGTTAGAAGTGGCTTTAGATTCTGGTTTTTCTTATTAGGGATTATCATTATTACGTAGATATAGCTTAATAATAGTTAATTAAAATCTAGCAGGTCTGTACAGCATTTAAAGAGTGTAGCTTTTACCGTTAGTAGCGATTAGCTTATATAGGCCTTACTAGCCTTCTTTCTTACGCCACACACGCACATCTAACTACAGAGGCAGTGAATGTGTAAGCGTTATGTTTAGACTATTACGGGCAGCGAGGGCATCTCTAACCTGCCTTCTCGTTAGGTATTATTAGGCTTTATCAGTTACTTTCCGTAAGATTACAGCTTATTATATAATAGAGAGGCTTAGTGGTGAATTATTAGCTAGTTGCGGGTATGAACTGAATATAAGGAGCGTAGGCACAAGGCTATCTAGCCCTACTAAATCATTAACGGCCTTAATAGCTATTTAAAGCTTTTAATCTATTAATACGCTTATGTTATTGCCTAGCTCTTCGCTAATAATATTATATGCTCTTCTTAGTGGTCTGTGGTATTATTTAACCTTTCTAATGCTCTAGTACGCTTCTATAAGCACTTCGTTAACGCTAATTGCTATAACGCGCGTATAGTTATGGAATTTGTTTAAGGCAAAATTCTTTCTAGTATTATAAACTATCTAGTCTAGAGGACCTAGATAGGTATTAATCTAGCACTCTTTTAGCGCGTTTTAGATATTATATGCCTTCTGCTTCTAAGGTTTAAGGAAGCAAGTCGCTTAGAATAAGGTTACCGCGTTAATAATATAAAGCATAGGCTTTCTATTAAGGTATATTATATTAATAATTATCTTGTAGTTAAAGTTATAATTATCTTTTAACGTGAATTAGAATTGCCCTAGCGACTTCCTATTAAGTTAATAGTGGTGGCAGACCTTTGTGATCTTCTTAATAACCTTGTTATTCACATCCTTGCCTACGTGATATAAGACCTTTAATAGCCGTTATATAAAAGGATGTCTAAATCATTAATAAAGCTAACGAATTTGCTTTTCTAAGAGAAAGTAAGCTATTACTTCTATAGCTTCTAGAGTCCACCACGGATGTCCCTATTTCCTAATAATTAGCACCCTTTAATCGCCTTAAATTAGCACGTTCTTAAGGTTATTAATCTTAACCCTTATGTTATCTATGTTATTAATGCTGTACAAGAACGGTATGCTTATATTAATAACATGAAACGTGATAGGGCTAAAGACCGTAGGAACCTTTAAGATTCCTACTAATGTTACTAATCTAGCGCTAAATTTAACGGTCTGTTACCTCTTAATAGGTTCTATTGTTAATAAGGGCATCCTCTTTACTAGGGCCTTAGCCTAGTTAATTCTAGCTATTAAGAAGCCTACCGCCCTAGTATTAGGAATAATACCTCTAAATACCTTATTAGAGTAGCGTTCCTCTAATATATAGGCGGTTAACTAGGGTCTAAACGGATCCTCCTTGCGGAGAGCATGCTAGAGGGCTTCCTTTCTAAGGTTTTAGAAGATATTACCTCCGTTCACTAGCTTTATAGCACTTGTAAAGAATTACGTAACTATTAGCTTGCTTTTAATCTTACTGGATTCTTTAACAAAGGCTTTAGCTATATCCTAGGTATCTTTATTATTAGAGCTTTTGTTATCCTCTTTTACAGCGCTATTATTGCCTTTATAGGCTTAGAGGAAAGCTTTGTATTTGCTATTAGAAGGGGGGTTCCTATGCCTCTTATTCTTCTACTATTATTCCCCTTGCTTCTTAACAATCCTTATCGCTATAATTAGAGGACTAGTAGCTGTCTTTTCCACATATAAAGCATTATAGCCGTTATTAGCGGCCTTAATCGTAACCTTAATCGTAACCTTGATCGCGATTAGGGCCTCTAGAGCGCCTATATTAACAATCTGTAAAGAAGTCCTTGTTAGTGCGGTTATTAGTATAGAACTGTTATTAGCTAACTTCTTTTTAGGCCTTAGCAATGCTAATTAACTTGCGAAGATTGCCTATAAGGTCTTTAAATGTGTTATTAACTGCAAATTCTATAAGGCTATATTCTAGTACACCTCTAATAGCTTAGAGGGTCTGTTTAATAAGTTCTGTATTATTAGCAAGAGGGTTAAAGAGTCTATTATAGATATCTTAAAGGCTTTAAACCATAGTATTAAGGCACTCTATCTTTATTTTATTAGGATGTTTAGCAATAGTGCTACGTAGTGTAATGCTATTTTACTCTTAGCAGTAAAATTGCTTATTTATAGCTGTTTTAAAGTGCTATCTAATAAGCTTAACTATTTAATTAAATGTAAAGCCTACTAATAACTTAATGGTAATGTTTATAAGATAGAATTTCTTTGCGTTACCTATTAGTATTATAGGGAATGCTTTTATAAGCGCGGTTTCCGTGAAGTTAAGCTAACGGCATTAGTCTTGTAATATCACTACCTTTAGTTTAATAAAGTTAAATATCTTCCCTGCTATATTTATTAGCCTCTTTATAAATCTTTATAAGATTAAGTACCTTCCTTATATTATTATAGTATTCCTAGGCTTAAGGTATTATAAGGGGTAGTAAGAGGTATATTCCTAGTTAGGCTTAAGGGATAATAGGAATAGTAGGTTAAGAGGGCTAGGCATTTGTAATTAGCAGGCTTAATGCTATTAATAATAGTTCTAGCGTAATATTAGGTGCTTGTAGCAAGAAGTGTGGGTTCTTTATTATTAGTATTAGCTTTGTATTTAGGTGGAGGTTTAAATAGAATCTGCCTATAGTGACTTGCTTATTAATCTCTTCTAGAGGCTATTTAGATTATACTTCTTCTTAGAGTACTCTTTTAAGTGCTTTAGTAATCCTTTCACTAGATCTCCCTATATATACACTATATTCGCAGAGGAGGTCTTATAGCGCTTTAGTTAGGCCTTTGTAGGCTTTATTAAAGAGGTCTTTATTCTAATTACTAAAGTTAAATTAGTAATTCTCCTATTATTCCTAATCTTTATATACTTACTCTTTGTAGTAAAGGATTATATAAGTAATCTTATTATTAAGATTAGTAGTGGTTACAGTCTCTAGGATAATGTTATTGCTTATTAAGTCCTAGTCTATTAACAGGTTCTTCTAGTATTATTATATCTGCTCTAGAAGCTCTTCTCTTATTAGATAAGAGTAAGGGTTTTAAGGGTCTTCTATCTAAGAAGTTATAATAAAAGAGAGGAGAAGAAAGAGGAGGAGGAGGGGATTTAGCTAGCTTATTAGCTAAGATTCTAAGATAGTTAGCGGGGTTAAATCCTTATAGCGCTAGCCCCTAATCGGACAAAGGCTAGTAATTTAATCCTTTAGAAGCCTAATACTGTAAAGGCATTATCTTCTCCCTATAGCATATCTTCTTGTAGAGGTAATTATATATCTCTTCTTAGTGTTCTCTTGCTACTCTGTGGTTAGTTATGCTAAATCCTTCTTAGTTAAGTAACCACTTGTTATAAACTAGCCTTAGGGCAGCTGCAAACAAGCGTTTAAAGTGCGATTATTATTCTTAGAGAGGAAGGAAAGAACTAGACAAAAGATCGCATAGCGCCTAGCTATATACCCCTCTGTGCGTGGTCTGTGCGCATAGCGCGCGCAATAGCCCTAAGTCCTAAGCATGTCCGCACACAATACGTGTCCTTCCCGCACACTCTCTGCACCTTTCCCGCGCACCCTCCGCGTCCCTTCCGTACCCGAGAAGGACCCGAGCCTCGAGCTCGAGTCCATAACACTAGCTATATAATAGGGGTAGCTTTAAACGCCCTTATAATAACCTAGAGGCAGGCTAATTATTCTGCTATAAAGTTTTTACTATTCCTTTAGGTTTCCCTCTAGCTTTAGTTAGGGTATAGTATACGCTTACTCTATAGGCAATAATAGGTTAGACTACCTATATTTAAAGGAGTCTAGCGTCCCTAAAGCTATATCCCTATACTAAGGCTA
Organism: Epichloe glyceriae; assembly: GCA_023658535.1. Lineage (NCBI taxonomy): Eukaryota > Fungi > Ascomycota > Sordariomycetes > Hypocreales > Clavicipitaceae > Epichloe > Epichloe glyceriae. The sequence goes on along the minus strand of CP098289.1, from coordinate 4,805,865 downwards.
ATAATATAGTAAGGGTAAGCCTTTACTAGGCTAATTTTCCCTTAAGGATGTTCTTATAAGTACTCTAGTTAAGTTTTCTATTTACTTATACTCCTAAGAATTAGTAGGACTTTATAGGTATTATCTCCTTATCTCTAAGTTAGACCCTAGTCTAAGGGGTTATTAGGATTTACTAAAGTATATAAGCTTAGTTTTTAAGGGGTTAAACTTTACTTTTACTTCCTTTACCTATTTCTTATATACCTTCTAGGTAGCTTTAAGTCTTTTCTATATCTATGCTATGTTTTTTCTAAATACTATAATATTAGTGTTATTCACAAATCCTATTACTACTATACCTAGGATAAAGCAAAGGTATATATATAACTTAGTAAAGTATAGTAAGAAGAGGATAGGGAGAGTAGGGAGCCTTATAGGGTGCTAGCCTTAATCTTAAATAGTTATAATAAGTCTTTATTAAAGCTAAGCTAGCTTATTCTTCCTATAAGGAAGCTTTATATTACTATTACTAGCTATAGTAATATACCTATCTTAACTAGGAGGTTAATAAGGTAGGGGTGGCTAACTCCGTTAAATGCTATAGATATATCTATTTAAGCTAGCGAGGTAATGCTACCTCTTTCCTAGGCCTCTTACACGTATTCTATTAAGGCTCTTATTACGGTTTTTATAGACCTGTTTCTCCTATTGCCTATTTATAGTTTTAGAAGAAGGTTATTTGCCTTAGTATAGCTTATAAGCTGCCTTACTATTACTGCCTTTATAATCTTACCTATTATATTAAGTAGTAATATAGGCCTCTATATATTAGCTTTTCTTATCTCCTTTATTATTTTCCTAGGCTTCCTAATTACTATAACTCTAGTAGTTTAGAAGTAGGCTAGAAAGTACCTTACTTCTAGGGTAGCGTTAAGTAGCCTTATAATTATATCCTTTACTAGGTTATTACAGGCTTTAATAAGGCCTGCTAGGAGTTTGTCGTCTCCTAGGGCCTTTTAACTAGCTATACCTAAGAGAATATCTGTGATTTTAGCTTTTATAAATTACTCTTAGGCTAGAAAAGGGGCGTTTTTTAAGTTTAGGGAAGGAGAGGTTAGGGATATAGGAGAGGTCTACTATTAGTTTAGGGAAAAATCTTTATATAAGGACTTTAGCTTTATTAGTGTACGCTATAGCTAGGTTAGGGTTATTTTTAGTTCTCTCTAGGTCTAGTATTCTTAGGAGCTTAGGGGGGGGCCTAGCTCCTAAGTCTAGCCTATCTCTTTAGTCTCCAGATACCTCTGTCCTTTTCCTATGTATTAGCGTTTTTAAGGGCTTCTCTCTATATATTTCTCTTTTTCCTCTCTAATAGTGTGTTCTTAGTTTATCTTTGCCTCTTTATACGTGTTCTAATTTATATTAGTCTTATATTATCTCTATGCCCTCTTTGCTTATCTAGCTTAAGCTACTACTTCCTTTACTCTTCTAGACTACTATACCTCTAGCCTAGGGAGGCCTTAGGGCCTCCTTAGTGCCACTCTCTTTACTATTTATTAGAGGTTTATAATAAGCTAATTTATGGATTAGTCTATCCTATCTTAGTTATAGGGGTTTAGAGCGAGTTTAGGCTAGAGTTATACTAATGCTTTTGCTTTTATAAACAGTCTATCTATTACTTACTAGTTATGCCTTATTATTAGTAAGGTATAGTCCTAACTACTAGAGTTAATGCTAATTAGCTGCAGAATATAGTTAGAGCCTAATATGTCTGCCGCGCTATTATAGTGAACTTATATATTGTGCAAAGCCTATGCTAGATTAATTATACTATCTCTATCTCTATTATACTATCTAGTAGGTTCCCCTTAGGGCATTACTAATCTAAGTTACCACTAGCTAGTGAACTCTAGTAGCTCTTTTACTCTGTTACTAGTCCTATTATATTTGTCTTATAGTAGGTGTTTTTTAGTTAAAATTACCTATAAAGACGCTCCTTCCCTAGGGCTTTTCTTTATTAATTATACAAATAAGGGTATTCTATTTATTACTATGTTTTTCTAAGTAAAGGGAGTAGATATTTATTCCTTAGATTTCTATAAGTAACTAGTTAGTACCTCTATAAGCTAACTATAAGCCTACTCTATGCTTCTTATTTATATATACTATATTCCACCCCTTATAATATATAAGTTAGAATCTAGTAAGGCCTAGAGCTAAGGGCTATGCTTATTTTATATGCTCTTATTCTTAGATTACTATTACATCTATGTTAGTCTAGTAATAGAGCGCAATATATATAAGGTTATTTTTCTTATTAATATTCTAGAAGAGGATGTGTATTATTATTATATAGGTCTAGGAGAGGGGGTTTACTACTATCTTATACTAGCTCTATTCTAGCTCTAATTAGCTCTATATATTTTCTAATACTACTTACTCTAGGCTATCTAGTGTTTTATTCTGTAAGTGTTAGGTAACCTCTTTTCTTCCTAGTAAGGCTAACTAGTTCTAGTCTCTCCTAGGGTAAGGCTAGGCTACTAGCTAGTGATTAGGTAGCGAAATAGGAAGGGCGCTTCTAGTATCTTGCTTTTACTATATTTTATTTTTCCTTAAGGGTTAGGTAAGTTCTAGACTACACTAGGTGCGCCCTAGAGTAAAGTATACACTTCTCTTATAATTATCCTATAAATATAAGGCAGGATTTCTTACTGTCTTTATAATAGCTAGCTCTATACTTACTATACCTTAGGGCTACTTTATAGAATTTTGCTATATAATCTATCTAGAAGTAGTTATAGTATTGCCTTAGCTATAGTAATTTATTATAGGGTTTAGTCTAGAATAGCTTTGCTTTATATACTATTTTGTCTTTATATATCTTATTAGCATTATTTACCTTAGCTAGGCTAAGGATAAGAGTGGTTCTTAGTGCGTTTTCGCCTCTAGGTTATCTTACTATTACCTTAATTATATTTATCTTATTTGCTTTTCCTATATTTACTATAAGGTTTTTTACTAAGGTATATTTTATAGGGAAGCCTTTAACTATAATTGTTGGAATTGCTGCGAATTCGTTGCGGACGAATTCGTCACCACGGTCGAATTGTGCGATTGGATGCACAGGGTCTCATCGCCCCACTGTGCACTGAATTGCGATTGGATGCACGGGGTCTCATCGCCCCACTGTGCACTAGAACGCAACTGGCGCACGGGGTCTCATCGCCCCACCTAGACTAGTAACGCGATTGGCCGCACGGGACCATTGCCCTACTTCGCCCCAGACAGCGTGTTTAACCCACAACACCACGCATGCGGAGGCATCCCTAGGATTGAGGTATATCTATAGCCTCAATCCCCCTATAGCTAGATCTAGAAGACAAGTAGAATTAAACCTTTTACATTAAGTAACTAGTGCACTAGTGACCTATGGTTATAGGACCCAAATCCCCTTAGTTAACTTAACACTAATTAGTAGTTGCTTAACTAAGAAGGATTTAGCACAACTAACCACAGAGCAGCAAGAGAACACTAAGAAGAGACATACAATTGCCTCTGTAAGAAGACGTGCTACAGGGAGAAGATAACGCCTCTGCGGTATTAGGCTTCCAAAGGATTAAATTACTAGCCTTTGTCTGATTAGGGGCTAGCGCTATAAGGATTTAACCCCGCTGACTATCTCGGAATCTTAGCTAACAAGCTAGCTGAATCCCCTCCTCCTCCTCTTTCTCCTTCTCTCTTTTATTATAACTTCTTAGATAGAAGACCCTTAAAACCCTCACTCTTATCTAATAAGAGAAGAGCTTCTAGAGCGGATATAATAATGCTAGAAGAACCTATTAATAGACTAGGACTTAATAAGCGATGATATTAACCCAGAGACCGCAACCACTACTAATCTTAATAATAAGATTGCTTATATGATCCTTTACTACAAAGAGCAAGTATATAAAGATTAGGAATAATAGGAGAATTACTAATTTAACTTTAGTAATTAGAACAAAGACCTCTTTGATAGAGCCTATAAAGGCCTAACTAAAGCATTACAAGACCTTCTCCGTGAACACGGTGTATACGCAGGAGATCTAGCGGAAGGATTACTAAAGCACTTAAAAGAGTACTCTAAGAAGAAGTACAATCTGAATAGCCTTTAGAAGAGATTAATAAGTAAATCGCTATAGGCAGGTTCTATTCGAACCTCCACCTAAATATAAAGCCAATACTAATGATAAAGAATCCACGCTTCTTGCCGTAAGCACCTAATATTGCGCCAGAACTATCGCCAATAACATCAAGCCCGCTAATTATAGATGCCTAGCCCTCTTAACTTACTATTCCTATTATCCCTTAAGCCTAACTAGGAACATACCTCTTACCACCCCTTACAACACCTTAAGCCTAGGAACACTACAATAACATAAGGAAGGTACTTAATCTTATAAAGATTTACAAAGAGGCTAATAAATATAGCGGAAAGATGTTTAACTTTATTAAACCGAAGGTAGTGATATTACAAGACTAATGCCATTAGCTTAACTTCACGGAAACCGCGCTTATAAAAGCATTCCCTGTAATACTAATAGGTAACGTAAAGAAATTCTATCTCACAAACATCGCCACAAAGCCATTAGTAAGCTTCACATTTGATCAAATGGTTAAGCTTGTCAGATAATACTTTAAAACAGCTACAAATAAGCAATTCTACCACCAAGAGTGGAATAGCATTACGCTACGTGGCACTATTGCTAAACATCCTAATAAAACGAAGATAGAGTGCCTTAACACTATGGTTTAAAGCCTTCAAGATATCTACAACGGACTCTTTAACCCTCTTGCTAATAATATAGAACTTATTAAACAGACCCTCTAAGCTATTAGAGGTGTACTAGAATGTAGCCTTGCAGAATTTGCAGTTAATAACACATTTAAGGACCTTATAGGCAATCTTCGCAAGTCAATTAGCATTGCCAAAGCCCAAAAAGAAGTCAGCCAATAACAGTTCCATACTAATAACCGCACTAACGAGGACTTCTTCATAGATCGTCAATATGGGCGCTCTAGAGGTCCTAATCGCGATCAAGGTCGCGATCAAGGTCACGACTAAGGCCACTGACGACGGCTACGATGCTTCATATGTGGAAAAGACGGCTGCTAGTCCTCTAATCATAGCAATAAGGATCGTTAAGAAGCAAGGCAACAATAGTGGAAGAACAAAAGGCACAGGAACCCTCCTTCTAATAGCAAATACAGAGCTTTCCTCCAAGCTTACAAAGGCGATAATAGCGCTGCAAAAGAGGATGACGAAAGCTCTAATAACGAAGATGCCTAGGATATGGCTAAAGCCTTTGTTAAAGAATCCGGTGAGATTAAAAGCAAGCCAACAGTTACGCAATTCTTCACAAGTGCTGTGAAGCTAGCGAACGGAGGTGATATCTTCTAAAACCTTAGAAAAGAAGCCCTCTAGCATGCTCTCTGCAAGGAGGATCCGTTCAGACCCTAGTTAACCGCCTACATATTAGAGGAACGCTACTCTGATAAGGTATTCAGAGGTATTATTCCTAATACCAGGGCGGCAGGCTTCTTAACGGCTGGAATCAACCAGGCTAAGGCCCTAGTAAAGAGGATGCCCTCTTTGACAATAGAACCCATCAAGAGGCAACGAACCGTCAAATTTGGCGCTGGATCAGCAACATCAGTGGGAATCTTAAAGGTTCCTATAGTCTTTAGCCCTATCACGTTTCATGTTATTAATACAAGCACACCGTTCTTGTATAGCATTAATAACATAGATGATATAAGGGTTAAGATTGATAACCTTAAGAACGTGCTAATTCAAGGCAATTAAAGGGTGCCAATAATCAGGAAATAGGGACATCCGTGGTGGACTCT